>JAYKYS010000003.1:7015000-8265000 GCA_036924285.1 Asterella californica
TCGCCATGACAGAGGGTCTTTTATTAGAGCATAGAGTCTCGCAGCGAGGCATTGAAGTAGATGTAGACAAAGTTCAAGTTATAGTAGCTTTGGATCCTCTCTCAAATGTTAGCGAGTTGCGGGGATTTTTAGGACATGTGGGTTACTATTGGAGGTTTATCAAAGACTATGCAACCCTGGCAGTACCACTAACCGAATTGTTGAAGAAGACTATTGACTACATCTGACAAAAACAGAGGCAGAAAACTTTTGGAACGCTGAAGACGAAGTTGATTGAAGCTCCAGTCATGAAGGCACCAGATTGGAGTCAACCCTTTCAAGTGTATGTGGATACTTCAACATTCGCTATTGGAGTGGTATTGAGTCAGAAAGACAGCGAAAAGAGAGACCATCCGATTTACTATGCGAGTAGACAGCTATCTGCTGCAGAGAAGAACTATTCTACTACAGAGCGAGAAGCACTAGGGATGGTGTATTCTGTCAGAAAATTTCAACACTACTTGTTGAGATGCGAGTTTGTATTCTACATGGATCACTATGCTTTAAAACATCTGGTGCAAAAATCTGATTTGTCGGGAAGAATAGCAAGATGGATGTTGTTATTGCAAGAGTTCAAATTCACATATCAAACTCGAGCAGGCAAACATCATGAGAATGCAGACTACTTGTCTCGGTTGAGGACAAGAGAGCGTCAAGATAATGTAGCAGACGACTTCCCAGATGAAGAACTTTTCCAGCTTACAGTAACCCCCACGAGCAGGTATCATGAGATATATAGATATTTGTATACATTGCAATGTCTTGAAGCAATGGATGTGAAACAGCGTACGGTGTTCATACACAAAGTCGGACCCTACGAGCTGAAGAGCGGTATTCTGTTCAAAAAGAGGACCGATGATGAACTACCAAGATGCCTGGAGGAAGAAGAAGTAGGAAGAATGGTAGACGCCATGCATTCCAAATCAGCAGGAGGACATTATGTCTTTCGAAACACAGTGAAGAAGATTTTGGATGCAGGATACTGGTGGCCCACCATGTACAAAGATGTGCAAGCAATAATTAAGAGGTGTGACAGTTGCCAGCGAGTAGGTAAGCCTACTCGAACTACTCAGTGACCGCTCCATTCTATCTTACCTCTTGCACCATTCGAGAAATGGAGAATTGACTTTGTGGGACCTATTCAGCCAGCAACCAAGAAGACACGAAGAAGATACATATTGGTTGCTATAGATTATGCAACCAAGTGGGTGAAAGCTGAAGCAACAAAGAAAGATGATGCGGTGACAGTGGCAGCTTTTCTACATAAAAATATCATCACCAGGTTTGGATGTCCATTAGAACTGGTGAGTGATAAGGGCACACATTTTTTGAACAACACCATAGAGACACTGACAGAGTATTTTCAGATCAAGCATCGAAAGACTACTCCGTATAATCCTAAGGCGAATGGTCTTACTAAGAAAAGCAATGGATTGCTGTGTAAAATTCTGAACAAAGTTGACTGTCAATCATGCTTATGATTGGGACATCAAGTTGGAAGCATTGTGGGCATTCAGAAATACAGAGAAGATTACAACGCGACAGACGTCATTCTTCGTAGCTTATGGAATGCATCCCATCATGTCTATTGAATTTGAAACCTCTACTTACAGATTCTGTCACATGATAGATTGTCTGCAGAAGATAGTCAGCTCATCAGACTGCAAAGTTTGATGGCACTAGAAGAAAATCGTGAAGCATCTCTGGAGTTAACTAAAGATATACAAGAGAAGCGGAAAGAGATATATGATAAGAAGTTGAAGAAAGTAGATGCGAACAACGGAGACTTAATCTTGCTATATGATAGTAGACATATTAAGTTTCTAGGGAAGTTACAGCTGCGATGGATGAGACCATACAAAGTCTCAGAATGTTACGGTAATGGTTCAGTTCAACTTGAAGACTTGGAAGGAAATCTTTTTGCTACTCGAGTAAATGGAGGAAGAATCAAGCGATATTACTGCTGATGTGTTCGTGGGGTCGCTCACATCTGGGGGGAAAAAGTATGTAGAGCCCACTTTTTCGATTTTTTTAGAAGAGGCTTGAAATATAGAAGTTTGTAGAAGAAATAATGAAGTTAGGAGAAGAATAGCTTAGTTTTAGCGAAGAAGGACAGTTGTGAAGAAGAAGAACATTCGGAAGAAGACCTTCACAAGAAATATCTGAGGAAGGAGACTTCTTGAGAATGCATATCGTAAGTACGCTCTCTTCACGAATGGTTAGAGGAATTCACAGTCGAGAAGTACGCAGTCTGAGTAAGGACGAGCTACCTACTCAGGAAGGAACAGGAACGATAAGTGGCGGGGACGAAGACAGTATGCGCATGCCCTTGTCAGGTCGGAAGCAAGCAATCAAGGGCGACTTCGGCACGTGTGAGGAGTTTGAATCAAGCTATATACTAAGAAAATTGACTCATTACCCAAATCCACTTTTAGCGCTCAGCTATCTCCTAATTGCGGAGGATAAGTTTGGACGAAGATAGAGAATTTGGACGAAGACAAACAGTTTAGGCGAAGACCAACTTGAGCGAAGACTAGCAGTTTAGGCAAAGTTTACCCCACAGACAGTTTAGCAACCTTCGCCTGAGTGCAATGTCAATCACGACGAAGTTATCGAGGATTAGAGGCTTCGAGCTAGATCAAGAAGAGTTAGTTCGCCTTCGGCCGAAGCTGAAGGAGTTAGGTCTGAGTTTCCTAACCTTGGGAGACTGGACTAAGGTATCTGGCAGGTTCATTAGCCAGATACGTATGTGTGAAGACCACGGGGACGAAGATGGATATGCGCGATCCGATAACTGAACCGTCAAGAACTGAGAGAAGGTCTTGTTAGACGAGGCAGGGGCGAATGACGATCTATTCTTCGACCATGCGTCGATGAAGAGTTTGGTCAAGGAGGACCAAAACTACAGGGAACTCTTCGAACATCCGGTACACCTGACGAATACAAGTTGACTGACTACCACGACCCAGTGAAGAGGAAGATCGCAGAGGCCATCATGTTGATCTTAAGCCCCCGAAGAACGACTTACCTGTCCGTGTGGAAGGTATGCTTCTTCGAGAACCTCTTTGCCGGAAGACGAGCACATTGGACGAAGATCTTCCACGAAGAGGTCTAGCGCCTATGAAAGAAGCAGGATTATGTCTACATGGGAGGCTTCGTCAGTATTTTCTACTTCGGCATGGGATGGCTGTCGGAGAGTGAAGTCAAGCAGTTAGGCTTCGGCGAAGACGAAGGGCAGGAAGGTGAAGATTTCTCGCCTGTTCGTGAAGTTGAAGTGGCACCGGCCGAAGACGCTCAGCAAGTGGAGGCTTCACCGAAGGTACCAGCCGAAGACCCCCAAGAGACGCAGCCGGCGGAGGATGTACATGCTGCAGTTGATGAAGAGGAGAGGAGGCGTAGTAAGAGGAAGAAGAATCTTCCGACTTCGTCTATGGAAAAGCCGAAGGCAAGGAAGAAGGCAAAGAGCACCAAGAAGGAGACAGTAGACCTGAGCAGCTCGGGGGCGAAGCTAGAAGGTGTTGCTGTTTGCGGAGAGACTTCGGAGAGACCTGCCTTGAGTGATGTCGACATGTTCAGAAAAGCAATGATCTTCGACCGAAGGTGAACCTGTAATCTTCGCGAAGGTGTTTGAACGAAGATCTGAGAACAAATCAGTTACTGTGAAGTGGAAGAGATAAGTTAAATTGTAAGGAGAGTTTGGAATATGGTGGCTTTGTCTTAAGTTTGGCTTCTTCAAATAAGTGGGATTCTTAAGAGTGAAGATTTAGTTGGAAGAACACTCCTTAGGAAGAGTAGGGGCTTAGCCTTGGAACCTTGATGTGAAGTATGTACTCTTCTGTCTTTTCAGAAGAAGACTAGTAACATTTCAGCAGTATTTTACATTCTTCATTCATTCACACAACTGTTTTCTCAAATCTTTTGTTTGTATTGTTGGAATGGTCCCTGATCAAAGAACTATTTCATTGTTGTTTGTATTTGATTTATCAGGTTTTGCTTGGGTTTGGTTTCTTATCAGACTTAAACTCTCATCCGGATATTATTCTATTCCGTGAGAATAACAGAAAACTATCTGAATTATCATTGTGACGTTGTAGTACTGTGTTTTGTGTAATTGTTAACTGTATCTTCTTGGGAACGATCCTTTATTTACTATTTCTGATACTTTGTGTTTCTCTGGGTTGTTATAAAGATAATATGGATCGTGTACAACTTCTCTCACTATGAATCAGACAGCTAGAATGTAGAGAAGAGGATCTTGTAGAAGTGCAACGAAGGTTGAAGACGGCTCGACTTGAGAACAAAGAAAGATTTGATAAGTCTTATACCAAAGCCGATACAAGTTGGAGACTGGGTGTTGATATACGACAGCACATTGGAGAACTAACACTCTACAGTCCGAAAGTTTTCGAGGAGGTGATTTGACCCATACCTTGTCTCAGATGTACATCAGAATGCTATCTATTCCTTGCGAAAGTTAGATGGTACGTCTTTAAGGCTTCCGTTGCAGAAAAACATGTGAAGCTATTCAGAAAGAGAGGGGAGGCAGTAGAGCTAGCTAAGTTCTTAAGATCAGAAAGTACAAATGAAGATCTTTATGCGACGATTGAGGAGAGTAAAGACGATTTTGAGAATCATGAGGATCAGTGATGGATTGGCACATACCAGAGGACGTGCAGGTTTGGAGAGGGTGAATGTCATGTTGTACGTGAACTTGTACAGTGAAAACTAGTTGTAGAGAGATTTTTTTCTCCATTGTGTACGTAGTTGTAAAAGAAGCTGCACCCTAGCTTGGCAAGCTGGGCAGGAGCTAAGTTGGGGCTATGCTTGACAAGCTGCCCCCTAGCTTGGGTTGAGATATCATCCTGGAGGGGGGCCGGAAGGTTCCAAAATGCCGAGCTCGTCGAGAAGAGCGACTCTATATTTCAGTTTCAAGAAAAAGCGTTCTAAGTAATAGTTAGCACAAGTCTTAAAGTATGAAAAGTGTGAGAGAAATCTGTTGATTCTGACTCGTGACTTGAGTTCATGATCTGACAGGATGAGTGCGTAGGTGTTGACGAGTACTATAGTTTAGACTCCTTATTCACTAGAAACAAAGCTGTATAGAGAAATTAGCGCAGGAAAAAGATTGTACAGATAATTTTTCTTAAGGATATGTACCAACTTTACTTCTCTTTTGAACGGAAGCACATGCCATCTCAGTGATAAGGCGCCTGCCTAGGAGGAAAGTGGTCTCAGGATCAATTCCTTCTGGCTTGTATTTCTTATTCTGGCATGTTGACCTCCTGGAAGAGAGTCTATGTTGGATATGCAGCCACGTCATGCATATCTAGGGACGAGAGACCAATATCTTCCTTAATCATGGACTTCCTAGTCTAAGCCTCCGCATCCCACCTTGAATATACCATGAGAGATACTTGGTGCGCATATGGGGTGGTTGTAAGCCTTGTGAGGCAGCCTCACAAGTGTAGGGGCTTCGGCCTACATTGGATGGCTTGTGGTATATTCAAGGTGGTGCGCATATGAGAGGGTTGTAAGCTCTGTGGGGCAGCCCAATAAGTGTAAGGACTTTGGCCTACATTGGATGGCTTGTGGTATATTCAGGGTGGCATCAAGATGATTCGAGAGTCGGGAAACTTTCATTTTAATTTAAGTAGGGATCCAGCTTAGCTAGGGGGCTGCTTTGATAAGTGGCAGTGCTATAAGGACAGTAGAGGTCTAGCTTAGCACGGGGACAGCTTAGCAAGGGGCTTATCTTTTAGGTAAATCAACCTATGGCAGTTTTCGACGGGGACTTTTTATAGAGAAATGACAGAGGAGAGAGGAGACGCGCGCAAGAGAGAGAGGGGAGATTTTTGACAATTGAAGACTTTGATGGTGGAGTCGACACTGAAATAAAGATTATTGAGTCTTGGAAGGTCTATGTGTGTGTATCTGAGTTTTTGATTTGTATTTGGTGGACGCAAGAGACAGAATTTTGAGTTCTCATCGTCTGCAGCAATCTATTTTTTTATCGCTCTCTTGATCGATCACAGTCAGGAGGTCCGCACTCCTCAAGAAAGACTCTCGCCACGACAACATATTGGATTTACTTTGATCTCTAGAGCAAACACTCTAACCGAAAGTACACAAGAGGAGAAAATAAATACTCATAAACTTGTAAATAGTTCTAGACTCGACTCAAAGCTCTGGTTTCACAAGCAAGTGGTTCTTAGTACCCAAAAAATACACGTCTCCCATTTAAGATATCATTTAGATCCCACGGTCAAAACTTGAGATATAGTCATTGAATAAAAATTCCAAAATATTTCTATTTTTTCACAACATTCTCTACACTAATTACACACACAAACTTGTAGTGTCTTATAATAACGAGCAAATAAATCTCCAAATTATATTAATTATTTTTGTACTAATGAGTGACATCAAGATAGACGTGAAAATAATTAGAGAGCATGGGAGGTACCTGCTGCATGTCCTGATGATTTTGTCTCATTTGAAACTATTTTCGTTGCATCTTTGATCAAATTAGACATAAAAAGAAACCATACAAACTCGATCTAGACGAACTCAAAAAAGCATGAAACTCTATATGAGGCATCTGAAACCTGTTAGGCCCTCAGCTATGGTTCAAGATTCTAAAATTATCAGCTCCACACCCTCCGTTTGAGGACATGGGCGGTTTGGCATGTGGACAAAAGTGTCCAAAACTGTAATTTATGGACATGGATGGATGGGCCTTGTCTTGCTGAAAAACTCCCATGAAGAAATCTTGTGACCAGATGGTCTATTACTTTTTAGGGTTCAAATATCAAATATGGATATTTTTAGCTTAGTATTAATTATGTTTTGAATAAATCAAAGGGTGCATTTGAGATTTTGATCTCATTTGGGATGGCAAATAGACACATCTTGAGTTCAATTTTTCTAGAAAGGTCTAAGGTGAACACTACAACTTGAGTACTACGTTAGTCAAACCATGTCAAGGATCAAATGAGGTTCACTTGTCTCTCTCTTGCATCTCCAATGCTGTATTTTCATTGGATTATATGTGATATCATCTTATATAGTATACACCTTGGTCTAGATATATATATCTTGACTCAAGCTCTTTGTAGATCTACTATGTCGAGTTATGTATGGATAGATCTTCATATCACTAACACCAAAAATGTTTGTACATTCCATTCTATATGATCATATATTGATTTGCTCCATTATTTTTAAAATTTCTAGATCATCTCATACAAGTACAATGTACTACTTCTAGAAGGAACACTTTAACGTGTTAACACATCATATATTTACACCACAAGATGGATTGATATCTTGACTCAAGCTCTTTGTAGAATTTATATGACAATTCTTAGTTGATGGATCTTTATATCACAGATACCAGATCCACACATTTGCACATTCGATTATGAGTGAACATTATAACTTGATAATATGGTATACACCTTGAGGTGGATAACTATCGATATCTTGACTCAAGCTGTTTGTAATTCTTCGGTGTTAACATGACCAGTGGATGAGTCTTGCGCTTACCGGTATTCTTTGCACAATCGATTCTATATGATCAATTTTGAGTTTACTCCATTATCTTTAACAAATCAATAGTTGCGCATACAAGTATTATGTACAACTTCTAGAGTGAAGTCTTTAACCTAACAACATGCTTGTAGCACTTTTGTAGATTTCTGCTCAGCTCCTCCAATTGCAGGTTGCCATTGAATCAGAGCAGCCAACGCCTGAAGAATCTGAGCTGCATCAACTGCAGGTTGTGCACTTGTCATTGGAACTACAGTAGGTCCTCCTTGAGAGTTGATCCCATCTTGGTCAGGAGTCCCTTGAACAGGAACACCTTGAGCAGCAGTAACACCCTGGATGGCAACACCATGATCCATCTTCCTCACTCCAATGAGGAACCAATGCTTCAAATCAATCACCCTAATTTCTCTCAGTAGAAGCACCAGATGTCTTGGTGAGAGTCTCTCTTGGAGAGGGCAGATCTCCTAACTGTGACTGATTTGAAATCAATGAAAAGAGAAAAGACTATTGTCAATTATCAGAACTCAAATTTGATCTCTTGCATCCATCAAATCAAACCAGACACTCGAATATGTACACATAGGTCTTTCACGACTCAGTTTTACCACCAAAATCTTTAGTGATAAAAAAGCTCTCCTCTCACTCCTGCGAGCCTCTCCTCTGCTCTCAATTTCATTCTCTGTTCATCATATTCACCTCCAAATAATATAGTAGATAAAATTCAAGCTCCCTAGCTCTTATTCTCCTCTATGCGACAACCTCCCATTGAAATCTCTCAGAAAATCTATCCTCTCAGTCTCTAGCTTCTCTTGCGCGTTTTGACGACTTCCTCCTGAATAAAACATAGAATACCCTCCTTCTCGTGACGTCGACTGTCTTCTCCAAAACCTTAACACCCATGCTAAGATAAGGTCCTTATAAGCAGACGTACTTATCAAGTAAGCAGGTCCCCTGCTAAGCTAAGCCCTTCTTATTATTTACGTAACAACCAAGCATGCCCTCTGCTAAGTTCGGTCCTTGATTAATAAAATTTTCCCGGCTCTCGATGTCATCTTGATGCCACCTTGATTATACCACAAGTCATCCAATGTAGACCGAAGCCCCTACACTTATGAGGCCACCCCACAGGGCTTACAGCCCCCTCATATGTGCACCAGGGATCTTCCATGGTATAATCAAGGTGACATGCGGAGGCTTAGGCCAAGAAGCCCACGATTAAGAGAGATACTGGTCTCCCGTCTCTAGATATGCTTGATGCCACCTTGATTATACCACAAGTCATCGATGTAAGTCGAAGTCCTTACACTTATGAGGCCACCCCACATGACTTACAGCCCCCCATATGCGCACCAAGTATCTCCCATGGTATAATCAAGGTGGCATGCGGAGGCTTAGGCCAGGAAGCCCAAGATTAAAAGAGATATTGCTCTCCCGTCCCTAGATATGCAAGACGTGGCTGCATATCCAACACAGACTCCCTTCTAGGAGGCCAACATGCCCGAATAAGAAACACAGGCCGAGAGAATTGATCTTGAGATCTATTTTCTCCTAAGTGGACGTCCCAACTTCGTTTTTAGTGAATGAAGAGTCAAAACTATAGTACTCGCTAACACCTACGCACTCACACTGTCAGATCATGAATTTGAGTCACGAGCCAGAATCGGCAGATTTCTCTCTTTCGCACTTTTCATAACTCAAGACTTGTACTAACTATTACAAATGATATTTGTTCCCGCAACCGAAAGTATGAAGTCGCTCCTCTGTACAAGCTCCGTATTCTGGAACTTTTAGCTCCCTTCAAGGTGATAATTCAACCCAAGCTAGGGGGCAGTTTGTCAAGCATAGCTCCAGCTTATCTCCTGCCCATCTTGATAAGGTAAGGTGCAACTTCTTGAACAAATGCCAGTTGAGTGTCTTCCGAAGTTCTGTTTCATCATGTGAAACGTCACGCACTACGATAGTGATTTGACTTATTTTTCTACACAAAGTCACGTTATCGTATTAGATTTTAAGTGAAGATTGTCTAAGAAAATGTGAGGTTCCTAGTTGTCGAGATGTCGTGTGGTGAACAGAGACAAGAAATAGAGAAACAACCACGAGAACAAGCTTCTCAAGACATATCAGCTCTCACATTATATACACTCTCGTTTCTTTCTCTCTAATAACATCAGATTGAGAATAAAACCCGACTGGTCTATAATCTGTCCCTAACCTCCTAAAACAAGTCTCTGAATCTCAACCTAGATCTTAAACTACCATTTTTCTTGGTTTGAGCATAGCTCAAACCAAGAAAAACACTCATTTGCTAACAAAAAGCTTTGCATCAATATCGCACGATTCAAGCGCAGATCCAAACAACATCCATGTACACACTTTTAGCTAAAACTAGCTACCACAAGCCATACATAACCAACTAGAATTTTAACGAATCGTAAAGGACAAAAACTAGCAAAAAACCGAAGAAGACCTATTTGAGAACAGTTACTTTACAAAGAAGTAAACTAGCAATTTCAAGAAGAAGCATTCTACACTCCAAAATGTAAATGCTAGGTATATGTTCAGCTCTAGATCTAAAGTTTCCCTCTATTCTTAGTTGTTATCTTGGCTGAATTCTTATTTCTATTCTTGGTTCTTTATCTTTTAACAACTTTGCACCTTAACTCTCAAAATTTGACTTTTCATCATATGTTACAGCTCGAAGCACAAAAACATTGATGTATTCATCCATGCAGGATGCCATGTGTCATGCATGCGTACTAAAAAATCACATTTTGACCTACTTTGACATCCATTCAGTCAACATCAGTATGTCATCCTTATCCAGAACAATATCACATCAGTATTGTATCGTTATGTATTGACATCATGTCAACATGTAGAGACACATGTCACTACCATGTCATCCCTTAATGACAACTCATCATATGAGTCCAGTCAACAAATACTATGTTAACACTCGTCTGCCATATCAGTATCAAAACCTCTCAAATGGTTAAAAATTAAACTGCTCATAACTCCATCCTCTTTGCTCTACTCGCAATGATCAAATATTAAGTTTGATCTTTGGCAAAGCTTACCCAATGCTGCTATCAGAAACATATTTGCAATAAGTTAAGAAAATATTATTTTCAAGATCTTGATTTCACGTCTTAGCTGGTCCACTGCACGACACCGTACTATAAGTTGATAAAATATTATTCTCAAGCTTTTGATTTCACACCCTAGCTGGTCCACTGCAGTACACCGTACTAGTATTTCATTCCTGTGGCAGGGGCACAAAATCACAAAAGAAGTAGAGTAAAAAGTTTTGCATCGTGTATTCACGTATCATTACAAACATATTTCTAAACGTCCGTGCACTGAGATTCATGGAGTCCTTTGTTGGACAATCCTTACAATGATTTGCTTGGTCGGGCCCATGCGCAGAAGTCGATCCTTGACAGGGCCCTGGCGCCAAAATCGATCCTTGGTCAGGCCCATGACTGGCTATTGTATGTAGATAGCTGACTAGACGGTTTATCGATCCAACATAGATGATGACTGTATCGCCCACGGTGGCAGTGGTTTCACGGTGACAGTCGATGATTGATTGAGTCGACGACTGACACTTTTAGAATTCGCAGTTCGAATGAGAGAGGACAGTGAAGTGGCTTGAGCGCGTCGACTATAGATAGTGATTTGCGTGCGCATCGACTATAGATAGTGATTTGCGCGTGCGTCGACTAGCACTGTCTGAATTCAGAGAGCCGAATGAGAGAAGTGTGTGACGAAGAGAAGATCGGAAGTGGCATGCGATTGGCACAGTCGTGAGAATCAAAAGATGGAATCGGTTGTGGAGCAAGAGTGAGATTTCGATGCACTGCATTTTCCTACGGAAGACATAAGTTTTATGCTACCATGGGATCGTGGAGTTAGAGAACAGAGAGAAGACAATACCTTTCATCGGTGGAGGCAAGAGTTCAGCAACCACACGGCACAATCTGTAATGGACATTAGAGGTCGTTCTTGGGAGGAAGTGCAGAAGGCGGCAGCCAGAATTCGAATAGACGAGGTGTTCTCAAGTTTTGATGAATTTGAATATTCTCTGTCATGTCTGAACGTGGTTTTAGGTCGGGCTTGTCATAAGATGAAATCGAAGGCGGATTACAGAGTGCGTCTATGTCGATATGGAGCTCCGATCCGAGTTCGCAAAATGTCAATCTCTACTCAGACCGACGAGAACGCAAATCGTCGACAAACGTATAGTGAGGCGCGTACATTTCACGATTTCACGCAACTTCGTACTCGAAGAAGAGTTCTTCAGACGAGCAATGCTACACCGAGTGAGTCGGATCACATCAGTGGTCAGTCAGGAGGTCAGTCGAGAGCCAGAGTAGGAAAAAAAATTGGAGAAATGGGAGCTTGCGGAGAGCACGCACGTTATGTAAGTGGTGGTCGTCGAACTTATCGTGCAAATGGAGTGCCATCAAAAGAAGGCGATGGATTAGCAATGTGTCCCTTCAGGATCAGAGCACAGAAGAGTAGGTTGAGTGGAGTCATAAAGATTATTGTTTGTAATGCAACACATTCTTGTCCATCTATCGTGCATGGTTGGCGTGGTCCCGCTAAGAACACACGATGACTAAGATTGATCCTTGGCAACCGTGTTATAGTAAATCAGAACGTTCTTATGAGAGATTTGATCGAGGAATTCAGAAATGCATATAGTAGGAAAACGTCGTATCACCAAATGTGACGAATGCGTGAACTTTCACGCGATTGTTTACATGGTAATCAATGTACGTCATTCCACTTCATTCCTGGTCTGTGTAGACGTATCGAGAGTATAGATGAGCAAGTGATAGTTGACTGAGGAACCTGGGATAGCAATCCGCAAGTATTTCGTCATGCTTTCATTTGTCCAGGGGTCACACGCGGTGTTCTACACTTCTCGCAAAAGTGGTTGCGTTAGATGCTTGTCATTCGAAGAGCAGAAAATATCCTTGTCAAATTTTTCTCGCTACGGTGTCGGATGGAAACAATGAGGCCATCATTTTGGCCTACGTAGTGGCTCCAGAAGAGTCTACTCATACTTGACTTGGGTCCTTTGGCTGCTGAGAGAATCGATCGATGGAATAAATTCAATGGAGATAGTGTTTGTGTCGGATCGTCAAAAAGGATTAGAAGCTGCTGTCGCTGATGTGTTTCTTAGAGCTATTCACGGTCATTGCGCTCAACATATACGTATGAACATTCGGTCTCTGTTTGAACGAGAAGCCGAGAAATCTTTCTTGGCTCTTGTTTACGCTCGAAACATCGAACAGTAAGTGAATGAGCGAGAAACCTTTCTTGGCTCTTGTTTACGCTCGAAACATCGAATAGTAAGTTAAGAAGCAGAGATGTTTGTAGTATTTTTGGGAGTTAAGAAGAAGCAGTTTTTACAACATTTGTTTTGCACATGATTCAAACCATTCTTGAGTATTATAGTAATTTTTTGAACATTGTTTGTGGCAGTTTCGAGAAGCTGATGAAGCGAATAGAGGACCAAGGAGAAAAAGGTCTAGCTCTAGCAAAGTATTTGAAGACCATTCGGCCGGAATGGTACAGTCGAGCATGGTTTCCATTACCTCGATATGGTAAGGTTACATCCAATCTGGCGGAATCATTGAATAACGCTTTGAGGCCCATACGTTTACATGCTTCGTTTCGAATTCTGCTGGACTTGTGGTTCTATAATATTGAGAAATTCTTGGAACGGAGGGTTGCCGTAGAACTTCACAGGGGGTCTTTAACTCCATATGCCACATCTTGCTTGGTAGAGAATGAAACAGCATCGGAGCAACTCATGTGTTCCATATCATCCACATCTCAAGCTAGCATTCGAGCAATAGACGGTAGAAATTTTGTTGTTAAACGTAGGGAGGATCACCGTCGTGGCGAATGCTCATGTTTTGAATTTCAGGATATGAGATGGTCATGTATGCATGCTATATGTTGGGACCATGAGGTAGGAGCAGACTCTGGTGATTCCGAATGCCAATATGGCATTCAGAATCACTGTTTAACATTTATGGTCAGCACGCCCTTCCAGCATTTACAGTGCAGGATCTAGATCCAATGTTTGGATGCAAAGCACCTCCAGTTGCTGTGAAAAGAGGACGACACCACATTGTTCGACTTGTATCTGGACAAGGTCAAGGTCGACAAGCTGCTATGGCTGATGGAGATTCATCAGTGGTGGTCGAGAATCCTTCATCTGATCCCATAGATGTGACGGTGCAGTTTCCAATATCAGAGAGGGACACACAGTTCTGTTCAGTCAAGAACAGATGGGAGCACCACGTAATCGTAGGCCAGGAGATACAACCATTCGTGCACGAGGACAACAATCTTATGCAATACGGTGCTCAGTTTGTCGACAACCAGATCACAACAAACGCAGATGCAGAGCTTCGCAGACAGAGGAGGTGAGAGTTACAGAAAATACTGCACCGAATGTAGAGGTTCCTAATCTAGATGAAGTTCGTCCGTCAGAAACTCTTAACAACATACCCGTACCCATGATTCATACAGAACATGACAGTCATAGATCATTTTTTGATGATATATTTGGTTCTGGAGAGCTGGTGTATTCGAATTCTGAGGAAGACTCTGAATCCGATAGCGATCTATCAGAAGATATGTAGGAGGTGAAAGCCTATGAGCATGGTAACTTTCAGAAATGGCTGTTTCAGTTGCAGACTATAATGAAGATCTGCGTTTTAGTGTCATGCGAAATCGATACCTATTTTTCTCGCACTATTACGTTGATATAAATTGCACTCGATTGGCAAGTCTGTGCAGACCTTTAGCTTTAAACTTCTGTTTTCTAAAAGTATAGTTCAGTGTAGACCGTTTTGACTATCTTTGATTTATAGAACATATGTTTTTCACTCTGGAGCTTCCATGTATGTACTTGTGGTGCCCACAAATTACAGGATGCACGAATTTTTGAAATTTTTAAGGATAATGACTTGTTTGTATAACTGAAGAAGCGTTGTTACTTAAGGATACGTCTTCCTTAACAGAAAGATGATCTTAAGAGCTGTTTGTAATAAGAAGTTGACTTCTTCAGAAGACGACCGTCTTCGGAAGATCATCTTCTCAGTTGCGTCTTCAAAAGACGAGAAGACGGCGGAAGATGAGAAGACGGCGGAAGACACATATCTTCCAGAAGACAGCGACCGCGAAGGACCAACCACGAGTTTTCGGGTAAGACAGTAGGTGTACCTACTGGAGCGCACCGAATAGGTAGGTAGGTCAGGAAGACACCAAGGACGAGAACCCCTAATCTGCGGGGAAGATGCGTGAGGAAGCACATTATACACCTTCCAACTTCCCGCAGCATAGCGAGCCTGAAGAAGATCGATTGAGAGAGTGAGCTTCGCGAGCTAGCATTGAGAGAGGAATAAGTGAGACATCGAGGTAGGAGAGAGTAAGTTGGCAGCTAGGCGAAGGGTGAGATTGAATTGCGGGAGCACAAACAGCAGAGAAAGCGAAGGCGTTTCTGTGGAGCTTCCGAGAAGCTGACAGTGAAGAGTGGCGAGTAGAAGCAGAGGTGGAATCGAGGTGTGGACCGAAATTGACAGCAGGCGTAGTCGTGTGGAGTCACATTGGAAGCTAGGACAAGAGCCAGAAGCGCGCGGAGGTCGAAGGCAACTCGGGGAGCCGAAGAAGACTGTAGAGGTTCTTCCCCCTGTTCTTTCCCCCTCCCACTTCTTCTCGCCTTTTCTTGGTACTCCCCGCGCTTCCTTGATTGTGTGCAGGCAGCCTGACCGATTACCCCACCCCCATTCTTTCTATTGAGACATTGGGCGCGGAAGCGCTGCCCAATTTCTGTCAAGACATCTCCTTGCTTCTTCCCGAGCTCAATTCGAGCTTCCCTACTCCTAGCCCTCATATTGGAGACCCCAACTATCAATTTCCCTACCCCCATACCTCTCTATCCCTGAAACTTGGAACAGAAGACGATTCGGAAGATGGGAACATCTTCGGAAGATGCTTCTTGAACTTGACTATCTTCGGAAGACATCTTCGGAAGACTGTCTTCGGAAGTCGACTGAACACAATTCGTATCAAGAGTGGATTTGCTTTGCTTTTGTGTTTAGAGAGGCTTGATACGAATCCTGAGTGGCTTGGTGAGTTGTTTTGTTATTTCAAGAAGTTGGAAGTCGGGAACTAGGCCTGTGCCTCCCGGTCTTCCAAGCTTCTCAACTCCCCATCTTCCTAGAGAGACTAGAAGACTGGAAGGCTGGCAAAATGAGCGAGAAGACGCGAGGGTCCATTCGGGTCTCTTCTGTCCGATCCATAGCAGCCGTTCCTTCTTCTTCCCGAACTTAGAAGAGAGTTGTGAGAAGTCTTGCTGGCAGAATCTGGAGAGAATGGTCGAGGGTCATGTCTTCCCATCATGCAGCAAGTTTCTTCTGAGTGCGTATGAGAGGTGAAAAGTCAGAAGACAGAGTACAGTTGTCTTGAGTCTGTTGTGAGGATAGATTGCGTGTAGTAAGACGAAGACAGGTGAGACCAGTGAAAGGAAGTCCGACTTCGAGAAGTCTTCCGAGAACGACATTGAATCGAAAGCTGTCCCAAGTGTCTTTCCAGAGGCCACTGTCACCGCAGGAGCCCGCAACCATCTTCTGAACCTTTCTCATACTCTACTTCTCGCATATCTTGATCTTCTGATAGGAAGTAGGATGTAATGCAAGGTGGGTTGTCTTCTTGGTAATCCATGCGAGGCCTTGCTTAGATAGGATTGTTTAGATATAGCTCGGAAGACGAGAGCTATCTAGGAAGTACTGTTAGAATCCCGGAAGACGGAGTAGCTGTCTTCTGGAAGACTAGTTTCGTCTTCTGAGAAGTAGAAGCTAGACTGTGGGCACTCGGGAAGAACTGAGCCTTCAGCTCATAGTAGGTGCTTGTGGTTTAGTGCAACAGATCTTCCAGGTATGTCGATGCATCCGCGAGGCTTGGTGTTACCAGCGGCAGAATTGGCCGAGGTCACTCCTTTCCTCAAGGAGTTGGGTCTCGACTTCTTCTTGTGGGATTGGAACCTCGCAGATCAAGGGCTTCTGGAGGAGGTGTGGGCCGCGTTACCACCGCGTAACCGTGTACTTGCGAAGGCAGGAGTAGCTCGGGGAAGACCGTCTTCCTGGACTGAAGACTGGTGACGTAAGACGTTTCACAGGCTTGAGACCGAGAACCGAGGATATTGGTACGAGAAGAAGATCTTGCCTAGGATTGTGAGTTCATGGCATGTACCTGGGAGTACCACCTGCCTTTTCGTGGAAGACAGGCAGGGGAGGAACGGTTGGAAGATAGAGTCTTACCGGGAGCCGAAGAAGCGACTTCTGGCGAAGTTGTTTCTGCATCTTTTCCCCAAGGGAAAAGCGCAGAAGACAAGGTACTTAGGAGATCAGGACGTGGAGTTCCTGGAATCAGTGTGGGATGACAGGGTGCCAATCTACTGGGGCGCGTACATCCACAACTATGTACAGACGGAGCTAGCATACTTGGGTACCTCGGCGGGAGGACATCTGACGCCCTTCTTCTGCTACTTGTATGTAGCCATGGGGGATCTTAGGGAAGATCAGCTGGCAGTGTATGGGCCAACGGAGCGACAGGAGGTGAAGGAGGAGAGCTCGGAAGACGATGACCGAGAGGCAGCAGCAACGCCCCCTCCCACTCTAATGCCACAGCTGAGGCCCGGCTCTCACCAGAAGACGCTTCTGGTGAGAGAAGACGAGTCTAGTGGGTCGGAAGACGCCACGCCAGTGAGGAAGATGGGTCACAGAAGTGTACCAAGGACACCCATCTCCCTCATTCATTCAGGATCGGAGTCGGACTCGGAGGAAGACTTGCTGAGTACCCGATCGGAACAGAAGACAGCTTCTGTAACACCTGGGAGTCTTCCGAAGACTCCAGAAGACGAAGGATGGATGGGTACTCCTACTGCGATGCGAGGAAGCGCAAAGAGGAGAGCCGCTCCTGCCACGAGGAGTCTTCCACCCCGGAAGATGAGAAGAGTAGCTTCTTCTCGTGCGCAGAAGATGAAGGCCGTAGTGGTGGAAGAGGCTTCCTTGCCTCTGGAAGACAAAGTCGACACCATCGAGCGAGTGGTGGGGATGAACTTGTCTTCTGCAGGAAGACGACTGGAGGAGTTCAGTGCCTACTTCCAGAAGGAGATCCAGCCCGCTATGGAGTTGCTGGAGAGGAGAGCGAGGGCACAGGAGAAACCTTTACAGCCTGGATTCGGCCTGCGCACCTTGCTGCGACAGGAAGACAGCCAGCAGAAGACGGAGAAGCTTGCAGCCAGGTACAAGGCGGAAGCAGCCGCTTCTGCCAAGGAGTCGATGCAACTTCGGAGCAACCAGGAGTTGCAGATGCGAGTACAGCAGCGCGATCAGGAAGTTCTCCGAGTGCGCGAGAAGATCACTACCCTCGCAGAAGAGCAGACCACTTGGAAGATGCAGCGAGAAGCCACAGAAGCGCGAGCTGCAACAGAGAAGACGCAGAGGGAAGCAGCAGAGGCCCGTGCGCAGAAGATGCTAGCTCAGTCGGTAGAAGCGCTTCGGAAGAAGTTCAACTTCACCGCGGGTAAGAAGTTACTTACCTTAGCTAGAGAATGGGACAGCGGGTCCAAGACGAGGTTGGTGGAATGCAGAGATAGCATGTTCAGGTACCTGGATAGACAGATAGAAGGAGTGAAGACACTTTATGGTCTTCCCTCACTTCCGACACCTGCAATCGCATCTTCCCAAGCCCCAACACCCTCGACTGGATCCGGAATGGAGAAGGAGGAGTTCGATCTCGCTGTACACTTGGTGGTGATAGCGTTGGAAGACGAGAAGACTCCAGAAGACGCCCCGGAAGACATGATGTCTTCTGGAAGACAGGAAGACGA
Organism: Asterella californica; assembly: GCA_036924285.1. Taxonomy (NCBI): domain Eukaryota; kingdom Viridiplantae; phylum Streptophyta; class Marchantiopsida; order Marchantiales; family Aytoniaceae; genus Asterella; species Asterella californica. The sequence continues at coordinate 7,033,506 of JAYKYS010000003.1, forward strand.
GCCGTCTTCTCAGGTATTCCGCGTGGAGGAAGCGACTTCCCTGGACCCCCATGAGGTCGCCATGGTCCCTAGTACTGCATCTGTGTCTCAGAAGACCGAAGACGCACCATTCGACTCGTCTTCCCAGAAGACCATTACGTCTTCCGAAGTCGAAGCCGAGGAAGACGCAGCCGCAGAAACAGCAGGGCCAGCGAAGAGCGAGGAGAAGGAAGCTACCTCAGTGGTACCCGAGGTAAGTGCAGGGCTTCCCAGCCCATCAGAAGTCGAGGTAGTAGCTCCGGTAGGAGCAGATCATGTAGAGATTGCCACCGAGCAATCAGAGTAGTTAGCAAACTTAATCGACACTTCCAGATTTAGTAGGATCGGACATGCTATCTTAAAGGTGACAGTTTTCCATGTAAAAATAGTTAGGACCCCATGTGGCAGCATAGGTAGCATAGGAGTAACACAGTGGAGGGCTAATTGGGAAGAGGGACTGCATGCATGTGAGGTGACAACCTCTTATCAGCGCCTCTCTCTCTCTCCCTGGTGGTCGCCTCCCCTGACTCTCGAGGCAGATGGTTAAGTAGGATAGCATGGTAGGAGAAAAGCTCTCTGAGAGCTCTGCCAGTTCTGTAGAATTCGGCAGTAACTGAACATACACACCGATTCTACAGGCAGGCAGGCGAGACACATTAGAGCAGAGACAGTCTTAGCGCACTACACCCGTTGTTGGAAACATACGAATAGTCTTGGAATATACAGGAGGGGTCTGCATACTCGCACCAGCAATGGTTCGAAGATGTAGATAGAAATAGTGGACAGTCTAGGAACAGGAAACGGCATCCTCGTGCAGTCCTGTTAGCTAGGCTGGTGTGTCGAGGAGTAGACGCAGGAAGTAGCGGGAGTGAGCTTCCCAATGCCATTGTGACTTCTTCTCGGAGAATAGATTGTGGATTTGAGTGCAGCAGCTTTGTCCATGTCTTCTGGATGGTGGGTTCACTGAATTCGCTCCCAATTGTGCATGGGAAGTGTTCTTCTTGAGTGGCGGTGAATGTCAACAGTTGTGGAGTGTAGCTTGACTCGTTCAGTAGAGCACTTGGGATCTACGTACGAACGGTCTTCTGGGTAAGGGATCTCAGAAGACAAAGCAGTCAGAGCAGCGAAGTGAAGAAGAAAGAAGCCTTCTTCTCGCAACAGAAGACGACATCCTCGAGTAGAAGATGGTGCTACAGTACTCACGTTTGTTGTCTTCCTCCCCAAACTATTACAAGCAGGGATGGCTTGTTAGTCAGGATCCGGACTAGAAGCCTGTCGGAATCTTAATTGCCCTTTTTCATCATGTTTTCTCTTGTTTGGATTTCTTCTTCTTCCCATCTTCCCTCATCTTCCCCATCTTCTTATCTTCTTCTAGTGAGCTTCCGATACTTCTATTGAGCTTCCGTGAAGGTGAATGTCGTTGTAGTGCTGCAGGAAGACGACTTCCGTAGGCAGAAGCCTGGGAAGGCTACAGGGGGCATACACCATGTGATTGATCCAACCCGTTGGAATGTGAGTGTGAGAGTAAGGTGTAACGACTGTTACTAGTCGACTTCTGCGAAGCCGGACAGCCTTCTGGAGGTGTGAGAAGACGAGCTAAACCCCCAGAAGACGAGAATCGCTTCGGGAAGACGGTATCGAGAAGACCGAAAGAAGCAACCTGGAAGCAGGAAGATCGTCTTCCCGAGCTTCTCTGTGAATAGTTGTATGATACTGTAATTGGTAGTTGTTTGTTTGGATCCAGAGCACCATTTGGCGTGTCTGGAAGACGTGTTGGTTTGTGTGGTTTTGTGAGAAGACGGGATTTCTAGGCAAAACCCGTGTGTTTGTGTGTTTGAACAGATCTTAGAACTTAGAGCAGCGTTACTTGTGCAAATCCTCTGTGGGAACGATATCTTGTATACTAAATGGGCAAAAGGAGAAATCCTTCGTCACTACAGTACTCATAGTCACATCTCGCTTGGTTGAGAATTTGTTTTTCCCTTAATTCATTATTATGTCCTTTGCTGTAAGTGAATTCAGTACAGATATCATGGCTCGGCTTCTTCCTTTTTGAGAATGTGGTAACTGCTGATCCACGGCCAGGCTGCCTACACTCGTTATACCATGACCAGCCCACAATGTTGTTACAGAACTTATGCTTCTTTATGAAGTTAGCTATCCGGTAAGGTTCACTTATTCTGGAACCTGCTTCGGAGTGAAGCTTTTTGCACAGGATCAGCCGTGCCTGAACCTGCTTCAGAGAGAAACTATCTGCATAGGTGAATTCGTTCTTTAACCTGCTTCTTGATTAAGTTATCTCTCGAAGATCACTCGTTCTTAAACTTGCGTCCGAATTTAGTTCAGAGACCTACTTCATGATTAAGCTATCTACCGATGACCACTCGTTCTATAACCTGCTATATTTCAGTTCTTACACCTGCTTCTTGATAAAGCAATCTGCAGAGGTTCACTCGTTCTTATACCTGCTATCGATATCGGTTTATAATACTCGCAGTCGTGTCCTCGACTTCAGAGTGTGTCATATGACAGAGTTGCCCTCGTTCTAGAACACACCGGTATGTTGCTTGAAGTCCAGAAACTTGCATAGCAATGCATGTTCGAGTTTATGCATATTTTCAGTATTAGTCATACTTGCTTAATACTATAGATATTTTGTAATCCATAATGCGGTCCGGTGGACTGCGAGGATAGTAAAGATCCCTCTTAACCTGGTGGTTCTATTGCCGATATCGAAGTTTTCGACAAGAACTTCACGAGCTTGTTTCTTTCGTTTCATCGGCTGTAAACTCGTTAACTTGCGAGTTTTTGTCTTCTATTCGGACCTGCAGAGTATAGTAGCGATAATCATGCGGTCACTCAGGACGCAAAGGATATTGGAGGGAGATAGGAGAACTTCACTTGCTGGAGTTGAAAGGCGAGTTGGACAGCATCGCTGGCAGAGAAGCTGAAGTTTCGGATCTGCGAACGGGGTGGCTTAAGGTTTTCGATGTGTTGTTGTGTAGTCGATGTTTCCCTATCGATAATTACGTGTCTTGCTTGACTCCGCTCGCTATCGTCCGGCCATACTTAGTTGTTTTCTCCTGTTGACAGTCAACCTTCTTCATGTGCTCTATTTAAACTGAGTAGTTCGTAGCAGGGAACCCTGTAGTTTAGGTTGTAGGGAAAATTATCGTGACTGAATATACTCGCTAAAGATCGAGGACGCTGCCAACTATACAGGATCTACGAACGAGAGTATTCAGTTTCCAGCTGAAAGATGGGTGCGTATACATATAACACGTTCTTTTCACATTCGTTGGCAATTTCAAGTTTAGTAGTTTTCAGATTGCATGTTGTTCGCACGTTGTCACGTAGGTCGACCGATGTGGTCAACGGACTCCGAGTCTGAGTCCTCAGTTTGATTGTCAATTCGACGATCAGTAAGACACATGCGGCTCTTGGAATCAGAAGACTGGCAAGTTTCAGACGGGATACTCTCAGCACCGAAGCGAATTTCACCGACGGACTTGGAGGCGTAGTTCTATCAGTGACATCGAGTTTGTATGCAGTGGCGAGTCGATGCGGAACTTGCAGATGACGATGTGTCCTTCGCTTCGATTTATTCACTGTCGATGTGCATCATTGGGTCCTTTGCTGTGGAAGGACATATCGAGCAGAGGCTGGTTGTTAAAGATTTGCTTATGCAACTCTTCGCTGTCAGAGAACTTGAGAAGGTCGATTTCCGCCTCTGCGAAGCTGTCAATTCCGAATTTCCATGTCCTGGTGACAGCGAGGACTGTGGGGTTCCTAGGGTGTAGTCGCTTACACTGTAGTCTTGATATGTTCCACCGAATGTACTTATGTGTGTTTTTCTCCGATTTCTCTTCATACCGAGTAATAAACAAAGCATTCGCACCATCCTTCTGGAAGGCTACGACATGAAACTGTTACTTGTAGTGACGTAAGATTACTCCTTTTGCCCATTTAGTATACAAGATATCGTTCCCACAGAGGATTTACGTAAGTAATCGATGCTCTAAGTTCTAGGATCTGTTCAAACACACAAACACACGGGTTTTGTCTAAAAATCTCGTCTTCTCACAAAACCACACAAAACCACACGTCTTCCAGACACGCCGCATGGTGCTCTAGAACTAGACAAACAACTACCAACTAAAATATCACACAATTATTCACAGAGAAGCTCGGGAAGACGATCTTCCTGCTTCCAGGTTGCTTCTTCCGGTCTTCTCGATACCGTCTTCCCGAAGCGATTCTCGTCTTCTGGGGGTTCAGCTCGTCTTCTCACACCTCCAGAAGGCTGTCCTGCTTCGCAGAAGTCGACTAGTAACGGTCGTTACACCTTATTCTCACACTCACATTCCAACGGGTAAGATTAATCACAGGGTGTATGCCCCCTGTAGCCTTCCCATGCTTCTGCCTACGAAAATGGTCTTCCTGCAGCACTACAACGACATTCACCTTCACGGAAGCTCAATAGAAGTCTCGGAAGCTCACTAGAAGAAGATAAGAAGATGGGGAAGATGGGAGAAGATGGGAAAGATAAGAAAATCCAAACAAGAGAAAACAAGATGAAAAGAGTAAATTAAGATTCCGACATGCTTCTAGTCCGGATCCTGACTAACAAGCCATCCCTGCTTGTAATAGTTTGAGGAGGAAGACAACAAACGTGAGTACTATTGGGTTTATTCAACTTGTCTTCCGGGGCGTCTTCTGGAGTCTTCTCGGCTTCCAACGCTGTCACTACCAAGTGCACAGCGAGGTCGAACTCCTCCTTCTCCATTCCGGATCCAGTCGAGGATGCTGGAGCTTGGGAAGATGCAGTTGCAGGTGTCGGAAGCGAGGGAAGACCATAAAGTGTCTTCACTCCTTCTATCTGTCGATCCAAGTACCTGAACATGCTCTCCCGGCATTTCACCAACATTGCTTTGGACTCGCTGTCCCATCCTCTAGCTAAGGTAAGTAACTTCCTACCCGCGGTGTAGTTGAACTTCTTCCGAAGCGCTTCCACCGACTGTGCTAACATCTTCTGTGCATGAGCCTCCGCTGCTTCCCGCTGCTTCTTCTCAGCTGCAACTCGCGCTTCTGCGGCTTCTCGCTGCATCTTCCAGGTGGTCTGCTCTTCTGCGAGGGTGGTGATCTTCTCTCGCACTCGGAGGACTTCCTGATCACGCTGCTGTACCCGCGCCTGCAACTCTTGGTTGCTCTTCCGAAGCTGCACCAGCTCCTTGGCAGAAGCGGCTGCTTCCGCCTTGTACCCGGCTGCAAGCTTCTCCGTGGTGCGGAGACTAGCTTCCAGCGACTCCGTCTTCTTCTGGTCCTCTCCCTGTCGCAGCAAGGTGCGCAGGCCGAATCCAGGTTGTAAAGACCTCTCCTGTGTCTTTGCCCTCTTCTCCAGCAACTCCATAGCTGGCTGGATCTCCTTCTGGAAGTAGGCACTGAACTCCTCCAGTCGTCTTCCTGCGGAAGACAAGTTCATCTCCACCACTCGCTCCGCGGTGTCGTCTTCCAGAGGCAAGGGAGCCTCTTCCACCACGATGGCCTTCATCTTCTGCGCACGAGAAGAAGCTACTCTTCTCATCTTCCGGGGTGGAAGATTCCTCATGGCAGGTGCGACTCTCTTCGTTGCGCTTCCTCGCATCGTAGCAGAAGCGTCCCTTCTTCTCTTGTCTTCTGGAGTCTTCGGAAGACTCCCAGGCATTGCAGAAGCGGTCTTCTGCGCTGATCGGGTACTCAGCAGGTCTTCTTCCGAGTCGGACTCCGATCCTGAATGAATGAGGGAGATGGGTGTCCTCGGTACACTTCTGGGATCCATCTTCCTCGGTGGTGTGGCGTCTTCCGACCCACTAGACTCATCTTCCCTCACTAGAAGCGTCTTCTGGTGAGAGCCGGGCCTCAACTGTGGCATCAGAGTGGGAGGGGGCGTTGCTGCTGTCTCTCGGTCATCGTCTTCCGAGGTCTCCTCCTTCACCTCCTGTCGCTCCGTTGGCCCATACCTGCTAGCTGATCTTCCCTAAGATCCTCCATGGCTACATACAAGTAGCAGAGGAAGGGCGTCAAGTGTCCTCTCGTCGGGGTACCCAAGTATGCTAGCTCCGTCTGTACGTAGTTGTGGATGTACGCGCCCCAGTAGATGGACACTCTGTCATCCCACACTGATTCCAGGAACTCCACGTCCTGATCTCCTAAGTACTTTGTCTTCTGCGCTTTCCCCTTGGGAAAGAGATGCAGAAACAACTTCGCCAGAAGTCGCTTCTTCGGCTCCCGGTAAGATTCTATCTTCCAACCGTTCCTCCCCTGCCCGTCTTCCACGAAAAGGCAGGTGGTGCTCCCAGGCACATGCCACGAACTCACGATCCTAGGCAAGATCTTCTTCTCGTACCAATATCCTCGGTTCTCGGACTCTGACCGGTGAAAAGTCCTGCGCCACCAGTCTTCAGTCCAGGAAGATGGTCTTCCTCGAGCTACTCCTGCCTTCGCAGGTACACGGTTACGAGGTGGCAACGCTGCCCACACCTCCTCCAGAAGTCCCTGGTCTGCGAGGTTCCAATCCCACAGGAAGAAGTCGAGACCCAACTCCTTGAGGAAAGGAGTGGCCTCGGCCAATTCTGCCGCTGGTAACACCAAGCCTCGCGGATGCATCGTCATGCTGGAAGATCTGTTGCACTAAGTCACAAGCACCTACTATGAGCTGAAGGCTCAGTCCTTCCCAAGTGCCCACAGTCTAGCTTCTACTTCTCAGAGAACTTGAGAAGGTCGATTTCCGCCTCTGCGAAGCTGTCAATTCCGAATTTCCATGTCCTGGTGACAGCGAGGACTGTGGGGTTCCTAGGGTGTAGTCGCTTACACTGTAGTCTTGATATGTTCCACCGAATGTACTTATGTGTGTTTTTCTCCGATTTCTCTTCATACCGAGTAATAAACAAAGCATTCGCACCATCCTTCTGGAAGGCTACGACATGAAACTGTTACTTGTAGTGACGTAAGATTACTCCTTTTGCCCATTTAGTATACAAGATATCGTTCCCACAGAGGATTTACGTAAGTAATCGATGCTCTAAGTTCTAGGATCTGTTCAAACACACAAACACACGGGTTTTGTCTAAAAATCTCGTCTTCTCACAAAACCACACAAAACCACACGTCTTCCAGACACGCCGCATGGTGCTCTAGAACTAGACAAACAACTACCAACTAAAATATCACACAATTATTCACAGAGAAGCTCGGGAAGACGATCTTCCTGCTTCCAGGTTGCTTCTTCCGGTCTTCTCGATACCGTCTTCCCGAAGCGATTCTCGTCTTCTGGGGGTTCAGCTCGTCTTCTCACACCTCCAGAAGGCTGTCCTGCTTCGCAGAAGTCGACTAGTAACGGTCGTTACACCTTATTCTCACACTCACATTCCAACGGGTAAGATTAATCACAGGGTGTATGCCCCCTGTAGCCTTCCCATGCTTCTGCCTACGAAAATGGTCTTCCTGCAGCACTACAACGACATTCACCTTCACGGAAGCTCAATAGAAGTCTCGGAAGCTCACTAGAAGAAGATAAGAAGATGGGGAAGATGGGAGAAGATGGGAAAGATAAGAAAATCCAAACAAGAGAAAACAAGATGAAAAGAGTAAATTAAGATTCCGACATGCTTCTAGTCCGGATCCTGACTAACAAGCCATCCCTGCTTGTAATAGTTTGAGGAGGAAGACAACAAACGTGAGTACTATTGGGTTTATTCAACTTGTCTTCCGGGGCGTCTTCTGGAGTCTTCTCGGCTTCCAACGCTGTCACTACCAAGTGCACAGCGAGGTCGAACTCCTCCTTCTCCATTCCGGATCCAGTCGAGGATGCTGGAGCTTGGGAAGATGCAGTTGCAGGTGTCGGAAGCGAGGGAAGACCATAAAGTGTCTTCACTCCTTCTATCTGTCGATCCAAGTACCTGAACATGCTCTCCCGGCATTTCACCAACATTGCTTTGGACTCGCTGTCCCATCCTCTAGCTAAGGTAAGTAACTTCCTACCCGCGGTGTAGTTGAACTTCTTCCGAAGCGCTTCCACCGACTGTGCTAACATCTTCTGTGCATGAGCCTCCGCTGCTTCCCGCTGCTTCTTCTCAGCTGCAACTCGCGCTTCTGCGGCTTCTCGCTGCATCTTCCAGGTGGTCTGCTCTTCTGCGAGGGTGGTGATCTTCTCTCGCACTCGGAGGACTTCCTGATCACGCTGCTGTACCCGCGCCTGCAACTCTTGGTTGCTCTTCCGAAGCTGCACCAGCTCCTTGGCAGAAGCGGCTGCTTCCGCCTTGTACCCGGCTGCAAGCTTCTCCGTGGTGCGGAGACTAGCTTCCAGCGACTCCGTCTTCTTCTGGTCCTCTCCCTGTCGCAGCAAGGTGCGCAGGCCGAATCCAGGTTGTAAAGACCTCTCCTGTGTCTTTGCCCTCTTCTCCAGCAACTCCATAGCTGGCTGGATCTCCTTCTGGAAGTAGGCACTGAACTCCTCCAGTCGTCTTCCTGCGGAAGACAAGTTCATCTCCACCACTCGCTCCGCGGTGTCGTCTTCCAGAGGCAAGGGAGCCTCTTCCACCACGATGGCCTTCATCTTCTGCGCACGAGAAGAAGCTACTCTTCTCATCTTCCGGGGTGGAAGATTCCTCATGGCAGGTGCGACTCTCTTCGTTGCGCTTCCTCGCATCGTAGCAGAAGCGTCCCTTCTTCTCTTGTCTTCTGGAGTCTTCGGAAGACTCCCAGGCATTGCAGAAGCGGTCTTCTGCGCTGATCGGGTACTCAGCAGGTCTTCTTCCGAGTCGGACTCCGATCCTGAATGAATGAGGGAGATGGGTGTCCTCGGTACACTTCTGGGATCCATCTTCCTCGGTGGTGTGGCGTCTTCCGACCCACTAGACTCATCTTCCCTCACTAGAAGCGTCTTCTGGTGAGAGCCGGGCCTCAACTGTGGCATCAGAGTGGGAGGGGGCGTTGCTGCTGTCTCTCGGTCATCGTCTTCCGAGGTCTCCTCCTTCACCTCCTGTCGCTCCGTTGGCCCATACCTGCTAGCTGATCTTCCCTAAGATCCTCCATGGCTACATACAAGTAGCAGAGGAAGGGCGTCAAGTGTCCTCTCGTCGGGGTACCCAAGTATGCTAGCTCCGTCTGTACGTAGTTGTGGATGTACGCGCCCCAGTAGATGGACACTCTGTCATCCCACACTGATTCCAGGAACTCCACGTCCTGATCTCCTAAGTACTTTGTCTTCTGCGCTTTCCCCTTGGGAAAGAGATGCAGAAACAACTTCGCCAGAAGTCGCTTCTTCGGCTCCCGGTAAGATTCTATCTTCCAACCGTTCCTCCCCTGCCCGTCTTCCACGAAAAGGCAGGTGGTGCTCCCAGGCACATGCCACGAACTCACGATCCTAGGCAAGATCTTCTTCTCGTACCAATATCCTCGGTTCTCGGACTCTGACCGGTGAAAAGTCCTGCGCCACCAGTCTTCAGTCCAGGAAGATGGTCTTCCTCGAGCTACTCCTGCCTTCGCAGGTACACGGTTACGAGGTGGCAACGCTGCCCACACCTCCTCCAGAAGTCCCTGGTCTGCGAGGTTCCAATCCCACAGGAAGAAGTCGAGACCCAACTCCTTGAGGAAAGGAGTGGCCTCGGCCAATTCTGCCGCTGGTAACACCAAGCCTCGCGGATGCATCGTCATGCTGGAAGATCTGTTGCACTAAGTCACAAGCACCTACTATGAGCTGAAGGCTCAGTCCTTCCCAAGTGCCCACAGTCTAGCTTCTACTTCTCAGAGAACTTGAGAAGGTCGATTTCCGCCTCTGCGAAGCTGTCAATTCCGAATTTCCATGTCCTGGTGACAGCGAGGACTGTGGGGTTCCTAGGGTGTAGTCGCTTACACTGTAGTCTTGATATGTTCCACCGAATGTACTTATGTGTGTTTTTCTCCGATTTCTCTTCATACCGAGTAATAAACAAAGCATTCGCACCATCCTTCTGGAAGGCTACGACATGAAACTGTTACTTGTAGTGACGTAAGATTACTCCTTTTGCCCATTTAGTATACAAGATATCGTTCCCACAGAGGATTTACGTAAGTAATCGATGCTCTAAGTTCTAGGATCTGTTCAAACACACAAACACACGGGTTTTGTCTAAAAATCTCGTCTTCTCACAAAACCACACAAAACCACACGTCTTCCAGACACGCCGCATGGTGCTCTAGAACTAGACAAACAACTACCAACTAAAATATCACACAATTATTCACAGAGAAGCTCGGGAAGACGATCTTCCTGCTTCCAGGTTGCTTCTTCCGGTCTTCTCGATACCGTCTTCCCGAAGCGATTCTCGTCTTCTGGGGGTTCAGCTCGTCTTCTCACACCTCCAGAAGGCTGTCCTGCTTCGCAGAAGTCGACTAGTAACGGTCGTTACACCTTATTCTCACACTCACATTCCAACGGGTAAGATTAATCACAGGGTGTATGCCCCCTGTAGCCTTCCCATGCTTCTGCCTACGAAAATGGTCTTCCTGCAGCACTACAACGACATTCACCTTCACGGAAGCTCAATAGAAGTCTCGGAAGCTCACTAGAAGAAGATAAGAAGATGGGGAAGATGGGAGAAGATGGGAAAGATAAGAAAATCCAAACAAGAGAAAACAAGATGAAAAGAGTAAATTAAGATTCCGACATGCTTCTAGTCCGGATCCTGACTAACAAGCCATCCCTGCTTGTAATAGTTTGAGGAGGAAGACAACAAACGTGAGTACTATTGGGTTTATTCAACTTGTCTTCCGGGGCGTCTTCTGGAGTCTTCTCGGCTTCCAACGCTGTCACTACCAAGTGCACAGCGAGGTCGAACTCCTCCTTCTCCATTCCGGATCCAGTCGAGGATGCTGGAGCTTGGGAAGATGCAGTTGCAGGTGTCGGAAGCGAGGGAAGACCATAAAGTGTCTTCACTCCTTCTATCTGTCGATCCAAGTACCTGAACATGCTCTCCCGGCATTTCACCAACATTGCTTTGGACTCGCTGTCCCATCCTCTAGCTAAGGTAAGTAACTTCCTACCCGCGGTGTAGTTGAACTTCTTCCGAAGCGCTTCCACCGACTGTGCTAACATCTTCTGTGCATGAGCCTCCGCTGCTTCCCGCTGCTTCTTCTCAGCTGCAACTCGCGCTTCTGCGGCTTCTCGCTGCATCTTCCAGGTGGTCTGCTCTTCTGCGAGGGTGGTGATCTTCTCTCGCACTCGGAGGACTTCCTGATCACGCTGCTGTACCCGCGCCTGCAACTCTTGGTTGCTCTTCCGAAGCTGCACCAGCTCCTTGGCAGAAGCGGCTGCTTCCGCCTTGTACCCGGCTGCAAGCTTCTCCGTGGTGCGGAGACTAGCTTCCAGCGACTCCGTCTTCTTCTGGTCCTCTCCCTGTCGCAGCAAGGTGCGCAGGCCGAATCCAGGTTGTAAAGACCTCTCCTGTGTCTTTGCCCTCTTCTCCAGCAACTCCATAGCTGGCTGGATCTCCTTCTGGAAGTAGGCACTGAACTCCTCCAGTCGTCTTCCTGCGGAAGACAAGTTCATCTCCACCACTCGCTCCGCGGTGTCGTCTTCCAGAGGCAAGGGAGCCTCTTCCACCACGATGGCCTTCATCTTCTGCGCACGAGAAGAAGCTACTCTTCTCATCTTCCGGGGTGGAAGATTCCTCATGGCAGGTGCGACTCTCTTCGTTGCGCTTCCTCGCATCGTAGCAGAAGCGTCCCTTCTTCTCTTGTCTTCTGGAGTCTTCGGAAGACTCCCAGGCATTGCAGAAGCGGTCTTCTGCGCTGATCGGGTACTCAGCAGGTCTTCTTCCGAGTCGGACTCCGATCCTGAATGAATGAGGGAGATGGGTGTCCTCGGTACACTTCTGGGATCCATCTTCCTCGGTGGTGTGGCGTCTTCCGACCCACTAGACTCATCTTCCCTCACTAGAAGCGTCTTCTGGTGAGAGCCGGGCCTCAACTGTGGCATCAGAGTGGGAGGGGGCGTTGCTGCTGTCTCTCGGTCATCGTCTTCCGAGGTCTCCTCCTTCACCTCCTGTCGCTCCGTTGGCCCATACCTGCTAGCTGATCTTCCCTAAGATCCTCCATGGCTACATACAAGTAGCAGAGGAAGGGCGTCAAGTGTCCTCTCGTCGGGGTACCCAAGTATGCTAGCTCCGTCTGTACGTAGTTGTGGATGTACGCGCCCCAGTAGATGGACACTCTGTCATCCCACACTGATTCCAGGAACTCCACGTCCTGATCTCCTAAGTACTTTGTCTTCTGCGCTTTCCCCTTGGGAAAGAGATGCAGAAACAACTTCGCCAGAAGTCGCTTCTTCGGCTCCCGGTAAGATTCTATCTTCCAACCGTTCCTCCCCTGCCCGTCTTCCACGAAAAGGCAGGTGGTGCTCCCAGGCACATGCCACGAACTCACGATCCTAGGCAAGATCTTCTTCTCGTACCAATATCCTCGGTTCTCGGACTCTGACCGGTGAAAAGTCCTGCGCCACCAGTCTTCAGTCCAGGAAGATGGTCTTCCTCGAGCTACTCCTGCCTTCGCAGGTACACGGTTACGAGGTGGCAACGCTGCCCACACCTCCTCCAGAAGTCCCTGGTCTGCGAGGTTCCAATCCCACAGGAAGAAGTCGAGACCCAACTCCTTGAGGAAAGGAGTGGCCTCGGCCAATTCTGCCGCTGGTAACACCAAGCCTCGCGGATGCATCGTCATGCTGGAAGATCTGTTGCACTAAGTCACAAGCACCTACTATGAGCTGAAGGCTCAGTCCATCCCAAGTGCCCACAGTCTAGCTTCTACTTCTAAGAAGACGAAACTAGTCTTCCAGAAGACAGCTACTCCGTCTTCCGGGATTCTAACCGTACTTCCTAGATAGCTCTCGTCTTCCGAGCTATATCTAAACAATCCTATCTAAGCAAGGCCTCGCATGGATTACCAAGAAGACAACCCACCTTGCATTACATCCTACTTCCTATCAGAAGATACAAGATTCGTGAAACATAAAGTGCATGACAAGTTCAGAAGTCGGTTGCGGACTCCTGCGGTGACAGTGGCCTCTGGGAAGACACTCGGGACAGCTTCTGATTCAATGTCTTTCTCGGAAGACTTCCCGAAGTCAGACTTCCCTTCACTGGTCTCACCAGTCTTCGTCTTCCTACGTGCAATCTATCCTCACAACAGACTCAAGACATTTGCACTCTGTTCTTCTGACTTCTCACCTCTAATACGCACTCAGAAGAACCCTGTTGCTCGGTGAGAAGACATGACCCTCGACCATTCTCTCCAGATTCTACCAGCAAGTATTCTCACGACTCTCTTCTAAGTTCGGGAAGAAGAAGGAATGGCTGCTATGGATCGGACAGAAGAGACCCAAATGGACCCTCACGTCTTCTCGCTCATTTTGCCAGCCTTTCAGTCTTCTAGTCTCTCTAGGAAGATGTGGAGTTGAGAAGCTTGGAAGACCGGGAGGCACAGGCCTAGTTCCCGACTTCCAACTTCTCGAAATAACAAAACAACTCACCACACCACTCGGGATTCGTACCAAACCTCTCTTAACACAAAAGCAAAGCAAATCCACTCTTGATACGAATTGTGTTCAGTCGACTTCCGAAGACAGTTTTCCGAAGATGGTCTTCCGAAGACAGTCAAGTTTAAGAAGCGTCTTTCGAAGATGTTCCCATCTTCCGAATCGTCTTCTGTTCCAGGTTTCGGGGGTAGAGAGGTAGTAGGGTAAGGAAATTGATAGTTGAGATCGTCAATTTGAGGACGAGGTGTATGGAAGCTCGAATTAAGCTGAGGAAGAAGTGGGAAGATGCCTGACAGAAATTGGGCAGCGCTTCCGCATCCAATGTCTCAATAGGAAAGATGGGGGGGGGGGTGGGGGTAATCGATCAGGCTGCCTGTACACAACCAAGGAAGAGCGGAGAATACCAGACAAAGGCGAGAAGAAGTGGGAAGGGGAAAGAACATGGAGAAGAACCTCTACAGTCTTCTTCGGCTCCCCGAGTTGCCTTCGACCTCCGCGCGCTTCTTGGCTCTGGTCTTAGCTCCAATGCGACTCCTCACGACTGCGCCTGCTGTCAATTTCTGGCCACGCCTCGATTCCACCTTCGATTCTACTCGCTACTCTCCAATGTCAGCTTCTCGGGAGCTCACAGAAACGCCTTCGCTCTTTGTCCTCCCTGCCCCAGCAATTCGGTCTCGCCCTTCGCCTAGCTGCCAACTAGTTCTCTCCTACCTCGATGTCCTCACTCGATTCCTCTCTCAAAGCTTACTTGCGAAGCTCACTCTCAAATCGATCTTCTCAAGCGCGTTGTGCTGCGGGGAGTTGGAATGCGCCTAATGTGCTTCCTTACGCATCTTCCCCGCAGATTAAGGGTTTTCGACCTTAGGTGTCTTCCCCGACCTACCTACCTATTCGGTGCGATCCAGTAGGTACACCTACTATTTTACCCAAAAACTCGTGGTTAGGCCTTCGCGGTCGCTGTCTTCCGGAAGACAGGTGTCTTCTGCCGTCTTCTCATCTTCCGCCGTCTTCTCGTCTTCCGAAGACGCAACTGAGAAGACGCTTTTCCGAAGACGGTCATCTTCCGAAGAAGTCAACTTCTTATTACAAACAGCTCTTAAGATCATCTTCATGTTAAGGAAGACGTAACCTTAAGTAACAACGCTTCTTCAATTATACAAACAAGTTATTAATCTTAAAAAATTTAAAAATTTGTGCATCCTGTAATTTGTGGGCACCATATAACTGTAATGCGTATAGCTTCTTGTATCGGCACCTGCTTGCAAATAAGATGCAGAGGATTGAGCAGAACAGTTAAACGTTCAAGTTAATATTTCGAAGACTCGATGTCCTACATTGACCGAGCCAAGTACGTCCAGTGAACTGGTGATATAATGCTAAACTCGTGTTCCATATGTAACAGTATATTTTATCATTCCATCGTTCGTAGTTTGTATAAGGAGGGCTCTAAACACGAGCTCATATATCGCAGGTATAAGGGCACTACTACGTTTCATGACCGCGGTTTGCGTATGCATAACTCGGTGAGACGTGGATCGGAAAGTTGAGGAGATAACTGTTGCTTGCATCTGCATTCTCGTGTATGACACATTTCCAGCTCGAACTGTTAATGCAGTCGCTAAATTACATTCGGGTACATGTAGGTAAAATTTAAGGTTTACTTATGTCTATAGAAGCGAACATGTTCCTAGAATGCTGAGAACAGATGATACTATTTTTTTAATCGTAGTAGAGTAGAGATTTAGAGTCGATTATTCTGTGCAGAACACGGTGTCAACAGACCATACTAGACTTTTTAGCGTAGTAGAACAGAGAATATGAGTAGATTATTCTGTTTGACAGGTGACGATCCGGTGACACCCGGTACTTAGAGGGGTATACAAAATTTGTAACAGACTGGTTTTTTTAATACTTGCAGTTTTGAACTTGTTGAATACCGTCTTACTTCTTCGATGTAAATCACCGTTCACTTCGCCTCAAGAGTGCTACATGATTATAATACTTTTTTGGAACTGCTCGTTGTAGCATACCCACATTGTCTTATTGCCCCATTGGAGTAAATTGTCCATGTATACATTTAAATCGAGTGTTCACGATGACAACGGTGAGCTTATTTTCAACGTTTATCTTTCGATTCTTTTCAACTAAGTACTTGTGGTTCTTTGTTCCACTCTCTGTTTCACTGTTAAATTCTGTTCCAAGGCAGATACCATAGGCTCTCTGGAATTCATCATGGAAGTAGATGCAGAGTACATTTTCTATCAGAAAACTATGAATCACAGAATACTGAACTTAAGCACACATAAACCACCACTATCTCTGGTGTGAAGCCACGTTGTTTTCTCTACGAGCCACTTTCGCTAGCTCTTGAGTGTTTAGCACCGGAAAACGTGCAACAAAACCTTGAATTGAAAACCTTCTTACATCTCGGTGGCCCCCAGCGTCCAGGCACACCCTGCTCCATAGTGACTGACAGAACAGGAGAAACTAAACTACAAAGGAAACAATAGCAAAAGCAACGAGGTCTTCAAACTCAACCGTGTGAATGTCATGCTTGAAATCGAAGAAAACTCGCCACTTCGGCAGGATGGTAAAAACTATGCTAGCAAACAGCGAAGAGTTGTGCTGAGATGGGACGAGGTGCAAGAGCAAGGGTGCTTTTCCTCCGCCCCAACCGTCACTTGATCTCCGAGGACGAGCAGCGCCAAGAAGGGAAGCAAAAGAGGCTTCCATCCAAGTGATGATTCCATCTGTAGATCACTTGCAGGGTCTACCTCGACAACTACCTCGAGGTCTAAGAGTAAGAGTGTTGTATAACAACCTTCAAAAACTTTATAGCATCTTCATAGGTTCAGTAAACAAGTCTCCAAGCGAGTAAAGCGAGTCTCCAAGAATAAACTCTTTATTCAAAAATGTTCCAAACAACCGATACAACTACACTCTGCTATACCACAACATCGTTGGCTATTACTTCGACGCGTTCGAATGTTCTTCTCCAAGTGTCTTCCGTATGTCACTCAACTCGTTCACCGTAAGTTTCACTTCTGCCAATGTTCGACAAAAATTATCGAACTCCTCTTTGGAAATCTTCTTCTCACATCGAGAAGAATTTGACGGTCTTGCCTGTGAAACTGCACTAGACTCGCTGATGAAAGTGGTAGTATGGGATGATCGTGGAATATAATCTACCATCCGAAGTTGAAAAACTGTCAACTTGCTGCCATTGGCTCGGATCCATAAACGCACACAAGGAAAGCTCAAAATTCGGTCCGTCACGATCATCACCTGACGGCTCTCAAGCATGACCTGAAAATCAGTCGCTGTCATCCCCAACATTTCTTGCGCCTCGTCAAAAACAGGTAGGCCGCCCAAAGATCCATCGCTGAAAAATATCTCAAACCTGTAAACTGTTACAAAAGGCGATGCGCGATGACACGTTATCGACTTCCATCTACTAACCAAGCAACGCCTTCCACTGGAGAAGCGATAAGAATATCCTTCATACACATATCTCCAAGGAAACGCTTCTTTCGCTAAGTGATTCACTACATAACATGTGATCGGTCCAAAAGTTCCACTTCTCTTTTCACACAAGGCTGCATTGGATGATTGCAAACAATCAGTCGACATTCTACGATCGAAGGTAAACTACCTTCCTGTCTCTAATGTACTGACTGCAGCCGAGCAATCACAGCAAGCACAGACTCTATCGTCGATTCTGCAATGCGAACATTCCCCAAGGCACCATCCACGGCTCGTTTCACGTCGTGTAATTCTTCCAACGTTCTTCTCAAACTCGTCTGCGGTTCAAACACTCTTCTTTTGCAGATTCCAATTCAGTCAATACAGCAGAGTCCGTGCCATTAAACAGTCCTCTGGCATTGATAGCTCTGAAATAGAAACTTGCTCCATCAAACAGCTCGTATTGTATCTTGCAGTGTAAGTGTAGGGTCGCCGAACATCGAGAATCTGCCTCGCCTTTGATCCTGGATTCCACGACACCCGCACAAGCCATCCTCCTTGCTGAAATCCCTCAAGGTGTAATATCTGTTCAGATCGCGTGAACAAGCTGAACTGATAAGCCTCCAACTGCAGAAAACGCTTGCCTGCAATGTTGGCTATGTTAAATTCAGATAGTTTCTCGACTGTCGTCCCAATGCGAGATATATCGTACAACGACACCTCAAATTGTCATTCCTTTTGTGACAGGTTTGGAGCAACCCCGCAAATGTGACCTACATCGATGATTCTCTTCGACTTCGAATCGATTCGACATCTAGGCCGCATTTGCATACATCCACGGTCACTAACCCGCTTCTGTTCGGATGTAACACAGCTACATAACATTCGATCCAATATGCCATCAACGCCCCTTGTGCGAGTTGCTGCTCGAACTGTATCAATGTATGCATCGCGTCCTTACACTCACAGCCTGCAAAAGAGCTTCGCAGTCGCAGACAGTGTTCGTGTTTTCCGCGTTAACGTTGAATGGATAATATTTCGGGGCAACCACGCGATATCAATACATCACGTTCAAACCATGTCACTCACGCCAAGTCAGACTATATTCACTACATGTACTGTCCACTGTGACGTGTGATCGAGTACATACAATAGCAAGTCATGGGCTGAACAAGTATCGATTTTAGCGCGGGCCCAGTCAAGGATCGACTTCAACGCAGGGGCCGACCAAGCAAATAACTGGTTTCTTAGGATTCTCCTTTGTTTCCGAAGTTACAGTTCTAGTACGATATTCCATAACAGCACAACTAAAACATGTTTCCCCGTAGGAGAACTGCTTCTGCATGTGCTTCAGTCGAACATAAGTTTCAATAACCACTGAACATCTACTGTAATTACAAACCTGAATCTACACTCTTCGTGGCACGCATGCATTGGCCTGCATGGCATCACAGCTTCTGACAAAATTTACTGAACAGTCGCTTGCTCTTATCCGCTGGTTCCGAGTCTTCCGACATGGACTGCTCAGGTCCGGATTCCAGACCTGCGTAACCTGCTCGAAGCTGCTTGCAAGGGAACAAATGCCCGTGCATCGTGACAGCATCACGATGACTACTGTACTGGGCCAGCTGTCAGCGGCGTAGTTGAAGGCCGCAATACTGATAGACGGTCGAAAGTAGAAAGATTAAGGTTAAAAGTGGAAAGGAAAGCAATGGTGACAAGCATCCAAACGTCGAACTCACTGATTCCAGAACTATCTTCTATCAGTCTCGCGGACTCTAACAAGGAAAGAACGTCTAGGACTATCGGGTCGTACGACGTGGAGAACCTGGTCCTCCTTCCTGGGGATCGCGTCCTTGCTGTCCTTGCGAGGAGTTCTCGACCAGTACCGGCTGTGTTCGTACACTCCGTCGGCTATCATTTGTGTCAACTGCAGAGATTGATTGAAGCAGATCATTAGGGTGGTTAATCTTTTATTGTGGTTAGGAAGGTATTCATTTGTTTTACCCCGGTAATAATACATATGAATAATTTATTTCCTTTAACAAAAGTGATAATACTCCAGTGAAAATAGCTAATTGTTATTTACTGTTGTTAATAATTTACCAGAAACTCAGAAAGATATATCACAGTTTAGGTACGAACGAAATCATCATCGAGTCGAGTTGAGGGGACCCGGACAAAAGAATAATGAGTTTCGACTGAAAACTGAATTTCTGAAGGTACAGAGAAGAGTGTCAGAAGATTATTTAGAGAAAAATGACCTAAGACACTAAGAGCTAAAACGCACTAACAGTTTTAAAACTGCGGAAGATAAATTTCACACGTGAAGTACAGGATTGGTAATAAAAAGTAGCAGCTGCGAATAATTTCAGTTTCACAAATAGGATTGGAGGTACGATTTCAAAGAAGATTCAAAACTATGAGTGTAATGTGAAGAGGAGTTCCAAAAATATTTGATACTACATAAACCGTGAGAGACTCAGAAGACACTAAAACTGTACCTAAAAGTACAGAAACTACACCAACTGCGGTTTTAAAACTGCAGGTGTAGGTAAGCTCTAACTGTTACGAGAAACTGCATATTGGTGACAATGAATTCCGGAAATCAACTAGTTGTTTCAGAAAACCATCAGAACAAATCTCACCAGGTAGAATCACGAGCCATATGGGCACACGTGAGCAACCGGGTGAGTTCGACTCAATTGATGTAAGCGGTACGTAGTAGTAGTTGAGACGATGGAGACGATGAGAGGAGAAAGGTAACCGCGGCTAGAGTACGGAGTAAAGGACGGACAGAAGTTGTGTTCGTTCGCAGAGTAACAGCCGGAAACTTGTTGGCGACCGGAAATAGCGGGTCTCAGTACAGTAGCTTGGGACTGTGATTCGGCCGAAGGGAGGGATCCGTGAAGTAACGGTTCCGTTCGCGTCATATGTAACTCCCGGAACGGTCGGTAACTAAGCCTGATACCTCGCTGAGTCGGTCGTATCATCACGATTCATGGGAGAGGGGAAAACAGGGGACGACTGGATACCAGGAGTAAACGCTTCTTTTATGGGACCAAATACTTCTTTACGGGAGTCAGTTTTCGTCTGTATGGCTAGGACTGTACAGAGTACGAAAAGTTCTCTGTGACAGAATCGTCCGATTAAAAAATTGGACTGCCGTCATTGCAATCGATGCTACTGTGAGATGTCTTTCAGGGAGTGGTGAGTCTGTGCGGAAGGACTGCGACGATAAGCCACCGCCAAGTCCATGATAGCCTTCGATGCTCTGGAATGTCCTTTAGAACAAATGTCGTGACAAGCAGGAGGAAGACTGGAATCAATCATCAAAGTATGCGGAGTAGTGTGATAAAGTTCAGATAAACTAAAGAAAGTAAAGCAAAGTAGATTCTTCTTCCTTTAATTTCTGATGACAGTATCAGAGGCGTAATGAGTATTCCGATTTGTTTAACACGTTTCTGAACGGTAGTAGCGATGTCAAATGTTCGCTTGAGAGCTCTGAAAGGCCGAAAAGTTTTGCTTCGCTCATACGAATGACTGAATCGTCGTAGAATATGTGCAACGTCTGGAGCATAAGAGGTCAAGTTTGATTCATTCTTCAACACGGACCAGAGATTCAGTTCTCCTTCCAGTGATTGGTACGTTATAGTTTTATGTTCCATTTCACTCGCAGATGGGTTTCTTTTCACCTTTCCGTCACGGTACTCCTTCGCTATCGGTCACCATAGATAGCCATTGACAGAAGCAGATAGCCATTGAAGGTGGTCCTTGCTGATTCACACGAGATTTCACTGGTCCCGAAGTCTGCCTACTACAGTTGATTCCACTTTGTCACTGAGTTACCTGCGATGCATTCTTCCTTCCTTTGTGGTGTTTACCTCCACTGCTTCTTGAGGTAGGGCTCAAACTTCATAGAGGCAGAAGCCCAGCAGTTTCACACAAGTACAGCTTCAGCCATATAACTATAGAAGACCGACAGCCGAATTTTCAAAGGTGTAGATATTTGCAGAAGCTTCTGTCCGTCGAATACTTACTTTGTACTTAGCAGCACTAAAGTTCAAAACAAGGTGAGCAAAAAGCTCATGACGCATATGGGAATCAGAGGACGTTCGACGTGTTGGCTCACAGGCGATGGCATGGAGGATCGATAACGTAAACGTAAAGGGCGATGCCATCTTCTGTGATGTTGAAAAACTATAATATAGGGGAATATGATTACTGTGCTCCGCCAGGAGAATTTCTAGTGTATCTGTAGGGATGTTTTCGCTACTGTCGGTTAGTTTTGGAGCGTACAGACAGATCTAGAGCAGACGATGATTCTACACTGGTGTTTTTACACTCAGGTACTATGCATCTTTCACTACCGTCCACATGATTATTGTGGGGAGCAGTTCATCAGCCACCTCGAACTCACAAAACCCAGGCACTGAACACGAGAACCCACCGCTTGACCAAATGATGATGTGCATACCAGACTGACGGCATGCACTACTATATATATAACGTTGGAAACTGGGACAGGTATTGTCCAGAGCAGTACAAGGAAGCAATTCTATGGCTATACTTTTGCTTTTCCCCGATGCATTTGCCCTTGCAGTGTACCCTTTTGCTCTTTTCCCCTTGCTTTTTCTCGGCTATGCATTTGCATAGTCGACCATCGATTTGGAAAGACCGCAAAACCTCAGAAATATATGGTCCTTGACTTCACATCCATGTTCAATATTGCATTCAATCTGTTTAAACCCCGAGTATGAAAATAAAAGCCTAGAAGAAAACATTCCTCCCCTTGTATTTGGAGTCTGAATAAAATATTCTCTCTTGCTCCGAAAAACCTCGAAATCTTTCTTTTCATATCTGTCTTTCAATACTTAATAGTTTGTTTCGAGATGAATCATATCTTGTAAAACTGATGAATAGTTTGAAGTTGATTCCTTATTTCACAGAGTAAGGATTTCAAGTTAAGATGAGTAAATAGTCACCAAAACCATTTTCTGCCTAACGTTTAAATTTCTCCGTTCTCTGAAAGAAAACCCGCCAAATAATGTCTTCCGGGCCACCCGGAGAACTTGTATTCATACTCTGGCTTTAAATGCGCTCTGTTTCTTTTTTTGTTGTGTATTTCAGCGTCACGCACTGGAATGTATAAAAGAAAAGGATTGTAAATGGATCGCCCCGAAAGTACTATTATAAGAAGTCTCTGAGATTTACTTGACTGCAGCACTAGTCAAATTGAAATGATATGTTCGTTTGAAATTGAAATGATTTGTCATTTGTCGTGGCTTTTTTCCTGAGACGTCATTGCTGAATCATTTCTAGATAACTTGAAGGCAATTTATTTTAAATGCCCTTGTTTTTTTATCTAAAATTCCTAGTAATATATGTTTTTAATTAAAAATTTCGAAAATGTCCTTCTTCGTCACGTGTCACATTAAACTATTATGGCTACTGTTATTACATTATTTGTAGACCCATGGTGCACTGGAAACCTGACCTTTGAGATAGTCTTAGACGTCCTCATGATCCCAATAAGAAATATCATAAGTGCAAAATTTCAATTTGACGTAGCATTTCTTCAAAGATTTTTACCTTCTGTTTGCGCTGCGTACGGATATGTTCTCAACTGTAAAACCGTTTAATCCTATCAGCAATGTGCGCTCAGTGCTCCATTTCCAAGTTTCCTCTATTCAACAACAAATATTTCTCACGATATGCAGTTACTGTAGATTTGTTATCCTTTCTTCTTTTTTGCATAAGAAGAATATTATCGAGAATTTCAAACTCTTCCATCCTTCAATATGTTGCAAATGACACTCACGTATTTAAGAAGTATTTAATAATTAATAATTTAAAGAATATTGAAAATCATGTTACATAAATGACATGATTTGAATTAAAAAATGAATTTTCTTGAAATATTCAATTTTTAACTATAGGTACCTTATTTTACTTAAAAAATTTAAAAATTATAGATTGATATACTTTAACTAAATAAATTTTAGATTTTTATTATAAATATAAGAAATTAATCTGTTTTTATTTACACATATTTATAGCATACTCCTTTAATGAGCCCCATGCTCCACTCATTCCCATCTAGAAGATAACTTGTTTCATGACCATCATAAGCTGGACAGTACAAACTATACAACATGGTGCTTCAAGATTCAGTTCATCTTCTAGAATTACGATTTGTGGGACATTGTGCTAAGTGATGAGGAGAAACCTCTTGAATCACCAGCAACTATCAAACTTGGATTAAACGAGATCAACAAGCACTTGTCGTCATCAAGATGACCATCAAAGACACTGAAGTCTTAGATATCTTGGAGGCTAAAACTTCTAAGAGGCTTGGGATACATTCATCAAAAGCAAGAAGGAGAAATTCGTAGGAAGAAGAGAATGTTTCGCAAGAAGTTGAATACTTTGCAAATGGATGTAAGGAATTCATTAAAAGATCATTTAAATATAGGAATGGTCTGGTAAATCTGGGTGGAGTTGTAGATGCTGACGACTTGATATTGATAGTGCTCCAGAGTTTATCAAAATCATACCAGCATTTTGTCAAAGTTGTGGATGTAAGTAAGGAGCATGTCACATACGAAGAATTGCAAACACTAGCTTTGCAAGAAGCTATGAACATCGAGCTCAGTTCCACTCAAGCAACTGCCGCAGATGTTGCTTTCTTCTCCAAGAAGAGAGATCGGAAATGTGATAGACCTTGAGATTCGCAATCTAGATACAAGGAGCATTGAGAGAACAAGCGAGGAAGTTCTAGATGAGATTCAGATGGCAAGTTCAACAATTCTAATAAAAAAAACTAGAGGATTGTAACTATCGTAAGAAACGTGGTCACTTCACATATGAGTGTCAAAAGAAAGTGTTTGATCAACGTTCAAACATCAACAGAGATAACTTCTTACAGACGTCCGATCATGACGAAAGCTTTGTTTCATTGCCATGTATACATATGTTCATGACCAATAATGATGGATTGATTCTGGTGCATCAAACCACATCACATCGAAGGAGTGATTCTAAGATTTTCATTCTCTGAATGGACCAGAGATACGATTTGATGATGGTAAGAGATATCAAGTCAAGGAAGAAGGAAACATCCGTATCAAGCTTCCTTCAAGTCAAAATCATAACCATTGGAGGTGTTTGGTTTGTTCATGGTGTGGTGCACAATTTGTTAAGTGTTGATAAACTTGCTGCAAATCCACTTGCTGCAAATGGATTTCAACTCTCGTTTGAAGCACAAAGCTGTTCCATTCTCGATCAAGGATATGTGATAGCTAATCAAGGTTGAAGATTGGTCACTTGTATGAATTACAAACCCTACAATTGATTGCTCTAGTTCTAGCTACTATAACAAATATGAGTCAATCATGGCATCTTCGACTTGGACACTTACATTATCAAAAAATGTGGAAGTTGTTCCATGAGGACTTGGCCCTTGATATTTCCAAATTGGTCTCTTTGAACACCCCATGTGAAGTTTATCTCAAATCTAAGTAGACCCAAAAAAAGTTCTCCAAATCTATTACAACACGAGCAACAAAAATACGTCAGTTGCTGCATACAGATCTCTGTGGATCTATTGAGCCTATTTCGCTTGGAGGTTCTAAGTACTTCATGTTGGTTGTTGATGATTTCTCGAGATATATTTGGATTTTCTTCTTGTTCAAAAAGTTTGAAGCACTTTCACATCTTCAATAGCTTGTTAACATGGTGGAACGAGAAACTAGACAGCTAATTTCCGAAGTGATAGAGGAGGAGAGTTCACTTCCAAGGCTTCGACAAATATTTTGCTGAGAAGGGGATATTACAATAATTGATTATGGCATACACGTCTTAGCAAAATGGAGTGGTTGAACAGAAAACTAAAATCGTAGTGGAGATGACAAGAAGTCTTCTCAATGAACAAGATCTACCAAAAGATCTTTGGGCTGAAGTTGTGAATATTGCGAATATTGCGGTTTACCTTCTGAATAAAAGTCCAACAAATGCAGTTCAAAACAAAACTCTATTCGAAGCTTTCACATGAAAGAAACCAAACCTCTCTAACATGCAAAGTTTTGGTTGTAAGCATATGCTAGAACTCTCCAAAAGTTGCTCCAAAGGTTTGATGTAGATCTCATATCTGTACATTCATAAAGTATCCAGCAAGAGAGAAAAGATATAGACTCTTGAGTGCTGCAAGAAATATCATTATCAATCGAGATGTAATAATTTTTAGAGGTTCCTCCATCTCGAAATTCACAGCATCATCTTTGATTGCGATGTGTCTCCATCCAAACATATATTTCAAAGAATCATGAATAACATCTCAGCAAGAACCACCACCTACACAAGTTGAAGTTACTGATTTGGGTCCAACTATAGCAGATTCGTCTATGGTACATCAGATTGCTCTAGATTCAAATTTTGCTGCTCAACCAAAGAGACCCATAGAATGAAGAAGGTTCATGCAAGGCTAGAGGATTGTATTCGCATGATTGAAGCTCAAGGTGATGGAGAAACTATTTCTTTTGAAGAGGGTTTGGATAAAGATTAATAGAGACATGCAATGGAGAAAGAATAGATGCACTATTCAAAAAGGAAACTTGGAGCCTATTGTCTCTTCCATCTAACAAGAAAGCACTTGGCTCTAAGTGGATCTATAAGATTAAGAGACATGAGGATGGATCCATTGAGAGATACAAGACTCGCTTTGTTGCAAAAGACTACTTGCAGACTGTTAAAGATGATATTCGTATGCAATCAACAAATTCAATCAAAATATAGAATGTCTCATGATACTACATATGAGGAGCAAAGAGAGCTTTGTGGTACCTCAAGAGAACTATCAGTTATGGGCTCAGATATAGTTCAGATAAGTCTTTTAGACTTGTCTGATTTGCAGATGTTGATTGGACAAAAGATTCTTCAGATCGTAAATCATTGTCGGATTTTCATTTGCGCTTGGGAGAGGTGTCATCACTTGACAATGTAAAAAGAATTCAACTATTGCTTTATCCTCCTCCGAAGTAAAATATAGTAACATTTCTAACACAACACGAGAGATCATTTGACCAAGATGGGTGTTGGAGGATGTAAGTGTGAACCAAAAAACTGCAACAATAATCTAGATTGATAGCATGAATGCAATAGCATTGACGAAAAATCCAACGCACTATTTTAGAACAAAACACATTGAAGTGTAAATCATTAGAGAAACAAGAGAAGTTGTTACTCAATGGACAACAACCGATGATCAAAATATTGATATATACACCAACCCTTTGTCTTCAGACAAGTTTCGAAATTGAGACTTGAATTTGGTGCATATTCAATACCACTAACGTTAAGAAGGGTGTTAAAGATAATGTCTAAGTTAGGACTTCAATCATTCTTAATTTTTAGTACCACCAAGTTCAGTCACTTGAAGTATATCAACTTAAATCTCATATCTCTGTGATTGATTCTTGACCTCTTGACCTCAGTCTCATATCTCTGTGATTGATTACTGACCTCTTGTCCGTAAGTTATGGTATATAACAATCCTCCTCTAGAGAGATAGATGAAGACACTTGAAGTATATATCAACTTGAACCTCATATCTCTGTGACTGATTACTGACCTCTTGATCTCAGTCTTATATCTATGTGATTGATTACTGACGTCTTGTCTGTAAATTAGGGTATATAACAATCCTCCTCTAGAGAGATAGATGAGTCTTCATATCCTTTATTGATATATCTCATTAGGAGGGAGTAGTCTCTTCCTTTGGTTCTCAAACACTATCCACAAGATGTCATCACCAAGTTAGGGTATATAACAACCCTCTTCTAGAGAGGTGACGAGTCTTCTGATCTCTTTACCGAAATATCTCATCTAGAGAGAATAGTCGTTTCTTTTGGTTCTCAAACACTATCCATAACCATTTAAACCAAAATATCATCACCATAACATATCTAAATGGTTTAACGGGAACTATCCCTTCCTTTCAGAATTCAGGCTACCAAAGCTTATGAATGTGATCGAGTCTCTTCGACACAATTCTGGGATGAAACGCGATGCTAATGAGATATTAACAATAGGACTCTTAGGAATTTGTAACTATGCAAACGTTACTAATGCTAAACTTGTGTGAGCTTGACATAGAGCATGCTCAAAGAAACAATTTCGGTAATGGCAACAAGGTTCTCGGTAAGTTGTACCTGAATATACGTTGTATGCGGAACAAAGAACTTTCCAAACTGTAAAATGGAATATTGCAATTTTTGACTTGGTTGTTCGTACAGATATCTATTTCACTAGGTTGTTCATACAAATATCCATCTGACTATCAATGTGCAACCTGGGGTTAGAGTTTCTTGATCAGCTTGTCAATTGGAACCAATTAGTTTAGCTCACGCTAGCAGGTACTAATCGACAGACTGCTATAGGAACCTTGTAAGCAAGAACTTACCAGCGTCATCGAGCCACCACGCGGAGTCATCGCCAACAGAAGCGAGATATTAAACTTTCCTCTATCCTTTGTACATATTCAAAGACGATGTAGTCATCGATACCGGTGGTCTAAAGGCGACTCTTCTAGTGTTTCCTTGTTATTGTCTGGACGAAATTAACTCACCATAACTATGGGAAACGGCACGTAGAAACAGAACTGCAAACATATGGTGACTTCTTGCTTTTCCCACGATCGCTCTTGTTGTCAAAAGAAAACTTTTTCACTCTACTCTTGAAATACAAAGTACCGACTCCTAAATTCCGGTCTTCTTGCAGAATCTGTTGCAATCAGGCACAACATCATCAGTCTTAACAACATAGTCCGTTAAACTTTCTCCAATTCAGGAGTCAGTACAACAGTACCACCTAGTTGTTATGGAGATATCACATCGAGATAAGGAGAAGAGGGTCAAACAGACACGGCTGTCAACTGAACAGAATTACAGAACAGTCTCGCTGCAGAGTTGAAAACAGAAAACAGCACTCCATGGCAGATTGCGGCCGCAGCGGGCCACATTAACACAGTTCGACGCAATGCAGGCCAGGAGATGACGACTGGTGTAGGAAGTGTAAGTGAAGCAAAAGAACTCGTCGTAGACTCGTGTAGATACTGCGGACCATGACGAAGCTGACTAGAAAGACGAAGAGCATGCATCTGCTCACAGGATTCTCAAATCACCTAAGTCTGAAGCAGTTGAATACCAGTCCAGATTTCCAACAAGCGATTTGACTAAGCATTCAGGTCACTACGCGGACATTACTTTCTGGTCCTCGAGAGCAGGCCAAACAAGCTCACAAGGTCCAGAATCAGGGCCGTCTTGCATCTCGACCTTAGTCATGCTGGAAAGCGACAATCTTTAGTCCTGTACTGGACAGCAATAGCAAGAAATCTGACCAACTTTACATCTTTCTGCATCCATCCAGTGTCACAAGAACATACAATCATGCTATGTACATATCACTGCTGACAAACAGGCACAATGGACTGCCTCAACTCCGAGATATGCGTCCTTCTGGAACACCTCAAAAGCTGAGTATGGAGCGTCGACGCCTCCGAGAAACTGAAGGAGCTGGCTCCGAGAAACTGGCGCATCATATCATCTTTATGCGCGGCCTCGTCCCTGGTAAGACAACTGTCCACATCGCACCTCATCTTCGTGGCAGCGAATGTGGCTACTGCTGATTTCCTCTCTCCTTGCTGATGCG
The DNA here is from genome assembly GCA_036924285.1 of Asterella californica. Classification (NCBI taxonomy): domain Eukaryota; kingdom Viridiplantae; phylum Streptophyta; class Marchantiopsida; order Marchantiales; family Aytoniaceae; genus Asterella; species Asterella californica. The sequence goes on from JAYKYS010000003.1 coordinate 7,062,241, forward strand.
TAACACCGAACCCGGTTGACTCGCGTGACCACCCGACCTGGTTAAGGTTGAAACTACAGTACAGTCAAACTTCATTGTAGTCACATCCAATACACTCACAAGCACGATATAAGCACATTTTCTTTGGACATTAATTTGTTTCCTGTAAAATTATATTGTCACTATATCATTATTTATATTCACACATTTGAATCAAATAGAACACATATATAGGAGTATATACCTAATAGGGTTTAAAACAGTAAATAGATCATAAGTGATTAGAGATGATTAGACATCTTGCTCTAATTTTACTTAGTCAGATATTTTCTCTATCTTTTGTAAAACTTGTGGATCGTGAAATGAATTACATTCAATCTGCTGTCTTTTCTTACACCCTAAACTTTTATGGTAATAATTTTTCACCACCAATGTAATAAAATGACTTCATGAATATAATCATAAGCATAAAGTTCATGAATATATACGGCTAAATAATGTTTTATTAACCCGTATCTATGTTTAGTCACAAACACGCATAATCGAATATAATGAGGAACACATGATATGACTGTAACTAGGTTCTACTGTACTCCAGAAGAAAGAAAGCAAAGGTTAACAAGTGGCTGCGGATCCAGTGGTATTGCCAAGCTTCCTTTCAGAATTAAGAAATAAAACATAAAAATTGATATTGCCAAGATATGCATTTGCTTTTGCTTTGTCGAGTTCAGGAACTTGGATAATTTACTCCACAACCAGAATCGGTGCACGAGTTCGAAAAAATCGTATTGTATTCACTCGCTCTTTGAAAATAAGAATTTCTACAGTTGTATATTTCTACACGTGGATCCATATGTTCTTAGTACCTCCCATAATGATGCTTCAACACAACTTACAAACATGTATTTTCAAAACTTGATCATTCGTCCATGGGAAGTCATTTTCAATATTTATTTATTTTCTTTCCTTATAAACACAGTTTAACTAAACTTGTCAGGATGTTTCACTTTGAACAACATTAGAAACCCAAATTAGAGGAGAGTGAAGTTATTTGTTGTTATAAACGGTAAATACTTTGGGTTTGATAAAAGATAAAACTTCCAGGAATATAGTGGTAGCACTTATTGCCTTTACATGTATATGTTGCCATTGCTTAGTTCAGTTTTGAAAGTTGGACAACGTCATATTAGATCTCACTCAAGGTTAAAAGATCCATAGTGTAAACGAGATACCAAAAAATTATCTTAGAGAAAAGAGAAATGACAGACGTATATTCTATTTTAATTTGTTTATTTCCTCTGGTCGGAAATAAAAAATAACCTAGGCGAATGACAGAGTGGGTGTCGTTTTCCTGCGGCGCGTTTTCCTATGAATTAACTAGACATCACCTAACACTTCCACTTCCAGTAACCTGTTGTCCTAAACATAAGAAATCCAGGTTTGTTTCACCTCAAGACAGAGCTGTGGCTTCCAGTAATGTCTAAAGTAATTAAGATAGTTGAAGCTATCCAGTAAATGTATTATCCACCTGCCACCAGCTAACTTTCTAAGAGAACCAAACCTTAAATCCCGAGTTGAGTTTAAGTGCTCCGGTGACCCATAAGACTTTATTTTGCGGGTTTGCTTTCAGGGAACAGATATATTTAACCCTTAGACTGAAACTGGTTTTGATGATTACGTCTTCAATCCAATCTGTGAAATAAAAAATCAACATGAAACTATTCATCAGCTTTACAATAACCCTTATGATTCATCCCGAAATAAATTATTGAATATTGATAGAGAGACGTGAAAATGAAAATTTTGAGGTTTTCTGGAACAAAAGAAAATCTTTTCTTCAGACTCAAAATACACTTAGAAGAAAAAAAGAATATTTTGTTTCATACTTTTATACTCAAACTCGTGGTTTAACAAATTTCCAACGGAACTTGTGCTGAGTGTTCGACCATAAAACTACATCAGAACATGTTCTACTGTATTGCTCTAGGGATAAATATGGATATAATATCCTCCCCAATGGCCTTGTACATCGAATCTCATCTTATTTTATTTTATTTGAGAAATCTGTAAACTTTATATAAAATATTATATTAAGTTATTCTCAAAATCAATTTTTTCTTTTAACTGATATGTATTAACTGATCTCGGAGTTTATAGCACATCTTGACATCTGATGTGCTATGGGTATAAGTCATGAACCCTATAATCCAAAAAGTGTCATTTCATGCGCACATTAATTTATGTGCTAACCTTCTCAACGGAAGGGTTAATGCATAAACTAATGTACATGAGGTGATATTCTCCCATGAGAGAAACTGGAGCGAAGGATAAATATGAATCCTAAACTCACTCTCAACGCCAAGTGAAGGAAAAAGACGATTAACAGAATTTGAGATGAAAATCGTTGATCTTACTGGTACATCAGTGAAGTAGTCAAGCAGTCGAGCAGTACGCATCGAGAAAGGAAATAAATTTAGTCAGAACGTCAGAAACCAGCAACAGACCAGCTGAAAGTTAAGTGGTAAAGAAATCTCCTCTATTTGTCCACCCTTTCTCAAGACGACTCATAACTATGAATGTTTATGGCTAAACCCTTTTCTGCAAAAAGATATGAAAATAAATTAGTGCTCGTATTTTGCCCTCTCCATCCTTGGATGGAGAGATGAAATGCAATATGAGGCTTTTGCAGTAGAGAAGGAAAAGTACAAGCGTAATTCAGGGTGCAAATTCAGGATGAAAATTCAGTCGAGAGTATGGCTGTATACTCGAAAAGACAATTCCATATCAAACATATACACTATTAAAATAGTTAATAGTTAACAATAACTAGCAGAGAACCATGGCTAGATCATTATGCAAGGAACATAACATCATGTCAGTAATGTAATGTGGTTGACGATGGCTATGATGGAGAGCTGTATATCCACGGGTGCCAATTGAATTACCACTTGACGGAATACCATTAACCTTGGGGGTTCAGTACTTAATTTTCTTATACATAAGTATTAGTAAAATAAAATATTTTTATTCCAAGAAGGAAGAATTATAAAAGCTTTATTTTCTAAAAATAAAGTATTTTATATCCTTTTTTGAAGTTTGAAAGTGAAAAAAGATTCTAAAACTCAAAAATGATATCTTACGTAAAAAGCATCATTTTTATTATACTTAATTAATATATCAAATAATAAATTTTAATTATAGCTTGACTCGCGAGTTGTATAGACAAATAGGTAGCAAGTGAGCCCTAGAGAGATTATCACTGCTTGGGAGTACAGTGCACGAGCTTTTCATTCCCAAAAATAAAGTTCAGGTTCTTTACACACTTTGAAGCATGTATATATCTGCAACATCTAATGTAAATCTAGATGGGCAGAGCTATCCGAGCAGTTCCCACTATAAAAGCCTTGCCGAGACTCAAACTCCATACCCCAAGTGTATATAGAATTGCAGGATATGTACAATAATCTGATACGTTTCAAGCTGGGTAGAAGCTGTCTCACTTAAATGTAGGAAAACTTTTGAACAAAAGGAGGTACATAAACTTATCAGTTATTTACTTTATAAGCCCTATACGCACAAATACTTGCTTGACATGCTTCACGCACAAAATACAGTACTTGACAGGACCTCTTACCGGTCACAGTCAGTCGGTGATTCCCAATATGGCACTATAGTCTGATGAGACAGCCAGCAAGTAGGTTTAGGGTGACGCAGTTCAAGATGACGTGGAACGGACGATGTGTAGATCTCTAAATAACAACATATTTTCATTTATATTTTCACACGTGTGAACACCCTGGCCTAAAAACCTGATACTAAAACTCCACTTAAATAACAACTTGTTGTTATTTAAACTTCCCGCGTGTGAACCTCGCACGTGCGAATTCCGGGTTCAGAATTATCGTTAAACATCGGAATTTGAACTCAAAAATCCGGACTTTTTAATAACAACCTGTTGTTATCAGTTTGGATTATCGGAACGGTTAATAACAAAATGTTGTTATTATATTCAGTCATCGGAATGGAATACCTGGAAGGCCTCCGCAACGCAATTCTGTCCGATGACCGTAAATAATAACAGCAAGATGTTATTGAAAGGTGCGGATTGATAACAATAATAACGACATGTTCTTATTATTGTTAACTCCGCACGTGCGAGTTTCACACGTGAGAAGTGTAAATAACATCTTGTGTTATTTAAGTGGAGTTTTAGGATCAGGTTTTTAGGACAGGGTGTTTACACGTGTAAAAATATAAATAAATCTGCTCACCTCGTCCTTTCCACGTCACCTTGATCCGAAACTCTATGCCACGCAGTCATAATTTGTGCCACGTTATCCTAAACCAATCTGCTGGCTGCCTCATCAGACTATTGTGTCACGTTGACAATCGTCGACTAACTGTGACTGGTAAAAGATCTTGTCAAGTACTGTATTATGTGCGAGAGGTCTGTCAAGCAAGTATTTTCGCGCACAAGGCTGGTCAAGTAAATAGCTGTAAACTTATAGAATAGATGTACGCTCGTGCATAATATGTCTATTATAGTGAGATGTTATGGGCGTAATCATGAGTCCTGACTCAAGGAGGACTACAAATTTGACTGCAAAGTGCATGAGTATCCTAGCATACAAAGGACTAGGAAATGACTCAGCATAATCATCATGAGGCATGTATTCAACTTCTTATCCAGAAGCGAATGTTAATGTACGTAGCAAGGAAAGATTTACCTGATTCAGAAGACACCGACCATTCTTGCACGAAGTACAGTACAAGGGGCTGCCACTTTATCGCAGAAATTGGCTTGATCATACCCCAGCAGGTTCTGTGCGCTTGATCATACCCCTGACGGATTATTGACAGTCAAACCAGTCATTTTATCTTTTGGTTCATCATTTTCGTACTTTCAACCTCGACTATATATCACGTTATTCAAAATATTTGACATTAAAGAGGCGTTAGACTATCCATATTCTCATTTCTTTAATATGTGCAGTCTCACATCTAAATAACATCACAAAGTGACTGGTTTTACAGGCAATAGCCAGTCGGTTGATCAAGCAAGACATCGTTAAGAAAGGTATGATCAAGCTCACGGAACCTATTGGGGGTATTATCAAGCAATTTCTGACTTTATCGACCACTCTTTCTTGAGAAAGATATTATTAAGAAGTACTACTACCCTGAGAAAACTCTAGAGATTACAAGCTTGGGTATTTTTAACTGGGAATATAACATAATTAATAATCAACAACTGATATCAAGAACAGATATGGATCCTTACAGTTATCCAAGTTATAGTTATCTACTTTGATAATTATATCAAATATAATTATCGAGTTCGATATCTATTTTTTGATTTTTATTGATATCAAAAGATTTTCCTGTATATCATTTCTTAATTATTGATTTACTACCATCCCTCTTTTAACTTCTGTCACCGTGACTTAAGAGCGTCTTCGCACATAGCTTTTTGAATGTGTTTCTTGGCGTCTCGTTCGTGTGGAATAGGAATGATAATAAGCAGGTGGAATAGGAATGATAATAAGACTGTGTAAGTTTTTCTGTGAGAAATTTATTTCAGACTGGTCTTTGCATATTTTCTTTCCAGTTTGAGAAAGAGTTATTGGCTGGTCGTTTTCTCAGAACATGTTATAGTTTTCCGTCATATCTAATCAAAACAAAAAAATTCTCTTCAGTGTAGTGTAAAACTCGGTTACATGCAACATCTTTGATGTCAATGTCAATAGTATCTGACTATCACTTGTTTTGCCAACACATGTCTTTTTTTTTGAGATATCAATTATCAACTCATGAAACTATTTTTTTGCAATATCAGTACTCCACGAAGAGAAAACTCAACTCTGACATCTCACTGGTCCAAAACAATACACAAGTATGTTGTTATTTCGATGTCAGCAACCAACTTGTAGGCTCGAGTCTTTCTCTTCTCTGATGCTGTCAATCTCTTTCTCTTACTCTATCAGTACAATAGCCTGTTGTGGTAACCCTTGTACACATTTCATATGTTTTACAGCAGGTGGTGGAACTGTAGAGGTAAAAGGTTCTAACACTATTAAATTTATGAATTTACGACTACATGATAACATAATTCTTTGCTCAGAGAGTTTTATTTGTCTTACACTCTTGGTTCTCAGAAAGAAAAGACCAAACTAGAGAAGACAAAGTAGAAAATCTAAAATAGAGTGGAGAGTAACGACTCCCTCGTAAATAATATTGTTTAGATCAGAAGCATAGTGTGGTTAATAGTGTGTTGGCATGTTGTTTTGTTCATGCCTAGACCTCGGTCCCAGTTTGGTTCAAACCGGTTTGAGAAAGCTTGGACGAACCGTCATGAAGCAAACTGGTTAAACCCCCGCTGTGGGTATATAAACTCCGGAGGGAATCATTCCCTCCGGACTGTCAGAGCGGGGGGCACGTCAAAGACGGACGCGGCTCCGCGGGCAGGATCAACGCGTCCTGCCCGCAGTTCATTCTCAGGGCCCGCCGTTTCACGGACTAGACCAGCTTTTTCAAAGGGCCCCGCCGCTTCGCGAAGCACAAAGTGACTTGTACTCAGTGCTCCGGCTCGATTTTGAAAATTTCTCGTGGATTTTGACCGCGTGTTCGTTTCGATCGTGCGGGGATTGGCAGCGTCTTTCTTTTGGCTTTCGATCGCTCTGTATTGGCACTGTTTTCATGAAAGTTTGACTTTCGATCTCTCGCTGTGGTGTTAGTTTTCAGTCGCTCGGTATTGACAGCATTTTTGTGGAGATTTGACTTCCGATCTCTCGCCTGGGTGCTAGCTTTCGATGGCTCTGTATTGACAGCGCGTTTGTGAAGGTTTGGCTTCCAGTCTCTTGCTCACCTCAGGACTTCTTGCTGCTCGGGTTGCATCTCACCATCGACTGTTTCTTTGAAGGACTTCCTGAACTTCTTCAAGCAAGCTTTCTGAATGTTTCTCGTCTTTGTTTGCTTTGGATTGGCAGCGCCTTTGATATGGCTTCCGACCGCTCGATAGTGGCAGTGTTCTTGTGAAGCTTTGGCCCACGATCTTGAGCTCGGGTGTTGGCTTTCCATCATCGACTGTTTCTCTGTAACCATCAGCAGTGTTGCAGTTTTGGTCGTTACACTTCATTTCGTGGCTCACCTGAGGACTTTCTGTCCCACGGCTTGTATCTCACGAGGACTGCTTTCTATTTGGCTCGCTTGGCTTGGCTTAGCTCCTTGTGCTTTGCCACGCAGAGTGTTTGCTTGGCAGCTTCCGGCTCACCATCGACTGTCATTGTTTGGGCTTCTTGGCGTCTTGGTATCGTCTTGGTTTTTCTTGCACATCATGTCACAGTCAAGCAAGGGTCGGCATACTGCAAGAGTACATTGGGAAGGGGGAGCGAATGGGTACTGGGAGGTCAGTGGAGGAATATTGTCTAAGTCTATACGTGTGACACCAGAAGAGTTGCGGGTCCAGTTCCCTCTGTACTCAGAAGCCTGCGTAGAGTTTTGCAAAAGCAGTGATGACTTCCACACTGCAGAAGATGAGCTTCAACTCATAGGTCGAGCAGCTGCCTCATTGACAGAAACTGAATTTCCTCGTAAACGTTTTCAGGTTTATAGGGCGTTAGCACTATATTTTGGGTATCTTGACCGCACCCAGCTTCCTGAACTTCTTGAACAGGCTGTGAAAAATACGTGGTCAGAACCTGAGGAGAAATTTGTTGGATTTAGAGCGGTTTGATGTCTATATGTTTGTGTTCTGTATTGTATCTTGCATGTTAGGAGCATTTTAGTTTTTACAGGAGCATTGCATCCCGGATAGCGGGTCCAGGAGCTGCATATGCAGTTCCTGTGAAGCGTAAACCCAAATGGGGGTCTTGGTGGGTTCAATTCCTACTTACGCTATATAGTTACTTACTACATGGAAGACACAATCAACTCAAACAAACTCAGCCTGTTCAAGAAGTTCAACAAACTCAGCCTGTTCCAAGCGAAGCCTCATTTGCTGCACAAATTTCTGCTCACATATATCTCATTATTACAAGAGTGTCAACTTCCGGTTTAGAAGAAACAGGTAAAAACCTGATAAGAAAACCATAATCTAAGAAGATCTGATGCTCAAATGTTGGATCATCCACATCGATGATATAGTAATGTAAGTGAAAAGAAAGACAGAGATAATATAAGTGAAAAGCAAAACAGCAAAACTTCTTAGTGAAAAAGCTTCACTTCTAAGTGAAAAGTAAAACAGCGATACTTCTAAGTGAAAAGCAAAACTTCTAAGTGAAAAGTAAACCAGCGAGAGGAATCATGAATTTATGTTGAAAATATACTCATAATTGTTTGTATAGTGCCTCTATATTTTTTGTGTAAAATAACAAGTGAATGTGAGCTACTATCTTATATCAGTGTCCAAAAATACGTTTCCTCAACTCGTCTTTCCATATTGTTGTACGACGTACAAGAACTCGATTTGTAGCTGGTCGACGACGAACACTAGAGTCATTTTGACGACGTGGATATACTGCCACAACCTCACGTCTGATGTTCTCATTCCAATCCATCGCTGCACATGCTAGCCGAGCTTCATGTGAACGCTCCCAATGGATCCTCTTCGTCGCGAACTTGTTGATGACGGAGTGGAAGGTCTCGCTCATGTAGTTCTCTCGAGCGTGAGTATAGAAGCGCATCTTGGCAGGAGTGATATGCTTTGCCAAGAAGGCTTGCACGGCTAAATGCGTCGTTCCGCCATATGCATATCGTGCACCCTCTCCAAACATACGAGAAGAACACTGACGATCACCTGGGAGTATGCAACAATCAGAATGATCACCTGCCCAGTGTGAAGCTGCAGTCAATATGTCGAAAATCATCAATCCTGGACCAGAATCACCCCTGTAAACACAAAAAGATCACGAAATATTAGAGAATAAATACTTCATGTGACATCTATATTCAATGAGTCAAGACGATGCAACAACGAAAAATCACCTCTCAGAGCAACGTCTCGCACATGTGTAGATCCAAGACTTGAGCTTGTACGTAATATCATGGATAGCAAGTTCAGGATACTTGTATCCTCGAGTGCGCTCAACTTCCCAGTAGTCCTCAGGGGGAAGTGCAAGATGCTCTGCTATCCTGTTTACAAGTGTTGTCTTAGAACCTGATATTAGAAGATTGTTTGTCCGACAAAAGACCTTTAGTTGAGTGACCGAAAACACCGATAGCTCTCTCCGACATCTCGCACTCTCTGTTGAACGATCACTAGCTGACACTCGCACATCTTGTAACTCCTCTTTGAACTTGGTCAAGATGCCTTTGCATTTGTGCCAAAGATCTTTCTGATTGCATATTCCATGCCTGCACCATGAGAACGACAGTACATAAAAATATTATATATCTAACCAAAAAATGGAATAAAATACAAAAGTCGCAATAGAAATAAAATGCAAAGAGATCAATTATTCTACAACCTATCGATAATTGTGTCGACGGCATGATTATCATCATGGATGATCTCAGAGATATGTATGCCTTTCTCGATGAGCATCTCAATGCCTCTCTCGACAGCTGCAGTCTCTATTCGCCAAGAGCTCTCGACCTCTACTCGTGTCATCGTCACCATCTCAAGAACACGATTATCAGCAGCATTGATGAATGGAACAGTCCCATGATAACCATTCCGTGACGAGTCCCATCTACAGTCAACATATACCACCAAACCCTCTGCAAAAATGATAGAACAAAAGAAAATAAGAAATGAAAAATGATCCAAAACGCTTAGAATCAAGCGAACTATGAAAACACGAATAAAATATAAAGAAATATTTACCCGTAGAAGACAACAACTCAGAATGCAATATCGTCTTATGTTCCTCCCACAACTGCAATGTCGCTTTGCACCACCCAATAGGTCGTCCAATGCCAGCTTGGAAGTCGTACCAATGTTTCTCCGTGGGAACATGAAGTCGCATGGCCTCGAGCATACTCGCAATAGAAGTATAACTGAGACCTGAACACAATGCTGCATGGTACATCTGTCCTATAACATCTGGTGTACCCTTCTCTCTTTCCATCTCCGCTGTCACAAATACTGTCGTATGTCCAGCATCGCATCCAAACTTCAGCTGCCAACACTGCTGAAACTCTGTGATCACGGGAGGGAGACAGTAGAATACACAACCGGACCGAGGACACTTGACATGAAAGACCTCACAGAACTCAAGAATCTTCCCTCGACCCCAAAGTCCATACTCTGCTGACATCCGAACACTCGGCTCATCTGCCGTCTCAAAAAGGTGCTCCTCATCCATGGCATCTGGTAATACGTTCTGGGTAGCATCACCACCACTCGTACTCGCTGTAGCTACCTCTTGACTATCACGAATAAGTGTCCAACTATTCTCCATGTTGACATCTAACACCTCTCTCTCAGCTCTTTCCTCGAGTGAAACTCTCTCGGGCGCTGCTACACGAGCTGCACGCGCTCTCTCTAATGCCTCTATACGTCCTGCTGCACCATCTAACAACCACCTCAACACCTGAGCATGTGACGCACCTTCTCCCAATGCATGACGTAAACGGGTGTATGTGTCTAAGAGGTCCTCAGGAATTCTAATAACCTGCGTCATGTTTGGACGTCTCCTCGTATGATAATTGACATGATCGGACGGGAACTGTCCCCAACGTCGTTCAGCCATGACTCCTCGATACTCAGACTTCAAAACATGACAAACCCATGACAACAATATGTGTCACCATTCCAGATAATAAAAAATATATATAGATATATTACAATAATCCAATCAAATACTAATATATCACAAGACTAATCTATCCGAAGAGCGGGATCCCAATATTACTATCAAAACATTCAAAGAAAAATCATAACACCAACACACAACAGCTTTTATGTATCCTTATAGAAAACTGTTGAAGATGAATATATAACAAATATAAACTAAATATGTCAAGAGATTCGAGAATACCTCTAACCAGAAGTGGAAATTAGTAGAAAGAGTAATTCGTTAGGAGGAGCAGGGACAACAGATGTACATAGTAATACACACTCTGTGTTTGCATGGACCCACAGCGCAGCTGCTTCTCCTAAGGAACTCTGGACTCCTGCTGGTGATAATGAGAACAACCTGGAGTCTTACTGTGATAATGAGCACAACATGGAGTCTTAGTCTCACCTCACTCTGCTCCCGCAGGCACTGGAAACTTCGGATTGGGTCAGATGCAAAATTTTTGTAAAATTGCCCTGTATTTGTGGGCACCTGCCCAAACAAGAATCTATTTTGAAATTGGAATGTTCCTGTATTTAGCCAATCAGTGACAGGCGGCTTCTTTCTGAGAACTTTCGAATTTCAGATCCATAATTTATTTTTATTTCTGCATCATTTATAATTCTTTTTATATAGAAAGATAGATCTCGAAATTATCTTTCTATCGCTATGCGGCACTCCAACTCCCATCGCGAATTGAGAAAGATATGGGCACCGGAAAATCGGGTCTGGATAACCCAGATCCCGCCGTTTCGCGAATTCGAAACAGCGGAATGCCGGGTCTGGGTTACCCAGACCCCAAATACGGTTAGTCGGGGTTTAAAGAGAATATTACCCCGAACTTGAAAATGAACCGGATCATATAAACTGAATCATTTAAACCACAAAACCGTCTAAACCAAACCACTCAAACACCCACTATTTTGAACCAGGTATGACTATCATTCTTGGTTTTGGCCAAAGCAACGAAGACTAAATGATGCAAACTTTTGCACACAAAACTTGTACTTACAGCAGTGAAAGGTAGAACGACGATGCAAGTCATGACAGTGACAACGCAAAACATGCAAATGAAGCGACAAAAATCAGCCGAGAATACAAATATAAAAAAAATGATACAACATTTACACAAAACCAGAGAAACAATATAGATATATATGTGAGATATATCACAGACGGTAAAATTTATTTTGTGCTCATAAGACTAGACATATATGTTCGAGTCTTTGAAAGTGAACGTGAAAAGGTAATACAATCTGGAGCAATCCAGAATAGAAGACAAGATATAGTCCACAAGTTGGAGCTCCCTAAGCCGACATCCGAGAGATAAAATCACTTAAAAGTTAGGACTAAGCTGCGAGGTCAGTGGAAGTTGTTAAGTCTGCCTCTAGAATGACATCTTCACTAGCACAGAGATCAAGAACTCAGTGATACTCACGGGAGAGAAACAATATCAAGGCTGAGATAAGAGCTTGGGGCTTCTGATAAACATTGACAAGAAGAATGTCATCAGGATTACGGAGCTTAGATGACAAAGCAAGGACAGACATTACAGATTGGAGCTTAGACAACTTCCCGGAGGCATCATGAAAAGAGTGACAATTTTGTCTAGTGTTTTAACTTGAGTTCTTTAAAATCTGCTTGTTCTATTACCATTGCAGGTGCTTGGAGGATATATTGTTGCTCTCGGAATCCATTAAATATCTGTATAATGTATTGTTTCTAGTTCTACATGAGAAATGTCAACTTAAAATGGCTAATTTCATTAACATCTTACAATATTTTCTGAAAAATGTGCAGTATTTCATGTTTTCATCTTTCTGAAGAGAGAATTTTCATTTTTCTTCCATAAAAAAATGAGTTCTTGTTTTTACTAGCGGGCTCTTTGTTTAAGCTGGCGGATGTTCTCAAACCACAAAAACCACTAAACTATTTAAAAATATCTGAACCTGAACCGCTTTGCACCGAACAGTTTTGAACCAAACCGTATAAAACATAGTCTGAACTGTTTAAACTGGTTAAAGATGAGCTATAACTGCAATACAAGAGATAGTTCAAAATTGCAAATAACGTTATGAAACTACAAATTATTTAAATTGTGGTTTGGGCTGCGTAATCCGCAGTTCAAACCATCTTGAACCGAATCGATTGTAAACCAAATTGTTTAAACTCGATCCGTTATAAACAAAACCAAATAATCTTTCGTTTAACTTGAACCAAACCATAGTTAACCACCGAAACAGCTTTAAACCACGGCTTCGCAATTAAGTTCGAATCGAACTGGGGCGAGGCCTATTCACGCCTTCAAGCGGCGTGTTAGATTCCTCGTTCCGGTGTTCATGTTCTCTAGTTATGATCACAGACACGGCGAATAGTTAGTAAAGGACACATTCTCTTTTTGCAACGTAAGTTGTATGCATATTCACCTTCTTCCAAGTTCGGAAGGAGGAATATGCAAAAAGAATTAATTTATATCTTAATTCTTTTTTTTGAGAGGTTTAGGTTATAAATTAAAACTTGTAAGTTTGAAAATACTGTATTCGTAGGAGTAACAGCTCTTTATACGAAAAAAAGGTTCTGTTCCAGTGATTCATAGGCAGACAAGAGACAACCTGGCGAACTGAAACATCTTAGTAGCCAGAGGAAAAGAAAGCAAAAGTCGCTTAGGGGTTTAACAGAAAATACCAAGTGTAATGAAAGTGCCCAGGTGAGATCTAAATTCATAGTGAAGTGACCTTTGATAGAAATCAAAGGTCACTTCACTATAAATTGCTATTTTGTTGTCACTGTGCGCTTTACGTTTTCTCTGCACACTGTATTTTTCACTCACTGCACAGTGCATTTTTCACTCATCTGTATTTTAAGACTACTGTAACCCAATCACTGATGATTATTTTTTGCCTGTTTGAACTTTTGTTTTTTTTTCTCTTTTTTCTTGTTTCTGCACTAAAAAAATGTGATGAATATTTCCAGAGAGTACATGTCTCTTTATATTTTCATATATTTAAAAGCAGACACTAATTAATCTTCTTGTCCTCCGTCAAAAGATTTTGACTTCAAGTCAAGGCAGCGACTCAGATCGGATAGGGGTGTATATGTGAGTTGAATCACTATCTAGGAATACATGACCATGTGGGAAACTGCCAGACAGTATCCCTAGGGGCCTTGTCAAACAAAAGATGGAAAAACCCAATGCTCTAAGAAAAACTTAATTTGGTGAATTGGGAGTTAAGACTCAAGAACTAAATATGCGTCCCAAACGGCTGTACGGCGGACATGAGATTTTCTCTTCTAAATATGCTCCCTCGTCTAAGCCGAAATGCCATCTTTATTTTGTATCTCTGACATACCGTCCAAAGCGCACAGTCGTAAGCCACTTGTTTTTTGGGGGCGCCTTCTCTGTAACAAACGCCACAAACGTTGTCGTGTCGGAAATTGCATGAAGGATGTCCAGGAAAACACGAGGTTCATGGCTGTGGAGATGTTGTGTGCTGAAACAGAGACAAGACAGAGAAAAATAACCACGAAAATGAACGCTGCGATATATACACTCCAAATGTATGTACACTGCCGGTTCTTTCTCCTAAGAGCACAGAACTGAGAACCAGACCAGAGCAGTCTGTAACCTGCTTCAAAAGCCCCTATTTGTGGACTTCTTCCTTTCGCTGAACGGACTTCAGATGTCGATAGGGTCTCCTCCGCTGACTCCGTTAACCCAAGAAACCTTCAGATCCGAATCTCAACAGCAGAGATATCGCCGATTTTTGGTCGCAAGTAGCCGAAACTTCAAAAATTCCTCCCTGTGGCTTAAAACGATCGCGAAGAACAACCCAATCTCAAGTCGCAGGAGAACAAAAATCTGATGTAAGCGCTTCCCTGCGAGCAAATTTCACTCAGAACTCTCAAACCGTCCGATGAAACTTCGTATCGTCTTCAATTTCCTGAAGAACTCGTTGTTCTGATCCGATGGATCCAAGGACAGCAAGTTTGGACTCTGGAACGGCCCGAACGGTCCAACTCTCCTTCACAAGTAACTGAAAATTCCAAATCTCCTTCATGCGTCTCAATTTCTCTCAGAACACAACCCCCGATCCGTCCCTTCCCAAACCGTCTTAACCTGTGCGTAGCTTGCACAAATCTGAACCCAACGACGCCTTGCACGTTTGCATTGGACCTCCAAATCTCCCGCACCGTCCACTGACACATCGCAGACGCAAGCTAACCCCTTAAGTAGCCCCCTTTCACAGTCTCTGTACGTACGAAGTTCTGTCATAATCAATGAAGCAGGCCCCTTGCATCTTTGATATAACGCCTGAAGCCTCAAATACCCAGTCAGCAAGTAACTAAGGCCTAGCTTGATTTTGCTTTCTTTCGAATCACATAACTTCTTCACTAGATGTCCAAACGAAGTAAACAAGATGCCCATGGAAAGCTGACAACGAGCTCTACCCATCTATGCGATAAAAGTGAAGATCGTGCCAAAAGCCCGTAAGCTGGGGCCTAGCTTATTTTCTCCATTTTTCGAGTCCTGTAACTTCTCCACTAGGCGTCCAAACAAAGTAGACAAAGTGCCTATGGAATACTAACAAGGAGCTCTATCCACTGATGCGATAAAAGCGAAGATCCAAAATGGTGCCAAAAGCTCGTAAGCTTGGGCCTAGCTTGCTTTCTCCATCTTTCGAGTCTTGTAACTTCTCCACTAGGCGTCCAAACGAAGTAGACGAAGTGCCTATGGAGTGCTGACAAGGAGCTGTATCCACTGATGCGATGAAAGTGAAGATCCGAAATGGTGCCAAAAGCTCGTAAGCTGAGGCCTAGCTTGTCTTCTCATGAGTGTCTTTGGAGCGACAAGCATCGAGTTTGAATTTCAGGTCGGAGCTGGTCCACGACACGACAACGTGCGGAGATTTCTCTTCAAAATATGGTCTCGGTCGAAAAGCCATTAATTCTCATGTCGGCAAAAGTGCGCATTCAAACTCCTCTTTTTTTTCGGGGACGCCTTCTCCGTAACGTGCATAAACGGCAGTAACATGCACTGACGGCAGACGCCGTCGTTGTTTTCTCCAGCGATCCATAGCCGTCGTGTTTGCTGCGATAGTCATATCTCCACGTCCACTAGCTCGATAGCCATCTCTTCACGTCCACTAACCCTGATCGATCGTCGTCGTCTTTCTTGTGATCGCTCCTGTCTTGCTCGTCGTGCTTGCCGTGCTGCCCTGTTCGTCCTGCTTCCCGTCTCGTCTCTCTTGCCATGATGCTCTTGCGTTGTACGTTTCGCTTGCCGCTGCTGCGATGTCCGGATGAGACACAATTTGTTCGCTTTCACGGTTTTTTTGGTTGCTCGCTTCGCCTTCGGTTGCACGGTCTCTTGGCGGATGGGCTGCTCGGCTTATGTACGTTTGTCTCTTCATTGTTGCTGGAGGCGACGATTTCGCTTCTCCTATCTTGCTTGCTGCTGTTACATCTGAGGATTATACTCGCTTCATCATCCGTTGCACCATTTATGCCATCGTGGATTTCATCGTCCTCATGGTCTCATTTTTTGTTTAAGTGCGTGCGTGGGCCTCGTTTTTTGTTTCTTCATTTCTGCTGTCGCGGGTCGTGGTTTTGTTTCTCGTCTTTTGCAGGCACCTCGTTGCCGGACCTCGTTGCCAGATGGAACACTTGTCGGTTCTTTGGTTGATCGAGATGGGTCCGAGATCACCGCTTGCTTGAGGAAACCACGTCCAAATGGTCGTTGTGACGTTGCGTTGTGGATCTCGGATGCCTCCTCTGTTGCATTGCCTGCATCTGTCTTGCATTCTTCCGTCTATCGCACACATCGCCAACTGCCCGAGCCGAGGACGTGCTTCACTTGCCGCCATGGGGGGAGAGACCAAACCATCTACACCCTGTCTACTTCGATGCACGGTACACTTCTTTCACTTCTCGTCCTCGCAGTCCTTTTGCTTGTATCTTCGATCCTTTCGTCTTTATCCTCTGATGTCTCTACCCCACTATCTCCGTCGTTACTACATGTGTCCTTGCATTCCATCGAACCAGTTTGTCTCCACGGAATAGATGGCTACAAATGTCCAGGGTTGAAATTCTCTCGGCCGACTACTGTTCCCTCGCATCCTTTGATCCCTTCCGGGGTGCCTTTCATTTTCTGAAACTGAACTGCACCGGATCAGAAGCTACATCTATATAAACTTTCGTTTTTGTTTCTAGCCACCCGAATTTCTTCTTCCTTTCGATTATGTGAAACTTTCTTATGCTTTCTCGGGGGCTACTGACTGCTTGCAGTGCATCATTGGACCTTTTTTGTACATAAAATCCGAAGAGTTATGGCTTATCCTGAAGGATAGCAAATCTACTCTGTTCTCTTATCCGAAGTTTCTGTGACACGAGGATGACGAGAAGCTTCTTAAACATGTGGTTTCTTCTGTGTACCGATTGAAGTATTTCTTCTGTGTACCGATTTCTGCAAAGCCGTTGTCGGAGTGTGATCCGTCTACCTAGGAAAGCGCCGGGCTTCTGACTGTGGTTGTTTACTCAAGAGGTTGGCTTTCAGGTCACAACAGGGGCTTTAAACACTCACACAGGTGTGTAGGATCCTCTGATATGCTCAAAAGCGAAATTTAGGTCTAGCTGGCAGTAATAGGATCCGGCGGTGAACTTTGACACTCACGGAGAGGAAAACTATGAAGGTTTAGACTTCTAAACTTCCCCTACATGCAAATGAGGTACTACTGAACTCACAGACGAAGTTTCAGCCTGAGATCAAATTCTGACACGGAGATATGAACAAAAAAGTCTTGAGCAAGAAAACTACGGCAATTTCTGGTACCTAGATGGCTATTTCGACCTATAACAGGAGTTTGGCTCGATCAATTTTGAAGTTTCTTACAGTATTTGCAGTCTACAGGGTGCTGAACATCCCCGTGAAGTTGGGACTCCTGAATGTACACAGAACTGCAGATCTCCTCCTCTGAAGTCGCTGCTCTAGATTAAGAGCTTTTCAGACCCCCTCAGCTTCACCGGCCGCCCTGAATTACTCAGTCGCTCAATCGATATGAAACTTTTTGTGAAATCGTAGCCCTGCTGGCGGAGAACACAACCTCGAAGTTTTGAAGCAAGTTCCTCAAATCTGCTGCAAGTGACACTGAAAACCCTAAATCCAACAAAAGTGATTCAATTCTAGCACAATCCGAACTTCAATTGCTCATAACTCCGTCTTTATTGACTCAAATCGATCGAAATTTTCACTGGAAGTGCTTGGCATGACGAGCTCTCTCTCCCTGTGCCCTCAGATTTCGAAGATCCCTCACCAAATGCTCGAACTCCACTCTAGAGCTCTGTTTCTAAATTTAGAGTTTAACAAAAGACAAAAACAGACCAATGGGAGTTCATAGCTCCACTTGGTTGTCCTTTAGTACCATAAACCACGTGGCAACTTAGTTTTACTCATAGGCTACCACGTCAAGCCCCCTACAGTGCCAGCGTAAAACTTAAATTACTTAAAACGACACGCAACTCTGAAAAATAACTTAAATCAGCTAGAAAGCGTGCATGTGCGACACGCAAATACAACCCATGAGCTTAAGCCCTATCAACATGGTAATCAACCTACTAAGACTCAAAATAGTGTTAACACCGTATGCAAAGGTATCAAACATATACATAAACGACTAGAAGTAATAAGAGCTAACTTCTAGAACTACTAAACTCAAGCGTCGGAGTAGAAATATAACATGTAGCCGCCAAGTAGCACGACATCCACCCCCTCTGAACCTGCACATCCTCCGGTATGTGCCATCCAGATCAAGACTCTTCAGCTTCGGCTTCAAACTCATCTTCAACCTGCATTGAGTCTTCAGCTTCATCCTCTGTAAACTCTGCAACGTTCTGATCCCCCCCTCTCCTTCTAAAGAGCTTGATTCTCTTTCCTGCGACTGGTATCTTGAGCACTGCACCATCTAACTCTCTCAAGGAGTATGTGGCATTATCATAAACTTCTAACACCACATAAGGTCCAAACCATCTCTTGGAGAACTTTCTGATAGTGCTATGCTGATTATCAAGACTACTATCATAGACTAACACGCAATCACCTTCTTTAACTGGTTTGGGTCGTAATCTATGCGTTCTATCAAATCTGCCTTTGTTTCTCTCTCTAGCAGTCTTCAACCTTTCCACAGCTTTTGCAACGTCCTCAGGTCTTCGTTCTAACTGCTGGATCCTTAATGCAAGAAGATCCTCCGTACTTCTACCATCTTCCCATGGCAAAACATTCCAAGTAGGCACAACCTCCTCAATCGGCATCACAGGTTTTTGCCCTAGTATCAACTCTGTTGGCATGTAACCTGTAACGGTACTATGAGTTGTACGATCTGTCCACAAAGCAAACAGTAGCAGTCTAGGCCATTCACGGATCTTACCCTTGCAAGCTTTTACCAAAGCTTTGATGATTGACGGATGACCTCTTTCGCTCTTGCCATTCCCTTCAAGATTATAAGCAGTGGTTAACGCCAACTTGATTCCCAATCGCTTCAAGAACTCAACTGCTTCTTGTGAATCCAGCTCACCCCTATCTGCAGTGATCTTCCCCACACACCCATACCTACAAATAACATCTTCAAGTAGAAAGCGGCAAACACTAGCAGTGGTCTTCGTCCTCAGGGCACGACCTTCAACTTGGTTAGATAGATCTTCTCTAGCCAAGACTAGATACCTCATTTGTCCAAGTCCAAATGGCATAGTTACCAGATCAACTACCCATTTGTAATGAATGGCTAAAGGATAAGTAGGATGCAATCCATCACGATGACGTACGTTGGAATACATCTGGCAAGGTATACAGGATGAAACAAACTGTACTACATCCTTATACATACCCTTCCACCAATACTTCTCCTTTATCTTGGCAAATGTAGCCCAAACTCCTCTATGACCGGCCCATAGACTCTCATGGAACTCCTTGATCAGCTTCTGCTGCAATTCCAAGTCACATACCACCCGCTGCGGTATACCTCCTTGTAGCTTAGGGCGCTTCCATAGATGTCCTCCATGTAAAAAGTAACCATAAGCTATCTTACGGATCCTCTTGAAATCTGCATCAGACCAGCCTTCTTGCCTTTCCAGTGAACTCAAATAGCGTCCAATATCCAACCACTCGCCATCATACACAGTTTCCTCAAAAAACTCCAACGGGGCTGCAAAACAGCTTCTATCCCTTCTAGCAAGAGCACTAGAATAGAACTCTGTTCCCACATCCTCCTGATCATCTATCATTTCTTTCTCATCGTAATATCTAGCCCTTGATAACATATCTGCCACAGGATTGTCTTTTCCTGCAATATGTCTAAACTCTGGGTTCAAGGACTTGATATATGCTATCCACCTCAACATAGCAATATCTGGAGTTGTACAGCTAGTGATCATTCCCAAGAGAGGTAAGCAATCTGTCTCTACAACCACAGGTGCTCCTATCAAGTATTCCTTATCATTCTTCATCGCAGTAACTACTCCCCATAGCTCTCTCTTGACCTGAGGGTAGTCTCTCTGTCGTGAACTTAAGACCTTAGCACCAAAACGCACCACATATCTATTTCCATCCTTATCATCTTGTCCTATAGCCCACACAATGCCAATAGGACTAGTATCAACAGTAAGGATAACAGGTCTGCCCAACTCATATGTTACCTTCCGTAGAGTTGGTGGTGAAGACAACAGATCCTTCAGCTTCTTCATAGACTCGCTTTGCTCCTCTTGCCACTGAAATCTCTGCCCCTTCCTCAGCAACTTGTACAACGGATCTGCTACATGTGCAAAGTGTGGAATCCATATATGATAAAACACACATGCACCTAGAAACCTTCTCACCTCAGTAACCGATCCACATGTCTCCTTCATCCTTCGGATGGCATCAACCTTGTTTGGACAAGGTTTCCGACCATAAGATCCACACATATGTCTCACTATTAACACCTCCTGTTCTCCAAATACAGACTTTGCTCCTGATAAAGTCGAATGAACCTCCTCCAGTCGACTCAATATCTTATCACAGTCGGCTATGTGATCTGCAACAAACTTACGGCACCCCCTCTGATCCATTACCTCATTCTTCTCCTCCTCAGCACACCCTTTGATCGGCACATCATCAAGGAATGGCATAGTTTTTTCAGGAATGAAATCCCTCAAAACTTTATTCATGCCATTCATCATATGTGCTACAGAATTGGTAGCACCTTGTGGCAAGGTGCACATCCTTAGTAACCCCAAAGGTGTCCTCATTGTAGTCAAGTCTCTACTCTCAGAGGATAATTGAAACTGATCGTAACCTGAATATAAGTCTCCCATTGAATAGATAGCACGACCAGCAAAAGCCTCTGCAAACTCGTCTACAATAGATCCTATACCCATATTCCTGATAGTCACCTTGTTAACTGGCTGCATATCTTGAATGAATCTCAAAGCTCCACTCTTCTTCGAAACAGTAAACCATCTGCTAGAGTAGGGAGCTATAGATGGTTCCAAGATACCCATCCTAATCCTCTCATTGAGCAAGTCTATCAACTTTGGTAGATGAGCTCTAGGTACAGGGATAGGACGTAGATTCCAAGGCACATGCGGTATAGTAAAGATTACCATAAGTGCAACTACACTTGGATCTACACATCCTACTTCATGTGACTCAAACGCAAACGCCTTACCATGCCTAGATAGCATCTCCCTGAAGCTCTTCTTCTCTTGCTCAGTAAGAAATCCATCACCTCCAATCCTCAGGTCCTTCAGTGTTGTTTCTGTAAACTGGTGCCCAATTCTTCTCGATCCTCTAAGCGTCGGTTCTCGTGCAGCTTGCTCCATCTTCTGATTGTAATCGAGTGGTAAAGGCAAAGCCACTGGTTTGACTTTCTTTGCCACTGACTTGTACTTGGTCTCCACATACACCTCTTGCCGATCTATAAACTTATCAATTACATCATAAAGCTCCTTGGAGCTCACTCTCACCACTCTATCTACATCATCGATAGAACTTTCTACTTTAGATTTCAACTCCCCTATAGTATCTACCAAATACTGCTTTTCAAACACTCCAGATATGTATTCATCTCCGGCTAACTCTCCACTATCTCTCAAAGACTGTTGTACATACTTCACATGTTTTCTCTCAAACCTCTTCAGATTCTCAACCTTCCTATAACACACTGATCCATATGACGTCAATCCTAAGAAGCTAGTGGATAAAGCTTCCTGCTCTACTGGATCAGGCGAGAATCCTAGCTCTACTGTACCGTTGAAGTGTCGCTCTTCAATGGTACTCTGCCAAAACCCCTAGACTCTCTAAATTCCTGAGTAATCTTAGGCAGTGGACGGTCTCTCAAGCTATCACAATTCCTCTCATGTTCTGCAGCAACGGTCAAAAACTGAACAGCTCTTTTGCCGTCTCTACTACGTAATTTTAATAACTAAAATTAAAAAATCTAATTTAAACTATTCTCAAGTAAACGAAACACCTGGTCTCTGGAAATCAGAGAAACCCATAAGCACTATGACATGAACTGGAACCTACCCAAGTACAAATAGAATCTTAATGACGAGTAAAGATAAGTTGTTGAGACTAATTAAGAGCTAACTCTTCCTAAAAGAAAGATTAGCTCTTAATTACACCTCATATACTGTTCTAACTGTACATGAGGTGAACATACAGTAATATACAGTCAAATATGCATGCAACGTGCACATATGTCGGAGAGAAGGAAGAAGACAAGCATTGAGAGAAAAGCAAAACCTAGAGGTGCACTTGAGCCTTACATGGCAGTGAGATTTTATTGAACTTTTGGGCCATGTTAATCAATGTTAGATTAATGTCGGTTTATGAATGATTAGTTTTAATTATATAATTATTAAATAATAAATGTAAAATAACTTCAAAATGAAAATATATTTATAATGAAAATAAAATGAAAATATATTTACTTAATGAATCTTATATATTATATACACTGTTAAACCCAAAACCACCGCAACAATGTAAAACACCTATAAAAACAATGTAGGCGAAAGTGTGCTGCAGGAACCATAAGACTGGACTCTTGCCCAGTAAAAAGAATTAACTTTTACTATAAATTAAACCCTTTTGTATTATTCCCTCTTCCGAAGATGGAAGAGGTGAATGAATAATAATATGCATGCCTCCCCTTATCATATATAGAGAGTTGATTAGTTGGTCCCAAGATAAAATAAGGGATTCCCATGTGGTTGCAGGTGACGTAGTAACGGAGATTACATGGTCTTTAATATTCACATCTTAACCCATTAACCATTAGCTTGATGGGGAGATCTTTCATTCCCTTTCGGAGCACCTCCTTGACCGAGAGAGAGAAAAACTCCGGGTGGGTTTCACACCATAAATAACATTATGAAGAGATCTTTCTCTTAGTGCGTTGGGTATGGCGATCTTTCTAAACCATGATAGAATTTCGTCAAATTAAAACTAATAATTCTTTAAAAGAGATTGTACCTTAAACCCCGAGTATGAGTTTACCTTCTTTCTATTCTATGTGCCATCGCATGCCATGTTCCCAAAGAACAAAGTCCTCTCTCGAGATAATAAATTCTCTCGTTGTAACACGCTACGCAATGAATAGCCCACGTACGTAAAGACTCCATCAAGCCTTACAAGGGAAAGAAGGACCCGTAAGACCAAACAACCAACACCTCGAAGAGAGGAAGAACATCGGGGCTAAACCCCGCTAGTCTCTAGTGCACATCGAGAACAAACGCTTACTGTTTTGCACTTGAACCATCTCATTAACTGCTTCAAGGAGGAGTCTAGTGCTGAGAACCACAATGGTCGTGGGGTCGACTCCTCTTCAAAGAGAGCTTAGTCACGGTCATACTGTAGTGCAAACTCTATTCGTGTATTTAACGTTTCGTTCAAGAGCGTTGTGCGAAAAAAACACAAAATTTGGACTTTGCGCTAAAAACTAGAATGCATTGTTTCTTCTTGTAGGAATATTGGGATTCAATTTAATTTTAGTTTTTTCTTTAATAAATATCGAACTTTTCATCTTTTTCTCAAATACGTTAAAACTTTATTTTCATTTTTTTCCGTGCGCAATTAGTATTATATTGTCAAGTTAGGGTATTCTGCGAATAGCTATGCATGAAGAGAGTTTGCAGTGTCGGTACTGTTACCGACAGAGTGGCAAGGCAAAGCTCCAGTGCGAAAGCATGCCCTAAAAACAAATCAACAGAAGTTTTCATTCTTACCATCGAACGCCGTGCACTTACCTAGTGAGACTGGTGACGTGAGTAGTAACACCTCCATCACGTTACCCGACGCGGTGTACCCAAAGTCAAGTATTTCTGGAGAAAATGACTGAAGATAAGAATTCGGCGACAGATTTGAAGAGTCTTTGCATCGTTACACAGTAACGAAGCATATCAACCGTGTAAACTTTCTCACAGTAAGTGGTGATTCAGTCCCAAAATCGAAACGGTCAAGGACGAATGATGAGATGAGTTCCCGTTAAGGGGAGGAATTATCCGTTCACTGGTAAAAGAAGAAACTGGCATCTCATTGGTCGAGAATTCGAAAAGATACCACGGAAATCAGTTCAATGCCAGGATGGCCGACAAGCCAGAATCACGTGGTTGGTCTTTCCATCGCTTCCAGGGTGAGAAGGAGGCAGTGTTATCGTATATACGTGGCAGCGGAGGAAAGTGACGCAGACCTGCATTCTGACAGCCTCTGCGTGACGTATCCCATGACGTTCGTGGGAGAGTCGCGTGCGCCAAACAGATCTTCGTTGTCCTGTAGGATATCGTGCTTACAACTGCCCAATCCAAGCCATCCACATCTATCTATCGCACGGCTAGGACAACGGCTACGCATAAAGGTGGGGGCGGTGGCTCGGTCCCAACTCACCACCTCGACGTCCAGTGTAAGTGGGCCCCTTCGATCTTCTTCTCGTACAACGAGGTTCTTGTACAGCAATCCCGACAAGCGAAGCTGAGCGTAGACATGTCTGTCTTCTTCTTCCGACGCGATGAGTGATTGTGAGGAACAGCTAGCGGGCAATAGCTACTGTAGCTAGCTGTGGAGTGATCCACAGAGAGGAAGTGAGAGTTTTTGGATGAATGTGGATTGATAGTCATGTCTATCTTTTGTTTCACTGGTGAAAGGCAGAAAAAGTCAGGATCCGGAGCAAAAGCGAAGTTTGTCGAATCGCCATATGATCGTTGAAACACGGAGGGAGGAGCCGGAACGAGGAAGAAAGAGCCGAGCCGAGCCGGTGCGAAAGCTCGAGCCAAGTTCTCTCGCGATGTCGTTGCTCTGCCGTATCACCTGTACTGCAGACGAGATTCTCTAGCTGTCCACGTTTGACAGTCCGTCGAGTGCCTTATCACAAACCACTGGCGCTGGTAACTTTGGAGGCGACTTTGGAACTTTTCATTTCCAGTATTTGGCATCATTGCTTTGCTGTACGTAGTTTCCTCTGCAGACATCACCTCCTTTTCTTTGCTCACCTTCACTTTCTCCTCTCCCACAGGATGCAGTTTACAAGAAGGATGGAGAGCCGTTTACCGTATCCGATGCATGTCACAATAAGACACTGCTCTGCGACTTTATTCGCTTGGGAGATTGTGGACGTGATTCCTGAAGGCTAGAAGGAAAAATATAATATATTCGCCCCCCGCAATCACGTCAATCGTTCAGTTTAATTTCATTAAAGTAATGGAAAGGAGAAACTGAATTTCACGGACTTCTGCAAAATGCATCATCTCCGTTCTGTAGTACGGATGAGAGCTAGATACAGTGAAACCCAGACGGATGGTGTGTGTTGGATACTTCATTCAGATCACCTATGCTGTTCTGATTGAGTGCCGTGGAAAGGCAGGAGAGATAATCAGTTCTGGAATAGTTCCCACCAGCTGCTGGGACATGTGTTTAGGCCTCATTGAAGTTTGATTTACTCTCTGTCCTTGCAAAGGAGAAAGATTGAGTCAGTCTCAGAACAGTTCAACAATGTTATAACTCCCCTTCAATAGAACTTGCGCTGTACAGTACGAACATGGCTGGACTACTACTACAAGAACAGTGGATGCTACTGTTTCAGTCCTACTTACGCACATTATACCTGTAAGATTCTCCATGGCATCCTTTTGTTTTCAAGCAAGCTACTTCTCATGTAGTGCAACGTGACCACGCGCGTTGTATTTGCAGTAATAACTGAGAATCACTAGTTTCTGTAACAGATCTCTTGTCTTCATTCTTGCCTACCTCACCTTGAAAGTTGAGACAGCGCTTAGGATCCTGGATTGTATATGTCCGTGAGTTGTCTTCGTCGCTTGACGACAATTCAACTGAGAATCAATGCTGATGCGGTCACCTCACAGAGAGGCAGCGATGTGCTTGATCACACCCCCCCTAGGTTCCTTGAGCTTGATCACACCCCTCTTACGATGTATGGCTTGATCACACCCCTGACTGGCTGTTGCCTGTAAAACCAGTCACTTTGTGATGTTACTCACATGTGAGACTGCACATATCAAATTTCCAGAGCATGTATAGTCTAACTATTTTGAATAATGTTAAATATTTTGAATTACAGCGATATTTAATCAAGGTTGAAAGTACTAAAATGATGAACCAAAAGTTAAATGACTGGTTCTACTGTCAATAACCCGTCAGAGGTATGATCAAGCTTATGGAACCTAAGACGGGTATGATCAAGCTCATGGAACCTATTGGGGGTGTGATCAAGCAAATTTCTGCACAGAGAGGTCCAGCCCACAATGAGATAGGTGTACAATGACAATGTGGTATGCAAGAGCATACGAGGAAGAAATGAGCGACGCAATGGAAAGCAAACGGATGGAAATACCCCATCAAGCCTTACAAGGGAAAGAGGGACCCGGAGGGCCAAGCAACCGACGCGCCCCGAAGAGAAGAAGCACATCGGGACTCATTAGTTCTAATAGCGTTTGTCGCTACTAAAATATCATGCGTCGATAAATGATAAATCTTGGATAACATATGCACATGAAGTAACATCATCTACTGTAATTGCTCTTCTGTGTACCGCGTTTGCTAAAGCTCTCTATAGAACAATAGAGACATAGTGCACAAAGAAAAAAAAGTGAAACCGTTGAAGTCTTTCTTGGTAGATTCTTGCAGAATCTCGAATAAAAACGTCGAGCCTCGTGGTTGTTGATCCATATATATCTTCAAACCTAGGGGATGAAGTGATGTCCCTCTTGCATACTTTTATATTTGATCATTTTTGTTACTGTCGTCACACATGCAATCCATCCTGAGAGATGGGCGATCATCCGTGCCGCCACAAAGTCTTATGTCTGATCTGTAACAACCAAGCCAGGAGAGCTCTATAATGAGTTAAAGTAAAAAAGGATCCACCCCAAAGATCTCCTTAATGAATACTTGCAACGGAGCTGATGATTGTAACCTTCTATATCGGAAGATCATATTGATAATAAAGAGAGAAAAAAAATCATAGAATGATCGCACGAAAGAAACGGGATTCACCAGAGATCCACCGTCATCCATGAGCTCCTTAAAGATGAAAAGACGAGAAACGTATTAAAGATATTTTCCACTTTTAATTGTAGAACAACCCAATCATGATGGATGTCCAAGAGAGCTCTAATGCCGAAGGACACATACTCACAACCTCTAGACTTCGTAGCTCAAAATTGATGTGCACAAAGGTGATCTTGAAAAGTACTTGAAGCTGAAGAACAATGGTACGACTAATATATCGTAAGAAAATCTAGCCGATAACTATTTGAATCCCTCCATCATTCTTCATCAGTCAAAAGTTTAATTGTCTTCAATACTTGAGCTATAGAACGTGTAATATCTCCTTGAGTTACTACAATAGCTACTTGAAAAAGCTATGTGAAACCACCAGAGGGATCATCTGTCTGAAAATAATCTCGTAGGTGCTCGTAGACCATCACAAACAAACCTCAATAATATAGACGTGGAGTTGTACACAAAGCATGGACAAACAAAGATCTATCGGGACATAATGACTCCAAGCTGATAATCTTGAACTTTAGATGGTGAGGGATGAAGAAAATACAATGAATGCTCATCTCCTCAATAGGACATGCCACTGACAAAGGATGTGATGCTCTAGCAACTCTACTGTACTCACCAACCTGATCTAACATCCTACAGCGTCGTATGCGAGCGAAAGATGAGGACGTCACGTGTAGAGATAGACTCACTCCTATCTCGTGCAACACATATTGATTCCTCTTGTAAGGCCGTCTAATCACTACCACAAAATCTCTGAAGATGGGCCGTCACCTCTCGTAGTCTTACTGCCACCTCGAATATAACAGATACTCCAACAAGGTAGTAAGAGAAACAATAATCATGCCATCTCGTCCATGGTGTTACGTGTCAACAAGTCAAGTGGTAGATGAAATGTCTGTCTCACTTCATCATGGAGAGCACTGGATAATCGATGAAACAAACAAACCAAAAAAATTCATCTTGAACAATCCCAGAATAGTGTTAGTGTGGACTCTCAACCACTCTCAAGACTCACGAGAAACTGTAAAATGAAAGACTAACAATGTCATAATGACTGCACATGTAGACCTACATTCTCGACTAACCTAGGCATCTGATGTGATCCAATCATTGGATCACATCGGATGCTTAGGTTGTAGCTCTCTCACATAACTTTATCTCTTGTGAGATAAATAACTGACTGTACATCAGACATGACGTGTGTCGGATCAATCTCTATTTAATGAGAGAGAGAGTACTCATAGCTAGAAAAGAGACGATATCCAACACAATGATACTGCTTATAAAAACATCTCAAAGATATACTCTCAATACTAACTCACTTAAACCAAGAGCTCCAACCTAGAGGAAACCCAACCAATCCACTCAATTTCTCCCGAAGCATGATAGTTATTTATGTATCCATTTTGGTAAAATGGCTATCAGAGATTTGAAAAAGAATGGCTTATCCATAAATCGTCTCTTTTTCTTCGTAAAATCAGGATATATATATACATATATATATTTTATATTTTCTATATATAACATATTTCGTTCCCCTACAAGCGAAAATCTCAAAATTGACTTGAACACCTTATCCTTAATGTTTCCAGATAACTGCTTGTTCGATGATTTTTGAGACCGTTCGGAGTCTGTTCGTCTGAGTCCGGTCATTCACTTGCACTGTACTCTTTCAGTCTAGAGAAGATCTGATACTACTTTTTAGAGTTTAAATTTCATGTGGAATCGTTACACTGACCATCACCAGGCAAAGGAATATTAGAGAAAAATTTGAAGGAGGGGAACTCCTGCGAATCAGCTGAAGCATTTACGGATCTTAATATTTTAATAAAAATTAGTTATAAAAGTGACTCGTGGAAAGAAAGCGTTAATACCAATCCAAAGGTTCGACTACATTTAGTGGACTTAGTGTGGTGGTGGGACGAGACCTTAACTACTCATGTACTTCACATCCTTACAGTATCAAACCTCAAAGCCCTCCTTGCCAACTTTAGCTGCAGAGTAGCTGGAGTTTGGACAAAGCCACAAACAGTAGTCAAGGCTACTGTGGATGCTACAATCTTTCTTAAAGCTACCTCGTCTAGATTTCTAGCGGATCTTGCTTTTCAAAAGCAAGCCCAAAACGGGTTAAATGAATTTAGGTTAAGCTCTTCCTTCGCTTGACAACATTATGTTGCGCACGTTAAACTTAGGCAAGTTTATAGAGTATGGAGACAATTGGGGTGTCTTAAGTGAGAACCCTTTCTAATATCCTTGACCGGCGGGAAAGTTACGAGTTCTGACAAGAATTCGCGAATGATTTTGCTATGCGTCAACATAAGTGTTTGATAATTATATTTTAAGATGAAAGATATTTTATTATATTTAGTAAATAGATATAAGATTTGATGATAGATTCGAATGGTAGATGATAAAAATACAACATAATAGTATCAACATCCCGAAAATACACAGAAACTTGAAGACATGGACAAGTTTGAGAATCAGACTCGTGTTTGAATAAATAGACTTTACTACCCGGAGACCAGAAAGACATATATATCGATTGAAGAATAAACAACACAATATTACTCAAGGTGTGCACTGACAGAATATTTTATTGGACGAAAAATTTACATTAGAATTGTCATAAACTCAACTAAACAGAATAAGACAGTGCAACTCAAGGTGTGCGCCGACAAAAATATTTTACTGGACCAAAAAACTTACATTAGAATTCTCATTTAACTCAACCAAACAGAATAAGACAGTGTACCCAACCTCAAGCACGGACTCTAGTTCCAAGACCCCTTGGAAAGTAAACCGAAATCCAACCATGATCCAGAAAATGAGAATCGCAATTGGTACCCGTTGAACTAATGCTAGCAAATATGCATTAACATAATTCTACGTCGATCGTGATAACGTGAAAGGAAGAGGGTATTCTTTGTCGTGTAACGTATTATATCTGAAGGGAAAATGGACTCCGAGAGTAAAAGTTCGACGGAGACGGTGGCTGTGAAACCCGGAAAGGAGGGGAAAAGCTTAAGTCCGGATAAAGTGCTGAAGCATAGCCGCGCAGTTCGATTGCAATTCACTGGTTTCTTCCTTGATTATTTCGGTTTTAGAGAAGTTGAAGGAAATCCTTACAAAACCTGTCCCAGGTCTCATATGGATCCCAAGTGCCCCGAGGAAGGTAGCCAGAGAAGAGAAAAGCGTGATAAGATGGACAAAATTGACAAAGTGGATGTACTTTTGCTGTTGAATTATAGCGACCAATCAATATTAAAAAAATATCGCTACACGACTCGTTTTGAGAAGATAAAAGAAAATACATACGAGAGAAGAGGAGAAGAATTGACTTGTTTTCTAGTTTTGCCTTATTAATTAATTAGTTAACTAAAATTTATAATTTATAATTGAACGTAGTGATCTTGGTTACACATGGCATCTGTTATCACCATATTCGGTAAGTGAAGTATGTAAAATGATCACCTTCTTGCTATAAACCAAGTTGCCTTGAGCGAATAGAAACAGCTACTTATTTTTCACATTAATTTATGATCGAACTCTTTCGAGAAGATTTTCAATGAAGCATGCACTACTATCTCTTACATGCATGCTTCCATCTGTATCATGTTTCATCTGCAAAGTTAAACGTCTATAACAATCTAGACCATCTATGGATTATGGGTAGAACTTGGACTCAAATCTACTTCACAGAATATATGTCTTGGGAAAATATTTGAAACATGCTGATACTAGTAAATTTCTTTCATAATCTACTTGGTATACAACTCAAAGTGAATGACAATTAGATCCATCCAAAAATACTACTCTCTCTCGAGGTTAAAATTTTTGATGGGAGGACTTTCAAAGATCATTTTTAGATAAAAACAAAGATTTTTGTGAATGCAATAGTGCATACTAATGACAATTTCTCCTTTGACTTCGTGTTCAAATGCTTGGAATAAAATGGTTTATATAATAGTCATCATCTCATCGACGCGTTATTTTGGATCAAACAGACATATTGAACTTACGGAACATAACTTGGATGAGACCTGGTTACCTCATAAATGTCTGAACGTGCAGCTGAGTACCAAAAAAGATGCATACGACAAGACTTGGATAAACTGAGGCTTTAGCTTTGGCTCGATAAATGGTCTGGTTGGAAATAGGTTGAGGTTCTGTAAAGACCCTTTAATAATCAAAGCCATGATTCCAAATGTCAGAAAGAAAAGATGATGAAATAGTTCTGTAAACTCACAAGGGTGTCCATCAGCGAGGCATGATTTTTATACAAAATTATCCTTTTATAAACTAATACTTTTCTTCTTCTTCTTGTTTAACTTTGACGCCTCTTTATAATACGTATCAAAAGATGACGCGTTCGAGTTGCAAATGAGATTAATTAAAATTAAAGTCAATAATCTAAATTATCAAAGAGTGTTAGAATATATAAAGAAAATATGTAATATCCCGACAGAAAAGATTTAAACTGCAACACAACAACAATTTCTGTAGACATAGCAACATCTCAAGCATTCTTAGTACCTCAAGAGCTACTCGCTTGCTTATCATCCATTCGCCGTTCTACCCCTAAACTTCGAGCTTTGACATTCACTAAGAGGGGTCTCAAAGTTTGAACCTTTTTCAAATAGTTTGACCCGCGGAAAGAAGTTATATCGGCCAAGCATATACGAGCATCTTTTGCAGACACCTCTGAAGGTATCCACAGAAAAACTTACTTGTTTATTGCTCATTTCGCCTGTGAGTGTTTGCAGTAGAAAAATTTATTATTATAAATAATGATTTTAAATTTCAAAGAAATAATGAAAAATGGCCTTTTCAAATTAAAATACAATTCTTAGCTACATGCGGTTCTACATAAAGCTAGCCGATTATACATTACGGTGCTTTTCTTTTTGGAAGTTTAGGAATCTTTTCGCTTCACTTTGAGACCCCTATAAGTTTAGGGTTTTGGTATAGAAATATACAGGTATAATATATCCTGGTTCCAGGGAAGGAGGTGAAAACTAAAATATAAACAAGAAGTGAATTTAATTTAGGACAAAGGAAGAGACAGGACATATAGTGCTGACGAGTGAAGTAATAAGACACAGGAGAAAGACTCCAAATACGTACGACGACGCTGCGTGCACAAACGTAACTCCAAGCAAGACGACTGCTGAAAAGTGCTAAATCTGATTTGCTCACGCACAAGTCCGTAATATTACGCACCTTTCTAAATCACCACCGCTAGCTCGACTCACTGTCTGTCTCGCCCCTCTCGGGAATTGTTGGGTAGCTGTGCGTGTGCAGAAGTCAGCAGGCTTCTTCGTAATCTTCCCTGGGAGAGATTTCTCTAGCTAGCACCAATTGCAAACAGAGCTAAGTTGTTGATAACCATGCGCTACAAATCACGAGAAACCTCAGAGTAACAGAGTCTTTGCTTGTTTGACCTACATTTCATCTGAGCATTGCTGACCCCTTGCCCTTGTCAGTGTCCTTGTGAGTTGTGTGACTTTGTCCAAGCATCATCGAGCAAAGGTTGGTTGTTCTGCTTCCTTGCTTGCTCTTGGACTGTATGTAGAAGTACCTGATCTAGTAAGTGAAGGAAAATGAGTCTTAGGACAGACAGTAGGATTCTACGTAAGTATTCCAGAAACGATTGTGTTCAAAGCAAGGCGGCTAAAAGTCTTAGGCCAGGGAAGAGAAGTTGAGTTCGATGTATCATCATTACCCACATAGAGTTAAATATTAGTCAGAAAAACACAGTAGAGGCTAGAGCATCTTTCTTGCTAATTCTGTCATGCCAGGGGCTATCTACCAGTAAGCTTGTGTTCTACTCTGTTGACTCCTGAGAGATCCAGTGACCACCATTTTCTTCACGTCAAGTCTGAACATGCATGTCCATTACGTGTCCTCTCCTGTTAGTTTCTCTAAGCACAGACACTCGATCCGACTTCTATTACGGCTAGAAAGCTACATTCTCTTTTGGTTTACATGTCCCTTCCTCACACAAGGGCGAAGAAGCAAAGATAAGCACCGTTCCAGATGCACATGCTCTACCGCAACTATAATATTTTCGCTGGTCGTGTCTTGAAGAGAAATCACCGTTTCCATAATCTGTCTGTATCGATAAGCAGATGAATACCATAAGCGTGGCTACGTTTAGCTCCGGGAGATCGGTAGCACATTAGGGGGTGTCAAACTTTTACCAAAGATTCTTGACTAGCGGGAAAGAGTTACGACTTCGGCCAGGTCTTTACGGGTGTTGTTTATGAACATCTCCCGAGGTGTTTCCGAGAAAATGCCGTGGGCGTTTCTCACTCATTTTTTATTTGTTTCGATCGTTTGTTTTACAGTAGACAAATAGACTACTCAGAGAAATAACTCTAGGTGTCAAAAGTTGAACTTTGATACTATTGATTATTCTAGTCGTGAACAATTGAGTTTAAAGAATACGGAGCTCTCGATTCTAAAATGCACCTTGTAAGTGACAGTCACATCAGAAAACAGTAACCGTAACTGTTGTATTATATATCAAAATGTTTAGCAAGACGGGACCTCTCTAATGCACTAAATACCAGTTACTTTCATTAAAAGATGCAAGAAAAATGTATATCCTCACTTTATTTTGATTGTCTTAAAAAAAAGGAATTTATCCCAAACGGACACACATAGAATCTGTTAATTCGATTAGTACAAACACGAAGGCCCAGAGGAGAGGCTCTTGCCCTCATCATGGTGGTTGAGAATGAAACCAGAGAGAATAATTCTTTCGTTTTGTACTCATATTGTGTTTTAACCATTTGCCGAATAACAGGCTAGGGGTCCACTAATGGATTTTGTTACAAACTGATGTAAATAAAAATGAAGTACTTTTAGATTTTTTAGAGTCTTTAAAAAACTTAAATATGTTATTTAACTTTTATACAAAATGTTAAGTAAAAATGAGATATTATATATTATTTCAGAATATTTTACTTTTATTATAAAATATTTTCAAAAGAAAAATAAATTTATTAAATACTCTTCACTCGTATTTGTTATCAGCAAAATATAAAATATTGTCCCTCGATATTACAAGATTTACATCCTGAGAGCTTGAAAGAACTAGAAAGGAAATAAATACTTTTAGAAATATATATGCGTTCTTGCATAATCAACCTTATAGATCAGATTTGGAATTTAGCATTTCATCCTATAATCGAAATGCCTTCGTCATTTTCCACACAAAGAAAGATTTCTGAAGCCATTATCTCGATCCTACAATTTCTAGTGAGGATAATATCACTTTCCCACCGTCTTAAATTAAAAAGAACCAACTGTGTTGTTGTTTGTCTCTTGGTAGTCCCTATAACAAAAGACATGCAGCAGAAAACAGTCAATTCAAAAGTGACCAGGTGGCGGTGGCCACCCTTCTAGCCGTTTAATCGAGTTAGACGTAACCCGAGGCATTCTGCTGACATGTCCGGCTTTGATTGAGTTAAGGAAGGAGATGCTCAGAGTTAAGTCAGTGGGAGACTTAGAAAATTCCTGACTTAGAAAGTTGGGGAAATATCTCAAAAGGGAAAGATTCCCTTTTTAGGGGAGCTTTTGTTCTTTCTCCCTACGTAGAGAGAATATAATATACATTAAGGTACCGATGCATGTCGCGTCATATTATGTCCACAATATTATGTTCAACAAGGTTGCTTATTCACCCATGTACACTTAGTGTACATGGGTGTTTAATATATATCCTAACCCTCCCGATGAGAAGGGTTAGGATATATATTAAATGTTTTGTTAAATGACGTTTATTTACAATCCCAATCTTTGATTTATACCCTGAGGGATGTCTCAGCTTGCTCTCGACTTATGGGTTCTATCTCGATCAATTAGCTGCTCCCGGAGAGATTAACTTTTAACATTTATAAATGATTTTGATTTTTTATTATAGTTTATTAACTTATTTTTATAACACTTACATATTTTCTGCTAAGAGAAAACGATTTTCACTGTACAAGTACGTTGGGGATGCCTATTGTCGTTACGTACCTCTAGGGACGAGAGTGAGAGGACAGAAGGAGTGTTAAGGGGAGTTTGAATATCACGATAAAATAATAAAACTGATATAAGGCGTCTG
Source organism: Asterella californica (assembly GCA_036924285.1). Classification (NCBI taxonomy): domain Eukaryota; kingdom Viridiplantae; phylum Streptophyta; class Marchantiopsida; order Marchantiales; family Aytoniaceae; genus Asterella; species Asterella californica. The sequence continues at coordinate 7,097,669 of JAYKYS010000003.1, forward strand.
AAACCGGCTTCACCCTCTAAATATGGGAACGGGATTATGAGACAAGAAACTTAAGGCTTACTTGCTGCTTACGTCATTCTAAATGTTAGTTACGAGTATCCCGTTCTCTTTATCATCCAAAACTACATAAAATCATTTAGGGGAGTAATCGAAAAGTTTTACGGGGAAGGGTTTGTTATGTACTAGGGCCATTCAAACTTAAAACCTTAAATTTCATTACGGGAGTTACGTCCAGCCTCGTAATAATCTGATGTGATTTTTTTGGAAGTGGATAATTTGGTTTCAAAGATCTCTATAATCTGTCTTTATAGTTATAAATAGCATTATATTCTCTTTCAGACCATGCTTCCCAAAAATGCACTTGCATTCATTCAAACTTTGAACAGGAGACAAAACTTTGACGTGCCTTTACTGCTGACTACAGATTACAGACACAGGAACATTACGAGAGTTAGAAAGAAAAGTGTAAATTTTTTATTGATATCTGTTAAAATGAACTTGAAAAAAAAGTCGAGAAGAATTAATTAACAAATTCTGTTGATGGAAAATTAAATTTCACTAGCCTTTGCTCCAGATTTTCAGATATACTTTTGAAGTGATAACTGAACTGATATTAAAATACAATTCAAAATCTTAGTTCAAAGCAAGTAAAGCAAGTATTAACTTCTTTAAAGATTTATCAAACTAGTTTACTGTTCAAAACTAATATCTGGAACTTTGATCTTTATTAGTTTTTGTTCTCATAAAGTAAATAGAGCTAATCCGCACTGCCCATTTTGGAGCCTCAAGTTTTCTGCACATTACAGACCATGTAGCATCGAGGATAAGTGACCAAACGACACTGCTCTTTCATTTCATCGAGTGCGTCCGTTTTGCTTTCCTTAATAGATATAACCTCTTTAACTTTTGCACTTACGAGGAAATATATATCCAACCTTTGGCTGGAATGACGTACGGCTGGATAATACAACAAGAGGACAAGACCATAGAGCATATTGCATGCAAGACATTTGAATGCACATGGCATGGTTTAGGGTTGTAGACTTGTCACCACGAGCAAGGTTGCTTTCTTATGTAGTTCGCTTCTCTTAATCTGAAAATCTGTCACTATATTTTTTGTGCGATGATCACTCTCGCTTGATCTATTCTGTCCTTGTTGAGATACTAATATTAGTTGGATTCACCTCTAGGTAGTCATACACATAACGAGCATACGACGAACAGTTAAATCTAAGCTGTTTGTGTGGTTTATCGTATATTTAAATGATGATTTATATTTGAAGACTCCGAGATTTTTTCTTTCCATGCGATGTAGAGTGAGATGTGACAGACAAGCAGAGATTACCGTGAGTGAATTCGTGCATCACGAAGGCACAGACTAAACGCCTAGAGATTTGCACATTGCCGACCTTGTGTTACGACCGATTGTTCATTGCATCTCAAAAAATACGTATTCTCAACTTTTGACTGTTCTTTGATTTGTCTCACTCATGATCTCTCTTTGTGACGATTGTGGCTTTCTGCTTAGAGGTGATTGTTAGTTTTGAAACATCAACTAACAAGTCAGCGATTCCAACTGCAAAGGAAGTTACTAGTTAATATCGATGATTTCAGATTTTGCAACAATCCTTTCTTCTTACCTATATTTTGTTATGCTCAGTGAGCTATATGTTTGCACTCCCAAAGTTTGGATTCTTCAAAGTTGTGGATATTGTATTACAGTTATAGTTCATGAGCTTGTAGGTAATCTTTTTATGCCGTACGTGAAGACTCTTCACTTGACACTTGAGTCCGACTGCACAACCCTTCATTATATCAACAATCGTTCATTTGTTTACAAATTATAATTGTACACACTCTGGAAGTTTGGATTACTTTCTATGATTTATATATGTGTATATTTACTCCGGTGTGATTAACATGTTAGTAATGTTACGTGTAACTATGTTGCACAAAAAGAAGTTTTTTCTTAGTAAGTCATGAAACTCACAATGCTAACTTGCTAACTATGAGCACACCTTAGCGGTCGTATGCATACATCATTTACCTTGACGGATTCTGGTCCGCACTGTCCTTTAACTCTCAAACTCAACATTCTCTAAATCTTGACATAGACACAATTTGGTCAGTCTAAAACATAAGCAAGTCTCAATGCGACTTCGGACGGGTTAAGTCTAGGGTCCTAAATAATACTTTTAGCACACGTAGAGATCGAACCGCTCATGATGTTGCTGGGACTAAGATCTCGAAATGATGATCCATTCACCGTCTCATTCTCTTATCTTGTCCCAACTCTTACGTCCAGTCCGAGTCTAAACGTCCAAGTTTGGATCGTAATGCACCTTGGTATTGATCCAACGACCGAATCATGTATCTAGGGTATGCTTGATGAACCCTGAGGTCGGATGATTCGTCATAGTATCTCCAGACATCAAGCCTTTCTCATATCTACTTCTAAGGATTCACAAATCGACATTCTCTTTGGTCTAACCTTGGATCATTGAACTTTCATTTTACGACGCATGTGAATGTATGTCTCTCATTATATGTCTTTTGAGGATGGTGTGCAGCAAGGTCAAAGAGATGAATGTTATAGATAACTTATGTCAATTCGAGGAGTTCATGATACCATTTAAAAACCCTCACAGAGACATTTATAATGATATCTCATGGAGTTTCAACATTTAGTATTTTTCTAGAAACTCTTAGTCCAACAATTGACTTTAATCCCCAAGTTTAACAAGCATCCGATTGAAGCTTGCTTGTGTCAAACTCGTATCTCGATCTCATCAGACTTACGTTTCATATCCACGTCTCATTTCATTTCTTGTCTTGACTCCTTATTTCAGCATTATTCATGGGTTCATTAGAGAGGGGTTACGACGTCCATGCCTAACGTTCCAACCTTGGTTCAAAATAACACTTAGAGTTTGTCTGTTATTGACTTTTGGTCTAGTCATGGAGTCTCACTCACAATATTCACAACCTAACGCAAATCAGCTAGGGTTCCGTTGTCAAACGTCTATGATCGATTTTACGTCCGAGGGTTGTGACATTCACTCCCACTTTGATGCTTTGATCAAGACTAACCTTAAGTTAACACCAAGTTCATAAATGAGAGGAAACTTCTTGACGTCATAATAATGCATTTTGGTAGCTAACCCTTAATCCTTTTTCTTGTCTTGATTCTTAAGTTATTGTCTAATATTTCAACTAATTTTGAGGGAACCTAATCTCTTTGTCGTCCCTACACAAAACTAGTTGATGTTAGCGTGCTCTCCAAGCCAAACAGAAAATGAATTACTAGAGATCTAAAAACGTTGAGAAGGGTTAAGTAATCATATAAATCATCTATAACATAATGATTATTTGAGAACATGCCCTCGGTGTTATGGTTTGAGCATCACGTACTAAAGTTTTGTTCTTATGGATTCTCTTTGGACTCATCCTAGCTTGTGGTTATGACAATTTAACATTTATAAAATAAAAGTAAAGTAAACTTTATTATGTAAGATTTATTTAATATTTAAAATTTTATCTATAATCTAAATATAGATATCATTAATTAATATAAAAAATTCAAAACATTTAAAAAATAATCACTGACCATCTCATCTTCTGAAACCAATCCATTCTCTCTATAATCTTTCTCGCTATAACGCTAAATCCGACTAATGACAAGAGACAAGAGATCTAAAATCAAGAGGAGACTTTAGAAAAAATTTAGAACTATAGAAGGATGTAGAATAGAAATCAAAATCGACCTCCACTTGTCTAATTAAGCAACCGGCTGAAAGAGGAAAGGTAAAGTCCAGCCAAATTCACAACTGGAAATGTGAACTTAGAGCTCGACTCCGCTCTTGTTCGGACAAGGATGCATGCTCTTGGTTCATAGCTCGATCTTGTATTAGAGCGTTCTGACTCGCATCGACTATCTTTTCTACAGCGACGAGATTCCGCTTAGGCTTGGTCCAGCCTGTTGCTTCGACACTGTCCACTTGCGAGTCTGATGTCTCGCTCGACACCTTGCTCGCTGTCCTCACTGGGGGGAGCGGATAGCTACCCATGGTGTCATCAAGGAGGGACGTTGTGTTTATCTTAGCACAAGAGAGTGATTACATGTCGTGGATAGAGCGTTGGTATGTCTTTCAAACGAGAGCATCAGTAAGAGCGACATGTACTTGATGAATGAGAATCAGATCTCAGTGGCAGATGTGGTTGTCATTGATCCGCCATGAGACTTGGTGGGAGCACAGGTGATTACCCATCTCTCAAGATGGACTGCTTGCGCGATGGCAACAGCGAAGGTGATCAAGTAGAGGAGTATGCAGGAGAGACATTATTTCATCTCCTTAGTCTTGGAGATATACAGATCGACAGTCTCGGAGTTTGACATTTTTATTCGAGATTGTGCCAGAGCTTATCATGAGAGACGTGAGGAGATATCACTTTCTCTTTCTTTTTTCACTACGTTTTTTAGACAGCGAGTTTTCATTGTTCTACAAAGAACTTTAGCAGGCAAGATCCACAGAGAATAATTGCAGTAAGCGATGCTATTTCATGTGCACTAGCTGAATGCCGGAGTTTTGATTTACTTGTGTGTGATACTTAAGAGCGATAAGCGATCTTAGAACTAATGTTAGCGGGGCTTAGCCCCTTGGGGGTGTTGGTTGCTTGGCTCTTCGGGCCCTTCTTCCAATTGTAATGCTTGATGGGTTCTTTCCGTCCGTTGGCTATTCATTACATCGCGTGTTTCCCTCGAAATGCGAACCTCAGGAATTCTCCAGTCGTGCCTAGATATGTGAGAAGGATAACCGAGAAAAATTTAATTTCGGGGCCAGTCGGAAAATGCCGCTACGAACTTTACGCTGGGTTATGCCCTGCCAGGCGTGGGCTTGTTGCGGGCCAGGGTTTAGGATCTAGGTTCTATTTACGGACTGCTATTTTAGGTTAATACGGTTGTATCATCCTATAGTAAAAGTCTGTAAAGCCTGTCATTCTTTTGTGCACATCCGCTGTTAGTCTATGTTTTACTTGGCAGTCGACATGAAGTTTGTGTTGTTCGTGTGTGCGCGAGACCACGCCTAACATTATTATTACTGAATTATTACAAAAATAATAATACTAAATAATAAAAATAAAGGCAAGCAAGCTGGCAGTCGACGATCAAACAGACCGCAGCGGTGGCCAGAGCTCGGGGCGAGATTTCTGGCTTATCGGTAAGTAATAAGTGATAGCCAGTTTCCGTCCGGTTTTCTTATCGGGTTAACGGTTAACGGTCCTCTGTTGCTATCTGAAATTACGGGCCGGTAAAAGTCCAAGAATTCCTCTACTTTACCCAGGAATCATACAAGTTTTACCGATCGAGCTTACAGAAAACCTCGGTTACCCAGCAGGGCCAGCACTGAGCTAGCGGTTCTGTTCAGAAGACCCATGTGCAAAGGCAGCGTATCTCCCTATAATTACGGTCCAGAGTGTAAAAGCAAGCATTCTCGTCCCAATCCCTTCGCTTCCGGAGTTGGGGGCTTTGTCTGTTCTGTTCTTTATTCTGTTCGACCTGTTTATTTATAGAGCACTTTTATCTTCGGACTGGAGGTTTTGTCCTGCCAGGGAGCAGGAGCTCTTACACTAAGGACCACTTTACACCGCCAAGTCCCGACTTCCAGCTGGGCTTCGGTAGAGGTTATATACTATTTTGAATTATTTATAGTAATAATTTTAATTAGATGTTAAAACAAAATTAGGTCAAAAACTAGATACGTGATTTTAATTTTGTGATAAGTATTTTATAAAATGAACAAGATTCGATATCACATAATCGCCATCTTATCTCCACCACGTAATCACGGTGAATATCCGCACCAAAAATTTTATCTCCTTATATATAGGACTGTGAGCCAAATTGTACGATTATACGATTGAGATTAAATCTGTCCTTCATGGGAGAACATGGGACGTTATGTGTAATGAAGCCTAAACCCTCAAAGCACCTCACTAATCACGACCAAGCCCGGTGGTCTTGACCGAGTTCTCATATGTCGCGTGACCCAAAGTTCCAAACATCGCAGGGTATAAAAGTGGAAACAGGTAGCGGGGCTTAGCCCCGGTGTTCTTCCCTTCTGGGCGTTAGTTGCTTGGCCCTTCGGGTCCTTCTTTCCCTTGTTAGGCTTGATGGGTCTTCCCAAGTTCCCATCCGTTTGCTATTCATTGTGTCGCGTGTTTCCCTTCAAAAGTGGAAACAAGTAACGATAGCCTGAGGCCGATAATTATGGAGAAAGAACATGGCGGCGAAGCTGGTGCCTTCAGAGTCCGGGAGAATTCGTGGTCGGAAACAAAAGGCAGAAACCGATGCCAAAAAGTGTAAAGTTCAACAGATCCGCATAAGCGAGCGAGCTGCATCGAGCTACATACTTGTAGATCAGACTGTTCCTGGACTTGGACTTAGGTAAGCTTCTATCTTTCACTGCTACTGTACCTCTTCAGATCAGACTGTTCCTGGACTTGGACTTAGGTAAGCTTCTATCTTTCACTGCTACTGTACCTCTTCTACTGAAGAGGTACAGTAGCAGTGGGTTTGCTATTCATTGTGTCGCGTGGTTCCTTCTACTGAAGACTACTGTACGGTGTAGAAGAAAAAAGTGAAACTGACTCCATTGGACGGTTGTTGACTTCGCTCGAACTTTTAAGTAAAGTACGATGGTGTACGCATGACCTGCTGGCATTGTAATGAGCATCTATCCCTCGCTTTACATGCTTCGTTTGGCCGCTTCTCCAAATCTAGCATGCGTCGGCAGCTGTGCCCATGATCTTCCCTTTAGCTGGACCTCTATTTCTGGTCCTAGTAGCTGGGTGGCTGCTTTGTCTTGTGAGCAACAGAAGCCCCTTGGAGGAGGGATTGGGGTGGACAATGGACAGGGCTCGCCACAATCTCCCGCTGATACTTCTTTGACGGGAGTGAGTTTAGGGACTCGGTCTCCAGTAGGGAACTGTGAACAACACTAGCCTGCACAAGCGGCTAAAAACGCTAAATTTCGGGGTTAATTGACCGCGCTCTTTTTACGTTTGTGGACTTGCCTCCATTTCTCTTAAGCTTGTGTGATTTAATCTCACTTTTGATTGACCCTAGCAGGTTTAGTAGATAAAAATGTCACATCTCAAAATGCAAGAAACATTCGTGAACTATGTATCTATACAAGAAAATATTCTTAAAATAAATATTTATTTTATTTTAATATACTATTTTATATAATCATAAATTTATTGAATTAGATTATTCTCAATCAAAAATATAATCAATTGAAATAATAAATTTAAGCTTGAAAAATACATTAGAGATGCGGTCAAGTAAATCTGTACTAATTCCCTCCGCGACGAGACTGTCGCAAGTACTGTAGTGAGAAGAAGCGACTTTGGATCTCAACGCGAGAAATATATATATACTTTTCCCTTTTAGTATTTTTCGCCATGGGCTTTTCAGCAGCCGTGCGCTGCTGCCGGTTTGCAGGCTGAGCCCCACTCCGGAAAGAGGACTCGCACCATGCCGCCCCAGCTACGGGCGGATGAGACTGGCAAGAGGAGAATGTAACGCCGTTGTCGCCGACAGAGCACCACGTGGCAGCCGTGAATGTGGCACAACTTGTTCCAGTCACAAGCCGCAAGTGAAAGTAGGGTCTGGACTCTGGAACAAGAGGGCGGAGGATGGCGGCGGGCCAGTGATCTCTATAGAGTCTATAGACCACTTCTGAAGGTCCCTAAACGCAGACCCTGGCATTCCGCTTGCCCTTTCGTCCGTAAAAAGCGAGTCGGTGATCACCGGACGGATGCCCTTATAGACCTGGCCGGCCCACGAGAATGGTCGGCACATAACGACAAAAACCCTGTCGGGATAAGTGCCTCGATTCGGGACTTCCCTCACCTTCAACTCCGTTTCCTTCCCCTCGATCGCAAACAACATTACCGTGTAACGACGAACACCGGCCTTGTTCCCATCCAACCCAATCTGCATACTACAGTTACTTTTGTCTGGCACTGCTACTGGAATGAGGTTTAAATGCAATGTGTCAGACTAGCATTGAGTGATCAGGTGACAATCCAAACTAGGAGGGAAAGAGGAGGATCCAAGGAATCGGACCACGCGCCCAGAGAGAATAGAGACAAGGGATCCAGCCAGTCATCCCGGTCTGGACGATGCCATTGGAGGAGAAGACGAGAGGAGTCGGAACGGACTCAACCGAGTAGGAAACTCGGAAACCTCTTGTAGACAGCTCAACGGTACCTTACTATAAACGGGTGAAGCTGAATATCGTGGATTTAGGGCTCGGCTATAACTTCTCTCACTGTCTCCATCGAGTCTGCACTTTTTCGGATGGGGGTGTGGGCTGCTGCATGCAGTCAATCACTTGTAGGGCTCGAGAGTCTCTACGACCACTCTCTGCAATCAGCCCGCTACCAAAAAGCTTGTGGCTTTTGGGAGATCTGTTTAGCGTCCAGATCTTTTGGGAGATCTGTTTAGGGGGGGATGATCCATCTACTTTAGATCCTTCCTTCAAAGGCGTGGCGGTACCACCAAGTCGGACGAACTACATTCTGAATTTTCCCCCGAACGAGTGGAGAAGAAAGTAATCACGATACGATGCACAGACCATCAACCGACCAGTGAATAGTGATCAGATATTAAGCTCCTATCCGACTGTTTGTCGAGTAGCATCAATTGAGCAAGGGTGTTTCTACGCCCCGTGGTAGACTTGGCCTACCTACAGTAGAAAACGAGCTAGAAATATATCGCAGAACCCTTGAGATGAGGAGCTGAAGGTGCTGAACTGAACAGTGATCAGACATGAAGCGTACGCTATTTGTCTTGATGTCTAGAAGAAAGTGTGCTTCTATCATACTTCTTCTCTTGAGTGGGGTAGACTCGACAAACAGTGTGACAAATAACTTCATAACATCAGCCATCAAATGAGGATCAGTGATTACACTATTCGTCTGAAACTTTAGAAATGTTGTGCTAGAGCCCTCCTTAAATGAGGGAGACATCATCAGCAGTGTTGATACTCGACATTGTTTGACAAGCAGTCGAGTCAACACTTCTGAGCCACGATTTCCATTTCCCTCTTGTGACTCGTGAGTGAATAGACGGAAATGTTTTACTTCAAACTCAAGACCATGTGCCACTAATACTGTATCTGCATCATGCGGAAACATTTGCTGAACCGGAGGAAGGGCATGCAGGGTGTGAAAGAAAGAGTAGTGAGGATATCCTTGCTTTTAGCTGAAACATTCCGCTTGACAATTGGGCAAGACCTCCTTCCTATCGATCATCACTTGATGCTCGAAAACTCCTAGTACTCTCGTCCTGAAAGAGTAGTGAGGATATCCTTGCTTTTAGCTGAAACATTCCTCTTGACAATTGGGCAAGACCTCCTTCCTATCGATCATCACTTGATGCTCGACAAATCCTAGTACTCTCGTCCTGAACTGAGAAATAAACCAGTTGAAATATTAGTTCACATAATGGCTTTGCTCCACCCGGAAACATTTGCTCGAGAGAACGGTCTGGACTCTGAAGGGCAGGGCCTGCCTCTTGTGAACACCGTACTTCACTCACCCAGTCACCATTCGTCACCCTCGGCAACCGCGATTGGTGCTACAGCAACCTGGCAAAGCAACACTCCGAGGACTCGCCACGGATGGTGGAGTCGCCCAGAGGGTTCGGATAATGTACGACGCAGTTTTGGTGCGACAGCGTTGCTTGGATAAAGCCTAATAGACTCGAACCTTCTACTGTTATAATCACATCCGATATAGTCGTCAACATGATATGAGCAGTGCTCGGGAACATTGCATATAAGGACACTTGCTTTGGGAACTGATTTTCCTGTAGTAAAGCTGTTTATTATGGTCACTATCACACTGTTAACCTATTTGAGTCACTAAATATGTTAAAAATGATATTAACATATTTAGTCACTCAAATATGTTAATATCGATAATATAGAGTTCCTTTTCTCCTATTTCGAGCAGTATGAAGTTCATATGCGACAAAACATGCATCGATTTCTTGGACTTCTTTTCGACTATTTCATTGTGATATATAAAATGTGGACCGAGAAATGAAATACATTTCAAATAACTTTTGTTTTTACTTTTTGTCTAAGTTTTTATAGTCATAATTTTCGTCACCATAGTAACGAAGTGACTATAGTCATACATTTGGAAAGCTATTTCGTATTTATTTACATATACATGTTGTAAAAAAATACGTACAGTAGAAAGAAGTGAAGAACAAATCATGTGGGTATAACGAAGTTCTACTATTAATGCATTAACGAGATGATGAAAACATTTTTACCCCAAATTTGCGGCTCAAGTCGAGCTAAAATGTAGTGTCAAGGAAATTCACTTTTTCACCTATAGTTACCTGACTAAAATTTTAATTTTCACCAACTGTAAAACTAGTTACTTAAAAGTGTGAAATTACACCCTTACACTAGGGTATCTATCTTTCAACCTTTTCCTTCAGGCGGAGAACTTCTTGCCCCAACGGGAAGGGTTTATCGTCGCATGCATTCTACTTTATGGGACCAATGAAATCACACGCTTCGTCAGGCTGCGCTACCCGTAAGGGCGATACGTCATGGAAAGCACCAGTACACGCAATCCTCTCGGTGCCTGCCAACCGATGATAGATAGCCATCATCCAAACTCAGTCAGTTTTCTGCCGACCTAAGGTTGACAAGAGATGAGGTTTGAGTTATCACATCGAGAAGCAAAAGGATATTGATCGGTCGATTCATCCTCCATGCAGGTGGAAACAATCCGGACCGGTCGAAACGAGTCAACTTGACTAACTAACGGGTTAGGTGTCCCCAACTTGAGCGTTCGCATTGCCATGATCCAGTTAGTATGGTCTCAGAGGCTCAGACTCTGCGCATGGTACATGGTCGGCACATGGTTGACAGAACGACGTCTGAACTGTGCAAAAGGTGAACTGACCTGTCTGTGTCCTTTGAAGGAAGGAAGGAAGGCCCAACGATGTGACGCGCGTTAGACGCACTTACGGCTTAATCCCTCCAACGTCCCGACCGAAATATACGAAAATGCGCCCTACGGTGCTGGCAATCAATGGTGCTCTAACGACTCCCGTCAAAGTTTATCCTCTCTTCTAACTTTGGCGAGTAGAAAGTCCTTTCTCTACATTGGCTGCAGTCGAGCGCCACTAAAGTTCCAGCAGAAACGGCCGCTCTACTTCACTTTTCTATCCCTTTATTCAGTACATACGTCTTTCATTGGTAGACTGTGACGGAAAAGCTTCTCCTCTTCGGGACTCCCAGCAACCCTTTTCTCTTCTTCCGTCTACGTTTGTTGCTATGCGTTAGCATAGCTATACGTAGAGTGTGGAACCAGAAAAGAAAAAGAATATTTTCTCGTGTATTAGAATGGAGTCGTTGTAAAAACCGGAAAGAGAAAGGAGCGAGACTAGACGGATGGAATCGTTGTGAAACCGGAAAGTGAAAGGAAGGGATAGATCCGTAAATCTTTAACGTATAGCCTCTCGTTCTCATGGCAAGCGTAGCTACTTGTTTAATTTTCTAGATAATATTTTTATTTTTTAAATTATATTTAACTATATATATTATAATAAATTTTTATTTAATAGTCACCTTAATAAGTTTGTCAAACTTTACTTCATTTCTCTTAAAATTATATTTAATTTACTTGATCCCACCTCTACATGGCAATAACACATTGAACAGGTTTACCGCCAGATGAGAACACTACACAAGACAAGTAAGAGATAGTTAATCAATAATATATTTTTACAGATATTTTAAATTTAAACTTTTCATGTAATACACGACTGGTCGCTAACATGAGTGTCTTACATTCATATGACATGACATTTGGATCAACTAAACCTGCTCTTATCAATCAAGGGTGCAATCTTAAAGAAAAGTAGATCAAATCTGACAAGGGTATTAAGGATGCAGTCAAGAAAATTTCGAAAATTATGCAGTTATAAAAAGAAATTCTGTTGTGAATATCGTATAACAATATGATTCATATTATATTCATATATACTTAGCTTTTCAAGAGCAAAAATGAGTAATTTCTGTCTATAATGTTTTTCCCATATATGATCAAAATCTATTATACACTAACTAAGTTTAACAGTACTTCATACATATCACATACATACAATGTTCTTGCACTTAGATGTTACGTTTAAGTGTTTCCAAAGCTGCTATGGCACTTGAGGTGTAACTTAGGATGGGATAATCTCTTATGTTGAATTTCTATTTCTTCATCTGCACAATTTCTTTTTAAGGAAATATCTGGGGTTTCCTTCATCCATATAATGCATTGTAACATGATGGATCGGACGGACTATAGCATTCTAACATTTATCAATAGAATTTAAGAGACAAGAGTTAAAAGAATCTAAATATTAAAATAGTTTTTAGACGATTTTACATTATACTAGAACAAAGAGTATAAGACCTCTAACATTTATAGTAATTAGAATAATAGTACATGTAACTTTTAGACAGGTTAGACTTCTTTATTAAGAAAGCCATGACTGTCGATCGAGGACCGTCTTGCTTGTAACTCCTTTATAATCCCCGAAGGGAGGCCAGTGATGAAGATTCCGGGCCAACATGTCCAGGTTCGACAGTTGCATCACCAGCAGATTTGATTTGCTCTCTTCTCAATCTGCTCAAAAGAAGAGCAGCTCATTTGTGCCGAAGAGGATCGATATCCATCCCATCAAACGACTCCCGCACTTTAAACCCTTTTCCCCTTTCCTCTTTTGAAAGAGAAAAAGAGTCACACTTTCAACCAAAAGCTCAAGAAATAGCGTGCGTTTACAAGTAAAACATTCCTGCTGCCCAAATTTGGGTTCAGTACGAAGAACTGAGTCAACAGAGACACCCTCGAAAAAGCACACCACCCATCGAGAATGAATGCATATGTTGTACTTGGATTCAGAAATTTTCTTTGCCAGGTACGTACGTAGAAAGGCCTTCACAGATGTGGGTTGTGCCTTAAACGCACGTAAACTCTCACGTATTACACAAACATCCAGAGAAAAAGTAGAGGACTTCACACGAGGTTAATCTCCAAGTGCAAAACACTCGAATCTCAGCCGTCAGAAGTCTGTTTCGAAAAGTTCTCAAAGTTGAACAATCGTTATGTTTCCCGTCAAACTACGAACATTCTGGCTGGCGGCGAAAGTTCGACCATACGAGTGTAGATTAATCATGTCTGGATCTGAAACCATTACGGACATGGTTCAACGACGAGAATAAAGTCGAGTTATATAGTCAAGCGTTGAGAAACAAAAACGTATTCTTGGTCGGGGAAACGAGTAAAGAGCTCAAGATCATTTGACGAAGACTTAAACTATGGCTGGAGACCAGACTCACTAGTACTGGGACTTACGTGATCAAGCCTGGTACTATCTTTCTATGTAAGAAGCATCGAGTCAATCGACCTCTATCCTTCTAATGCTCGTGGATTATTGACGCTAATGTTTCAGGTGATCTTTTTATCTTAATCCTCTTTTGGTTTTACCGAGTAGTACCACTAAGTGGGCTAAGGTAGTGTCTTTAGACTCCGTATACCCAAGAGTCATCGAGAACCTAACCAAGTCAAAAGTGGGTACTTTTGCTTAAATTATTGTGATTCAGAAACTTTTTTGTTAAGAGATCTTAGGCATTTACAGTTAAAGCTAAACTAGAAAATTTCAGACAATAGATATTAGAATATACGATCGTAATGATCATCATCACTGCTTAACTAGTCAAAGCCAAGAGCAGAACTTATGAAGACTTACTACTTCACTATCATCGAGGACTACATCAAATAGTCCCACATAAAACTCAACTGCTGAGTATAAGTTCAACCTCATCTCAAAATTCTGTTGGAGAAGTTGGAAACGTTACGTTGCTTTCCACTCAATCATTAAGATATAAAATTTTACTTGCCAACTAATTCTCTGTCGTCTTAGCTGTACCGCCTTACGAAAACAACAACATAGTAATTAACAACAAAACTTAATTAGTATGTAATTAATACCCAAAAATTGTTACACTCCGAAAGAGACTTTCGGACTGTAACAAAACAGCTGATGACACAGTACCACTTATAAGTACTTTAAGTGTCATGCTGATACGAAGTTTATCAGTTGACTTCAGTATATTAGATCACAGTAATTATAAGATACAAAGAGGTGACAGTTCTGAACATATTATTGATTACCTGAATCTGATAGAAAAGCTAAAATGTTCCAGGCAAGAAGAAAAGGATAAAGCCTTTGTGGAAGTTTGGACATGCAGTACAGTAGATCTCGAGCTCGCAGTATCATGGCATGAGCAGGCATTGTGGTAACAACATGATGCGAGGGAATGGGTCGATACTGTAGCTCTTATTCTCAAACTCTTTTAAGCAGATCACGCACGCTCTTCGAAACAATAAAAGTTGCCCTCTGTTTGAAAGTTTCCATTCCTCTAAGTGGAAAGCCACCTGGAGACCCACTCCTACAGATAGTTGATAAGCCCAATCTCGTCAGAAGGTGGGGGGTAAGAAACTAAGAAACCAAGGAATCCCACGACCCACTGAATCCAATATTTAGCAGTAGAAAATGATATAGACTTCCTTCCTTTTAGTTCCAAAGTGAGGAGATGAGGCTTTCCAGTTCGAAGCTACCTACTGCTCTTCTTCACTTCTACTCCGGAGTCCAAAGCTATAGCTAGTATGCAGAAAAGGATAATCGACTGCAAGGAAGGAATTGAACCAGCGGACGCTTCCGTTTCCAGTTCGTTATTTACAGTGAGTGGTCTAATCTACTGAGCTTTAGTCGTACTGAGGATATGTAGCTTACTACGAGAACTGTACTGCACTGACTTGTCTTCGTCGACCTCCATTTCCGTCTCGAACCAGGACTCACTCATGTGACCAGGAAATGAAGTGAGAACAATCAGTCAATCAGATCGTGTCTCTTCTCCTGTTCATGTGTGTCACGTCTCGTAAGGGAGTTCGGTTGAGTCGGAGACAATTTCTCGAGTGTAATAATAACTGCCTACTGTACTATCACTCACCATATTATGTATAACACTAAAACCACGACAGAAGTTTTGGCTATACATATATACCTGCCGATGGTGGTGCTCGACAGCAATTTTCGAGACTGGCGCACATATGTTCTCTGAATGCAATTTAAAGCAGTGTGAGTCCAAAAATGCATAACGATGTGTAGAGATGAGACAAGCTCCGGGGCATATCAAACATAAATTGAGTTGATAAACTTGGCATTTCAAAAGAGGACCACCCGCACAACCAACTCTAAAAGCAGCTCGCAGCTCTTCACCTAAATGGGGTGGTGTACTCCCACTACTGCTCCTCCGCATAGAGTTCTGCTTTTGCTCGTACATTCTAGTTAGTGTTGAGGGGTGGTCCCTCTAAGCTTTTGAAAGTGCAGCTGCAAAGTTTGGAATCTACAAGTGCAGGTGATATGCTCTACTGTATATACATTAACAAATGGGTGCAATGGATGGGTGGATTTTGTCAAGCTTGCACGGCTATCTGGCCGGCTGGCTCGCTCGGCACTTTTCTGTTGACGACGTTGAATGGAAGGATGACGGTTTTCATGCTCTCTCCTCTCAACTTTCAAACCCAATCCCAAAGACTATGGATGTCAACGCAACTTTTCCAGCATCTATAGTTTTAGAGGTGACCTCCCCCTCCACGGCCGAAGACATCGAGACTCGAGAGCGAGTCTCGATGTCTTCGGTGGTTCATTCATCATGATACTCCATCAAGTGGTGGAGGACTACTTTAGGGGGACACGAACCTCTTTAGTCAATCAAGGGCATGAATTCAGCCAGCCAGCCCACAGCATTAGATGAAGCTTTTGTTTCATTATACTAGTTCATACCATGTTTTAATTAATACTCAGTTCTTCTCCTCTTCCTGATCACTTCTATGCATAAAGGCAAAATGAATGCTACCAACAACGTGGGCATCAGTTGAAACAAGACTAGGATACTGTTAACTGTTTCCATCAGGATACACTTCGTGGCGATTAGTAACAAAATCCTAACTTAGGGAACTGCAAGCTTTTCTTCTGTCTCACTTGGATGACTTTTCCCTCGAGTCGTTGCCGTTTGGTAAGAAGTACTGGAGCCGGCTAGCTGGAGCGCAGGATAGTACACGTGAATTGTTTCGATCAATCCTGAAACTCTTATCCATGTGCATGTTGAGCTTGGCGGACATGACCTGATCCAGAGCTTATAAAGCTGCTGAGCCTTTCAGAAAACATGACGTATCAATACAATACTTGCACTCGTGTATGGGAAGACCATATATGTATCAGTTGTTGTACAAGGATGCTCACCTATATACCCCACAATGAGCTCCATCCAGCTAAGAAAAAAGAACCGGGGGAAAGAAGATAAAAACACATTCTATAGAAGCTACAGAGTGTACACACGCAAAGGGGCAAACTATTATCCCGAGCAATGATTGTTCAAACACTTTACTGCAAACCACATCCTCAAGCTGCTGTCATTATCTGGTGCTGAGAAAAAGAAAAGGAAAGAGAAAACTGTAAATGTCCTGAAGAGAAAATCGAGCGTATGACAAAAATTATGCTCATTCCGAAGTAGAAAGACAAGCATGATGATGAGAATGCACTCCACTGCCCAACCCACTCACACTCTACGCCAGCCTAGCCCAACCCAAGCCAGCCAGCCCACCCGTTGGGAGCACACTGGTCACTGTAACTGGTCTGGTCAGGTCAGGTAAGCCCAGTTGGGCATTGTACCGTTCCGGCTGCTCAACCAATGAGAAGACCACTTCTATCCAACTGTACTCTGGACTCTTTTAGTCGTTCCCAGCGCCAGCCTAGATCCGGCGTCCCGTGTAATGTGCCCCGGCAAAATTTCTAGAAAAGCAGGATAAGTAGAGAGAAGACGCTAAGAAGACGCCGGATAATTTCTTTCTCAAAACACAAAAAAAAGGTGAGAAGTATACGGAAATTGCTAAAAAACGCCGCTGAGTTAACACAAAAATCCGTCACCTGTAACAAACCGCCGGCAAGTTACAGGTAAGCAGGCAAAACCTAGGCTGGGTCTGGTCGTTTCCTACTCATGGCGATGAAACAGTAATCAGAATTACCCGTCAAAGTCAAGGTCGTTTCACGTGCTCTAATGGAGCCTAATGGACGATAAGGATAATTTCTGAGCCTGTGACCGGGATTGCTAGGTTCGGGCCGAGACAGTGTTACCCGAAGGTTGGAGATATTTACCGCTGGATCCCTGGAGGGTAGTGCAGCTTCTTCATGCAGCATCAGTAAACGGGCGAGAGATTACAGAGAGAGAGAGAGAGAGAGAGGAGAGAGTGAATGAATGAATGAATTGAGGAAGGAGGGAGGTAGCTAGTGGGCCCGGGAGAAGAGAGGAAAGCAGCGGAGCTGCTGCGCATGCTGTGCAAAACCTCAGTTTCTCAGAGCCCATAAATCCCTTGACCGAAGCTCGTCCTTCCTGCTTATCTCGATATACATCCTCTGCACTGGTTGTTCGGGAGCATCTGCCCTTCTGTTCTCCTCTTCTCTCCTCTCCTGCTCTCCCCTATTCACCAGTCATCGAGATTCAGGTCTGTCATAGGTCTGTTCTCTTGCCTTGTAGAATCATTAAGGCATTCTCAAGGTCCCAGGTCCAGCTGTGGATGGGCAAAAACTCTTCTCGCTGGTAGAGCAAGGAGAGAACGAGAGAGAGAGAGAGTTCGGAGTCAGAGTGGAAACACAGGACACGTTCGGCTGTTGGAAAAGAAGCTTGTTTGACAATATCTGGAACTCCGACGTTGCTCGTTGCACAGTAGCAGCTGCTGCTGCTCTTGCTCTTATCTGTGCGGAGGATTCATCCTCTGAGCTTTAAAGAAATTTATTTTGAGTTTGCAGGAAAGAGAAAAAAAGAGAGACAGGAAAAATGGCCGAGAAGGTTCCAGGAAAGGATGGAGAGCAATTCGCCCACAAGGACTACCAGGACCCGCCTCCATCTGCTCTCGTTGATGCTTCGGAGTTTGGAAGATGGTCATTCTACCGTGCCATCATTGCTGAGTTCGTAGCTACACTCCTCTTCCTTTACATCACGATAGCTACCGCCATTGGAGCCCAGGCCAACGCAGCTGAATGCGGTGGTGTTGGAATTCTCGGTATTGCATGGGCCTTTGGAGGCATGATCTTTGTCCTCGTGTACTGCACCGCTGGTATCTCAGGTTCGTTTGATACTACCCCTCCGGACCCCAACTCGAGCAGCAACAATGTCTGCCACTCTATACCCTTACCTTCTGCATGCCATTCTTCCCAGGACTCACTTGGACCAGTCACTCAGTGCTGGTCACATACGATCCCGTATTTTCCATTTTCTCACATAATTCAGAGTTTTCTGCAATTTCTCAGATGTGTATGATGTGATAGCTGAATAGTTAGATTTTAGTGAGTCCCTTCTGTTCCAATCACTCAAGCTCAGGTTCAACTTGAGATCTCCGAGTCCCGTTCCGTAGTGACCTTCGTAGTCTGAGTGTGGAGATTTGTGTTTAGAGAGTCATTGGCATCCATCAGAGAACTGGTAGGCCGAAACTATTAGAGTGCCTTTCTCTACTTGTCAGCTGAAGCGAGTAGTGCAGCTGATGATCATCAGCAGAGCCCTACTTCCGGACGAACATTTAGTTAGGTGTACCTTTGCCTCCTCAGGCCTGCATATTCAGTGCCCCTGTATGTATGGGCCACTAATGGTAGTACACTTGGAACTAAGGACCCAGAGCTGTTTCTGTTTGGTTGGTTGGAGTGAGGGTTAATCTGGGCTGTGGAGGGGTCTGAGCCTAAAATTGGTCCTCAGTATGGAGGAGTGAGTACGTGCTTGCTTCGAACTGACTGACGTCATCCTCATGGCGGACAAAACTGACAGGCCGAGCTGACCAAGTATTGTCTGTGTGCGAACAGGAGGACACATCAACCCCGCAGTCACTTTCGGCCTCTTCCTCGCTCGTAAGGTCACGCTCCCTCGTGCAGTTCTCTACATAGTGGCTCAATGTTTGGGTGCCATTTGCGGTGCTGGCCTCGTGAAGGCATGGCAGTCGTCTCTGTACAATACCTGGGGAGGCGGTGCGAACTCCGTCGCTTCGGGTTACAGCAAAGGAACTGGACTCGGAGCTGAAATCATCGGAACCTTCGTCCTCGTCTACACCGTCTTCTCAGCCACCGACCCGAAGCGTAACGCTCGTGATTCTCACGTCCCGGTATGTCATTCATTCGAGCTCTAGCTTATCCCTCTCTTTATCCTTTTTCCCTTCTATTAGCCTGTCTTCTCTGCACTTTTCTCCTTCTTCCTCTGCTTCTGCATGTCGATCGGGGCCTTTTTCCTCCTGCCCGAACATCTGGGTCTGGTTTCTAGAATGACATGTACTGCTTTCGAGTCAAACAGTCTATGGCTGTGGATTGATCCTCTTTTTCAAGGGTTTATTCATCCGTAGCAGCTCGTCATGCTTATGCTCTTCCGTACGTGCGCTTGTCACGAGGAGAGAGTCTTCAGTGCTTATTAAATGCTGGTTGTTAATTTACAGGTCCTCGCGCCCCTTCCCATCGGATTCGCCGTCTTCGTGGTGCACTTGGCCACCATCCCCATCACAGGAACTGGAATCAACCCGGCCCGTAGCTTCGGAGCAGCCGTGATCATTAACAGAGACAGCGTGTGGGATGACCACGTGAGTAGTAGCAAACTTGAACTTTCCTCCGTTTCGATTGTGGTGTGAGCTAGACTTGCACCGGTCGATGCTTCTTCCTCCCACTCGTTGGATTGAAATCACCTGGTTGGGGCTGATTCGAAGCTATTCTCAGCTGCTAGAGGACTGAATGCTAGCGTTTGGTTTTTGGCTGGTTTGCTGAATGTCAGGACTGTAGTAAGCTAAAGTTTGACTAGTCTGATGACTGACAAGCGTTGTGTCGTGATGGTGGGATTGATCGATGACGCAGTGGATTTTCTGGGTAGGACCATTCATCGGAGCAGCCCTCGCCGCAGCGTATCACCAGTACGTTCTGAGAGCGGGACCATTCAAGGCACTGGGATCTTTCCGCAGCCAAGCACACGTATAAGGACGAAGCAAGCGGCCGTCATTAGTGATGATCCATCGAGAGAGAGGCTACTCATCACGTGTACTATGGTTGTGAATTTGTGAACTACTTTGTCAGTCGAGTCTTCCATCTGGTTTTTGGGACACCCTCCCCTCGTCCAGCATGATCTGTGTCCGAGCATTAGTGTTTTTGAGATGGCACAGGGTAAGAGAGAGAGAGAGAGAGAGAGAGAGAGAGAGAGAGGGAAGAGGTCCATCATGAATAAGTGATTCAACCCTCATCGTTATCATCATCATGAGAAGCAGCTCCTTTCTTCAGCGTCATCAGCTGCAGCACCATTTGATGTATGTTCTAGCAGGATTTGTGTGTCAATATGCTTTGTCCAAACCAGCTCTGTACAAAAGCGGGTCGTCCTTTTATAAGATCTCTGTTTTGTACGTAGTGAAACACCTTCGATATCCTCCGCATGTGGAGTGTGGCTTGTGTGAAAGCAAGGCCAAATTTCTATGCAGAAACGCTGGCATTTATTTCATCATATAGAGCGGTAGAACGTTTTATCATCCGACTGTATGTTTCTCTATCTATGTCAGACCCAGAACACATTCTCGGCGGTTAACACTCTGCTTCGTCTACATCTACCCTTAGGGGGCGAGCTTGTTTTTGAGTCTGCACTCTGATCCATGGCGCAATCAATCGCTGTATAGATTAAGATTCAAATAAAAGTCAGTGTCTTCTGTGAAAGAGGCTTCTCTCTACAAATGTGAGGTGTCACAGAGTTTTTTATAAAAGAAGTTCTATTCTGTTCTGTCGCTTCGCCCACTTGGAACTTGGACATGCATGCGCTCACACTCTGCATGTCTATTCTGTCGGATTTTCCAGACAGTTATCTCGCTCAATTCTGTGTCGCTGCAGTCGAGCTCGAAAGTAAATTATGCGTGTATTTCTGAGCGATCAAGTGTATCCTCCTAAAGTTCCAGTCTTAAAGACCGATTCTGTGCCTCTGAGCTATACCTTTCTGGCTGCTGCACTGCCACTTCCTCACTGAATCGTTTCCAGTTAGTGTGCGCTCTCGTTTGATTCGCATCTAACTAGTCACTCGCCTCCGCCACTTTCATTGTATTAGAATCAGTCCGTTGGAACTAGTGTTGTATAAGCTGCAATGGTCTGACTTTACACACTTGAACTAGTCTGTAGCTTGTTTATCTGACCATGAACTCCTTCACATTTGGATACAACACGTGAATGCAGTATGATGTTTAATTTGGTGGGTAACGAAGAAAAAAATTGCTATATTTCTTCCCACTCCGTTAGAAGCGACGTGTGGCAGATAAATCTGATTCTGATTCCCTCGTTTTACGAGAAAGCAAAATTATGAACGTCGGAGGTAGAAGATCAAGCGTGTGCAGCTGCAGATAATGGGCAACTTTTGCTTAGAGAACGCATGAACAAATTGTTCAAAGCCTATATAGCAACGTCGAAGACTGTGTTCTTCGAGATTCGTATCTAACGATGGCTATGAGTCGTTGTCGTGGTCATGTTGTGCTCGAGAAGGATAAGAAAGAGTCACGAGGAGGGAACGTGGTTTGTCGCCACCTCCACTGCGGTAGCTACTGCACTTCTCGAGAAATTGACGCGTGCCTGAAACTGTGAGCCGTTTGCAGTAATCGATCGAATAGTAAATTGCAGATAGTACTGTTGTTTCAGCTCAGCCATGATGGACCTGCAGAGCCAGAGTTACGTTGGCTCCTCAGTCGACAGAGATTGAAACTGTGTCCAGCATTCATTCGATGAGGAAGCGCTACTAGCTAGGAACTCACCGCCATAGCTTGCCGGCCGTATCTTCCACAATTAAACTCCATAACGTTTTGGTTTTCAGTTATATGCACTCTTCTTCTGGTGGCTAGGTACACAATCGACACCGGAATCAGCAACTACACACCTGTACGTTCCCTTTCCTTGTATGTACATAGAAGCAGCCGCCGCCGCAGGCTGCAGGTCCAAGGTGGAATCTGTTGTGGTGGGGTGTGACAGTCTCGTCAGTCTGTCTACCTATCTTCTTCCCTGGTCACCTCAATCCCTGCTCCTACTTCCCCTCCAAGCGGTAGAGAGACCCGTTGCGTCTGCCATATCTAATTATCGGTGTACCCTACTAACTATTGCTAAACCCTATCTGCCCGTAGCGGGGGGACCTCAAGGGCAGTATCAACGGCAAGGGAAAGTGCTGCAGCGCAGGGCTGCCAAAAGCCTCACAGCGAAAGTGGCCTAAGGAGAAATAAAATAAAATAAAATAAAAACAACAAAATTAACTCAAAACCAGAAAAGCCTCACAGCGAAAGATGCCTAAATAGAAACCTATGGACCAATAAAATAAAATAAAACTGAAACCAAAAGGCCTCGCATCGAAAGAGGCTTAAAAACAGGTAAACAAAATTAAATGAATAAAAACTCAACCAAAACATACTGCTATTGCTAGTCTGGCTCTCGGCTTGTCACTCCAGGTCGAGGGTTCGACGCCTACGGTTTGCTTGTGGGCATTCTACGCTCGGGTGGTGAATCTTGGCCTGCTCGTCCCCTGGCCCTCCGGTATTCGCGAGCGGGGTAATCTCTGTAGAAGTTCAAAGTTCTATGGTGTAAATAGTCCATTTGTTTTAGAAATTTAATTATGGTTTTAATTATTATATTACACTTCGCTGTTCTAAATTAGCGAGATATTTTTTTCTTTTCTTTCTCAATAAGATTCCAACATTGTTCGTGCCCATGTAGACATTTTGCTAACTCTAGGATATTTAAACGCCGAGCATGAGTATAAAAGCTTGAAAGAGAATGTTCTTTTTTCCTCTCAATATATTTTGAGTATGAAAAAAGATTCTTCTTGTTTCAAGAAATCCTGGAATTTTAACATTCCTCTGTCAATACTCAGTAGTTTATTTTCAGAGGAATCATAATTGTAAAGCTGGTGAATAGTTTTAAGTTGATTCTCTATTTTACATATTCCAAGTTGGAACGAAGAAATAGTCACTAGAAAAATTTTCTGCATAACGGTTAAATTTTTTAGTTCTCTAAAAGCAAACCAGAAAGTCCTCTGAGTCAAGCGGAGCACTTGTAGTCCTACTCGGGCTTTAAGTACTGTAAGGATTTGTGACGTAAGACAAAAATCAAGTTTTGTTAAGTCGTACGAGTCTGCTACTCTAAAATGCAGTTCGTTCTTGTGCTAACCTAAAAACTTTAGGCGTGCATATTCTACCAACTCTTGTGCAAAATCTGCGTAGATATATAAATTTATTCTTTAGTTATTTTTAGAAGAATTAGGTAATAATTAATATCTAAATTAAATTCATATAATTTATTACTGTTTTAGTATATATATTTTTGAAATGATACTTATTTACATTTATTTGTGTTTCTGTTTATTTCTAGATCTTGATAAATTTTTTATTACATTTTAATATAATAATTTTTAAATTTTTAAATTGATACATAACACTTGCATCTTTTCCCATAACTAAAAGCGAGAAAAAGTTCCTCGATGTGAATATTTTATATAAATATATTGCATACATATATCGCTAACCAATCACGTATTCTAGGTCCATTACTTTTTTGCTCAGTAATTTTTTTAAACTCTCTAATCGGTAACGGTTAATGATTTCTGCACGAATTGCAGTACGGTACTGTTAGCTTCTGGCGCTCGCTTTACTATAGCTGCACTATTATGAGAGATAGTAAAACTGCTGGACCAACTTACCTCCTTTCGTGCCAGTCCAAAGACACTACCTTAGCCCACTTAGTGGTACTACTCGGTAAAACCAAAAGAGGATTAAGATGAAAAGATCACCTGAAACATTAGCGTCAATAACCCACGAGCATTAGAAGGATAGAGGTCGATTGACTCGATGTTTCCTACATAGAAAGATAGTACCAGGCTTGATCACGGAAGTCCCAGTACTAGTGAGTCTGGTCTCCAGCCATAGTTTCAAGTCTACGTTCAAATGATCCTGAGCTCTTTACTCGTTTCCCCGACCAAGAATATGTTTTTCTTTCTCAACGCTTGACTATATATCTCGACTTTATCCTTTCCGTAATGGTTTCAGATCTAGACATGATTCGTCTACACTCGTATGTCGAACTTTCGCCGTTCCTTTTTACCATCGTTCTGTTGCAAAACTTCCATAACAGCTGCCGTGTCAAGTGAGAGCTTGACATGGCAATTTTCAGCATTGGCTGTAAACCTCGGGTTTTTTCGCGTAGGAAGCTATCGAGTGTTTGCTTAGTGGGGTCGAATTCTCCAGATCCTAGACATCGAGATCATTGAGTTTGATTGAAGATGGAGTGAAGCAAGCAACAGACGTACAGAAACATGACATGCATGACGTTCATAACGCATGACGTACATGACATATAGAAACATGTAACACACCAAGAAAACCAAAAGATGCTCGAAAATAGTAATTTAAGGATCGAACTCACAGAGATGCAAGTAAAGATCATCCAAAAGTAGTAAACATGTGACAAAGATGATTCTTTATGGTTGTCTTTTATTTTCACGGGTAGAAATCAGTCTCGGTTTCCAAGTTTCGGAACTATGGACGGGACATGTTAGCACTCCCAGATCACGATGAAAAAGTTAATTTTCCTTTGAAGCGCAGCGTCATAACGATTCTGATCTCGATCGAAGGACTTCTTTTGAACGTTATAGATTTGACTGACGTTGACAAACTTGTGACCCAATGTTTAAGATTTTTCGAGGTCTTGTTGTGTAGTGGAGGTTTCCCAATATGTTTAGATCCATAACTAAGGTGGATGGTTTTACAGTGAAAGAGAGTAGGTAAATTCATCAGGTCTCCGCTCGCTTCGTCCGAAAGTTGTCGTTGCTTTCTCCTGTTGACAGTCAACCTTCTCCATGTTCTGTTTGACTGACTAGTTTCTAGGGGAGATTATCGTGACTGAATACAACGTAAATTTTGTCCATGATCAAAATTGGACATACGGTCGAAATCACTCACTTAAGCTACCGAGGACGCTGTCAAGTATAAGATCTACGAACGGGACTACTCACTTCGCTTCTCAGTTTGCTGCTGAAACATGGGTGTGTATACATACTTCTCGTTATAAAGACATTCACTGGAACTTTTGAGTTTTAGATTTTTTAATTACATCTTATTCGAACCGCTGGTTGTCATGTAGGTCGACCGATGTGGACCTCAGTTCGGAGATCAGTAAGACTCATGTGCGTCTTGGAATCAGAAGACTGGCAGATTGCAGGAGCACATTGGCATCGAGTTTGCATGGAGTGGCATATCGATATAGATCATGCAGATGAAGATGTGCTCTTCTCTTCTATTTTTGAGCTGTCGATGTGTATCATTGGAAGCTTTGCTGTGATGGGATATGTCGAGCAGAGGCTGGTTGTGAAAGACTTGATTATGCAAGTTTTCGCTGTGAGAGAACTCTACAAGATTGATTCCATTTGTGCGAAGCTGTAGATTCCGAATTTCCATGTCCTGGTGACTGCGAGAACTATGAGGTACCTTGGGTCTAATCGCTCTACAATCTAAGCGAATATACTTGGATCCGACTGTCCTTGATACCCGATAAGTATTAAAGCATTCGCTTTCATATCACTAGCTCTCAGTGAGAAGGCTTCCTTTTCACTTCTCTTCTGTTCAGTTGAACGTAAACTAGTCTTTCTCGTGAGCTTGTGTGTTGTCTTACTTGTGTTTATCTTAGCACTATTTTCGGTGGGATATTCATTCGGGTAACTTCGCTGTTCGCTCCCTGTATGAGAAGAGTATCTTATGCATGAATGTATGAACGGAGGTGTAATAAATTTTGTAATTATTGTCTCGTCCAGAGTTTCAGAATCAGAAAATGCTAAATATATGTCAGTTGGTATCGCTTGGAGTCAGATGTGAATGAGTGAATGAGTGAGGTAGGAAGATTCTAGCTATCTTAGAAGCGTTCTCAGCTTCACGAACAAATGTAAATGATGCAACCTAGTCTGTTCGTAGAATCTCAGTTTTTCTACTCTTAAAAGTTGGAAGTTCTTATCGTCATTGTATATGATACACAAGGCAAAGTCCTCTGACGTTTTCTCGAGGAGCACCTTTATTTCGGCAAAGTCCTCGGACGTTTGCTTATCGGAGCACTTTTATTTCTGTTTCTAGTTCTTTTGTCGCACGGTTTGTGATCCATCGAGCATCCCAGCCGGGGTTTCGTGTCTAGATTGTTTCTACTACCTAGCACTGCTTTCCAATCTCCTTATAATTACTTATGTCCGTGTACGTTTGTATCAAACGGTTTCTCTTTTCTCTATAACCGATGTATCGATTACGTGAACAAGCTGGAGGGCGAGCGAATCTGAGACTGTCTGTCGTCTGTTTATACATATAAAAACGAAATTACGGGTTGGAAGAAACGATCTCAATTGAGTGAAGGATGAGTCAAGGAGATTTAAAGAAAAAGATATAAGTTCTATATCGAAGCACATAAGATAATTCTGGAAACTAGAGTGCATTTTCAGCTTAAGAAAATGAGCTGTAGAAATAGACTCCACCATCTTCAGCTTCGTGGTTTGCACTGCACACACCGTCTTCAGTATCCATCACAACAATCTCACTGTGCGAATAAGTGGCCTCCTCAGTCAATAACGTAAGAACAGAAAATTGCTCCTCTGCCTTTCTTTAATCTTGATCTATAATGCAGAGCGGTTGCTTCTGCAAACTTGAAATTTGCAGCTGATCCCTACCTAACTATCTGTACCTATTATACAGAGCGGGTGCTTATGCCAACTTGAAAGACGAAAAAAATGCTGAGCAAAAATCCGAAATGAAGTGAACCGCTGAACCATCTCTTACGTACAGCATGTGCCTTGAAGATCCACAGTTTCTCATAGCCACTTGTAAATCTTGTAGACTCAGTGTTCGCGTTCTGGAGCTCATAATACTGCAACTAAACTCGAGCTTTCTCCTAATCATGAGAAATGAACTAGTTAGCTATAGAATAAGTACACGTAGTGCTTACACCATGCCAAGCGAAGCGACGCGCACGCTCCTCTCTAGAGAGCAAGGAAACTCCTGCGAACGACAACATCGGCTCAACATAGTTGAACACTATCCACACAAACGAGCTCGGACAACAAAAAGAAAAATATCTGGATAATTCTTGTGCGTTATAGTACTTCGGCGGAAGTGTAAGATAAAGAACAGCCTTCTTTACAATCATATGAACCTTTTTTACTTCTGTTCTTTTCGGAGCGACAAAATGTACATATGCAAGCTCTGAACGCAGAAATTGCAGAAATTGAACATATATTGAAGTCTCCTCTAACTATTGAACTGACCAAAGACGATCAACTTTGACAATTAGATCCTCTGCACTCCCTACGGCTTCTCCAACATTCAGCAACGTTCCAGCTACAGCTTGCTGAATCTCATGAAGATCATCCATTGCTCGTCTCAAATTCGTGCCGATGTTTAGACATTCTTTTTTCAAGGAATCTAGCTTTGCTTTGCAACCACTTGTTTCATCAGGCATACACTCTTCATCTTCTAGTGACTCCCACAAGGATAACTTTTTCAGTTTCAAACTACAACTATAAGGTCATCTAGCGTCAAAAACCTGCATTTCTTTCGTCACATGATTCCATGAAACTCTTAGCAACCATCTGCCCTTCTGAAAGTCAAGGAGCCATTCGCGTTGTTCTGCTAGTGACAACAACATAAAATTGCTCGCATCGAGGTTCATAAACTACTTCCCACCATGGTTTCTGACAGAAAATCGTAACAACTTCTGAAATCCATTCCCACGCGACTAACGTCGTACAGAGTCACATTGTATTTCTATTCTTTGTGGGCAGGATGCGACAACACACCACAAATGTGACTGATCCCGAAGTCTCACTTCGGTTTCGACTCGTCGTTGATGTCTAATCCACATTTGCACACAACGACCGTCACGAAATCTGTCGAATTAGGATGCATGATCACCACATAATCAGCTTCCAACTGATCTTGATTGTATTTCTTCTCATACTGTAATAACGTATGCATCTGGAGGATTACACTGAGCTCGGCTTAAGACACACATCTCACTGCACACTCGACCTAAGCAGACGCATCGAGTTTCTTCGTCGACTTCGTCTCTGTATGTCTCGTTCTTTGACTAAACTCTTCCACGATCTCGCTCTTCGATTCTTCCTCCCGCTTCTCGACTCTCTCTTCCGCTCCTCGACTGTTCTCGCGTTCCTGCACCTCCCGTTCCTGCAGTTTCATTCTGTGCTTGCCAACTAAACCTGTGACCGTCAACGTGGAAGGCACAATCAGACATAGCGGTCGACAATAGACTGTTGTCGGTAATGGGTCTAGTCAAGTCTAAACTATGACACATGGGTCTGGTCAAGTTCAGAAGATTGCACATGGGGCTAGTCAAGTAAATTTCTTCCTCTTGGTCTTGTGTTGGACTTCCCATTGTACACCCTCTTGTAATTTGATTTCTCACATCAATAAGTTCACGGGTGTACTATCCCTTTTTAACAAAAATCCTTTTAAAAGGAATACGAAAGAGCTTGTAATGATGGATGTTGAGTTGACACTACAAGATTGGGGCCGGGCGGCCTCGGTAGATACCGGCAGTCATGAGTCATGATCACGCTCGGTTTGTTCTCAAATTATATGCCGCATGCATAATATACCGTACCATGAATCCTCTTGTCCTTATCGACCAGGTCAAGGTCGTTTCCCAAACCGGCTGACTCGTACGGCCTCCTCGACAACCTGGCAACTGGGGGCTAAAAGATCTTTATGAACGATGCAATGCATCATATGCTGGCTGGCTCTTTCTTTTTCCCGTTCCGTGCAGTGGTGAAAAGATTGCGCTCTTATGGAAAGATCAAGGCTAGCTAGCTACTGTAGCTAGCAAGAGGTGGTCGGCAAAAAGAAGAAAAGGCCTTTCATCTTTTGATTTATGGAGCATCTCTTTCGCTCATGTGCGGGAAAACGCAGAAATGAAACGGCTGTGGGCATCGGACAGTCGCTTCTACGCGCTGCGCTCGGATAGAATATTTCCCGGATACCGTCTATATGTCCCCCATGAAGAGGAAGCCTCTATAAATTGGAGCCAGCGTCACGTATATTCCCCGTTATTTCTGGCATATAACCGGAAATATTATAACCGAGAATTTGTTTGAATCCACCCTTGCCTCTAGAAGTAGTGCTGGTAACCAGAAGGACCTCATTTCGCGTGTTGGCTCTCTGAGAACCAAGAATTTAATCGTTACACAAATATGCTTGCTTATAAAATCTTCATATAAAAATAAAATCGTTTAATAAATCAATGTTCTCTAATAGCTTTACATTACTCTTTTTATGATAAAATGTTGGTTATGCTCATGACTCTATTAACTTTTGTCTTTTTTCACCCTCGGGTTTTTAGCAACCAAATGATGTTCCCCTTCGTGGCACGACCCGACGTCGCACTGGCTACGGGCGGATGAGACTTCCAACAAGCTAATATTCGTTGGATAAGAGCTTTACACTATGTAACTCACTACTAAACTAACTGTCAAACGTATACAGAGAGCACTCGAAACTCAAGCGAGAACAATAAAAGCATCAATAAGTTAAAATAAGGTTTTCTTACCCAGATAATATTTCTTTTAATTCCAACTTGATATGTTTTAATTTGTTTACAGCTGCCTGCCAAATGGACAAAAAAAAATTTTAGGAAAAAATTTCCCAGTATGGTACACAGAGGAACATTTTATAAAAAGCACTAGGCCGTATCCTTTTGATATTGTGACTGTACTTGTAAAGTTTCTTTGGCTGGTAAACTTTACAAGTCTGGGTTTTTTATTTGACCAAACCCCCGTAAGATACATAGGCCCGTCCAAGGACTTCAATCGCACGTGATAGTCTCCCACGAAAAAATCCATTATTTGTATTACGCCAAGCAGTACGAAAAGTCACTCCTAACGTAACAGTAAAGGTGCATACGGCTTTCTCTATGTCTTTTTATCCTTTTAATAATTTTAATTTTTGTAATAAATGTGCTAAAACTTGTAATGCGATGGTCATCGGTTCGACTCCGATAGCGGGCTTTTTCCCATTTTCTTTTTAATTGAACAAAAATCTAGATTTATATATTCTAGGACTAAGTTTTGGTGAGTTTTTGGAGTAAATAATATGCATGCAACCTAGACTTTTCGACGAAAAGAAGAAAAAAGACAAGTGTTAGAACCGAAGGAATCTCGGAAGGAAACTCTTAAGGCACTACTGGAACATATTATGGAAGAATTTTGTCATGAAAATATGAAGGTTAGCATGAGCATATAGATCAATTTTAGATAACGTTGGTTCGTGTTAATAAAAATATAAAAATATATTACATGTAAACTCTAGACTAAAGTAATCTGAAAAATGAATTATCCAGAATTGTTATACGTTATCCACATCGAGAGTTCCGGAAAGATTTTTTTTTAAAAGCCCATAAGCAAAACTCACCCAAGCGCGCTTCCATACGTATAAATGACGATTTATTTGTAAGCATTGATTTAGGGCTAAACTGCACTCACATTATTCGTTTGTTTTTCTTCCCAGACTCATACGTGTGAGAAGGGTTGGGAATAACGGTTCACCGTAAACTAAAAAACACGATCCTTTGGACTTGTGTCATTAATTATTCCTGCATTTGGGGAGGGGTCTGTGAAAGCAGTAGTTGAGTTCTACTCTCGGACTCGTCACGTCCACCTTCCGCTTCCACAGATAGAATGAGTGTGGCAAAGCATACATATTGCGGTGACCTAATACGTTTGCGGAGAAAAGTCCAAAAACTCGCACCATTTCACAAGGTCGGGCTAGCGTTGTATCATCCGGAAAAACTGACTTGGACAAATATAATGCGGTTTAGACCTATATACATACAAAGTGTTGTTTTGGTAGAGAGAAGGAAAAGGACAAGCGCTGGACATATAACAAAATTCTCAACGAGAATTGGAGAATGACAGAATAACGTCATGACAGAACTTTTTTGGTAATATTTGTTGTTACTTTCGGTTCTCCAGGATAGAATGTCTTTAATATTTTTGAGTGGTTCCGGCAGACCAGGATGGAAGCAGCGTTCAGATTAAAGATAAAAGTGTAGACGTAAGGAACAACACTATGTTATCTATAATAGACTGCTCTTTCTATATACAGAAGACATCTAGTGCGTTGGTAAGAGTCCGAGCGTGGAGACTCAACTAGCTGAGTTCGATCTTCACTGAGACTGAAGAAACCCGTGAATGTAGAATAATAAGTTTTTGATTGGACTACATTTCCATCCAAAGAAACATCAAATGCTGCTGGAAACCTTCAATCTCTCCTTAGAAAGACTTAGATTAAGCTTAAATGATTAAGCTGATAAGATGTGTTAATGATTTAAGTTTACAGGGGTGTGTTTATGATTTGGTTCTATCTAGACCTTGCGAAAAGAATACATGATTCATAACAGTTCGAAAATAATGTGTCAGAATAATATATTCAGACCTCAATACATAGAACAAACTGAGGAGGAGGTGAATATACAGCGTAAATAGGACCTTATTACCTTACTCTTCTTGACAGAAAAGTTACAATTATAAATGGATGCATATTTTCTCTCTTCAGATGGAGAGGTGAATATATATATGCTTCCGAGCTGAGTGAAGGTGACTATCCAACCTAAAGTACACAGCGAAGACACGAGAAATATTCTTTCTCTACTTTTATATGGACACTGGGGTTGAAAGTTGCTGGTAAATCTTTCACGACTTTGAACTTGATGAGTAGAACTTTTTACCGGCATTTTTCTGGAAAACTTTCTCGGCCGGAAAGGTACGAATTACCCGAGATGAACACTCTATTGGGAGGGGAGCTTCGCTAGGCTTTCCGGAGCGTTCCGTAACGAAAGGACCCATAGAGAGTCCTCTTCCGTAACAAAAGTTCATTGTTTCTGCGGAGAAAAAGTTCAGAGAAAATTTTCCAACAGTATGATTGATCGTGCTGTGTAATTATTAACCGAAATTTTAACCCGAAAATCTCCTATTACGGTAGTCAACTGGATACAGTAAAAGAGTCCGTGGTTGTCATGGTCGCTGTAATACGAATTATACGATCCAACGGGTTACTAAGTAATTAACCAATTTGGTCAGTCGATTGTTTGGTACTGTAGTCCGGAACCTCCAGAATTTAGAGTAAAATTCTTTGGAGAAAACTCAGAACTTTTCCAATTAAAACGAGTTTCATCGGAAATAAAATCTTTCTTTGGCGCGCGACCCTGACCTATAGGCATGAAATATGAGAAAGTTGAACATCCCGTGAACTATGTACCTTGACCAGCTGGCGAGTCGCAGAACGTGGGTACCCACCAGAGATGAACCAGAGATGAACGTATTTTAGAATCTTCCTGAAGACACGACGGCTGCTAACCACTATGCAGGCCCCCAGGGAAACATTAGGAGAAATAATCTGATTGTTTTGTTTTTCTTTTACTTCTTATCAGATCCATCGATGTTCCACTTTGTTTTGTGTGCTGATTCTCTAAAGAAGACTTTGAATAAAGGCTGTATTCACCTCATGCACACTTAGGGAGCCGGAGGCTTCCATTAATTCATCCCCTAATCCTTCCGACGAGAAGAGTTAAGGTACCAAACGAAATTACACTATTTTCTTGTTCAGATCTCGGATTTATATTCCTAGCATCACAAGAGCCAGCATTTCACTTATGGGTTTCGTCCGGATCGGTTGCAACTCCAGCGTTACTTAATAGTTATAAATTTGATATTTTTAAAACAGTTTAGTGTAAAGAATCAGTATAATTTAGTACATCTAATTGCAGATAATGCAATTACATGTACAAGGCCGTGAGAAAAGATATTCTCCATGTTACGTAACACGACATAAGTAAACTTATATTGGGCATTTTGAATTTTGAATTCAAAATTTCTGATTCAACGTAACGTCTTATCTGTCTAATCGCCTCTCTCATTTGTACAGAAATTTGCTTCAATACACTCCCAATAGGTTTGTTGTGCTTGATCATACCTATCTTAGCAATGTTGCTTGATCATAGCTTCAAGCAAGATTGCTAGAAACCTGTCGGAGTCTTAATTTCTCATTTTCATCTTGTTTCCTCTTGTTTGGATTTTCTCTTCTTCTCCATCTTCTATATCTTCCCATCTTCCTATCTTCTTCTAGTGAGCTTCCGAGACTTCTATTGAGCTTCCGTGAAGGTGAATGTCGTTGTAGTGCTGCAGGAAGACCGTTTTTGTAGACAGAAGCCTAGGAAGGCCATCTTGTGATTGATCTAATCCCGTTGGAAACTGGAAGAGCAATGTGTGATAGACAATGATAATTTGACGTCTATGAAGCAGGAGCAGTCTTTTGGAGGTGTGAGAAGCCGAATTGAACTCTCAGAAGCCGAGAATTACTTCGGGAAGACTATCATGAAAAGACTGGAAGCCGTGACCTGGAAGCAGGAAGTGTCTTCTCGAGTTTCCCAATAGATAATTGTGTGATATTTTAGATAGTAGTTGTTTGTTTGGATCCAGAGCACCTTCTAAAAGGATCTAGAAGCCGTGTGGTTTTGTGAGAAGATGGGATTTCTAGGTAAAACCCGTGTGTTTGTGTGTTTGAACAGATCTTAGAACTTAGAACAGCGATACTTGTGCAAATCCTCTGTGGGAACGATATCCTTTATGCTAAATGGGCTAAAGGAGAAATCTTGAGACACTACACAACCAAACCAGAACACGATACAACATATATATAGACTACGAGATCAATATGATATGGAGAAACGCAACTGTGTTAGAATATTCACATAAATAAACTCTTTAAATAATGAATTTGCACGTTTATCAAACCGTGTTCCGATGTTCTAAGGTGGTGGTACTGTGTCTGTGAACAGTCACTGAGAAGACCTCAGCAATAGCACCTTCAAGGCCCTTCTGCTGGTGTGAGATTATCACCGTCTCTTTACTCATTGTGCGTCCTATGAACAACCCACATAACCAAAGCCAATTTTGGATTTCTCAGTTGAGACAACCGCATAGCTAGCATAATTGACTTGTTCTTTTCATCTAGTACTGACGTCATCATGATATGGCATGGATACTTATGATTTTGACTGTGACAATTGTCAAAAGCAATAGTCTTTTAACAGAAAGAAATAACGTACTTGCTAGCTCCATGTGATATGAATGCTCTATAGAACATGCTACCGCTCCTAGTGTCCCATGGCACTGTAGCTGCAAGATCGATGCAAGATAAAAAAGAGCACAATGCAGGTATGTCGTATAAAGAAGACTCTTCTGTCTCAGATATCCACTCCGATCATGCTCTCATCTCTGCCAGACCGGTATCGTATAACGTGTTTTTCTGTCTAGGAATACACTGGGTATATGGCTGTGCAGAGGTATGCGGATTGACAAGGTTGGATCTAGATCTGGATGTTTCCACTCAAATGTTTCACTATCTACTCTTCTAGCCCGAGTGACCTTGTATCCGCTCGGCTCAAGTTTAAAGCTTGCTACGATCCAAGGATACGTATAGGTTGCATAAACTTGTGTTACAAAACAGATCTTTTGTACTCTAATTAAAAATACTCAGCGCTGTATTATCTAACTGAAGTTATTCCTCTATATCACTGGAAGCCTGACTTCTGAATAGCTCCCCAACGACTCTAACTGCCCATCAATCCAACTATCACAACTTCATAGTACAACCAGAAGATGCTATAAGATCACTCAATCAACTTGATAGAGTATCGATACAACTTGCTGTACACCGTGGTCTACCAAGCATTCCAGCAAGATAAAGCATGCATACTCCAAAACACTACTCAAATCTCAATATAGCACCAACGGCGGTAGTACCTGGCAGCTCCGAGAACCCAAACAGCGGCTTAAGACTCATGGTGACTCCGTTTTCTTCATCACCAAGAGTTGAAATCAGCCCCACACCTTCCAATGTCGAGTTGTATGCAGGTATGGCAGTTTCAGCAACAAACTCCTCTCCAAATTGCTCGAAAATGATCAAATTGACAATAGATGATACCGAAAAATCTGAAATTGCTAATAACAGAAGTATCTTCAAACTTTGAGACCTCAGTCCTCCCAAATCAATCGACCAATGATGATCAAACTTCACAGGAAGCTTGATTGGACCCTTCACTCCTACACTTCACACACACTTCACCTGAACAATTTTCAAGTCAAAATCTCAAACCAATTCTCAGATATGGATCAAACCGTAATCTGTGCTAACTTAAGAGCTTTACAGACCCAGGTACATTTGATCCAAGATTCTGAATAAACTACTCGACCATTTGAGGTGAAACTTTCCAAGTATCTTACTGATAAGACATGCTTCAATCCTGGAAAGTTTCACTCAAAAATTCGAGACAGAACTTAAGCAATAGCAAACTATCCATGACTATCACAATTCGCTGTTCCCGTCTTATCACGTCTGCACTTCTCAACTTCAATCGGTCGGTTCAGAATCCAAATCGATCAAGAACCTGATGAAATTGATATCAAAACGACCAGCACGTCGTCAGCTCTCCAACCCAACAGACAGCTCCTCAAAACTCTTTGCGAGTCTCTCGAAACAACCAGAAACGTAACGGTAGGTACGAATTGTACCTCCTCCACTCAATCGATCATAACGCGCTCATCCTTCCATCAAATCGACCGATTCTTCAGCCCAGATTGTAGCCCCGGTCGAGAGCTCTCCAATCATATCCTTCGTTTTGTGAATGGACCTCCGAAGCCTCAAAAACCACAGAAACGTTGCGAGGATCAGCTAGAACACCATTGGTCCAAAAGTGGACCAATAAGAGCAAAAAGAGCTTTACTTTTTGTCTTTTCTCCTCTTAACTTTTCCCTTTTACTCCCAAGGAGACATAAGACATCAACAAGATTCTAAGACCTCAGAAAATCCTTCAGATGGGTCGATGGATTCTTCGCGGTCCGTAACTACATAGAAGCGCTCAACCAGAATGAAAACGATTGAGTCGCAGACTAATACAACGTCAATATTACAACCTGGAAACGTTCTACAATAAAAGGTACGACAAAAGGAAATGGTGAAGCTATCACTCGATTGTAATATTCTTGCCCGAAGTTTCTCAGGATCCAAGCCCCATGATTGATCTTCGGTCTGCAATGACATCAGACATCGACCCAAAGATTAAAAGGAACGTTCGATGGATAGTTGAGATCCATTGTTCCTCACAATAAAATGTACACCGTCATATCCCAAGTCTCTCCGTATGTTACGATCGGAAAGATCATCGGAAGCTGTAACTCCATCATTCTTCTCCTGAATTCATCGCCAAAGTATGCCACTAACCACTGTCGAAAATGATCGCGGTGGATGCAATGAAGCTTGATGTGAAACGGATTCGGGAAAGGAAGATCCGGAGCCGATAACACACCTCCGTCCATAACCACCACTCCTGCAGTTCTTCACTCCTCCATGCAGACCACCGAGAACTCTCACGAATCACCCGCTGAGAGAGAATACCGTATGAACCCTCGACCCACCATTTTATACACAAATGCGGCGACAAGGACCACTGAAGTGAACGCGCACAGATCGATGACTTGGCACGTTCCTCTACCGTGCGATCACTTAATCATATAATCACAAACGTGACACTCATCACACCGTTCGGCGAGTTACGCGATACTGGTCACGAAACACAGAAAAGAAACACAACCTACTTTCCATGAGAATTTCACACAGGAGCCGAACCACAACATGACACCGACATGTACTAAGTTGCCTTGATTTTCATCTACCACCATCCGATCACTAAGTAACGTATCTAAAAATCTCGAATTAGATGATGTCCCACACCAAACTGCAAGGTGATCCGGGAAGGTGTGCAATAGTTCACAGATAATGATCTTTATTCTACCACAATGCTTGCCTCATTGAGTCCTTACTCACCAAGTACAACGATTGATGACCATACTAGACACGGGAGGCGCACCAATGTTGTGATACACTCTCTGACATGTTGTCAAGTATCGCATTCTCTCCTAGTCTTGTCATTCCCTATGCTACAAGTTGTCATTGATCTCTCCATCGTCCCTCCTTCTGACTCCACGTTTGCTGCAGCTGAAGCTATAAGCTTACGTCTAACATTAGGTTCCACTGTGAAATCAAAAAATGACCTCCAATCGGATGGTGTTGCATCCGATAATATCTGAAGAGAACCTTCTACGTGCTTTTAACTTCGATCCAAATATGTAGACACGCAGTCTACAACTAGAATAAAATTTCATTTTCTGAAAAGCTCGGCTATGAAGAAACTACTAACACTCGATCGTCCACCCAAAAGCTTATAAAATTATCAAACTCCTTACCCAACCTCAATCTACTCGCTGCCTCTCGTACCTCTTCTAAAGTCCGTCTTTGGAGGTCGTGACTATTACTCTCTTGCATCTACGTCCTCCATCTTTCAAACGCTGTTGCAATTGATTCTACTTTAAATATTTCTACGTAAGAAAGGTCACTCCCATCTGACCACTAAGAAAGTACAATTGGTCATCAAAAATTTCTGCATTATCATCGTTCATGTCCACATCCGTGAATTCCATCGCTCCTTCTCTACAAATCAACACTTGATATCAAAAACAAAATTTCTCGCTTACACAATATCATTGACATATCCTCGCTCGCTCTAGAAGGTGGATAATGCTGCTTGTTTCTGCATAAACAACACGCACTTTGCCACCCCGCTGATATAGCACATCACGTAGGATTCACTAATTGTCAATACAATCACATCGTACCACGCTAGATGATACCGTGGATTGACGACCGAGAAATTGCCATCAGGTGTTATCAAGAAGTACTTTCAAAGTGACAAGGGTGATCAATTTCGAGGGTGACCAACTAAATATCCAGTCTCTCTGTTTGCCATGATCTCTCGTTGTCCGAGATGACAACAGTTACACACTCTCCTCTCCTTCTTGTCTAGTCTAGAAACACTTTTGCATGGACTAAGAAACTTCCTTCTGAGGAGCTGGTCCGCAATAACACTCGCCTTGGTTCGAAATATTTTGTTATTTTATTCAATTTTGGGTTTTCAACTTCTAAAATGAAATTAGTATCCAATCATGTTAGTAAACTTGAACAGTTTTGAAACCTAATGACTATGAATTGAATTCATATTACTTGTATAAAAGAATTATTGAATCAATATTCTTTTGTATAAATTTGAATAACACTAAAAAACATAGATAAGATTAATTACACCATCCTCTAATATATCTTAGGTTGATTTGATCTATAATCAAAACATTAAAAGTAGAAAATCAAAATGAACTTTGTAGAATCAAACCATTTTATAATCTTATAACAAAAACCTCTTTGGTTCTAGTAGTCAGTTCGGCTCATAAGGGGTCTATCCTTCCTTTTGAACATAGAAGAGAAAAGTATAATAGACTTGTAGTACACAACGGATACGCTCGTGTAATACCGCTATTTTTGGAAGATAAACATTTGCTTAATCACACCCCCAACAGGTTCGTTGAGTTTGGTCACACCTTTTTTAACAATGTATTGTTTGATAACACGCTTGCCGATTATCAAAGATTTGATTAATTGTGAAACTAGTTTTGTTATATTAGTTACACGTCAGCATGTATAATGCTTTTTTCTGAGCATGACTTGTATTTAATTGTAAAATGTTTTGAATGGGAGAGGTATTTAGTCATGATAGAAAGTAGTGGAATGATGAACGACAAAACAAAGTGATTGGTTTTATTGTCGATAATCAATCAAGGGTGTGATCAAGCAGTATATCATTAAGAGGAGTGTGATCAAACTCAACGAACTTATTCAGGATGTGATCAATCAAATATATGCTTTGGAAGATTAATTAATACTGTAGATTTGAATATTTCATGCAAAACGAGAATACAGTATTGTTTGAAAATGAATCCAGTACGTACAAATAGGAAGAAATTTGAATGATCACACATGTAATATGTTTGTTGTGCTCGAACGCACCTCTTCCTAATGATTAATGTTTATCACATATTTGGCGGACTAGTATGAGTGAAATCAATCATTTTTCCATGTAAGTGAGATGTTGGACTATACATATCAGTTTCTCAAACATGTATTGTATGATGTGTATTTTTTTCAAGACGAGAGGATTTAATCACATTGCGATCCTTGCACATGCACGACTGAAAGTAACACCAAGTACTTTGCCATGTAAATGACATGACCAAGTAGCTAGTTTTACTGTTGGTAGCCATTGCTTGTAATAATTTGGGGAGGAAGACCACAAATTGGCTTATAGTTACACAGTCTTCTACACGAGGATGTTTTCTTCTGCTGTGGAAAGAAGGCTTTTTTCTTCTTCTGTCGTTGCTCCGACTACTCTATCGTCTGAGATCGCTTACTCATAGGACTGTCCGTACATGGATCCGAAGTGCTCCACTGAATGAGACAAGCTTCAACTCTGCACAGCTTCTAACAATCACCGCCGCTCAAGAAGAAGACTTCTCATGCATAATTGGGTGTGAATTCGAGGAAACCCACTGCCCAAAAGACACAGACAAAGCTTGGACTCAAATCTGAAATCAAATCTTCGAGAAGAAGATACATTGGTTTCGGGAAGCTCACTCCTTCCACTTCTTGCTCCTACTCCTCGACATACCAGCTTAGAGACAAGACTGCACGATGATGTCGTTCCTTGCTCTAGACTGTCTATCTACATCATCGATCCACTACTAGAAGCGGGGATGCAGACCTCCTTCTGTGTACTCCAAAATCTATTCGTATGTACAATAGTGTGCTAATGTGCGTACATGAGTGTGCTAATATGCTCAAAAATCTTCCTAGGCATCGACTTTATACTATCGCCTTGAGTCGTAGGAGAGATCTCTTCCAAATCCCAACTTGCAATCAGGAGAGATGAGGGCTTGTCAGAAGGCCACCATCTCACATGCAGTCGGCTCCCTGCTCAGTTTGGAAACTTACTTTCTACTCCTAATGTTGCCTAACTTGTCACATGGACAGTCATCTAAAAATACCAAGGAAACGGTCACTTCCCAAGATAGCAGACTTTGCTTCTTATCAAAATTAGCAAGTTAACTGTTTTCCTAACTTGCTGCCTACTCTAATTTGTTGGGTGCGATCTCCTCCTGATCGGTTGGGAAGCCCTGCTGGTACCTCGGGTGGGACTGAGATGGCTTCCTCCTCGATGTGCGTGGCTTGCTCTTTTGAGACGGCTTCGGAAGACGGAAGCGTCTTCTGGGAAGTTGAGTCCATCTGCACTTTCTCGTTCTTCTGCGACACTAGTTCGACGTTGGGAGCTGGGGTGACTTCACAGTGGTCAGAGGAAGTCACCTCCTCCACTCAAAACAACTGGGAAGACAACTCTCCTTCCTGTCTTCTAGAAGACACCTTGTCTTCTGGGGCTTCTTCTGGGAGCTTCTCAGCTTCCAACGCTATCACTACTAAGTGGACAGTGAGGTCGAACTTCTTCTTCTCCAAATCTTCCCCGATCGCTGGTCCTGGAGCATGGGAAGATGTAGTTGCTGGCTGTGGAATCGAGGAAAGATCGTAAAGCGTCTTCAAGCCCTCAATTTGTCGGTCCAGGTAGCAGAACATGCTGTCCTTGCACTCCACTAACATCGTCCTCGAATCGTCATCCCACTCCCTAGCTAAGATGAGAAGCTTCCTACCCGCGGTGAAGTTGAACTTCTTGCGAAGTGCTTCCACCATCTGCGTCATAACTCCATTCGCTTGAGATTTTGCTTCTTCTCGCTGCTTCTTCTCTGCTGCGGCCTGTGCTTCCACGGCTTCTCACAGTGCCTTCCATGTTGTCTTCTCTTCTGCGAGAGAGGTGATCTTACCCCTGACCCGCAGAACCTCTTGGTCACGCTGCTGTAGACGTGTCTGCAACTCCTGGTTATTCTTCCTTAACTGCACTGGCTCCTTGGCAGAAGCGGCTGCTTCCGCTTTGTACTTCGCTGCAAGCTTCTCCGTGGTGCGGAGGTTGACTTCCAGCGTGTCCACCTTCTTCTGGACCTCTTCTTGCTGCATCAGTGTGCGCAGATCGAATCCAGATCGTAGTGGCTTCTCTTGAGTCATCGCACGCTGTCGTGATGTGAATTATTCCACATAGTGAATAATTCACCTTCCAGTTAGAAATTAGTCTCTCTGAGTGAAGCTAAGACCTCAGAGAAGTCGATTCTGGAAGAAGTGAACTTTCAAAAATCTGAAAACACCATGGCGTAGGTCTCGTCGCGCTGATCACTATGGTATGTTCAAAAGTTACAAACGGAGTTGCAGGCGAAAAGTTACTTGAGGTTCTTCTACAAGATTTCTGATACCGAGAAATTTATCATAAATCTGAGTGAGTTCGAAAAATACTTTTTAGATTTTTCTCATGTAGAATGTAGATTGTAGATTGTAGTATTTGTTTAAAATTCGAAATGTACAAAAAGAGCATTTCTAGAGAAAGTTATGGCACTTCGTGTTAGCAAAGGAAAGACGAAATACCGCAGGTTTCTAGCATATTAGCTTAGAAACTGGTCTTCAAAACCAGTTGTGAGATCAGCTTCCGTGGTGTAGCTGAGAAACTTGTAGGGAGGAGGTCTCCGGATCAAATCCCTTCAGACTCACAACCGGCTTGGAGTAGGCTGGCCCCTTCGGGGGAATATGAGGGGCACCAAGTTACCTAGGAGCGGGACACTAGATGTCCCTTAAACGTACCGTGAATGCGGGACGCCTCCGTCTACCCCTGCACTAGTGTAGTCACCTAGTGTGGATGCTAGACTAGAGGAAGATTACCACCGGGTTTCGAAATGGACCTCTCACCTTCGGATTGTCGGGGTAATTAGTACGAATTCGGTTGCGGCCCTCTAAGTCCTGGGGTAGCGAGATGGCATGAAAGATACTCCAAGTCGGTACCAATTCTTTTGTAGAAAAATGTAGAGTTCGAAATATTATTCACTTGGGTCGAAAAATCAAGTGAAACTGATACCTGAGGCCATACTTACGGCACTTCAAAGTTTAAGGGGACAGAAAACGACAATGGTGATAACTCGGGCTCCACGTGTCAGAACGAGATGATTCCGGTGGCCAGAGGTAGCCGTGGTGGAGTTACTTCGAGTGGAGGTGTCAGATGCTGACTGTACAGCTAAGTCGGTGGCCGTCCGTACAGATGAATCTACGAACCTTAGTGAAATAGTCTTCTTACGTGTAGATTTATTATCAGTGATTATTTTTTCTACTGCCATCTGTTTAGGGCGTCTTTTACCCCTGCCAGGTGACACTGAAGGTTACGTAGGGTGGAGGAAAATCCAGAGGGGTGTACTCCGGAGAGAGAGAATTCTCAGTCCATTATCGAATTATCGCAGATTGTCGATCATCGAGTAGTGTAGAATTTACCGTGCAGGAGCTATCGAGTAGAGGGAATCAAAGAGCTAGGAGAAGATTTTTGACACAGAGGTTACATCTGAAGAGATTTTCTGACTAATCAGAGTGTTGGCATCGAGAGATTGAGATTAGTAGACAGAATCCAGTAGAGTGGAGACCTACAACTTGTACGCATACTTTTCTGAAAAGAAAACGGGAAGCTTCTAGGTGAACGCGCTGGTGCTTCACAGGAGCAGTTTTCTGATATTTTGAGTCCTTGAGCGTGAGCTTTTCAATCTGCATGATCTGGAGTTGAAAATCTACTTGCATGCCGTATGTTTTATCTTGGCCGAACCGAGAACGTGGTGGTGTGTTTCCTTGCGATCCGTATTCCGTGTGTGATTTTTCGCCTTCCTCTTCATGATCGTATCACAGCTAGAAGGTTCCGCCCTTCCCAGGAAACTCTCGCCTCGACATACAATCTGGTGCTTCCAATGAGAGGCTTCTTGGGGTGATTGACCGTGAAGTTGAGTTCCAAGACGAAGAAGAAGATGGATCGAAAGAGCGGAAGCGCTGCTGTTGCTACTTCTACGACTGCTGCATCTACGTCTACTACAACACCTTTTATAGCACCTACGACTGCAGCGACATCTGCATCTGGTCTCGATACAGCTGAGATTCTGAAGACGTTTGTGGCCTTGGTCCAACAGCATCCGATCATTGGAGGGGGTGAGTTAAAATCCACCAAGGCTTTGCAAGCGATAGTGAATAGATGCGGTAGATTTGAGAGTAGAGATATTTCTAGATATCTACGTGAGTACCGAGGAGAGATGGAACTAGTTAGAGTTACTGATGCTAAAATGATAGGTAGTTTTGAGTTAGCTGTTGGTCTTGGTCTAGGACCAACTTGGTCTAGGGACCAAGTTAGGCATGAACAGAGAAGAAATCTAGGTGTCTGGATGAGTTTCGATCTCTTCGAGAGAAGTTTCTCGAAGAAGATTCAGAGAGAG
Organism: Asterella californica; assembly: GCA_036924285.1. Taxonomy (NCBI): domain Eukaryota; kingdom Viridiplantae; phylum Streptophyta; class Marchantiopsida; order Marchantiales; family Aytoniaceae; genus Asterella; species Asterella californica. Next base: position 7,141,213 of record JAYKYS010000003.1, read on the forward strand.
TCACTAGAAGAACATTCCTAGACTGGGTTGAGCAGCAACTTGGTCGTATGATGGGTCTGAATGAGATGTTGAGAGAGTTTGATCGGAGATACCGACAACTCTCAACTCTTGAGAGGATAACTTTAGATGCTAGGAGAACCGAGCTTTTCCTGCAAGCTATAGATGATGCTACGGCAGATCGGTTATGTTTTATGTTGGCCGATCGATCTGTTGAAGGAGGAGTAACTACTGATTGGAGAAGAGTCGAGGATGCTGTTGCCGTACTAACGAGGCAAAGGAGGGGAAGAGTGGCTGTGGGAGGACGTCCGCTTGCAGAAGTGACCGCTCAACCTCGCACTGCTCCTCAAGTACAGCAACCTCCGGCTCCGGCTCCTAGACCTGTTGTACCGGCTGCAGTACCTTTGATACCAGTGGTGCCAGTTTCTGCACAAAGGGCACCGATTCAGAGACATGCAGAGAACCATGGACAGCAGAACCAGATCGAAGATTTGATTCGGCAGATGAGAGAACTGAAGGTGGAGTTAGCTGACCTGCAGAGAGAGCAGCATGTAGTGACGAAGGATTTCTCCTTTTGCCCATTTAGTATACAAGATATCATTCCCACAGAGGATTTGCACAAGTAACGCTGCTCTAAGTTCTAAGATCTGTTCAAACACACAAACACACGGGTTTTGCCTAGAAATCCCGTCTTCTCACAAAACCACACAAAACCCCACAAAACCACACGTCTTCCAGACACGCCAAATGGTGCTCTGGACCCAAACAAACAACTACCAACCACAATATCACACAACTATTCACAGAGAAGCTCGGGAAGACGATCTTCCGGCTTCCAGATTGCTTCTTCCGATCTTCTCGATACCGTCTTCCCGAAGCGATTCTCGTCTTCTGGGGGTTCAACTCTTCTTCTCACACCTCCAGAAGGCTGTCCTGCTTCGCAGAAGTCGACTAGCAACGGTCGTTACACCTTATTCTCACACTCACATTCCAACGGGTTAGATCAATCACAGGGTGTATGCCCCCTGTAGCCTTCCCAGGCTTCTGCCTACGGAAGTTGTCTTCCTGCAGCACTACAACGACATTCACCTTCACGGAAGCTCAATAGAAGTATCGGAAACTCACTAGAAGAAGGTAAGAAGATGGGGAAGATGGGAGAAGATGGGGAAGATGAGAAAAGCCAAACAAGAGAAAACAAGATGAAAAGAGTAAATTAAGATTCCGACAGGCTTCTAGTCCGGATCCTGACTAACAAGCCATCCCTGCTTGTAATCGTTTGGGGAGGAAGACAACAAACGTGAGTATTGTTGCACCGTCTTCTACTCGAGGATGTCGTCTTTTGTTGCGGGAAGAAGGCTTCTTTCTTCTTCACTTCGCTGCTCTGACTGCTCTGTCTTCTGGGATCCCTTACCCAGAAGACCGTTCGTACGTAGATCCCACGTGCTCTACTGTCAAGCTACACTTCCACAACTGCTGACAGTCAGCGCCACTCAAGAAGAACACTTCCCATGCACAATTGGGAGCGAATTCAATGAACCCACCATCCAGAAGACATGGACAAAGCTTCTGCACTCAAATCCACAATCTATTCCCCGAGAAGAAGTCACAATGGCATTGGGAAGCTCACTCCCTCTACTTTCTGCGTCTACTCCTCGACACACCAGCCTAGCTAACAGGACTGCACGAGGATGCCGTTCCCTGTTCCTAGACTGTCCACTACTTCTATCTACATCTTCGACCCACTGCTGGTGCGAGTATGCAGACCCTTCCGGTATATTCCAAGACTATTCGTATGTTTCCAACGACGGGTGTAGTGCGCTAAGACTGTCTCTGCTCTAATGTGTCTCGCCTGCCTGCTTGTAGAATCGGTGTGTATGTTCAGTTACTACAGAATTCTACAGAACTGGCAGAACTGGCAGAGCTCTTTCTCCTACGCTACTATCCTACTTATGTTGTTGCCATGAGAACCAGGGGAGGTGACCACCAGGGAGAGAGAGGCGTTGACAGGAAGTTGTCACCTCACATGCAAGTGGTTCCCCTGCCCGAATTGGTCATCCACCTTGTCCTTCCTACGCTACCTATGCTGCCACATGGTGTCCTAACTAATATTACATGGGAAAACTGCCATCCTTAAGATAGCATGTTTGATTCTACTATATTTGGAAATGGAGTTACTAACTACTCAGATTGCACGGAGGCAATCTCTACCTGATCTGCTCCTATCGGAGCTCCTAATGCGGCTTCTGATAAGCTAGAAAGCCCTGCAGTTACCTCGGATGTCACTGAGGTGGCTTCCTCTTCTTCGTCTCTTGCTGGCTCTGCTGTCGCTGCTGCTACGTCTTCCTCGGCTTCAGCTTCTGCTTCGGAAGACAGAAGCGTCTTCTGGGAAGCGGAGTCGACCGGTGCTTCTTCCGTCTTCTGAGGCACGGGTGCGGGACTAGGGACCATGGGGACCTCATGGGGATCCGAGGAAGTCGCTTCCTCCACGCGGAATACTTGGGAAGACGGCTCGTCTTCCTGTCTTCCAGAAGACATCTTGTCTTCCGGGGCGTCTTCTGGAGTCTTCTCGTCTTCCAACACTGTCACCACCAAGTGCACAGCGAGATCGAACTCCTCCTTCTCCATTCCGGATCCAGTCGATGGTGCTGGAGCGTGGGAAGATGCGGTTGCAGGTGTCGGAAGCGAGGGAAGATCATAAAGTGTCTTCACTCCTTCTATCTGTCTATCCAAGTACCTGAACATACTCTCCCGGCATTCCACCAACATCGCTCTGGACTCGCTGTCCCATCCTCTAGCTAAGGTAAGTAACTTCCTACCCGCGGTGTAGTTGAACTTCTTCCGAAGCGCTTCCACCGACTGTGCCAACATCCCTCTGCGTCTTCTCAGCTGCAGCTCGCGCTTCCGCGGCTTCTCGCTGCGTCTTCCATATGGTCTGCTCTTCTACGAGGGCGGTGATCTTCTCCCGCACTCGGGCGACTTCCTGATTGCGCTGATGTACCCGCGTCTGCAACTCCTGGTTGCTCTTCCGAAGCTATACCAGCTCCTTGGCAGAAGCGGCTGCTTCCGCCTTGTACCTGGCTGCAAGCTTCTCCGTAGTGCGGAGGCTAGCTTCCAGCGACTCCGTCTTCTTCTGGTCCTCCCCCTGTCGCAGCAAGGTGCGCAGGCCGAATCCAGGTTGTAAGGGCTTCTCCTGTGCCCTCGCTCTCCTCTCCAGCAACTCCATAGCTGGCTGGATCTCCTTCTGGAAGTAGGCACTGAACTCCTCCAGTCGTCTTCCTGTGGAAGACAAGTTCATCTCCACCACTCGCTCCATGGTGTCGACTTCGTCTTCCAGAGGCAAGGAAGCCTCTTCCACTACTACGGCCTTCATCTTCTGCGCACGAGAAGAAGCTACTCTTCTCATCTTCTGGGGTGGAAGACTCTTCATGGTAGGAGCGGCTCTCTTCTTTGCGCTTCCTCGCATCGCAGCAGGAGCGCCCATCCATCCTTCGTCTTCTGGAGTCTTCGGAAGACTCCCAGGCGTTGCAGAAGCAGTCTTCTGCTCCGATCGGGTACTCAGCAGGTCTTCTTCCGAGTCGGACTCCGATCCTGAGTGAATGAGGGAGATGAGTGTCCTCGGTACACTTCTGGGACCCATCTTCCTCAGTGGCGTGGCGTCTTCCGACCCACTAGACTCATCTTCCCTCACCAGAAGCGTCTTCTGGTGAGAGCCGGGCCTCAGCTGAGGCATCAGAGTGGGAGGGGGCGTTGCTGCTGCCTCTCGGTCATCGTCTTCCGAGGTCTCCTCTTTCACCTCCTGTCGCTCCGTTGGTCCATACACTGCCAGCTGATCTTCCATAAGATCCCCCATGGCTACATACAAGTAACATAGGAAGGGCGTCAAGTGTCCTCCCGCCGGGGTACCTAAGTATGCTAACTCCGTCTGGACATAGTTGTGGATGTACGCGCCCCAGTAGATGGGCACTCCGTCATCCCACACTGATTCCAGGAACTCCACGTCCTGATCTCCTAAGTACCTTGTCTTCTGCGCTTTCCCCTTGGGAAAGAGATGCAGAAATAACTTCGCCAAGAGGCGCTTCTTCGGCTCCTAGTAAGATTCTATCTTCCAACCGTTCCTCCCCTGCCTGTCTTCCACGAAAAGGCAGGTGGTGCTCCCAGGCACATGTCACGAACTCACAATCCTAGGCAAGATCTTCTTCTCGTACCAATATCTTCGGTTCTCGGACTCAAGCCTGTGAAACGCCTTACGCCACCAGTCTTCAGTCCAGGAAGACGGTCTTCCCCGAGCTACTCCTGCCTTCGCAGGTACACGATTACGCGGTGGTAACGCTGCCCACACCTCCTCCAGAAGCCCTTGATCTGCGAGGTTCCAATCCCACAGGAAGAAGTCGAGACCCAACTCCTTGAGGAAAGGAGTGGTCTCGGCCAATTCTGCCGCTGGTAACACCAAGCCCCGCGGATGCATCGACATACCTGGAAGATCTGTTGCACTAAACCACAAGCACCTACTATGAGCTGAAGGCTCAGTCCTTCCCGAATGCCCACAGTCTAGCTTCTATTTCTCAGAAGACGAAACTAGTCTTCCAGAAGACAGCTACTCCGTCTTCTGGGATTCTAACAGTACTTCCTAGATAGCTCTCGTCTTCCGAGCTATATCTAAACAATCCTATCTAAGCAAGGCCTCGCATGGATTACCAAGAAGACAACCCACCTTGCATTACATCCTACTTCCTATCAGAAGATACAAGATATGCGAGAAGTAGAGTATAAGAAAGGTTCAGAAGATGGTTACGGGCTCCTGCGGTGACAGTGACCTCTGGGAAGACACTCGAGACAGCTTCCGATTAAATGTCTTTCTCGGAAGACTTCCCGAAGTCGGGCTTCCCTTCACTGGTCTCACCTGTCTTCGTCTTCCTACGCGCAATCTATCCTCACAACAGACTCAAGACAACTGCACTCTGTTCTTCTGACTTCTCACCTCTCATACGCACTCAGAAGAAGCTTGCTGCATGATGAGAAGACATGACCCTCGACCATTCCCTCCAGATTCTGCCAGCAAGACTTCTCACAACTCTCTTCTAAGTTCGGGAAGAAGAAAGAATAGGCTGCTATGGGTCGGACAGAAGAGACCCGAATGGACCCTCGCGTCTTCTCGCTCATTTTGCCAGCCTTCCAGTCTTCTAGTCTCTCTAGGAAGATGGGGAGTTGAGAAGCTTGGAAGACCGGGAGGCACAGGCCTAGTTCCCGACTTCCAACTTCTCGAAATAACAAAACAACTCACCACACCTCTCAGGATTCGTACCAAGTCTCTCTAAACACAAAAGCAAAGCAAATCCACTCTTGATACGAATTGTGTTCAGTCGACTTCCGAAGACGGTCTTCCGAAAACAGTCAAGTTTAAGAAGCGTCTTTCGAAGATGTTCCCATCTTCCGAATCGTCTTCTGTTCCAAGTTTCGGAGGTAGAGAGGTAGTAGGGTAGGGAAATTGATAGTTGGGGTCTCCAATTTGAAGACTAGGAGTAGGGAAGCTCGAATTGAGCTCGGGAAGAAGCAAGGAGATGTCTTGACGGAAATTGGGCAGCGCTTCCGCGCCCAATGTCTCAAATAGAAAGAATGGGGGGTGGGGGTGATCGATCAGGCTGCCTGCACACAATCAAGGAAGCGCGGGGAGTACCAGACAATGGCGAGAAGAGGTGGGAAGGGGAAAGAACAGGGGAAAGAACCTCGACAGTCTTCTTCGGCTCCCCGAGTTGCCTTCGACCTCCGCGCGCTTCTGGCTCTTGTACTAGCTTCCAATGCGACTCCTCTCGACTGCGCCTGCTGTCAATTTCGGTCCACACCTTGATTTCCCCTTCGCTTCTACTCGCCACTCTCCACTGTCAACTTCTTGGAAGCTCCACAGAAACGCCTTCGCTCTCTCTGCTGTTTGTGCTCTAGCGATTCGATTTCACCCTTCGCCTAGCTGCCAACTTGTTCTCTCCTACCTCGATGTCTTACTCGATTCCTCTCTCAATGCTAGCTCGTGAAGCTCACTCTCTCAATCGATCTTCTCAAGCGCGCTGTGCTGCGGGAAGTTGAATGCGCCTAATGTGCTTCCTCACGCATCTTCCCCGCAGATTAGGGGTTCTCGACCTTGGGTGTCTTCCTGACCTACCTACCTATTCGGTGCGCCCCAGTAGGTACACCTACTGTCTTACCCGAAACCTCGTGGTTGGTCCTTCGCGGTCGCTGTCTTCCGCCGTCTTCTCATCTTCCGAAGACGCAACTGAGAAGACGCTCTTCCGGAGACAGTCGTCTTCCGAAGAAGTCAACTTCTTATTACAAACAGCTCTTAAGATCATCTTCCTGTTAAGGAAGACGTAACCTTAAGTAACAACGCTTCTTCAGTTATACAAACAAGTTATTATTCTTAAAAATTTCAAAAATTCGTGCATCATGTGCATCCGGTAGCTATTAAGATGTACCTTGCTCGTGTTCTTCTCGCCATCGGGACGATAGGACCCACAAAATCGATTCCTCACTTTTCGAACGGGGCAAGCGGAAGAATGGGGGTAAGAGGCCACCTTGTTGTAGCGGTCGGTCTTCCCACCCTCTGGCATGCGTCGCACTTCATGATCTCTTGAAAAGTGTCTCGATACATAGTTGGCCACCAGTATCCGGCGTCTAGCATCTTCTTCACTGTGGTTTTCAGCCCGTAGTGACTCCTGCATCTTCGTAGTGAAGACTTGTGATCACTGATTTTATCTCTGACGGCTCGAGACATCTTCTCAGCTTCTCGTCATGTCTCTTTCGAAACAGGATACCCTGGAAGATGACGTAAGGTCCTGCCTTGTGTAAGAAGACAACCTTTCGCTCCGCATCCAATCCCTCGGGATACTGTTGGTCTTCCAAGAACTTCCTCAAGTCCTTGAAGATCGACTCTTCTGTGGAAGTCGCAAAGACGGGATCAGAAGATCTAGTCTCGTCTTCTGGAAAGCAGGCGGTACGCCCCCCCTCAGATGAAAGTGTCTCTGCGAAAACTGAAAACAACTTCTCGTCAGGAAACTCGTCTTCCACTTCATCTTCTCGTCGTTCTGTCTCTAGTCTGGATAGGTAGCCAGCATTAACATGTTGTCTTCCGGACCTATACTCAACTGTGTAAGTAAATTCCTGGAGTATCGGCTGATATCGAGACTTCAACTGATCTCAAGAGCATTTTGGAGCAGAGAATACTTGACGTGTGAATCGATTTTTCTCTTCGGGAGGTTCTTGGTATTGCGAAGAGGGAGTTTCACGAACTGATCATCGACATCATCAAGCAGAAGAGACAGGTGATGTCCGAGCAAGTTGAAAGTCAGATGATTGATATAGTAGGAGCTTCTATGAATGATGCAGAGTTCGAGAAGGCACATTTTCAGGAGGTTGATGATACAGAGTATCAGCAAGAAACGTTGGTTGTTGGTACCAACACTACTGAATTTGAAGATGAAGAAGCTGACGACGAGAGTCCAGCTACCGATAGCGACTTCAGAAAAAGACACTGGGCTCGTGCTACGACTACTACACGAGTTCGCCTTGGAAGTCTTGAACCTGTTGCTGCTTTAGTTGATCACGGTTTTGAGATTAACATCATGTCACGGGAGGTGTACGAGAGAAGACAGTGGTCTATCAAACTGAACCATGGTTAGGTGCTACGAGCTGCAAACAACCAGAAGGGTGAGTTATACGGCGCTTGTCCCAACGTGAGAGTGAAGTTGGGTGATGTGGAGGTAGATCAGCACTTCTTCGTGCAGTCTTCTGCTTCTTATCTTGTGATTCTTGGTCAGTCTTATATCACTGCAGTCGAATGGGGACAAAAGTGATGGATGACGGATCTCACTATGCTAGGATCCGTAGTCCAGATGACAGACGTTCTGTTCAGTTTCTGACTGTTCGTACGAACCACGAACGAAACAGACAGACTTTGAGAGATTTTCCTATCTATAGGAGCAAGGGTTTTCTGAAACCACTCTTGTAGGACGGGATACCAAGAGTGACGGATCCGCTGTTACTATGATCCCGCTTGAGCAGCCTGTGGGATCACAAGAGGCTGACGAAGAGGTTGCTCAAGATTCTGGGAACAGCTACACTATACATAGTTGGAAATCTGGTTTGATGACTTTCAGTTCTGATGATTGGAGTGAGTTTACGCGAGTAGAGGATCTGAAAGAACGAGTAGAAGGTAGATAGAGAAGTATGCAGAAAATCTGCGCTGTACAGGAGTTCTGAATGGAGGTGAGATCATTTCTGGTGTTTACGAGGAGTTTGTAGGTGTACAGTCTTTTGTTCGTTGGCTGGATGATGTAGATAGGTTGATGGAGCAGATGGGAGGAAGGGTGATGATCCCTATCCGCTCTCGTAAAGTCTATGAGGAGGTTGTCTCGTGTTTACAATCTCGTCCACATCCGAGACTAGAGAGTGGATGGAAGGATGCAATCTGCTGGTGTGGCTCTCGTGAAGAAGCAGAGGTTCACACCAAATACAAAACTGTAGCAAAAAAAGTGAAACCAGTGGCGACCCAGTTACTTGTTGATTCACGACAGCAGATGGAGTTAGCGGCCACTGAGCCTGTACTGAGAGATCATAAACAGATAGGACACAAGTTTACTCAAGAGACACTCGAGCAACTCCAGATAGGAGGGGGTGGCTTCTTGACTGAAGTGGAGAAACGAGCTTTTGAGCAGATGATAGTTAGCCATGGTAAGGCATTTTCATTCTCAACTGGAGAGATTGGTTGTGTGGATCTTAGTGTGATAGCTCCGATGGTTATCTTTACTTTCCTCACGTACCTTGGGACTTGAAGCTGATTCCAGTCCCTCGTGCCTTGCTACCGAAAGTTATTGAGTTACTGAAGGAGAGGATGCGAATGGGTATTCTTGAACCATCTATGGCTCCGTACTCTAGTCGATGGTTCACAGTACCTAAGAAGACATGAGCTTTACGCTTCATCCAAGACTTACAGCCTGCTAACAACATCACGATTCAAAATGTTGGAACAAGACATGTGGTTGATGAAGTAGCCGAGGCATTTGCTGGAAGATCTATCTATTCTATTGGAGATCTGTTTTCAGCTTGCTTTGGAGAGTAGAGACTTGACTACCATGCGTACACCTTTGGGATTGATGCGGATGTGTACTCTTCCTCAGGGTGCGACAAACTCAGTAGCTCATATGCAAAACGCGATGCATAAGGTGTTACGAGAGTTTGTACCTGAGGTTACTATCCCATTTCTTGATGATATCTCGATGAAAGGCTGTCCGGTGGAGGACAACGACGAAACTATGACTGCTGATGGTTGTAGAAAGTTTGTTGCAGATCATATCCGAGATGTGGAGAAGATTCTGATGCGCTTGGAAGAGGTACACCTCACTCTGTCAAGTACCAAATCTCGTTTTGGAATGTCAGAGATCGTGGTGGTGGGTCACTTATGTGGTACTTTTGGGAGACGACCGAACCCAGAGAAGGTAGATGCTATAGCAAGGATAGCAGACTGTACCAACATCATTGAGGTTAGACGATTCTTAGGAGCTTGTGTGTTCTTTCGTGTGAGTATTTCTCATTATGCACATATTGCCGAGCCTCTGTATGCGCTTCTGAGAAAGGGGAAGAGGTTTACTTGGCGGCAAGAACATCACGAGATGATGGAGCAGCTGAAGGAGATTCTGAAGTCTCCGCCTATACTAAGGAGGCTTAGCTACGAGAGCGGAGACCTGTGGTACTAACTGTTGATACGAGTCCAAAGGCGATTGGATGGGCAGTTGGTCAAGAAGATGCAGATGGTGTACGGTTTATTTCTAGATTTGGAGCTCGCATCTTAACCGATAGACAACGTAACTATCCTCAAGTGAAGCGAGAGTTGTAGGGAGCTGTTACTGCTATGAAGGTAGATCGAGAGTTCTTGATAGGAGCTCGTGTGATACTAGAAACAGACTGTTTGCCTTTGTTAGATATGATAGCAAACTGTAATACTCTAGACATAGCAATGCTACGATGGATTGCTTATATCCGGAGCCTGAACCCTGAGATGAAACATATAGAAGGGAAGGATAATCCTGTTGTAGATATGTTATCTAGGGCTCGTTATACAGATGAGGATGAGATGATTACAGAAGTCGAAGATGAAGAGAGGAGAGATGTTTGGTGCCAAGTTGGTTAGCAGGCTTCATACTTGGGACCACTACCGTTTAACAAGGAGTTCTACACGGAGAAGTTCCGTGACATTGGATTCTATCTGAGTTCATTATGCAGGCGAGAAGGCTGGAGTGATGCAAAGTTCAAGGAGATCAGACGAAAGGCGTACGGTTACCTTCTACGTGAAGGGTATTTGTGAAAACGCCTGAAGAGAAGAGATGGGATGCTTGCTAGAGTGGTAGATGATCAACCGACGAAGCTGAATCTGTTGAAAGAGTTTCATGACATCTTGTGGGCTGGACATCGTGGAGTCTGGGCTACATACACGAAGATGAAGGAGCGATAATGGTGGAAGGGTTTGTATCAAGACGTGGTGGATTTTGTTGGGTCGTGTCTGCATTGTCAGTTCTACTCTAAGGTCCGTTACAGAGATGGACTTGTACTTACCTATCCATCCAGTATTCATTTTCAGTGGGTCCTTGATCTTGTGATGATGCCGCCGAGACTATGGAGGATGCGCTACTTGGTGTTAGCTCGAGAAGATCTCTCCAACTACGTGGAGGGCGGAGCACTACGGACGAAGACTACAGAGAACATATGTAGGTTCGTACTAGAAGATATTATCTGTCGTTATGGATCTGTTGGAAGACTACGAGCAGATAGGGGCGAGCTGAGAGGTGCAGAAGCGAAGGAGTTCTTTGCTCGTTATGGAGTAAAGCTTCGACTTACTACTGCCATGAATCCAGAAGGGATTGGTAAGAGTGAACGAGGACACCTTTCTATTGTTCACGCTTTAGTAAAAGCGTGTGATGGTAGACCTAGAGAATGGCCGAGACTACTTCCATTTGCTTTATGGGTTGATAGAACTACACACTATACCACGACTGCCAGTTGAGCTTATGCTGGGGCAGAAACCGATCATGCCTGCTGAGGAGGACTTTCCTACGTGGGCTACGCTACTGTGGGAAGATGGTATAGATCATACTTCACTCCTTGCTTTACGAACTAGGCAGTTGGAGCGAAGGGAGGAGGATCTTGCTGAAGCGAAAGAGAAGTTGAAGGTGGCTCGAGTTAGAAACAAGGAGCGTTTCGACATGACTCCGACTACGACCAAAGCTAATATGTGTTGGTGATTGGGTTCTGGTGTATGATAGCACGCTGGAGAACCAACATTCTACCCTTCGTAAGTTCTCGCAAAGATGGTTCGGGCCTTATGTTGTGTTAGATGTTTATGAGAATGCCACTTATAGTTTACGTGAGTTAGATGGTACTCCTTTGAAACTATCTGTGGCTGACAAACGAGTGAAGTTGTTTAAACAACGTGGAGGATCAATAGATTTGTTCAACTTTCTGGAGTCAAAGAGGATGACAAGAGATGAAGACGTCTCGACTACTGAAGAGGTTGAGGCGGAGGAGAGCGATGATGATGAAGAACAAACAGACGGATGAAAAGGTTGGCACATGCCAGAGGATGTGCAGGTTTGGAGGGGGTGGATGTCGTGATGTGAATTATTCCATATAGTGAATAATTCACCTCCCAGTTAGAAGTCAGTCTCTCTGAGTGAAGCTAAGATCTTAGAGAAGTCGATTCTGGAAGAAGTGAACTTTCAAAAATCTGAAAACACCACAGAGTAGGTCTCGTCGCGCTGATCACTGTGGTATGTTCAAAAGTTACAAACGGAGTTGCAGGCGAAAAGTTACTTGGGGTTCTTCTACAAGATTTCTGATACAGAGAAATTTATCATAAATCTGAGTGAGTTCGAAAAATACTTTTAGATTTTTCTCATGTAGATTGTAGTATGTAGTATTTGTTTAAAATTCGAAATGTACAAAAAGAGCATTTCTAGAGAAAGTTATGGCACTTCGTGTTAGCAAAGGAAAGATGAAATACCGCAGCTTTCTAGCATATTAGCTTAAAAACTGGTCTTCAAAACCAGTTGTGAGATCAGCTTCCGTGGTGTAGTTGAGAAACTTGTAGGGGGAGGTCTCCTGATCAAATCCTTTCAGACTCACAACCGGTTTAGAGTAGGCTGGTCCCTTCGGGGGAATATGAGGGGCACCAAGTTGCCTAGGGGCAAGACACTAGATGTCCCTTAAATGTACCGTGAATGCGAGACGCCTCCGTCTACCCCTGCACTAGTGCAGTCACCTAGTGTGGATGCTAGACTAGAGGAAGATTACCACCGGGTTTTGAAATGGACCTCTCACCTTCGGGTTGTCGGGGTAATTAGTACAAATTCGGTTGCGGCCCCCTAAGTCCTGGAGTAGCGAGATGGCATCAAAGATACTCCAAGTCGGTACCAATTCTTTTGTAGAAAAATGTAGAGTTCGAAATATTATTCACTTGGGTCGAAAAGTCAAGTGAAACTGATACATGAGACCATACTTACGGCACTTCAAAGTTTAAGAGGGCGGAAAACGACAATGGTGATAACTTGGGCTCCACGTGTCAGAACGAGATGATTCCGGTGGCCAGAGGTAGCCGTGGTGGAGTTCCTTTGAGTGGAGATGTCAGATGCTGACTGTACAGCCAAGTCGGTGGCCGTCCGTACAGATGAATCTGCAAAGCTTAATGAAATAGTCTTCTTACGTGTAGATTTATTATCAGTGATTATTGTTTCTACTGCCATCTGTTTAGGGCGTCTTTTACCCCTGCCAGGTGACACTGAAGGTTACGTAGGGTGGAGGAGAACCCAGAGGGGTGTACTCCGGAGAGAGAGAATTCTCAGTCCATTATCAAATTATCGCAGATTGTCGATCATCGAGCAGTGTAGAATTTACCGTGCGGGAACTATCAAGTAGAGGGAATCGAAGAACTAGGAGAAGATTTTTGACACAGAGGTTACATCTGAAGAGATTTTCTGACTAATCAGAGTGTTGGCATCGAGGGATTGAGATTAGTAGACAGAATCCAGTAGAGAGGAGACCTACAACTTGTACGCATACTTTTCTGAAAAGAAAACGGGAAGCTTCTATGTGAACGCGCTGGTGCTTCACAGGAGCAGTTTTCTGATATTTTGAGTCCTTGAGCGTGAGCTTTTCAATCTGCATGATCTGGAGTTGAAGATCTACTTGCACGCCGTGTGTTTTATCTTGGCCGAACCGAGAACGTGGTGGTGTGTTTCCTTGCGATCCGTATTCCGTGTGTGATTTTTCACCTTGTGATAGCTGTGATACGATCTTCACGATCGTATCACAGCTAGAAGGTTCCGCCCTTCCTAGGAAACTCTCGCCTCGACAACGCTTCTCTATCAACTCCATGGCTGGTTGGATCTCTGAATGGAAGAAGGCGTCTGGTTCCTCCAACCTTCTTCTCGCAAAAGACAGGTTCATCTCCATGAATCGATCGGAGGTGTCTTCCTTGTCATCTAGAGGCAAGTATGCCTCTTCCATCATTGTGATCTTCTGCTTCTGGCGCGAGAACTTGAAAAATCTACTAATCAAAAAGTGAAAAGACGTTACTCTTCTCATCTCCGGGGTGGAAGATCTCGTCTCACTGTAGGAGCGGTTCTCTTCGTTACGCTTCCTCGAGTCGCAGTCGGAATGTCAACCCATACTTCAGCTTCTGGAGTCTTCAGAAGACTCCATGTAGTTGCAGAAGTTGTCTTCCACGTGATCGTGGTGCTCAACGTCTCCTCATGAGAATCTGATTCTGATCTAGAATGAATGATCAGAAAAGAGGCGCTCTTCCTAGGCATACTCCTAGGCCTCATCTTCCTTGGTGATGATGCGTGTTCTGTACCGCTGGAGTCATCTTCTCGCACCAGAAGCGTCATCTGATGAGTGCCTGATCTCGTCTGAGACACTAAAGTGGGAAGGGGAGTCACGGCCGCTGCTCGATCTTCCTCTACCGAGGTCTCTTCCTTCACCTCGCATTGTCCTGTCGGTCCATACCTCGGCAACTGATCTTCGGTCAGATCCCCCTTGGACACGTACAGATAGCAAAAGAACGGGGTGAGGTGCCCTCTTGCTGGGGTGCCCAAGTACACCAACTCTGTCTGGATGTAAGCGTGGAAGAAGGCGCCTCAATTGACGGAAAGTCTCTCCCAGATGGCTTCCATGAACTTCACGTCCTGATCTCCAAGGTATCTCGTCTTCTACGCCTTCCCCTAGGAAAAGAGGTGAAGAAACAGCTTCGCCAGAAGATGCTTCCGCGACTCCCGGTAAGCTTCTACCTTCCATCCATTCCTCCCTTGTCTATATTCCAAGAAGAGACAAGTCGTGCTTCCAGGCACATGCCACTTTCCAGAGATCATTGATAAGATCTTCTTCTCGAGCTCGTACGTTTGGTTCTCGGATTCTGGTCTGTGAAAAGCTTTGCGTCACCACTCTACCGTCCAAGAAGATGGTCTTTCTTGAGCGACCCCTGCCTTCATAGATACAAGGTTGCACGGAGGCAGTGCTGCCCAAACCTCCTTCAGAAGACCCTGGTCTGCGAGGTTCCAGTCCCACAGGAAGAAGTCAAGACCCAACTCCTTGATGAAGGGTTTGGTCTCTGTCAATTCTGCGGCTGGTAACACCAACCCTTGAGGATGCATCGACATGCTTCGAGTCTCTGTTACACTAAGCCACACGTACTAGCTGTGAGTCGAAGGCTCAGTCCTCCTCACGTCCTCACAGTCTAGCTTCCACTCTCAAAAGACGAATATAGTCTTCCAGAAGACAGCTATTCCGTCTTCCGGGATTCTAACAATGCTTCCTAAGTACTTCTCATCTTCCGAGCTATATCTAAACAATCCTAATTAAGCAAGACATCGCATGGATTCCTAAGAAGACAACCCACCTTGTATTTCGTCCTACTTCCTAACAGAAGATACAAGATGCGTGAGAAGCAAAGTGTATGAAAAGGTTCAGAAGATGGTTGCGGACTCCTACGCGAACAGTGACCTCCTGGAAGACTCCCGAGACAGCTTCTGATTAATTGACGTACTCAGAAGACTTCCCGCAGCCAGGCTTCCCATCATTGATCTCACCTGTCTTCGGCTTCCGACACGCAATCTAGTCTCACAACAGACACGGAACGTTCATACTCTGTTCTTTTGACTCCTTATCTCTCATGCACACTGAGAAGAAGCTTGCTGGATGACGAGAAGACATGACCCTCGACTATTCTCTCCAGATTCTGCCAGCAAGGCCTCTCACAACTCTCTTCTAAGTTTGGGAAGAAGAAGGAATAGGCTGTTATGGGTCGGACAGAAGAGATTTGTAAAGGACCCTCAAGTCTTCTCGTGCATTCTGTCAGCCTTTCCAATCTTCTAGTCTCTCTAGGAAGATGTGGATTTGAGAAGACGGGAAGATTGAGAGACACAGACCTGATTCTCAATTTCTAGCTTCTCGAAAAAACAATCAACTCAAAAGCTCACTCAGGATTCGTACCAAGCTTCTCTCAACACAGATTCCAATCAAATCCAATCTTGATACGAATTGCAAACAGTCGTCTTCCGAAGACGTTCAGATATTCAAAAGCGTCTTCCGAAGATGTTCAGATCTTCAGAAGCGTCTTCTGTTCATGGATTCAGGAACAAAGGCGTGGTAGGGTAGAGAAATTGACAGTCATGTGGAAAGCTCGATTCCAACTTGAGAGAAGCAGGAAGATGACTATCAAAAATTGGACAGCGCTTCCGTGCCCAATTTTCGTAGAAGAACATCAAATCATAGGGAAGCGGAGGAAAAAGAGAAAAGAACACAAGAAGATCCTCAGTACTGCTTCTGGCTGCTTCTGTTGCACCTTCAGTCTTCTGGGCGCTTCCGGTCGTCAATCCCAACTCCAATGTGACACCATGAACCTGCTCTTATCGTCAATCTTGAGATGCGCCTCTCTGCTACTATAATCGATTCTTGCTCCATCGTCTAAGCTTCTCTCTGGCTCCTAATCGACCCTCGGTGTCTGCTTCTTGAAATCCGAAGGGATTCCTTCAGCTCGACTGTGCTTCTAGCTAGTAAAATCGACCTCGATCTCTCTCTTGCCTCAATTCGATCCTATGAGTTCGCAATTTCACTCTCTTTGCTTCCACGACCTACTTCGATACCTTGATTGCAATCGACCCCTAAGGCGCAGTCGTTCTTCAGTGCGGGAAGCATGCGACCGACTTCGTGCTAATTCGTCTTGTCTCGTATCTTCTCTGCGTTTTAGGTTAATGTCTTCGGTTACTCTGAATTACCTACTACTGGGTAGTACACCTACTCTTCGATGATGTGACACGTGGTTGGTACCTCCGGAGACACAGTCACCATTTTCCAGAATATGTCTGTCTTCCGTCTTCTGTCTTCCGAAAGATATGATCGAGAAGACGTCTTCCCGAAAGATGTCCGTCTTCCATCTTTCGAAAAAGTCGACTTCTCTTTTACAAAAACTCCTTAAGATCATCTTCCTCTAAGCAAGGTGTAGTCTTAAGTAATTAAGCTACTTCAATTACATAGTTACGTTATTAACTTTAAAAATCTGAAAAAATCTTCAATCTTGCAAATTGTGGATACCACATACGTCCACCCTCACATGTTTGCATCCACATCAGAGCTTTCCGTTCTCGTCCAATATTTCTTGACACGCCACCCATTAACACGAGTGGTCATCAAGGTACCATCGAGCTCTTCCAGTTGTAAGGAATCATTGTCGAAGATCTCCAAGACTCGGTAAGGACCCATCCAGCGAAGATGAAGCTTCTCAGGGAATTTCAGATGCCTGTTGTCATATAGAAGAACCAAGTCTCCATCCGTGACAGTCACCTTCTTCAACTTGCCGTCATAGATAACCTTGCGTTGTGCTTGTACTTCGTAAGTCTTCTCTAGAGTTGTATTCTTGTCTTCTTCGAACTCCACAAAGTTCAGAAGACGCTGCTCCTAGCTTTCCTCTTCTTCCATGCGTCTGGTAACAGCTACTCTATAAGTAGGGACCTCTAACTCGATGAGAACAACGGGTGTCATCTCATAAGTTAGGTAGAAAGGTGTCTTCTGGATGATGACCTTAGGTGAAATCCTAAAAGTCCACAACACAGATGGCAGCTTCGTGTCTCAATCATATGTGGTTAACAGTTATCTTATTCAAATATTACAAAGAAGATTGTTCTATTTCTTTGTCAATCCATTAGCTTTTGGGTTGTACGGTGTCATCTTCCGATGCTTGATCTTGAAGTACCGGGTCAAGAGAGAAATAGTCTCATTTAGAAAATGAGTGTCTCTATCTGACACTAGTTCTAACGGGCATCCGTATCGGATGATGATGTTGTGCAAAAGAAACTTGGCCACCACTACAACGTCGTTCTTCCTTATGGCTTCGTCCTCTATCATCTTCGTGGCGTAATCTGTAGCTATCAGGATGTACTGTGCTCGTGTTCTTCTAGCTACCGGAGCGATTGGCCCAACAAAGTCAATTCTTCACTTTTCAAAAGGAGCGAGAGGTAAAATGAGAATAAGAGGTCACTTAGTAGTAGCTGTCGGTCTTCTCATCCTCTAGCATGCATCACATCTTCTGATCTCCTGAAAAGTGTCTTTGTACATGGTTGGTCATCAGTAGCCGGCGTCCAACATCTTCTTCACTGTCGTCTTCAGTCCATAGTGACCCCCAGCATCTTCATAGTGAAGACCCGTGATCACTGACTTAATCTCTGAAGGCTCAAGGCACCTCCTCAGCTTCTCGTCATGTCCCTTCCTAAACAAGATACCCTAGAAGATGACGTAGGGGCCTGCCTTGTTTAAGAAGATAGTCTTCTGCTCGGCATCCGATCCTTCGGGGTACTGTTGGTCTTCCAAGAACTTCCTCAGGTCCTTGAAAATTGATTCCTCTGTGGAAGTCGTGTAAACCGGATCAGAAGACCTAGTCTCGACTTCTGAGGAGTAGGCGGTACGTCCCCCCTCAGATGATATCGTCTCTGGAGAAACTTGAAACAGCTTCTCATCAGAGAACTCGTCTTCCACTTCATCTTCTTGACGTTCTGTCTCCAATCTGGATAGATAGTCAGCATTGACATGTTGTCTTCCAGGTCTGTACTCAACCGTGTAAGTAAATTCCTGGAGTAGAAGAATCCACCTAGCTATCCTACCAGACAAATCTGCTTTCTTCATCAGATGCTTCAAAGAAAAATGATCCACATAGAAGACAAATGGATTAGCTAGAAGATAGTGCCTAAACTTCATACAGGAGTAAATCATGCCAAGACACTCCCTTTTAGTTGTCGAGTATTTCTTCTCTGCATCGCTGAGTTGTCTTTCCGCATAGTAGATGAGATAATCCTTCTTCTTCTCATCTTTCTGGCTCAATACCACCCCTATAGCAAAAGCAGAAACATCCACATAAATGTGGAAGATCCTTTTCCAATCAGGTGGCCTTAGGACAGGAGATTCTGACAGAAGTCTTTTCATCTCCTCGAAAGCTTCTTGCTGCTCAAAAGACCAGACGTAAGGTTCGTCCTTCTTCAGCAACTTGGTAAGTCTTCTTGCTACCTCTGCATACTTGTCAATAAACCTCCGATAGTATCCTACGTTACCCAGGAAGCTTCTCAACTGAGTCAAGTTAGCAGGTGGGTGAAGTTTCATGATAACTTCCACCTTAGCACAGTCGACTTCTATGTCTCTTCCAGAAATCCTATCCTCGGAAGACTCCATGTAGTTGCAAAAGCTGTCTTCCGTGTGATCTTGGTGCTCAGCGTCTCCTCCTGGAAATCCGACTCCGATCCAGAATGAATGAACGAAAAAGAGACGTTCTTCCTAGACACACTCCCATCTTCCTTGGTGATGATGCGTCTTCTGTACCGCTGGAGTCATCTTCTTGCACCAGAAGCGTCTTCTAATGAGTGTCTGGTCTCGTCTGAGGCACTAAAGTGGGAGAGGGAGTCACGGCCGCTGCTCGATCTTCCTCTACCGAGGTCTCTTCCTTCATCTCGCACTGTCCTGTCGGTCCATACCTCGTCAACTGGTCTTCTGTCGGATTGTAGTGTCGCAGGATTACTCCTTTTGCCCATTTAGTATACAAGATATCGTTCCCACAGAGGATTTGCACAAGTAACGCTGCTCTAAGTTCTAAGATCTGTTCAAACACACGAGTTTTGTCTAAAAATCCCGTCTTCTCACAAAACCACACGTCTTCCAGACAAGCCAAAAGGTGCTCTGGAACTAAACAAACAACTACTAACTAAAATATCACACAACTATTCACAGAGAAGCTCGGGAAGACGCTTTTCCTGCTTCCAAGTCACTTCTTCCGGTCTTCTCAGTACTGTCTTCCCAAAGCAATTCTCGGCTTCTGAGGGTTCAACTCGGCTTCTCATACCTCTAGAAGACTGTCCTGCTTCGCAGAAGTCAATTAGTAACGACTGTTACACCTTATTCTCGCACTCACATTCCAACGGGTTAGATTAATCACAGGGTGTATGCCCTCTGTAGCCTTCCCAGGCTTCTGCCTATCGAAATGATCTTCCTGCTGCACTACAAACGACATTCACCTTCACGGAAGCTCAATAGAAATCTCGGAAGCTCACTAGAAGAAGGTAAGAAGATGGGGAAGATGAGAGAAGATGGGGAAGAAGGGGAAATCCAAACAAGAGAAAATAAGATGAAAAGGAGAAATTAAGATTCCGACAGGCTTCTAGTCCGGATCCTGACTAACAAGCCATTCTTGCTTGTAATAGTTTGGGGAGGAAGATAACAAACGTGCGTACAGTTGCACCGTCTTCTACTTGAGGATGTCGTCTTCTGTGGTGGGAAGAAGGCTACTTTCTTCTTCTCTTCGCTGCTCCAACTACTCTGTCATCTCGGATCCCTTATCCATAAGACCATCCGTACGCGGATCCTAAGTGCTCAATTGGACGAGCCAAGCTACACTTCCACCACTGCTGACAGTCATCGCCACTCAAGAAGGACACTTCTCATGCACAATTGGGAGTAAATTCAATGAACCCACCACCCAGTAGCCACGAGCAAAGCTTCTGCACTCAAATCAGCAATCCATTCTCCGAGAAGAAGGTACATAGGTGTTGGGAAGCTCGCTCCCTCTACTTCCTGCGCCTACTCCTCGACACATCAGTCTAATCAGCAGGACTGCACGAGGATGTCGTTCCATGCTTCTAGACTGCCCACTACCTCTATCTACATCTTCGACCCACTGTTGGAAGCGAACATGCAGACCCCTCCGATATAATCCCAGTCTATTCGTATGTCTCAAACATTCGGGTGTAGTGTGTGAAGAATTGTATATCCTATGTCTTGTCTCTAATGTGTCTCTAAGTTCTACTCTTCGATCCTACTTATGCTGTCTATCCCGAGAAAACAAAAGAGACGACCACCAAGGAGAGATGGGCGCTGTCAGAAGGCTGCCAACCCACATGCAAGCCAGTTCTCCTTCCCGGTTTAGCCATCCAGTTTGCTGTTCCTACGCTACCTATGCTGTCACATGGTTCCCTAACTAATTTTACACTGAAAAACTGCCACCCCAAAGATAGCATGTTCGGTCCTACTAAATTGGGATGTCAACGTCAGTTACTATCTACTCTGATTGCTTGGTGGCAATCTCTACCCGATCTGCTCCTATCGGAGCTCCTAATGCGGCTTCTGACAAGTTAGCAAGTCTTGCGAACACCTCGGGTAACACTGAGGTGGCTTCTTCCTCCTCGTTCTTCGCTGGCCCTGCTGTCGCTGCTACTGCTTCTTCCTCGGCTTCTGCTCGTGCTTCGGAAGACGGAAGCGTCTTCTGGGAAGCGGAGTCGAGTGGTGCTTCCTCGCTCTTCTGAGGCATTGGTGCGGCACTAGGGACTATGACGACCTCACAGGGGTCCGGAGAAGTCACTTCCTCCACACGGAAGACCGGAGAAGACGGCTCATCTTCCTGTCTTCCAGAAGACATCTTGTCTTCCGGGGCTTCTTCCGAGGCCTTCTCGACTTCCAACGCGGTCACTACCAAGTGCACCGCAAGGTCGAACTCCTCCTTCTCCAATTCGGATCCAATCGATGGTGCTGGGGCTTGAGAAGATGCGGTTGCAGGTGTCGGAAACGAGAGAAGACCATAGAGTGTCTTCACTCCCTCTATCTGCCGATCCAAATACCTGAACATGCTTTCCCTGCATTCCACCAACATTGTCTTGGACTCGTTGTCCCATCCTCAGCCAGGGTAAGCAACTTCCTACCCGCAGTGAAGTTGAACTTCTTCCGAAGCGCTTCCACCCACTGGGCTAGCATCTCCTGCGTACGAGCTTCCGCTGCTCTCCGCTGCGTCTTCTCGGCTGCAACTCGCGCTTCTGCGGCTTCTCGCTGCGTCTTCGATGTCGTCTTCTCCTCTGCGAGGGCGGTGATCTTCTCCCGTACTCGGAGAACCTCCTGATCGTGCTGCTGCAAGCGTGCCTGTAACTCCTGGTGGTTCTTCCGAAGCTGTACCAACTCCTTGGTAGAAGCGGCTGCTTCTTCCTTGAACTTTGCTGCGAGCTTCTCCGTGATGTGAAGGTCAGCTTCCCGTACCTCTGCCTTCTTCTGGCCCTCTTCCTGCTGCATCAGGAAGCGCAGGCCGAATCCAAGTTGCAAGGACTTCTCCTGAGCCTTCGCTCTCTTCTCCAGCAACTCCATAGCTGGCTGGATCTCTGAGTGGAAGAAGGCACTGAACTCTTCCAGTCTTCTTCCTGCGGAAGACAAGTTCATCTCCACAATCCGATCGGAGGTACCTTCTTTCTTCCCTAGAGGTAAGGATGTCTCGTCTGCTGTTGCCGTCTTCTGCTTCTGCACAAGGGGAGAAGACATTCTTCTCGTCTTCCGTGGTGGAAGATCCCTCCCTATGGTAGAAGCGGTCCTCTTTACTGCGCTTCCTCGCTTCGCAGTAGGGGTACCCATCCATCCTTCGTCTTCTGGAGTCTTCGGAAGACTCCATGGTGTGTCAGAAGCGGTCTTCTGGTCCGATCGGGTACTCAAGAACTCCTCCGGTGAGTCGGACTCCGATCCTGAATGAATGAGGGAGGTGGGCTTCCTAGGTACACTTCTAGGACCCATCTTCCTCGGAGGCGTGGCATCTTCCGACCCACTAGAGTCGTCTTCCCTCACCAAAAGCATCTTCTGATGAGTACCGGGTCTTGTCTGCGGCATCAGGGTGGGCGGGGGAGTTATTGCTACTGCTCGGTCATCTTCTCCCGAGCTCTCCTCCTTCTCCTCACGCTTTCTTGTTGGTCTGTACCTTGCCAGCTGATCTTCCGTGAGATCCCCCTTGGCCACGTACAAGTAACAGAAGAACGGAGTGAGGTGTCCTCCTGCCGGAGTACCTAAGTATGCCAGCTCTGTCTGCACGTAGGCGTGAATGTACGCCCCCAGTTGACACTCTCTCCAACACACACTGCTTCCAAGAATGCTACGTCCTGATCTCCGAGATATCTTGTCTTCTGCGCTTTTCCCTTGGGAAAGAGATGCAGAAACAGCTTCGCCAGGAGTCGTTTCTTCGGCTCTCGGTAAGATTCGATCTTCCATCCGTTTCTCCCCTGCCTTTCTTCCAAGAAGAGACAAGTGGTGCTCCTAGGCAAGTGCCACTGTCTTGAGATTATGGGTGAGATCTTCTTCTCGTACCAATAACCTTGGTGCTCCTCTTCTGACTGTGAAAGGTCATGCGCCACCACTCCTCGGTCCAGGAAGATGGTCTTCCACGAGCTACTCCTGCCTTCGTAGGTACACGGTTGCGTGGCGGTAACGCTGCCCAAACCTCCTTCAGAAGACCCTGGTCGGCAAGGTTCCAGTTCCATAGGAAGAAGTCGAGATCCAACTCCTCGATGAAGGATGAGGCCTCGGTCAATTCTGCCACTGGTAACACCAATCCTCGCGGATGCATCGACATACTGGGAAACTCTGTTGCACTAAGCCACACGTGTTTACTGTGAGCTGAAGGCTCAGTCCTTCCCAAGTGCCCACATTCTAGCTTCTATTTCTCAGAAGACGAAACTAGTCTTCCAGAAGATATCGTTCCCACAGAGGATTTACATAAGTAACGCTGCTCTAAGTTCTAAGATCTGTTCAAACACACAAACACACGGGTTTTGCTTAGGAATCCCGTCTTCTCACAAAACCACGCGTCTTCCAAGTACGCCAAAATATACTCTGGATCTAAATAAACAACTACTAACTAAAATATCACACAACTATTCACAGAGAAGCTCGGGAAGACGATCTTCTTGCTTCTGGGTTGCTTCTTCCGGTCTTCTCAGTACCGTCTTCCCGAAGCGATTCTCGTCTTCTGGAGGTTCAGCTCGTCTTCTCACACCTCCAGAAGATGGTAGTGCTTCGCAGAAGTCGACTTGCACGGCTGTTACACCTTACTCTCACACTCACATTCCAACTAGGTTAGATTAATCACAGGGTGTATGCCCCTTGTAGCCTTCTCAGGCTTCTGTCTACGGAAATAGTCTTCCTGCAGCACTACAACGACATTCACCTTCACGAAAGCTCAATAGAAATCTCGGAAGCTCACTAGAAGAAGGTAAGAAGATGGGGAAGATGGGAGAAGATGGGGAAGATGAGAAAATCCAAACAAGAGAAAACAAGATGAAAAGAGGAAATTAAGATTCCGACAGGCTTCTAGTCCGGATCCTGACTAACAAGCCATCCCTGCTTGTAATAATTTGGGGAGGAAGACAACAAACATGTGTACAGTTGCACCGTTTTCTACTTGAGGATGTCGTCTTCTGTGGTGGGAAGAAGGCTTCTTTCTTCTTCTCTTCGCTGCTCCGACAACTTTGTCTTCTGGGATCCCTTACCCATAAGACCGTCCGTACGCGGATCCTAAGTTTCGCGCACCTACCGCCTTGTTGCGCCAGCGGAAGCTCTAGCTCAGTAGGTCGCAAACTTTACACCGCTAACCTGCAAACACAATCACAAGTTAGCGTCCATGCACCACTTACCTTAGTTCTGGTTGGTCCGGACCGGAGCCGGACCGTCTCCTTAATCATCAAGCTCAGCAATCCTAAGTCCCGACTTAGATCCGCCTAAGTCGGTCCCAAACATGAGCAAGTCACAATATGACTTGGGACGGACTTCCCATAAAGTCCAGGGTCCTAAACGGTGCCTCCAGCACACCTAGCGGCCCAACCGCCCGTGATGTCCGTCTGGGTCTAGGCTCCCGAACGGTGGTCTAACCCGCCGACTCGTTCCCTAGTCTTGCCCCAGCCCTTACATCGTTCCTAAGTCTAGACGTCCAAGTCTAGATCGGAACGTGCCTTGGAACTGGCCCAGCCATCACCTCATGCCCCCAGAGTCCGCCCGCCGAACCCTGGGGTCGGGTGACTCGTCCTGGCCCACCCAGGCATCGAGCCCCCCTCATATATACTTCTGGGGATCGGCGGCCCCGCCCTCCTCTTTGGTCCTTGAAAATTATACCACAACCCGATTGTGGTTCGGCCATAACTTCCAGCTCGGAGGTCAGATCGAGGAGTGTTATATATCACTGGAAAGCTCTCGACGAGATCTTTCCAATGATACCTCACTCGCCTCGAGATCTTACGTGCAGCTCCGTCCACGACCTAAAACGTCCCTGGAGCTCCAACACTTAGCAGTTTTTCCGAAAACCTGTGGTCCAGACCCAGGGTCGAACCCTGTGGTTCGTCTGCGTCTCCGACTCACGTCTCGGTCCCGCGTCTCAGACCTATGTCTGAGACTCATGTTTCAGTCCGTTCTCAGACTCGCCCCCTTAGGTCAGCGTTCGTCTGGGGCCCTCTTGGGGTAGGCCCTTATGTCCTAACCCAAGGTTCCAACCTTGGTTTAGAGAACCACTTAGGGTTCATCTGATCCCGACTTGCCGGTCACGCCGTTAAGTCCTACTCGCAGCGTTCACAACCTAGCGCAAGTCCGCTAGGGTTCTGTTGTTCGCGGCTGCGCCCGATCTTGAGAATGAGAGGCGCGACACTCACCCCCACTTTGGAGGTTGATGCCCTCATCAACAATGATCCTTTAAGTTAACACCAAGTTCAAAATGGGTAGCCAACCCCTTGGCGCCAAAATTGCGTTCTGGTAGCTAACCCGCAATTCCCTTCTTGGCTTGAGTCTTAAGTTGTCGCTAGAACCCTTAGAAAATTCCAACTAGTCTCGGGAAAAGCCTTACCTTTTTGGCTTACCCTAAACAAAACTAGTTGGCAACTTCTAAACATTCTACTTAAGACTCTAACTTGCAAACTATAAGTATTCACACCTACTTACGAGGTCCCCCGAAACTCACTTTCCGGTCGCAACCTGATTTGACTTAGACGCGAGACTAAGTTTACTTTGTAGAAAACCACAAAGCAAGATCACCCCAAGCCCCAAGACAAGTATGAAAGTTCATACTTGCTTTGCCAACGCTACGGCAAACCTAAGTCTTGACATCAAGACTTAGTCTTGATTTAGATGCTTATCCAAACCAGCTCGCTTCCTTTGAGTGTGCTTCGTTCCTCCTCTTGACGACATCCTAGGCATCTGATCAGAACTAGTCATAGCCATGCACTACCAATACACTTAGACAAATTTTCAAGAAACAAAATCTTTATTTCCAAACACAAGTCAAAGCTACAAAGTCCATCGGCCCAAATCGCCTCAAGTTGCTACTCGTATGGTTCGTCGTTTCTTCACTCCTCGCTGTAAGGAGATGTCCTCATCTTGCTAACGTCCTTGTTGTCCTTGTCTCCGCTTGAAGAGGTCCAATGCTTCGCTCGCATGTGCGAGATCTTCCTCTGGCACCCAAGTTGCTTCCTTCAAATGGTAACCACGCCATTTGACCAAGTACTCCATTCGGTTTGATTTGCGCCGAGATCGCAAAATGGACTCCACCTCATATTCTGCTTCGCCTTGCACGACATCAGGTTGAGGCCTAAGAACCTGTTTGCGCTCGGGTCGCAAATCATCCTTGAAGTGTTTCTTTAATAAAGAAACATGGAAAGTCGGATGCAACTGCCACTCGCGAGGAAGGTCTAAGGTATAGACGTCTTCGTGCGGATTCTTGACAATGACAAAAGGTCCCGCGAACTTCGATGAAAACTTCGCCGATATTTCCTTCGGAAGTGTGAAGTTTTTCGCACTTAACCATACTTCTTCGCCCACTTGAAACTTCACTTGCCGCCGATGCTTGTTTACCTGCTTTGTGTATCTTTGCTGCGCCTTCTCGAGGTTTTTCTTAACTTGCTCCTCGCGCCGCTGCATTGCCGCCACCAACTCTTCAGCTGATGTTTGCCGTGTTCTTGGTCGTGCCGATGTAGAACTCCCTGCAAGAGTAAAGTCAAGAGGCCCTTCTGACTCACGTCCGTAAGCCAGTAAGAAAGGCGATTCACCGGTTGCCGAATGCTTCGTGGAATTGTAGCAATACTCCGCGAGACTGAGCCACTCCGCCCAATCACTTTGGTCCGCGCTCACATAATTCCTCAAGTATTGATTCAGAACCGAGTTAACTCGTTCCGTTTGCCCATCTGTTTCCGGATGAAAGGCGGTACTAAATTTTAATTTAGTCCCCAATTTTTGGAACAAGTGTTTCCAAAAGGCACTTGTGAACTTAGAGTCTCTATCTGAAATAATACTCCGAGGCAATCCATGTGAACGTCACCAAGTATCTAAGAACAACCGAGAAGTCGTGAACGCTGTTGCAGTGTCCAAGGTCGGAGCAAACTTCGCTAGTTTGCTAAACCGGTCAACTATCACAAAAATCGCGTTGTATCCATTCGAGTCAGGCAGAGAGGTAATGAAGTCCATGCTAATGATTTCCCAAGGTCGGACTGGAATCGGCAGAGGATGAAGCAACCCTTGTTTCTTTTCATAAGAAACGCGGTTCGCTTGACAGGTTACACATGTTTTCACAAAGTGGGCAACATCGTCTTTCATGTGGGACCAATAACACTTTTTAGCTATCACTGCTAATGTGGACTTTTCGCCTTTATGACCCGATAAGGGCGCATCGTGGCATTCTTTTAACAACTTGGTCCTAAGTTTTCCTTGTCCCACATAAACCCGACTTTGCTTGAACATGAGTAACCCATGCCTTAGCTACATGTTCTGCAACTTCACTCCTCGCTTGAGCTGTTCCAGATACTCCTTCGCTTGATCGTCGCTCATGTAACCTTCACGTATTCGCCTCTCCAAATCTGACTCCTTATGATACATAGCTCGCAAAATCTGTGTTGACGATGGAAGATATTCCTCCTTGCGACTCAAGGCGTCAAGAACCACATTGTCCTTCCCTGCTTTGTGGATCAATTCCACATTCATGAGCGCCAAGGTATCATGCCACCGCAGTTGCTTTGGTGTCACCCGATCTTGTGTCTCAAAGTACTTGAGCGAGATGTTATCAGTATACACTTGGGTCTTGTGAAGTCCCAAGTAATGCCGCCATTTCCTCAAGCAATGAACCACCGCAAACAGTTCCTTCTCGTGAGTCGGCCATTGACTCTCTGTCCCAGATAGCTTTTTGCTTTCATACGCTACAAGTTTTCCATCCTGCACCAACACTCCGCCAATCGCATAGTCGCTCGCGTCCGTGTGCACTTCGAATGGTTTGTCGAACTCTGGCAGCTTCAATACTGACGCCTTTGACAAAATAGCTTTGATCGTCTGAAACGCATCATCCACCTCCTTGGTCCAACTTACTTGTGCGTCTTTGCCCGTCCAGTCCGTCAGCGGCTTCGCGATCTTTGAAAACCCCTTCACATACTTACGGTAGAACTGCGCCAATCCTAAGAATCGCCGCATCCCCTTCACTGTAGTCGGAGGCTCCCAAGTCACAATCGCATCCACCTTCTGCATATCCGGACCGACTCCTTCTGCACTAATTACATGTCCCAAGAAGTTAATGCGCTCCAAACCAAACTCACTCTTGTCAATGTTGGCAAACAGCTTATGCTACCGCAGCTTCGTCAACACCACCCGTAGCTGCTCCGCGTGCGACTCCAAGGTTTTGGAGTAGATCAAGATGTCGTCGATGTAAACGATGACAAACTCATCCATCTCCTCGCGAAAAATTGTGTTCATCAATGTAGTGAACGTCGAAGGGGCGTTGCAGAGTCCAAATGGCATCACGACGAATTCAAACGATCCGTATCTGGTTCGACAAGCGGTCTTCTCAACATCTGGGTCAGCTATCCGGATCTGGTAATATCCTGACTTCAAGTCTATCCTGCTGAAGTACTTCGCACCTGCTAACCTATCAAAGAGGTCATCTATCCTTGGCAAGGGATAGTTATTCTTCACCGTCACCTTATTGAGTGCACGATAATCTACGCAGAGTCGTAACTTCCCATCCTTCTTCTTTGCAAAAAGAACTGGGGCTCCATAAGGTGACTTGCTGGTTCGAATATATCCCCGCGCTAATAGCTCGCCGAGTTGTCTTTTCAACTCAAGGAGTTCCACCTGATTGAGTCGATAAGGGGCTTTGGAAGGTGGTTCTGATCCTGGCAAGACCTCGATCTTGTGATCCACCACCCGCCTTGGAGGTAATTCAGCAGGTAACTCATCCGTCAAGACATCCTCAAACTCCTTAATCACTTCACGAAGCACCTTCGGAAGTTTAGTCGCGTCTCCTGATGTTTCCTCTTGTTTGTCACCCGCCATCAAATCTGCAACCCGCATCAAACACATGACCCCGTCGTTGAAGTCCATCTGTTTGCCTTTGATCAAATTCACTGCAAAGTCATCAATTTTCCGCGCCTTCCAGATCAGCCTCACTCCCAGCTTCCGCCCTTTAACTCTAACGTTTAACCTTAAAGGTTTCCGCCTAAGTTCCACTTCAAACCTGTCCAAGAAACTATTCTCCAAAACCGCATGGATATCATCCATCTCGCACACCGTGAAGTTCTCTGTGAACTCCAACTTCCCACACACAAATCGTACGTCCAAGGCCACTTCAGAAGTTTGGTACGTCTTGCCCTTGGCAAAGCGTACCTGAATAGGCTTGTCTGCCTTGGAGGTAGACAAGCCCAACTTCTTCACCAACTTTGGACTTATGAAGGAGTGAGTCGCTCCTGTGTCCACAAGAAAAGTAACATCACGGTTAGCAACCTTGGCTTGTAGATACATCAGTCCCGGCGTCTTCTTCGTGGTTCTCAAGGTCACAGTCATCTGGCCCTCCAACAAGTCCTTTGCAACAAATGCATTCATGCTACAGTTACTAACCTTAGGTTTCGTACACCCCTTAGCAATGTGGCCCGCCTCGCCACAGTTGTAGCAAGTAAACTTAGCGCCATTGCCTTTCTGAGGTGTCTGCCCCTTAGGTTTTACTCCTGTTTGCTGCCGCTTTGCTGCCGGGGCAGAAGTATCCTTCCGATCCTTCTCACCCCCATCCCATTGTCGCTTGAAGCCCTTGTTCTTCTTCTGGAACTTGTCCGTGCTGCGAGGTTCAAAAGGTTTTTGTTGCTGGACTTCATCATCCCCAATTCGCTCCGCTAGCTTCAAAAGTTCGGCACTTGTCGCAGGTAGCTCCGGCATCCGAAAGAGAGCCTTCTCCGAGCTGGACTTGAGTCCCCCAATGAATATACATATTTTGGTCTCCTCAGTCCACTTGGAGAACGAATCCAGTTTGGCACTGAACTCGCGCACATAAGCACTTAAGGTCCCTGTCTGCTTCAGCCGAACTAACTCAACACCGTCCCGAATCCTCTGATACTCCGGAGTGAATCGTCCCGCGAGCAACTCCTTGAACTCCTTCCAACCAAGCGCCGAGACGGTCAAGGCATGCTCATCCCTGTATGCGGTCCACCAGAGAAGCGCATGATCCTTCAGGAACGTAACCGCCGCTCTCACTTTGTCTGACTCCTGAGCCTGATGCGCTTCAAAGTATAGGTCCAACTCAGTTAAGAAATCCTTAACCTTGCGAGCCCGTCCTATACCTGTAAACGGAGTCGGCAAATTTGTCTTACAAAGCTTTCTGGTAGACGAGGAACTTCCTTGGCCTGCCTCAAGCTCAGCGATACGTTTATCCCTGGAGGCCATACCTTCCTGCATGGTCTTCATCATTTTGATGAGTTCCGCATACAAGGCTCCTTGACTTCCCGCGCCTGCATCGTTGGGCACCGTTGGCAAGACTCCATCTTGCTGCAGCGGTGCCACAGCTGGAACTGGGCTTCCTTGACGTTGGGGCGAAGGTTGTCGGTTATCGTCCCCTGACTGTGCCTCGGGGCTAGCTCGAGTCGATCTGGTCCCGGTGTCAGCCGCTCCACGTTTCTTGATCTTCCTCCTGGAACTCTGTCCGACGTCGGCCATCGCTCCAAGTGTTCACCTAGAAACGCTGATCCGCTTCGTGTCTTGCGTCCCTCCTCAAGCGTCCAGCCTTCAGCCGCTACCTCAAGTTCTCGCTCACCGAAGCGTTGGCTCTGATACCACTTTTCGCGCACCTACCGCCTTGTTGCGCCAGCGGAAGCTCTAGCTCAGTAGGTCGCAAACTTTACACCGCTAACCTGCAAACACAATCACAAGTTAGCGTCCATGCACCACTTACCTTAGTTCTGGTTGGTCCGGACCGGAGCCGGACCGTCTCCTTAATCATCAAGCTCAGCAATCCTAAGTCCCGACTTAGATCCGCCTAAGTCGGTCCCAAACATGAGCAAGTCACAATATGACTTGGGACGGACTTCCCATAAAGTCCAGGGTCCTAAACGGTGCCTCCAGCACACCTAGCGGCCCAACCGCCCGTGATGTCCGTCTGGGTCTAGGCTCCCGAACGGTGGTCTAACCCGCCGACTCGTTCCCTAGTCTTGCCCCAGCCCTTACATCGTTCCTAAGTCTAGACGTCCAAGTCTAGATCGGAACGTGCCTTGGAACTGGCCCAGCCATCACCTCATGCCCCCAGAGTCCGCCCGCCGAACCCTGGGGTCGGGTGACTCGTCCTGGCCCACCCAGGCATCGAGCCCCCCTCATATATACTTCTGGGGATCGGCGGCCCCGCCCTCCTCTTTGGTCCCTGAAAATTATACCACAACCCGATTGTGGTTCGGCCATAACTTCCAGCTCGGAGGTCAGATCGAGGAGTGTTATATATCACTGGAAAGCTCTCAACGAGATCTTTCCAATGATACCTCACTCGCCTCGAGATCTTACGTGGAGCTCCGTCCACGACCTAAAACGTCCCTGGAGCTCCAACACTTAGCAGTTTTTCCGAAAACCTGTGGTCCAGACCCAGGGTCGAACCCTGTGGTTCGTCTGCGTCTCCGACTCACGTCTCGGTCCCGCGTCTCGGACCCACGTCTCAGACCTATGTCTGAGACTCATGTTTCAGTCCGTTCTCAGACTCGCCCCCTTAGGTCAGCGTTCGTCTGGGGCCCTCTTGGGGTAGGCCCTTATGTCCTAACCCAAGGTTCCAACCTTGGTTTAGAGAACCACTTAGGGTTCATCTGATCCCGACTTGCCGGTCATGCCGTTAAGTCCTACTCGCAGCGTTCACAACCTAGCGCAAGTCCGCTAGGGTTCTGTTGTTCGCGGCTGCGCCCGATCTTGAGAATGAGGGGCGCGACATAAGTGCTCCACTGAACGAGCCAAGCTACACTTCCACCACTGCTGACAGTCACCGCCACTCAAGAAGGACACTTCTCATGCACAATTGGGAGTAAATTCAAGGAACCCACTACCCAGTAGCCACGAGCAAAGCTTCTGCACTCAAATCAGCAATCCATTCCCCGAGAAGAAGGTACATAGGTGTTGGGAAGCTCACTCCCTCTACTATCTGCTCCTACTCCTCGACACATCAGTCTAATCAGCAGGACTGCACGAGGATGTCGTTCCCTGCTCCTAGACTGCCCACTACTCATCTACATCTCCAAGCCGCTGCTGATAACCAGAGAATGCAGACTTCTTCCTGCGTAATTCCCTTAGTCTAACATCGAGCGTAGCTAATCTGTCTGCACCGTAGAATTTGTATGTGTGTGCAGATCTCTGTAGTGTGTCTAATGTGCTATGAGTCTGCACCGTAAAATGTTGGTGTTTGTGCAGAACTCAATTCTCCACACGGGTCTAATTTCCTACTCTTTGATCCTACTTAACCATCGCCATGAGAACCAAGGGAGACGACCACCGGAGAGAGATGGGCGTTGACAGGAGGCTCCCACCCCACATGCAAGCCATTTCCCTTCCAGCTTTAGTCATTTGCCTTGTTGTTCTTACGCTACCTATGCTGCCACATGATCACTAGCTAATTTAAGACTGGTTCTGTCACCTCCTAATATAGCATGTGATTACTTTACTAAGTTTGGACAAGATTGACTTGTCTGCGGTGCTTGCTGCCTACTCTGATTGCTCGGTGGCAATCTCTACCTGATCTGCTCCTATCGGAGCTCCTAGCTCGGCTTTTGATAAGCTAGAAAGCCCTGCAGTTACCTCGGGTGTCACTGAGGTGGCTTCCTCCTCATCGTTCTTCACTGGCCATGCTGTCGCTGCTGCTGCTTCTTCCTCAGCTTCAGCTTCAGCTTCTACTTCGGAAGACGGAAGCGTCTTCTGGGAAGTTGGGTCGATCGGTGCTTCCTCGCTCTTCTGGAGCATTAGCTTGGTACTGGGAGCCATGGTGACCTCATAGGGGTCCGGGGAAGTCGCTTCCTCCACGCGGAATACTTGGGAAGACGGCTCGTGTTCCTGTCTTCCAGAAGACATCTTGTCTTCCGGGCGTCTTCCGGGGTCTTCTCGACTTCCAACGCTGTCACTACCAAGTGTACAGCGAGGTCGAACTCCTCCTTCTCCAAGTCTGGTCCTGTTGATGATGCTGGTGCTTGGGAAGATGCGTTTACTGGTGGCGGGATCAAGAGAAGATCATAGAGTGTCTTCACTCCCTCTATCTGCCGATCCAAGTATCGGAACATACTCTCCTTGCACTCCACCAACATTGCTTTGGACTCATCGTCCCACTCCCTAGCTAAGGTAAGGAGCTTCCTCCCCACGGTGAAGTTGAACTTCTTCCGAAGCGCTTCCACCGAGTGAGCTAGTAACCCCTGTGCACGAGCTTCCGTTGCTTCTCTTTGCGTCTTCTCGGCTGCAACCTGCGCTTCTGCGGCTTCCCGCAGAGTCTTCCACGTCGTCTTCTCTTCTGCAAGGGCGGTGATCTCATCCCGCACTCGTAGAACCTCCTGGTCACGCTGCTATAAGCGCGCCTGCAACTCCTGGTTGCTCTTCTTCAGCTGCACTAACTCCTTGGAAGAAGTGACGTACTTGTTGTGAGTCGAAGGCTCAGTCCTTCCCTAAGTCCTCACAATATAGCTTCTACTCTCAGAAGACGAATCTAGTCTTCCAGAAGACAGCTACTCCGTCTTCTGAGATTCTAACAATGCTTCCTAAGTAGCGCTCGTCTTCCGAGCTGTATCTAATCAATCCTAACTAAGCAAGGCCTCGCATGGATTCCTAAGAAGACAACCCACCTTGCATTACATCTTGCTTCCTAACAGAAGATACAAGACATGCGAGAAGTAGAGTATAGGAAAGGTTCAGAAGATGGTTGTGGGCTCCTGCGGTGACAGTGGCCTCTGGGAAGACTCTCGGGACAGTTTCCGATTCAATAACGTTCTCGGAAGACCTCCCGAAGTCAGGCTTCTCTTCACTGGTCTCACCTGTCTTCTGCTCCCTACACGCAATCTGACCTCACAACAGACTCAAAACATTTGCACTCTGTTCTTCTGACTTCTTATCTCTTATACACACTCAGAAGAAGCTTGCTGCATGATAGGAAGACTTGACCCTCGACTATTCTCTCCAGATTCTGCCAGCAAGACTTCTCACAACTCTCTTCTAAGTTCGAGAAGAAGAAGGAATGGGCTGCTATGGGTCGGACAGAAGAGACCCGAAATGGACCCTCACGTCTTCTTGCGCATTTTGCCAGCCTTTCCAGTCTTCTAGTCTCTCTAGGAAGATGTGGATTTGAGAAGCTTGGAAGACCGGGAGGCACAGGCCTAGTTCCCGTCTTCCAACCTCTCAAAATAACAAACAACTCACCAAGCCACTCGGAATTCGTACCAAGCCTCTCTTATCACAAAAGCAAAGCAAATCCACTCTTGATACGAATTGGGTACAGTCGACTTCCGAAGACAGTCAAGCTACTGAAGCGTCTTCCGAAGACAGTCTTCCGAAGATGTTCCAATCTTCCGAAGCGTCTTCCATCTTCCGCCGTCTTCCGAGAAGACATTTCCCGGAAGACGGTCGTCTTCCGAAGAAGTCAGCTTCTTATTCCAAAAAACTCATAAGATCATCTTCCTGCTAAGGAAGCCGTAATCTTAAGTAACAACGCTTCTTCAGTTATACAAACAAGTTATTATTCTTAAAAATTTCAAAAATTCGTGAATCCTGTAATTTGTGGGCACCACAAGGAGTTAGTCTCTCTGAGTGAAGGTAAGACGTCAGAGAAGTCGATTTTGGAGACTGTGGACATTGGAGGCTATGGGTTACGCTTCTATTCCGACACTTGGGAGTTAGTTGCGGTAGAAGTTAGCTTGATGTTACTCCTAGTCCTTCATGCATATATTAACACCGTTGTGTTATACGTTTTAAGTCCTACTAGACTGATAGTATGCTAGTTATCTTGTTCAAGCATTTGTGCGCTTGTGCAAGTGACTTCTTACTTGTCTATGATGTTCAATGTACATAATTTAGATTTATCATGTTGATAGGGTTTAAGCTCATGGGTTGTACTTACGTGTTGCCCATGCACGCTTTTTAGCTGGTTTAAGTTTACTTTCAGGGCTGCGTGTCATTTTAGGTAGTTTAAGATTTACGTTGGCAGTTTAAGGCATGGTAGCCTATGAGTGAAGTTAAGTTATCACGTGGATTAGGGCACTAGAGGACAGCCAAGTGGAGCTGTGAACTCCCATTGGTCTATTTTTGTCTTTTATAAAACTCTAAATTTAGAAACAAAGGTCTAAAGGAGAGTTCGAGCATTTGGTGAGGACATTGCGAAATCTGAGAGTACAGGAAGATAGAGCTCGTCGTGCCAAGCACTGTCTGTGAATTCTTGATTGATTTGGATCAATAAACAAGGAGTTATGCCAATTTGAAATTCGAGTTGAGTCAGAATTACATCACTTTTGTTGGATTTGAGGTTTTCAGTGTCAATTGTGGCAGAATCGAGGAAATTGCTTCAAACCTTCGTGGTTGCGTTCACTGTCAGCGGGGCTATGATTGTCCAAAAAATTTCAAGTCATTTGAGTGAGTGAGTAATTCAAATGACGGCCGGCCGTTGAAGCAAAGGGGGTCTGAAAAACTCTCAATCTAGAGCAACAACTTCAGAGAACGAGATTTGGAGAACGGTGTACAATCAGGAGTCCCAACTTCACAGGGGTGTTCAGCATCTTATAGACTCCGAATCCTGTAAGAATCTTTGAAAGTGATTGAGCCAATTTTCTATTGTAGATCGAAATAGCTGTCTGAGTACCAGAAATTGCCATAATATCTTTACCCAGAACTTTTCTGTCCATATCTTGGTGCCAGAATTTGGTCTCAAGCGGAAACTTCGTGTGTGTGCTCAGTGGGGCCTCTTTTACATGTAGGAGAAGTTTAGAAGTCTAAACCTTCACATATTTCTCGATCCTGAGTGTCAAAGTTCACCGTTTGATCTTATCATTGCTAGTTAAGCTTGAACTTTGCTTCCTGAACATATCAGAAGAGCCAAGAGACATGTATGAGTGTTTTATAGTGTCACCTTGTAACCTGAAGCCTATCCTTTGAGTAAACCAGCCACAGCTAGAAGCCTAGTGTTTCCTTGAGTAAACACATCATAATCTTCACGGTCATAACACAGCCAGAAGGTTCCGTCCTTCCCAAGAAAACTCTCACCACGACAACGTACAGATAGCAGAAGAACGGGGTGAGGTGCCCTCCTACTGGGGTGCCCTAGTACACCAACTCTATAAAGAGGTGAAGAAACAGCTTCGTCAGAAGACGATTCTGCGACTCCCGGTAAGCTTCTACCTTCCATCCATTCCTCCCTTGTCTATCTTCCAAGAAGAGAAAAGTCGTGCTTCCAAGCACATACCACTTCCCAGAGATCATCGGTAAGATCTTCTTCTCGAGTTCGTATTCTCGGTTCTGTGAAAAGCCCTACGCCACCACTCCACCGTCAAAGAAGACAGTCTTCTTCGAGCGACCCCTGCCTTCAAAGGTACAAGGTTGCACGGAGCTAGTGCTGCTCAAATCTCCTCAAGAAGACCCTGGTCCGCGAGGTTCTAGTCCCACAAGAAGAAATCAAGACCCAACTCCTTGATGAAGGGTTTAGCCTCTGTCAATTCTGCGGCTGATAACACCAACCCTCGAGGATGCATCGACATGCTTCGAGTCTTTGTTACACTAAGCCACACAAACTTACTGTGAGCTGAAGGCTCAGTTCTTCTCACGTCCTCACAGTCTAGCCTCCAATCTCAAAAGACGAATCTAGTCTTCTAGAAGACAGGTATTTTGTCTTCCAAGATTCTAACAGTGTTTTCTACTTCTCTCTGACAGTACTTCTCATCTTTCGAGCTATATCTAAACAATCCTAACTAAGCAAGGCATCGCATGGATTCTTAAGAAGACAATCCATCTTGCATTTCATCCTACTTCCTAACAGAAGATACAAGATGCGTGAGAAGCAGAGTGGATGAAAAGGTTCAGAAGATGGTTGCAGACTCCTGCGGACAGTGACCTCCTGGAAGACTCTCGAGACAGCTTCTGATTAACTGACGTACTCAAAAGACTTTCTGCAGCCAGGCTTCCCATCACTGATCTCACCTGTCTTCAGCTTTCGACATGTAATCTAGGCTCACAACAGACACAGAACGTTCATACTCTGTTCTTCTTACTCCTTATCTCTCATACACACTCGGAAGAAGCTTGCTGCATGACAAGAAGACATGACCCTCGACCATTCTCTCTAAATTCTACCAGCAAGACCTCTCACAACTCTTTTCTAAGTTCGGGAAGAAGAAGGAATAGGCTGCTATGGGTCGGACAGAAGAGACATGTAAAGGACCCTCAAGTCTTCTCGTGTATTCTGCCAGTCTTTCCAATCTTCTAGTCTCTCTAGGAAGATGTGGATTTGAGAAGACGGGAAGATTAGGAGGCACAGGTCTGGTTCCTAGTTTCCAGCTTCTCGAAACAACAATCAACTCACAAGCTCACTCAAGATTCATACCAAGCTTCTCTCAACACAAATTTCAATCAAATCCAATCTTGATGCGATGTGCAAACAGTCGTCTTCCGAAGACGTTCAGACATTCAAAAGCGTCCGTCTTCCGAAGATGTTCAGATCTTCAGAAGCGTCTTTTGTTCATGGATTCGGGAACAGAGGCGTAGTAGGGTAGAGAAATTGACAGTCATGTGATCGAATGAGAGATGTGGCCAACTTGGGAAGAAGCGAGAAGATGGCTGTCGAAAATTAGACAGCGCTTCCGCGCCCAATTTTTACAGAAGAAAGTTCAAGGTAGGAGAAATCGATCGATAGGCTTCTTGCAAATGAGCAGAGAAGCGCAGGGAACATCAGATCAGTGGTGAGAAGCGGTGAGAAAAGAAAAAAGAACACTGGAAGAACCTTAGTACTGCTTCTGGCTGCTTCTGTTGCACCTTCAGTCTTCTGTGCGCTTCAGGTCGTCAATTCCAACTCCAATGTGACACCACGAACCTGCTCCTGTCGTCAATCTTGAGATGCGCCCCTCTGCTGCTACAATCGATTCTTGCTCCTCTGTCCAAGCTTCTCTCTGATTCCTAATTGATCCTCGATGTCTGCTTCTTGAAATCCGCAGGGATTCCTTCAGCTCGACTGTGCTTCTAGCTAGTAAAATTGACCTCGCTTTCTCTCTTGTCTCAATTCGATCTCTATGAGTTCTCAATTTCACTCTCCTTGCTTCCACGACCTACTTCGATACCCCAATTGCAATTGATCCCTATGGCGTAGTCGTCCTTCAGTGCGGGAAGCAGACGACCGACTTCGTGCTAATGTGCCTCGTCTCGTATCTTCCATGCGTTTAAGGTTAATGTCTTCGGTTATCTCGAATTATCTACTACTGGGTTGTACACCTACTCTTCGATGATGTGACACGTGGTTGGGACCTCCGGAGACACAGTCACCGTCTTCTAGAAGATGTCCGTCTTCTATCTTCTATCTTCTATCTTTCGTCTTCTGTCTTTCGATAGACATGATCCAGAAGACGTCTTCTCATAAGATGTCTGTCTTTCGTCTCCCGAAAAAGTCGACTTCTCCTTTACAAAAACTCCTTAAGATCATCTTCCTCTAAGCAAGGTGTAATCTTAAGTAATTAAGCTACTTTCAGTTACATAGTTACGTTATTAACATTAAAAGTTTGAAAAAATCTTCAATCCTGCAAATTGTGAGCACCACAGGTTGTCATGTTCTACATAAAGAATAGTGCTCGAACATCATTTGCGAAATGATGTATGCTTGGAGGTTTTCATTTATGTTCATGTGGTGCCCACAATTTACAAGATTCACAAACTTTTGAAACTTTTAAGATTAATAACTTGTTTGTATAACTGAAGAAGCGTTGTTACTTAAGATTACGACTTCCTTAGAAAGAAGATGATCTTACGATCTTTTTGTAATAAGAAGTTGACTTCTTCGGAAGACGACGTCTTCCGGGAAGCGTCTTCTCGGTTGTGTCTTCCGAAGACAGAAGACGACGAAAGACAGAAGACGAAAGACACGTATCTTCCGGAAGACGGCAACCGCGGAAGCCTAACCACGTATTTCCAAATAAAGAAGTACGTGTATACACCAAGTAACACCGAGTAGGTTAGGTAGGTCAGGTAGGTCATCTAGGTTGAGAACCCCTAAACCTGCGCGAGAAGATGCGAAGAAAGCGCATTAGCGCAGAACACTACCACTTCCCGCATCGAGGTTGCTTTGGCTTAGAAGATCAAATTGGAAGGTAATCGAGTTGAGTGAAGGCAGCAGAGTGAAATTGAGTGGAGCCATGATCGATTCGCGTCTAGGAAGAAGGCGAGGACAAATCGCTGAGAGTAGGAATCGCATCGAGCTGAAGGGGTCTTCTGGAGACTCCCGGAAGAAGACATTGAAAGGCAGCTGCGGGAATTCAGAGGAGGAACCTTTCGATTGAGGAGTGGCGAGGCATTGGCAGCGGCAGCAGCTTAGTGGGGTCGCATTGGAGCTGGGGTCGAAGTCGTAAAGTGCGCAGAAGACTGAAGGAAGGCTAGGAAGAAGACAGAAGACTGTAGAGGTTCTTTTCATGTTCTCTTTCCTTCCCACTGCTTCTCGCCTTTTGCTTGGTATCCCCCGCGCTTCTCCAGTTGTTTGCAGGCAATCCGATCGATCAATTCTCTCTCCACATTTTTCCTTCTGAGACATTGGACGCGGAAGCGCTGCCCAATTTCCAACAGCCATCTTCTTACTTCTTCTCGAGTGCAATTCGAGCTTCCCTACCCATCGCCCTCAAATTAGAGATTCCAGCTATCAATTTCTCTATCCTACCATCCCTCTACTCCCGAAACCTTGAACAGAATACGTTTCGGAAGATCTGAACATCTTCGGAAGACGCTTCTGAAACCTGACTGTCTTCGGAAGACGTTTCGGAAGCCTGACTGTCTTCGAAAGACAACTGTATACAATTCGTATCAAGAGTGCATTGCTTTGCTTTGGTGTTAAGAGAGGCTTCATATGAATCCCGAGTGGCTTGGTGAGTTATGTTGTTATTTCGAGAAGTTGGAAGTCATGAACTAGACCTGTGCCTCTCGGTCTTCCAAGCTTCCCAAATCCACATCTTTCTAGAGAGACTAGAAGATTGGGAAGGTTGGCAGAATGCGCGAGAAGACATGAGGGTCTATTACGGATCTCTTCTGTCTGACCCATAGCAACCTATTCCTTCTTCTTCCTGAACTTAGAAGAGAGTTGTGAGAAGTCTTGCTGGCAGAATCTGGAGAGAATGGTTGAGGGTCATGTCTTCCCATCATGCGGCAAGCTTCTTCTGAATGTGTATGAGAGATGAGAAGTCAGAAGAACAGAGTGCAAATGTCTTGAGTCTGTTGTAGGATAGATTGCGCGTAGGAAGCAGAAGACATGTGAGACCAGTGAAGGGAAGCCTGGTTTCGAGAGGTCTTCCAAGAAAAATATTGAATCGGAAGCTGTCCCGGGAGTCTTCCTAGAGGCCACTATCACCGCAAGAGCCCGCAACCATCTTTTGAACCTGTTATGCACTCTACTTCTCGCAAATCTTGTATCTTCTGTTAGGAAGTAGGATGTAATGCAAGGTGGTTTGTCTTCTTAGGAATCCATGCGAGGTCTTGCTTAGTTAGGATTGTTTAGATATAGCTCAAAAGACGAGAGCTATTTAGGAAGCACTGTTAGAATCCCAGAAGACGGAGTAGCTGTCTGGAAGACTAGATTCGTCTTCTGAGAGTGGAAGCTAGACTGTGAGAGCTTGGGAAGGACTGAGCATTCGGCTCACAGTAAGTACGTGTGGCTTAGTGCAACAGAGTTTCAAGTATGTCGATGCATCCTCGAGGGTTGGTGTTACCGGCAGTAGAACTGGCCGAGGCCAAACCCTTCATCAAGGAATTGGGTCTCGACTTCTTCCTGTGGGATTGGAACCTCGCGGACCAGGGTCTTCTGGAGGAGATTTGGGCAGCCTTACCGCCTCGCAACCGTGTACCTGCGAAGGCAGGAGTAGCTCGAGGAAGACCATCTTCCTGGACCAAAGATTGGTGGCGCAGGGTCTTTCACATGCCAGAATCCGAGAACCGAGGTTGTTGGTTCGAGAAGAAGATCTTAACGATGATCTCGAGTAGGTGACATGTGTCGGGGAGCACATCTTTGCTCTTCCTGGAGGACAGGCAGGGAAGAAACGGCTGGAAGGTCGAATCTTAACGGGAGCCGCATAAGCGTCTTTTGACGAAGCTGTTCCTTCACCTCTTTCCTAAGGGGAAGGCGCAGAAGACGAGGTACCTTGGAGATCAGGACGTGGAGTTCCTGGAAGCAGTGTGCGCGGGAGAGAATGTCAACTGGGGTGCGTTCTTCCACGCGTATGTACAGGCAGAGCTGGTGTACTTAGGTACCCCGGCAGGAGGACATCTTACTCCATTCTTCTGTTAGTTGTACGTGGTCAAGGGGGATCTCACGACATATCAGTTGGCAAGATATAGACCAGTAGGGCAGCAGGAGGCGAAGGAGGAGACCTCGGGAGAAGACGACCAAGCAGCAGCAATGACTCCCCCTCCCACTGTGAGACCCGGTACTCATCAGAAGACGCTTCTGGTGAGGGAAGACGATTCCAGTGGATCATAAGACGCGACACCACCAAGGAAGATGGGTCCTAGGAGCGTGCCTAGGAAGACCACCTCCTTCCTGATCATTCACTCTGGATCGGAGTCCGACTCACAAGAGGAGTCCTTGAGTACCCGAGCTGCGTAGAAGACCGCTTCTGCAACACTAGGGAGTCTTCTGAAGCCTCCAGAAGACGAGGGATGGATGGATACTCCTACTGCGATGCGAAGAAGCGCAGTAAAGAGGACCGCTTCTGCCATGAGGAGAGATCTTCCACCTCGGAAGATGAGAAGAGTAGCTTCTTCTCGCGAGCAGAAGCAGAAGACCATAGTGGTGGAAGAGGCATCCTTGCCTCGAGAAGACAAGGTCGACACCTCCGATCGGATTGTGGAGATGAGTCTGTCTTCCGCAGGAAGAAGACTGGAGGAGTTCAGTGCCTTCTTCCGCTCAGAGATCCAGCCAGCTATGGAGTTGATCGAGAAGAGAGCGAAGGTACAGAAGAAGCCCTTACAGCCTGGATTCGATCTGCGCACCCTGATGCGGCAGGAAGAAGACCAGAAGAAGGAAGAAGCGCTGGAAGCCAACCTTCGCACCACGGAGAAGCTCGCAGCGAAGTACAAGATGGAAGCAGCCGCTTCTGCCAAGGAGTTAACGCAGCTGAAGAAGAGCAACCAGAAGTTGCAGGCGCGTTTACAACAGCGTGAGCAGGAGGTTCTGCGAGTGCGAGGTAAGATCACCGCCCTTGTAGAGAAGAGGACGACATGGAAGACACTGCGAGAAGCCGTAGAAGCACAGACTGCAGCCGAGAAGACGCAGTGTAACAACCCAAAGAAACACAAAATATCGGAAATAGTAAATAAAAGATCGTTCCCACGAAGATACAGTTAACAATTACACAAAACACAGTACTACAACGTCACAATGATAATTCAGATAGTTTTCTGTTATTCTCACAGAATGGAATAATATCCGGATGAGAGTTTAAGTTTGATAAGAAACCAAACCCAAGCAAAAACCTGATAAATCGAATACAAACAACAATGAAATAGTTCTTTGATCAAGGACCCTTCCAACAAACATATAAAAGATTCGAGAAGATAGATGTATGAATAAATGAGATAACAAAATACTGCTGAAATGTTACTAGTGTTCTTTTGAAAGGACAGAAGAATACATACTTCACATCAAGGTTCAAAGGATAAGTCCCTACTCTTCCTAAGAAGTGTTCTTCCTACTAAATCCTCACTCTTAAGAATCCCACTTATTTGAAGAAGCCAAACTTAAGACGAAGCCACCATGTTCCGAACCCTTCTTACAATTTAACTTATGCTCTTCCACTTCACAGTAACTAATATGTTCTCAGATTCTTTGAAATGTCCTTCACTTAAAATAGCCTGAAGACTCTCTTTGCCGAAGGTCAACTTCGGAGGTTCAGCATCAATCAGATTTACACCTGCGACAGCAAACTACGTCCTTCGTAGGTAAATTTGCCTTCGCCCACTTTATTCACACACTCACTCCGCAATCTTATGCAATCGAAAATTAACTAACAAAAACTGAAAATATGGAAATGGTAAAATGACTGAGAGTTGCATCGCTTATATAGCCCTTCGCTTAACCTAACT
This sequence comes from Asterella californica, assembly GCA_036924285.1. NCBI lineage: Eukaryota > Viridiplantae > Streptophyta > Marchantiopsida > Marchantiales > Aytoniaceae > Asterella > Asterella californica. The sequence continues at coordinate 7,184,113 of JAYKYS010000003.1, forward strand.
ACTTTTGCTAACTGCTTTTGCCAACTACTTTTCTTCCTAAGAAGGCGGAAGATCTTCACTATCCTACGATCATCTTCATCTCCACCGAAATCTAAATTCCTAAGTCTAATTGTGCTCTAAACTCTTCTAACTGAACTTCCGAGTTCGCTCGTATCTCACCTATCTCCCTATCTACCTTATGTCTAAGTCGGGAAAGACGCATTTTCACACCGTCAGGGTTTGTCTCCGCCTGCACTACTTCCACCTTCAACGTTCGAAGAAGACCAAGCTCTTCGGAGTCAAGCCCTGAAGTCACACACGCCGAAAGGACTGACATCCACTTCCTCAAAAGGTCTTCTTCCGAAGTCTCTTCCTCCAAAGGTCTTCTTTCTTCTTCTCGGTTTCCCATCTCAACTTCGTGACATTCCTTACCTCTTCACGGTGGTTATTCTTCTCCTGCTGCCAGTTGTCCCTGCTGAAGTGTATCGCAGAGAGCAACTCAAGGTAAGAACATCTTCTTCCCAACTTCTTTCTCACACTCGGCCTTGTTCTCCTCTAGAAGTCTCATAATTGGAACTACTATCTCTTCGTCGAAGAGATAGTAGTTTGGTTTTTTTCTCTTGTTTGGATTTTCTCTTCTTCCCCATCTTCTCTCATCTTCCCAATCTTCTTACCTTCTTCTAGTGAGCTTCCCAGACTTCTATTGAACTTCCGTGAAGGTGAATGTCGTTGTACGGCTGCAGGAAGACAGTTTCCGTAGGCAGAAGCCTGGGAAGGCTACAGGGGGCATACACCCTGTGATTAATCTAATCCGTTGGAATGTGAGAGAGAGAGTAAGGCGTAACAGCCGATTCTAGTCGACTTCTGCGAAGCAGGAGCAGTCTTCTGGAGGTGTGAGAAGCCGAGTTGAACCCCCAGAAGCCGAGAATTGCTTCGAGAAGACGATACTGAGAAGACCGGAAGAACTGACCTGGAAGCAGGAAGCGTCTTTCCGAGCTTCACTGTGAATAGTTGTGTGATATTTTAGTTAGTAGTTGTTTGTTTAGGTCCAAAGCACCTTTTGGCGAGTCTGGAAGACGCGTGGTTTTGTGAGAAGACAGGATTTCTAGGCAAAACCCCTGTGTTTGTGTGTTTGAACAGATCTTAGCACTTAGAGCAGCGTTACTTGTGCAAATCCTCTGTGGGAACGATATCTTGTATACTAAATGGACAAAAGGAGTAATCCTGCGACACTACAGTTCAGAATCAACTTACACATATTTTACATAAAGAATGACGCCAAGGTGTCATTCTTGAAGCTTGAATAAGGAAACAACACCATTTCCGATTGTAGAAATGACTCAATGTTGTGGGTCTTCATATGCAGATATAATAACTTGTTGGAAAGACTAGATAGAACTAGAAAGCAACCATGGAAGACGTTGGTAGAATACATCCGCACAATATCGCTTGATAGGTATGCAAGATGTGTATTCTCACATTCTCGCTATACCCTGGCTGAATCTTTGAATGTAAGCTTGAAGCGCATCCGACTTGGATCTCTTTCAAAATATTAGTTGGCATATGATTCTACTCGATGCACAAGTTCTCCCAACGTCGTAGACAACTTAGAGATCATACTAGGTTGCTATCAAAATTCGCACAGAAACGTCTGATTGAGAATGAGAGGAATGCAAAGACGTTGCAATGCATTGTCTCTAGTGCAATTGAAGCATCTATACAAACCTGAAATGGCAAAGAAAACTTTATCGTCCGTACTATAAAGAATGATAAGTCTAAGTGCAATTGTTTGGAGTTCCAAGAGATGCGCTGGCCGTGTTCAAATGTCATCTGTTGCAACATGGAGCTTGAGGAATGCTCGATAAATCTGTTCGCAGACATTTGGTATGTAGAAACTATGGTGTTAATATATATGAACTCTCTATCTGGTTTACTTTTATAGGAGCTCGAACCAATTATGGGATGTGGATCTCTATTCCTTGTTGTCCGTAAAGGTCATCACATGATGATGCGCATTCCCAACAGAGAGTCTGTAGGACGAGCTCTACAAGCTCTTACAGATGGTGCACTGTTCGAATATCCAGTTGAAGATGAGCACCAAAGAGAAATTGTAAATCGGCAGAGATGAAGAGTACCAACAAGTAGAAGTTATTGTACTGTATGCAGAGACACATGACATAATGCTAGAACATGTGGAAGACGAGATAGGACAACTAGTATGGCATTGCAAGAAGAAGTTTCATTTCAGAATGTAGAACCTGTTTATAGTGACACTAACGATGTATGTTCTACTGAAATACTTAGACAATGATATGGACTCATCTCATGGATATTAGCGAGTACATAGCCCTTGAAGACTTGAGTTTACAGTAATATGCAAAAACTGTGTTAACATCTTTTTTGAATTGATATTTGCATAAACACAATATATAATATGATGAGAATGAGATGTGCCGTTTGAATGAAATGATATGTTTCTCTTTGTGTATGAAACGGGAGAATGTATGCAGAGTGAACCAAGAGTTCTTCGAGAGTAGGAACTAAACTCGTGTAATTTGGATCTTTTTAATAATCACAAAATCTAGTTATGGGATGTTAGGAACTCGACAATGGGACTATTGATGGTGTCAGTGTAGTTGTTATAACATAATACCTTTCGAGTGCTACAAAATCTTTGGTTTCTCAGAACAAGTGAAAACCTCTTCATCTATCTTGGAACAAGTGGAAACCCAGTGTCTTTCCTTCCGGTGTGTCTTCAGACACCTCGGAGTTTGAGCCAAATTTTTACAAAACGCTGTAGTCTTTTGAGAAGATCTCAAAGACCGAGGACGATCAATATCGATCTAGTGTGCATTGAATTAAGCTCATTCAAGAGCAGCCGTTGTCGAGTGCTACAATTCTACTCCAACACTTGAGTTTACTAGTTCTAAAAGTTAGCTAAATATTACTTATAGTTTCTTATGCATATATTTGACACCTTTGTGTATGATGTTACCACTATTATGTTATATATTTTGTGTCATAATAGATTGATAGTATGTTATTTATCTTGTTCAAGCACCCGTACGATTGTGCAAGTGATTCCATACTTATCTTTGTTGTTTAAAGTACATAACTTTAAGTTTATCATGTGGATAGAGTTTAAGCTCATGGGTTGTGCTTACATGTCGTCCATATGCTTTCTAGTTTGTTTAAGTTATTCTTTAGAGTTACATGTCACTTTAGATGCCTTCACGAGAAGTTTAAGGTTTACGTTGGCACTTTAGAGGCTTGATTTGAAACCTATATGTGAAGTTAAGTTGCCAAGTGGATTGGGGCACAAAAGGACAAGGAAGTGAAGCTATGAACTCTCACTGATTTGTTTTTATCTTTTGTAAAATCCTAAACTTGGAAGCAGGAGTCTTAAGGGCAGTTCGAGCTTTTGGTAGAGGAATTTGAAGATCTGAGAGCATAGGATAAGAAAGCTCGTTGTGTCAATCACTGTCAGTTCAAATTTCAATCAATTCGGAGCAATAAAGAGAGAGTTATGCCAATTTGAAGTTCGAATTGGGCTAGAATTACATCACAACTATTGATTTTGAGATTTTGGATGTCATTTGCAGCAGAATAGAGATAATCGTTCTAAACTTTCGTGGTTGCATTTACTGTCAAAAAAATTTTGACAGTGAATTTTTTTGACTATGACTGTCAAAAAAATTTATGTCATTTGAGTGGGTGAATAAATCATAGGGGGTCTAAAAAGCTCTCAATCTAGAGCAGTAACTCCCAAGCTCGAGATGAAGAAGTGTACAACGAGCAAGTCAAATTTCGCATTGTCCATCATACTGTAGACTACAAGTCCTGTAAGATGGAGCAAAAGTTATTGATCCAATTTTCTGTTCTAGGTCGAAGTAGCCATCTGGATGTCAGAAATTACTGTAATTTTCATAGTAAGAACGTTTTTGTCCATATCTCAGTGCTTAGAGTCGATCTCAAGCTTAAGTTTTGTATGTGTGTTCAATAAGGCCTCCTTTACATGTAAGAGAAGTTTTGAAGTCTAAAAGATCATATGTTTCTTATTCTTGAGTGTTAAAGTTCACCGTCTTACCTTATTATTACTTGTTAAATCTGATTTCCGCTTTTTGAACATATTAGAAGACCCAACAGACCTGTGTAAGTGCTTATAGTGCTAAGTTATAACCTGAAGCCTACCCCTTGAATAAAAAATCACAGCCAGAATCACAGCGCTTTCTTAGATAGACGTATCACACTCTGACATACTATTTGATGAACTTCGTGAAAACTTAGGGTGGGAGTTATCTTGAGAGTGTTGCTAGATAAGAGATCATGCCAGTTAAGAATCATCAAGTGGAGGTGCTACTGCTACAATGCAACCTATTCAGTTTGATGTTGCTACAATGTAGATGTTCTAAACCTTTCACATGTTTATGCAACAGCAGCAGAGCACAAAGAGGAAGGAAGTGTTAGCAACCAAGGCGTTGCAATCAGTGGTGCACAAGATGGATCAGTTCAAGGAGAGAGATATTTCCAAGTACGTGCGATACTATACTAAGGAGATGGAGATGAACAAGGTGTTTGAGAAGGAGATGGTGGAGAATTTTGAACTTGCTGTCGTCTTTGAGATGGAAGTGAACGTGTGAAGGAGCTCAAGCAGCAGCAAGAACAGAGTTGGGAGAGCTTTATGCGTACTTTGAAGGACGAGTACTACAATGAAGATTCAGAGAAGGTGACCAAGAGAACATTCTTGGAGTGGGTGATTAAGCCCAACAATGGTTTGTCTGCAAATGAGTTGTTAAAGGAGTTTGATCGTCAGTATGCTCAACTTTGTAGGACAGAGAAGCTTACACTAGAGATGGAGAAGACATAGCTCTTCTTACAAGCAGCAGACGTGACTATTCAGGAGAAGCTTGAGTTGTTGTTGGAAGACAAGAGTGAGGAGAGAGGATTAACGACTGATTGGAAGGAGATTGAAGAAGTTGTCTTTTTGCTGACCAAGAGACAGAGAAGAAGAGACAAAGTGATGGTAAGTAAAGCAGTATCTTTGATCATTCATGTCAAGCAATTGCCTACTAAGCCCGCCTTGGTAGTTGCTAGAGAGGAAGACTCTCCACTAGATGAGTTGATCAAGGGTATGAAGGAGCTTAAGCTTAAGCTCACTAATTTAGAAGAGAAAGGACATGATGTACAGCCTGCTATGCAAAGACCTCATATGAGAGAAGACTTTGTTCATCGCTGTATATGGTGCGATAGCCTAGACCATGTAAGAAGAGAATGTGGAGAGTTTACATATGCACTAAGGAAGGATCTTATCTTCTTCAAAGATGATACGATTCATTGGAGAAAGACTAGAATGATATTGAGAACCGACTTTGGCAAGGGTGGTATGAAAAGACTTGTAAATGAAATGTCTGCATCACATGCAGTTTCTCTTGTGGATTTTAGGGTTTGACATGATGTGGTGCTGATATGGCAATCGAGTGCTGATGTGGCACTTTGATGACATGTCAAATTGCTGACATAGGAATTTTTTATAGAAAAATTGCTGATCTGGCATGCTGATGTGGTTCTATCACATGGACTGATGACATGGCAATTTAAGTGATGTGGCATAAATATTAACATGGCAAGGTGCTGATTAGATATGATTGCTAATGTGGATTAGGGTAGATGTGTCATAAAAAAAGATGATGTGCATTTAGGGCTTAAGTGATCATCTGCATGTGTGATACGTGACATGATGCATGTGCGACATTTGGTGGGTTGAAGTGGCGACACGTGTCTCAATCCATGAAAACCTTACGAGTATAAAAGTAAAGCTAGCGGGGATCATTGAGATAGTGTTTGAGAAATTTCTAGAATGTCGAAAGACTCCACGACTTTTTTATCACGGTTTTCGTGAGACTTAAATTAAATTTTGGACTTTTAACCCTTTGGGTAATACCAAATTTGGTCTCCTAGACTGGACTTACAAAATGGTGTTTTCAAAAATACTTTTGGACCTAAGATAAAATTTTTTTTTCTCTCAACCCCGATATAGCCGGTCTTAACTCGAAAAATGGCAATAAGTATCGATCATCAACGGACATATCGTCGTGGGTCATGGAAATTAACAAGAAGTTGTTATTAAGAAAGGACCTTCGGAAGACAAACCGTCGGCAAGCATGACAAGTTGGCGAACTGTTGGTTTGCAAATACCAATATAGCAATAAGTTGATATTTACAGATCACCAGCAGATCACCACTGACGAACGAATGACAAATAACAACAATCTGTTATTTAGAGAGGATCACCAGCAGACTAAATGCCCACGGGACGACTGCCAGAATATATGAGACCATCGATAAAATAATGATAAATGATGACAAGTTGTTATTTAAAGATGACCGTCGGTGAATTTGGAGAAATATAACAGGTTGTTATTTATGGATTGCTGGTTGACAGAACGTAGGTCTGCAACGAATCGTTGGCGGTGCACATCAAATAGCAATATGCTGTTATTTATATATGGATCACCGGTGATGGATAGAAAGTAGAAGTAAGTTGTTAGTTACAATGGATAATAACATTTTATTGCTATTTCATAAACATATAAGTTATATGTCAAGGAGTTTTTGGAGGCTCGATTATACTTTTTGGGTGGATTCTTGGCAACATGTTAGGGTGGATCTTGAGAGACATACGCACTATCACTGATAGTACTAAAGGGCTAGCTTGAACCTACGAGTTAGCGATGGAGGTTTCTAGAGATTGATGAATCTGACGCAACCGCTCAAGCACGCAAGGCGTCATTTGATTAAAATTTGTGCAGGTTTTGCATAGGATAGATGGTTCGTGCAAAGACGGATCAAAGGTTGAGACTTGGGTGAAATTGAGATGTAAGTAGGAAGGATTATGCACTTCAATCACATGTGAAGGAGAGTTGGACTGATCGGACCGTTCTGGAGTTCAAACTTGTTGTCCTTAGATCAATCGATATTAAAACATTGAGTTCTATAAGAAATTGAAGACGATACGGATTTTGATCAAGCTGATTGGAGTTATGGGTGGAATTGGCTCGCATGGAGACGTTTACGTCAGATTTTGGTTACTTGTGACTAGAGGTTGGATTGTTCTTGACGATAGGTGGACCAAGCTCGTCATACTTGATGTCCACGTAATCAAGGAATCTTCACTTATGCGAAAAGGAGACAGTTTGTGGATTGGGTTATTGGGTTAGACGTAGTGAGAAAATTTGAGCCATCTAATGATTCTGCAATCATGTTGTTTATGGGTTGCCATAAATGTAAGTCGAAAAAACGAGTTCTCTCATCTCAACAAAGTGCTTGTGGAAAGGTGACGTCCTAAACATCACTCATGGAATGCAAGCGATGTTCAAAGATACTATACATGCATGAGCAAGAATTGTGAGTGAGAAAAAGATCCAACGTGTCCTAGTGGGAGAGATTTGATTGAGACTAATGCGTCCGTACATACATTGGAGTTAAGAGTAAAATCATCTACGAAGATGAAAATTTCAGAAAGAGTTAGAGAAATAGCACTTGCTACTTTAGAAAGAGTAGCGGTAGAAAACCCAGAATAGATTTTTTTTTTGCTATAAGAATGATATATGTAATATAGTGATTATGATTAATGATTATCTGTATATTTTCAATGATCTACCATGATTGTCTTTTTTTTTCAAACAATATAATTATTGCACACTAGTGAGTGTAGGAATATAATATATCTGAATTTTAATATTATTTAATTATTTAATTATAATTTTTAAGATTATATCTATATGCAATACCAAGTATATTCCTCAATGATGTATCAATACATGTTGTACATTGTTTAATGTACTATTCTGTAGTTTTCTGGAGTTTTCATTGTGACTTTATGATATATTTACTTGTTGTACACTACTTGATGTTTTGAATAATTATATACATTCATATCTTGAGTTGGTTTGAATAGAATATTTTCATGATTTGAATCAGATAGATGTGTATGTAAATAGTACATCGTATTTTCATAAATTTCATTCCAAGTTAAATACCAAAAGGGGCTTTATTTATAAAATATACTCCAAATATCATATTACAAAATTTAATATAGAAGTAAAGATTCTATTCTCTTGGTGTCCACATGTTTCTTCTCAACATTTCATTATTTAAATTGGAATGTTCATAGAAACAACTTTAAAAGTCCAAAACTCACTCTCCAGTAATCCATTTAATTTTTCTAAATAGTCCAAAGAAAACTATTACAATCCAATTTTAATGAATAAATACATCATGTAGTGTCGCAAGATTACTCCTTCTGCCCATTTAGTATACAAGATATCTCCCACAGAGGATTTGCACAAGTAACGCTGCTCTAAGTTCTAAGATCTGTTCAAACACATAAACACACGAGTTTTGTCTAGAAATCCCGTTTTCTCACAAAACCACACAAAACCACACAAAACCACACGGCTTCCAGACCCTTCAAAAGGTGCTCTGGTCCTAAACAAACAACTACTAACTGAAATATCACACAACTATCTACAGAGAAGCTTGGGAAGACACTTCCTGCTTCTAGGTCACTTCTTCCGGTCTTCTCAGTACCGTCTTTCCGAAGCAATTCTCGGCTTCTGGCTTCTGGGGGTTCAACTCGGCTTCTCACACCTCCAGAAGACTACTCCTGCTTCGTAGAAGTCGACTAGCAACGGCTGTTACACTTTACTCTCTCACATTCCAACGGGTTAGATTAATCACAGGGTGTATGCCCCCTGTAGCCTTCCCAAGCTTCTGCCTACGGAAACGGTCTTCCTGCAGCACTACAACGACATTCACCTTCACGGAAGCTCAATAGAAGTCTCGGAAGCTCACTAGAAGAAGGTAAGAAGAGGGAGAAGATGAGGAAAGATGGAAAAGAAGAGAAAATCCAAACGAGAGAAAGACAAGATAAGAATAAGAAATTAAGACTTCGACAGGCTTCTAGTCCGGATCCTGACTAACAAGCCATCCCTGCTTGTAATAGTTTGGGGAGGAAGACAACAAACGTGCGTACAGTTACACAGTCTTCTACTTGAGGATGTCGTCTTCTGTTGTGAGAAGAAGGCTTCTTTCTTCTTCTCTCGCTGCTCCGACTACTCTGTCTTCTGGGATCCCTTACCCATAAGACCGTTCGTACGTGGATCCGAAGTGCTCCACTGGTCGTGCCAAGCTGCGAATCTGCACAACTGCTGACAGTCACCGCCACTCAAGAAGAACGCTTCTCATGCATAGTCGGGAGTGAATTCAAGAAAACCCACTACCTCCAAGACACAGACAAAGCTTCTGCACTCAAATCAGCAATCCATCCCGGAGAAGAAGGCACATTGGTGTTGAGAAGCTCACTCCCTCTACTTTCTGCTCCTACTCCTCGACACACCAGTCTAGCCAGCAGACTTACACGAGGATGCCGTTCCCTGTTCCTAAACTGTCCACTACCTCCATCTACATCTTCGAACCATTGTTGGCAACGAGCATGCAGACCTCTCCGGTGTAATCTCTATCTATTCGCATGTCTCTAACATCGGGTGTAGTGCGCATAGTAGTGTACACCAAAAATTACTAATGTACTTAGTGCGCCTCTCATGTGTATAATGTGTTCTCACATGTGTCTCGAATGTGTGTGAAATCTTACTCTTCGATCCTACTTATGCAGCTGCATTGAGGCGCAGAGGGAATCTCCTCCAATCCTTGATTACAACCAAGGAGAGATGGGCGCTATCAGAAGGCTGCCACCCCACATGCAAGCGGTTCCCTTTCCTAATTAGCCATCCACTTTACTACTCCTGCGCTGTCTACACTGTCACATGGTCATCGATCTAATATTACACTAAAACTGTCACCTCCTAAGATAGTATGTTCGGTTCTTACTAAGTTTGGACAAGTCAACTTGTCTTCTGCGCTTTGCTACATACTCTAATTGCTCGGCTGCAATCTCTATTTGATCTGCTCCTACCCGAACTCCTAACTCGGCTTCTGATAAGCTGGGAAGCCCTACAATTACCTCGGGTGTCACTGAGGTGGCTTCTTCCTCAACAGTCGTCGCCGGCTCTGCTGCTTCTGCTTCGGAAGACGGAAGCGTCTTCTGGGAAGCTGGATCGACTTATGCTTCCTCGCTCTTCTGAGGCACTAGTTCGACACTGGGAGCTATGGTGACCTCATAGGGGTCCGGAGAAGTCGCTTCCTCCACTCGAAATATCTGGGAAGACAGCTCTTCTTCCTGTCTTCCAGAAGACATCTTGTCTTCCGAGGCTTCTTCTGAGGTCTTCTCGGCTTCCAACGCTGTCACTACCAAGTGGACAGCGAGGTCAAACTCCTCCTTCTCCAAATCTGATCCGGTCGATGGTGCTGGAGCTTGGGAAGATGCAATTACGGGTGGTGGAATCAAAGGAAGATCATAGAGTGTCTTCACTCCCTCTATCTGCCGATCCAAGTACCGGAACATGCTCTCCTTGCACTCTACCAACATCGCTCTGGACTCGTCGTCCCATTCCCTAGCTAAGGTAAGAAGCTTCCTACCCGCGGTGAAGTTGAACTTCTTCCGAAGCGATTCCACCGTCTGAGCTAGCATCCCCTGCGCACGAGCTTCCGCTGCTTCCCGTTGCGTCTTCTCGGCTGCAGTCTGCGCTTCTGCGGCTTCCCGTAATGTCTTCCATGTCGTCTTCTCCTCTGCAAGGGCGGTGATCTTATCCCGCACTCGCAGAACCTCCTGGTCACGCTGCTGTAAACGCGCATGCAACTCCTGGTTGCTCTTCTTCAGCTGCGCTAACGCCTTGGCAGAAGCGGCTGCTTTCGCCTTGTACTTCACTGCGAGCTTCTCCGTGATGCGGAGGTTGGCTTCCAGCGCTTCTACCTTCTTCTGGCCTTCTTCATGCCGCATCAGGGTGCGCAGACTGAACCCAGGCTGTAGTGGCTTCTCTTGAGCCTTCGCTCTCTTCTCGATCAACTCCATAGCTGGCTGGATCTTTGAGTGGAAGAAGGCATTGAACTCCTCCAGTCTTCTTCCCGCGGAAGACAGACTCATTCGCATGATCCGATCGGAGCTGTCGACCTTGTCTTCCAGAGGCAAGGATGCCTCTTCCACCACTATGGTCTTCTGCTTTTGCGCACGGGAAGAAGCTACTCTTCTCATCTTCCGGGGTGGAAGATCTCTCCCCATGGCAGAAGCGGTCCTCTTTACTGCGCTTCCTCGCATCGCAGTAGGAGTATCCATCCATCCTTCGTCTTCTGGAGTCTTCGGAAGACTCCCTGGTGTTGCAGAAGCGGTCTTCTGCTTAGCTCGAGTACTCAATGACTCCTCTTGTGAGTCGGACTCCGATCTAGAATGAATGATCAGGAAGGAGGTGGTCTTCCTAGGTACACTCCTAGGACCCATCTTCTTTGGTGGTGTCGCGTCTTCCGACTCACTGGAGTCGTCTTCTCTCACCAGAAGCATCTTCTGATGAGTACCGGACCTCATCTGCGGCATCAGAGTGGGAGGAGGAGTCATCGCTGCTGCTCTATCGTCTTCTCTCGGTGTCTCCTCCTTCGTCTCGTGCTGCCATGTTGGTCCATATCTTGCCAACTGATCTTTCGTGAGATCTCCCTTAGCCACGTACAGATAACAAAAGAACGGAGTAAGATGTCTTCCTGCTGGGGTACCTAAGTACACCAGCTCTGCCTGTACATATGCATGGAAGAACGCACCCCAGTTGACATTCTCTCCAGCACACACTGCTTCCAGGAATTCCACGTCCTGATCTCCGAGATACCTCGTCTTCTGCGCCTTCCTCTTATGAAAGAGATGAAGGAACAGCTTCGCTAGAAGACGCTTCTGCGGCTCCCGGTAAGATTCAACCTTCCATCCGTTTCTTCCCTGTCTGTCCTCCAGGAAGAGACAAGATGTGCTCTCCAGCACATGCCACCTACTCGAGATCATGGGTAGGATCTTCTTCTCGAGCCAACAACCTCGATTCTCAGATTCTGACCTGTGAAAGGCCATGCGTCACCAATCCTCGGTCCAGGAAGATGATCTTCCACGAGCCACTCTTGTCTTCGTAGGTACACGGTTGCGGGGAGATAATGCTGCCCAAACCTCCTCCAGAAGACCCTGGTCGACGAGGTTTCAATCCCACAGGGAGAAGTTGAGACCTAACTCCTTGATGAAAGGTTTGGTCTCGGCGAGTTCTGCTGTCGGTAACACCAACCCTCGAGGATGCATCGACATACTTGAAACTCTGTTGCACTAAGCCACACGTACTTATTATGAGCCGAAGGCTCAGTCCTTCTCAAGTTCTCACAGTCTAGCTTCCACTCTCAGAAGACGAATCTAGTCTTCCAGAAGACAGCTACTTCGTCTTCCGGATCCTAAAAGTGCTTCCTAAGTAGCTCTCTTCTTCCGAACTATATCTAAACAATCCTAACTGAGCAAGGCCTCGCATGGATTCCTAAGAAGATAACCCACCTTGCATTACATCCTACTTCCTAACAGAAGATACAAGATATGCGAGAAGTAGAGTGTATGAAAAGTTCAGAAGATGGTTGCGGGCTCCTGCGGTGACAGTGGTCTCTGAGAAGACTCTCGGGACAGCTTCCGATTCAATAACATTCTCGGAAGACTTTCCCAAGCCAGACTTCCCTTCATTGGTCTCACCTGTCTTCTGCTTCCTCACGCAATCTAACCTCACAACAGACACAAGACATGCGCACTCTGTTCTTCCGACTTCTCACCTCTCATACACACTCAGAAGAAGCTTGCTGCATGATGGGAAGTCATGACCCTCGATCATTCTCTCCAGATTCTGCCAGCAAGACTTCTCACAACTCTCTTCTAAGTTCGGGAAGAAGAAAGAATAGACTGCTATGGGTCAGACAGAAGAGACCTGTAACGGACCCTACGTCTTCTTGTGCATTCTGTCAGCCTTTCCAGTCTTCTAGTCTCTCTAGGAAGATGTGGATTTGAGAAGCTTGGAAGACCGGGAGGCACATGCCTAGTTCTCAACTTCCAACTTCTCGAAATAACAAACAACTCACCAAGCCACTCGGGATTCGTACCAAGCCTCTCTTAACACAAAAACAAATCCAATCCACCCTTGATACGAATTGCACACATTCGTCTTTCGAAGACAGTCAGGCTTCTGAAGCATCTTCCGAAGATGTTCAGTTTTCAGAAGCGTCTTTCGAAGATGTTCAGATCTTTCGAAGCGTCTTCTGTTCAGAGATTCGGGAATAGAGGTGCAGTAGGGTCGAATTTGAGAACGATGGACAAGGAAGCTCGAATTGCACTCGGGAAGAAGCAAGAAGATGGCAGTTGAAAATTGGGTAGCGCTTTTGCGCCCAATGTCACAGAAGGAAAAATGTGGGGAGGGACTCAATCGATCGGTTTGTCTGCAAACAACCGGAGAAGCGCGGAGGATACCAAGCAAAAGACGAGAAGCGGTGGGAAGGGAAGAGAACATATGAAGAACCTCAAACAGTCTTTTGTCTGCTTCCCGAGCTGTCTTCAATCTTCCGCGCGCTTCCGGCTCTGACCCTAGCTCCAATGCGACTCCACAGAGCTGCTTCCGTCGTCAATTCCTTGCTACACCTCAATCGAACAAGACTCCATCTTCGATTCTTCTCAGCCGTCTTTCAATGTCTGCTTCCGGGAGTCTTCAGAAGACTCCTTCAGCTCGACGTGCTTCCTACCCTCAGCAATTCGCCCTCGCCTTCTTTCTAGCTGCGAATCGATCTCGACTCTACTCAATTTCACTCTGCTGGCCCTCACTCAATTCGATCACCTCTCAATTCAATCTTCAAGACACAAACCGACCTCGATGCGGGAAGCGATAGGGTTCCTGCGCTAATGCATTTGCTTCGTATCTTCTCGCGCAGTTTAGGGGTTCTCGACCTATCTGACCTTCCTGACCTACCTACTACCTTGGTGGTACCTGATAGGTACACCTACTTCTTTACTAGAAAATATGCGGTTAGGCTTCTACGGTCGCTGTCTTCCGAAAGATACGTGTCTTCCGTCTTCTGCCATCTTCCGTCTTCCGCCGTCTTCCGTCTTCGGAAGATACAACTGAGAAGACGCTTCCCGAAAGACGGCCGTCTTCCGAAGAAGTGAACTTCGTGTTGTGGAAAAAAGAACTTAAGATCATCTTCCTGCTAAGGAAGTCGTAGTCTTAAGTAACAAAGCTTCTTCAGTTATACAAACAAGTTATTAACCTTAAAAATTTCAAAAATTCGTGAATCCTGTAAATTGTGGGCACCACACATCAGCTTTAGATGAGGTTTTTTCTGTGATTTTGTAATACATTCTATACATGTTTTATAAAATAAACCTGGTTTGAAATTCACATTCTTTGAAGTTTAAGAGTGTTTATGAAGCTGGAAAACTAAAGGACTTACCAACTAATATACTTTCACTCCTCGACAAAGCAAAGACAAACTTTGTATTAAAAGATGCAGAAGTAAAACTCATAAAGTCTATAAAGATTGAAGCAATGAACATCAAAGTAAACTCTCATGGAATGTAACTTGAAGATACTTTCTCAACTAAGGCTTTGAAAGTCAAAGCCCTACTTGAGATTTACTGTGTACAATAATACGTGCAAAGCTGAAATCTTGAAGCAAATATTTTTGCCAGCAGACGAGTGTTAGGACCGCAGATGTTTTTTGTTGTAACAAAATAATATATAATTTATATAATTTATTCTATCAATTCACCATATAGAGATAAACGATTCACGACTCTATTCAAAACCGCTCTTCAGAAAACTACGGCAGTTTCGCTTAAGGACGGTAGAGAATCTTCTCTTTTAACTTGTACACACACTAATAGTTCGTCTCCTGATTCAGAGTCATGAAGTTGGTATCGCCCCTCACATATTTAGCCTATTATAAGTGAAACATGTTCATCTAACAATACCTTTAATAATATAATAAATTTTCCTGGCGTATCGTCCTTTTTTATTAAAGGAAAAAAATATAATACCTCTAACCTCTAAGTTCAAATATACTTCTATATTAATATAGCTTAGACCCCAGAAACGGAAACTAGTGGACCTAAACGAGGCCTGAAGTGTCGCGGGCCGAACTCGCTTCTCTGATGGCAGAAAACACAGAAAGATGATCTTCGTTGTCTTCAGTGAAAGTCTTCCTTTCTTCTTTCAAGGTCCGGAACCTTCGATCTTGCCCTAAAAGGATAGTGAACATAGCAATACACGATGTGGTGCGTCTGGCATCGCGCGATACAGGCCGCAGATATGGAAATGGATCCCAAACGAACCCTCACATTTAGGGTTTACGTAAGGAAACCTAAACTTGCTGAACTGAATCTCGTCCAACCCTCAACGACTTCCGTCCATAAATATTTGCTGAACTCGCTGCGACGCTCGGAAGTTCCACGGCATCTGGCAGATCCGTTTTGTCGAGCAATATACATCGAGTAGACTACTGTCATGCCCAAAGCTGAAGTTGCACAGGTCCGGAAGTCGAGAGGTCAAGAGGTCAATTCTTGAGTAACCTATATGTGCAGTCTACTTCCAACGATTACAATGGTTCATGGCTCATGGTAAGTGATTCGAGATTCAAGTATTGGAATCATGATGAACTGAAAGCAATTGTCTGTTCTAGTTTCGGTTGTTGGACCTAGAAGAACATTCAAGATCGACGCACCGTCATAGGAGGTGTATGCTTCTCCTATCTCAATGATTTCTCAGCATCACGCTTTGCTTCTAAACCTTGTCTCTGATATATGCACACGCTCATATGCTTGTGAGAGACTATCAAAGGCTGTTGCAGTGGCGCCCGTACGGCAAGGCCATGCAACGTTTTCGTGTTCATTCTTGTCGACTCCGACGAGGTGTGAGTTGCTAGCTCCTGAGCGAAGCAGACGCTGATGGATCGGTGTGTTCTAGCGGACACTTCAATACTCTGTTGAGGAAACATCTTACGATTTTCCTGATTCACCCAAGTCTGAACACGTCCTTGAACTCGCTTTTACACGGGGTTCCTTTGATGAATGTGTCATGCACTTTAGGAGCTGTACACATACCTGCAAATCGTACTTTTTTAACAGACTTCAGTTTATAGATTAGAATCCATGGAAGAAGATGATTTCATCAACGTAGAATCATCGATTTTCATATGTCACGAAATTACCTTCTTGCATGGATTTCGGTATCAAGACTGAAAATGACTATGCAGATTTTACATGTTGTCTGAGTACTCAGACTGTTCTTCATGTACTCGCCAGTCAAGGAGTCTTCAAGTATGCATCATATGAGTGACCTACACTTTTAACGCAGTCAAGTTTCAACTTCTCCAGGACGGGTGGATGAATATCCTATACGGTAGGTGTTCGTCTAAGGTTTCATTTAAAGCCAGTCACTAAAGTACAAGTTGTCTTGCTCATTGCCGTTCGACAAGCATTTCTCCTTTGCTGTGAATCTTGCATCTGCGAACTATAGATGCTGCTTGATGATTCGCTGGACTAGTTCAACCATCTCAGACAGATAAATCAATATCTCATTCACAAAGTATTCACTCAGGGTCGAAGGAGTGATCGACATCGGGTTACTGGTGGTTACATGAGCTTCTGCTGAGATAGTGATAGTTGCTTGAACTCCGATCTCTCAGCGAAGTACACCTTTGGTACCCCGAGAGATCGAGGCTCAGACAAACTACCAATATCTCGTCAAATTCATACAACCTATCTTCAGGTGATCTGTGTGTTCATGTTATCTGGCCAACTGTCGACAAGTCCTTCAGCGAAATGCGAAGTAAATTGACAAGAAGCGTACTATAATATTCGAAATTGCATAACTCTCGAGTCTCGAGTAAGAAGGTTTAAAAACTTGGCGAAGCGGAACTGATTTACATGGAGCATAACACTTGGGCGGCTGCTTAGCGTGAGAGGTCGGAAGCTGATAACATCTTCTCGAGAAGGTGGTAAAGCACTGAAATAACTTTGAAATTTTTTCTGCTTGAAAACTCGTGCATGAGTAGAACGATTTGTATACATGAGCTAAAACTCGCAAGGAACTCTGCAAAATCTTTCGAGCCAAAACACGTATGGACATTTGCATTATGTTACATGGAGCACTCACCCAGATTTTAAGCACTCATGCGAGGAGAGAGGACATTCCGTTGGTCTACAATACAAAAGCGAAAACATTGGAAACTTACGAGAATGTGAGAGACCTGTGGTATCTCCCTGCCTATTTCACTTGGGCTGCAATGAAACGACGGTGCGCAAAAACTGGGTCCCAATTGTAATCTCGTAAGCTGCACACTAGGTCAAGACTTTAGGAAAAATAGGAAGAGTCACATGCGTCCATTTCCGAAGTTGGCTTATTTACCTCTGTATTTGGGAGAAATTACGTGCATCTCAATGATGTATTTTGGTATAAGAAAGAGGTTGAAATTGTTTATTAGAGCCCCAATTTTCTTGTTTCAGTTTACAAAAAAGCATATCGATTGGATATTAGTGGGGGAGGAGATGTGATGAGATGTTTGCCTCCCCACACGCCAGATTCAATGTTAACTTCACCGAATTCTCTTCTCATTAGATGCACAATTTAGCCTCAGAATGGTCCTAGACTCATGAGACTATGACACAAATGTACGAGGCTCTGTCAGTTGTCGAGCTGGGATAGAATGCGGTCTCATGAAAGTGTGAGCAGTGCAGGCAGAAGGTCTACGTATACCAACTTATTGTAACATGTCGCTAGTATTCACTTAAGTAATGACTTCATTCTGTTTCACCATTACAGCAGTCTGCATTGCCGATGAATTTCTTAATTGAAGGAGGCAAACCTTTAGCTTGCACACAGGCTTGTATACGGAAACGTCGTGCGGCAGTCATCAAGCGGCAGACTTCTATTCTGGTGCCCGTGTAGAACACGATATACGAGGGGGACTTCGAATGTGGATATGTACCGAAGTGAGATTGAGATCAAGGTCTTTCCAGAAAATTGTAGTTCAATGCCATGCCATGCTGCAACATTGTTTGTCTTGATAGAACTGGAAAAAGGTGGGCATAAAACACAGAAGGTCTTTCTCTTCTACAGAACTGATGCGCACCCGAAACTTCCCAAGTCTTAACGTAAAGTTCTCATTTAAGTCTTTACTTTTTGAAAGTAATCACCGCACGGGATGATACCTGTGATAGGGTCCTGGACTGACGGAAGGGTGTGAAGTGAAAAGAAGCAGGTCACTGTATATACAGGAGGCAACAACTACTTGATAGCGTCGAGGTCTGCTGTAAGAAACCTTCAAGAGCTCATTTATTACAAGCCTCCTTGGCATCACTCATTTGCTTTTCCCTGCCATAGCTAAACCTTTCCTTCGAAGTCAGTCCAAGGTACTGCTGCCATAGCTGTACGGTACCCTTCTTTTCTCCAGTGCTCTGTTCTCCTCTATATACGTCATATATTCGACATCAGATGTGATTGATAACCAGATTGATTAGACTGTAGATCTGTTCGAAAGTCCGCCCGCTATGCTTGCTAGTTATCTTCTAGAAGCGTGGAGTACCGGATCTCTAAGTTTGACTTTTTTGAGCAGTAGTATATTAACTCACATTCTTTGCAGAGTAGCATGAGTAGAGCTCATTTCAGTTTGTACCAGTTTTGAAATCTAAGTAAAGTAGTGCACATTTATCTCAGAATATTTTTGGTAAGTTCTCCTTCTAATTAGTTTTAACAGGTTGATACGTTATCAGTTCTAAAGGTTGGTAGTATTCTGTTCTGGAAGATAAAGTTTCACTGAGAAACTTGGAGTACAGTTTTCAGTTTTTGTAACATGGTATGAGAGCTCAAGCTAAGAGTTTAAGATTGTAATAATCTCTTATTTAGTTTCTGGAGATTGTTGGAAACATCTTTTCAACAAGATAGTAACTATGGTTGCTGTTTGGTTTGAATAGAGTACGAATATGGTCGTCCAATCTAATACAAATAACAAAGAGTGATAGATGATTGACAAATTCCGTGAAACGACTATACTTAGAATTTTGGAAAAATGCTGTCTGAGGAGACAGTTCATGTACCCTTATTGATGTTTAACTCCACTCACTAAATAAATACTTATTCAATTGTGCGAGAGAAAAAGAATTGTTTGAGATTTGCACGGTTTAGTTTGAAATTAAGTTAGTGCTGCGTGATTCATAAAAAAACTAAATATATATTTTTTATCAAAATCAAACAAGATTGAAAAGACCAAAGCTGAAAGAAGCCATTTGAGTGATCTGCTAAGCTACTCTAACTAAAAACAATATACTCGTGCGATTACTGAATATTATTGAATATCATGTGCGCGGTTATTCAATAAGCATCCTCAATCAACAGACGAAGTTTTGTTTCGGCTTGGCTTTCGGCGTTCTAGTTCTAGCGTAGTACAAGGACAAAATTAAGAAAGTGGATTTGCTGCTGTTGGGTTATAGTATTTGGAAAATTTAAATATAACAATGGCATAACGACTTGCCTTGAAAAGGTGAGAAAATTACATATGATCTTAGAAGAGGATAAAATTGAAAACTTTATTTAAATATAAAATAATCCAATTAAAAACATTGAAATTAAGTATCTACAATTCAATTTAGTGACCTTGGTTATACATGGCCGCTGCAACCTAAAATCTGTAAATGAAGTATACAAATCTATTTTTATAAAACAATTATTTTTAAAAAATATTTCATATTTTATGTATATTAATACAATTAAATGTTACATTGCTAGAATAGTAGCAAGCAATTTACTTGATCCATTTTTCACCAGAAGGAATGCTAACCGACTGGGTGTCTTATGTGACAAAGTCACCTGCCAATTTAGAGGTGGATAAAAAAGATAATTATTAAGAGGAGGTGGATCAAGTTCAGTATTCTTTCTGGGGAGTGGATCAAATAAATTTCTGGAAGATTTCTTTTATTGTAACAGGCATCTTCTGCCTACGTCCAGTAAGCAGTTGTTCAATGTAGGTTAACATGTACAACAGACTTTGAGATTCAACCTCATACACCGTCTATTTTCAGTTACAGTAGAAAATGAACATATGTATAGAAAGAAAAGCTCTGGCGACACGAGTAAAATAGGGGGTCTCAAACCATACCCCGTCAGATTGAAAACGAGAATAGGGTTAATAGAGAACACTTGTTTACGTCATAGTTGTAAGAGAAAAGGATGGCAAGTTTGAACGGAGTCCGGAAACGAATTTATGTCTTTGAGAGTCTTTATGGCTCCTCTCGAAACATGACGTAAACATACTAAACTTATCATAAACTGTAACTCCATATCTGAATTCAAACATCCCGCTAAACACTTGCATTAATCGAGCACAAGCAATTAACATTTATCAGTTCTAACAAGTACATTTTCAATAAATTGTTAAAATCTTCTAAGTATTTCATTTTTCATTCAAACTAGACCTGTGATAAGCGCCGGAAATAACATATGTCCATCTAGTCAGAACACCGAAGAAATCATGAGAAATCAGATAAGTCTAAAACGAAGAGAATGTGCACGCAAGTATCAGACTGCATTCAATATTAAGAGGAAATGTTGACCATAGTTAACATGATAATCGTTATAATCAGTTTTTAATTATGGGACTTAAGTTACATAAGTTTGTTACAGGGTACCTCTTGCGCCCTGTAACGTTTACATCGGATTGCCGTGACGTGTATTACGACAACTGAAATTGAGAATTACGACTGAAGTTTGAGACCCCTAATAGAAAGTTACCTCAACATGAGCTCGAGCGTGGTCGCTTGGTTTGAATTATAGCTATCATCGTGAGGAACTCCGAGATTTATTCAGCACGTAAGCTCCAGTGTGTTATAGCTCGCTGCAGCTGCAATTGTTCGTTGAAATTAAATCGTTTAGACTTAGAGCAATGCGCAGAACTTGAGTACCCGTGTTATATATGTCTTGGTCCATGAGTTCCGTGTTATTGTTCTTCCGCTGAGAACGTACGTGCGTTTCCGTGGGCACCTGTGCTTCCGTATCAGCTATTCTGGTGTGATTAGCTAAGTGCTGCCAAGATCACACATTGCCAAACGAAAGATCATACGCAATTCGAGTGTAGTTTATTGATAGTATCCCAACACAGAATATATTGTCTGAAGAGTGGTCAGAATAAGGAGGAAAGAGGCAGCTACTATCGAGATCACGATCCACGACTTGCTGCAGTGAGTCTCCCAGAACTCAACTAACATATGTCTCCACTTTTCTTCGTAGTGAACCCTCACCCTCAGACGGATGTCGTCCAAGTCCTTGTTCTCATGAACAGTGCAGCTGCGAAGCAGATTGTTGAACATGGTGGCGATCTCCTGGTTGTCCCCGAGATGACTTCTCGTTATGACAGGGCATTCTCCTTCTTTCAGCAGGCGCACGTCTTCTTTATCGTCGATCAAATCGTCCATACATGACAGATACGTAACCAGTTCGTTATCCCGTGTACTGACGAGTTCATACGCTACGAGGTTCCGTAAGAATGTCTCTGTATTGTCGTCGATACTCAACTGCGAAATGTAGAGGGTGGCCTTAACCCGAGGCCATCGACTGACCTGGAAATCAACTCTACACCCTGGCATTCGACTTCCTTTAACTGCAATTCCTGCTTTCTTCAAATCTGTCACCGTCGGAAGAGAAGGTGACTCCTTTCTTGATTCCTTGACCGCGGTGGGCTGCAACTGATCAGGTAAGCCAAGAGCTTTTCTGACATTCGTCCTCGCTGTCATGCCCCGTTCTCGTACTGCGCTAGGTTGCTGTTCCCTAGGGAGAATCTGTGCAGCAATCCGTGGCGCTGGTGAACGTTCCATGAAAGGCAGTATATCAGGAGCACATTGCTGTTTCCTATGGAGAATCGGTGCAGCAAATCGTGCTACTTTCATGAAAGGCAGTTCATGGGCACATTGATAACCTACTGTGGATTGATAAACGTCTCGGTACGTATCCGTTATCATGCTGAAAGGCAGTATAGCAGGAGAAGATTCATAGGCAGCTTGTACGGATATGTCTTCCTCGTCACTTCCATAGGAGTCTTGGTCCGTATCCGTTATCGTGCCATCATGATCAGGTGACTGTAGAGTCAGTCGGACTTGGAATTGTTCCCTCTTTCGAAGTCAGTTTCACCTTGCCTGGGACTGGAGCTGACTCGGGTGCAGTATCTGCGACATTTAGTACAGACATCCAATCGACTGAACTCGCCTCGGGTGCAGTATCTGCGACATTTAGTGCAGACATCCAATCGACTGAACTCGCCTCGGGTGCAGTATCTGCGACATTTAGTGCAGACATCCAATCGAATGAACTCGCCTCGAGTTCAGTCGATTGGATGTCCCTCAGCTGAACTGGGAACGGAAGCGGAGAACGACCACCGGCTCGAAGCATGGGCGAAATCTTGTGCCCAGAGGAGCCGAGGCGAGTTCATTCGATTGGATGTCCCTCAGCTGAACTGGGAACGGAAGCGGAGAACGACCACCGGCTCGAAGCATGGGCGAAATCTTGTGCCCAGAGGAGCCGGACCCCGCCTTGAGCACCATGTACAGACACGCAAGGAGATGGCTACACTCACTAAAAGAGAGGTGATTCATGCGTTCCTGCACTTCGGAGTTGTTCGCATAATCACCTGGAAGGAAACGCAACACATTCATTATTGCATTCACAATAAGTGTGTGTAACAGCTTATCCAGAGTGGTCTCGTCGACGGTGTCTCCATATGCAGAGTACATGGCGCCCAGCACATCTCGGATCAATGTCAGTGGGATCTGGTTCTCGAACAACCACAAGTCCACCATAATCTCGTTGTGGTTGCAAGCCATTCCTGGTTTGCTGAAGACATGAACTAGGGAGTTACCTGGTCCGTCGACGTCAGTTAAGGCATGGACGAAAATCAGGAAACTGGTGAGAAACACAGCATCCAAGATGAGCATCCAGCGAGCAGCATCAGGACGAACGTCAGATGCATCATCATACATTTGGCACAGAGCTCGTAGTTTACCCTCACGAGCTTCTAGCCTGCTTGCCCAAATGGGCGCGGGGTCGAAAAATTTCTCCTTTGTGACTCTTTTGTCCTCCGTATAGAAGGACAAAAGAGGCGATTCAGGCGGGATCAGTCTGTCACATAAATCATTGCAAATGAACTCCGTCAGCAGTTTCTCATCAACATGTTTCCATTGTTCGAAACGCGCCTTTCCTTCTGCCTTGAGGACTTCCACGAGAGTGATGGCAACCTCTTGTTTGAACTTTTCCATCCTATTCGACCTTCCTCCGGAGAGTCGCTTGCCTCCATCGTACGCATACAAGCCGAATGAGATGAGTTGAGGATCATAATGCTTGTCGCTCACTTGTCGGATTACTCGCGGGACTCTGAACATAGAGCAAGGGGTTCCGATGACCTCATCCTCAATCGAAAAAAACCACATATTTACAACAAGTGCAGAAATGATAGCGCCGAGCGCAGAGCGTCAACTAGCTACAAGTACAAACACTCGTTCACCAGTCGCGAGGTTCAGCTATAGAAACAAGCGTTGAACTAGTACGTACTTGCTGTCAAAACAGCTCGAGAAACAAATCAAACCAAACAGAAACCAATTCCCAAGGCACAACCCGGATGAAAATCTTCATCTCGTATGTAGCAGCAGAAGCTGCTTCCCACTTTCTTCAACTGGAAGTGAGTCAGGTCGAATTCTCATTTCTTTGAATGAGCAATTCAAAACGGCTGGTACAAAGAGAAGAAACGATGGAGATCAAACAGGCGCGCGGAGAAAATATCCATGCGAAGAGAGCGAAGGCAACAGGGATATTTTAGTTTCTTGCGAAGTGAAGTGAAGTTTGTATTCGCGCCAACAAATTCACGCCGTATTCACGCCAGAGTTCAGACCCTCAGGTCCGAAAGCCGAAAAGCAAAATCAGTCGATCAAAAAAGTCAAACTTAGAGACCCGGTACTTCCACGCTTCTAGAAGATAACTAGCAAGCCTAGCAGTGGACTCTCGAACAGATCTACAGTCTAGTTATCACATCTGATGAATATATGACGTGTATGGAGGGGAACAGAGCAGAGGAGAAAAGAAGGGTAATGTACAGCAGCAGTACCTTGACTGACTCCGAAGGAAAGGTTTAGCTATGGCAAGGAAAAGCAAACGAGTGATGCCTAGGAGGCTTGTAATAAGTGAGCTCCTGAACGTTTCTTACAGCAGACCCCGATGCTATCAAGTAGTTGTTGTCTCCTGTATATACAGTGACCTGCTTCTTTTCACTTCACACCCTTCGGTGGGTCCAGGAACCTGTCACAGGTACCGCATCAATTCTGTCGAAGAGAAAGACCTTCTGCGTTTTATGCCCACCTTTTTCCAGTTCTATCATATCAGGACTCAAACAATGTTGCAGCATGACATGGAACTGAACTACAATTTTCTGGAAAGACCTTATCTCAATCTCAGTTCGGTACATATCCACATTCGAAGTCCCTCTCGTATATCGTGCTGTACACGGGCACGAGATATAGAAGTCTGCCGCGTGATGACTGACGCACGAAGTTTCAGTATACAAGCATGTGTCCGAGCTAAAAGGTTTTCCTCCTTGAATTAATAAATTCATCGGCAATGCATACTGCTGTAATAGGGGTGTCCATGTTAGGCTGGAAGATTCCGCTTCGTGTGGAGGGATACTGACTGCAAGTGACTATCCCTCCAAACGACAGGTAACTTCGTTCACTTATCATATCTCACGTCCACGTGGATTTTGAAGGTTTATAAAGGTACACGTATGCATCTGTAAGTTTTTGAATCGCTTAAAATCAGCACTTAGTTCAAATATACTATCCTCATTCCTCAACGCATGCATTGTTTTCGTCACAATCGATTAGAGCTTTGGCAGTTAGATTTCTATCATTACAAAAGAAGGGCTTACTGAAGCTTCAGTAAGCTCTTCTTTTGTAATGATAGAAATGGAGAATGTATCCGAGGCTTTTACATTCCTAAGTTGGTGTCAGTCGAAGTTGTGTTTGATCCGATCGCTCCTCTGTTAGAGACAGTTAAGAAAAACTCATTCAATTAATAGATCAAAATTATGAGAAAATCATGACATACCTTGAAGATCCTGAGAATTTTGTCCTGGAGATCGATGTTTGATGTAGTGTACTGATGTTTCACAAAACAGTCAAATACTTACAAATAACATATATCGATAACCAAAAGGCTTCAAAAGGAAAACCAAAAGTTCTTTATTGTGCTATACTCACAGTGACATACATTCTGTTCTTAGTAAACCACAGTCGACTTCAGGTTTAATCACGAGTTACACATCTTGTGAGCAAGTACTTCATTGCTAAGTACTCACCACCTCAAACTAATGTCCCTACTGACACCAAAACAACACAATCACGTTTCACTAGCCTTCTAGATCGTTAACCTTTCGCTTGATGAAAGTCTGTATGACATTCCTGACTATATACCCAAACTTGATAAGTACTTCACAAGTCTACGAGGTCTTACTAAAGTCCCTCGCGACAAACTCCTTCGCTGCTGAATCTCTCACGACCATGAGAGGACAGGATATGTTAACCACCCAGTAGTCTTAGTAGTAGCAACAACAAATTTACTATATGAAAACACTGACATCCTCACTGATCAAAGTACTTCACAAATTCTCATGCATGACTCATACACTGCGTTCAATCTTGATAATAAGAAATTCCACTCTGAAATCTTGTTCAATTAAAAGAACACAAATAATGATTCTGATCATCGAAGTTTACAGTTTGCTCGATCAGATCGTTGAAACAAAAGACAACCATGAGGATGTGAGCCTTCCTCCCTCAGCCTGCTCTCCAAATCCCACAAGGAACTCAAGTGAAGGTCCACCCAAGAATCTAATTATCCCACCAAGAACCTAATTATCATACTCGTGTTCCTAACGTATCTACCCTTGTGAAGTACTCGCTGCCAAGTACTTGGTAACTGCTTTTTAAATTGTGAGGTACTTCCTAACCTAACTGAAAACAGTTCCTAAAGTTAAGAGGTTTCCTACTCCCTAACTCCTTAGGAAACATATCTATTAAGGATTCCTCTATTAGTATCTCGCCACGTACCACAAGTACCTCAACCTGCACTGTTCCACTCTTCCGGAGGTTACAAGGGTACAAATGATGTCGTTTTCTTCTCTAGCTCAGCTGCAATCTGTACTCTCAAGATCTCAGTGTTCATCTCTTTGAAATTCTCAGTAACTCGTTATGTCTGCTGATTCACCATAATCTGGAACTTCACTCTCTTTTGTCTCTCTACAAGTTTGATTTGAATCTCTACTTCAAGTTTTAAAGTCTTCTTCAGTTCTTGATCTAGCAATAACTCACACTCTGTTAGACGCTTCTGATATACCTCCTATTCATTCCTCATGTCCTGATTGTCTTCACGAACCAAATTCAATTACTCATGTAAGCTCAGACAACCTGATTTCAATCTGACTGACTGCTCCACCAATTGTATCTTCGCATTGTACAAATTTCATAACAAAGCTTCCTACTTATGTGCGAAGGATTTTCAATGTAAACCAGCGATTTTCAGTCCTTGATCTAGTACAACTCGCACTCTGTCAGACGCTTCTGATATACCTCATGTTCATTTCTCAGGTCCTGATTGTCTTCATGAACCAAATTCAATTACTCATGTAAGCTCAAACAACTTGACTTCAATCGACTGATTGCTCCGTCAATTGTACAAATTACGTAACACAGCTTCTAACTCATGTGCGAAGGGTTCATCATAGATATCCAAAATTGCCTTCAATATTGTATCTAGAGCTTCACTCTTCTCTCGTAAGGTCTCGATGTTTTCTTGAAGTTTCTCATTTTGTGCCACCGAAGACTAAATCTGGTCCATCTAGTTCCTAAAGTCAACCATCTTATATAGTTGATCTACATATTTACTCTCACACATTACTCCTAACATCGAATATACTAGCTACTCCAAGAACTAGTGAATTCTCTCTCGAGTCACGAGGTACCTCGTTGCCTCTGGACAAGGGATATAAATGTGCTTTTGGACCCCCTTCATCCATATCATTGATCACTACATCATCATCCAAATGTAACAATCTCCTCTTCTTCTCACGAGTTACAAGAGCTAAGGGTGTTTAGTTTGGTAATTTCCTCTTTGCTCGAACACCAGTTGTCTATCCAACATGAGTGCCGTTGAGTACTCTCTCAATATCCGAGTTTGAAGACTCTGAATCCTCTCTTTCTCCAAGCGAGGTCCTCACTCTCTGAAGAAGATTCAGTCTCATCACTTTCCTCATCTCCATTGGAAGTATCTAGGATAATCAGAGGTTTGGCTCGTACCATTGTTACATCTCTTGTCATCTCCTCATCCGTCAACTCCCCATGGTGCAAATAATATGTACAAGAAAAGATGAAGTGAGCCACTTCTTACTGGCATGCACGTCCTTCAGTAGCTTCTCTACTTGTTCTTCTACATGCTTAATCCAACTAATGTCTTCACCCTCGTCACTAATCGGTCTCGTCCATGCATGCCAACACCAAAGGATAACGGCTGCTCCTAAATAATACTTTTGCGGGCTAAACACAGTTGCATATAGATGACAAAACTTTCAAATATTATGGGCCTTGATAATTTACTGTATCTTTTAACTGTTTTTGCCTGACAGTTCTCCTACCACGATCTTCATCTTCCTTAGCAGCTTCTCCGTTGGGTGCGTAGGTAATGATATCTCTTTCTCAGGTCCAATCTATAACATGTATACCTCTTGTCAGTCGTCAATACTCCACTCCTACGGTTTGCTCCTCTTCTGGTATTACGCTATCGCGCTACTTGATGACTACATGCTAGATTTCTACTTCGACACTTCAGTTTAGCAGTTTAGAAATTAGCTCAATATTACTTTCTAGTCCTTTATGCATATGTTTGACAGCTTTGCATATGATGTTAACACTATTATGTTATATATTTTAAGTCTTAGTAGGTTGATAGTATGTTATTTATCTTGTTCAAACACTGGTACGCTTGTGCAAGTGATTTCATACTTATCTATGTAGTCAAAGTACATAACTTTAAGTCTATCATGTGGATAGAGTCTAAGCTCATGGGTTGTACTTACATGTCACCTCATGCGTTCTAGCTTGTCTAAGTTCTCTTTTAGGGTTACGTGTTATTTTACATGTCTTCGCATGAAGTTTAAAGTTTACGCTGGTACTTTAGAGGCTTGACGTGGTAACCTATGTGTGAAATTAAGTTACCATGTGGTTTAAGGCACAAAAGGACAGTTAAGTGGAGCTATGAACTCCCATCGGTCCATTTTTGTCCTTTGTGAAACTCTAAACTTAGAAACAGGGGTCTTAATGAGAGTTTGAGCTTTTGATAAAAGAATTGAGAAATCTGAGAACACAGGGTGAGAGAGCTCGTCGTGCCAGTCAGTGTCAGCAAAAATTTTGATCCATTTGGAGAATAAAGAAGGAGTTATTGAAATTGCATCACAATTGTTGATTTTGTGGTTTTGAGTGTCAATTCCAGTAGAGAAGAGATAAACGCTTCAAACCTGCATGGTTGCTTCACTATCAGCAGGGCTACTACTGTCCAAAAATTTTCATGTCATTTGAGTGAGTGATTAAATCAAGGCGACAGTTGAAGCAGAAGGGGTCTGAAAAACTCTCAATCTAGAGCAGCAAGTTCAGAGCTCGAGATCTGGAGAACTGTGTACAACCAGCTGGTCAAATTTCATATGGATTTTCAGCATGCTGTAAACTCCAAATCTTGTAAGAATGAGCGAAAATGATCGAGCCAATTTTCTGTTCTAGGTTGAAGTAGCCATCTGGGTGTCAAAAATTACAGTAATTTCGTTAGTAGAAACGTTTTTGACCATATCTCAGTGCTCAGATTTGATGTTTCCTCTCCTTGAGTGTTAAAGTTCACCGTCTGACCTTATTACTACTAGTTAGTCTTGAATTTTGCTTTCGGAACATATTAGAGGACCCAACAAGCCTGTATGAGTGTTTATAGTGCCTTGTTGTAACTTGAAGCTTACCTCTTGAGTAAACAACCATAGCCAGAAGCCCAACGCTTTCCTAGGTAGATGGATCACACTCCAACATACTTCTTTTTGGTCAACTCGACATGAAATACCTAGGGTGGGGGTTATCTTGAGATTGTTACAAGATTATTACAAGATCAGAGATCATGGTCAACCAAAGATCGTCAAATGGAGGTGCTGCTGCTGCTCAGCAACCTATTCAGTTTGATGCCGATATGATGAAGATGTTCCAAGCTTTTCACATGTTTATGCAATAACAACAGAGCACAGAGAGGAAGGAGGTATTAGCAACCAAGGCGTTGCAATCAATGGTGCACACGATGGATCTGTTCAGGAGAAGAGATATTTCCAAGTACATGCGGTACTATCCTAAGGAGATGGAAGTGAACAAGATGTCTGAGAAGGAGATGGTGGAGAACTTTGAACTTGCTGTTGTCTCTGAGATTCGTGAGCGTGTGAAGGAGCTCAAGCAGCAACAAGGACAGAGTTGGGAGAGCTTTATGCGCGCTTTGAAGGAAGGATACTACACTGAAGATTCAGAGAGGATGACCAAGAGAACATTCTCGGAGTGGGTGGTTAAGCCCAACAAAGGTGTGTTTGTAAATGAGTTGTTAAGGGAGTTTGATCGTCAGTATGCTCAGCTTTCTAGGACAGAGAAGCTTATACTAGAGGTGGAGAAAACGGAGCTTTTCTTACAAGCAACGAACGTGACTATTCAGGAGAAGCTTGAGTTGTTGTTGGAAGACAAGAGTGAGGAGAGAGGATTGAAGACTGATTAGAGGAGGTTGAAGAGGCTGTCTCTTTGCTGACCAAGAGATAGAGAAGAAGGGACAAAGTGATGGTAAGTGAAGCAGCACCTCTGATAATTCCTGTCAAGCAATTACCTACTAAGCCCGCTTTGGTAATTGCTAAAGAGAGAGACTCACCGCTTGATGAGTTGATCAAGGGTATGAAGAAGCTTAAGCTTAAGCTCATTAGGTTAGAAGAGAAAGATCAGAATGTACAGCTTGCTATGCAGAGACCTCATATGAGAGAAGGCTTTGTTCATCGTTGTATATGGTGCGGTAGCTTAGACCATGTAAGAAGAGATTGTGGGGAGTTTACAGATGCACTGAGGAAGGATTTTATCTTCTATGATAAAAGAGCCAATTTTGCCTAGTAGCGCGAATTTCAAAGATGATAAGATCCATCTGAGAGAGACTAGGATGATGTTGGGAACCAACTTTGGCAAAGGTGATATGAAAAGACTTGTGAATGAGATATCTGCATCACATGCTGCTTCTCTTGTGGATGTTGCTACTTGTGGAGTGAAAGTGGAAATGGACAGACAAAAAGACACTACTAGGTTGTGGTCTAATGTAGTTATATCCGTAGCTAGAACAGAGCTAAACAAGGATGTGCTACGAAGGGTTGACAACTCAGTTCGATAAGCTACAGGATGGAATGACCCTGTGGATGCTATGTCAGTGTATGCTTATGTTGCACGAAGTCATCATGAGAATGTACTAGAAGAAAAACGCAAGAGGGAGGATGCAAAGGCTTCTACAGTAAAACGGTCTGCCACAAGGAGTGAAAGGGCTAGATCAGAGACAAGGCAGAAGACAACACCTACTTGGGGGAGGAGGCTATGGAGGATCTACCACCTACAACACAAGAAGGAGAAGAGCAAAGAGAAGAGTAAGACACCTGCATACAAACTTCAGCCTGACATTGAGATTGCTACAGACCTAAAACAAGTATTAGAGAATCGAATCTTGAATGGGAAGGTTGAGTTTACTTTGGATGAGATTCTTGAGATAACAAAGCGTGAGTTCCATGAGGTTATCACAGATATCATCAAGAGGAAACGTCAAATATTGAGTGAAGTAGCTACGCTTAACGCTCTAGTAACCAAACTATCGAAAGATGAAAAAAATAATATTGATGGTTACTACTCTCAAGTATCAGAGAGGAGATCGTATCAGCACGTGAGGTTTGAAAATGAGGTGGAAGCATCGCAAAAGAGTCATTACTCTCACGACCATGGGGCAAGAGCAACCACAGAGATCTTAGTGAAGCTGGGAGATCTAGAGGAACCTGTGGTCGCATTGATTGATCACGACTCAGAGATTAATCTAATGTCTAAGGAGCTGTACAAGCGTGGGAGGTGGTCAATAGACACCGACCATGCATGACTTGTCCGTGCTGCCAACAATCAAAGGGGAGAACTCAATGGTGCTTGTCCCAACATCAAGATAATTGTGGGTGACATAAGTGATGTTCGAAATTTCTTTGTACAAGATATGTCAACCTATCCTATCATTCTAGGATAGCCTTACATTACTGCTGTTAGAATAGAGACACGAGTTGTGGATGATGGTTCAGCCTATGCTAGGATACGTAGTAGAGATGGCAGAAGATCAGTTCAGTTTTTGACCATTATTGCAAAACATGAGAGGAATCGTGATAGCTTGAGAGATCGTCCACTACCTAAGATTACTCAAGAGTTTAGAGAGTCTAAGGGTTTTGGCAGAGTGTCATTAAAGAGCGAGATTTCAATGATACAATCGATATAAGATTCTCGCTTGATCTCATAGAGCAAGAAGCTTAATCGACTAGCTTCTTAGAATTGACATATGTGGATCACTATGTTATAAGAAGATTGAGAATCTAAAGAAGTTTGAGAGACAACATGTGAAGTATGTACAATAGTCTTTGTGGGATAGTGGAGAGTTAGCAAGAGATGAATACATATCTGGAGTGTCTGAAAAATAGTATTTGGTAGATACTATAAGGGAGTTGAAATCTATATTAGAAGGCTCTATAGATGATGTAGATAGAGTGGTGAGAGTGAGCTCCAAAGAGCTTTATGAAATAATTGATAAGTTTATAGATCGACAAGAGATGTATGTGGAGACCAAGTACAAGTCAATGACAAAGAAAGTCAAACTAGTGGTTTTGTCTTTACCACTCGACTACAATCAAAAGATGAAGCAAGTTACACAAAAACCGACACTCAGAGATCCGAGAAGAATTGAGCACCAGTTCACAGAAGCAACACTGAAGGAACTGAAGATTAGAGGTGATAGATTTCTTACTGAGCAAGAGGAGAAGAGCTTTAAGGAGATGCTATCTAGGCATGATAAGACATTTTCGTTTGAGTCACATGAAGTAAGATGTGTAGACCCAAGTGTAGTTGCACCTATGGTAATCTTTACTATACCGCATGTGCCTTAGAATCTACATCATATCCTTGTACCTAGAGCTCATCTACCAAAACTGATAGACTTGCTCAATGAGAGGATTAGGATGGGTATCTTGAAACCATCTATAGCCCCCTACTCTAGCAGATGGTTTACTATTTCAAAGAAGAGTGGAGCTTTGAGATTCATCCAAGATATGCAGCCAGTTAACAAGATGACTATCAAGAATATGGATATAGGACCTATTGTAGACGAGTTTGTAGAGACTTTTGCTGGTCGTGCTATCTATTCAATGAGAGATTTATATTCAAGGTATGATCAATTTCAGTTATCCTCTGAGAGTAGGGACTTGATTACAATGAAGACACCTTTGGGGTTACTAAAGATGTGCACCTTGCCACAAGGTGCTACCAATTCTGTAGCACATCTCATGAATGATATGTACAAAGTTTTGAGGGATTTCATTCCTCAAAAAACTATGTCGTTCCTTGATGATGTGTGAATCAAAGGATGTGCTAAGGAGGAGAAGAATGAGGTAATAGATCACAGGGGGTACCGTAAGTTTGTTGCAGATCACATAGCTGACTGTGATAAGATATTGAGTCGAGTGGATGAGGTTCATTTGACTTTATCAAGAGCAAAGTCAGTATTTGGAGAATAAGAGGTGTTAATTGCAGGACACCTATGTGGATCTTATGATCAGAGACTTTCTCCAAGCAAGATTGATGCCACTCGAAGGATGAAGGAGACTTGTGGGTCAATTACTGAGGTGAGAATGTTTCTAGATGCATGTGTGTTTTACTATATATGAGTTCCACACTTTGCACATGTTGCAGATCCGTTGTACAAGTTGCTGAGGAAGGGGCAAAAATTTCAGTGGGCAAGAGAGCAAAGCGAGTCCATGAAGAAGTTGAAGGGGAGGGTTGGTGGTGAAGACAAAAGATTCTTCTTCCCAGCCAGAAGTTGGTGTGAAGACAAAAGAGTATGATGAGGAGTGGTTGGATCTTGGGTGCTATTTGAGTTCACCGGAAAGACAAGAAGGCTGGTCTGATGCATATTTCAAAAAGGATCCATAGAATAGCTTATAGTTACTTTTTACATGGAAGACATCTATAGAAGCACCCTAAACTACAAGGAGGTATATCACAACGGGTGGTATGTGACCTGGAATTGCAGCAGTAGCTGATCAAGGAGTTCCATGAGAGTCTATGGGCTGGTCATAGAGGAGTTTGGGCTACATTTGCCAAGATGAAGGAGAAGTATTGATGGAAGGGTATGTACAAGAATGTAGTACAGTTTGTTTCATCATGTATACCTTGCCAGATGTATTTCAATATACGCCATCGTGATAGATTGCATCCTACTTATCCTTTAGCCATTCATTACAAATAGATAGTTGATCTGATAACTACGCCATTTGGGCTTGGACAAACGAGGTATCTAGTCTTGACTAGAGAAGATCTATCTAACCAAGTTGAAGGTCATGTCCTGAGGACGAAGACCACTGTTAGTGTCTCTCGCTTTCTACTTGAAGATGTTATTTGTAGGTATGGGTGTGTGGGAAAGATCACTGCAGATAAGGTTGAACTGGATTCACAAGAAGTAGTTGAGTTCTTCAAGCGATTAAGAATCAAGTTGGCGTTAACCACTGCTTACAATCTTGAAGGGAACAGCAAGAGAGAACGAGGTCATCTGTCAATCATCAAAGCTTTGGTAAAAGCTTGCAAGGGTAAGATCCGTGAGTGGTGTGAAGCCTTGGTTTTTCGTTTTGTTAATTAATTGATTAGTTGTAAAGTAAATAAGAAGAATAGATGATAGAAGATAAACGATATGAGTAGAATAGTGTTAATTAAAAGTTTAGTGAAGAATCTCAGTTCTGGAGGAATTTATCGAATCTATGGAGACACTGAAAGATGATTTCCTCATAGATGAATTCCTCGGGCGAAGAGCTTTCTAACGATATGTTGTGCGAGGCAATCGGAGACTGAATGACGAAGTTACAGCAGACTGAAGAATGTCAGTCGTCAAGAGGAAAACCCTAACTTCGGCACGTGCGGGAAAACCTATCGCGGGATATAAACCAGGTAACAAGTCATTTACTTTACTGTTTACTATTCCCAGAGCGAGCGATAGCAGGACGCAACGAGCCGTATTTTCCGAGCGCCGAAGTACATCAGTGACTGGCGAGGAAGTCAATTTGAGAGGAAGAACTCGATTACGGGCGAGGAAGGAATTGCGACGAAGAATCCGTTAGCGGCGAAGATCTTTGCAGTGATCCTAGGGATGCGAGGGATGCAGACGGCTAAGGCGTCGAGGCTCCAATCCTTTGAAGTTAATCGAGCGGCTCTTTGCCGCTATGACAAGGAGCTTGAGGAAATGGGATTATCGTTCCTCTTACTTCCTTGGTGGGGGATGGTCTCCTCCAAATTGGTGCACGAGTTGAAGGTCTGCAAGCAGCATCCGGCCGATGATCACTATGGGCGACCATGTAACTGGACCGAAGCTCACTGGTCCGGTGTCTTGGGAACTGATGATGCAGGTCGGGAAGGTGACCTTCTTTTTGATACCACATCTGCCGCTGCTTCGTCCGAAGCAGTGAAGAACTTTCTGAATCTTTTCAAGGAATTACCCTTAGGGAGGAACGGCTACCGAACGAGTGATTACTGCGACCCGAAGAAGAGAGAAGTAGCCGATGCGATTATGGCGATCTTCAGACCACGAAGAATGACATACATGTCGAACTGGCAAATCAATTTCATCGAGCAGCTCTTCGCCGGAAGAAGAGTACATTGGGCGAGGATCTTTCATCGTCATGTGCTGAAGCTTTGGAACGAGAACGATTTGGTGTACATAGGACCGTTCGTCTCGGTTCTACATGAGGATGGGACTGCTGTCGGAAGAAGCGCAGAGGAAGTTAGGCTTTACCGGAGCTGCCGAGGAAGATGAATTTCAGGTGGTACAGACTCCAGCACGAGACATGCAACTCGAGAAGTTCTTCGACGAAGTCGAGGCCGAAGGAGCACCAGTCGAAGTAGCAGTGGAGACAGCGAAGAAGAACGAGGCATCGACTTCAACACCAGCTCCAGAGAAGACGACCGAAGAGGTAACTCCGGCCGAAGACGAAGATATAGTCGAGGTATCTCCTCCGATCCGCAGGAGTGGAAGGAAGAAACCTCTGGACGAGACGCCCAGATCTACACAGAAGTCCCGGAAGAAGATGAAGATGACGAAGACGGTCCGGACCGATGATGAAGTAGTTGAAGAGGCGACTGAGGAAGCCGATGAAGGGAGCACTCCTCGGACGGAGAAGGACATTGCCACTACACCGAAGAGTGTTGTTTCTCCATCGACAGTTTGGGAGATCGAACAACTGGCTTCTTTGGCGGACTACCTCAAGGATGTAGTCGTACCGCTATTGCACAGCTTGGAAGCGAACCGCGGGACCTACGAGAAAGTCGTCGGTAGGAAGCTGAACCTGGCAGAGTTAGTGCATACAATGCACTTCGACCGAGGTAACTGGCAAGAAGAGAAGGAGAATTTGAGGGCTGCACTTCGCATGGCCCAGAAGGAGACGCAGACGATGACCGATGAGCTGAAGACTGTGACATCAGAGAAGGAGGAGCTTCTTCGGCAGAAGATAGATCGCGAGAAAGAGCATGAGAAGGTTCTTTCTCTGATGAAGAAGGATTTGGATGACATGCGCGGGCAACGAAACATGTATCAAGACATTGTCGCCGCCATGACAAAGGAAGTGGAGGATATGAAGCACCGCATCATCAAAGCCGAGGAACTAAGCGCTCAACTTCGGAGTAGGATCGAGCCAGTACTGAAGAACTACTTCGCCGTTGAGATGGACGCCGAAGAGTCGGGATTTCTTCGCCAGGTTAGAGAGGAGTTCTTAGCTGCAGATGCGGAAGGTACTTCAGCTACGAACCGGGTAGCTAGGCTAGGCCAGCGAGTAATTAGGGAGCTTAGGGAGGTTAGAGCAACCGTAGAGTTCTCAGTTTGCGAGATAGGTAGAGAGCTAGCGTTAGGAAGCGGTGTTGTTCTTGGTGTCGTTTCGGACACAGGACCTTCATCCGACGGACCAGAAGTGCTCTCGACTTCTTAGGAAGAAGATCCGTCATCTTCGGGAAAATCTGTATATAAGCGTTGTGTTGTTCGTATTCAGGACCTCTATGTGTTTTATCATTTTTGAGTTTTCTATTTCCTGAGTTTACGGAGCCATTGATTGTTTTGTCTTCTTCGGGGATTTACCTACGAAGTATCGTAGTTTGTTGTGGTAGGAATTAGTCTGGGTGCCGAAGGATTTGCTGTCGACATTTGCTGACAGCAAATGTTGACATTCTCAGTCCTCGTCGTAAACGTTTACGGCGAGGACTGAGAATAGACCAGCATCTGCGGAGTTAGTTTCCTGCGAAGACGTTTTTGGGCGAAGCTGACTTCGGAGGAAGTTGTTCTTTGGTGGAACACTTAGGAAGGAGTTCATTCTGGTACTTCGGCGGAAGAAGAGTCTTCTTCGCCAGAGTTTTCCGAGAGCAGTAGTAGTGAAAGTAACTTAGTGTGAAGATACTTAGCGTTTATGATGTTAGAGGTTACCTAGTAGCACTTCAGCAGTACTTCCTCGTGTGACATTTCCATCCGTGGCTCTGTTTCTTTGTTGTTCACCTGTTTCTTGAGGTCCCTGACCTGTTCAGTACTTGTTATGTTTATTTGTCAGGATTATCAACTCTGTCTTGTTGGATAGACCTGAGTTTGATCTCTACCGGGACTGATTTCTGCCCGTGAGAATAAAAGACAACTATAAAGAATCACCTTTGTCACGTGTTTACTACTTTTGGATTATCTTTACTTGCATCTCTGTGGGTTCGATCCTTAAATTACTACTTTCGAGCATCTTTCGGTTTTCTTGTGTGTTACAAGTGGCCTAGACTGCTATCATTTGCTTTATGGACAGACATAATCTAATTTTACCAGTCTTCTTCTTGGATACTATCACTATATGTGATACCCATTCACTACTAAGGACAGGAAAAATAATACCAGCACGTAAATACTTATCAATCTCATCCTTGACTAAGAGGGAATATTTAGAGTTTAGCCGGTATTGTCGTTGCCTCACAAGTACAGAGTTTTCCAGCAGGTCAATTCGATGTTGACTCCACTTCGCAGGAATACCCTTCATGTCTTCTATCTTCCAGGCGAAGACATCCTGGTAGTATGTTAACATGTCATGGTACACTTCTAATTCGGCTCCTTGTAACTTCGCTGTGATCTTCAAAACCTTCCCTTCTTCGAGGACTAAATCCACTGTTGTTGATTTCAATACCATTCTTTCTGTGTGGCTTACCTCTGAACTTCCCTGTCCTAATAGTGATTGCTATTCTTCATCAGGCCCTTCGCAGTCTTCTTCTTCTTCTATCTCATACCATTGCAAGTAGTTCACAACTATGTAAGGTCCTGATTTTTTATTCTCTGAGCTTTGCTTGAAGACGAAGAGTCTTCTTCCGAAGTGTATCCTGAATCTGTTGAAGATGTCTCGCCTTGGTGTGATATCTTCTTCCGACTTACAGAAACACTCTTATCCTTTGGTTTCATAGGATCATTAAAGGACAACTTTTGCTTATACCAGTCAGTAATTACCTTAGCATGTAGTGACGCAGGATTACTCCTTTTGCCCATTTAGTATACAAGATATCGTTCCCACAGAGGATTTACGTAAGTAATCGCTGCTCTAAGTTCTAGGATCTGTTCAAACACACAAACACACGGGTTTTGCCTAAAAAGCCCGTCTTCTCACAAAACCACACAAAACCACACGTCTTCCAAACACGCCAAATGGTGCTCTGGAACTAAACAACCAACTACCAATTACAATATCACACAACTATTCAAAGAGAAGCTCGGGAAGACGATCTTCCTGCTTCCAGATTGCTTCTTCCGATCTTCTCGATACCGTCTTCCCGAAGCGATTCTCGTCTTCTGGAGGTTCAGCTCGTCTTCTCACACCCCCAGAAGGCTGTCTTGCTTCGCAGAAGTCGACCAGCAACGGTCGTTACACCTGACTCTCGTACTCACATTCCAATGGGTTAGATAAATCACAGGGTGTATGCCCCCTGTAGCCTTCCCAGGCTTCTGCCTACGGAAATGGTCTTCCTGCAGCACTACAACGACATTCACCTTCACGGAAGCTCAATAGAAGTCTCGGAAGCTCACTAGAAGAAGGTAAGAGGATG
Source organism: Asterella californica (assembly GCA_036924285.1). Taxonomy (NCBI): domain Eukaryota; kingdom Viridiplantae; phylum Streptophyta; class Marchantiopsida; order Marchantiales; family Aytoniaceae; genus Asterella; species Asterella californica. Next base: position 7,222,532 of record JAYKYS010000003.1, read on the forward strand.
GGGAAGATGAGGGAAGATGGGGAAGATAAGAAAATCCAAACAAGAGAAAACAAGATGAAAAGAGTAAATTAAGATTCCGACAGGCTTCTAGTCTGGATCCTGACTAACAAACCATCCCTGCTTGTAATAGTTTGGGGAGGAAGACAACAAACGTGAGTACTGTTGCACCGTCTTCTACTCGAGGATGTCGTCTTCTGCTGCGAGAAGAAGGCTTCTTTCTTCTTCACTTCGCTGCTCTGACTGCTCTGTCTTCTGGGATCCCTTACCCAGCAGACCGTTCGTACGTAGATCCCACGTGCTCTACTGAACGAGTCAAGCTACACTTCCACAACTGCTGACAGTCACCGCCACTCAAGAAGAACACTTCCCATGCACAATTGGGAGCGAATTCAATGAACCCACCATCCAGAAGACATGGACAAAGCTTCTGCACTCAAATCCACAATCTATTCCCCGAGAAGAAGTCACAATGGCATTGGGAAGCTCACTCCCTCTACTTCCTGCGTCTACTCCTCGACACACCAGCCTAGCTAACAGGACTGCACGAGGATGCCGTTCCCTGTTCCTAGACTGTCCACTACTTCTATCTACATCTTCGAACCACTCCTGGTACGAGTATGCAGACCCCTCCTGTATATTCCAAGACTATTTGTATGTTTCCAACAACGGGTGTAGTGCGAAGAACCACCTATCCTGTCCCTCTGCTCTAATGTGTCTCGTCCGCCTGCACCATAGAATCGGTGTGTGCAGTTGCTACAGAATTCTACAGAACTGGTAGCACAGGCAAAACTCTATCTCCTACTCTGCTACCCTACTTATGTCGCTGCCATGAGAACCAGGGGAGGCGACCACCAGGGAGAGAGAGGCGCTGACAGGAGGTTGCTACCTCACATGCACGCGGTTCTCCTGCCCGAATTGGCCATCCACCTTGTCTTTCCTACGCTACCTATGCTGCCACATGGTGTCCTAACTAATATTACATGGAAAAACTGCCACCCTTAAGATAGCATGTTCGATTCTACTATATTTGGATTTGTGAATGAAGTTACTAACTACTCAGATTGCACGGAGGCAATCTCTACCTGATCTGCCCTATCGGAGCTCCTAATGCGGCTTCTGATAAGCTAGAAAGCCCTGCAGTTACCTCGGGTGTCACTGAGGTGGCTTCCTCCTCATCGTCTCTTGCTGGCTCTGCTGTCGCTGCTGCTGCGTCTTCCTCGGCTTCGGCTTCTGCTTCGGAAGACAGAAGCATCTTCTGGGAAACGGAGTCGACCGGTGCTTCTTCCGTCTTCTGAGGCACGGGTGCGGGACTAGGGACCATGGGGACCTCATTGAGATCCGAGAAAGTCGCTTCCTCCACGCGGAATACTTGGGAAGACGGCTCGTCTTCCTGTCTTCCAGAAGATATCTTGTCTTCCGGGGCGTCTTCTGGAGTCTTCTCGGCTTCCAACGCTGTCACCACCAAGTGCACAGCGAGGTCGAACTCCTCCTTCTCCATTCCGAATCCAGTCGATGGTGCTGGAGCGTGGGAAGATGCGGTTGCAGGTGTCGGAAGCGAGGGAAGACCATAAAGTGTCTTCACTCCTTCTATCTGTCTATCCAAGTACCTGAACATGCTCTCCCGGCATTCCACCAACATCGCTTTGGACTCGCTGTCCCATCCTCTAGCTAAGGTAAGTAACTTCCTACCCGCGGTGTAGTTGAACTTCTTCTGAAGCGCTTCCACCGACTGTGTCAACATCTTCTGTGCACGGGCCTCTGCTGCTTCCCTCTGCGTCTTCTCAGCTGCAGCTCGCGCTTCCGCGGCTTCTCGCTGCGTCTTCCATATGGTCTGCTCTTCTGCGAGGGCGGTGATCTTCTCCCGCACTCGGGTGACTTCCTGATTGTGCTGCTGTACTCGCGCCTGCAACTCCTGGTTGCTCTTCCGAAGCTGTACCAGCTCCTTGGCAGAAGCGGTTGCTTCCGCCTTGTACCTGGCTGCAAGCTTCTCCGTGGTGCGGAGACTAGCTTCCAGCGACTCCGTCTTCTTCTGGTCTTCCCCCTGTCGCAGCAAGGTGCGCAGGCCGAATCCAGGTTGTAAGGGCTTCTCCTGTGCCCTCGCTCTCTTCTCCAGCAACTCCATAGCTGGCTGGATCTCCTTCTGGAAGTAGGCACTGAACTCCTCCAGTCGTCTTCCTGCGGAAGACAAGTTCATCTCCACCACACGCTCCGCGGTGTCGACTTCGTCTTCCAGAGGCAAGGAAGCCTCTTCCACCACTACGGCCTTCATCTTCTGCGCACGAGAAGAAGCTACTCTTCTCATCTTCCGGGGTGGAAGACTCCTCATGGCAGGAGCGGCTCTCTTCTTTGCGCTTCCTCGCATCGCAGCAGGAGCGCCCATCCATCCTTCGTCTTCTGGAGTCTTCGGAAGACTCCCAGGCGTTGCAGAAGCAGTCTTCTGCTCTGATCGGGTACTCAGCAGGTCTTCTTCCGAGTCGGACTCCGATCCTGAATGAATGAGAGAGATGGGTGTCCTCGGTACACTTCGGGGACCCATCTTCCTCAGTGGCGTGGCGTCTTTTGACCCACTAGACTCGTCTTCCCTCACCAGAAGCGTCTTCTGGTGAGAGCCGGGCCTCAGCTGTGGCATCAGAGTGGGAGGGGGCGTTGCAGCTGCCGCTCGGTCATCGTCTTCCGAGGTCTCCTCCTTCTCCTCCTGTCGCTCCGTTGGCCCATACACTGCCAGCTGATCTTCCCTAAGATCCCCCATGGCTACATACAAGTAGCAGAGGAAGGGCGTCAGGTGTCCTCCCGTCGGGGTACCCAAGTATGCTAGCTCCGTCTGTACATAGTTGTGGATGTACGCGCCTCAGTAGATGGACACTCCGTCATCCCACACTGATTCCAGGAACTCCACGTCCTGATCTCCTAAGTATCTTGTCTTCTGCGCTTTCCCCTTGGGGAAGAGATGCAGAAACAACTTCGCCAGAAGTTGCTTCTTCGGCTCCCGGTAAGATTCTATCTTCCAACCGTTCCTCCCCTGCCTGTCTTCCACGAAAAGACAGGTGGTGCTCCCAGGCACATGCCACGAACTCACGATCCTAGGCAAGATCTTCTTCTCGTACCAATATCCTCGGTTCTCGGACTCAGGCCTGTGAAAAGCCTTGCGCCACCTGTCTTCAGTCCAGGAAGACGGTCTTCCTCGAGCTACTCCTGCTTTCGCAGATACACGGTTACGGGGTGGCAACGCTGCCCACACCTCCTCCAGAAGCCCTTGATCTGCGAGGTTCCAATCCCACAGGAAGAAGTCGAGACCCAACTCCTTGAGGAAAGGAGTGGCCTCGGCCAATTCTGCCGCTGGTAACACCAAGCCTCGCGGGTGCATCGACATACCTGGAAGATCTGTTGCACTAAACCACAAGCACCTACTATGAGCTGAAGGTTCAGTTCTTCCCGAGTGCCCACAGTCTAGCTTCTACTTCTCAGAAGACGAAACTAGTCTTCCAGAAGACAGCTACTCCGTCTTCCGGGATTCTAACAATACTTCCTAGATAGCTCTCGTCTTCCGAGCTATATCTAAACAATCTTATCTAAGCAAGGCCTCGCATGGATCACCAAGAAGACAACCCACCTTGTATTACATCCTACTTCCTATCAGAAGATACAAGATTCGCAAAACATAAGTGCATGACAAGTTCAGAAGATGGTTGCGGGCTCCTGCGGTGACAGTGGCCTCTGGGAAGATACTCGGGACAGCTTCCGATTCAATGTCTTTCTCGGAAGACTTCTCGAAGTCAGTCTTCCCTTCACTGGTCTCACCTGTCTTCGTCTTCCTACACGCAATCTATCCTCACAACAGACTCAAGACAATTGCACTCTGTTCTTTTGACTTCTCACCTCTCATACGCACTCAGGAGAACCTTGCTGCTCGGTGGGAAGACATGACCCTCGACCATTCTCTCCAGATTCTGCCAGCAAGTATTCTCACGACTCTCTTCTAAGCTTGGGAAGAAGAAGGAATGGCTGCTATGGATCGAACAGAAGAGACCCGAATGGACCCTCACGTCTTCTCGCTCATTTTGCTAGCCTTCCAGTCTTCTAGTCTCTCTAGGAAGATGTGGAGTTGAGAAGCTTGGAAGACCGGGAGGCACAGGCCTAGTTCCCGACTTCCAACTTCTCGAAATAACAAAACAACTCACCACACCACTCAGGATTCGTACCAAGTCTCTCTAAACACAAAAGCAAAGCAAATCCACTCTTGATACGAATTGTGTTCAGTCGACTTCCGAAGACGGTCTTCCGAAGACAGTCAAGTTTAAGAAGCGTCTTCCGAAGGTGTTCCCATCTTCCGAATCGTCTTCTGTTCCAAGTTTCGGGGGTAGAGAGGTAGTAGGGTAGGGAAATTGATAGCTGGGATCTCCAATTTGAAGACGAGGTGTAGGGAAGCTCGAATTGAGCTCGGGAAGAAGCAAGGAGATGTCTGACAGAAATTGGGCAGCGCTTCCGCGCCCAATGTCTCAATAGGAAAGATGAGGGGTGGGGGTAATCGATCAGGCTGCTTGCACACAACGAAGGAAGCGCGAGGAATACCAGGAAAAGGCGAGAAGAAGTGGGAAGTGGAAAGAACAGGGGAAAGAACCTCTACAGTCTTCTTCTGCTCTCCGAGTTGCCTTCGACTTCCGTGCGCTTCTTGGTTCTGGTCCTAGCCCCAATGCGACCCCTCACGACTGCGCCTGCTGTCAATCTCTTGGCCACGCCTCGATCCACCTTCGATTCCACTCGCTGCTCTTCAATGTCAGCTTCTCGGGAGCTCACAAAAACGCCTTCGCTCTCTGCTGTTTGTGCTCCAGCAATTTTGGTCTCGCCCTTCGCCTAGCTGTCAACTGCTTCTCTCCTACCTCGATGTCCTCACTCGATTCCTCTCTCAAAGCTAACTCGCAAAGCTCACTATCTCCACCGATCTTCTCAAGCGATGTGCTGCGAGAAGTTGGAATGTGCCTAATGTGCTTCCTTACGCATCTTCCCCGCAGATTAGGGGTTTTCGACCTTGGGTATCTTCCCCGACCTACCTACCTATTCGGTGCGCCGCAGTAGGTATACCTACTGTCTTACCCGAAAACTCGCGGTTGGCCTTCGCGGTCGCTGTCTTCTAGAAGACAGGTGTCTTCCGTCGTCTTCTCATCTTCCGCCGTCTTCCCGTCTTCTAAAGACGTAACTGAGAAGACGTTCTTCCGAAGACGGTCGTCTTCCGAAGAAGTCAACTTCTTATTACAAACAGCTCTTAAAATCATCTTCCTGTTAAGGAAGACGTAACCTTAAGTAACAACGCTTCTTCAGTTATACAAACAAGTTATTATTCTTAAAATTTTCAAAAATTCGTGCATCCTGTAATTTGTGGGCACCACATAGCACCATATAGCCAAGGTCGACCTATAAGCACTCCATAGCCAGACTTAACCAATGGCCTTAGTACAATATACGTAAGTTTAAAGATTATCCCACCAATTGTCGTAGAGATATCTCGTAGTACTCCCAAAGGTCTTCGTCGACTCTGATCCGCCATCCTCAGCACTCTTGGTGTTGATTCGAACTTTGTGTAACCCAATCCATGCGCTGTCTCTTCTGTAATAATGTTCACACTAGAACCAGAGTCTATAGGCACATGCTTTATTAGACATCCATCTATCTCGATGTCTACTTCTGAGGATCCCAAGTCTTCTAATCCAACTTGAAACAATGAAGGAAGATTCTTTGATTTAGCATTCGCTGGTTTTCTCAAGGCTGCCAATAACAATTTCCTGTACAGTCTATTGTCTTCGACCAACTGCTTGATGGTTATGTTAGCTTGTTGGTTCAACAAATCTTCTACTACGTTGTAATGAGGGCTCACCACTAGAACAGTCCTCTTAGTTTGGTCTGCCACCAGCTTTCGCAGTTCGGATGGTCGACCGACTTTGGGCGAAGAGACTTCGACCCGCACTTTTCTAGGCCCTTCTCGGCTAGGTTCTACCTCCTTGGCTTGCGTACTCAGTTCTTTATTGAGTAGTGCCCTCACTTCTTCGGAGATATCCGCAGGTAGTATTCCTGAGGTCTTCTTCGTTCTCTGCTCTTCTTTACGATCATCCGTCTGTGCCGATATCGTCTGTTTCTCTACAACTTCGCACACTTGTTCTGTCAAAGTTTTGTGCGCCTTCTTCTCTTTCTTCAGTTGCTTTCGCTCAGTCTTTTTAAGGTCCTTCGCCTCCTGAGCTACAGCTTCTGCTAAAGTCTCTCCCTTTCGAAGTAGTCTCTTCCCACTTCGAGTCTCCACTTTGTTTACCAGAATCTCTTTTTCTGGCCAACCATATCCATCGTCTTTCGAAAGAGTGCAAGTCTTCAGATCTTCTACCAAATCGACCATGTTTACTCCTGCATCTGGTCGTTGTTGGTTGAGAGGTGGTTGAAATCTCACTCCGGTCTTCTGAGCTGGTTCATTCGTACAATCCGTGGCTCCATGACCGGGCTTATCACACTTCCCACACAGTGGCATATATCCTACTTGTTTCTTTGGATGAAGACAAGAAGGAGCCCAATGACCATTAGCGCCACAATTAAAACATGATGTACTAAGAGATGGTGGTGGTTGGTAACCTGCAGGGGCAAACTTTCGTTGGGTAACGTTAGTTGCCATTTGTCGAGGTACAAAACGTTGGATGTGTACCAGAGAAATGGGAGTAAATTGTTGAGGTTGAGTGGACACCATGGCACCATCTTGGGCTTGTACTCCATAAACCCCATCTTCACATTCCACAAAGTAGTTGGGCTCATACACTGGTGCCCATTCCACTGAATATGTGTTGTAAGATGGTTTGCTGTTAAAACATTCCGTGTTGGCATGTCCCGGCTTCTCACAATTAGTACACCACAAATTCGGACGAGAACTAGTTGGCGACTTACGCCTTTATGACGTTCTGACCAATTGCACCTTGAGGTCTTCGAACTTCTTGAGAAGATCATCAAGTGCGTGATCTTTAGGTGGTGGAGTTCTCTTCACCATCGGAGGTCTGGACTTCGTCATTCTTTTCCGCTTCTTACGCTTTTCCTTTTCGTCCGAAGATGAAGAATCTTCATCTTCCGATGTTGAACTTTCATCCGAAGACTCTTCTGAAGATCCTTCTGAAGATGAATATTTTCTGTGTTACCGTTTTAACTTCTTCTTCTTCTTCTTCTCTTCTTCGCGACTGTTCTTAGACTTCTTGAAATTCTTCTTCTTTCTCGACTCTGAGGTCTTTTCATGGTCTCTGCTAAGGATATTGGAAGATTCAAAATTCTCAGCATAATCAATGGCTCGCTCCAAGATTGACGTATCAAACCGTCTAACCCACGTTTGTTGCTTTGAAGGCAACCCCTTCACAAACCACTCTACTGCCTGTGCCGGCGTGTAGGCAAGGTGTGTTTCGTTGGCAGGTAATCTATCCAAAATTCTGTAAAATCTTTGGACGTAGCTTTTCAAGGACTCTTTCCTCTTACGTTTAACGCTATTTACTTTATGTAACACATGCCTGTTATAATTCAGTTCCCGGAATCTCTTTAGGAATTCGTTTTTCATTAAATCCCAGGTAGATATGATTGCGGGAGTTAGATTGGCATGACTATACCATTTTTTGGCTGCGTGTTTCAACAAGTTGGGAGCATGTGATACCGCTTCAAATTGCTTAACGAAAGAATCGACGTTCTCTCCGTCTCCATCACTATCCGAATCTTCACCGTCAAATTTAGGATAGTTTTGGCGAGTGAATGGTGGCGTCTCTGACGGTGGTGATACCCCTGTCATTGGATGAGGTACTGGAAGAAGTGTGCCTGATGGGTGCTGCTTCTGTCTGTATATTGGTTGTGTTGGTAGAGATGAAGGCACCACCAGCTTAGTATTGAACAAATTCCTTGACGGCTGAAGAGTCAGATTTGCAAGAGTGTTTACAACAACGTTACTTGCTCTTGTATCAAGAAGATTTTTTTCGGATGAATGGTCTTCGGCCGAATGATCTTCAACTGATTTTGCCCTCTTCTCCGCGAACTTCGTCTTGTCTCTTTGGTGAAGACGACGTGGAGGTCCCTTGACTCCGTAATTTGAAAAGTGATACTCCAAGAGTCCCGTGAGGTCTGAGATTTGAGATTTGAAGCGCCGGTGATCTCAAGGACAACAATTCTTGAATTAAATCCTCTCCCTTTTGTTTCTTTAGAAGTTCCACAAAAGTTGTGATTTCCGGCCCATGTTTAACGATCAATTCTAAGGTAGCTTCCGCTTTCGGATTTGGATCTTCCGCAAGAGTAGTCAAAATATTGGATTCTGACTGCGCTGAACCTGAAGATGAAGATGAAGATGAAGATTGAAATAACTCCACTCTTCGAAGAGAAGGAGTTTCTTCTCTATCTGTCTCTTCGTCTTCAGCCAGAATACTCTTGTCCTTCTGCGTCGGTTTGAACAGGGATTCATGCAAAATTGTGGTCCTTGAAGAGAATGGTAGCCATGAGCTGTCTTTAGGTGAACTCTCTCCACTCCTTACACTCGAGCTTGGAGATCCGATATCAATCTTCTTCTTCCAATATTTCCGCTCGTCCTTCTCGTACTGTGTCCGTGGTGAAATAGATACAGAGCTTCTTTCAAGCGAAGATGAAGTCCCTTCAGATAAACTTTTTATCTCTTGCCATTTCTGAGCTGCTTGACGTCTTCGCTCCTTCGTAGCTTCCTTCTGGCGTTGGACTTCTTCCAACAGTTGTTCGCGGACCAATCTTCTTTCCAGCGCTCGCTTGGTCCTTCTCGTCTTCTGATCTTCTTCAGAAGGCGCTCGTACTCTCCCTGACATACATGTCGATGGTTACAACTTACTGAATTCAAGTAAAAGTTAAATCTGTATCTCCGGCAGCGGCGGAGTTTTAATGTTTCTATATGTAACAACCCAGAGAAACACAAAGTATCGGAAATAGTAAATAAAAGATCGTTCTCACGAAGATACAGTTAACAATTACACAAAACACAGTACTATAACGTCACAATGATAATTCAAATAGTTTTTTGTTATTCTCACGAAATAGAATAATATCTGGATGAGAGTGTAAGTCTGATAAGAAACCAAACCAAAGTAAAACATGATAAATCGAATACAAACAATAATGAAATTATTCTTTGATCAGGGACCCTTCCAACAATACAAACAAAAGATTTGAGAAGACAGTTGTGTGAATGAATGAAGAATGTAAAATGCTGCTGAAATGTTACTAGTCTTCTTCTGAAAAGACAGAAGAATACAGACTTCACATCAAGGTTCCAAGGCTAAGCCCCTACTCTTCCTAAGGAGTGTTCTTCCTACTAAGAATCCCACTTATTTGAAGAAGCCAAACTTAAGACAAAGTCACCATATTCCGAACTCTCTTTACAATTTAACTTAGCTTTTCCACTTCACAGTAACTGATTTGTTCTCAGATCTTCGTTAAAAGCTCTTCACGAAGATTACAAGTTCAACTTCGGCCGAAGTCTCTTCAAAGTTCCTACACCAAAGTTCCTTTGTTCAAGTCTAACGGCAAAGATCTTTGTCAATCAGAATTACACATGCGACAGCAAACTTCGAATATTCAGAAGAAAATATCTTCGTCCAAAACATTCACAACATCGCTCCTCACTTTTGGGAAATGGAAATTAATTAATAAAGAACTGAAAACATGGAAAAGGCACGAGGGCTGAGGATCGTGCTGCTTATATACTCTTCGTCCTAACCTAACTATTTTCTAACTATGCTAACTGCTTATCTTCCTACGAAGACGGAAGACCTTCGCTACCCTACGATCATCTTCATCTTCACCAAAATCTAAACTCCTAAGCCTAACTGCGCTCTGAATTTCTCTAACTGAACTTCCGAGTTCACTCGTATCTCACCTATCTCCCTATCTACTTTCTGTCTAAGCCGAGAAAGGCGTGCTTTCACACCATCCGGGTTTGTCTCCACCTGCACTACCTTCGCCTTTAACGCTCGAAGAAGACCAAGCTCGTCAGCATCAAGTCCCGAAGTCACATACGCAGAGAGTACATGCATCAACTTCTTCCGAAGGTCTTCGGAGTCAGCTACTTTCGTCTTCAACACTTCATTCTCCTTGGTAAGCTCCACCACTGTAACTTGGAACTCTTCACGGCTTCGCTGGAAGGCTCTTTCTCCTATTAACACTCCCATACTCTTGCTCTACAGGAGTGCTAACTAAAAATCCAGAAACTCTTTATCAGTCCTTAAAAGACTATCTCTTAGCTTCTCTCTGTTCCTTTCGTAACCAGTATGTATTGTAAGAAACTGTACCGCCCTCGTACCATCTTGACTTCTGATATGAGCATAATGAGACCCATCGTCCATTATCTTCGTCTCCATCCTAGATGCAATAATGTACGGTTGACCAAGGATCACAAGATAAACAGCTACACTCTAAACAAAAAAGTTTTGTTCTATCTCTACATCCCCTATTCGAGTCTTGACAGCTGGACAAGCACCAAAAAGTTCACTTCTTTGGTTGTTAGCAGCACGAAGAACCATCCATGTCTTGTGTCGATTGGTCATTTTTCTTTCTCGTATACGTTTTTGGACATGATATTAATCTCAGAATCGTGATCCACCAATGTCACTATAACCTCTGACAAGTTACCTAGTCGGACCCTTGTCTCCGTAGTTGCACGAGGTCAATACGCTCGAGAATAGTGACTCTCATGTTGCTTCTCGTCACCATGTTCTGTAGTACAGTCTGAAACTCTTACCTCTTTTCTATTCGACGCTTGTAGTACATACTTTGGACAAATACGCAACCTAACTCTTCATCTTCTTCACCCGTGATGTCAGTATCCAACGCCTTCACCATCACTGTATCTGCAGTCATCTGCCTCTTTCTCTTGATCACATCTATGATCAACTCATGAAAGTCACGTTTTGCTATTCCCAAGGCCTCTCTCAAAGAAAATTCTATCTTTGAATCTCCTTCAAGTTGATACTGGTCTCGATATCAGATTGTAGTCTGTAGGTCGGTGCTTTACCTTTGTCTTTTGAAGAAGATCTTTTGTCTTTCTCTCTCATCTCCGTGTCATGGATAAGGACATCCATCATAGATTCAGATGTAGATGTCTCTTGAGACGTTGATGAGATATCAGAAGGTGATGCTTCTTGTTGCGCTCTCCTCTTAGTAGCTCTAGTTCTCCTTGTAGCTTCTTCCGGATCAGCAACGTCGTCATCACGCCTCCTTTTCTCTTCCACAATCACATCCTGTCAGCTTACATGCTTCTCTTGTACCAAGTACGCTTTGACACATCCTACCTCTATAGCATCATCCCACCAGTAATGCGACGAATACCTCTGCACCTCTTAACATTGTTCTCGTGGAACTTCAACTACATCACTCTTAACAACTGATACAACCGGTGCATCTACTTCAATTGCAAATGTTTTTGGCTCTATTGTACGTATTGCTGTAGTTATACCAACCTAACCTCTCACCAAGCTCTTCATTCCTCCCTTACCAAAGTTGGTACCTAACTGTGTGCCAGTTTGCGCTAGATGAATCTTTCCATCTCTGAAATTCACGACTCCAGTTCTGAGGGCCTCAGAAAACTCCTCACAATCTCGATGTTGGTGTTCAGTACTGTCACCAGATACAGTTTCTAACAAAATTTCTGCTAGTTGAAGATGCATTGGTATCACCAAGACTTCGACTATGCTTTAGCTCAGTCATTTCTATTCTTAACTCCCTCAACCTTGCTACTAGCAGGCTTGGGCAACGGAGCTAAAGAAACATCAGACTTCAAGGTTGCAGCTCTATCTCTATCACGTTTCTGCTTCGTGAGAATGGTAACAGCTTCTTCCACCTTTCTCCGGTCTGTGCTCACTCCTCTTTCTTCTCCCTTGTCTGCTAGCATCAAGAAAATCTTGTCCTCTAGATTTTCATCAGCGGCTTCTAAGAAAAGTTCTTTCTTCCTTAAGTCAAGTGTCATCGTCTCGGATGAGGACAATTGACAGAACCGTTTCTCAAACTCACGCAACAACTCATTCGATACCATCTCATTTCTCGGACGCTGCTCTATCCACTCCAAGAGCGTTCTCTTGGGTACTCTATCCGCATCATCATCAAAAAACTCACTCTTCAACCTCTGCTCATACTCCTCCCAAGAATTCGTACGTGCATCCTTCAGCTTGGTCACTTGAGTACGTATCTTGAGTATCACAGCCAACTCGAAACTAGAAATCATCTGTCCTTCATGCACACGATTTACCTCCATCTCACAAATATACTCTCGAACATACTTCGTGGTGTTCCTTCCATCGAATCTCTCCAACTTCTTCACCACCGCTTGGAGAGCTATTGTAGACTTCTGCTCCCCAACATCGCCTCCTTGTTGTTGTCTCAATAACATCGTCAATGCTCGAAGTAGATCATCCGTTCCTCCTCCACTTGTTCCCATCGCTTCCGGAAGATTCATACTTAACGCTCTTCGGCAACAACTTGCTTCACCACCTCAACACGTGCTCTCAGTGGAAGCACCAAATATGTCGTAGCGAGAGCTTTTCCTTTGAGCAGAGACGTACCTTCTGACTGTGACTAGCGATCGATGCACAGCAGAGCGACTAGTATCTTATAATTTCTCTCTAACTTCTTCTATATCTAAGCACTTCTTTTCTCTCAGTAAAGGGTCAAGATAACCACACAAAAATGTTGAATGATCATAGGTACCACAAACGAGATATGCGATGACATCATCTCACGGTAGTATTTCTCTCTGAAGTTTCTCACTACTAGGGCTTCGTACATGGCTTTAGGTCGACAGATGTATTTTATCTCACAATCAGTGTTACAATTTACAGATGGGAGCTTATTTAGATCCATCCTTCGTTAGATGAAGATAAAGATGATAAGGTCCCACTCTTGGCCGTAAGTGACAACATGTAAGATCACAGGAACAGACAAGAGTATGACTTGTGCGGTGAAGTTATGTCCGAAGGATCCTATCAGAAACTGTTGGAAATGGACTCGTTTTATGTACATCAGTTTAATCTGAAATGGGTTTTAAAAAGAGAATCTGGGTGGTAAGTAGAGCCCTTGGTCCATCTCTCGCAACATTCGCACTCCAACTACAAGGGTATACGGATCCATAGAATGCCGATATAGACTCATAAGATCACTACGATCTCTCCACGAGCAATCACTTGAATTTCCTTAAGGTCAAATCCCCCCACATAGATCACTCTCTTTTGCTTTAAAGTTACGAACACAAAAACGAGGATAGGTGCAAGCTCACTAGCCGATCAACCCAAGCCACACGAATCGATGAGATGGCACACATGCACATCGGATGTTTTGGTGCCATCATACTCATCCTTGTGTAGGTCGTCTGGGTGGACGGTTCAAATGCATGCACCGTAACATATCTTAACACTAGTGACTAGGCTAGACAGGTAGTCGACTTTACAAGTCAAGGATCGCACTTCGTTACGTTGAGTGAGAAATTGACAATCACATGACGCTGTCACAACGTAGGCCGCTATAGTCTTATCTACGCCTAGTATACCCTCCAAAGCAAACAGACGTCACACTGGATGCTTTTCTGCCAGCTGTCTTTAACAAGCTTCGGGACCTAACCTAGATATCGTTGTCGATACAACTCGACAGGAAAGACAACGAAGTTTCACACATGATAAGTACATATCCACAGCTCAGACTCCTCTCAAACTTGCCACGTAAGTAGGATACTATGGTCTCTACTTACAAGTCAAATTTCAAGAAGATCTGACGGCTAGATCTCCTCCACAATTAACACAAATTCTCAGAAACTGTCACGCACTTCCAATCTCAGATTCAAGACAGAAGCTTCCTCGCCTAAACGAACCGTCTACTTCGACCTAAACTTCCTATGCTAGCAATTCAGGAGTTAAACTCACTACTCAAGAAATTTCAGCCGATTTGACTGCTCGGATCATTCTCCATAAATTTGCGAACTTGCTGCTCCGGATTAGAAGCTTTCTACACCCCACCGTCTTCAAATTGCGATTGCACCCAATCCGTAGAACATCTTGTGATGAAATTTGAGGTCAGAGCTTCAGCAACTGAAAGGCTACAAGCTTATGAAATCCGGTCTCAATCTGACAACGTAATCACTCAAACTCCTCAATCTTTCAATCAGAAGAGAAAGCTATGTACTTTCATCACTCTACGAACTTCAAATGACCATAACGTGTGCCGTGGACATCCAAATCGAGTGGAATTTAGGCTCAGGTTGCTCCTCCCGTCGAGAGCTCTCCGTCCATGTCCTCTGATCTCCCAAATCTCTCTTGAAAGTGTCATGTTCCTCCCGAAGTGCACACCTAGGAAGATGATAAGTTATCTCTACTTTTTGATAGACCAATAAGAAGTTAAAGGACTCCACCTTGTCCTTTTGCACCCCATGGAGCCCTCCAGCAGATAATAGAGCATTCTAAGCTCATAAGAGCAAAGGTTTTCACTCCATTACTTCACAACTTATACAACTATGCGCAAAACAGAATTATACGTGTAATTTACATACTAATTGATTTCACAACAAGACACCATAAGATCTCAAACAACGTCATAAATGACTACAAAAAGAATGATAAGATTCACAATAGTTATTATTGCAATCATAAACAACTCTTCTTAATGAATCACCATAAATACTCCGAAATGATCACGCGATAGACACAATGAAATTTAATGACGAACGAGCTCGCAAGTGAGAGATCAAGATCACGAAAAGGTCACATACTTGTCACTTTTATTACCTCTCACTTCATCCAACGATATCCATAACACTCACGACTAGTTCTGGATATTCCACACTCGATGTCTAAAGCTCCACACACGTCTTTTCATATACATCAACTCGCATATGACGAAAAAATACTAGTCTTTATCTCCATCTCCACTCGATGATCCGTGTATTACAGATCGATATTATCTTTTCACACGATAAGGTATGGATGGATCCACAACATCAAAACACGTATGATCAAGATATTTATACGTTTCACACCTTAACCAATTCACAACACAATAATGTTTGTGATATCGTTAGAAATGTTTTTTGCTGGGTTACTCATCTATGCAATCAGATTTGAGAGCTAATATTGTTGGTTTGGAGAAAAAGCTTTCACGTTCGCATAAAACTTTACATATATATAAAAGATTTGAGTGAATCTTCAGTGAACGTATTAGTGATTATAGATCCTTGTTTGGGATGTTCTAGGTATCACTGGAAAATATTTAAATAATCTTTTCTAATACGTTAAAGTATCACTGGAGAACATTTGGACAAATTTTTTAACAAAATAACAAACATTGGATTTGAATTTGAGAAAAAAGTGAATGTGTTTGAATTAACAAGGGAAAAAAAGAAAAATTAGAAGTTCACACTTGGAAATCATTTTGAGTTAAAAATTTATTTAGTTAAAAAATAACTCCACTTCCATATCTCAATTTGGAGAGTTTGAAGTATGATTGGACAAGGGTTTTCGAAAGCTACATATTTAAGCATCGGTTTAAAGATTCAGAGTGAACTACCAATTTCAAAATTAGATTAGATTTTCAATTATAAATAAAGAGTAGATTTGTATTTAGAATAAGATTTTGTTTGGTTATACGTTTCTCGACACACTTTCTTTTCCAGGAGAAAATTTCATAATCAATAATTTTATATTTTCTCCAATAATTTTTATATAAAATATTTAAACAATATGATAAAGATGAACTTGAACTATATTTTCAAATCATAATAACGACCTAAATGATCTCCAAAAAAATTATGTTGGAAGATTTTTCTCGCGAATCTCCTCCTTAATATATAGAAATTATTGAGGAGTACAAGTTAGTGTCGCGAAAAGAACAGTTTGTGAAAAAGACCAATTGAGATGAATCATGAAATCATAACGGAGAAGTATGATAGAAAACCATCATTTTTTTTCAAATCTTTGAATGATATGATCAAATTGGACGGATAGATTATTTTATCTTCTCATCAAAATATTTACAGTCCAACTATTTCATGTTAGATAAAATTTGGTGTGTCATCACAACTCTTAGTACGAATATTTGTTTCTAAATGATTCATAAGAGTGAACAATGATTTGATTTAGTGGTTTGTTCACAGTCTCTATAAAATGAGAGACATATCTTATTTGAACAATTTGTGATGCAAAAATCTGCTAGTGAAAGACTTTTATCCATTGATATTCTTCTGTTCACCAATCTGAATACATAGATTGCAAATTGGCTCTTGACATATCTTGTTGTGTCATTCGATATAAAGACATAAAAGAAGATGACATCATAACATGTCATTTATTCAGACCATTTTTTAATGTTCGTAGTAAGTAATTTTGTCATTTTCTTCAAGTCAACAACTTGACATGTAAATCAAGTTGATTAGAGTAACATTAATATTAGATGATAATCATCTCGACTATCAAGAAAATTTAACTCTCCATGAACATACGAGATTGAAATAGTGATATTAATGATAAATATATTTAATATATTAAGTATCTAAGATTTTAATATCGAGTTTTACAAACTTAACGTAATAAATTTTAATAGAAAATGCAATTCTATAAATCAAAATAAATAAATATTTTGAGATTATTATAAAAAACAAAACTATCTATAGAATATCAACTCTCGATCATCGATTGAATGACATTACGAAAAATAAAAATTATTTATCATTCTTTAGAATTTTTTATTAAATTTATCAAAAGATAACTTGATCATAAATTTACTTGTAAATTTTCAAATTCACATACGCATTTTCATTGTAAATCAAATTAATCAAATTAGTATAATGATCATACGAATTTGAAAATTTGAAAAAAATCAATGATTAGTGCATTTAGAAAATTTTTCTCTCGCATGTAATTTAACACACTTGTTCATCAATATAGTCAAATGTATCGTTGTTTGACTTTATTTATATTAATACATTCGTAGATGATATGTTTTGACTTTTTTATTCTAATACATGTTTGTAATCGCATTGATATCTATTTATGATGCATCACATATAAAACCATAGAAGATAGATTTTTATATCAATATTTTTGATAATTATATTCATGTTGAAAATATATCATAAATATTTTATGATTTTTTAAAATTATATAAATATAAATAATTTTGATTTTTTTCATACAATTATATATGTGAATTGTTAAATTGTGTCATCAATTGAGACATTGTTGACGGTGTCATATAATGGAGTAGGCCTTAGTCTTTAGCCAAACTCGATCCCCTACCTCTAACTGCACATCCCTCCGCTCTCTCTAGCATACTTAGTGTACCTTGCTTGTGCCTTAAGGATATTCTGTTTGGTCATGTGTAAGACATACGATCTTCGGCCTAGAAACTCAGCAACATTCAATGATGTTTCCTTCATGGCATTTTCGAACTCGGGCGACTGTAACTGAAAACTGGCAGGTGACAAGGGAGACTTATTACCTCTGTAAACCAGCTCGAAAGGTTTGTATCCCGTGGCCGAGTGCAAGGCGTCATTATACGCAAACTCTACTAGATCCAGACGGTCGGACCAATCAGACTGGTCCCTTAGCATGTAATTTCGCAACCCCTGCTCTATGACCTGGTTAACCCTTTCACTTTGCCCATCTGTTTGCGTGTGGTAAGCAACAGTGAATTTCAATCGGGTTCCTAAGCTAGAGAACAGAATAGTCCAAAACTCGTTTGCAAACCTGAAATCATTATCGGCTATTATCTCTTTGGGAAGCCCATGATACTTGAACACATGGGTCAAGAACAACCGAGCAACTTCTGAGGCTGAGATCAAGATAGTACAGGGTATGAAGTGAGCCATCTTGCTCAACCTGTCTACTACCGTCAGTATGCAATCATATTCGTGAGAAGGAGGGAGCTGCGGGATGAAATCCATCGTTAAACTCTCCCAGAGGTTCTCGGGTACTGGTAAGGGCTGCAGTAACCCAGCGGGCCTCTGAGTATCCGGCCTGGTCTGCTGACAGACCAAGCAGCTCTTTACGTACCTACTTACATCCTGACTCAAAGTAGGCCAGTAGTATTTCTGCCGAACTCTGTGTAGTGTCCTCGCTTGATCCTCATGACTGGCGGAGGGAGCATCATGCTCCTCATAGAGCACTCTTGCTCTTAGGGGTCCGGGCGGGATGTAAAGTCTACTTTGTTTAAAGAACCAACACCCGTCTCGCTTGCTAAGGTGCCTCATTCTCGGGTCCGTGAGGTCTTGGCTAGCCCACTGGGCAGCCTGCGGATCCAGGGCTGTGGCCCTTCTTACAAATTCCACGAGGCTAGATTGTGGAGTCGAGGTTAAAGCCATCACCTGTCTGGAGAGGGCATCGGCCGGAGCATTGTCCTTGCCCTTCCGATACTTCCAGGTAAGGTTATACCGAGACAACTCAAGCTGCCATCTCTGCTGTTTAAGTGAAAGCTTCGGTTTAGTCTGAAAATATGTGTTGGATATATTATCCGTCACTAGAGTTACCTCGCAAGGCAGCAGGTAGTGTTCTCATCTTTTCAGACACCAAATGACAGCTAGCATTTCCTGTTCGTGGGTTTCACCTAGACTCCTGCTCACTCAATCTATGACTCTCGAAAGCTACCGGATGACCTTCCTGGATCAACACACCTCCTATGATCAACTTCGATGCATCGGTGTGGATCTCAAAGAGCTTTCCTAAGTCTGGGAGTGTAAGGACCGGTGCTTTTGTCAAAGCCTTCTTCAAAGAGTCGAAAGCTTTCTGTTGTGACAGTCCCCACTCAAAGCTTTTTTTCGAGTCTTGAAGTAAGTCGAAGATAGGGGATGCGAGGTGGCCAAAACCTCGGATAAACTTTTGGAAGTATGAGGCAAGGCTTAGAAATGACCGCACCTCCGAAACCGTCTTCAGGGCGGGCCATGACCTGATCGCCTGCACCTTCCTCTTGTTGATGTGGACACCTGAATGGTCGATAAGACACCCAAGGAATACTACACTCTCCTGCCCAAATGAACATTTAGAAGCTTTGAATACTAGCTTCTCCCTTTCCAGTTTTCAAAAACGCAGCTTCCACATCGGCTAAGTGCTTCGGCTAGGTAGGGGAATAAACGATAATATCGTCCAGATAAACGACCATTGAGTCATCCAGTTGGTCCCGGAGTATATCGTTCATTAATCGGCAAAAAGTGGCGGGGGCGTTAGACAGTCCAAAAAGAAGCACTGTGTATTCGAACAGACTGTATCTGGTAATGATTGCCGTCTTCTCCTCATCACCCTCGACGATCCTAATCTGGTGATATCTTGATCTGAGGTCGAGCTTGATAAAATATCGACCGTTGACCAATCTGTCCATTGTTTCATCCATCAGAGGAATGGGGTATTTGTTTTTGATCGTGATCTTGTTTAAAGCACGGTAATCTCCACATAAGCGTAAGGTACCTTCCTTCTTACTCACGAACATTATGGGGGTAGCATAGGGTGAACAATTGGGACGTAAGATCCCCTGCTCAACCATCTCCCTTAGTTGTGCTTTGAGCTCCTGCAGAAGGTTTAAGGGCATCCGCCGGCACCTCTCAATTGGTGGGGCAGAGCCGGGGATAAGATCTATCTTGTGATCAATAGCCCTTCGCGGAGACAGAGTGTTCGGGAGTTTTCCGGGAAGAAGGTGCGAGTACTTAGCCAACAACTGCTGCATTTTCTTTCGGACCGGCAGTTGGGCTACTCGATCTTCTTCATCGACTTCCTCCAGAGTTTTCTGTCTAAGAATACAAAGAGTATATGGCTGTGTAGAGATATGTGATTTGAACAGATTGGTTCAAACCTTGATGTTTCAACCCTAATGTTCTCTATCTACTCTTATGACACAAGTGGTCTTGTATCTCTCAACTCAAGGTTAAAGTTTGTTACAATCCAAGGATACGTATAAGTTATAGAAATTTGTGTTACATATTGATATTTTTGTACTCTATCTGAAATACTCAGCTCTGTATTATCTATCTGCAAATAACTCTAAATCATCGGAAGTATGATCTCGAGATGTTGCTTGAGTACGTACTTCACAACAACTCTAAGGCATGCGCCCTCGTCGAGATTAGAAGCAACTTTTTTGTTCTCATGTTCTACAACAAGACGCAACATCTGCGACTCTACATCGAGCAATGACAAAACTTTTGGATGATCGTATATCCAGTTTCCAACACGTCAAACAGATACGCTCAGTTGGTCGAATATTTGCTAACTGACGCAATAGTCCAACCTGGGCCTCAACTAATACTCTAATGAGTTTCAGTGACTTCGACTATAATCTATTATATAGTCGGGTGGTCTTCTCGACAGTGGCAACAAGCTCTCCCAAAACACTAGTTACATAAGAAAAAACAACGAGAGCGTCAAATGCATTCTTATCCAAAAGATCAGCGATATATTCTGTCACTTTTGTTGTAGAAGAATGAATAAGAAAGTTGATACTATCCGTTCATTCTATGTTTGGGAGGCAAACGACCTCACGTCAGTTATTCTTCTTTCCGTAATGTGGCGACTTTCGCTTCTAAGTCGCAGATAATCTCTTTGAGTTTTTGACACTCGCAGTAAGTTTCTTTTTCGCAAGGTCGACTTGCAAAAGTTCGGCGTCCTTTTCACCGATAATCTATTTTAAGAGAACTACAGTCTGGTCAAGACTCAACAAAGTTCTCGATGTGTGATCGAGGTCTTTCAAATTGTAATTTGTTACAAGCTCCAATGTCTTCTCGGCGATCGTTCTGTAAATATAGTCCATCCCATGACACCATTTGAGAATGAAAAGCTAAGCCGTACTTGGTATGATTGCGCTCTCGCTCTCTCTCCGTCATCCTCTAAACGCTCCCGTCTTTAGTATCATTGTTAGTTCGGAATCAGATTGATTGACGAACGATGTATTTCCAACTCTCTTCGTCGTCTTTTAAACGCTCCTGCTTTCAATATCACAATTAGTCCGGAATCAGATAAGTAATCAACGGCTAGCTACCCATCAGTTTGACCGTCACAACTCTAGTTGATACAACCGAAAAATACTATAAGATCGCTCAACCAACTTGATAGAATCCCTAATACAACTTGTTGCACACCTGATCTCCTAAGCATCCCAGTAAGGTAGGCATGCATGCTTCAAAACACTATCCAGATCACAACATAGCATCAATGGTGATGATACTTGGCACCTCCGAAAATCCAAACGAAGACTTATGACTCAGTGCTACTCCGTTCTCATTCGTCACAAAGAGTTGAAATCAACTCCACACCTTCATAATGTCGAGTTGTATGCAAGCATGGTAGTTTCAACAACAAACTCCTCTTCAATTACTCGAAATGAATCAAAAAATCACAATAGATGTGATCGAAAACTCGACATCGCTAATAATAAAAGCATATCTGAACTTTGAGACCTCAGTC
Organism: Asterella californica; assembly: GCA_036924285.1. Classification (NCBI taxonomy): domain Eukaryota; kingdom Viridiplantae; phylum Streptophyta; class Marchantiopsida; order Marchantiales; family Aytoniaceae; genus Asterella; species Asterella californica. The sequence continues at coordinate 7,243,960 of JAYKYS010000003.1, forward strand.
CTCTCAAACCAGTCGATCAATAATGATCAAACTCCATAGGAAGTTGTATTGGATCTTTTATTATCACCTTGAATAATTTTCAAGTCAAAACCAGTCGACCAATGATGATCAAACTCCATAAGAAGTTGTATTGGATTTTTTACTATCACGCTGAACAATTTTCAAGTCAAAACTACGTTTCATATCCGGTTTTTTTTCGCATTGCGACCTATTTGCTTACGAGCTGACAACCATTTGCGAACGAACGAGCCATGACGTTGTCGTGTCGTGGACCGGCTCCTACTTGAAATTCAAACTTCGATGCTTGTCGCTCCAAAGACACTCATGAGGAATAAGCTAGGCCCCAGCTTACGGGTTTTGGGCACAATCTCATATCTCCATTTTCATCGCATAGATGGGTAGAGCTCCTTGTCAGCTTTCCACAGGCACTTTGTCTACTTCGTTTGGACGCTTAGTGGAAAAGTTACAGGACTCGAAAGATGGAGAAAATAAGCTAGGCCCCAGCTTACGGGTTTTTGGCAGCACTTCGGATCTTCGTTTTTATCGCACCAGTGGATAGAGCTCCTTGTCAGCTTTCCATAGGCACTTCATCTACTTCGTTTGGACGTCTAGTGGAGAAGTTACATGACACGAAAGATGGAGAAAACAAGCTAGGCCCCAGCTTACGGGCTTTTGACGCAACTTCGGATCTTCGCTTTCATCACATAGATGGGTAGAGCTCGCTGTCAGCTTTCCATGGGCATCTTGTTTACTTCGTTTGGACATCCAAAGAAGAAGTTATGCGATTCGAAAGAAGGTAAAATCAAGCTAGGCCCCTAGTTACTTGTTGACTGGGTATTTAGGGCTTCAGGCGTTATATCAAAGACGCAAGGGGCCTGCTTCTTATTATTGAGGGTTGAACTTCGTACGTACAGACTGTTGCAAGGGGGCTGCTTAAGGGGTTTGCTTGTTCTTACGACTTGTCGGTGGATGTTTTGGAGAATTGGGAAGTCCAATACACGCGCGCGAGGTGTCATCGGGTTTAGATCTGTGCAGGCTACGCACAGGTTAAGACGGTTCTTAAAGAGACGGATCGGGGGTGGTGTTCTGGGAAAAATTGAGATGCAGGGAGCAGAATTGGAGTTTTCAGTTACCTGTGAAGGAGAGTTGGACCGTTCGGGCCGTTCCGGAGTTCAAACTTGCTGTCCTTGGATCCATCGGGATCAGAACAACGAGTTCTTCAGGAAATTGAAGACGATACAAAGTTTTATCGGGCGGTTTGAGAGTTGTGAGAGAAATTGGCTCGCAGGGAAGCGCTTGCGTCAGGTTTTCATCGCCTGCGACCTGAGATTGGATTGTTCTTCGCGATCGGTGAGCCAAGCTCTTTGTTCTTGGTGCCTACGCGATCAGGGAGTCCTCATGTACGCATAAGGGAAGACTGTAAGTGAATTGGATTGTTGGTTTGGGTGTGGTGAGCAAATTTGAGCCGCAGGGAGCCGATTTACGTCAATTTTTTGTAGCCTGCGACCAAATTTCTCGAGTAGTTTTGCAAGGGGAACTCCAAACGGCTTGTTTGGAGTCTTGTTGGGTTCAGGGTAGCCAGATCTATCTACCAGCGAAGACGGATATCAGTTTAGAAGATCCGTTTGTGCGGTGTGAGCGGTTTTAAGCCGCAGGGAGGAGTTTTTGAAGGTTCGGTCACCTGCGACCAAAAATTGGCGATATCTCGACTATCGGGAGTCGGATCTGAAGGTTTATTGGGTGAACGGAGTCAGGGAAGGAGACCCTATCAACATTTGAAGATCGTTTGGCGAAAGGAGAAAGTTTCCAGATAGATCTTTTTCGGTTCCTTCGCTACAGGTTTCGTCCTTTTGAGTTCGTTAAGGACTTAGTTGGTTGTGTATGGCTTGTGGTAGCTAGCTTTAGCCAAGAGCTAGTGTGTGGATGTGGTTTGGACTTGGGTTTGGATCGCATGATACTGTTGTGGCTCTGGTTGTTAGCAAAGAGAAGTTCCTCTTGCTTTGAGCTACGCTTTGGCGATTTCAGACTAGGGTTGCGTTTCAAGGGTTTGTTTTAGGGCTTCTGAAGTAGGTTTCGCGCACCTACCGCCTTGTTGCGCCAGCGGAAGCTCTAGGTCGCAAAATTTACACCGCTAACCTGCAAACACAATCACAAGTTAGCGTCCATGCACGACTTACCTTAGTTCTGTTTGGTCCGGACCGGAGCCTGACCGTCTCCTTAATCATCAAGCTCAGCAATCCTACTTCCCGACTTGGATCCGCCTAAGTCGGTCCCAAACATGAGCAAGTCACAATATGACTTGGGACGGACTTCTCATAAAGTCCAGGGTCCTAAACGGTGCCTCCAGCACACCTAGCGGCCCAACCGCTCGTGATGTCCGTCTGGGTCTAGGCTCCCGAACGGTGGTCTAACCCGCCGACTCGTTCCCTAGTCTTGCCCCAGCCCTTGCATCGTTCCTAAGTCCAGACATCCAAGTCTGGATCGGAACGTGTCTTGGAACCGGCCCAGCCATCACCTCATGCCCCCAGAGTCCGCCCGCCGAACCCTGGGGTCGGGTGACTCGTCCTGGCCCACCCAGGCATCGAGCCCCCCTCATATATACTTCTGGGGATCGGCGGCCCCGCCCTCCTCTTTGGTCCCTGAAAATTATACCACAACCCGATTGTGGTTCGGCCATAACTTCCAGCTCGGAGGTCAGATCGAGGAGTGTTATATATCACTGGAAAGCTCTCGACGAGACCTTTCCAATGATACCTCATTCGCCTCGAGATCTTACGTGGAGCTCCTTCCACGACCTAAAACGTCCCTGGAGCTCCAACACTTAGCAGTTTTTTCGAAAACCTGTGGTCCAGACCCAGGGTCGAACCCTGTGGTTCGTCTGCGTCTCGGACCCACGTCTCGGTCCCACGTCTCGGACCCACGTCTCAGACCTATGTCTGAGACTCATGTTTCAGCCTGTTCTTAGACTCGCCTCCTTAGGTCAGCGTTCGTCTGGGGCCCTCTTGGGGTAGGCCCTTATGTCCTAACCCAAGGTTCTAACCTTGGTTCAGAGAACCACTTAGGGTTCATCTGATCCCGACTTCCCGGTCACGCCGTTAAGTCCTACTCGCAGCGTTCACAACCTAGCGTAAGTCCGCTAGGGTTCTGTTGTTCGCGTCTGCGCCCGATCTTGAGAATGAGGGGCGCGACACTCACCCCCACTTTGGAGGTTGATGCCCTCATCAACAATGATCCTTTAAGTTAACACCAAGTTCAAAATGGGTAGCCAACCCCTTGGCGTCAGAATTGCGTTCTGGTAGCTAACCCGCAATTCTCTTCTTGGCTTGAGTCTTAAATTGTCGCTAGAACACTTAGAAAATTCCAACTAGTCTCGGGAAAAGCCTTATCTTTTTGGCTTACCCTAAACAAAACTAGTTGACAACTTCTAAACGTTCTACTTAAGACTCTAACTTGCAAACTATAAGTATTCACACCTACTTACAAGGTCCCCCGAAACTCACTTTCCGGTCGCAATCTGATTTGACTTAGACGCGAGACTAAGTTTACTTTGTAGAAAACCACAAAGCAAGATCACCTCAAGCCCCAAGACAAGTATGAAGGTTCATACTTGCTTTGCCAACGCTACGGCAAACCTAAGTCTTGACATCAAGACTTAGTCTTGATTTAGATGCTTATCCAAACCAGCTCGCTTCCTTTGAGTGTGCTTCGTTCCTCCTCTTGACAACATCCTAGGCATCTGATCAGAACTAGTCATAGCCATGCACTACCAATACACTTAGACAATTTTTCAAGAAACAAAATCTTTATTTCCAAACACAAATAAAGTACAAAGTCCATCGGCCCAAATCGCCTTAAGTTGCTACTCGTATGGTCCGTCGTTTCTTCACCCCTCGCTGGAAGGAGATGTTCTCATCTTGCTAACGCCCTTGCTGTCCTTGTCTCCGTTTGAACAGGTCCAATACTTTGCTCGCATGTGCGAGATCTTCCTCTGGCACCCAAGTTGCTTCCTTCAAATGGTAACCACGCCATTTGACCAAGTACTCCATCCGGTTTGATTTGCGCCGAGATCGCAAAATGGACTCCACCTCATATTCTGCTTCACCTTGCACGACATCAGGTTGAGGCCTAAGAACCTGTTTGCGCTCCGGTCGCAAATCATCCTTGAAGTGTTTCTTTAGTAAAGAAACATGGAAAGTCGGATGCAACTGCCACTCGCGAGGAAGGTCTAAGGTATAGACGTCTTCGTGCGGATTCTTGACAATGACAAAAGGTCCCGCGAACTTTGATGAGAACTTCGCCGATATATCCTTCGGAAGTGTGAAGTTTTTCGCACTTAACCATACTTCTTCGCCCACTTGAAACTTCACTTGCCGCCGATGTTTGTTTACCTGCTTCGTGTACCATTGCTGCGCCTTCTCGAGGTTCTTCTTAACTTGCTCCTCGCGCCGCTGCATTGCCGCCACCAACTCTTCAGCTGATGTTTGCCTTGTTCTTGGTCGTGCCGATGTAGAACTCCCTGCAAGAGTCAAGTCAAGAGGCCCTTCTGGCTCACGTCCGTAACCCAGCAAGAAAGGCGATTCGCCGGTTGCCGAATGTTTCGTGGAATTGTAGCAATACTCCGCAAGACTGAGCCACTCCGCCCAATCACTTTGGTCCGCGCTCACATAATTCCTCAAGTATTGATTCAGAACCGAGTTAACTCATTCCGTTTGCCCATCTGTTTCCGGATGAAAGGCGGTACTAAATTTTAACTTAGTCCCCAATTTTTGGAATAAGTGTTTCCAAAAGGCACTTGTGAACTTAGAGTCTCTATCTGAAATAATACTCCGGGGTAATCCATGTGAACGCCACCAAGTATCTAGGAACAACCGAGAAGTCGTGAACGCTGTTGCAGTGTCCAAGGTCGGAGCAAACTTCGCTAGTTTGCTAAACTGATCAACTATCACAAAAATTGCGTTGTATCCATTCGAGTCAGGCAGAGAGGTAATGAAGTCCATGCTAATGCTTTCCCAAGGTCTGGCTGGAATCGGCAAAGGATGAAGCAATCCTTGTTTCTTCTCATAAGAAACACAATTCGCTTGACAGGTTACGCATGTTTTCACAAAGTGGGAAACATCGTCTTTCATGTGGGGCCAATAAAAATTTTTAGTGATTACCGCTAAAGTGGACTTTTCTCCTTTATGGCCTGATAAGGGCACATCATGAGATTCTTTTAACAACTTGGTCCTAAGTTTTCCTTGTCCCACATAAACCCGACTTTGCTTGAACATGAGTAAACCATGTCTTAGCTGCATGTTCTGCAACTTCACCCCTCGCTTGAGTTGTTCCAAGTATTCCTTCGCTTGGTCATCACCCATGTAACCTTCACGTATTCGCCTCTCCAAGTCTGACTCCTTAGGATACATAGCTCGCAAAATCTGTGTTGACGATGGAAGATATTCCTCCTTGCGACTCAAGGCGTCAGGAACCACATTGTCCTTTCCCGCTTTGTGGATTAATTCCACGTTCATGAGAGCCAAGGTATCATGCCATCGTAGTTGCTTTGGCGTCACCCGATCTTGCGTCTCAAAGTACTTGAGCGAAATGTTATCAGTATACACTTGGGTTTTGTGAAGTCCCAAGTAATGCCGCCATTTCCTCAAGCAATGAACCACCGCGAACAGTTCCTTCTCGTGAGTCGGCCATCGACTCTCTGTCCCAGATAACTTCTTGCTTTCGTATGCTACAGGTTTTCCATCCTGCACCAACACTCCGCCAATCGCATAGTCGCTCGCGTCCGTGTGCACCTCGAATGGTTTGTCGAACTCCGACAGCTTCAATACTGGCGCCTTTGACAAAATAGCTTTGATCGTCTGAAACGCATCATCCACCTCCTTGGTCCAACTTACCTGTGCGTCTTTGCCCGTCCAGTCCGTCAGCGGCTTCGCGATCTTTGAAAACCCCTTCACATACTTGCAGTAGAACTGCGCCAATCCTAAGAATCGCCGCATCCCCTTCACTGTAGTCGGAGGCTCCTAAGTCACAATCGCATCCACCTTCTGCATATCCGGGCCGACTCCTTCTGCACTAATTACATGTCCCAAGAAGTTAATGCGCTCCAAACCAAACTCACTCTTGTCAATGTTGACAAACAGCTTATGCTCCCGCAGCTTCGTCAACACCACCCGTAGCTGCTCCGCGTGCGACTCCAAGGTTTTGGAGTAGATCAAGATGTCGTCAATGTAAACGATGACAAACTCATCCATCTCTTCGCGAAAAATTGTGTTCATCAATGTAGTGAACGTCGAAGGGGCGTTGCAGAGTCCAAATGGCATCACCACGAATTCAAACGATCCGTATCTGGTTCGACAAGCGGTCTTCTCAACATCTGGGTCAGCTATCCGGATCTGGTAATATCCTGACTTCAAGTCTATCCTGCTGAAGTACTTCGCACCCGCTAACCTATCAAAGAGGTCATCTATCCTTGGCAAGGGATAGTTATTTTTCACCGTCACCTTATTGAGTGCACGATAATCTACGCAGAGTCGTAACTTCCCATCCTTCTTCTTTGCAAAAAGAACTGGGGCTCCATAAGGTGACTTGCTGGTTCGAATATATCCCCGCGCTAATAGCTCGCCGAGTTGTCTTTTCAACTCAAGGAGTTCCACCTGATTGAGTCGATAAGGGGCTTTGGAAGGTGGTTCTGATCCTGACAAGATCTCGATCTTGTGATCCACCACCCGCCTTGGAGGTAACTCAGCAGGTAACTCGTCCGTCAAGACATCCTCAAACTCCTTAATCACTTCGCGAAGCACCTCCGGAAGTTTAGTCGCGTCTCCTGATGTTTCCTCTTGTCTGTCACCCGCCATCAAATCTGCAACCCGCATCAAACACATGACTCCGTCGTTGAAGTCCATCTGTTTGCCTTTGATCAAATTCACCGCAAAGTCATCAATCTTCCGCGCCTTCCGGATCAGCCTCACTCCCAGCTTCCGTCCTTTAACTCTGACATTCAACCTCAAAGGTCTCCGTCTAAGTTCCACGTCGAACCTATCTAAGAAAGTGTTCCCCAAAACCGCATGGATATCATCCATCTCGCACACCGTGAAGTTCTCTGTGAACTCCAACTTCCCACACACAAATCGTACGTCCAAGGCTACTTCAGAAGTTTGGTACGTCTTGCCCTTGGCAAAGCGCACCTGAATAGGCTTGTCTGCCTTGGAGGTAGACAAGCCCAACTTCTTCACCAACTTCGGACTTATGAAGGAGTGAGTCGCTCCTGTGTCCACAAGAAAAGTAACATCACGGTTAGCAACCTTGGCTTGTAGAAACATCAATCCCGACGTCTTCTTCGTGGTTCTCAAGGTCACAGTCATCTGGCCCTCCAACAAGTCCTTTGCAACAAACGCACTCATGCTACAGTTACTAACCTTAGGTTTCGTACACCCCTTAGCAATATGGCCCGCCTCGCCACAGTTGTAGCAAGTAAACTTAGCGCCATTGCCCTTCTGAGGTGTCTGCCCCTTAGGTTTTATTCCTGTTTGCTGCCGCTTTGCTGCCGGGGCAGAAGTATCTTTCCGATCCTTCTCACCCCCATCCCACTGTCGCTTGAAGCCCTTGTTCTTCTTTTGGAACTTGTCCGTGCTGCGTGGTTCAAAGGGTTTCTGCTGCTGGACTTCGTCGTCTCCAATTCGCTCCGCTAGTTTCAAAAGTTCGGCACTTGTCTCTGGTAGCTTTGGCATCCGAAAGAGAGCCTTCTCCGAGCTAGACTTGAGTCCGCCAATGAATATACATATCTTGGTCTCCTCAGTCCACTTGGAGAACGAATCCAGCTTGGCACTGAACTCGCGCACGTAAGCGCTTAAGGTCCCCATCTGCTTCAGTCTCACCAACTCGACACCGTCCCGAATCCTTTGATATTCCGGAGTGAATCGTCCTGCAAGCAACTCCTTGAACTCCTTCCAACTAAGCGCCGAGACAGTCAAGGCATGCTCATCCCAGTATGCAGTCCACCAGAGAAGCGCATGGTCCTTCAGGAACATAACCGCCGCTCTCACCTTGTCAGATTCCTTAGCCTGTAGCGCCTCAAAGTATAGATCCAACTCAGTTAAGAAATCCTTAACCTTGCGAGCCCGTCCTATACCTGAAAACGGGGTCGGCAAATTCGTCTTACAAAGCTTCCTGGTAGACGAGGAACTTCCTTGGCCTGCCTCAAGCTCGGCGATACGTTTATCCTTGGAGGCCATGCCTTCCTGCATGGTCTTCATCATCTTAATGAGTTCCGCATACAAGGCTCCTTGACTGTCCGTGCTCGAATCGTTGGGTACCGCTGGCAAGACTCCATCTTGCTGCACCGATACCGCAGCTGGTACAGGGCTCCCTTGACGTTGGGACGAAGGTTGTCGGTTGTCGTCCACTGACTGTGCCTCGGGGCTAGTTCGAGTCGATCTGTTCCCGTTAGCCGCTCCTCGTTTCTTGGTCTTCCTCCTGGAACTCTGTCCGTCCTCGGCCATCGCTCCAAGTGTTCACCTAGAAACGCTGATCCGCTTCGTGTCTCGCGTCCCTCCTCAAGCGTCCAGCCTTCAGCCGCTACCTCAAGTTCTCGCTCACCGAAGCGTCGGCTCTGATACCACTTTTCGCGCACCTACCGCCTTGTTGCGCCAGCGGAAGCTCTAGCTCAGTAGGTCGCAAAATTTACACCGCTAACCTGCAAACACAATCACAAGTTAGCGTCCATGCACGACTTACCTTAGTTCTGTTTGGCCCGGACCGGAGCCTGACCGTCTCCCTAATCATCAAGCTCAGCAATCCTACTTCCCGACTTGGATCCGCCTAAGTCGGTCCCAAACATGAGCAAATCACAATATGACTTGGGGCGGACTTCCCATAAAGTCCAGGGTCCTAAACGGTGCCTCCAGCACACCTAGCGGCCCAACCGCCCGTGATGTCCGTCTGGGTCTAGGCTCCCGAACGGTGGTCTAACCCGCCGACTCGTTCCCTAGTCTTGCCCCAGCCCTTGCATCGTTCCTAAGTCCAGACATCCAAGTCTGGATCGGGACGTGTCTTGGAACCGGCCCAGCCATCACCTCATGCCCCCAGAGTCCGCCCGCCGAACCCTGGGGTCGGGTGACTCGTCCTGGCCCACCCAGGCATCGAGCCCCCCTCATATATACTTCTGGGGATCGGCGGCCCCGCCCTCCTCTTTGGTCCCTGAAAATTATACCACAACCCGATTGTGATTCGGCCATAACTTCCAGCTCGGAGGTCAGATCGAGGAGTGTTATATATCACTGGAAAGCTCTCGACGAGACCTTTCCAATGATACCTCATTCGCCTCGAGATCTTACGTGGAGCTCCTTCCACGACCTAAAACGTCCCTGGAGCTCCAACACTTAGCAGTTTTTTCGAAAACCTGTGGTCCAGACCCAGGGTCGAACCCTGTGGTTCGTTTGCGTCTCAGACCCACGTCTCGGTCCCACGTCTCGGACCCACGTCTCAGACCTATGTCTGAGACTCATGTTTCAGCCCGTTCTTAGACTCGCCCCCTTAGGTCAGCGTTCGTCTGGAGCCCTCTTGGGGTAGGCCCTTATGTCCTAACCCAAGGTTCTAACCTTGGTTCAGAGAACCACTTAGGGTTCATCTGATCCCGACTTCCCGGTCACGCCGTTAAGTCCTACTCGCAGCGTTCACAACCTAGCGCAAGTCCGCTAGGGTCCTGTTGTTCGCGTCTGCGCCCGATCTTGAGAATGAGGGGCGCGACATAGGTTAGAGACCGCTCTGGTCTTTTCCTCAGTTTTGTGCTGTTTGGAGAAAGAATCGACAGTGTACATACTTTCAGAGTGGTATATATCGCAGCATTCCTTTTCGTGGTTGTTCTTCTCTGTCTTGTCTCTGTTTGGCACACAGCATCTCCACAGCCAGGAACCTCACGTTTTCCTGGACATCCTTCACGCACAAAATATCCGACACGATACGGTGGTGAACTCGACGTGAAAGTCTGGGGTGGAGATTTCTTCTGTGTGTGAACTTTGAAGAAGAGATTGACAGTCATGAGTGGGGATGGGAAAGGTGATGGAGATGGAGCTAGTGGTTCAAGTGGGTTGCCGAAGGTGCAGTTGGATCCAGCGACTGCATCGATGTTCCAAGCTTTCACTATGTTCTTACGGCAGCAACAATCTGATGAGCGGAAGGAAGCTTTGGCAACAAAGGCGCTACAAGCGGTGGTCAGCAAGATTGACCAGTTTGAAGGGAAAGATGTCTCAAGATATTTGAGGCATTATGTGAAGGAGATGGAGCTGAACCGGGTCTCAGAAGATGAGATGATTGAGACGTTTGAGTTAGCAAGAGCTCCAGAGATTAGGGATCATGTTAAAATGCTAACGAAGCATTTTAACAAGGATTGGGAGACGTTTGCTCGTGCCTTGATGGATGAGTACTTCTTGGAGGACTCTGATCGAGTCACCAAGAAGTCCTTCTTGGAGTGGGTTGAGCAACCAAGGAAGGGTCTACAGGCTACTGAGTTGCTCAGGGAGTTTGAGAAGCAGTTTTCACGGCTAACCAGGATGGAGAAGTTGACGTTGCAGTCCAACAAGACAGAGCTATTTCTCCGGGCTGCAGATGAGAAGTTGCAGGAGAAGCTAGAGGTACTTCTGGAAGACCGGGAGGAGGACGATGGATTGACTAGCAGCTGGAAGAAGGTTGAAGAAGCTGTTGGTCTGCTCACCAAGAGGGAGCGGAGGCGAGAGAAGGTTCCTGTTAGGAGACTGACGCCAACGCCTACAGCTGTAACACCTGTTCCTGTAGTCCGACCAGTGGTTCCTGTTGCTAGACAGGTAGTACCAATTGCTCCAGCTGTTCCAGTTGTTCCAGTTGTTCAGGCACCTATGGTACCTCCGAAGAAGGATGATTCAAACTTTGAGGAGATCATGCGTGGAATGCGAGACTTGCAGATCAAGCTCACCAGATTGGAGGAACAAGGGTCTACAAGCGGAGCGAAACCTGTTGAGAAGCAAGGCTGGATCCAGCGGTGTATCTGGTGCGATGGTACCGATCATCCGCGCAGAGATTGCAAGGAGTTCAGTGATACCTTGCAGCAAGGGGTGATCTTCTGGAAGGATGGGAAGGTAGCGTTGAGGGATACTGGTGCACTTCTTCAGACCAACTTTGGTAGAGGAGGGATGAAGAAGTTGGTTGAGGACCACCTATCAGCACAAGCAGTCGCCATCGTGGAAGCTGGAACTTATGGCACAAGGGTAGAGGATCAGGCTGAGAGGAGTTTCAACAAGCAAGTTGAGCCAAGTGAGTTGTGGTCATCTGCCATCTCCATGAAATAGAAAGGGAAGATGGCACGTGAGACGTTGCAGAGGACAGCTGCTACGATCAGAAGGGATACTGGATGGGAGGATCCGATAGAAGCTCTATCGGTGCATGCGTACATCGCCAAGAACCAACACGAAGCGTTGTTGAAAGAGAAGAGAAGGCGAGATTCAGAGGATTCAGGAGAAGGGACTTCTTCAAAGAGACAGACTCGAGGGGAGAAGGATCACCAAGAGCTTCGGGATGCAGGAGCTCAAGACCTACCGATGGACGATGCTCCTTCTCCATCGAAGGAGAAATCTCAGAAGGAGAAGGGTAAGCCGGCTGCATACAAGCTGCAGTCGGATATCGAGGCTTCAACAGACTTGAAGGGAGTCTTGAAAGATCGCATTTTGAATGCGAAGGTGGAGTTTACCTTGAGAGAAGTGTTAGGCATCGCCAAGCGTGAGTTTCATGATGTCATCATCGATGTCATCAAACGGAAACGACAGATTACGGGTGAGACTAGTTTATCGCATGCTGTGGATACTAGGATGTCTGTGGATGAGGAGAGAGAGCTTGCAAGGTGCAGTGTCTATTCTCCAGAGGAAGAAAGAGATCGAAGACGCAGGGTGCATTTTGAGGATGAAGAGGAGGATGGGAAGCGGAGCTCAAGTCATTATAGCCACAGTCACTGGGCTCGAGCTACGACGGAGACGTTGGTGAGGATCGAAGACTTGGATGAGCCGGTGGTTGCTCTGATCGATCATGGATCAGCAATCAACATCATGTCCAAGGAGCTATACAAGAAGAAGAAGTGGCCGATCGACACAGAGCATGGATGGGTCATAAGAGCAGCCAACAACACGAGAGGAGACTTGTATGGAGCTTGTCCAGAAATCAGAGTGCGCGTAGGTGATGTTGCTATCGAGCAAAACTTCTTTGTTCAGGAAGCTACATCATACCCGCTCATTCTGGACCAACCTTTCATCATAGCGACCCGGATGGAGACAAAGGTACTGGACTACGGATCTGCGTATGCTAGGATCCGAAGTCAAGATAGGAAGAGAGCGGTACAGTTCCTGACTGTATCGTCCAACCACGAGCGCAACCGAGATCGTTTGAGGGAGAAGCCGCTTCCAAGGGTGAGTGAAGAGTTCAAGGATTTTCGTTGAGTACCACTATAGAGCGAGATTGTGGTGGTGCGCAAGAGAAGGTACTCTCGCTTGATGGAGATAGTGCCTTTTGTACAGGGTTTGTTGGGTTTTCAGATTGTGGGATTGTTATTTACAGGAGGATAGAAGAGTTAAGAAGAAAAGAACAAAAACATTTGCGTGGTGTTGAGTTGATGTTGAAAGAGTTGGGTGAGCTAGAAGGGGATGAATGGATTTCTGGTGTTTATGAAGAGGATGGGTTGGAGGATCCTTTGCGAGAGATCATGTCTATTGGATGGGAGGATATGGATAAGGTCGTGCAGATTCATTCAAGGGAGGTCTATTCGGTGATCGAATCATTCCGTGCACCGGAGGTTCGAGTTGAGACAAGGTACAAGACAGTGGATAGGAAGGTAAAGCCAGTTGCTGGTCCTTTGCCGGAAGACACCAACCAACAGATGGATCGAGCTTCAAAGGAGAAGAGTTTGAGAGATCCTGTAATGATAAGACACAAGTTCACGGAGAAGACCCTTGAAGAGCTGAAGATTGGATCTGATGAGTCTCTTCTACCAGAAGAGAGGATGTGCTTCAAGGAGATGCTTTCAAGACATGGGAAAGCATTTGCTTTTGAGCCGCATGAGATTGGGTGTGTAGATCCGTACGTTGTTACCCCGATGGTTATCTTCACGGTACCGCATGTGCCATGGAACCTGAGACCAATTCCAGTACCGCGGGCTCACTTGCCCAAACTAGTGGAGTTGCTGAAGGAGAAGATGCGGATGAAGATCTTGGAGTCGTCGTTTGCACCATATTCAAGCAGATGGTTTACAGTACCAAAGAAGAATGGGTCGCTGCGGTTCATCCAAGACATGCAGCCAGTGAACGCAGTAACAATCAGAAATGCTGGGGTGGGACCGATTGTGGATGAGTTTGCAGAAGCGTTTGCAGGAAGAGCGATTTACTCGATGGGAGATCTTTACTCAGGGTATGATCAGTTTCAACTAGCGGAGGAGAGCAGAAGCTTCATGACAATGAGGACACCTTTGGGGTTGGTTAGGATGTGTACTTTACCACAGGGAGCTACCAACTCGGTAGCACACATGATGAACGGGATGAATCGAGTTCTAAGAGACTTCATTCCTGAAAAGACGATGCCGTTCTTGGATGACATCCCCATTAAAGGATGTGTGGAAGATGAAAAGGATAAAGCATTAGATCAGAGGGGGTGTCGGCGATACGTCACTGATCACATCGCAGACTGTGAGAAGATCCTATCTCGACTTGAGGAAGTTCATCTTACGTTGTCAGGTGCGAAGTCTACTTTTGGGGTTAGAGAGGTTTTGATCGTTGGTCATTTGTGTGGATCGTTTGGTCTGAAGTCAGATCCGAACAAGGTGGATGCGATTGGAAGGATGAAGGAGGTTTGCAACTCGCTGACAGAAGTAAGAAGATTTTTGGGTGCTTGTGTATTCTACCACATTTGGATTCCTCATTATGCGCATGTGACGGATCCGTTGTATGGATTGTTGCGTAAGGTCATAAGTTCAGATGGGAGGAAGAGCATACTGATGCGATAAGGAAGCTGAAGTCTTTACTATCATCTCCTCCAGTTCTGGGAAGGATTGATTACAAGGGTGCTAGGCCGGTGGTTCTTACTGTGGATACAAGTCTAGTTGCAATTGGATGGGCAGTCGGACAGGATGATGAGGATGGAGAAAGGTTTGCGGTTAGGTTCGGAGCGAAGGTGTTAAGTGCTTGACAACGTGCTTACCCGCAAGTGAAGAGAGAACTGTGGGGTATTGTTTCAGCTATGAAAACTGAGAAAGAGTATTTGATTGGAGCAGTAGTGGTGGTTGAAACTGATTGCTTGCCGTTGTTTGGGATGATCATGAATTGTTCAACTCCTGATATTGCGATGTTACGATGGATCGCATATATCAAGTCGTTGAACCCGGAGTTTAGACATATCGCAGGGAAAGATAATCCGATGGCGGATATGTTATCTCGAGCTCGGTATGATGGGGAGGATGAGATGGTAGAAGACATTGACGACGTGGGTACAGAGTTCTATTCGATTGCACAGACAGGAAGAGAAGATGAGTTGTTTGTTGAAGGGTTGTATGATGGTGATTTACTTGATATCGGGAGGTACCTTAGTACGATGGTTAAGCAGACAGGTTGGATGGATGAGAGGTTTCGGCGAGTTCGAAGGAAGGCCTACAACTTCATGTTGCAGGATGGGTTTCTTTGGAAGCGACCGAAGCAGAAAGGTGGGGTACCGCTACGGGTGATTTTGCAACAAGGAAGATCAGCAGAAGTTGCTCAAGGCGTTCCATGAGAGTCTTTGGGCTGGACATCGAGGGATTTGGGCCACTTTTACAAAGATGAAAGAGCGATATTGATGGAAAAACATGTAAAGGGATGTTGTATCTTTTGTGGAGTCTTGTTTGACATGTCAGATGTATTCGAACATCCGACATCGTGACGGATTACATCCGACTTATCCGTTGGCAATCCACTTCAAGTGGGTGGTAGACTTGGTGATTATGCCGGTTGGATTATGGCAGATGAGATACTTGGTACTTGCTAGAGAAGATCTTTCAAATCAAGTCGAAGGTAGGGCGCTTCGGACGAAGACAACTGAAGGGGTATTTAAATTTCTCTTGGAAGAGGTTTTTTGTCGGTATGGATGTGTGGGAAAGATCACTACAGATCGGGGAGAGTTAGATGCACATGAAGCTCGTGAATTCTTTGCAAGGTGTGGGGTGAGGTTATCACTGACAACTGCTTACAACCCCGAAGGGAATGCCAAGAGTGAACGTGGTCATCCACCCATTGTGAAGGCTTTGGTGAAGGCTTGCAACGGAAGGGTGCGCGAGTGACCTCGACTCTTATCATTGCGTTATGGGCAGATAGAACGACGCACAGCTCGGTGACAGGTTACATGCCAGTGGAACTCATCACAGGTCAGAAGCCTATCATGCCGATTGAAGAACATGTTCTGACATGGAGTGTGTTACCTTGGGAGGACAATTTGACTAGAGAAGAGCTTCTTGCTATTCGAATTAGGCAGTTAGAGAGAAGACCAGAGGATATCCAAACTGCTTTGGATAGGCTGCGAGAAGCACGGTTGAAGAACAAGATCAGATTTGATCAGCGACATCGTTTGAGACCCAGGGAAATCAAAGAAGGTGATTGGGTGTTAGTCTATGACAACAGTCTAGACAACCAGCATAGTGCACTCCGGAAGTTTTCCAGAAGATGGTTTGGTCCGTATGTGGTGAAGAAGGTTCATGACAACGCAACTTACGCCCTGCAAGAGTTGGATGGAACGAGCTTGAAGGTACCAGTGGCAGGTAAACGTGTCAAGATTTTCAAAAAGAGAGATGAGGAGGTCGATCTAGCAGATATCTTGACGGAGTTTCAGTTTGAGGATGAGGATTATGCAGAAGATCTTGAAGGTGATGTTGGTTACGATGGGAAGTAGGACGATAAGCCGGTCCACTCCTTGGTTGGTATCTCTGGTGCATACCGGAGGATGCACAGGTTCAGAGGGGGTGGATGTCGTGTCGTGGATCGGCTCCTACTTGAAATTCAAACTTCGATGCTTGTCGCTCCAAAGACACTCATGAGGAATAAGCTAGGCCCCAGCTTACGGGTTTTTGGCACAATCTCAGATCTCCATTTTCATCGCATAGATGGGTAGAGCTCCTTGTCAGCTTTCCACATGCACTTTGTCTACTTCGTTTGGACGCTTAGTGGAAAAGTTACAGGACTCGAAAGATGGAGAAAATAAGCTAGGCCCCAGCTTACGGGTTTTTGGCAGCACTTCGGATCTTCGTTTTTATCGCACCAGTGGATAGAGCTCCTTGTCAGCTTTCCATAGGCACTTCATCTACTTCGTTTGGACGCCTAGTGGAGAAGTTACAAGATTCGAAAGATGGAGAAAACAAGCTAGGCCTCAGCTTACGGGCTTTTGACGCAACTTCGGATCTTCGCTTTCATCACATAGATGGGTAGAGCTCGCTGTCAGCTTTCCATGGGCATCTTGTTTACTTCGTTTGGACATCCAGAGAAGAAGTTATGCGATTCGAAAGAAGGTAAAATCAAGCTAAGCCCCTAGTTACTTGCTGACTGGGTATTTAGGGCTTCAGGCGTTATATCAAAGACGCAAGGGGCCTGCTTCTTATTATTGAGGGTTGAACTTCGTACGTACAGACTGTTGCAAGGGGGCTGCTTAAGGGGTTTGCTTGTTCCTACGACCTGTCGGTGGATGTTTTGGAGAATTGGGAAGTCCAATACACGCGCGCAAGGTGTCATCGGGTTCAGATCTGTGCAGGCTACGCACAGGTTAAGACGGTTCTTGAAGAGACGGATCGGGGGTGGTGTTCTGGGAAAAATTGAGATGCAGGGAGCAGAATTGGAGTTTTCAGTTACCTGTGAAGGAGAGTTGGACCGTTCGGGCCGTTCCGGAGTCCAAACTTGCTGTCCTTGGATCCATCGGGATCAGAACAACGAGTTCTTCAGGAAATTGAAAACGATACAAAGTTTTATCGGGCGGTTTGAGAGTTGTGAGAGAAATTGGCTCGCAGGGAAACGCTTGCGTCAAGTTTTCATCGCCTACGACCTGAGATTGGATTGTTCTTCGCGATCGGTGAGCCAAGCTCTTTGTTCTTGGTGCCTACGCGATCAGGGAGTCCTCATGTACGCATAGGGGAAGACTGTAAGTGAATTGGATTGTTGGTTTGGGTGTGGTGAGCAAATTTGAGCCGCAGGGAGCCGATTTACGTCAATTTTTTGTAGCCTGCGACCAAATTTCTCGAGTAGTTTTGCAAGGGGAACTCCAAACGGCTTGTTTGGAGTCTTGTTGGGTTCAGGGTAGCCAGATCTACCTACCAGCGGAGACGGATATCAGTTTAGAAGATCCGTTTGTGCGGTGTGAGCGGTTTTAAGCCGCAGGGAGGAGTTTTTGAAGGTTCGGTCACCTGCGACCGAAAATTGGCGATATCTCGACTATCGGGAGTCGGATCTGAAGGTTTATTGGGTCAACGGAGTCAGGGAAGGAGACCCTATCAATATTTGAAGATCGTTTGGCGAAAGGAGAAAGTTTCCAGATAGGTCTTTTTCGGTTCCTTCGCTACAGGTTTCGTCCTTTTGAGTTCGTTAAGGACTTAGTTGGTTGTGTATGGCTTGTGGTAGCTAGCTTTAGCCAAGAGCTAGTGTGTGGATGTGGTTTGGACTTGGGTTTGGATCGCATGATACTGTTGTGGCTCTGGTTGTTAGCAAAGAGAAGTTCCTCTTGCTTTGAGCTACGCTTTGGCGATTTCAGACTAGGGTTGCGTTTCAGGGGTTTGTTTTAGGGCTTCTGAAGTAGGTTACAGACCGCTCTGGTCTTTTCCTCAGTTTTGTGCTGTTTGGAGAAAGAATCGACAGTGTACATACTTTCAGAGTGGTATATATCGCAGCATTCCTTTTCGTGGTTGTTCTTCTCTGTCTTGTCTCTATTTGGCACACAACATCTCCACAGCCAGGAACCTCGCGTTTTCCTGGACATCCTTCACGCACAAAATATCCGACACGATAACGTGCTCATTACTTTGTGGGCTTCGTTATGAACGTCGTCTATCTCTTTCTCGCACAATTCTTGACATGAATACTCGCTTGAACGAAAATATTATTGATCGATTCTAGAATCAAAAGTAACCATAATCGTGGTTTGTGTCGTCCCCGTCCCGTTGAAATCATTTCTCGATTGAAGATGGAAATTTATCGCGCATTTTCTATAGTGGCTGAATTGCTTTTCATCGCAATCTTCAATCTGCGAAATGTTTTTCTTTCGTTTTTTTCTCGTCACGTTCTTTCATCTATAGATGTCATCTACTGAAAGAGCGGGATGATGCTCTGCGCTTTTGCTTCTAACGTTCTAATCTTTGCTCCTTTCACGTTCTTTTTTTGCTGTAACTCGACAAAAGAAGAACTCGACGTCTGACAGCAGATGGTCATGCCGCCATGCTTGCAACTTCTTTTTTCTTCTCAACGCGTCTTGACGTTCATTATATGCATTTCTATCAAAACCAAACAATCGACACAAGATAAATATTCCGACTTGAATAGCTTCTTTTATCTTTGTCACTTGTTTTCATGTTGTAGGACGTAGTTGTTCTTGAAGTTATTATTTTCGATGCTGATCTTGTTGTCGATGTTTGTCCATTCGATCTATTCTCACTGCCGTAATTCTTATACGAGAATGTCTAGAAGAAATGCAAGATAATTTCCGTGCTTTTGAGCTGTTTGCTCTCACGAAATTGATGTCTCAAGTTCATGTCATATCGATCATTTTCACCACTTTTTTAATTTATCTCTTTATTTTTTTTACTTCGAAAGTGTGCTCTCCTTCCTTGATGTGGATCTCAATAAATATAACTTGTACATTTACCTACGTTGGATTATGTCCGTGTTTCTAAGTCGTTTATCGTGTCGACAGTTGTCTTCATGCCGTTGTGAGTCTTTTCCATTGTATACATACAAAATGAGCTTGGCTTGTGTTACGAGACTATCGTTCGAAATTTTTCTCGTATCCGAAATTCTTATAGTTTTTGAGTGATCCACGTCTTTTAAAACTTATAATAGTGGTTTTTTATCGCTTGAATTGCATCCACTATCTTTGTGAAAACGTAGATCACAAATCATTCAGATTTGCTTACAAGCACTATCCGTTTAGACATGTTGTTGAAGCGAGTCGTCAGAGCCCACCGTCCGCACATTGTGTCATCATCTCTTACAATCAAAACGCGTAAAGTTTTTATTTCAGAGCGACTAGAGTTGTTAGTTATTGTCAATTGCGCCGACGGTGATCTTGGTATTGACAAATGTTGACGACTTTTTTGTCGTTTTTCAAGAGAAATGTAAGAGCAATTTATTGTCTATTGAACGAGAGGGAAGTCTTCTACACTTGCATGTACACGACGTTATATGTCATGCAGCTAATACTACTTGCAGGTGAAACAACGTTTGCTTGTAGTTCTTGGGTAGAAGATAGTGAACAAGCTTGTTGGAGGTGAAGTTTGCATAAAGTCATTGACAAACAGAGGCCTTCATATCTTCGTGGGTATGGTGGGGTATTGCATGAAACACAAGGTTGAAGATCATCACAAATCATGTATGAAAAACGTTACTGACAATATGTTTGAAGTTGAGGAAGAACAATTTACTCTTTTTGGTGCTGTAGACATCAAAAATCGCTCCGACTTAAACTGCAACAATATTCTTCAACGGACCCTTCAGTTCAACAAGTTCAAGACCTGACATCCACTAGGTACAACTTTGAAAACTTGCCTCCGTTCCATGATCAAATCTGGTAAATATACTCCTTCTTGCAGATGGTTGATGACATGTGAAATTCATAAAGCTAAAAATGATTCGTTGTGAGAAGCAATTGTTCGTCCTGAAACCATCACTATGGCAGACATTGACAACGTCTTTTTTATACAAACACGTGTTCGTTACTTCATGTGGAACAACCTCACACTGATGTCGAACGAAGAGGAGTACATTCTCGTTGGGTCGCTTATTGCAGAAAGACCAAGGACAATGTCGACTTTTGAAGACGTTCAGACTTTATCGGAGTACATGTCTATATGCAACACATTGGATCGTCATCGTGGAACCGAGAGAGACTAAGAAAGTAAGTCATGTTATATCATAACTTGTTTTCTTCATAGTGTCCATCCGTTGCTTTCTAACAAGTTTTCATCATGTGAGGAATACAGGACAGAGATCAGTTGAAGATGGATTGGATCACGTACAAGCGGAGCATGACATCTGCGAGTAGCATCGCATTTTGACCTATTGCTGCCAACTATGATAGTATAATGTACATAATTTCTTGCGAGACTATATATTTACACATTCTATATCAACATCTGTTATCACATCCGCTTTTATTTACTGAGGTGTCGTTGTTAGTAAAATGTCTAGTAGTACCAATATCAGTAGAGGATTTCACTATAAATTTGAAACCTTCCAGTTTGTAATATTCTTCATGTCTATCCACTCCGCAAGCGTCCATTGCGTTGAATGTGCTAGTAATGACTTCATTGTAACTTGCATGGTAGTGGAAATAAAAACTCTATATATTTTTCAGTCTGTGTATTCTTCAACCTATCCACTCTGCAAGTTTATGTCCACTGCGGTGAATGTGTTGATAATGATAATGATAATGGTGATAGCTTCTATATGGAAAAGATGTCATTCACGAAAAAAATAGCCACTTAAAAGCACGCCGAAGTCATTTATGTTGGTATGTGCGAAGAAAAAATGAAATTCTAGACGTTGCTTCTGGTGTGAAAAAAAGTTTGGTATTCGAGAGTCATCATGCAAAAAATGATTGTGAGAAAAAAATTATAGACTGCAAAAACGTTCAGAAAAAAAACTGAAATGAGATCATAAAATGGCTGACGAAGAGTTTAAAATAAACTGACTATGAAATTTATTTCAAATACATAAAGAGATTGAAACTCAACCTCAACCCCAACCCAACGTAAATGGATGTACATGGGTGAATAAAGTAAAGAGAATATGAAATTTATCCCAAATACATAAGGCGACTGGAACTCAACCCCAACGTACATAGGTGAATACAGTGCAGTCTAAATAAAATCGTGTGCAACCTAGGAGCATTTGAAATAATACTCGGGCCAGTACGGTCTTGCCCGTTCTAGTTTTGTACCGGCGAGATACTCATATTGGGACGGAATGAACGATTCAGAATAGAAAGTGATTTGGGGCGAAAGAACGGCGATCCTTACATCGCACTCGATTGCACAAATAGTTCGTAAACTAACGAACTATTTGTTGCACAGACGACTGCGCAGAGCGCTTCGAGAAAAAGCGACTTTTTCTCCCTAGAGGCTCCGTTGCTCGCTCCGTGCTTGTCGTGCGTGATGGAGAGGATGGCCTCTGCGTTGCAACCGCACGCTTGTCCACCTCAGTCAGCAATGCACTTCCTGTGCTCAAGGACAAAAGGTACAATCTTGAGTTCATTGTTGAATCTGACCGCACTTTTTGTTTGTAATTCTAGAGCGGACTAGGTGTTTCAGATACATGTGTCTCAGTCTGAATCCCGGCTTGAATTTTGGCTGTAGTCTGTTGTAGCGTACTTTCTGCGGAACTTGTATCGCTGGGAGGCAGAAATTGTCTTTGTCGTTGTCCAATTTCGTTGCCTGTATCTTGTGCCCTGTGGGATTGGAACGTGTTGTTAATGGTTTCCACTTGGCATGGACTTGATCCTTATCCTGTCTTTTGGTGCAGTGCTGAAAAACTCCGTAGTTTGTTTATGGACAAGAACATGTAGAACATTTCTACAGTCACTCGATCAAGTCCGACATTTAGATAAGGTATACGTTTGCTCGTGGGGTTAACCAGATACCTAGGTGGGATTTTGAAGGTTTCCTTGATGCTCTTTGCATATACAAGGAACTCCTAATGCACCAGTTTACCTATTGCTGTCAAGGTAAACTAGTCACCGCCGAAATGAACTGTTCAAATGGTTGGCTGGTTTTCGCAACAGAAGATTTGGTGTTCCACCTTCTGCAGCTCGGCAGTGAGTTTGAGAAAAGACAACATTCTCCTTGCAAGTAAGTTGTCTGCTGAAACCTCTAAAGCAGGTTTCGGTGTATCTCTCTTTTACCGTGGTGCTTCTGTATATTGTCGGTCTTAATAGTCAGGCTGGTATCGAAATTATCACCTGTTTTAGTAGATGGGGTTTATTAATCAGGCTATTTAGTAGTAAGACTCGAATGATCAGCCTTTAGGATTCTGGAAGATCTTTTACTGATAAGTAGGGGATGAGAATTCAACCCAACCAATCGGACTGTCGGGTCTACTCGAACACAGGTTTTTGTGCTTCGGAGTAGAAATCAGAAAACCTTCACAAATATGAAGGTGAAGGTGGTGTTCTTAATATTTCAAGCTAATATGTCTCAGCCTGTTCAGTCCCTACATATGGTGGTCTGGAGGCGGCCGAATCAGTATTTTACAACTTGTTCCTAAATAAATTCAAATGTTCAAAGTTGGCCAGTTGCTTGTCTACAGGACATAATCTGGGAAAAGAGGCACAGATCTCAAAGAGCAGGTGAGTGATCGTTTTCTTACTTACTGTGCTTCTAGCGGGAAAATAGATCGGAAGCTCTTCCGTAGAATTGTATGGGACTTGCTGTCTTATGCCTCTGGACATGTACTGCAATGCATGAAAATCAGGAGCATGCAGCTTGCTACTGCGGGAGAGAAGTTTGAGAAGCTGGAGAAACGTGAGAAAGAGGTGAATGCACGTTGTGCTCCAGGATCTTTTCTTGAACAAACTTTCCTCCCCGAACTTTGTTCAACGATTTCCTGCAGAACTTCAGTTTCGGTGTTTAATACGAAAGATTGGAGTAGATGTCGTTGACAGGACTTTACTGAAGTCAAGAGAAGATGAAATGAGCATCGAGAAGCAAGGTGGAGCGCTTCTACACAGAACATGTACTTTAGAGCGATCGTGCGCTGTTGATGAAGTACACCTAAGACGCTTGGACGATCTGCTTGTAAGATTCAGCATCAGTCATGGTGGAGGAGTAAATGGATAAGTTCGCTAGTTCGCTGGCAAGTGCCTGTATTGAGAGCAAAATGTACTGTCAGAGAATGGACGAAACTGTCAAATTTGAAACTGTATTAGGAACTGGGTCTGTAGAAAGCTTTCTTGCGCATGACTTGCTGCGAGGGTGTCTCTTTCGTCGGCTAGCTTGCATATCCCAGTGATTTGCTTGGTCGGACCCCTGCGTTGAAGTCGATCCTTGACAAGGTTCCCGCGCCAAAACCGACCCTTGGTCAGTCCATGACTGACTATTGTATGTAGATAGCTGACTAGACGATTTATCGATCCAACATGGATGATGATTGTATCGTCCACGGTGGCAGTCCACGACTGACGGAGTCAACGACTGATATTTTTAGAATTCGCAGTTCGAATGAGAGAGGACAGTGAAGTGATTTGCGCGCGTCGACTGTAGATAGTGGCTTGCGTGCGCATCGACTAGCACTGTCCGAGTTCAGAGAGCCGAATGAGAAAAGTGTGTGGCGAAGAAATGAGAGAGGACAGTGAAGTGGCTTGCACGCGTCGATTGTAAATAGTGGCTTGCGTGCGCATCGACTAGCACTGTCCGAATTCAAAGAGCCGAATGAGAGAAGTGTGTGGCGAAGAGAAGGTCGGAAGTGGCATGCGCTTGACACAGTCGTGAGAATCAGAAGATGGAATCGGTGCAGCAAGAATGAGATTTCGATGCACTGCATTTTCCTACGGTGGACATAAGTTTTATGTTACCATGGGGTCGTGGAGTTAGAGAACAAGGAAAAGACAATGATTTCCATCGGTGGAGGCAAGAGTTCAGAAACCAAACGGCACAACCTGTAATGGACATTAGAGGTCGTTCTTGGGAGGAAGTGCGGCAGCCAGAATTTGAATAGACCAGGTGTTCTCAAGTTTTGATGAATTTGAATATTCTCTGTCATGTCTGAACGTGGTTTTAGGTCGGACTTGTCATAAGATGAAATCGAAAGCGGATTGCAGAGTGCGTCTATGTCGGTACGGAGTTCCGATCCGAGTTCGCAATATGCCAATCTCTACTCAGATTGACGAGAACGCAGATCCTCGGCAAACATATAATGAGGCGCGTACATTTCACGATTTCACACAACGTCGTACTCGAAGAAGAGTTTTTCAGACGAGCAATGCTACACCGAGTGAGTCGGATGACATCAGTGGTCAGTCAGGAGGTCGGTCAGGAACTAGAGCAGGAAAAAAAATTAGAGAAATGGGAGCTTGCAGAGAGCACGCAGGTTATGTAAGTGGTGGTCGTCGAACTTATCATGCAAATGGAGTGCCATCAGAAGAAGACGATGGATTAGCAATGTGTCTCTTCAGGATCAGAGCACAGAAGAGTAGGTTGAGTGGAGTCATAAAGATTACTGTTTGTAATGCAACACATTCTTGTCCATCTATAGTGCATGGTTGGCGTGGTCCCGCTAAGAACACACGATGGCTAAGATTGATCCTTGGCAATCGTGTTATAGTAAATTAGAACATTCCTGTGAGAGATTTGACCGAGGAATTCAAAAATGCATATAGTAGGAAAACATCGTATCACCAAATGTGACGAATGCGCGAACTTGCACGCGATTGTTTACATGGTATCAGTGTATGTCATTCCACTTCATTCCTGATCTGTGTATATGTATCGAGAGTATAGATGAGCAAGCGATAGTTGACTGGGGAACCTGGGATAGCAATCCGCAAGTATTTCGTCATGCTTTCATTTGTCCAGGGGCCACACGCGGTGTTCTACACTTCTCGCAAAAAGTGGTTGCGTTAGATGCTTGTCATTCGAAGAACAGAAAATATCCTTGTCAAATTTTTCTCGCTACGGTGTCGGATGAGAACAATGAGGTCATCATTTTGGCCTACGCAGTGGCTCCAGAAGAGTCTACTCATACTTGGACTTGGTTCCTTCGGCTGCTGAGAGAATCGATCGATGAGATAAATTCAGTGGAGACAGTGTTTGTGTCGGATCGTCCAAAAGGATTAGAAGTTGCTGTCGCTGATGTGTTTCCTAGAGCCATTCATGGTCATTGCGCTCAACATATACGTATGAACATTCGGTCTCGGTTTGGACGAGAAGTCGAGAAATCTTTCTTGGCTCTTGTTTACGCTTGAAACATCGAACAGTGAGTGAATAAGCGAGAAATCTTTCTTGCATCTTGTTTACGCTCGAAACATCGAACAGTAAATTAAGCAGAGATGTTTGTAGTATTTTTGGGAGAAGAAGCAGTTTTTACAACAGTTGTTTTGCACACGATTCAAACCATTCTTGAGTATTATAGTAATTTTTTGGACATTATTTGTGACAGTTTCGAGAAGCTGATGAAGCGAATAGAGGACCAAGGAGAGAAAGGTCTAGCTCTAGCAACGTATTTGAAGACCATTCGGTCAGAACGGTACAGTCGAGCATGGTTTTCATTACTTGGATATGGTAAGGTTACATCCAATATGGCGGATCATTGAATAACGCTTTGAGGCCCATACGTTTACATGCTCCGTTTTGAATTCTGCTGGACTTGTGGTTCTATAGTACGGAGAAATTCTCGAAATGGAGAGTTGCCATAGAACTTCACAAGGAGTCTTTAACTCCATATGTCACATCTCGCTTGGTAGAGAATGAAACAGCATCGGAGCAACTCATGTGTTCCATATCAACCACATCTCAAGCTAGCATTCGAGCAATGGACGGTAGAAATTTTGTTGTTAAACGTAGGGAGGATCACCGTCGTGGCGAATGCTCATGTTTTGAATTTCATGATATGAGATGGTCATGTATGCATGCTATATGTTGAGACCGTGAGATAGGAGCAGACTCTGGCTATTACTTCGATCCAATATGGCACTCGGAATCACTGTTTAACATTTATGGTCAGCACGCTGTCGAGTTGAGAGTTTTCCTGGGAAAGGCGGAACCTTCTGGCTGTGATATGATCTTGAAGGCTGCGTTAGGTCTACTCAGGGAAGCGTTGGGCTTCAGGCTGTGGTTGCTTACTACAGAGGTAGGATTCAGATCAAAAGGGAACACTATAAACACTCACTCAGGTCGAATGGACCCTCCAGTATGTTCAGGAAGCGAAAATCAGGTCAAACTAGCAGTAATAAGGTCAGACAGCGAATTTTAACAGTCCAGAATCAGAAACATACGATGGTTCAGACTTCACAACTCCTCCTACATGTAAATGAGGCCCTACTGACCATACACACGAAGTTTCAGCTTGAGATCAAATCAGAGTGTCGAGATATGGACAGAAACGTTCTGAGCAGAGAAATTATGGCAATTTCTGATACCCAGACAGCTATTTCGACCTAGAACAGAGAATTGGCTCGATCACTTTCAAAGATTCTTACAAGATTTGCAGTACACAGCTTGCTGAACACTCCTATGAAGTTGGGCCTCCTGATTGTGCACAGAACTCCAGATCTCACTCTTTGAAGTTGATGCTCTAGATTGAGAGCTTTTCGGACCCCCTCTGCTTCAGAGGTCGTCTTGAATTACTCAGTCACTCAATCGACATGAAAATTTGAGGACAGTCGTAGCCCTACTGACAGTGAACGTGACCACGAAGGTTTGAAGCGATTTTCTCAAATCTACTGCGATTGACACTGAAAATCCCAAAATCAACAAAAGTGCTGCAATTCTGATACAAATCGAACTTCAATCAGCCATAACTCCTTCTTTATTGCTTCAAATCGATCAAAAATTTCGTTGACAGTGCTTGGCACGACGAACCTTATCTCCCTGTGCTCTCAGATTTCGAAATCTCCTCACCAAATGCTCGAACTCCTCTTAAGACCTCTACTACTAAGTTTAGCAGTACACAAAGACAAAATTGGACCAATGGGAGTTCATAGCTTCACTCCCCTGTCCATTTGTGTCCCAAACCACGTGGTGGCTTAATTTCATACATAGGCTACCACGTCAAGCCCCTAAAGTGTTAGCGTAACTCCTAAACTACATGCGAAGACATGTAAAACGACACGTAATCCCGAAAGATAACCTAACCTCGCTAGGAAGCATGCATGGGCGACACGTAATTACAACCCATGAGCTTAACTCCATCTACATGGTAATCAACCTACTAAGACTCAAAATATATAACATCCTCCAGTGTCGACTTCTCTGAGGTCTTAACTTCACTCAGAGAGACTAACGCTTGACAGAGAGGTGAATTATTTACAATGTAAAATGATTCACATCACGACAACGCCCTTCCAGCATTTACAGTGCAGGATCTAGATCCAGTGTTTGGATGCAAAGCACCTCCAGTTGCTGTGAAAAGATGGCGACACCGCATTGTTCGACTTGTATCTGGACAAGGTCGAGGTCGACAAGCTGCTATGGCTGATGGAGATTCATCAGTGGTGGTCGAGAATCCTTCATCTGACCCCACAGATGTGACGGTGCAGTTTCCAGTATCAGAGAGGGACACACAGTTCTGTCCTATGCCACGGGAAGCAGAGAATGGCGAGTTGTTCAGTCAAGAATAGATGGGAGTACCACGTGATCGTAGACCAGGAGATACAACCATTCGTGCACAAGGACAACTGTCTTATGCAATACGGTGCTCAGTTTGTCGACAACTAGGTCACAACAAAAACGCAGATGCAGAGCTTCATAGACAGAGGAGGTGAGAATAACAGAAAGTACTGCACCGAATGCAGAGGTTCCTAATCTGGATGAAGTTCGTCCGTCAGAAACTCTTAACAACATATCCGTACCCATGATTCCTACAGAACCTGACAGTCATAGATCATTTTTAGATGATATATTTGGTTCTGGAGAGTTGGTGTATCGAATTCTGATGAAGAGTCTGAATCCGATGGAGATCTATCAGAAAATATGTAGGAGGCGAAAGCCTATGAGCATGGTAACTTTCAGAAATGGTTGTTTCAGTTGCAGAGTATAATGAAGGTCTGCGTTTTAGTGCCATGGGAAATCGGTACCTGTTTTTCTCGTACTATTATGTTGTTATAAATCTACCTCGATTGGCAAGTCTGTGCAGACCTTTAGCTTTAAACTTCTGTTTTCTAAAAGTATAGTTCAGTGTAGACCGTTTTGACTATCTTTGATTTATAGGACAGATGTTTTTCACTCTGGAGCTTCCATGTATGTACTCATAGTCACATCTCGCTTGGTTGAGAATATGTTTTTCCCTTAGTTCATTATTATGTCATTTGCTGTAAGTGACAGAGGCTACAGATATCATGGCCCGGCTTCTTCCTTTTTGAGAATGTGGTAACTGCTGATCCACGGCCAGGCTGCCTACACTCGCTATACCATGTAGCGACCAGCCCACAATGTTGTTACAGAACTTATGCTTATGAAGTTAACTATCCGGTAAGGTTCACTTATTCTTGAACCTGCTTCGGAGTGAAGCTTTCTGCACAGGATCAGCCGTGTCTGAACCTGCTTCGGAGAGAAGCAATCTGCATAGGTGAACTCGTTCTTTAACCTACTTCTTGATTAAGTTATCTCTCGAGGATCACTCGTTCTTAAACTTGCGTCCGAATTAAGTTCAGAGACCTACTTCATGATTAAGCTATTTGCATAGATGAACTTGTTCTTTAACCTGCTTCTAGATTAAGTGATCTCTCGAGGATCACGTGTTCTTAAACTTGCGTCCGAATTTAGTTCAGAGACATACTTCATGATTAAGCTATCTGCCGATGATCACTCGTTTTGTAACCTGCTATATTTCAGTTCTTACACTTGCTTCTTGATAAAGCAATCTGCAGAGGTTCACTCGTTCTTATACTTGCTATCGATTTCGGTTTATAATACTCGCAGTCGTGCCCTCGACTTCGGAGTGTGCCATATGACAGAGTTGCCCTCATTCCAGAACACACCGGTATGTTGCTTGAAGTCCAGAAACTCGCATAGCAATGCATGCTCGAGTTTATGCATATTTTCAGTATTAGTCATATCTTGCTTAATAATGTAGATATCTTGTAATCCATAGTGCGGTCCGGTGGACTGCGAGGACAGTGCATGCTACGAAATAAAGATCCCTCTTAACCTCGTGGTTCTATTACCGATATCTTCTATTCGGCAAGAACTTCACGAGCTTGTTTCTTTCGTTTCATCGGCTGTAAACTCGTTAACTTGCGAGTTTTTGTCTTCTATTCGGACCTGCAGAGTATAGTAGCGATAATCACGCGGTTACTCAGGACGTAAAGGATATTGGAGGGAGATAAGAGAACTTCACTTGCTGGAGCTGAAAGGCGAGTTGGACAGCATCACTGGCAGAGAAGCTGAAGTTTCGGATCTGCGAACGGGGGTGGCTTAAGGTTTTCGATGTGTTGTTGTGTAGTCGATGTTTCCTTATCGATAATTACATGTCTTGCTTGACTCCGCTTGCTATCGTCCGGCCATACTTAGTTGTTTTCTCCTGTTGACAGTCAACCTTCTTCCTGTGCTTAATTTATACTGAGTAGTTCGTAGCAAGGAACCCTGTAGTTTAGGTTGTAAGGAAAATTATCGTGACTGAATATACTCGCTAAAGCTATCGAAGACGCTGTCAACTATACAGGATCTACGAACGGGAGTACTCAGTTTCCAGCTGAAAGATGGGTGCGTATACATATAACACGTTCTTTTCACATTCGCTGGCAATTTCGAGTTTAGTAGTTTTCATATTGCATGATGTTCGCACTTTGTCACGTAGGTCGACGGATGTGACCAACGGACTCAGAGTCTGAGTCCTCAGTTCGATTGTCTATGCGACGATCAGTAAGACACATGCGACTCTTGGAATCAGAAGACTGACAAGTTTCAAGCGGGATCCTCTCAGCACCGAAGCGAATTTCACCGACGGACTTGGAGGTGCAGTTCCCTCAGTGGCATCGTGTTTGCATGCAGTGGCGAGTCGATGCAGAACTTGCAGATGACGATGTACTCTTCGCCTCGATTTATTCGCTGTCGATGTGCATCATTGGGTCCTTTGCTGTGGAAGGACATATCGAGCAGAGGTTGGTTGTTAAAGATTTGCTTATGCAACTCTTCGCTGTCAGAGAACTTGAGACTGTCAATTCCGAATTTCCATGTCCTGGTGACTGCGAGGATTGTGGGGTTCCTTGAGAGTCGCTTTACACTGTAGCCTCGATATGTTTCATCGAATGTACTTATGTGTGTTTTTCTCCGATTTCTCTTCATATCGAGTAATAAATAAAGCATTTGCACCATCCTTCCGGAAGGCTACGGCATGAAACTCTAACTGTAATGCTATAGCTTCTTACCATTCCATCGTTGGTAGTTTGTATAAGGAGGGCTCTAAACTCGAGCTCATATATCGTAGGTATAAGGGCACTACTACGTTTCATGACCGGGGTTTGCGTATGCATAACTGGGTGGGACGTTGTCGGAGTGTGATCCGTCTACCTAGGAAAGCGTCGGGCTTCTGGCTGTGGTTGTTTACTCAAGAGGTTGGCTTTCAGGTCACAACAGGAGCTATAAACACTCACACAGGAGTGTAGGATCCTCTGATATGCTCAAAAAGCGAAATTTAGGTCTCACTGGTAGTAATAGGCTTAAGCGGTGAACTTTGACACTCAAAGAGAGGAAAACTATGAAGGTTTAGACCTCTAAACTTCCCCTACATGCAAATGAGGTACTACTGAACTCACAGACGTAGTTTCAACCTGAGATCAAATTCTGACACGGAGATATGAACAGAAAAGTTCTGAATAAGAGAATTATGGCAATTTTTGGTACCTAGACAGCTATTCAGACATAGAACAGAGAATTGGCTCGATGAATTTCAAATCTTCTCACAGTATTTGAAGTCTACAGGATGCTGAACATCCCTGTGAAGTTGGGACTCCTGAATGTTTGTAGAACTCCAGATCTCCTTCTCTAAAGTCGCTGCTCTAGATTAAGAGCTTTTCAGACCCCCTCTGCTTCAGCGGCCGCCCTGAATTACTCAATTACTCAAATGATACGAAACTTTTTGGACAGTCGTAGCCCTCCTGACAATGAACGCAACCACGAAGTTTTGAAGTGATTTCCTCAATTCTGCTGCAATTGGCACCGAAAACCCCAAAATCAACAAAAGTGACGCAGTTTTGGCACAATCCGAACTTCAATTGGGCATAACTCCTTGTTTATTGATCCAAATCGAGCAAAAATTTCACTGACAGTGCTTGGCACAACGAGCTCTCTCTTCCTGTGCTCTCAGATTTCGAAGATACCTCACCAATTGCTCGAACTCTCCTCTAGAGCTCTGTTTCTAAACTTAGAGTTTTACAAAAGACAAAAATGGACCAATGGGAGTTCATAGCTCCACTTGACTGTCCTTTTGTGCCTTAAACTACCTGGTAACTTTTCTACACTCATAAGCTACCACGTCAAGCCCCCTAGAGTGCCAGCATATAACTTAAACTACCTAAAACGACACGTAGCCCCGAAAAATAACTTAAATTAGCTAGAAAGCGTGCATGGGCGACAAGTAAGTACAACCCATGAGCTCAAACCCCTATCAGCATGGAAACCCTAAGTTATGTACAGTGAACGTCATAGACAAGTAAGAAGTCACTTGCACAAGCGCACAAATGCTTGAACAAGATAACTAACATACTATCAGCCTACTAGGACTCAAAATAGTGTTAACACCGTATGCAAAGGTGTCAAACATATACATAAAGGACTAGAAGTAATATGAGCTAACTTCTAGAACTACTAAACCTAAGCGTCGGAGTAGAAGTCAAGCATGTAGCCGTCAAATGGCGCGACAACGTGGATCGGAAAGTTGAAGAGGTAACTGTTGCTTGCATCTGTCGCTTGCATCTGCATCGTGTATGGCACATTTCCAGCTCGAACTGTTAATGCAGTCGTTAAATTATATTTGGGTACATGTAGGTAAAATTTAAGGTGTACTTATGTCTATAGAAGCGACAGAACATGTTCCTCGAATGCCGAGAACAGATGATACTATTTTTTTAATCATAGTAGAGTAGAGATTTAGAGTCAATTAGTCTGTGCAGAACACGGTGTCAACAGATCATACTAGACTTTTTAGCGTTGTAGAACAGAGAATATGAGTAGATAATTCTGTTTTGACATGTGACGACCTGGTGACACCCGGTACTTAGAGGGGTATACAAAATTTGTAACAGACTGGTTTTTTTAATACTTACAGTTTTGAACTTGCAGGTTTGAACTTGTTCAATATCGTCTTACTTCTTCGATGTAAATCACCGTTCACTTTGCCTCAGGAGTGCTACATTATTATAATACTTTTTTGGAACTACTCGTTGTAGCATACCCACATTGTCTTATTGCCCCATTGGAGTAAACTGTCCATGTATACATTTATATCGGCTGTTGACGATGACAACGGTGAGTTTATTTTCAACGTTTATCTTTTGATTCTTTTCAACTAAGTACTTGTGGTTCTTTGTTCCACTCTCTGTTCCACTGTTAAATTCTGTTCCAAGACAGATACCATAGACCCCTTGGAATTCATCATGGAAGTAGATGCACAATACATTTTTTGTCAGCAAACTATGAATCACAGCATACTGAACTTAAGCACCCATAAACCACCACTATCTCTGGTGTCAAGCCACGTTGTTTTCTCTACGAGCCACTTTCGGTAGCTCTTGGGTGTTTAGCACCAAAAAACGTGCAACAAAACCTTGAATTGAAAACCTTCCTACATCTCGGTGGCCCCCAGCGTCCAGGCACACCCTGCTCCATAGTGACTGGCAGAACAGGAGAAACTAAACTACAAAGGAAACAGTAGCAAAAGCAACGAGGTCTTCAAACTCAACCGTGTGAATGTCATGCTTGAAATCGAAGGAAACTCGTCACTTGGGCACGATGGTAAAAACTATGCTAGCAAACAGCGAAGAGTTGTGCTGGGACGGGACGACGTGCAAGAGCAAGGGTGCTTTTCCTCCGCCCCATCCGACTTGATCCTCGAGGACGAGCAGCGCCAAGAAGAAAAGCAAAAGAGGTTTCCATCCAAGTGATGATTCCTTCTGTAGATCACTTGCAGGGTCTACCTCGATGTCTAAGAGTAAGAGTGTTGTATAACAACCTTCAAAAACTTTATAGCATCTTCATAGGTCTCAGTAAACAAGTCTCCAAACGAGTAAAGTGAGTCTCCAAGAATAAACTCTTTATTCAAAAATGTACCAAACAACCGATACAACTACACTCTGCTATACCACAGCATCGTTGGCTATTACTCCGACGCGTTCGAGTGTTCTTCTCCAAGTGTCTTCCGTATGCCACTCAACTCGTTCAGCGTAAGTTTCACTTCTGCCAAGGTTCGACAAAAATCCTCGAACTCCTCTTTCGAAATCTTCTTCTCACATCGAGAAGAATTTGACGGTCCTGCCTGTGAAACTGCACTAGACTCGCTGATGAAAGTGACAGTCTGGGGTGATCGTGGAATATAGTCTACCATCCGAAGTTGAAAAATTGTCAACTTGCTGCCATTGACTCGAATCCATAAACGCACACAAAGAAAGCTCAAAATTTGGTCCATCACGATCGCCACCTGACGGTTCTCATGCATGACTTGAAAATCAGTCGCTGTCATCCCCAACATTTCTTGCGCCTCGTCAAAAACAGTCAGCTGCAATGGTAGGCCGCCCAAAGATCCATCGCTGACAAATATCTCAAACCTGTAAATGGTTACAGTAGACGATGCGCGATGACACATTATCGACTTTCGTCTACTAACCAAGCAACGCCTTCCACTGGAGAAACGATAAGAACATCCTTCATACACATATCTCCAAGAAAACGCTTCTTTCGCTAAGTGATTCACTACATAACATGTGATCGGTCTAAAGGTTCTACTTCTTCTTTCACACAAGGCTGCATTGGGTGATTGCAAAACAATCAGTCGACATTCTACAATCGAAAGTAAACTACCTTCCTGTCTCTACTGTACTGACTGCAGCCGAGCAATCACAGCAAGCACCGACTCTATCGTCGATTCTGCAATGCGGACATTCTCCAAGGCACCATCCACGGCTCGCTTCCCGTCGTGTAATTCTTCCAACGTTCTTCCCAAACTCGTCTGCGCGTTCAAACACTCTTCTTTTACAGATTCCAATTCAGTTAATACAGCAGATTCCGTGCCTATTAAACAGTCCTCTTGCATTGTTAGCTCCGAAATAGAAACTTGCTCCATCAAACAGCTCGCAATGTACCTTGCAGTGTAAGTGTATGGACGCCGAATATCGAGAATCTGCCTCGCCTTTGATCTTGGATTCCACGACACCCGCACAAGCCATCCTCCTTGCTGAAATCCCTCCAAGTGTAATATTTGTTCAGATCGCGTGAACAAGCTAAACTGATAAGCCTCCAACTGCATAAAACGCTTGCTTGCAATGTTGGCTACGTTAAATTCAGGTAGTTTCTCGACTGTCGTCCCAACGCGAGATATATCATACAACGACACCTCAAATCGCTATTCCTTCTGTGACAGGTTTGGAGCAACCCCGCAAATGTGACCTACATCGATGATTCTCTTCGACTTCGAACCGATTTTGACATCTAGGCCGCATTTGCATACATCCACAGTCACTAACCCACTTCTGTTCGGATGTAACACAGCTACATAACATTCGATCCAATATGCCACCAACGCCCCTTGTGCGAGTTGCTGCTCAAACTGTATCAACGTATGCATCGCGTCCTTACACTCACACCCTGCAAAAGAGCTTCGCAGTCACAGACAGTGTTCGTGTTTCTCGCGATAACGTTGAATGGATAATATTTCGCGACAACCACACGATATGAGTACATCACGCTCAGACCATGTCACTCACGTCAAGTCAGACTATATTCACTACGTGTACGTTCACTGTGACGTGTGATCAAGTACATACAATAGCCAGTCATGGGCTGCCCAAGGATCGGTTTTGGCGCGGGGGCCCTGTCAAGGATCGACTTCAGCGCGGGGGCCCGACCAAGCAAATAACTGTGCATATCCTGGTATAGTAGAAAGGTTACAGCATGTGGTTCTGCGGAGTCGAGTCCTACGCACGGGTGCTCCCAGGTTACCAGAGGCCTAGGCCTAGGTTGTGTTTGACATAGATTGTGCTGCAGGAAAATGAAGGTGTCCATCGACGAGTCTTACGTTGCTTCGATTACCGTGCAGTCACCGATCAGAGATGTTTGGAACGTGCTAACAGCCTACGAATGTTTGTCAGAGTAAGAACACCCACAGTTCAGTTTAACATCTGTTGCTTCATCTGCTAGTTGCGCTACCGTTGTAATGACGATGTAAAGACAGTATTATTGCTTTGCTGAAGTGCGTTGAATGAAGACCTCACCTATCGCACGTGTGAGAAGATTTATACCAAACTTGGCCAGCAGTAAGATAATTTCGAGGGAAAATTATCGAATACGGCTAGTTCAGGTCGGTTCCACGGTTCACGTACTTACCGTGCGGACTAACTTTTCCTGATTCTTTCGTGGTCAGCTCTGAACTCCGCGGCCTGGGTGGTGAAGGGAAATACTAGAGATTCTCTCTTGATATGATTGGAATGTATCATTTCAGCTTTGCCTAGTATGGATTCTGTTGTCTGAATGGCATGCGGGCCGTATTCTTGAGTACCAACTGTGCTTCTCTTCTTCTATCATCCCTATTGCAGGAAGGAGGCAAATCTATTCTATATATGGTAGTCCACATCCGTGTGGTTCTAGATTTATGGGAAAAGCCAGAGCATGAGATTTTATTTCAGCAAGTAGAAGGGGACTTAGACTCCTTCCAAGGGAAGTGGACTCTAGAAGCACTTGGATCTCAGCATACTTTGCTGAAGTATGTGTTTGAAACGAAGGTGCATAAGCAGTGCTTTCTGGCCGAGGGAGTAGTGGAGAAGGTATGTACTCTCAGAAGAGATACTTGTACTTTAGTTCAGTGCTTTAGCATGTTTGCAAGTCGGTTCTTGTCAGTTCAAACAGGAATCAGTTCATGGTTTATAGCCTAGATATTTTAATGTTTGACGCGGTCCGAATGTGCGGCGTTCAGGCAATTATGAAGATCTCCCAGCGAAATTCTGTGCCCTTCGGCGCCGATAGAGCATCTCCACTTAGGAACTTCCGGTAGTCATGCCACACCGACCCGTGAGGCTCCATCTGAACCGGAGGACGACAGAGAAATTGGATACTTCCCCAAACAACATTCTAGACTAGTGCTTAAATGTGGAAATAAGAGAAGGTTCTGGGTGGCAGGTCTTCAGAAGGATTTCAAGGTTTTGGAGCGTGAATTGTTAGGTTTGATAGAGGCGAACGGAAAAGCAGGTGAGATACTGATGAGGAGTGAATTGCTACAACACAAAAGAGTCGACCTAGGGAAGGCCATCACCAGAATGGGTGGCTTTAGTACTGTGGCTTCTAAACTGAATCTGTGTCAGCAGCGCAGGCCTCGAGGTTACTGGGATAACTTCGAGAATGTCCACAAAGAGGTACAGTTACTAACTTCTCGCATCGCTTGTTACTTCTATACTAGAGAGTGGTCCTCGAGCATATCTGCCATTCTCGACGATGAATATAACTTCTCGCAGCTCACCCTTTACAGCCTCAATCCGTACGTTGCTCATATTTTGGACACATGATCCGGTTGTAAGATGTCAAGACTTAGAAAAGTACGAGATCGCACGCAGCACTGCGTATAAAGAAATGTAACAGTCCAAGTAATTTCAGCAGGGTAGTTCCTGTTGTGTCTTGTGTTTATGTTGCTTTCTCCTGCTCAGATTGTGCAGCTACAGAAGGAATGCGGGATGGACCCGAATTATTTTCCGACTAGAAAGGCGCTGAGTAATGCTGGTACGTCTACCTTCCTTCGCACTAGGGCGCTTTCAGGTCGAAAGTGGAGTATCTGTTCCTTTTATGAATGTTTTGGATTCATGGGTGAGCTCTCTTGCCGTACTACTACTTGGCCGTTCGAAAGAGCAAACGTTGTAGCTGATTGTTTAGATAATGTTAGACTCAAGCGTCAAACGCCCAAAGGACGGGCGTTTGGCGATATAGTTGTCTTACATCTCGATTTGTCCCCTCGGGGTGAGAAAGAATGAGGTATTGTAGTCGCTTAATCGTGAGACATTTAAGCATTTAGTCAAGTGTTCATGTTCAGTCAACATGCAGGACGACCCGATGTGGCACGAGCTTTGGAGAAGGGAGGAGCGAGTGAAGTGGCAAGGCTTCTCGGCTTGAAGGTCAGGCGAGTGAAGCACCGGTCCCCTTGGAAAACGAAGTGTCCAGAGGCATCAGATCTAAATAGTGACGAGTTTAACTGTCCAAAGCCCTTTAAAATTTCTCTTCCTGAGAAGGTCAGAAAGTGGGTTGACGTGAAGCAAAAGGTAGGTTCTATTAGAAACGAAGAATCGTAGAGGGTTGTCGAGGTCGTCGATATGGATGTATAGAGCGTCGGGAAGTTCCGATTCAGAGCAGCAAGCTCCAGTTGCTGGTCCCAAAACCCGTTATCTCATACGGGAATGATAGCAGGACCCAGACGATGGTGCTGTAACCAAATTTTGACCATCGCTCCGGGAACGTATAGGAGTGAACCTGTTGTGTGTACACGAGAGGGGAATGGCAATAGCTTCGTTTTCCTTGTTAACTAGTTCGAAGTATTACAGGCGCTTTTCCTTTCGGGCTTAATATTTTCAAAACTAATGATCTTTAATGACACACAATCCTTGATTAACGCTACTTAACATTTTATGATCGCGAAACACGATAACAACTGTATCGGGTATCTCGACCGTGAAATGTTAGTACCATTAATCGAAATTTACAGTCTTTCTTCAACGTTCTCTAAATGTTCAGACTCTATACTGATAAACCTCCACATAATTAAAGCTAGTTAACTCTAGCTAAACAGCTAAGTAAGCTAAACCACTCTTTCTGTCTCGATACTCTGCGCGGTTTACGTGAACATCCACTATACATTGCTCTCTGTAGCGAAAGCAGGGAATTTCATCGTTGGGTAAAGAAGGTCTAAGCTTCCAGTCGGGAAGCTTCGTCCATCCAAAGAAGTGACGGACTAGATTAGCGCTTGTGGTCATGCTGGTGATACAAATGACGGAAGGCATGATTGCCTTTAACATTTACCTCGCGGCTGTAGGAGAACGTAGATACCATAATCCTGTGGATGAAGTCTCACTTCCCTTCGCAAGCTTCGAACCTTCATATTGAACACTCACACACGCCTCTCATAACCTCATTTGCTGACGAATATCAAACCTCATTATCATCGCACCGTACATCCTTGAAAACCCGATATATGTCAATCTGACTAGAAAGCTAACATGAGCTTGTGTCAACCATAACTGTACAAGGACAAGTTTAAGGCAAAAACAGACAGATAAGATTATATACAGGTCACTAGGGACAAAATAAGCAGAAATGTGTGTAAAAGATACAGCTGGTATCAATAAATTGTACCGATCTAGTGACACGTAAAGGGATTCGAACAGCATGGAGACAAATTTGTGTTATTATATTTATGCGTATTTATAAACACATTGCTTTATATTTTTGTATTTTATTTTGGTGATCCTATATAAAGCATGATGGAGATTATAACAAGTACGATTCACAAAGTATGATTCGGTTCCTTGGAATCCTACATGTGAATATAGAGTACAGGTAGATCCTGAATAGAAATTTACTTACCGCACCCCTGTAACGTTTGCACGAGAGGGTGAGACCTTCCAGCAGACACTATTGAAGGTTTAGTCAGTTTCTGGACCGAATGGCCGGCGTGAGCAAAATGCCAGAACGCATAATCCTGCAATAGCCTTTTCTACTTTATTGTGCAAGAAGCACCAAAAATTCAACTGCTGGGACTCAACTGACAGAAATTAGAAAACCAAATTCTATCTGCATCATTCATATCGGCACCACAGCAGCAGTAGCCGGTATTATCTCGCACACTCGGAGCGCAAGACTTAAGTCAAGGCAACCCCTAGGCGCTTCAACACTCCTTTCAGCTCTGCAATAGTGGTGATGACATAATCTGGCTTCGGCCCATCCGCTGGAAGGTCCTCCTTGTGTAAATTCACCCAGACTGTCGTTAAAAACCCCGCGTTGATACCGCCCTTCACAAGCAAATGTGTTGCATTCCGTTTACCAAAACCTGGACTACACAAACTCGGACACACAATATCCTTTTATACTACTCGGGATGCCTCCCTCCCTAGAAGGACAAAATGACTTGACGCAATGTCTAGTGAACATTTAAATGGCGGAGGTGTAAGGCATGGGAACGCTGAACATAGACGGAAAGGTTTGGATACCAACCAGAATGTCCGTTGTCAAAGTATCGCCAACCATAACTGATCCTTCTGGTCTACAACCGGCAAGAAGGCAGGCTCTTACGAATATCTCTTTGTGTGGCTTTGCCTTCTCTTCCTCTGCACAGGAGGCATAAGTTCGACGAATGTAAGCTCAAGGACTACAAAAACATCGCAGCTAACCATTACTTTCCCAGCTTAAGAGTGATATGAGGGTGCAAACCTCCGCCAACGAGTATAGTGTCGAAGAGCTCGGATGCCATGCATGCTTGTAACTTTGCCCGTTGCACCTGTGACACGTCATGCAAGTTCCACCGTCATGATCTGTCTACATCAGAGAAAACAGAACGGCTAGGAATAAAAGCTCCCGTTTGAATCTAAAGCAATATTTGTCTACTAATTTTCTGTGCATGTGCACTCTTGGACAACTACAAGCAACTTCTGAGAGGCGATTGTGGAAGTTGCTACACAGGAGCTAATGTGGTTTATAAAACCGCAAACCGCTCTACAAAACAAATTCCAACCGCTCAGATCAAAGATGGTCGAAACGTTACCACCGGATGGCCATTTGTAATCACACCAACTTTGATCCCTTGAGTATGAAGTTGTCTCACAAGCTGCATTTTTACATGAGGAACTGTTAGTAGTCGGGTCCACACCTAAAACCATCCTGGGCCTGTTCATTCAGGATGGTAATCAACACGAACTCAACCAGAAATGTACAACATAGCCATTCAACTGAAGCACCTGCGTTCGCTTCTGAAGATTCCTTACGAACAAATTCAATTGAAAGACTGATGCTTGCCTGTCAAAGAAAGCCATTATGTTTGTGAGAGTACCGCTTCAACACCAGTTGCCCAACGAAATGCAC
Organism: Asterella californica; assembly: GCA_036924285.1. NCBI lineage: Eukaryota > Viridiplantae > Streptophyta > Marchantiopsida > Marchantiales > Aytoniaceae > Asterella > Asterella californica. Next base: position 7,284,146 of record JAYKYS010000003.1, read on the forward strand.
CCAATCTCTCCCGATCAAAACAGCTTTGCATTTCCTGCACAAAGCCACCAGGTTTCTCCAATTTTAGTGACACTGTTGCTGCGCATATCTGTTCTCTTGGAAATAAGAGCATGAATGATGCGACAAATCTACGACTACAACGACTTCAAGAGTTTAGGCCTAAATTTCCTCTACAGACCGAAAGGAGCAAGATTCCCAAATTGTACATACAGGAAACTGCAACACAACACACAATGGGAATGAATCTCACTCTGGCCAACTCCAAGTTCAACACCCCCTGGTTCTCTAACGCTTGCCCCCACAACCTGGCTCTCCATTCGGTTACTTCAACCTGGGAAACAAAAGGTCAGGCATAATCAGGGAAATCATCTGTCAGGAGCAAGAAGAATCTTCAGACAGATGTTAAGCGTTCATGGACCAGAACAAGCAGTTTTACTGTTACAGTCTAATATATCAACATGACATGATTGTTGCATCAAATTTGGATTGCAGTCTGAAGGAGGCGCTTCATGAGACAATAATCGTTCATAGTTCTTCCCAATAAATCAGTACAGTGTGTTAATCGGGTTACATAAGGAAAAGAGAGTAGCTAATAATATTTAATCATACGAGTTCACAGAGCAGGAGATCCTACGGAGTGTCAATATCGGTGTTTCGGGAAGCAAATATGCAATATGCTATACAGCTCAATAATCCACTTTCACGAGCAAAAATTCACAATACTGTAAGACGAGAACAAGCAGACATACAGACCTTGTCCTGAGGATCCCAAGCTTGCGCCACAAATTTCTCAATAAAAGACCTCAACAGGACAGACCGGTCGATCTGAGGCACCTTAACCTTCACCAAATCCAAAACCGCTGAGTGAGCTACACTATCCGCATGATGTGTGAGAACAAGAGTATCATCCAGATCGAAGAAAACGCCCTCGACTTTTCGAGCTTTTGTAGACTGCATCAAAACGTCCCCCATTACTTCCGCCCCCGCAAAGACTTTCCGACCACTTCTCCACACCTCCTTACTAGCATCAACGCATTTCAGTCGTCTCGTCTTAAACGAGTTTCTCTCACCAATTCCAAGGGTACAAACTTTGCTTCTGACGCAGAAACCTACGATCTGGTCACCGGCGCACAAAGGGCAAAACTTTTGGGTAGATCGGCAGATGCTATAGGCAATCTGCATTGTTCCTTGTCAGTCGCTAGAAGCATTCATTTGCCCGGAACATTTTCCGTACGCTGCCAACATTCCGCCCACGTTGCGACTCCGGAGCGCCTCATACACGAAGACAGTTGCGGTCGAGCTCCGACCGCGTAAAGATCGACACATCCAAATTCGCATCATCGCAATGATGCCCAAAGGCGCTCGTCGTCCTTCGTGCTGAAAGTGTGCCATGCACTTAGAATCTTTTTTCTTTTTCTTTTTTTTTCGTAGAATCTTCCTCCGGACGTCGTAACCTGCAAAACCTGAGAACTTTACTGCAAGAATCCGTCCGGGATCCGCAGCCCGAGCGAGTCTCCAAAGTCCAGAGACGAGGTGGCGTCCCAGAAATGGGTAACTCGCTGAATCCGGGCCGGATTCTCTCACACGCATTCTGAGGCTGCACGCACATCGAGAAAACTGTCCTGACGTTCTACGGAGAGTTCCGTAATCGAAATCTTCCGGGAGACGGCTGTCCGTAATCCGTAGAACCCGTTTTCTCTCTGGAGGAAAAGCCGGAAAATTTTACGGAAGCGATAGTATAGTTAACAATCACGGGTCATATTCCGAGATACCTATTCATAGTCATGAATAGGTATCTCGCAGAAAGGTCTCTTATGCTCGACTTGCGCAAATATCATATACGCATATCATATATATGGCGTATCCTACTGAAGATAGATAGTTGAGATGGTTGAGTCTCAAACTTCTCGAAACTGAGGTTCAAACTCTCTTGTTCTCGATTGGAGGTGCAACAAAGTCGCTGTCGTGTGAAATTGGTCCGGGTACGCAGTGATTACTCACAAAGGACAATCCAATGTCCCTTGAAAGGATAAATAGACAAGATAAAACATTTCTCATTATTCTATCATTAAATGAAATTCCAAACACTGGTGTCTTTTACTATGCGTTAACATAGTTATACATCGATTGTGAAATCCAGAAAGAAAAGGGGAACTTTTTGTCGTGTAAGAGAATGGATGGATGAAATTGATATAAAAATCGGAAGAAAAAGATCCAGATAAATCGCTAAAGCATAGTCGCCCAATTCCAGTGCAAGCGTAGCTACTTGTTAAAATCGGAAAAAAAAAATAAAGAATAGATTCGGATAAATCGCTAACGCATAGTCGCCCAATTCCACTGCAAGCGTAGGTCCTTGTTAATTACGGTTACACTATGAGCCTTTCTGAACCAGCATGCCAGTATCGCATCGTTGGGCATCTTAGGAAAACGAGCTACTCATATTCAGATGATATAGTAATCACCAAACTCAAATTGGTGATTCAACCACTTTACAGGAAAAAGTATCAATTGATCAACTGCATGTATATCTCGAGGTCTAGATAATCCCAGAGGTTGAAGTATAAAGTGGATCATCTTTCACCGTACACGAGGAGAAGAATGTGACAGGTTTCATCGTTTTACCTCCTCTGAACATGCCACTAAACTCTTTTAAGTTCATTTGCTTCATCAACGCTTGTTGGAGACTTCCAACACCACTTATATATTTCAGCACTATATCCGTCCGTTCCACTACACTGACACAAAATTCTCCCTTTCCTGTTTCCACTCTCGACATATAGCTATGCTAATTCACATAGCAAAAATTCTATCTATGATTTGAACGACATACAACTCAACTCAAAAAGAGCAGAAGGACTTGAAAGTCTGTACCAGAATACAGTCAGCATCTTAGCAAGGTAATCTGTGATAGACCAGTAGACGTAAAAGAACCTCTTAAACAAGTGACTTCATGGGGCTACACATACTGTGTCAGTTTTCTTGATTAATAATGATTTAGAAATTTATACTCTTAGAAAACCACAAGAACAGATCTTTCATATCTGACAATACCTTTTGGGATTTTGTTGCACCATAGTGGAAAACCAGCATTAGTGTAGTAGCTCGGACTGTAAAATCATCATAAGCCTGTCAAGGATGATCAGAAATTGCCACCTGCAAATGCAAATGTTGCTTACATGGATACATAAGGTGCATTGGCACAAAAGATACTGGACCTACGACTGATATGATTGGAAAACGAAACGGACCTCTTGAATATCCCTTGAGAAACCAGCTTGGGAAAGTGGACGCGGAGTCACATCATCGACTCACATGCTCCCGGGGAGCCCAAGGAAGAGAAGGACACCGAGAGAGCAGCAACAGTACTGGAAATCTTTACCCACAAAGAAACGAAGTATGGCCTAAATCCGATTAAGCGCATGTGGACGACAGCAGAGACCTGCCAACTTGCCTTGGCGAGAGTGGCCAGTGGCGACTGACACCATTCCCTCGTTTTGCCTTCTCCCAGCGGCAGGCTCCATCCACCAGCAACTAGCTCGATTGGCCCTCCTGGTAACTGGCTGGCTCCAACCAGTTGACCACAACTGAAGCGCGGTACTGCAAACTAAACTCAACCGCTTTCCAACACTCACCGCCGTTATCTGCCAGCACTCTTTCCTACTGGTCTGGGCGGGTTATGGTCTTTGCCCTGTCTTGTCCTTGCCTTGCCTCGCCTTGCCTTGCCTTCTCGTCTACTGGGCAAGCTGTGCAGAGCCCCATTCGTCCTGGCCTCATTGCTGATGGAATGGCTACTGGAGCTTGTGGTGTCTAGTTGCACGAACATTTATCGTCTCGTCTCGTCTATGATATCGCCGGCGAGGCGGTATGTGTATTCAAGTTTCATGTACTGCCGCTGAGTTCGAGTGATTGACAGTGGGAGATGAGAGAGGGAGAGAAAGAGAGAAGAGGAAGAACAAAGTATAAGGGAGTCAGGGAGGAGAGGAGTCAGGCAGGCAGGGATATGCAGGAGGCGGTGGAGGAGTGAATGTATAATTTTTCTTTCCAGATGTTAGCAGACGCAGTTTATGGCGGAAGATGATGAATGAGCAACAGTACCTTATTCCGGGAAGTCCTGACAGGATAACCATCGAGAACATTCTTACCAAAGTGTCGTGGAAAACACTCTGCACACTGTGTTGTGTGGGCCGAGCATGGCGTCATGCGATTCAGACCCGGCGAGTCTATGATGCGCGCACTTGCACCAAGTCCACGAGGAATCTGGCCATTTTAATACACAACAATCCCACTTCTGTTTCCCCTGAAGAACGACATGTTAGCAGCAGAGGCCTCAGCAACCCTGTTCCGCCGCATTGGCGCTTCGCCGTTTCGTTGTACGATCCGGACGATGGGACATGGACTAAATTGCCGACGATACCAGGCGTTACGAGCGGCATTCCAAAATTTTGTGGTTGTGCTTTCTTGGATGGGAAGCTGTATATTATTGGAGGAGATGACTACGACCGAGTTTATTCGACACGAGAGGTGTACATGCTAGATCTGGCTGCGGGTAGGGGAGTATGGGAGAAGTGTGCGAGAATGGGATGTATGAGATCGCAGTTCTGTTGTGGTGTAAACAACGGCAGAATTTACGTGTTCGGAGGTGGCTGTCGTCCGCAGATTGACTATTCCCGTGATGCTGAAGTTTTTGATCCCGAACGGAATAACTGGCGATCAATTTCTGACATGATGTACCCGCGGACGAACCACTCGGTTCTAAACCTCGAAGGGAGATTGTTGGTCATAGGCGGCGCCGTTTGGTTGGAGGATGAGGATGAGATTAATTTTCAGAAGTCCGGAAGTAATGAGCTTTTCGATCATTGCTTCAACCCTACTTTTGCTGAAGTGTACGATCCACGAAAAAATAGATGGCGGAAAGTGGAGAACGTGACTATGAGAGAAACAGATGACGCATTCATAGTGGTTCATGGTAAGATGTTCGTGCTCAGACCTGATTCTGTTCATGTGTACGATGTAGCTTACAACTCCTGGACGTATGTGCAGCCCATATCCTGGGAAGCACAGCTACGTAGTGGATCCAAAGATTGTAGCGTTAGAGCAACGGCATTCGTCGGTAGGGAGCTTCTGGCAATCGTCGGTAGATGTGCAGAAGAGGATTATGGCATGATTCTTCTCCGGAGCAAGAATTTTCGTCAGAAGAATACTTTGATGACTTGGGAGCCAATTGCTACTCCCTACTTGTTTGATACCGACCACCATCCGATATTGTCTATCCACCTATAATCATAAAGAAGATTTGTCTACTTTGTGCGACTCGAGTAATGCTCAAGTGCTTCTCTTACTTGCAGTCTTGTCATTCTCATTCTGATAGCAGAAAAGCACTCGTCTCCATCAGCATATCCGTTGCTGAAACATTCTTACTTGCTAGAGCGGTCCACACTCACGCTTATGTTATGAAATGGATTGCCTTCGGAGATCTTGTAGCTTAGTCTTATCATTCACTCGTAGACTAGACCAAGTCAAGCAAGCACCTCTGTTCTCTGTCTCTTGTGTGATGCCCGAGAATTTTGGTCGAATGTCAGGAGAATTGCAACTATCGCGGCGCTGGCAGCAGTAGATTTAGCTGACTACTACAGTCTCACTGCCGAACGCGTAAAGCGCTAGCATTTTCATTCCTCAGACCGATGACGGACGGCTGCGCCGATGTGGTTGACCTTGTGCGACAGTGGCCCACCTCAGCACTGAGTCAGCAGGTGTACTTCCTTTCCAGTCCAAAGCTGCAATTGACGTGTACTGTAGTAATAATGGAATTGGGTTAGTAATTTATCCGGCTCTATCCCCTTCCTTTCTCTTTTCGGTCTCTATAACGACTCCATCCGTGCGTTCTCTCTACTTCGTCTTCTTTCCGGGTTTCGACAACGACTCCATCCGTCCGTTCTCTACTTTGTTTTTCTTTCCGAGTTTCGACAACGACTCCATCCGTCCGTTCTCTACTTTGTTTTTCTCTCCGGGTTTCGACAACGACTTCATCTGTCCGTTCTCTACTTTGTTTTTATCTCCGGGTTTCGCACAACGACTTTATCCGTCCGTTCTCTACTTTGTTTTTATCTCCGGGTTTCCACAACGACTTCATCCGTCCGTTCTCTCTTGCCTGACTCACATGAGAACTTCTCGGACGTACGTTAGATGTACGCCAGGTGAGAAAGATGTACGCCAGGTGAGAAAATGCCTTACGTACAAGGGTTCATGTGAGTGCGTTACAAAGACTCATTCCTTCAGTTTCAAGACCAAAAGAACTAGAAATTAAAAATTAAATGAATTTGGTGACTTAGTAACTTAGATCACATCAAAAAACTATTTTATTTTTTTATTTTTTTTTTCTACGGGTTTAAGATTAGTTCTCATTTTTCTAGTTTGTGTATCTTGTTTGAGAATAGTACATTTTTTGACACAAAGATTTTTTTTTCTTTTTTTTCAGAATATGTTATGTTATTTTTTATTGTGATTTTATTTTTATATTATTTTTTCTTATTGTAAGTTTGTCTTGAAGATTATTAGATTTAAAAAAAATCTCATCGTTTACAATAACGTTTTGTTTTTCTCGTTTCTGAGACAAATAACGGACATACAGATTTGAGAAAAGGATGTGATGAGATAATAGATGTGTGAGACTTTATTTTCCTTTGGTGTTTAGGTGGACTACTTTTTGAAACAAGAGAACTCGTTATATTCATGATCCGTTCATCGGACTATGATACTGATCATGAATTTCTCATGTTATTTTTATATAGCGTTAGAGAGTGTGCATATTATCGTGATAACATCTCAATAGTTTTGGATAATACTTAGACAACACACATGGTGGGCCGTGATTCATAAACAGGTATGGCACATGAATATTAAATTTTTGGATACTCATATGAAAAAATCATACAAAATATCGCATAGAAACTTTATGAAATTAGTAGACGAGATATAACCTTTCATGCTTAGTATTAGCGAATGGCCTGCAGCAAGAAAGCGAATAGAACTAGCTAAATGTGTGACAATAGTGATCTATCACTTTGCACATAATGCTCAGTTAAAGTTCTTACGGACATGTACTGCGTTGGAGAATCGACTATAGTGAAATACACGACGATGATTACAGATATTCTTACCAATAGTATGTACCAATAGTAAATTGGTATAGTACCCAAGTATGTACGTGCCATTGGTACTATCTTGTCTACGTACATACTACCAAGTATGTACGTAGACAAGATATCACAGAAAGTATAAACATTATGAGCAAGTTTGAACAGATTTGTTGAAATCTCACAAATAATAGATGTCATTGATGGTTCTCACATAAAATTGATACACAAATCACCACAAAAGTATCTTTGTGAACACTATAAGAATCGTCATTTTTATTACTCGGTCTTGCTACAAGGAGTATGCGATTCTGATCTGAAGTTTTGAGACTTATGTCGCACCATGCCTAGCTCTACTCACGATGATGCATATTTACGACAATTAAGTTTATATCAATTGATGGAAACAAAGAGTATTCTTGTTGAGCCAACAATCATAGTGAGTGGAGAGAATGATACACTCGTTATGCCTCATGTATTACATGGAGATACCGCTTATCCTATCAAAGAATGGTTGATCAAATGATTTTATTGACATATGCATCGAGGAGCTACACTCGAAAACGAGTTTGACAGGTACACATCAAAAGCACGAGTGAAAATCCAAAATGCATCCGGTCATCTGAAAGAAAGATGGACTATATTTCGTGATCGTCTTATGCGACTCGAGCAAGTTCTCGGAGTTGTACTTGCATGTGGAGTGCTAAATAACTTTGTGATACTACAACGAGAGTCTTTATCTCAAGATGTAGATTTGGTCGATGAACGATTGAATGCTGTACATTTACAACTCCTTCCTGATCTTGCAACGGACAGAGTCAAGACACGAAGAGGAGAGATCGTGAGAGAGGACATTGTTCAAGCAATTTTGTAGAACTCGTTTACGTTCCAATGCATAATCACATGTAGATATGAGAGATATATGGATAAGAACTTGAGTTCTAGTCGTAGATGATGGCTGTGTTAGTCCTTGAGAACCTCTTCTCAGCAACTCAAACTCCATTCAACGAATCTCTAACATCTTGGTGCCCAAGATGCTAATTAACTCGAGTCTGCGATCTTCTTGTTGTGCTTTCCTCTCGTTTGCTTTTTCTTGCATTTAAGTAATCATGTTCATAGACACTACAACTTTGTCGACATTGTCCTTGGAAAGCTTTTTCTCTTCTTAGCACTCATGTTTGGTTTTCCACTCACATTAGGTTGAGAACATGCTTTTCTTCTTGGATTTTCTCTGACGTTCTCATATACGTCAATAACTTTTTCTCTTTGATGTGATTGAGAATCATTCAAGAGATCAACAAACGACGGAGATTCACTCGGCTGAGATTTGTTCTCGAAGAACACATCTGTAAGATCTTCACTGCTCAGATCAACAAAGCTATGGAGAGGAGTATTGCTATCATCATCTAAGGTCCCAAGATGTCTTGTTCTTTAGACGAAAGACCTCTAATCTGATGCATTTATTCATAAATTTCCAATGAACTTTGTTTTGCACCGGTTTTCTCTTGATTGGCTTTCTCGGTCTTATATCTTCGGACCAAGTTATCAAATGTATTCCTGAGCATTGTGTACTCGAATGATAAATTGGTCTCTTGGTTCAAACGAGTGGTTAAGCACTCGTCATCGATCTAGACTCACATTACCTTGGTTACAATGCAAAAAATAAACCTCTTCATACATATCCAAGAAAAGTTTCTCATGTTCAGATTTTCATTTAACTTTCAGTTTTTTAGAAGCAGATTTATGAGTTGTATCTCCTGATTACATCAAACATCACACAAAATATATACTTAATGCTCTATAAATATGCTAAAACGAAAAGAATTGAACAAGAACCAAAAATATTACGATTTTCTCATATTTTTTTTGAATGCGATCGTTTTGATGAAGCTTGAGAGCATTGGACCGTCTTGTTGCTCATTTCGGTTGGTAGATCAGGTTCCATCTCCAATGCTTTTCTGAAAAGTGAATTCTGGTTCTGAAAAACATCAAACACCACACCATAGTCCATCAAGTAAAGATTTGCTTGGTTTATCTCGAATTATGAAAAATTACACTAGAATCTGCTTTAGAATGAACAAAAAGATAAATAAACAAAAGATTCTTGTAGAGTATTCTTTTTTGATCATTTTGATATAAAATATGACCTCTATTGACCAAAAATAAGAAAGTATAATCGATTTGAGATATGACGAAAAAGTGACCTTCAAACAATCCCAAGCACATTGTATGACCTTGAGCTCTCGAGAATGGTCTTGATTGTCACAAACCAGGTAGTTATTTTTGTGAAGTGTTTATTGACCCGGCCGGCCCTTCCTTTCACTTTTAGGTCATTATTTCTAAACGGACGTTGACGTACACAACAGAAGAACCTCGGGGCACCATCCCTCCGTCCTCTCTTTTACTTCCTTCTTCTTTTTTTCTGGTTTTCACCATGATTTTATGTGTCCATCCGGCTACACGGCAACTAAGTCTTCCTCCCAGGTTTTCAGAATCGACGTGTTGCCATGTGTTAGCAAGAATGTGTGCAAGATGATAATGAGTGGGGCCGTTTTTTGCTGATATCGCACTATTTTGTAATGAACTAAATATTGTGTGTACTGTTATTAAGAATAAAATGTGAGTAGATATCCAAGATGTAGTATTGACATGAGAATGAGTCAGTTTACGCTAGTGTTTTGTTCATGATTTAAAGTATGAGCAACACACAGATATTCCAGAAATTTGTTTGATCACACTCTTCTTAACAGTATATTGTTGGATCACACCTTGACTGGCTATCGTCTATAAAACCAATCATTTTGTCATATCGGTGCCTTGCCGAACAGCAAACATTATTGCTTTTTAGCATATATGGTTTATAACATATTTATTGTTCGAAATATTTGAATAACAGAAATTTATTTTGTCACAATCAAAATAGTAAAATGAAAGACAATATGGTAAATTAACTGATTTGACTTTTTGTAGTCAGTCAAGGGTGTGATCAAGCACGAGAAATCTACTGGGGGTGTGATCAAGTGGAGGCAATGAATAGCCAATGGATGGAAAGATCCCATCAAGCCGTACAAGAGAAAAAGGGACCCGAATGGTCAAGCAACCAACACCTCTAAGAGAAGCAAAATATTGCGATAAAATCCCACTATTTGTAACTCTAAAATAACTTATCGTTCTTAAAATATCACACATCTTTATATCAAAACTCTTGCATACAACAGGTGTACATGTACTTTTTTTTTCTTTTTTTCTTTTTTTCTTTTTTTTGTGGAAAAAAAGAGACCCAATGAATAGTTTTTTTTTTTTTTTAATTAAAGGCCACGCTCGACCGGAGATTTATTAGTGACGGCTAAGGGCGCCACCCTTAACAGTGAGCGAGGGCCGCAGTAAGACACTCCTCACCCGTCCCCCCCCCCCATAGAGGCCACCGTCCTCGACCACCTCGGAATTCCTCCTCCACCCACTACCGTCAAATTCTCTATCGAGGGTACCGCCCTCCTCGTGCCCCAATTGCTTCTGGTACCCTATCTTCTCGCTCTTCACGGTGACCTCCTCCCGCTTCCTGCCATCGTCGTCATCGCTGGCTCTGACAAGCACGCTCGAGTGCGCTTCTCAGACGCTGTCAACTTTCCTGGCCTGCCATCTCGGTGACCTCTGTGGCTGCGGTTTGATCATGCTGCGTTGATCTTCAAGCTTCGCGAAATCCCTTTTGACACCCGACGATGCAGAGCTGACGCTCCTCCCTTCCTTGTCGTCGCTTTCTTTATCCGACTGCGAGGTAACTCTCCACTCTTCCCCATCTTTATTATTTCTACTCAAAGTCGTCCTGACACTCGAGTGCGGTCTTCTTCTGTTCTCGCCTTTGTTGACCCCACCTTGTCTCCATAGATCGCCGCCTCTATGCTGCTCGGTCCCACCCGCTCTTCTCGAAAGACGAGTCTTCATGCACACGATCGGATCGGCGGATCTAGTCCGAGGCGAGTTGGAAGCATTAGAAGAGACTCTCTCCGCCTTCTCCAAATCAACGTTTCCGGTAGGTCTGGTGACCCCTTCAAGTCTGGGTACGTAATCCTCCTCCTTCTGTCTCTCATCGCTTCTAGTTGTAGACATAAAATTCGTGAAATTGAAGGTCGACGCGCAGCCCTTAGTTCCTGTCTGGCTCTCTTCTGCCTTGCCAGTTTTGCTGGACCACTTCGATGACCTTCATCGCCCTCTTCCACGCCTCCTTGCCCTTTTGGCATGCATCCTCTTTAAGACTCGCCCATAGGGCTTTTGCCACTTCCACCATAATCTTGGAGGCGGGGCGAACTGACCTTCTATTCCGGAAGAGCCAATCCGCCCTCTCGGCCCAGGCGGCTTGAGTGTGTTCGACCAGAAAGAGAAGAAGAGCCGGATTTTGGTCTCTAATTGACAAGGCCATGTCCATTGTCTTTAGAAGGTTGCTACCCTCCTCGTAGTTTAGCCCACATCCATGATTATGTAGACTGAGTCTTCTCCACCTATTCTTCACAACAGGACACTCCCAGAAAATGTGCTCGATAGTCTCTGTCTCTTCGCACCCTCTCGCGCACCTGCCGTCCCTGATCCTCATCAGTTGAGCCCGCCTATTAGTAAAAAAACCTCGGTTCAGGAACCTCCAAACCCATAGGTTGGTCCTCACTGCCCCTCCTCTTCTCCATATCTTCTTCCAGCGCAATCTCCATTCCTCAAGGGTGTTATTACTTCTCCACCTAGCATTTAGCAATTCCACTCTAGGAGAAATAGAAGGCAGAAGACTCTTCCAAGTTCAGAATTCTAGAGTCCATCCACTCCTGTCTTGGATGCCCACCCGCCACTTCCAACTTTCGCTTTCTTGGAGGTTCCCTGGGTAGGCATGCGTCTCACCAGCCCAATTCGTGAGCCTGTCCAGCACACTAGCCCCATCCCTTCCCAGGTGCTCGAAGTTACTGTTCAGGGAGGTCCCGCGCATCGAATCTTGGAGATCTTTGATTTTAAGGGAGTTTAGAGAGGGCAGCATGCGTCTTTTCAGGCTTCTAAGTGTATCTCTTCTTTCTTGAATTCCTATCTGTTCGCCTTTGCACCAGAGTTCCAGCACTATCGTCGATGAGAGGTTACCTGGCAAGTGGGCGTTCTCTCGGTCGAAGAAGAGATTCCCTGCTACCTCCCTCCAGCACCTAATCATCATGTCGAGCGTCGATAACACTCTGGTTCTCAACCTAGGTAGTATGAGAAGGCATTCTTCAGGGGACCAGGTAGCCACCTCCTTGTTATACCTTCCTCTCCTAATACTTTCCCTAATTCCCCATCTAGCAAGTCTAATCCAGTCTTGGCTACCTCCATTAAGGATCTTAGTTAGGTGTTTCAGTTTAAGTGCTTGAGCCACTTGCCGGAAGGGGGTAATGCCCAGACCCCCTTCTTCCTTGGGTCTCGAGAGGACTTCCCAAGCCACCAGGGGGGTCTTCGTCCCCCCTTTCGTGTTCCTGCCCCACAGGAAGACCCGGCACACGTCCTCAAGTTTCATGAAGCCATCAGGCGACCAGTCCACACTCGTAAGCTGATACGCCGGAATGGCCCGGAGAACGTGGGATAGAAGCACAACCCTGCTAGGCCACGAGAGTAACCGGTTGGACCAGTGTTGTAACCTCTTATTTAACCCTCCTACTATGGCCTCTACCACTTGATTCTCGGTCAGTGAGCGACCGATCCATGTGCCCAGATATTTAATCATGTCCCCTGGCCTGGCGATCTTGCACCCAGAGAGCTCCAGCCACCTAGGAATTTCCTCCATCTCCATTGGCACCACTACCGTCTTGCTCAAGTTAAGGGAGGCTCCCGAGACGAGCTCTTAGCAGTTTATTACTTCCTGGGTAGCTTTAAAACATTCTTCGGAGCCTTTGATAATAAGTCTTGTGTCATCCGCAAACAGCTGATGGAGAAGAGGGGCCCCTTCTCCGGCCCAGAGTCCTTCAATAACCCCTTGCTCTCTCGCCCTTTTTAGCAGGTCCATAAGCGGTTGTGTTGCGATGGCGAACAAGTAGGGAGCGATCGGACATCCCTGTCTCACCCCCCTCCCCAAGGTGATCCCTTCAGTGAACCCTCCATTTACATGAACGTTAGAGTGTCCCCCATCCGTAAGTCCCTTCAGCAAGTCGACAAACCGAGCGTCAAAGTTCATTTGCCCCATCGTATCCCATAAGAACTCTTGGGAGACCCGGTCGTAAGCCTTGACGAAGTCAATTTTTAGGAACAAGGAAGGCCACCTCTTCGCCTCAGCCATTTCTTGAGCCAACCTGAAGCTGAGAATATTGTCGTAGATGTCCCTGTCTTGGATGAATCCAGTCTGCTGTTCATCTACCACGTTCCCAATGACAGATTTAAGCCGTTCCGCTAGTATCTTGCTCAGGATCTTGTAGGTCACCGTCAGCAAGGAGATAGGACGCCAGTTGCCTAGGTCCCTCCTTTCACCACCTTTTAGTATAAGCTTGATCACCCTCTGTTGAGATTTCTCGTCTATCTTTTTTGACCTCCAGAATTCCTTGACCATCGCAGTACATTCCACTTTCACCCAGGGCCAGCACTCTTGCACCATCTCGTAAGTTACTCCATCGATACCTGGCGATTTTTCCTTGGGGAACCCCATTACGATCCCTTCGATTTCTTCGAGTGAAGGGGGCTCGTTCAGCTTGTTATTTTCGTCTTCGATCACTTGTTTGGAGATAAGACTCAGAACCTCCTTCCTCTTCGTCCTGTTCCTGGTGACCTCTCCATCTTCCCGGTATAGCTACGCATAGAAACGGTAGACCCTTCCCAGAATCTCATCGTGCTCCTCGGTGATCTTCCCATCTTCCAGGAGCACTTCCTTCAGGGCTTCTCGGCCGTGCTTCACCTTCAGTTGGACGAAGAAGTATCACGAGGGGGCTTCTCCCTCCGTCAACCACCTAATTCGGCTTCTCTTCCGCCACAGAATCGCGTCTTGGTGCTCTCGTTTTCTTACCTTCTCCTCAAGCCTTTGAAGTCTGATTCTGGTTTCTTCCGACCCGTCCCCGCAGGCCAGAACTCTCAACCTTTGTAGTTCGGCTTCGAGCTTCTCGCGGGGGGTTCTATTTGCCTTGTTATTCTTTTTTCCTCCATGAGGATTCTTCTAATCTTCATCCATCCCACTGTCCACTGTAGTCTTGGGTCGCCTTCTCTCCTTTGCTGCTCTCTCCACGCCGACTCGAGCCTCGCTTTTATTTTCGGATCCTTTAGCGTAGCCGCATCCATCTTGAAGTAAGTACCCTTCCGGACCCGCCTGATATCCTCCTCTTCTTTTAGCTTTATCATAATTTTAACAGGTATATGATCGGAGAGAGTCTGTCTCCCGTCATGCGCAACTTTAGTTACTCCCGCGCACCATTCCGCGCTGTTGTTAATGTAGCAGCGATCCAGCCTAGCTTGGTCAAACCTGCCTCCCGTCCTGACTTGTCTTGTGTAAAATGGGCCATCTCTCCCCTGAGCGCAGAAAAAGGCGTCCACCAGATCAGATTGCATTAGGGTGTTCCTCCATAACCGAAGCTCACTACCGTGCAGAAGAGGAGAGGGGCCCTGACTGTCATCGGGGAGCTCGACCATATTCAAGTCGCCCAGTACAATCCACCTCCCCTCTTTTGTCCTCTTCCCCAGCCACTCCCACAGGCTCCTTCGGCACTCCCTTCTGTTCGGCGCGTAAATCGATATCACTCCGACCGGTCCCACCACTGAGCAAAAAACTCCTCATGCCGCCGAGCCATCCCCTCGAACCCCTTGTTCTAGGATTTCTATATTGTTTCTAATGAGAAGGGCCGCTCCCTCTCTTCCTCCCTCCGTATAGTCAACAATCCTCGTCCCGTCCGGCAAGAGAAGCTTCAGGTTGAGTTATAGTCTTTGTTCTTCCGTCTTAAGCTCCTGAAGGGCGATGATGTCCGTTGGGATTTTCTCTCTTCCGAGCCATCTACGCAATATAGTCACCCGATGCGGATCCCCCAGCCCCCTAATGTTCCACGTTGCTAATTTGAGTTTGTACTGCATCATTTATGTCTTCGTTTGTGTTCTCTGCCCTTCTCTGTTACCAGGCTCTTTTACTTGGTAGAGTTCATGGTCGCCAGCAAGCTCCTCGCTCTTGCTAGATTTCCCTTCTTTGTCGGCTTTCCCTTGTTCGCAGATGGCTTCCCGATACTTCTTCCTACCGTTTTGGTCTGTGCCGTAGCAGTTTTTGGTGTCAGCTCCTTTCTTGCTCCCCTTCTTCCGCCTAAGAGGTTCGGCACCAGCTCAATAAGAGCTTCGCGTTCTATTTGTTTAAAAGGCGAAGAAAGAAGGACACCCCCGTCGCTCGGACCCCCCCCACAGCCCTGGAGTGTCGAGCCATAGTCCTTCTCTACCCTCCGTTCCCTCACTGGTCTCTCTTCCGTCTGCCTCGGCCTCCGCTACACCCTTGGTAGGGGGCCCTTCTGCCGTGGTCTCTCCCCCATCTTCTTGTGGTGCACCCCTCCAAAATTTACTGTTTCGGTTCTCTTCCATTTCATGTGTTTGGCTCTCTTCTGCAGGGCCCTCGCATCTATCATCCCTCATCCCTGCTCTCGTTGTAGAGTTCATTTCTATGTTCTTCTCGTCAGCTTTGTCGCCCTCCTTGCCTTCATTCTCCCCTCTGTTGGATCTTCCTGCCTGTGCCTCCCTGTTATCTTCCCCTGGTCCTTGTATAGTGCTAGATTCCCCCTTCTCGTCTGATCCTGTTATCATGTCGTTGTCCTCTTCGTTGAGTTGAATCTCTCCTCCTTCTCCCGTTGTGTTCTCTGGTGCCAGTTTGTCCCTCGTCTCCTCATTCAGGTCCGGAAGGGCTTTCTTCCATTCGTTGCTTCCGTGCATTCCACCTTCTCCCATACCCGCATCGGTGATCGTAGTGGTAAGAGAGCCCAGTCTGAGCCTTTCCTCCGGCGGAGTACTAGGGGTTAGCCTCCTTTCACCTTCCATTGTTTCGCCTGAAGACCCTTCTCCTCCACCACGTATCTCTGGAACTATCCCCTTGTCTGGGGTCCCCTTGGTCCCTCCTATCGTTTCCAGAGCCTGATATCGATTGGCGGGTTTAATAGCCTACGGCTTCCTGTTGCCTTTCCTTGACCATTGCTTCCTGATAACTTGAGTAAAGCCTTCGTCCTTGTCAGCTTTCGGAGGAGCAGCAACAGCTTGTCCCGTTGCTTGAACCGGAGCCTTTGCCTTATTGTTGCTTCCCTCTACTGGAGGTCCGGCTCCTTTCCTCGTCTTCCCTGGGCAGTTCTTAGCGATGTGCCCTCTCTTCTTGCATGCGAAACAGACGTCCGGGAGGGACTGGTAGACAATCGGTTGTAAGATGGTTTCCTCTACCTCCAACTTTATCTGTAGGTGGTCACTCAGGTCTGAGTCAGGGTCGACTAAGACGCATCCACGGATGTGGAGATACGCGTTGGTGGTTTTCATTGTGGTCTTATATAAGACAGGACCGATCGCAGCAAGCATCGTATCAGCTCCTATTTCAAAAGTGGGATCGACCAGTGGTAGGTCCACCCAAACAGCTACGGCTTTGGGGTTATCCGGTTGTGTTTTGTATCCAGGTGTCCATGGTGCAGCCAAAATGATTCTCCCGTTGCAAAACAGAAGAGCTTCCCTGAGGACTTGGTTTCTTTGTTCTTCCGAGGCAAGCACCACCAGGAAATTCTTTCGGTTGAGCATGCGAAGCTGGGAGATGTGCACTCCCATCCCTTGGACTAGTCTTCGCGAGGCCCAGCTTTCAAAGGCATCACGAGAGGGGATGCAGTCAACCGTCACCATCACCACCGCAGTCGACTTCAGCAATGCCAGGCGGCACGCAACCAAGTTCCGGTCCAACTCTACCTGCACCCCTCGCTTGTACTCTCCATGTTGCTGGTTTTCCCTGATGTTCTTCAGCGCTTCCACAAGCTCCGAGTCAGGCATACACGCTCCAGCCAGAGGATTGAGGCCTTCGAGGTAAGGGTTCTGCCCTATTTTTTTTAAGATTCTCAGCGGTTTTTCCCAGCTGTTCTTCGTTTTCACTTTTTCTCTGTTGTTCTGTACCTGAGCTACTCCTCCTTGACTCCCTCCTTCCGTGGGCACGTTGGTTTTGTCAGAGCCTCCCTTCAGCTGCTCAGGCGTTGCACCTGTGCTCTTAATGGTGTCCCTTCTTTGATGCTCGGCTTCTCTCTGGTCGGCCACACTGGGACTGCGGGCAGCTACCGGGAAGTTGTCCAGCTTCGAGCTCTCATCCCTAGGCAGTCCAACGAACGGCAGCGTCGGTGCCACACCCCCGGTTGGAACCTCTGACGACACGCCCGCCTTACTCGGAATCTCCTCGCCAAGAATCGACAGCCTTGGTATTCCTTTTTCTCCTTCCGGACCACGTACACCGCCCGACCCTTCAGCGTTGGTCATGAGGCGCTTCTTCTGAGAGTGCAGGAGGCCTTCGACCGTGGCTCTCCCCTTGTCCGGGTTCCCATTTCTTCTCGAATCCATATGGTTAAGAGAGTCCCTTCGTCCTCTTTTCTTCTCGAGCTCCGTCTCTTGCCCATTCTTCGTCTCCCTGATTGCTCCAAAGCCCACGAATATCTGGGGCTCTCCACCATTCCTTGCATCGAAATCCGTTGTTCTCCCACATTCCCCCTCTGACGTCATGTTGCATGTCATACTCTCCTGCTTCCGTAGGTGCGACCCTAAATCCGCAACCCCAGGCAGCTCCGCGTCCCTTAATTGCATCTTCTCTCGAGTCGGACTCCCCCCACCCGCCTAATTATCCTTCCTAAGCCTGCTTAACGCGTAACTCTGCGTCCTCTAACCCCCCTCTCCCCCGCAGCGCCCTCCGCCGCGCCATCCTTCCCATGTGATCGGGGGATCTGGCTCAGGTCCGCATACCAAAAAATAGACACTATGTACCAGGTGTACATGTACTAACATCGTCTACTACAGCAAATTTATGAGTTTATAATTTTGACCTTGTGTGAGAAGATAGTCACGTGTGGATGGAAATGTTATAATGATAAGTTTATCTAGAAGTATGAACATCATTAAATACCTAGATTGAGAGATACCAACGAGTGTTTCTCATCTTATTAATCACATAGACTTTAGATCTTCTTTTGATAAAGATTTTGGTGTTCTATGGAGGTTTTCAGTAGTCTTTCTTTGGGGACTGGTCAGTCCTTGTCACACTTCGACATATGGATACCTTCCTTGTCCCAAAGTTAGGTCTTATGTATACTTTGGGTTTAAGTATCTTTCTTGTCACTTGTCTAAAGTCTTTGTGAGAGTTTCGCACTTTGGGTTGGTATGGATCTCTCTCGATCGCACATTTTGAGTTTGGATGTCTTTCTTGCTCCTTCTACTTTGGATATCTTAATTACCTCCTCGACAGATTACACACTTTTGGTTTCGGATGTGTTTCTTGTCCTTTTTACTTTGGATGTTTTTCTTTACTCCTTGGACAATCTGCCCAAAGTCTGTAACTTTGGATGTCTTCCTTGTCCCTTCAGTAGTCTGCACACTTTGAGAATGCTCTCTTGACAATCGATTGTACACTTTGGGTTTGGATATTTTCTTTTTGTTTTTTATGTTTGTGTTTTCCGAGATCTTCAACATATATGTGTATCTCTGATCTCATGATAGTGGAATCGAGACGTGATTTAGCTTATAATGGTTACAAGTGGGTTATTTTCACTCTCTCTATCTCTTTTTATATATATATACTTTCTTAATATAAACGTAGTTGCCATAGTTAAATTAAAATATTAATATTTTACATGTTAATTTATAAAGTAATCCTCCAAACGAAAGAGTTTGGTAATAAATTAAGTATACATTAATACCTTCTCCATCAAAGCATGGAGGAGGTGATAATAACGAATGCTCTAAACATCCACTTTGGAGTGTGAAAACGTAGACTCACTACAGTCAAGTTTCGAGGACTTGGCGGATTCTCTTTAGAGTTTGCAGTTGCAGTCCATCCCAATGCTGGAGGAGTATGGAATATAGTGTTGGTGACTTCACGTGTTTCCTGAATTTCTGGTGTTGAAACTAGAACGATGGACTTCGAAACCTCTTACTCGTGCTTTTTTTCTCTCAATGGTCGAACACCGATATTTGAAATTACTCATGTCAAGTTTTAGTCGAACCAGTCTTGTAAAGAAAATGATGGTACATTTATATTTGTTACTATTTGTTATGACTTCTCTCTAAATATGTGTAAAGGTGTGTTAAAAGGATCTTACCACTATTACTGTTAACCACGGGAATACGTGTAGCACTAATTCTGATATTCACACTATATGCAATGAATTCCGTACGAATTTCGATTATATATTTCTTTTTCATTTATCATCATTTCTTATCGCATTTGGTGACGTCTATTTGGGGAACTACAAGTCCTTTCTAATCAGACCATTCCAAATAAGTAAAAGATTTACAACGTTAAAAGAGGCTATAGTCTTTAAGTAGAGAAGAATACTTAGAACATGAGCTATCTTCCATGATGGCTATTAGTTGAAGGCGGTTATTACATCAACTTGTCTATTACTTAGTGGATAATAAATAGTGTCACTTACAGGTTCTTTGGATCACAGCGGCCAAGTGTTACAAACTAAGTTCAATAATAGCTTTTTAAATTTACTAAAATAAATTAGATAACGTTTCTGAATTCTTCTTCGCTTGTCTTTTTGTAGATTAAATTGCATATATTGCGTTACCCTGAAATGGCTTTAATCCAACCCTCCTCTAAAACGGGTATCGCCTGATTTTCCAGACCTATCCGGTTAACTCCAGTTCTCCGCTACAGTGGTATCCTTCCGGAGCCAGTCGCCAGTCGCCAGGTCAGACTCCAACCAACAGTGTGCGGTAAAAAACTTTTCACATTATCGCTTGTCTTTTCTTTTTCGAGGTTAGAAATTCATGTTGCATGCATATTATTCACTTCAAAGTGTTTGATAAATAAAGTTTAGTTTTGCATGGTGTTTAAATTTTTATCAGAATCGAAACAGGAGCTATGCTTGCAGTGGACTGTGTGTTATCGATTTATCCAGATCGCTAAATTATATTTTTTTGTTTTCATAACGACTTCCCTTCTCCTTTATGTTTTTCACAATCGACGTATAGCTCTGCTAACGCATAGCAACAAAGGGCTACTAGGGTCACTCAAACTCTGTACCGTAAAGAAATTTACAAGTTCAGATGATAAGAAAGAAGTCGAATTGTCAACTTTGCCAAGGATTGCAGAACGCTGCAAGTTATTAGAATCTATTTTTTTTCAACAGAGTTCAGAAGATGGTCAATAATACATACATCCAGTGACAGAAAATTCTACATACCACTTCCAGAGGTGGTACGTAAAATTTACAACGGCAACTTTTTACCAGAGTTAACGGGAGTTTTGTAAAATCTAGATTTGAGTGGCACTACTTGTCCCGTAGGGACATATGACAAAATTGGAACGATACTCTTGCGAGGCTATGTGTTAGTGATTTATAGATGTAAACTCTTTCCATGATCCTTTCCGGGTTTCACACCTACTCCATCCGTCTCTCTTCTTAGCTGTCACATAATATGACAAAAACTCCCCTTCTTTACCCGGGTTTCACAGTCCACGTATAACTATGGTAACGCATAGCAAACCGTGCGCATAGTCTCCCTAACCCCACCGTACTGGGAAAGAGAGTATTTCCGAACAAAGAGCCGCGAGGTTCGTTCTCTCGTTCTGTCACGGCAGTCATTCTTCCCGACCACGACGTCGCGAGAGTCGCTTGTTCGGAAGTCGGAGTCCACGGGACCCGCGGTAAGAGGGGTGGGTTTACGTAACGTACAGTAGCTTGTGGGTAGCCCCATCTGCCCCGTAGTCGAGGTGACGTCGGGTCGAGTCTTCATTCCAGGACTTCAAGTTCAGGTTGTGAATTGGCAGCAACGAACTGCTGCACTAAGCCACACAGCGAAAAGAAGCCTAAAAGCAATCGAATAGCTATTTTTTGCTAGAGTTTACCATGGGAGGTGTGTGATATTTAAACAACGAGTTTTGTCTTTTAAACAAACTAGTTTTTTAAATAACGAGTTTTGTTGCATAAATTTTTAGACAGCAAGTTTTTATTGTTCTACAAATAGTTTTAGCAAACGTGATCCACATGAGACAATTGCAGTAGGTGATGCTATTTCATGTGTATGTGTCGTATGCATGAGTTTTGATTCATCGATGTGTGATATTTTAAGAACGATAAGTGTCTATCTTTTCTTTGTAAGGCTTGTTTACACTATGTTTTTTAGACAATGAGTTTGTTTTGCATTATGTTTTACATGTTATTGTTCTACAAAAAACTTTAGCAAGCATGATCGAGAAGAGATAATTACACTAGATGACACTACTTCATGTGCACCTGTATGTATACAAAAGTTTTGATTTGCGAGTGTGATATATTTTAAGAGCGATAGATTACATTAGAACTATTGATAGTGAGGTTTAGCCCCGATGTTGTTACTCTCTTCGGGAGGCGTTGGTTGCTTTTATCTTCGGTTCCTCTTTCGTTTGTAATGCTTAATGGGGGCTTTCCATCCGTTGTCTATTGATTGCGGCGAGTGTTTCACCTTTAGGCTATGCGTTAGTAATTTATCCGGTTCTATACTCCTTTCTCTTGCTTTTCGGTTTTCACAGCGACTCCATCCGTCTTGGGCCCAGTACACGACAAAAATTTCACCTTTCCGATTTTCACAATCGCCGTAGAACTATGCTAACACCTAGCAATTACATATCTGCATAAATTTACTTTCATCAGTGAAACCGACGTCCTTCATGTTGAAATTTCAAAACTTGATGTCTGAATCTGACATGCGAGACGACTTCCCTTTCTGCTCTGCTACGAGAGATTTCTAGCGGATGTGGCTGTGTGATCGGTGCTGGTGAAGAGAATGGCTGCGAAAGAAGAGTCTTACTGTAAAGCGAATATTGCAACTATGACCAAATTGTGAAGGAGGAATTGTAGTGATTCATCTCAGAGATTTGACACGAACTAGTACTCTTGGAGTGAACGAGTTGTAATGCATTGGACCAGAAGTTGATATTTCCTCTGGCGTTGGCTGTAGTACCACGAGCAATTGCACGACCGTGGCCAGTGGACGGCTCTTGAGTTGTAGTTCAGCTAGGTCAAGTCCGTGGTGACTCGGGACCTCCTTCAGTTTCTTACGACGTAATGAAAGCATGGAGCAAAGTTCACAATCTTGACACGAAATATAATCAGGCTCTGGATACTAAAACAAATTTCAATGTAGTAGTTACGTACCGATCTATCTATGATACTTCCTTGATTGGTTTAATTTCTTGATCTCTTTCACGGTCCTTTGATGTTCAGTTGACTTACACTACTCTAGTATTGATTGATTGCAAGAGCTTCACAATCTTAAACAGTTGAAATAAATTCTCTCTCGCATCACGCTAGAAAGTACTCTCTCAAGTTTTTTAGTAAATGTTATGTAGCTTAGGAGTAGCAGCACTGGTGTAACCAGAATAGAGCAACATTTTGTAGCGTACTTCTCTCTAGATGCTGCTGTAATGGATGCCACTGTGCCCAAGATGTGGTCTATCTTCTGAATGAGCAACTCAGTTCTTTATTATGTCTCTCTCTACAGTTTTGGAGAAAACGTTCGTTATCTCATGAGAATGCGTCT
This sequence comes from Asterella californica, assembly GCA_036924285.1. Lineage (NCBI taxonomy): Eukaryota > Viridiplantae > Streptophyta > Marchantiopsida > Marchantiales > Aytoniaceae > Asterella > Asterella californica. The sequence goes on from JAYKYS010000003.1 coordinate 7,306,972, forward strand.
TTTTCACACAAATTCTGGTTATGAACTTCCTTAACTATTCAAGAAAATGTATCTTCCACTTCCAGACTCTAGATCTAAGTATCAGGTTTTCATTGACGAAACATACCAAATACCCGCTCTGCAATAGAGCACATCTCACAACAGATTCAGTCCTCGGTCGGTTCAGGTAAGAGCTCGTACGATTCCACTGCCAACACTAAGCTCTCGCACTCTTCATCTGACTGAGCTTAGTGCACTCCTACGGTTCTGAATACCAAGTCTGACATTTCGACTCTCTCCATTCCAGTGAGTAAAAGTCGTATGTTGACTTTTACTCACCAGAAATATCGGTTTACTAAACGGTCGATAGCCGGTATGGGTCCAAAGAAGAAAGTATCAAACTTCGAGACAAGAGAAAGAACAAATAAGGGGTTTCAAACATAGGCCCGTGTCGAGTCACGTGCTTGTCCGTAGTGATCCGAGACGGACTCCACAGTCTAGTCCAACGGGCATTTGTAGGAGGTGCCCGTCGTTCGATCACAGACTAAGTCGTTTAGTCCATGGTTGTATTTTGTCCGTCGATCGTATTGAGTTTGAATTTTGAAAGACGAAGATGAAATTCTGGTCATTGTCAATGGTCAAACACAAGAGTCAGAGAGGAAAATCAGGTCGTGTAAGGGTTGATCAAACTGAGAAGACATTTCGTTCTCGATGATGTGAAGTCTGAGCCTCAACAGTTGCTCAAATGTTTTCAAGTTTTAATTTGTTTGACGATATTGGATGATGACACGGAAGAAATCGATCTACTGTTCGAGGATGAGTTCAACGAAGAATTTATGGATGTGGACAATGATAGTGAAGAGGAATTGTTGGAGATGTATGATGCATTGAATAGGAGCAAATATCTAGAACGTCCGACACTTACAAAAAAGTAATGATTTTATCAAGAACTACTTCGGTTCTCTACCGTCTGCATCTTTCAGACAGTTCACTCGTATGGATCGATCAGCATTTTATTCGTTGTTGTCCTTGGTTGAAGAACATCTTGTCTTCCAAAATGATAGTTATTGTCAGTAGGCTCATGTGATCATACAATTAGCGGTGACTTTGGATCGACTTGAGCACGAAGGTAACTATGCGTCGGAAGAACTCTGTTTCTATGAGGGTCGGTGCGAGAAGTATGATCAACTATACAACACGAGTGATGTGCGCCCTTTCTTCGGTGTTGGAGAAAGAAGTCAGCTGGTCTGATAGCCGTGAGCGCAGAAGAAGTTCTAATGCATTTTCTGAGAAAGGATTTCCGGGCTGTGTGGGTTTAATAGATAAGACTTTGTTAAAGCTCTCACAGAGACCCAAAGAGGATGATGAGACTTACTTCGATCATAAGTCTAATTACAGTCTCAATGCTCAAATCGTCAACGATGATAGAAGGAGAATTATCTATTGTTTCTTTTGAATTACAAGTACCGGCTTCTACAAACACGATAGTCTTTGATCACGAGCAGTATCTCCTTTTAGATTCCGGTTACACTCCTCTACCTCGACTTGTGTGTGCATTTCAAAATTCAAGTGGAGATTCAGACAAAGAGGAATTTAACACTTATCTTGCACAATTATAAATGAGCATGCTATAAGAGTTTTGAAGTCACGTTGGCATTCGTTAAGAGAGATTCGGATCCAACTAAAGAACCATCGTCATAACGAGTACGTTATGAGATGGATAGTCACTTATATATGCTTGTATATTTTTTAATAAGACGAGATGAGTAGACGGAGGATGACGAGATAATTCAAGTTGATACCGAGTCAAATTCAACTGAGACACAAGATGAGACACAAGGTGACAGAGACTGTGATGAACGAAGAGTTAGAGAAGAAGGTATATCCTTCCGAACAGAGTCCAGACAGTTTATCTTTGGTACAATCATGACAATCGATCATGATGCACTCTTCATATTGCTGGTCTCCTAGTTATTTCGTGAAGTCTCGCATATGTAATTTTACTTGTCTTTTACTCAGAAACAACAAGTCGGCCGTCGAGGTGATTTACCTATTACGATTTTCTTGCATTCTTGTCATGGTTGCTTATGATATTCAAGACATGGTGTTTCATCGTGACTGTGCTCATCACCAGCTGATAGATAAATTTATAGATTCACAATAGAAACGTCTGTCAACCAGACGTTTCTTCTCACACTGATGTGCTGCTTTTCTCACTACGCGTTATCACCCTTTTCAATCCAAGTATGCATTATTTGTGATAAGTGGATGTAGGCAGTTATGTTTATTCACCAGCATTAGCATGTCCGAATAAATAATCCGCCTGTTCTCGATGGCAGAACTTTCCATGTCAAGAGGTCGAACACACAAATGCGAAGTTGAGTTCATCTGAGTAACTACAGAAACATCTTCAAGATTCTTATCTCGGATCTCACCACTGATGAGCAATTGCATGTGCATGGTGCTCTTAAAGTTAGGTTTATTTGCATGTGAAGTGAATTAGAGGTCTTGGTCTTTGATATGTACTGTTTCTTGTCGTCAGTGTGATGCGAGAGAGCTGTGATGTGATAAGTATAGTCCTTTGTCAGTTGTCATAATTCTATGCCCGTTTACAAAACCGTCAAAGGAGAATCATTTTTTCTGGTACACATTCAGTCGGAAGCCTGGTTCGCAGTGATTTTCAAGTTAACCAGATGGAGATTTGCAATTCTTTAGATTGCCCCACTTATGATGGGTAACTGTGATAGCTCCGAGTTATCTTTATCTTTGTGTCTCTTCCTCATCTATCATAGTTGTGAGATAAGACCTTTCATGGATGAAGGGTCTTATCTCATTTCTCTTTACACTGTCATTACCTCGTAACAAAAACTTAATGTGATTTCAGAATAAGACAAAACAGTCAAAGATAGAGAATTCTGTCTTCGACCTTTCACTACTTCTTTAATCTTCTTTAACCTGCTTCGGAGTTAAGCTATCTGGCATGGTTCACTCGTTCTTTGACCTACTTCGACGTTAAGCTATCTGGCATGGTTCACTCGTTTCTTAACTTGCTTCGGAGCTAAGCTATCTCGCATGGTTCACTAGATTCTTAACCTGCTTCGGAGTTAAACTATTCCCTCGACTTAATATTGCATGAGAAGAGAGCTCAGTGGAGATGTATATTAAAAACTAAACTCACACGATTATGCCTGTGAAGACAAAAACTTGCATAAACACACAAGGATGACAATCCAATCTTCTCTCGTCTAGGTCTCTTGCAATTGCTCAAGAACAAATGTGATTTATACTGTCCACAAAACCGCTATTCGACCCACTTCTCGTCTGAATATGAATGACTCTTATGCTCACAATGACAAGCGCACAAGCACTTCAAACAACAGCGAAGACTTGTACCTCAGTTATCGCCAGTGCAGTCTAAGAACTTCAAGTATTAACCAACACAAATCATCTACAACTACATGAGAACAGAGGCCCGACTTCTCGTCTGAATACGAATGACTCTTATGCTCACAATGACAAGCGCAAAAGTACTTCAAACAACAGCGAAGACATGTATCTCAGTTACCGCCAGTGCCGTCTAGGAACTTCAAGTAATAACCAACACAAATCATCCACAACTACATGAGAACGGAGGCCCGACAGATTGTGATCGTCACTGCACACGTTACATCACGATCTCTTGATGTAATTGAACTCGATAGATGCACTATGTCATCTTTTGTTTGCTGATCTCAGGTAGTCGCTTGTTGTGGCTCTCTATGCTAGAACTCTTGTTGTGCTTTCCAGAGTCTGACTGGGAAGTAGGAGAATATCATAGGCTGTGTAGTGTGTAGATCAGAGAGCTTGGCAGAAAATTGCATAAAAACGGTAACATGTGTGGAATCAACATAGTGTTACCTGTAAATAACAGATGAAACACAAGATGGAAACAAAAGGAAAGAAGACCGAGAAACAGGAACAAAGCACGAATGTGAATGAATGAAAATCATAATCTGTTATCAAACGACGTAAATGATAGAAGAACAGATGAGATGGTTCGCCGAGCATTGTCGAAGAGCTGCAGCGATGCAAGCACAATCGGACGTGCTGGAGAAGAGAGCGTCTGCCTAAAACTTACCATCGCCGAACTAGTAAGATCAGGAAATCATTGAGAAAATTTTATATCATGCATCTAATATTGTATGAGATGACACTCGCTCAGAAGTCGTCTGTTGTTCAAAGAAGAACTCCATCAGCTCTTTAACCTTGACAATACTACGGCCACTTTTACTTAATTCAACAAACAGTGAAGCTTGAGCAGTCTCCTTGCCCATGAGGCGCCTTTCCTCTTTCTCCTCCTCCAAGGTTCATTTACGTTCCTCTCTCTCATGCTCTAACTGCCTTCGTTTTTCTTCACGTTCGATCTCAACAACCTTACGTTGCTCATTTAGAGAGCAAATCGAACTTCTAGTATAGACTTTCGAAACTCTTCTTTTTTCTCCAAACTCTCTTGAATAGTTGACTGCCATTTACTTTTGACCTTCACTGTAGATCCCCTTCGGATTTCTTCTCGACTTCTCACTGACCCTGGATTTTTTCGTGCATAATCTTGTTATGGCTTGGAAAGCTCTTTCTCCCTTGTCAGTGTAGCCGATGTAGTAGCAGACAAATTCACATCATCCATATTCTGTTCTGTGTCCTCTGCGTTCAAATTCGTGTTCACTTCCGCATCTACACCAGGTGTACCATCACACATATCTCCAACTTCTGAAAAGATAATGTTCTCATTGAAAAAAATATTATCATCGATCACCTGATCAAAATCTTCAAGCTCAGGACTTGGAACATACTCTTTCTCGGCAAACAAAGTAGATCCAGTTTTCTCATGAGACTGCTCTTCTCTGTCTGTTTCGACTCTTGGAGTAGGCAAGCCCAAGAAACGTAATGTTGGTGGTTCGACATTTGCTCTTCGACCAAAAAGAGCATCCATCATATGAAAAAAAGGACAAGCTTTGTTGAGCTTGTCATCCAAAGTCATTCCACGTAATATTTCTTCATCTGTTAAACCTACTCCTTTCTGCTTCAATAAGTGAGCAGCTGCTTAGTATCGCTGCACGTATCGAAGACATATTTTATATAAAGTTTTGTCAGTTACACTCTGAAATCTCTGACAGATCAATTGCACTGCCATCACTCCGTATGATGTAGATTTAGACTTGCCCACCTTGGTTTTTCCTCTCGAACCATAGAGAGCTTGAAAGTTTTCAGGAATTTCGAGATACTGGACTATCAATTCATAATCAGTGATACGTAGAATAGATCGATCTGCTCGAGTCTCATCTCCATTTCCACTCGTTTTTCTATTTCCTCTCTGTTTTGATATAAGTTGAACCATGTTTGTCGACGTGCTTTCAGCTGTTGGTCTCACATGCGCTCTACTCGCTAACGTTATGTCATCTCTCACAACTGCTTCACTTTTAGATCGAGCACCTTCAGATGTTTCAGTTTCATCAGCGAGATCTATCACGACAACTTTGTTTTCTCTTTTTTCATACATATCTCGTCTTGAATCTCCATGGTCTGTTCACATGACAAGATGGAAGCACTAGATTTCGAACCAGAATTGATGATAGAAACTCGAATTTTGGTATTGTCTTCAAAGCTCACATAGCAATTTCAAAGTTCACTATGGTGTCCATCCACGTCGTCGATCTACAAACTCTTGCCTTGTTAGCTACGGAGTCTAAACGCGCACCCTACAGACATGTTTGATTGTTCTTTAAATCGTGTCTAGATGCCATCGGAGTATTTCACGAACTCATCCACTCATGTTTGCCCTGGTCCGTTGAACATTTGTGAACGATGACGATGGACCTTGCCGCAGAGTCCATCTGTGTGTGACGGACCACAATGTTTGAAACCCTCTAATGGTCGTACAGTGGGAGGCCGAGGGATGGAGAGAACCGAGGAAGTAAAAAGTTGGATATGTAAGGCGTGGACCGCACCACCGTCTCTGTTGAGGGTGGTTCCGTGGATCGCGGCGTCTGACAGGAATGTACGAGGCTGACACAATGCGAGTTGATTTTTGAAAATCTAAAACGTACGACCATACCACTTCCTTCGACTTGAATATTTTTGGTATTGCATTGATTCGGTCTTAACGTGTAGTGGCAAGGGTCCATGTGTTGTGAGACGTTCCTGACATTTTGAGTACTTGGCAGCTTTCTTGTCCCGGCATTGCGTATTCGCTGTTCGCTTCCAGATACTATCAACAGACACTGTTCGGAACAGACGCTGTTCGCTTCCAGATACTATCAACACTATTAGGTTGGGGACATATAGCAAATGAAACACCCAACAGCTTCATCTCACAACTCATGCGTTGGATATCTTCAAGTTCAGAACAAAACGCTACAGGAAGTCAATGCTGGCATATAGCTCAATATTTCAATTTAAGCGGAATTTAAGACACTCGTCGACTGTGCGTGTTATAATAACGAGTAGAAGATCCAGTCAATCCAGAAATTCTCTGTCAATTCTTATGCATTTCCTGCATCAGTCTGTAATTATCATCTGACTGTAGAACTCAAGAGTCAAGCTGGATCAAGTCTTCCAACAACCAAGGGACTTCACGTTTCCCGTTTCCTTCGCAGAGATAATTCGGCCATACACGGATCTACATGTCACCGTCTATCCACGAGTTCGTCGTTCAATCATTAAAACGTGATCAAGCACAAGTGATTGAGCCTTACAAGTAATGTTCAACCGGTTCTCAGAAAAAAGCTCTTATCGACAACATATACCCATATAAGACTGTGAATACTACTTCCTTATAACCACGCCATGTTCCACGTTTGTGGAAGCCTCTGCTTCGAAAGATTTCTCACCCATCTTCGAACTCAGAGAAACGTCTGTGAGAACAGAAGACTACATCCCTGGAATCGCTCGTAACCATCCGCGCGGTGAATAGAGTTTTTCTTCTGTCGGCACAAGCATGCACACTCAGTACACTCTTTCACGTCAATACAGCCCTATCAAGCAAATAACGATATAACAATGTGCTGTGCTAGGAACTACAAGTGCAAAATGCTAAGCAAGTGACGACACAAATGTTGTCTGCGCTGGTCAAATGGAGAATTGAACCCCATACAAGTTCCAACTTGATCATCTACGAACATAGTTTTCAGTATAATCATCTGGCGAATGAAAGTGCCAGTGAAATGTGTACATGGGAAAAATTAATCATTGTGAGAACACTAGAAATTCTGCCAACGCTCGTCGTACTTCCTCACCTGAATCTCCAAGACGTAACGTGTTCACTCCACTCTGTATAGTCCCAGGCGGTGAGCAAAATGATTCTAACGATCGATCCATGAGTGCCACTCGTTTCTTCACAAGTATGTTATGAAAGATACAAGTAGCGTGTACAAGACGAGCTGCCCACTGAACACAAGATGAATACCGATGCTAAGAATTGAAAAACGAGCTTTGAGGATGCCAAGAGCCTGCTCCACACAAAGTCTACCACGGATATGATGCATAGTGAACAATTCTTGAAGCTCACCATTCCCGTGCCGGACATTATATGAAATTAGTAACCAAGGGAACATAGTGTACCCGCTATCACCCAGTATGTAAGGCTTGAGGCGAAAGCCAAAGTTTATGATAATCTCTAGCTCTTGAAGAACTTCGCCGGCTTGAGCAGTAAGGAAAAATTTAGACCTTTGAATAACTCTTCTGTCGTTCGTGTTGCCAGGTATGCCCACACTTATATCGAGGAAGACTCCATCCGAATCCACTATCCCCTGAAGCACAAGAGAGTGGTATCCCTTACGGTTGTAATAGTCAACCGCTGTAGAAGCACCTATAGGAGTTTTGATCCGAATGTGGGTGCCATCAATGGCACCTTGGCAATTCGACAAACCGATTTTTGAAGGAAACCCCGCGATACTTTCATCATTTCTTCACCACGAGGCCAAGCAAGGTACGAAGGGCCCAACACTTCCACAATGGCGGATATGACTTCATCCATAAGCTCTTGAACAATACTCTCTCCGATGCCAAACCGATCAGCCACATGAAAGTAGCTCATACCTATGCTCAGTCGGAACAATACTGCACCAACACGGACCTCCACTGGAACTGCATTTCGAAACCGTGTATTAGAACGCCGTATATGAGGAGGCAGATGTTCACAAATCCAACAGAAGAGCTCTTTTGACATTCGGAGACACTTTAGCCATCGTGACGTCTCGAAAGACTGCCAAAGGTAGTAGTCGAACCAGATTAAAGATCTCTCCTTGACCCACCATAGTCCTCGCCTCGATTCAAAAGTGACCACGAGGGAGTGAGCAACAGTAACAACCTCGCTCCAGGTCCTTACACCATCATGAGTGTTAGATTCAGAATCGAAATCACTAATCTGTACTAGTCGATCGGCATACCACGGCCAGACAAAGACGTCCATCGTTAATATCACTGTTGTCATCATCATCAACATGCTCAGCCGAGTGTCTGCAAAAATGAATATATCAAGTTAAAAAAAGATAGCAAGTTGAGATTTACAGCCACTGTACAACATACAAGTAGTCAACATCAAACCGAAGAATAGCACGCTTGAAACTAGACAAACAAAAGAGTGTATTATCGAACCACAGTACGAGATAGAGCACAGTACGCCAAAAATGTATAATCGACAGAAGCTGCTGCTCCGTTCCCTTGCAAACAATTAAAAGTGAGCGATGTTGCAAAGTAGGTACAAAACAATACACTACGAGTATACATAACTCTGAAAACAACAGACCACGAGTATACACACTACATATAAAAATGAATTCTCTAGGCGTCAACCAACTGAGGACAAGCTATTCTCCACTCGGTCCCATTTCTCTGTTTCTGGCTATCATAACGAAAGCACTGGCCATCGTCTTGAAAACATCTACCATCTCCTTATGCTGCTCTCGTAAGGAGAGAGCTCTCTGAGCTTTAGTTTCTTGAAGCCATGCTATTCGCCGCTCTTCTCGGTCATCTCTAGATTGTTCTCTACAGTCTCGTTTCAATTCAGTATCGGACATCGTTGTTGTGAATCTGTCCATGGTATCCACTAAAGCCGATGCACTCCTACTACAGTCTTTCTTCCTCTTCACGTCCGAATTCGATCTCATAGTGAAATCGCTGACATCCTCCGTCGCATGATCTTCTTCTTGTGGTTGTGTAGGTGCTGGACTTTCTGGACCATCGGCTGTACCAGTCGACATGGATTCGGCCATGCACGGTGGATTAATGCTCGGCCGTCCGTCATAGAATGACTCCAAGAAATCACTCCAAGTTTCAAGAAAATCGAGCGGTACTCCATTCATCTTACGCTCGGCACGGGATAAGCTGGAATAGGGTTCTAGACCAGATCTCTTGTTTCAGTCCTTTACTTTCTTGTAACATCGCAAAACGCTCTCCCATTTGTCCATAACCTGATGCAAATCACACGTACTACCATTCTCCGTCATCCGGAACTGAATTTTCCTCCACTTAGCTTCAGACGAGAGGATGCACTCTCGGCCAACTAAAGATTCAAACTCCTCCGCCTCAACTTTCTTGCATTCCAAGAGAGCGAGGACTTCCCAGTTCTCCCAAGCTTTTCTAGGGATAGATCGAGCAGTACCTGCCGTTTCCCGAGGTGGTCTACTCGCTGCATTCATCGGAGCGTGAGTAGTTTGTCCATGATGCACCGCAGGGTGCACGATGGTTGTATTGAAGTTGTCATCTGGTGGTAATGGATAAAATCTAGAAGAGAAACCAGATTGGCTCGGCGGAGTCACCGGTTGACTTGACGGGATCGATTCGGGATATGGACATCCTTGGCCTACATCACCCTCGTCCTCGATCTGCCCTTGCCCCCCCAAGAAATTGATAAGAACTCGATCGAACCTCCATCCTCACGCCCCGCTGAAAACGTCTCCACTAGTAGGACACAAACTGATGCACAAAGCAATGTCCACTTCAAAATCGTGCAGATAACATGTATCGATGAGCAATGCAAGACTAGAACGACGTGGGAGAGGCTTTCTTTGATATCGAGCTTCATAACCGCTTCTCACATTCCAATGCGCTTCATAGACCTCAGCCTTCCCGCTATCGTCACACAAACGACAGCAGACCCTATCGTCAAACCTGCAATCTCCATTGAGCATCATGAGAGCTTCCCGCCCATGTTCCAAGCAAGCACTGACAAGACATGACGAAAAAGCACTAAAAAATTCACGTCTTTGAAATCGTTGTCTGACTCCGAAAAGTGCTGCTGAAATCCAAGACGCGAACGAAAACGTTGTGCGGTCGTAGACATTAGGTTTAACACTTGCCGATGCTACGTGTCCCGATTTTTTCGCGAACACGGTCACTCACAACACGGTGGTGCGATCCACGCCTAAATTTAGCGCTGACCAGGTTACTAATAATAGTGAGTCTCGCTTCACGTTTTCCCGCGAAAAGGAGCGCAAGGGGACTGGCGGGAACTATAGCTCGCTGCATCGCTCAAGAGATTCCGAGGATTTTCTGAGCCAACGCGAAGTGGTATGTGCTTGTTGAGGCGAAGTTTTCGATCGGGGTCCTGCAGATTGCGCCTGATCGCCATCTCACGGAGAGTTGTCATAAAGCCTTGTATAGGTCGCACGAGGATTAAGACCTCGTCACCTCGTTCGTTGTTTCACCACCCGTATTGACCGTTGAGGTTTCTTCAGTTCTTGATCGGGGATTACTGTCGAACGGGATGGCGCAAAAAGATTCCAGACAGAGACAGAGCGAGAGAGCGAGCTCGCTGTTGAGCTTTAGAGGTGGGACCTTGCAAATGGAGACATTTGTCGGTAGGTTGTGACAATAAAAAGAGGAAACATCGGAAGGAGGTTTTGCTAGTAAGAGTTTGGCTCCTTTCACAGCAATGGGATGGAATCACGCGGCGGAAGGTAAGAAGGTTGTGTGGAGGACGAGAACAAGGGCTGGTTGGCGAGAATAGTCCTACACGTAGAGCTTAGCTTAGTTTTGGGGAAAAGCTCTACCCAGATTGGTTAGTCTATTTCGGCAAGAAAGCAGGCCGTTCAGGGGTTTTGTGGAGGCGAGCAAGTTACATTTGTCGCGCTGCCGAGCGCATTGCTCTTGCCCTTGCGTGGGTAGCCATTGCTGCTCCAGTGTAGTGCAGGTGCTTCCTTTAATGCGGTGGTCTTCGAGGCGTATGGGGATTTAGGACCTTAGAAAGTAGCGAGGACAGTCTTTTGTCCTGGAAGTCTTCGCAGCAAGGTTTCGCAGCTGTTTCTGGGGATTCTTGAAGTGAACGTGACGTCCATGCAGCAAGTAAGGAAGTTCTACTCACATTAGTAGCACCTCAACGTAGTTTGCAGGGCATTTCGAAGCATACGGACTGTATCTTAATTTGCAGAGAATGAGGAGAGAACTTTAAGGAATAAGAAACTTAACCTTTGACTGTCGTTCTAGGATTGTTAAGCTTGACGCTCACAGGGTAACCGCTCTGTATCTGATGGTGTGTCTGAGCATTGTTAGCTGTGAGCTTCAGCTTGGTAATCTGTTCGAGTGACGAGTGAACGGTGCAGCTCGGTTTTCATCTTCACTTTCTCTCGAAGGACTGGATTCGTACACTTTGACCTAATTGAAACTGTTTGCTGAAAGCAGTCTCGTAAAGAGGTCATCTTCTTCAGTCGCTGTTGGAGATCAATGCGTTGATATGTAAGCGAGCTCCTATGGCTAGGAGGAAAAGTACCCCAAGCCACGCCAGGCGGAATGATGGGGCCTCTTCCTCAAGGGCACCTCCAGCAGCACCTGGGGGCCCAGGACCATCGAGAAAGCGTAGGTTCAAGGCGGGCACGGTCGCCCTCCGCGAGATTCGCCACTACCAAAAGACTTTCAACCTGTTGTTAAGGGCTCTTCCATTCGCTCGATTGGTAAGGGAGATTGGTGCGAATTTTTCACGTACTGTCAGTCGTTGGACAGCTGAAGCCCTCATAGCACTTCAAGAAGCTTCGGAGGATCATCTGGTCCATCTTTTTGAAGATACAAATCTCTGTGCCATACATGCGAAACGTGTGACGATCATGCCTAAGGATTTGCACCTGGCAAGACGCATTCGAGGTTCTCAGCAGGGGTAGGAAAAACGGCATTCATGGGGAGCAGCTCCATGCCAGCCGTGGCAAGGCGGCTTGAAGGTCAGGCGAGTGAAGCTCCGGTCCCTCGGAAAATTTAGCCTTCGAAAGTGACGAGCCGTCCAAAGCCGTTTAAATTTCTCTTCCAGATACTGCGAGAAAGTGGGTTGACATGAAGCAAAAGGTAGGTTTTATCGGAAACGCGGAATCATAGTGGGATGTTGAGGTTGTCGATGTGAAGGTATTGAGCATCCATGAAGTTTCGATTCTGACCAACAAGTCCCAGCTGCTGGTCCCAAAGCCCGTTCTCATACGGGAAATAGTAGGACCCACACGATGATGTTGTAACCAAATTATGACCATCGCGGATAATGTATAGTAATGAACTTGTTCTGAGTACACGAGAGCAATGGCAGATGCTTCGTTTTCCTCTTTTACCATACTGAGACTTACTTTCCTCTGTTCCGCTATGTCCAGTGTGCGGGAGTGTTGTTCAATATTCCGAAGTTTAGAACTGTCTCGATAGTCCGCGCCACCTTGTTGTGATCTTGCCGTTTGTCTCGACATCCACGCTACCTCGCTCTCTGCAGCAAAACTAGGGAATTTCATCGGTTGGTAGGAAGGGCTACGCTTTCACTTGGTAGTGTTGCGTTGAAAGAACCGAGGAATGAGATTCGCGCCTGTGGTCGTTCTGGTGCAAATGATGGAAGCCACGATTGTTTAACACTTGTCTCGCCGTTGTAGAATAGACATGGATACCAGAATCTTATCGTTGAAGTCTCACCTTACTTCCCGGAGCTTCTGACTCATCATGTTCAACACTCACACTCACTCTGTTGGCGAATAGCATAATGGCGAATAGCACTCGGATGCACGAGGCTGAGAACTTCCGACGAACAGTGCGTCAGACAGGATTAGGCATAAGTCGGTCTGACGGCCGAATGGACAGCGTGCAGCAAATGCATTCTTGCAGGTAATAATCCTTGTTACTTCAATGTGCTTATAGCTTGGGTACAAGCGATTTCCCAACAATGCCAAAAGTTGAAAGAAAATCAGAAACTAAATTCGAAAAAGTCTTCGCCTCAGTTAAAAGAAATTAGAAACTAAATTCTAACTGCATTCTTCATACTGGCACGACTAAAGCAGGAACCGGTATTATCTGAGCGCAAGGCTTGAGTCAAGACCATCTCAAGGCGCTTCAACACTGCTTTCAGCTCTGCAATAGTGGAGCCGACATAATCTGGCTTCAGCCCATCCGGTCGAAGGTCCTCCTCGTGTAGATTCACCCAAACTTTCGCTACAACTCTTCCCAAGCAAATGTGATGAATCGTTACCGAAACCTGGACTACACACAAACTCGCACAGACAATACCCTTTTGTACTACTCGCGATACCTCCCCACACTAGAAGGACTAAGTGACCTGACGCAATGTGCAGTGAACATTTAAGTAGAAATTGGCTTGATCATACCCCCAATACGACTGTTACGCTTTATCATACCCGTCTAAACGTTTGGTTGCTTGACAGTAGAACCAGTAATTTTGTATTTTGGTTCATCATTTTAGTACTTTCAACCTTTGACTAAATATCACTGTAAGTCAAAATATTTAACATTAAAGACACGTTAGTCAATCCCTATTCTCCTTTCTTTAATGTTTGCAGTGTCACATGTGAGTAACATCACAAAGTGACTGGTTTTACAGGCAATAGCCTTTCAGGGGTGTGATCAAGCCATACATCGTTAAAAGGGGTATGATCAAGCTCACGGAACCTACTGGGGGTGTGATCAAGCCAATTTCTGACATTTAAGTGGAGGAAGTATAAAGCATGGGAACGCTGAACATAGACGCAAGGGTTTGGATACCAACCAAAATGTCCGTTGTCAAATATCCCCAACTATAACTGATTCTCCTGGTCTACAACCGGCAAGAAGGCAGGCTTTTAAGAATATCTCTTTGTATGGCTTTGCCTTCGCTTCCTCTGCACAGGAGGCATAAGTTCCACGAATGTAAGCTCAAGCACTACAAAAACACTGCAGTGAACCATCACTTTCCCACAGAGTTTTAGAGTGATATGCGGCTGCAAACCTCCGCCAACGAGTACAGTGTCGAAGAGCTCGAATGCCTTACTGCTTGTAACTTTGTCCGTTGCACCTGTTAGACGTCATGCAAGTACCACCGTCCTGATCTGTCTACCTCAGAGCAAACAGAATGGCTAGGAATAAAAGCTCTCGTTTGATTACTAAGGAATATTTGTCTGCTAATTTTCTATGCATGTGCACTCGTGGACAACTAGAAGCAACTGCTGCGACGCGATTGTGGAAGTTTCTACACAGAGGAGCTAATGTGGTTTGTAACATCGCAAGCCGCTCTACTAAACAAATTCCAACTGCACAGCTCAAAGCTGGTCGAAACGTTACCACCGAATGGCCACTTGTAATCACCACAATATTACCATACCTCAAAATCGATGCAAGGGTTCGACTCCACTCGAAAATAGCGAAATACGAGTTCTCTTCAAATCCTCTCCATCCCTACTTTCGTCTCTAGCCAACCAATACTGGAGGGAAACTGAGGCGAAGACTGTTCAGTACTGTACATACGTCACTGGTGGCGACTTGTCAAGCCTCAAGTGTCGGGAGATTTAGCGTAGTGACCGCGCATTTCATTCATAACTGAATTCACGCATAGCAAAAGAGGGGAAAATAACTAGTATGGATATCTAGTAATTTTATTGTGGAAATGTAATTTATATAGATTATATACTGGAAATATTTTTTGAAGGAAGAAACAATCTTGACATATGATCAAAGTAGTGTATCAACTCTATAGAAGCACTCAGTCCAAACTGTGGAATGGGATTATATATATTTCAGCAAGAGTGATACAGTGAAAATGCAATAAAAGTTCATCATAGCAAAAAAGAAACCCTTTTATTAGTCGGTTATCCTCTCTGATAAAACTACAGGTATTTCTAGAAGTGTTTTTAAGTTATACAGAATATAGAGTATATATTCAGTTGAATTCTCAGTGCAGACTATAGTCACTGGATTCTTTGAAAATTTGGTCTTCACGATAAGGATTGTGATCTCCATAAACAATTAAAGTTGAACTAAAAAGAATCTTGCAAAATCTTATCAAATAATACGCAGTATCCCCGAATGGCAGAGTTATATCTGTGGTTTCTTTCATATGGACATATTTTAGAATAAAGACAACATCTCATTACTACAAAAATTCTTAAGACCGCTAAATTCTGATATGTATTGCTTTCTTTATTCTTCGAACTCATGTGCAGTTCTCGTTTCACAAAGGAACAAAACACTTGATTCACCGCTAAAACAGCAGACACAACACAAAGAAGGCCAGAACGCAAATTCAACCGAAAACTCGGAAGTCCAGCAAGTAAGAACATACAAAACATATATAAATCGTTATTTTGTAAGCAGAGTCGAAGTTGTCTAATCTCAAGCAACACCAAAAACTCATCATATCACATGATACATGATTTACTCACTACCTACGGGGATGGGGATCTGCACTACGTAGAGCAACAGATTATTACGGCAACATATCAAATGAACCTGACTCTGCAATCCGATCACGCGAAACTATGGGCATACTAAACTCAGCCGTTACATTTTTCCTGTCATTCATCCGTCATTCATCAACTACAAGTCTCCAAAATAATGTCATGACTCATGAAGCAGTCGTCAAGCACAATGAGACTGGACAGGTTTACTATAAACGTGAAGGCTGGAAGTGAGGGAGAAGCACTTATTTGGATTTGAGAAGGGTTCCGAGGAGAGGAGAGACATCTCTGCTCTCAGAGTTGCTGAACTGCTGGCTTCGAGAAATAGATTTGCGCACCGTGATAAGAACTCTGCGTTCGGAAAAGAACAGACAGAACATGTCAACTGGCATGAAACTGCAGGGAGGTGCAGTGATCAAGATAATAACTCTCACAGGCCGCAAGATTGAAGTTGACATGGAGCTAAGCGATACATTCCAGCGAATAAAAGAGCGGATCGAGGAGAAAGAAGGGATACCTCCGGAGCAACAAAGGTCTGTGAAAGCGAGCATGACAGCTCCGTATCAGTGACATGATTTCATCAGAATCCTGTGCGCTTACATGTTTCTAAGTCGTAGATTTCGCTTCATATAGCTTGCGGGAAAGAATCTTGCTCTCTAGGGATGAACTGTCTTCATAAACTTCTCGGCAAAACACCGTTTCTCACAAAACTCTCTCCAGAAGAGACGACGAATGCATAACGAAGTTGATCCTGAAGTTGATCGACGTTCTTCTTCTTTTCTCGTTTCAGGATTCTTTACGGTGGCAGGCAGATGAAAGATCTCACGACGCTCCTCGAGAATAATATCGAAGCTGGCTGCACTCTACACCTGGTGCTCGCATTAAGAGGAGGCGGAGAGTGACGACAATGTTCTTGTAACTGTTCTAAAAGAGGTTGCGTGTATCCGGGCCACGACAGAACAGGTTAACGACTGTACTTATTACCGATGGTCACCCATGGTCACCAATGGTCCTAACGAATCGTTTTGTTAACCGGAGAATATTGAGGTCGATCAATTTTACTACCACGTTTTCTCGTTTTCTCGTTTTTCCACCCTATGCTTTTCGGTTGTAGTTCTACATACAAGTCTGATAAGTAAAGTATTACTTTATGTAGAAAAGCAAAGCGGAACGAAGTACACTGGTATGTTTTCAAATATGAATCATGGTCAAACTAAACCACCACAAGTTAAGACCTCAAGCCACGTTACAACCAGTAGTTCTAGAATGTATTGAATGAGATGTCGTGAATGTTTGGGTATATAAGGGGGTTGCAGACCTAGAACCCCCTTATATACCCAAAGGGGGTTCTAGGTCTGCAACCCCCTTTGGGTAGATGCGTTATGGCTATGAGTTACGTCCGTGGACGTCTAGGTTGTAAAGCTAGTGGGGAACCTTTTCGGTGTATTCTTCCCTCGCGAGGTGGAGATGCGACTTAGCCTAAACATTCCCCAGGAAGCCGTCCGTGTCATTTTTTTTCGTCGTCCTCTCGTTTCAGACAGTGAGTTTTGCAATGCAGAACTGAATATTTGAGCTATCAATTTTAATCGTTCGAAATAACAATTAATTAATTACGACATGCCCCGGTATTATGGTGAGCGTGTGGTTAACGAGGCAAATCACGCACGTAATGCTAGCAGCTCATCTGACGCTATAAGCAAAAGCAGGTTCTGACAATTCAAAATTTCACTTCCCAGTTAATTACACTCTTAAAATAAAAGTATCTGATATTATATTGATGGAATATTGATGGGGTTTAAAACGGTAAGTCGAGTCTTTGGGGTTAAAACGGTAAGTGGGGGACACACGAGACGCAATGAATAGCCATCGGATGGAAAGACCTCATCAAGCCTTACAAGGGGAAGAAGTACCCGAAGGGCCAAGCAGCCAAGGAACCAACGCCCCGATGGGAGGAAGAACACTGGGCTAAGCCTCGCTATCAATAGTTCTAAGCTAATCTATTATTCTTAAAACATCGCACACCAGTAAGTCAAACTCTTGCATATAACTGAATCCTTGCAATGAAGAACCAACGCCCCGAAAGAGGAAGAACACTGGAGCTAAGTCTCGCTATCAGTAACTCTAAGCTCGTCTGTCGCTTTTAAAATATCACACATCAATAAGTCAAAACTCCTGCTGACTCTCCACTAACTCACCGAGGGGTTAGTGATCCGCCGGTTGCTGATCGGATCGAATGAATGATACAACCAACAACCCGAGTGAATAGACATCTCCAACGTATTTGTACAGTGAAAATCGTTTTCTCTTAACGGGGAAAACATGTAAGTGTTATAAAAATATAATGAAATAAATTATAATAAAAAATCAAAATCACTTATAAATGTTAAAAGTTAATCTTTCGA
Source organism: Asterella californica (assembly GCA_036924285.1). NCBI lineage: Eukaryota > Viridiplantae > Streptophyta > Marchantiopsida > Marchantiales > Aytoniaceae > Asterella > Asterella californica. The sequence continues at coordinate 7,325,006 of JAYKYS010000003.1, forward strand.
GGAGCAGCTAACTGATCGAGACAGAACCCATAAATCGAGAGCAGACTGAGACTTCCCTCAGGGTATAAGTCCGGGATTGAGATTGTAAATAAACGTCATTTAACAAAGCATTTAATATATATCCTAACCCTTCCCATCGGGAGGGTTAGGATATATATTAAACACCCATGTACACTAAGTGTACATGGGTGAATATGCATGCTGGGCGAACTTTAGGCAAACAGAAAGAAGAAGACAACCGTTAAGTACTGGAAAAAATTAATGAAGTTGATTAGTTTAGAATAGGTTTCAGACCGCAAATTCTTCTCTAATTTTTCTGTAAACAGCTTGCATCTTACTTTAAAGCTGACAGTACAGTTCTGAAATTATTGAGGTCGAAAGTGACGAAGCGGAAGTTCACAAGAAAACATTTTAGAACAAAATATATTCTAGATCTTTCTTATATAAGAACGTCTAGAAAACCTACGTCTAAATTATGAATAGTAAGAATACAATAGTAAGAATAGACAGGAAAAAGACAATATCAAAATAAGGAAAGAACAAAAGTACTATTTACAGGAAATTTCTAATCACACTGACGAAACCAGATCTTGTTAGTTGAACACTTGGTCATTTGAGAAGTAAACCCATAAACTATACAGTACGACGCACTCAGTCTGGATAATAAAGCTCCGGCTTGTCAAGGAAAGAAATCAATTTGTCTTCTTTTGTTCACTTAGCACTAAACTATGAACAGTGTGATCATATTTAAAAATAAAATCCGGACAAGTTTAGGGTGGTCTGGAGAAAAACAACCGGCGTGACAAAGACATGTATAAGGTTCTCTCATTGGACAAGGTAAAGTCAAAGCACACTAATAATGTTTAATTTTCTCCTCTAACAGTGATCGAACTAGGTCTAGGCGCATATGCAGGTGCTATTAATATAAAGAGGTTCCTTGAATAAGCAATAAGCAGCCTTGATGAATCTGCCTTCTCCCTTCGGAAAAAGAGACAGTAAGTGAAACAGTTTGTTTCAGATTCGCTTGCCGATGTATTTGTCATTCATTATTGACGGAAACACAAAACAGTCGAGGGAGACGATCACAAGAAGTTGACATTTACCTATGTGACTATATGTACGGGGATCTGCATCAGATGTCTATTTCCGGTCAAGTAAACCAGTATCTTTATCCGCCTGCGCATCATCTTTCTGTACCGCGTTTTCTCTACCCGGTATTGCTTCCGACGTTCTCGTGGTCTAGACAGTAAACTTCGTTAAGCTTGCCTGCTTTATTTCCAACTAACGCAGTTCTCTACGAGGGCTGACAGTCCAATTCCAAGTTCAACATTCAAGTTCAAGTGAAGGGCTCGAGTCCGATGGGTGATGCGAGACAACCTGAAAAGCTCGATGGCCTTAAGAACATGGCGTCTTCGTCTGATGGACCCGAAAAATTTATCGGGAGTTTCTTAAGTCAAGTTTCTCCCAGGAATTCTCGTAAGGACTTCCGTTTTGCAGAAGGTTACGACAGATAATAAAATATTTCATCAAAGGGAAGAATACGCCTATACCATGCACGGGGGTAGACCCAAGGTACCGTGTACTGGAGAGATGACATTCCGAATCTGATCACTGCCACGAAGTCTGGTACTCACAGTGCTCATTAGCGAACTTCACAATTCTGACTCTAAGCGAAGGAAAAACTATTACAGGTGTACCATTACTGTCGGCTTTCAGATTTTCTATAAAAGGGATCCACACAATGACTCGACCACTGCTCGACGATAACAATCGGCGAAAAGGGTATGGAAAAATGACTCCTTTGGATATATTTATTCAGTTCGTAGTTACCGGAAGGTGTGCCCTATATCAACGGCCATCAATAATGAGTTGCTACTTACTGATTCAACTGATGTCAAAACTGGACAGCCATGGGAAATACTCACTCCCATGTTTGTAAATATCGTCCTCACTTTGAAATTAATCAAGTAACAAGGTTCGCATTGTGCGTAACGATAAAGCAGCCATATAACTATGGATCATTTACTCTCAAACGGCTACATCTTCCGGGTTTTTGTCCCAGTCTTTCATCTTTGTCGACCCCAACATAAAGTCATCTCTCAAAGCTGCCCAGCCTGCCTCTTCCTCTTTTTCTATCTGCGCGAAGAAAAGCAGTACAAAGTTCAGAAATTCACATAACGCCTGAGGACTATATCAACCGATCTGTAGCCTCACCTTTAAACTACCAATCCCAAAGTCTGGAACTGCACTCTACCGAGCAAACTCAAGATAAGCACATGCTTCTAGACGGTACTAAGACAGTAGCCCGTGCACAGGCGGTGATAGCAACATCAAATTCCTTTCCAAGATATATCTTGGTACGGTCCTTTGACAGAATATCTCCCAGCCCCTGATTAACAGCACAAGGCAAGAACTATTCGCATCCACTTACGGTAACCCGTGAATAACATCGCAAGTAAAATGAAGGGGAAGACGCTAAATTTGTCCAGGTTTTCAGCGAAGGCCTGCTCAATAACCGCTGTCAGGGAATGTGTGGAGATGTACTCATTAAGAACTTATGCCGTATCCTTTCGACCATAGACCCGCGCCTGGCTGGACGGTGCTAACGAATGTGCAGAATGAGGAAGGAAGAGCTAACTTGTATAAGATGGGATGCTAGACTAACCTAAGCACAGCGTACGCGAACATACACTAAGACCCTGACCGGACCGTATTTCAATACAATCCTCTGAGTCGGAGTGTAAATGATCCCCAGAACATATCCGAGGATCTGAGGGCTGATACTAAACATACATTCCGCCGGAAGTATATGATGAATGTTCAATGAATGATAGTACTGAAAGAAGGGAAGAATATGACTAAAATATGACGCCATCAGCAGAGGGTTAAGGAGGAACATCCTCGACATCGGTGCCATCCTTACCTTCTCGGGACCTCCAACCGGTCTCTTTTCGTCCTTGGGACCACCTCTTAAGTGCGACATAAAAGCTTGCTTGCTCTGCTTCCACGTTGCTGATACAAAGTCGATCAAGTATTAGCATGCCTTAGACGAACCAAACGCCCTACTATTCTTGATCATCAGGGAACACGTGACGCAAAATTGGCGGCTGTATGCAGTTTTGGCAACGGTTGCATTAAATAATCCCTTTTCAAGTGATTCAGACTTCAACACTCTCTTCTGCAACCATCAGAGGGCACGAATAATCTGTTACCATCATCAAGCTGCCAATGACAGAAAGCTATGGGAAAACCCACCTTTTGCAGCTTTACTCGATGATATATCTGCACCAGCTTGCACTTTCTGCGCCTTGCTTACCTACGAGGACAAAGTGGATCCAAAAGCTTAGAACATAAGAGGGACGGGCACTCTGACGGCTTTTCAACTATGCCGAGACGCAACTTTGATACGAACACGGAAACGACACAACCTAAGCAACAATCACACTGTACAGCACGTGTAAATAAAGATTTGCTTCAACGTGAAACTGCCATAGCATAAGTCCTAACGGAAACCTTTATGCAGATGAGAGCCTTACTGCATTGAAGAGGCGTACAACTGAGCTCCATTTGATTATCATGTCGAACACGGTCCCGAAAGTGATCGTGAACATTTCAAATAATCAGTACTCAAGTCTTCGTCTCGAAACCGACTTAGTAAGAAATAAGTATCTACGAGGTTTCGTACTTGTCAGAAAGGGGAAACATCAGCGCCATGTCTAACTCCCACCAATAGCCATACACTGGGAGTTAGCATCCACTCAGTCTCGATGGGTGAGAACATCAACACTACAACAACCAGTACAAAACCGCATATACATTCTACTCGCAAAGGAGAACAGAGGACATAAACGTTGACCGTGTATATCACTCAGGGTATCTTATGCATTCGTCCTATTGTGTTATCCCTTTGATCTAGATGGCACGTTGAAGAACTGATCTTTACCACAATCCACTCTCCACTGAAATTTACCTTCATCTACAACCGCTTACAGGGAGTTAAAATATCGACTGGATGTGTCTCTTTCCGTCTACGGAGCGCAGTCTGTAGAGAACCCACAATGGAAAGAGTTCGTTCCTCTTCTCAAGTGTGGGGATGAAGGGGGATGGATTTCGACAAGTCCCTCCCTAAAGGACGTGTCCAAGCATTTATTATGTAAATGAATACTAATATCAGCCAGAAGGGTTCCGTTTGGGACCCTCATCCATCACTTAAATCACGATCGACCATAGTTACTACGCATACATTAGACTTCCACCTCAGTTGACCTATATGGCTGCACAAACAAAAGGAATATCAATCGAAAAGGTTGTGGAGCAGACCTCCGGTGGTAGCCAGCTTTATCAATGCTTTTTCCTTGGGATCCGTGTAAGTTTGCGGTATAGTGTGTCCTCGCTCTCGTTCCTGTAGGCCGTTATTAACATGGATCAAGGCGTTTACACCAGGCAGATAACAGATGCAGGCGGCTGTAGAACTGAGAGCGAACATAACATTGCAATGATAAATAAGAATGAAGAAGTGACACCCTCGTTCCCTTTAGCTGCCCCCAGTAAGCTTCATGAATTATAAAAAGAGATAATAAGCGAGAGAAAGTCTCCACCGATTTGAGTCCTCACCTCACGCTTTTTCTTCTTGATATCGCTCTTCTTTCTCCTCTCGCTCTCCTCTTCTTCAAGCTTCTTTACAAGAAGTTGTTTGCGCTCGGCCAGCACTGGACCCTGCAGAAACGATACGTTAAAACCTCACATTGAGTGAATATCCCACCCACTCCTACTCGACGGAAAATCGAGATAGTACAGGACACAAACAAGCAATGGAAAGACCAGTCACATGAGACTAACGTAGCGTCTTACAGTGGTCAGTTCGCTTACTGTAGTTTCTACCGACAGTCCAGACAGGGGATCTTATTCTGGGGTTGGTGGGGAAGAACAGGCCACTGAGGAAGGGTAATACTTGCAAACATGACCGCAGGAGAAAAGAAAGATCTTAGAAGAAAAGGAAGAGAGAAAACTGGGCACAGCATGGACGCTGCAAAAGCAGTCTTGTCTTCACTTCTTCACTTCCCTTTTGTTTTAGTCCAACTTTCCGTTGTGTTTCTATAAAAGGCAAATGTCCACAACTGCTAGTGTGTTTCGGCACGTCAGTTGAGAGGCAGAACCGAGCAACATACAGAATACATGACTATATAACTATCGACAACATAAAAATACCAAAAACACATCAGCATACATCTTTTCCCCGTCGCGTACTTAATTACGCCCCAAAAACCGAGAAACAAATCCCATAAAATCTATGGGCACTGCAAGCAACCATTTCACGCAAACAGCTCTGCTGTTCTGGTAATCTAACACCTACTGTCGATTCGGTGACCCCGTGGAACTAAGAGGTTTTTTGCCAAAAATACTATCTGAAGCACATTGCACATAACTGTAACTAAATTGAAAGCAATACGTCCGACACTAACCAAAGAATCAGTGAGCTCCGATTTCGGCACTTTCTTCTTCATAATACTGGTAAATGCCCGGCTAAAGGCACTTCCGACCCCGCCTTTCTCCTCATCCTCCTTATCTCGATCTTCTCCCTTCTCTTTGGTATCCTCTGGATCGTCCGAACCCTCTGGTTCCCCATCGCTAACATCACTGCCACTAACACCTTTAAACTCATCGTCCTGAATCACATCATCTATGTCGCTGCCACTAATACCTTCCTCAAGACTATCATCCTCTTCTTCATCAAGTTCACTTCCACTCCCCTCCTCCTCATCGTCGTCCTCGTCGCCCTCGTCGTCGCCATCGTCATCATCCTCATCCTCGTCATCATCCTCCCCGGATTCCCCCGACTCCTCGTCCCCATCATCGTCATCATCCTCCTCGTCCCCGCTGAATTCGACAACATCGTCGTCATCCTCTTCAGACTCCTCAGACTCCAATTCATCCTCGGACTTCCTCTTCGACATAGCTGCGAAATCTGTGAGCTGCAGTCCACTGCACAATAGAAACCTCCTCAATGGAATGTAGCGCTGATAGAAACTGCTCCAATTTTCAAAACCCTAGCAGGGGTTTACAGTCTTTCGTGCAAGAATCTTTTTATCTCTTCTCAGTCTGAAGCGCCCAAATGTCGACCACTTCTGTAGTGCACTGCTTTCTCTTGCTTCTCAGGACCTGGAGAACCCGGAGCGTACTCGACGACAACCGTAGACAGCCGGTGTTATGGAATCCGAGTCCGAGTTTAGGGCAACGTGCCCCGTCAAGATGAAACCGTCCTCGACCGACCGACTGCCTGCCAGCAGCTCCGCGACCTGGGACTGTACCACGGACTCGAAACGGCTTCGAGATTTGCTCCGTTTTCGGACCCCAAACAGTACGTCGTGCAGTCGATTATCGACTATGAAGGTCGCCGAAGAACACTTACAGTGTAGATCCTAACGTGGTTGACATCTAACCTACTGTAACTTCGTAGACCCTTGAGCGTCTAGAGTTGGTTCGTCACGACAAGCGGCCCTTTGACGGGCGATCGTCATCTTGGATACCCGTTTCGGGCTCGGGTTTGTCTCAGAATGGGTGTCAAAGACCCGGCCCAGATTCAGCAAGTCACCCTGGAGATTCGCTCGGACTGCGGTTCCCGGTCGGATTCTTGCAGTAAAGGCCGCACGTTTTGCAGGTTACGCGTCCGGAGGAAGATCGACGAGCGCTTTCGAGCATCATGGCGATGATGCGAATATGAATGTGACGATCTTTCCGCGGTCGGAGTTCGACCGCAACACTTTTGGTCTATGAGGCGCTCCTGAGTCGCAAAGTGGGCAGCGTACAAATATTCAGGGCAAACGAATGCCTGTAGCTGCTGACAAGGAATAATGCAGATTGCCCATAGCATCTGCCGATCTATTGATGGTTTTGCCCTTTGTGCGCCGGTGACCAGATCGTAGGTTTGTGCATAAGAAGCAAAGTTTGTACCTTTGGAACTGGTGAGAGAACTCGTTGAAGACGAGACGACTGGAATGGGTTGATGCTACGGAAGTAAGGAAGTCTGGAGAAGCTGTCGGAAAGTCTTCGCGGGGGGCGGAAGTAATGGGGTCAGTTTTGATGCAGTCTAGAAGAGCTGGAAAGGTTGAGGGCGTTTTCTTCGATCTGGATGTTACTCTTGTTCTCACACATCAGGCGGATAGTGTAGCTCACTCAGCGGTTTTGGATTTGGTGAAGGTTAAGTTAAGGTTCATCAGATCGACCGGTCTGTCCTGTTGAGGTCTTGGGATCCTCATTTAGGGAAGCCCTCGGTTGTGGATTAATGATTAGTTCGGTTACGGTTAGGACAGCCCGTATGGGGGGTGCTCATGGAACTCTGTTGCCCGTAACCAATTTTCCTTGTGCATATACTCACCAAGCAAGCGACTGACGAAAAGTGTAGACTCAGAACACATCAAACGCAGAGAATGACGAGAATTTAGTCTGACTGCGTCCTGAATTAAGCATGAAGACTTTTATCTGGAGTCAAGGTAGGAGAGAGTTTTAGAAGAAAGGATCGCACAGAAACTTATTTGCGAAGAGGTGGCTTTTCCTGATATCTATACACATTTTCCTGTTAGCACCTTTTCCCTCTTTCCGACGAGAAGGGCTTGCGCACTGATTTGCAGAGAAGATGGCTGATGGATCGCATAGATACTTGAGAGCTGCCCGTTGGAATGTCTCGTGGAAGAAGAAGGCTACATCCCCACACAACTGTCAGCTAAACTCTAATAGACTTCACCGTGGGATCTTTTCCCACCTGTTCCCGTAACAGATTCGCTTCCTCTCCACTACACGATAGACCGAACCGCGAAAACAAAGCTTAACCGCCTAGCAAAGTGGTCTGATCTTGGATTTCCAATCTGCAAGGCTCTCGTCGACGGCACGTTGCCTCGATGTTTGCAAGGATGGACTTGGAGCTAACAGTTATGTGCAGTCCACTCTACGAATAACTCAAATAAATCTTTTGCAGCACGCATTCTAACTATTTTGTCACATTCTTGTGGAATTCGGTGAATTACAGGATGATCAGATTATGCAAGAATGTCGAAACGTATTCGAAGCAAAATCTCCACTTAGCTGCAGCTGCATGGTCGATTCCAGGGCAATTTTACCTTGAAAGAATTTAGATTCTCGGTGACTGGATGAGATATGAGGACTGGATCTCACCATCACGATGTAAGGGGGATGTGTTGAACAAGCAGGCTGTCAATATTGCCTTCGTCGAATCGAGCGTTGTAATTAAGCGGACATCCGATCAGTTTCCTAGCGTCAGATGCAGGTGAAGTCGATCGACAAAGGACTTTGGAACTGTCTATGATTCCCATTCGCTTCCGAAACTTTAAAGGAGAAGCTGGGGATCCCAATGCCGAAGAGCGACAATTTGATCTCTTAGATCCGAGCCCGGCGACGAATTTCGTTATGAACTGCTTAGTCGTAGCGGTTGTTTCACGAGTTTTAGATAAGGCTGGGGTGGTTCCATCATGAGAAGCTGAGATTATCATGTGAGACTGAAGATTGATAAGCACGAGCGCGGAGGAAGGTCCTGTATCTATGGAACGAAAAGGAAAGAAACTGAAGACAAATGGCTGTCGTTGTTGTAGCTGCGCAAGAGTGCTAAAAGCTGTATTTCTGTTCTTGACAGCCCTAATACTCTTGAACGTTGTCACGGGGTTTAACATAAACAATCCGATCGTTTCAAAGGTAACAAAAAAAATTGCCACTTATCTGTGCCCAGAAGATGTTCGAACTTTGTTCCACTCAAAAGCGCGCCTCAAGGACCTGTACCAAAATCAATGCCCACGAGAGCCGAACTCTTTCAAAGATTCTTTCAACCGGACGCTTTACTCATATGCTAACACGGACACGGGAGAAGCTCGGCTCAAATACGCCTTGAGCGAAATGTTGGACGGGAGGTTCAGCATCCCCTTCGACCGAAGGCTCCGCAGACCGAAGTTTACGCTCATCCGATCCAGATTCAAGTCGATGTTGAAAACGCTGGCCAAAAACATGCGCATGGGCTACGACCCTCGAGTGATGCAGGAGCTTGTGTCGACAGTGAAGCTGCATATCGACATGCACTACCAGACGCTCCACCCAACTACGGTAGATCTCTACCAACGGTACAATACGTGTGCGGTTATTGGAAACAGCGGTGAACTACTGAACTCGACACGTGGAGGTTTCATCGACGGTCATGAAGCAGTGATTCGTGTCAATAACGCACGGGCAATGTCTGCTATTGCTATGGGTCTGCCCGGACCACTGCCGCGCTATATTGGCTCCAAGACCACGATTATGTTCATGAACAGCCATATTCTACATCAGTGCTCCAAAGCTATGAAATGTAGTTGTCATTCTTATGGAGCGGCGGTGCCGATTGTTTTGTACCTCTGTGACTTAGAGCATATCTTGGATGTATCCATGTGCGGAAGTGAGCATAATACACCATTGTTTGTCACAGATCGCCGCTTCGACTTGCTCGTTACCAAAGTTGCTCGTTGGTATTCTCTGAGAAATTTCTTCAACTCCAAAGAAGGGTTTCGTGCCAGCAAGTGGCATCAGTGGGAGCTACTGCATGATTGGGAACGTAAGCACAAGCACGAGTTTCATTATTCTACTGGTATGCAAGCAGTTGTCTTTGCACTTGGGATCTGTGAGCATGTCGATCTCTTGGGGTTCGGCAAGAATCCTCTTGTCAAGCATCACTTTCACAGTTTGCAGCAAGTTGAGCATTACGCTCATGACTATGAAGCGGAATATTCTTTCTACGATGATTTGGCCAATGGGCATGTTAATGCCAACCCTTTCTTGTGTGAGGCTGGCATATACATACCGCCTCTTAGAGTCTTCCATTGAAGATTGATAAGCTAAAGAACAACTTTAAGACATTTTTTGCTCCCGGTGTTGGTCACTGACGTATGTGGTTCTAAGGTCTTGAAATGAGATGGATGTTATGATCGACCTTAGAATCGATCTTTAATTCTCACTCGAGTTCTCTTTGAGTCTTTGAGAACGACTTGAACTTCGAATTTGAGTTTGATAAACAAGACCTCGGCTCGACAAACTCGTCTTATGTACTTTGACCTCCAATATGCTTGAAGCAATTGTAGGTATATTCAAACTGCTGCAGACAAGTTTCTTTACACACATTGGGCCAGCACCTCCAAGCATTTAACGGTAAAAAAATTATTCTCGACTATTCTTGACGAAGCATACTCTAATACAAGATCACGAAGTGTGAGGTTTCTGGCTTGTTCTAAGTTGTTTTGTTAACGATGGAGCATCTATTGAATTTACTAGTCAAAGCTCCTCAGCTCTCGAACTGTCTCAGAACTAGAGGATTCTAACCAGTTCCTAGTACAGTACATTATTCTCTAGAACTCTAATTACTCCCATAAGTTGTATTTCCTAGATTTAATTAGTACTTCATCCATCTCAACCACCACCTATCCCGTACCATCTAAACAAGCTGAAACTTTTTGGTCACTCTAGATCTCAATAGAATGAAAAATATTTGACATGAATGATAAATGTAAATCATAGTTCGCAGTAATCTTCAACTCATAACATGCGATAACAACAACCAAGTAATCGTTAAGTGAAACAGGAACTCAGAATAATTTTTGGAATTTCAAGAACAACTCAGAAGTAAAAATGTTAATTTTTATAAATTTTGTAGTTACTTTTGTGCATAAATATCAAAATATATTTAAATTTAAAGAAAACATATCTCGTGGAAACTCGAGTTTTGAGCTGACTTCAGTGCCAGCATATTATAACTTTGAGAAATATCCACATCTAGTCGAATCTAGAATTAACATTACTTTTTGGTTTCAATAGTTCTAATTTTGTCCTCACCTATATAACTATTTTTACTACTTGAACAAAACAATTACTTGCAACTTCATTGCCAAATGGTGAATGAAAATATGAATGTGTCACTTGCTAACCAAGCAAATTCACTCACATGCATAAAATAATCCACAAGAAAACTTCATTCTGTCACTTATCCAAAAGCATACAAGAAAATATAGATATGCATCATCCACAAACAATTTATCTTGGAGCGGCCCATGAACTTCATGGAGCGACATCTCCAAATCATACAAGTATGTAACTCATATACATCACATTCTGAACTAGTTGATGAGAATTAGCATACCTAAAGTAGTAAGAATATATTTGTTCAACAAACATAAGGTCCCTATATTTATTTTTAAACAAATACATTACATAATTTGCAAGTTTTTGATTAATGCAGATAATATTTCAATTATGCAGTGAATGTTCATTGAAGAGGACATGCAAGAAAATTATACAAGGAATTAGATAAGAAGGTCATGAAGTCAATAGATTGTATCATCTTTTAAATGTATGTGCTACAAACAAGATGAAGACAAACTCATGAATATCATGAATATCTCGACAAAAATCTACTATAGATCTGAATCTCCATCTGAATTGTAAAAGTCATTTGATGTTTGATGTCGTCGAGAGTGTTGACAAAATCTTCTTCTTCTTCAACGTTCTCTTCGTCTTCACCTTCACTTCATCTCATATTCTTGTTCAGATCTCAATCTACTTTTCCAAACGAACAATTGATTCGTGTTTTGTGTTAAGATGACTTGTTGCAACCTATTATTTGTAGTAAAAAGAAAACCAAAAGTTAAGATTCTGGTTTCAAAAATATCGATTTCTTGCTTATTGAGAGTTACTCTTCTCTTCTCACACAAAACTTTCTATTTCTCTATAAAGTATTGTCTTATGTCGATGTAAGAATCAAATGACTATGCATCGTATCTTTGGATTTAGACCTAACATGATTCTTTTTCTTGTTACTAGTGATGATTCGCAACACTTTATAAAATGATTTATCATCTTTTACCAAAGCTACGAGCGTGATTGACACATCTTTGATGTTACTAGTAAGTTTTTGTAATATATTGTTAGTGGTGAATCTTTAATGTGATCTCGTTGCAAGTCAACAAATCTCACTTTCATCCACAAAAAATGAACAACTATAAATGAATTATATTTATCATTGAAATTTTTTATCTCGATTTAGGAAGTCAAGCTGATTTTTTCAAGTTCAAATTTGTCTATCAGCTTTATGCAGAATGCTCGAATTGACCTCTCCAACGTGATTTTAAGTCCATTTGGAGCATCTAACTTGGAGTAGGAGGATGCAGTCCATGAACTTCATGGACTATAGAGATCAAATCGACTGTGCACTCCATGAGGTTCATGGGTTGCATCATCAAAATTGATCCAAAGATGCTATGAATCGGTTGAAATTGCCTTGTATGGCAATTCGAGCCTTCTGCACAAGATCCTCCAAGGGCTAATAAATATATTCGAGCCTAAAAAATCATTTTGATCATCCAAAACACCATCAAATATTGTAACACTTGTATTTTCCGTTATTGATCATTTCTTTGCTTTTCGTTGAAACTCATAGTTGACTTGACATAGCACAACATCACAATGAGGGTGTTGCTCATGCTTTCTAGTGTCAATGACCACAAACTAATTGTTGTACCTTATTACAATTGATTGTATGTTGATGTTTGTTTATATTTCATGACTTTTTGATTTCTACTATGTTTTTTCATGCAATATTTTAATCAATTATGAAAAAATCACTTTTTCTTGCAGCAAGTATGTTTGAGCATTACCTTCTATGATTCACTAATCACAAGTGACATGAATTATATCACTCGCAAAGTGTTTTCCCACTTTTTGTTTAGGATGCTGAGAGGACTACAAAGTCATCATTTATAAATTATTCAAGTTTTGAAATTAATGCGCATTTACTTTCTCGACTACAATCCATGCATGAGTTCAAGGATGAATTTACACCAGAAAGATATAAACTATATATTGTTCCACACTAGTCGAACAGAGTCCATGTATTTCATGGACTGCTTCGCACCAAACTCATGTAATCCTTGAAGTTACTAGTCAACCTTGAATTGAAAGAGATAGTCCACGAAGTTCATGAGATTCACTACATCAGAGGAGTGCAGTCTATGAAGTTCATGGACTAATTTGTACCAAAATGATGTAATTCTTGTAGTTCATGAGCTCCTCAAGATTAGAGGTATGAAGTCTATATAACTCATAGACTTCTCCGTATTCAAAGAGTATAGTCCTTGGAATTCAGGCATTGTTCGTCTCTTGACCATAATCGTCTCTTGAACTATGACGAACAATTTTTATGTAAGGTTGACTGTACAATATTAGAATGAGAATATGAAATTTATATATCTATTGATAGTTACTTCTTGACTTAACAAGAATTAAAAGTACTTGATATTAATATAATTATTTGTTGGTAATCAGCTTTGTGATCTTATCATGAACCTATAACATTGTACATCAAATTACAGTAATTTCTGCAACGCTCTACATGAATTCAATCAAAAGATGTAACTTCTGTGTAGATTATTAAACAATAATTCTACCTCCAAGTACAAAGAAAGGTTTAAGATAATGTTCATGAAAACTTATTTGATATTGTATTGGATCTCACAATATGAAGAAATAAAATAGTAGCTCACAACTCCTAAGTATATACTTATGGATCCCTCAATCGCAACTCCATATCTTAAGAATCTTAATTGATATTTTTCTAGAAATTGTTAAAACTATTTTAAATTATTTCATGTGAATTCTGAAATTCATGATATTCTAGAATGTAACATTTTTTTATCCTCCATATCATCTAGAGTTGAGTGGTCTCAAAATAAGAACTCATTAACGAGTTTGTTTGTTGCTGTTACGGCTGTTCCATCTCTCATGGACGTCTTAAGAGAGGACGATATGTTTCTAATCAAGGAAAGATACGTCTGACTGCAAAAACTATGATCCAAGTTCATATGAATTCAAGAGGATTGAATTCTAAATGGTTTATTGAATCTGATTATTATAAAAATATGGTCATGTATTTATCTTTACGTGTAAACACATTAACCTTTGTCTGTTTGAAGAGTAATTGAATGTTAATTTATCTTGTCAATTCATTCATCTGGAGCTAGTTGTAAGATATTATTTATGTTATAGTTTTGATAATAAATTCTAATAAATTACAATAATCAGTGCACACAAATTTATGATTTGTAAATATTCTAGTGAAAAATACTATAAAGTTAACACTCCATAGTTTTTTTAAAGTTGACTCGATGCACAACTCATCATTTCAATGATGCACAATGATCAAAAAATGACTTTTCTCCGTATGGCTGCATATCCTCTATTGTTGCTGTCATGCATGCTAGAGATGATAGCATTTACATCACAACAACAACAACTGTACTTTCTCCGAATCAACAAGAAGAATTGGCGAGCGCATCAGTTAGTAATGTTTTTTCGATGCTCAAGGACCAAATGTACAATCATGAGTTTAATTTATCATTAATAAATCTATTAATGATGCACATGCTGAATATAGCACAATTGAGGTGCAATTTGCACTTTTTGTGTCTATTCATGAAGTGAACTAGGTGTTCCAGATATATGTTGTCTGGTTTGAATCTCGACTTGAATTTTAGATGGTGTATAGTACTTTTGGTTGCAAAACTTGTTTTTGTTACAAACAAAAATGTATATTTAATGTTGTATGTATCTTGTGTCATTGTAGAATTGTAGAATTAGACCGTGTTATTGATGATTTTCACTTGGCACGGACTTGATATTTATTCTATCTAGCAAATTTGTTGAAAACTTCTATAGTTTGCATATACATACGAACTTTTATGAATATGTTTCTACATTTGCTTGAGTGTTCTTGCATGTCGTCAGCAAGTGAAGGTGAAATAAATTAGAGCATTGTGGGGTTAGTGTTGTCTTTCGTCAACTATTGCATGAATTTAAATGGATTGTAGCTTTTGTCCAACTGTTTGCTTTCAGTTCAAATAGATCTTGAATGACAATACGTTAGTTCTCACTTTTATAATTTTATCTCTATTTGTGACCCTAAACTTACTTCTAGAACTCACACAATGAATTTTCTCTATCATTTTCTCGCAAAATTAGTTTCTTGAAGCAACAATTCTTTACGTTCATAGAGAATCAACTTTCTTGCACTTGCTATTCATGACGTACATGATCAATCTATCTCGTCGTTTGATTATTACTCTCGATAGTCATTGTACTTGCAACTTGCTGTTTTGTTGTCTGTTTATTAGTTTTGGACTTTTGCTCTATGTCGTTGGTTGTGAGATTGTTGACGGACATTGTTGGTTTGTTTACATTCCAATTCTAACACCTATATCGATATAAGTCAAGAGCATAGTCCATGGATATAGTTATTGGTGCTTTGGACAATTTGTCACCAAATACTACAACTTGTGAGATTTCTACATATCGTAGCTCTCATTTAGTACAACTTATAACTTCTATTATTATTGTCTATCACGTTGTTATGGTGTTAAACTTCAGAGCCAACTCTAGAGTAGCATGTAATTGCAAGTCGAAGAAAGAAAACTATTGAAAGGTTTGAAGAGTAATATCTCTTTCATGATCTGTGTGATGTTCGGTGATGAACTATAAGATGTTTACTCATTTTTCTTGTGGATCACATGTTACAATTTGTAGAACTATTTTATGGACATAGAGAGCATTCGTACATCAAGTGTGCAGATGTTTGTTAGTCAGAATGTGTCTCTTCTAGACAAATATTTTAAGTTTATCGTACATGTGTTTTATGTTTAGGCTTCATAACTTGACGGATGCAAGAAATAACTTTCTTGATAACCAATAGAAATCGTGTTTGGAGAACTCCATGTACGTTTCAAAGAAAAAGTAAAAGAACTGAAAAGTCAAAAAATGAACCAAGAAAATATATCACAAGTTTTGTAAATGTAAAATTTGCAGTACGTCATTATCACTAGTCTGAAATTCAAAATTCAAAATAGCACTGAAAACCAACCCATTGAACAACGAACAACACATAGGAAGGGAATGGAATTGCTTGGCTTGGAGAGAAGAAGAAGCAAAAAACCTTCACTTGGCAAAAATGCACAATCAAGGGAAGAGCTCACTCACCATCACACGCTTCAAAGGCAAGAGAATGAAAAGAGTTCCATTTTCAGAACTCAGGAATGGCTTTATGTATTGTCAATGGCCTTTGCGCAGCTGCCAATACAGAAGTTGGGCAACTGCTCCACTGGAAAATAATTTCGAATTTCGAATTTCGAATTATTTTGATTACAGTGTGTGGCTGAGAATAACCCTCGGCATTTGGGCTCTTTTGATTTTTACATTGATTGAAAACTGAACATATTTTCTCAAAATGTTGCGCATGGTAGCTACCATCGTTACCAATTTTGTCAGAAATGATGCTATGACCACGCAGAAATCTTCTGGCACGTTTAGTCTCGGTAGCCCAGAGTTTACACCCGCTAAACAGGATTTGAATGTGGGTAACCCAAACCCCCTTGTACTACGAGAGCGGGTTTAACCAAGTGATATAAACCCATGAGTTGATGCGTAATTCGATTTTCGATTTTATTTTTGTTATGGTTTTATTATTTTGTATTTTTGTATTTTACTTGTTCTATTTACTTGTTCTATTCTGCTTTTTCTTTTTGATTTTACTAATATGAATATTCATAATCAATATGATTAAGAATTATACAGGACAGACTTATACGTGTGATTCTAAACATTCATAGTTAATATGATTTACACTAATGATTTCACACACGTATCAATGTGGATTAGTAATTTGCTAAGGACGTGGCTAATATTTATATGTATTTCATAAAACCTAAATGATTTATATGACCGCACCTTTAATATATTTATCAAACTTGATTTTAATTTTGTAAATTATTATATTTAATCAAAATCTTGAATTAAAAAAATAAAATAGCTAATTATACATATAAAATCGTTTTGAACTACATTTTGCCTGTAGATACATGACAGAATGTTGACATGCACATCGCACCTTCAGATAACATTGCATTTTGGACATGCTGGAGTCGATATGTTTGGGGACGGGTGGGGTCAACTCCAAACATATTAGAAGGGCGGTAAAGTAATTGTCTGAGTCAGCCACGGAGCTCCTTCCGACAAGGGATTCCCAATTCACGTCCGGACCCAGCAGAATTCTAAGCCCCTTCATCAGAACAAGTATTCGAGCGACGTCACCGGAACAAGTATGGTTGCCAAAAGACGATTCAGGTCGGTAGGAAAAAGGGTGCGTCAACTGCAGGGTTCGAACCTACGCGGGCAATGCCCAACAGATTTCAAGTCTGTCGCCTTAACCACTCGGCCAAATTGACGTTGTTGTCTTCAAGTAGAGGAATAACCTATATGTATGGTTAATTGGTTCCAATGTTCTCCGGAAAACAGAAAAGTACGCGAGCTGAACTTAACCTGGATCGACGGATCGACGGTACTTGACAGATAGCTTCAGGAGTGTGAACCGTCTTGATGTTGATCATGACTTGTGCAGAGCAGCTGGATGGACAAACGCGACGACACAAGAGTACTCGATCGTTATCACGTCAATGATTCTAACAAGTTCGACTGCAAAGTGGGAATGTGGAGTTACATATACAGGGGCCACAGGTACGATGTTGCCATTGCTTCTCCTTACCACGCCGTATTTCCCACTACCGGGATTATTCTACATTTTGTATGAATTATATAATTGGATGATCATTTGATTATTAGCGTAGTTTCATTTGATTATTACTTGATTATGACTATGATCGTTTAACAGGGGGTGTCACATAATCATAGGGCGTCCTAATATTAAATTCAGCTTGTCCATGGTAGACTGTAATTCCACATGTCACTTCCACTTCCGGTGCTCTTCATGCTCCTGCTTTCACGAGAGGGGTTTTCCTCCAACGGTCGGAGTTTGTAGTTAATCAAAACGTGTGCGTTATCGGACAAGGTATAATTTATGAATATTCGGAAATACCTGTCATATCGGTATGGCCGCTCACACACCATGTGA
Source organism: Asterella californica (assembly GCA_036924285.1). Taxonomy (NCBI): domain Eukaryota; kingdom Viridiplantae; phylum Streptophyta; class Marchantiopsida; order Marchantiales; family Aytoniaceae; genus Asterella; species Asterella californica. The sequence goes on from JAYKYS010000003.1 coordinate 7,342,980, forward strand.
AAGCCACAAATTTACTTGACTGCAACTCCAATACGTTTGTCGGATTGATCTCACTTCTCTTAACATTTTCTTTCATGTGAAAACTAAACAAAATAATTAAATTAAATTAAATTTTCTGTGCAAATACATGATCGGTTGATGTTCTTCACGTCTTGCATTCAGATGACATAATATTTTGACCGACTGAACCTACTATTGCCGGTCAGAGATATGATCAAATAATATAAAATTAAAAAATCAAATCAAATCCAAAAATAAATTAAAAATATGTTCAAGTAAACTCTAGCATAAACTTTTGAACTTATTAAATAATAAATGATAAATGATAAATAGTAAATGTTTAATCTTGTCCTTTTATCTCTTCTAGGGACATCGGACTGTCCTTTGTGAGTAACCACAGCGTACCCGCATCAGTTTCACACGACAACGACTTTGTTGCACCTCCAACCGAGAGCAGGAAGGTTTGAACCCCAGACTTTTCGCTTAGAGGTCTGGGACTCAACCATCTCAGCTACCGAACTTCGTAGCTGAGATATGATATTACTTGTCCCTTGGGATCTTCGAGGAACATGAGATTATCCATGTGAGTCCACCACAGCGAGACTCAGACCAGAAGCTTCATTAACAGTTTGTAACAGTATGCACCTCCAACCGTGCCAACAAGAGATTAAACTCACTATCTTTCTCTTAGAGGAATGTAGGCTAAACCACTTGAGACATTGATCTTGTCCTAAGGACTATGAGGACACTATCCTTAGAGCACTCTGCTCACACTCGAGTTGCGGCCATGGGAAGGTTTGCTCGGAGCGTTGTTCTAGCTGTTATCTCCATACTTCAATGATTTTCGGCGCCTAACATGACTTACTGATGTGAGGGAGCGGGACGCGCGCGGAGAGAGGACGGAGAGATCTGCGGGAGCTTTAGAGTGAGAGGGGGAGGGTGTTAGAGTGTGATAGGGGTTATTTTTCTTCTTTTTCATCTTGTTTTTTTTCTTTTTTTTGATTTTAGAATTGACACATTTGGTGGAAAGATGAGTGAGTATTAAATAGTTTCTGATTTTCTGAGAAGTTAGGGTTAGAGAGTGTTCATTTTAGGGTTTCTTGTGAGACTTTTGACAGTTTTTTACAGTTTCTGTCACATTTATTGTATTTGTTTCTCTCTATCTTTACATATCAGGGTTCAGGGTTCTTCTTTCTTTTTTTCTTCTTCTTTTTTTCTTTTTTTCTTCGTTTTCTCTCTTTTTATTTTTGTTGTTTTTATTCTTCTATGTTCTTTTTTCTTTTTTGGAGATGTTTTTGTTACGATTATCGTTTGATCGGATATCATTTTTTCTTTAACTATGGGTACTCTCTCTCCCATGAGATCGAGATTGATTCGAGACACACCATGTCCGGTGTGCTATCAGTTATTTACTTCGCAAGGGTTAAAATCTCATGTGGGAAAGATGCACAAGAGCTATGATACGACCACATGGGATGCCCAGGTTAGCCTAGATCGGAGGTCTACACGTGCAGTCACTATGGCACCATTAGCCCTTCTTCCTGGAGTTCTTCCAGAGTCGTGGGAGTGGATGAGAGTCCACTCTGGCACTATTCTGAGTTTGTTCGAGACGAGTTTCCCTTGTCCGCGTTTGTTTCATCGGTTACCTCGTGCTCTTCATGACGAGGTGAGACAAGCATTTCGTCTATCTCTCGACATGTTGGCACGGAACACCAAGGACGAGGCGGCGTGGTTACTATTTCTTCTACTTCCTTATTGGTGTCTCCGCTATACTCGAGGTAGCAGAGGAGGACATCGGGAGATGGCGGCCTGTCTTCGGAGATTCCGTGCTGGTGATTGGGCGGCCTTACAGGAGGAATCAGTCCGTGCGGTACGAGGTAAGTGTGAGTTTGTCTCTACAAGCGATGCTTCATCTTTCGCTCGCATACGACGCTGTAGGATGTTAGATCAGGCTGGAGAGTACAGTAGAGCTGCTAGAGCACTACATCCTTTGTCATTGGCATGTCTTACCGAGGAGACTATCGTTGCGTTGCGTTCCCTTCACCTCTCACCGGTTGATCCCTCACCACTTGAGGTTCAAGACTATCAGCCTGAGGAGCCATTATGTGTCGATAGATCTTTGTTTGTCCGAGCCTTGTGTACAGCTCCACGTTTATACTCTGGAGGTCTGTCTGGGATGGTCTACGAGCACCTACGAGATTGTTTTCAGACAGACGACCCCTCTAGTGGTTTCACGGAGCTTTTTCAGGTAGCGGCAGTAGTAGCTTAGGGACATATTCCTCAGTCTATAGCTCAGGTACTAGGGACAGCTAGACTTTTGGCCATGACGAAGGATGGAGGAGGGATTCGACCGATAGTCATCGGCGAGATTCTCTTATGACTTATCAGTCGTACCATTGTCCTTCAGCTTCGAGATACTTTTCAGGACCACCTTTACCCACATCAGTTTGGAGTTGCGACACCGGGAGGTTGTGAGTCTGTGTCTTTCGACATTAGAGCTCTCTTGGACATCCATCCCGATTGGCTTGTCCTACAAGTGGACGTGGAAAACACCTTTAATAGCGTTTGCCGCGCTTCCATCTTTAGAGAGCTCATGAATGGTGAGGGATCTTTGCCGGGTCTGATCCCTTTCGTGCTATCTTCTATGGTTCTCCTTCTTCTCTTTACTACCAGCACGGTCCTACGATAGATGGGGTTACAGTCATCAGCTCCGCTGCAGGTACTCGTCAGGGAGATCCTTTGGGTGGACCCCTCTTTGCCTTAGCTCACTACAGAGCTCTCTTGGCCACCGCCTTGGCTGCTCCAGGTTGTGTTTTTCCATCTCTAGCTGATGATACGCACATCGTAGGTCCGACGGACCAAATCGGTGTTGTCTTTGACCACCTTGTCTCTCAATTGGCCTTGGTAGGGCTGAGGATGAAGGTGTCAAAGTGCAAGACTTGGTCTCCCATAGGTATACCGTCGAACCTACAGCTCCCGGAGGGATTTTTTATCCACTGATGGTTTACGCATCCTCGGAGTACATGTGGGTACAGAAGACTTTGTCTCTCGATTCTTAGATGTTTCCCTAGCGGAGGACGTTTTGCATATTGAAGATCTCCCTATATTGGAGGATCCTCAAGTTGCCTTTGGTATCCTTTACTCTTCTATTGCGCGACGTCGTAGTTACTTACTCCGCACAGTACCTCCATGTCCTATCTTCATCTCGCGCCTTAGAGAGTTTGATAGGAAGATCATGAGGGTGTTTGACGACATCATAGGACCGGGGACTTTTGATTGTGTGGCAGGACCTCTCGCACGTAGACAGACATCTTTGTCGATATCATGTGGCGGGGTGGGCTTATTATTCATGGAGGAGACTGCTCCGGCAGCCTTTTTGAGTAGTTGGACCCTATCAGCACCTTGGCTCTGTTGTCGTTTTCTCGGGCGAGATAGACTTATTCTAGAGAGCTACGTGACAGAGGTGGAGGATGGTTCTTATCCACTACAGATGTGTCTTCGTGAGGCAAGAGATGTTTTGACCCTTGAGACACGTGAGGCACACCTTCGATTCGATACCTTAGCTTCCGATGGATCTCGCGGACTACAGTCTTCTCTAACGGGGCACCACTTCCAGCAGGTTCTCCATGCTCTCTTAGTGGATCCTTCCATCTCACGGGATACTAGAGCTCGACTCCGCTCTTGTTCGGACAAGGGTGCAAGCTCTTGACTCATAGCTCGACCTTGCATTAGAGCGTTCCGACTCGCACCGATTATCTTCTCTACAGCGATGAGGTTCCGCCTAGGCTTAGTACAACTTGTTGCTTCGGCGGTACCAAGTCTAGGCGGAACCACTTGCGAGTGCGGTGTCTCGCTCGACACATCGAGTCGCCATCTTGCTCGATGTCCTCATGGTGAAGAGCAGATAGCTACCCACGATGCCATCAGATACGTCGTGTTTGTCTTAGCACGGGAAAGCGATCACATGATGTGGAGAGAGCGTTGGTATGTCCTTCAGACAGGAGGATCAGTGAGAGCTGACTTGTACATGATGAGAGAGGATCAGGTCTCAGTGGCTGATGTGGTTGTCACGGATCCGACACGGGACTCAGTGGCGGCACAAGTGATCACTCATCTCCCAAGATGGACTATAGGCGTGGCGACAACAGCGAAGGTGACCAAGTATAGAAGTATGCAAGTGGGACATCGCTTCATCCTTTTAGCTTTGGAGATATACGGATCGACAGGTTCAGAGTTCGACATCTTTCTGAGAGACTGTGCTAGAGTCTATCATGAGAGGCGCCAAGGAGTACCACTTTCTCTTTCTTTCTGCACCATGTTTTTTGGACAGCGAGTTTTCATTGCTCTACAGAGAGCTTTAGCAGGAGCAGTTCACAGGAGGGCAATCGCAGTAGGTGATGCCTCTTCAGGTGCGCCAGTTGTTTTTAGAGATACTGATTTTTTTATCTCCGACATTATAGATGCGACAGACGATTGTAGAGCTACTGATAGCGGGGCTTAGCCCCGATGTTCTTCCCTTCGGGGTGGTTGTTGCTTGGCCCTTCGGGTCATTCTTTCCCTTGTGAGGATTGATGGGGTCTTCCCATCCGTTTGCTATTCATTGGGTCTCGTTTTTCCTTCTGTCCCATGTACGAAGAACTGTACCTGGTTCAGTCATCCCACACTCAAACCTGTATAACGAGAGAAAGAAATGCATTATGCTGGGAATCAGCTTCGTCGGGGAATTCACTGCACAGTGGTTAGCCACGAGGAGCCGAGTTAGGGGTAGAAGAGAAACGTAGCAGTGTTAAAGCCCATGTGAACTTTATTGATGATAACTAGAATAGTCAGCATCTTTACTGAATTATGTTTAGTTTTATCGAAGGAGTATCAGTTTTCAGGTACAGCTTACTTTACTCGAGTTAAATAAGCGTCCTCTCTTTCTGTGTTACAAACGTGGAAGGTATTACGATCACTTAAATTTTGGATTTAATTATCTGGTTAGTTGTGAACGAAAACTTAGCATGTTTGGACGTAAGATAAATTGAGTCTATCGTGTACAGAAGTTAAACAACTTAAACAGCAGCCCTAGGACCCTACACATCAAGTCGTTGTAGTATAGTGGTAAGTATTCCCGCCTGTCACGCGGGTGACCCGGGTTCGATCCCCGGCAGCGGCGCTTTTCTTCTTTTTGGCTTGTAACGAATATGACTGTTCTAGAGCTCTATCGTCTTTGTCTGTAGGCTTGCGAACCTGTCACTTAGTCACTGCCTATTTCTTCTCTGTCGTTTCCAGGATTCAAGTAACGTACATTTTATAATACCCGCAGGTTTAATCCACAATCCCTCTATATTTTCTCGTTTCATTTTACTTGAATGCCCAATCTTCCTCTTTTTCTCTTTCGTTTTTTGGATTAAAGTAACATACCGTTTATAATACGGGCAGGTTTAGTGTTTAAAGATCATGAGTAGAATCTACGGGTGCAAAGTAAGGTTTGAAGAAGATAATGGGTAGGGTTAAAAGTAAAGATACACTTGTTAGTAACCTCTTGTACTTGTACTTTATGCAGCACGTGAATTTACTCTTGGTTTATGGGTTATGTGTAGATCTATGTCTGGTTATCATTTAATGGTTATAAATATCATAAATACTTAATATATAATTTATACATAACTAGGTGCTGCGATTGCAATGAAATTTTAGAGCTATGCATTTGAGATTTATCCAGATTTGAACTCTTCCTCTCTTCCTCTAACGTTCATGTAGTAGGATAAATACACTCAAGAAAAAAAGTTTAATTTTTATAGGATTCACAATCGAGAAATAGTTATGCATAATCTCTCCAAGAGACATTTAAAACTAGTTTAGATATACAACAACAAACTATATGAGATGAATTCATAATTTAATTATAGATATGCTATATTAAATCTTAGGTGTAGATATAAAGTGAAAAACCTATTTTTCTCTATTTATTTTAGGTTAGAAAACAACTATTTTTTGTTTCAAAAATCACTAAATTTTTATTTCAAATTGTGGATATTAAATAATTAATGTGAAGTTAATCACATACTGTAAAGCTATGGGAGAGCTTTGATTTAAATCATAATTTAACCGATTTGGTTCTTGTAAAAAAGTCTTATCGACAAAAGTAAATAATTATAAGTGTTCATTTCTTTGTCCTTAGCTAGCCCATCATATGAAAACATCCTGTCTACAAGTATATAACGGGACACCTGGGCTTTATACCAAAAGTCTATGTGCGGAAAATGGAAAAAATTTCTCACATTCTCTTTCGTCTTTTGTCCTATTCTCATTTCAACAGATCCACTGTTAGCTATACAAATGCATAGCAACCATTCTATTTGTTGGATTACAAAAACAAACACAAGTTCCCAAAAGCCGGTTAGGGATATTCATTGTGATGCTTTCTACTTCCATAAGCTGCTGAGCTTTCACAGACTGAACCCTTAGAGGATCTGACTCCAAGCAGCCCAGGGCTACAGGGAGATGTTGCTACCAACAAGCTAATATACAAACAATAAAATAATATTCAAATAGAATAATATGCATGCAAGATCGACTTGTGGGAATTTTTGCTCGTTTGTTGCTATCAAGAAAATATATAAATATTAAATAAAAGTTATATATTAGTTAATAAAAATCAAAATATTTTATAATATACACTGTTAGCGATAAAAGCCAAAGGCAAAAGTTCTCAAGAAGTTAATGTTCATGCATAATTTGTCTGGGGCAAATGCAGCAGCACGTCCTGGTTATCTTTGGGTGACTCTCTGTTGTCTCTGTATAACCATGAACAATATAGCCTACTTAACATGCAATATTCATCCAGATGGGAGTCAACCCAACGTTAGTGTGTTAAAATTTGGACGAGCTGTTTACCACCCAGCTGGAATAGCTCAGTTGGTTAGAGCGTGCGGCTGTTAACCGCAAGGTCGGAGGTTCGACCCCTCCTTCTAGCGAAATAGAAATCTGTTCGTAAGTTGCTGGAATGCTTGACAGCGGTGCCCTTGGCAGGAATCAGTTACTTCACATCCGAATTGTCCCTTTTATATTTATCCATTCTATTCTCTTTTTCCATGCTGCAGATTCATGCTTCAAAGTTCTATGATGCGGTATGAGGCAGAGACATGAACGATATATCCGTTTACGGTGTGGCCCAGTGGACAAGGTGCCTGCCTACAGAGCAGGAAATATAGGGTCCGATCCCCAGCATGATCGATAACCTTGGCTGAAATTGTGTGTTCATCTTGCAGTATAGAGTATTATTTTTCTGCTTAAGTTTTGTGTTCATCTTGCAGAATAGAGTATTATTTGTGTCCTTACATTTTTGAATGTGTAGCGGAAGGTTCTGCACGCAGTGGCCTTAGAGCCCCGAACACTGGAAACGGGCTTGGAAGATCCAGTCCCAAGTCTCTTCGAAACCAAACTGTCCAAAAAATGCCACGAGTGAAAATTTAACGTTAACGTGTACCCGCGATGATATCCCTTGAGAACTCATCGTTTGTCGTATTTTCTCGTCCATCAGGCCAAGAAGATGAACGTGCACCCGCGATAAATATACCATGAAAACTCATCGTCTATCGTCTCTTTGTCCATCACTCCAGAAGGTGACTGGTTGCCAGGCTTATTTACAGTGCTCCGGTGGAGATACCCTTACGAGCTTAAATCGCTATCACGAAGGTAAACCCCAGCCCGAAGAAGTGCCTTACGCTCGTAAGGCATGTAATCGAGCAGAGAGAGCTTTTCATGACATTTTGTCCTTTGTCCGTTCGAGAAAAAAAAGGCTTTCGTAGCATTTTGTCCTTTGTCCCTTATTTGACGTGGACAAAGTTCGGCCCCTTGCTGGTTATCTTACGTGTTTTGCTCGTGACCTTATGCAACTTGACACAAATTTTCTCAATGTTTTACAAAGCGCTTTAACCTCGAGAACGAACAAGAATTTAGACAAGCTTTGAAAGATCTAAAGGACAATAGTAAACGTTACGCAATGAATAACAAACGAATGGAAAGAACTCATCAAGTAGTACAAGAAAAAGAAGTACCTCAAGAGCTAAACAACCAATACCCCAAAGGGAGAAATAAAATCAGAGCCAGACCCCGTTATTTGTAGCTCTAAAGTCGTCCATAGTTCTTAAAATATCACACATTAATAATAAATCAAAATTCTTGCATACAATATGTGTATATGAAGTAACATCGCTTATTACAATTGCTCTCTTGTGGATCGCGTCCGTTAAAGCCCTCTGTGGCTTTGTGAAGAGGGTGGAGTCAGGGTCAGTAGTAAACTGGATCAAGTCTGGGACATGTCTGGACCGTGTGGCCCAATGGATAAGGTGCCTGCCTACGGAGCAGGAGATTCTGGGTTCGATCCCCAGCATGGTCGTAGTTTCTCGTCGAATCCTTTTTGCCCGCCTGTTGCAATAGGCTACCGTATGTGTGTACGAGGAAGGTTTTGATGCGGGATGCCAGATAAAGTTATAAACGTACTCATGGGACGCGACCCAACATCCATATATAAGTCATCACTAGAGACGAATAATAATAATGGCTACGCTTGCAATTACGGAGCAATGAGTTAGCAATTTATCCGGATATAACCCAAATTTTTCTTCATTTCTACCGTTGCTCCGCATGCTACACCGTAATTTAACTGTATTTTACACGGCAATCTTTCTTTTTCTTTCCTTTTCTATAATCGATGGAAAAAGTTGAATGTTTTCTAAACGGCTGAATGATTTATGACCTTGCCCTTCTGCAAAGAAAAGGGTTGGTTACTCAGAGTGAATGCAGACTTCTTAATTTATCACCTAACCCTTCTGGCAGGGAAATTTAGGTGATAAATTAAGCTGATATAAAATCTACTCTTTTACAAGACAGCCAGCCGGACAATGGGTCTTGTCTGGAAGTTGCGGCATGCACGTAGTATGTAATATTTAAGTTATAAATAAGTTTCAATTCAAAAGTTATTTTGTATTTATTTTATAATATTTACAGAGTTATAATTAACACTTTATAAATGATATATATCTCACATTGATTTATTGATATTTATTTTTTGACCTGCAGTATCCGGTCTTCACTCTACTGTTGGGTCCAATTGCTCTCTGAGATTTTTGTCCTTGTGCTTCGCTTTTCGTTTTCTTTTCTTCGGGGCAAAAGTGCATGTTGCATGCGTATTCAGTTTATTCAGTATTGCAGGCGCGGTTCACAGGAGGGTCATTGCAGTAGACAATGTTACTTCATGTGCACATGTTGTTACAGGACCACTGACTTATCTGTTTTTGATATTATAGAGACGATAGGTGACCTTAGAGCTATTGATAACTGAGTTTAGTCTCGATATTCTTCCTTTCTGGGTGTTAGTTGTTTGGTCCTTCAGTACTTCTTTCCCTTGTAAAGATTGATGGGGTCTTCTCATCTGTTTGCTATTCATTGTGTTGCGTTTCCCTTCAATTTGATAATAGTTTTTTTTCCTTTTCTGATATAAAATATTAATTATACACACGACTCTATTATTTAGATCTTTTTTCTTCGTTTGGAGCTTGTTATAACCGAATGCTGTTATCCTTGTACGGACTGAACTCTCCCTGCAGGAATACTCGACCTCGTGCCACACATGCTATGGGACGATGAGGCTGCAAACAAGCTAATGCTCATTAGCTAAGTTTTGTCATAGCTTGTATACTTTACTTTCTATTTCAGATTGGAGAGTTGAACGCATCATGGTATACACTGTTTTATTCACCTCCACTCTGTTCAGCTTTTGTATTTCAGTGCAATTGAATAATTTTCTCAGCTGGATGAATCATGTCTGTGATTTTCTTGATGTTGTTTCAGTCTGATAATCCAAACACTCCTCTAATTCTCTATGTAATTAATTGAGTATTGATTGATATTGATTTTAAACAGTACAAATAGTTTTGAATTCATCCAGTATTCATTGTATTTTTTGGCCATACTATGTACAATATACAGTATTTTTATTTTATAACTGTGACAAGAGTCTACTTCACACCTGTAGCCGCAAGTCTCAACTTGGATTATTACCAAAGATCGAAGGAATCTCAAGGCAGTTTGTGGGATCCCTTTCCCTGGCACGAGACAAGTGCAAGTATCAGGAATAATGAATTGAAGGGGGCTAAAACTGGGAAGAAAGTGTAAGGGATGATTTCTACGAGAGAAAGCAAGATTAGTATCCTTTTAGAAATTGGTTAATATATAATCACGACTGTATTCTCTTTGCAGTGATAGTTTTATGGTTCACGAAAATCTCATGAGATAAATAATAATATTTATCATTTATCAATAACTATTGTTTATTTCTTTTTTATCTTAGAGAATCTTCTTTCTTTGCTTCTACACGAACTATTAATTCACAAAGGCAATAAAGCTTCAACCTACTCACACCAAAATCTAGGTATTCTTTTATTGTTTGATCGACAAGATCACATCACACACAAATAAAACTTCTCTAAATCTGGAATAAGTAATCTTAATACAGGTTGAAATATCTACTCCATTTTTGGGCGAGGAAAGTTGCGCAACTTCCTCTCGAGATCTACAACTGTCATGGTAGATAAGTCGTAAAGAGCACCTTGAAACGTTCCCCTTTTGGGTGTTGGTTGCTTGGCCTTGTGGGACCTTCTTTCCCTTGTTTGGCTTGATGGGGTCTTCTATCCGTTTGGTATCCATTGCGTCGCACTTTCCCTTGAACGTTGCAGGGATAATGCTCATTCAAGAGTAGAACCATCATGCGTGGAAATGCAGTCTTGCCATTCCGGTGGGACTGCCTGCCATGCCATTGGCGCAGGCTATAAAAATTCGCGCCTTCATCACTCACCGGAACGGAACCCAACCAGAACCACGGTCTACAGTTCAACCACGTGAGCGCCTCTGACACCACTCAAGTGGTAAATATCATGGGAAGCCACGCGGGAGGTAGCACTCAACTACAGTACTGTCATACCCGGCCCTCTCTTGCCGAAAACCCATAACCCGGCTGATCCGGTTGTCTTCTGACTTGCAACGTTCTTGCCGAGAACCGTTCTTCGGGTCTGCCCGCAGGCAGGCAGCAAGCATTTGCGGTTCTCTGCTCTGCAGAAAACCGCAAATGCTCACAAACCTGCCATGGCCACGACAAAAGCCAAAAGCCAGTCCTGAAACCAGCAGGCAAGGCCAGGCCAGGCAAGGCCAGATTGTTCGCAGCACGGTTCTTTTCTTTCACCGTGTACTCCTCCACTCTGGGGGTTCTTGGCACCTACAGTAGGCATGGAACGTCTACGTGGTAGAACGAATAAGGTTTACGTGGTGGGGATAGTAGCGACCGAAGAAGAGAAGCGCGAAAGAAGTCAAGAACCGGCCAGCGATTTCTGTATATCTTCTCCAGCTCCGAAAGCGGCGTCGAAACCAAGCAGACGATGGAAACTATACTGTAGTTTGGAGACTGTATACAGTAAACGGAAGACAGAAGTCCACTGGAGCTGGAGAAGCGTCCCCGCGAAAGAACCATTCAAAGTGGTATCGACAAGAAACCATACCACTTAAAAACCAAAGACAGTTTAGAACCAAACCACATTACATAACCGAACCATTGGATCAAGACTGGCACTTAACCACTTACTCACAGGTTTATATACTCGAGAACAGTTCATGATAACATTAAATAATGAATAAATAATAAAAATAATGATATTCATTATTTTCATGATAACATTAACCAGCTTGCTGAGAGGATGAAACTTAGGTTAGATAGGTTGCACCCTCTTTTAATACTCAATTTGGAACCGATTAAAACTGGAATAGTTTAGAATAGAACCAAAACCAACTCACCTTGTTTGGAACTGCAGCTGTAGACTATATCTGAAATAAATTATCAGATTTATTACACGGCAAATTGAATGATCATAAAAAGTTTTCCGGGTTGGAAAGAAATTGATTGGTTTAATTTCTTTTATATCGGGGAGGTTCTCTGTTTCGCTTCTCTATTCTACTGTTTTTATTTGCTTCTGCGTCATAATGTACATTTTCATATTGATGCTAATAAATAACTCTATAGATTTGATCAGATAATTTTTAACAAATAGAAAAACAAAATAGAGAAATAAATATTCTCTTTCTTCTCTCTTCTCTTCTTTCTTGTCTTAAGAAATCATGGAAAATTAGTTTTTCTCATTTCTGGATTAGAATTAATCAGTTTGCTTTTAAGTGGATTATAAAAGGTACAGCTCATGGGGAGCTTTCATTTAAGTATTTACATTGACGGATGTCACCATTCTTCATTCTCAATCATTATGCATTTCGTTTTTAAGTTCCATAAGAACTTAAAAAACGAAAAGAGAGTAGCCGTAGAATAGGGCAAAAATCTGATCTGGTCAATGGTCTGTGTACCGAGTATTGAGTATGTAGAGAGAGAGAAAAAAAAACTAAACTATATTCGTTTTTAGTTTTTTGTTATAACCTAAATATTCTATATAATTTATATATAAACTCATATAAAATATAAAATAGTTTATGAGTATTAAATGATAACCAATCGAGAACAAGATACAGATGCAAATAAAACCCAAGAGCAGGAAAACTCGTTTCCAGAAGTATAGGATCGAGAACCAAGTACCATATAGGTATAAATAATGTATACAATAATTTAGTACCGAACCCTTCTAGTTGGAAGGGTTAAGTAATAAATTGAGGAAGCTGCACTCTTCTATCAGAAAATCGAAGAGGTGGGTAGCTATACCTCAATTTATCTCAGGTTTATCGCCAAGAGCATTTTCATTTTAACTGTTAATCCTTTTGGTTCTCTGAAAACGAACTCGCAGGAAAGAGATTTTCTGGTTATCAATACTATTTACAAGGGCATAAGGGTTTAACTTTGAAATTGGTTTGATTATACTCCTAATACGAATGCTGAGTTTTATTATACCTCTCTTAACGTTTGGTTGCTTTATCATATCCTCAACCTTTCAGCAACAACAGTTCTCCTGGTTATTGTGCCATGTCAACCGCTATCGAAGTTGCCATGTCAACTTGTATCCCAAATCGAGTCTTACATGTCACGCCTGACACGTCTCTTGTGCATGTATATTGTTCAGAACTTCTGTCGACTGAAGACTACTTCAGATGAGAATTTCTGTAGACGTGGAATAATTTGGAGAATGAGATAATCATCTAGGGAGTTGTAGGAGAACTCTGAAGCCTGCAAACGTATATTTTCGACAGAGGTGGATGTTTTTAAACCGATCTGTTGTGAACATATCTTTTCTCTACAAATAGTGGATGCGTGTAAATCAATCTGTTGTTTATAGTGAACTGCATAGATAACAGAGAGAGAAAAAGTAGAGTAAACTACATACATAGAAGGGTTTGTTAGCCTTGGATACATGTATATAAATTATAATAGATTCATGAAAGACGCAAATGGAGTAGGCGTTACTACGTTCTTAAAGATTAAAGGTCAAATTGTACAAGAATGCACACTTCTTTTATATTTCGTAATTTTAGTTTATGAACAGCATTTTTATCACGAAGAAGGATTTGGTCACTAATTAAAAGATTTACGTATTATTTTTAAGATGTAAGAGATGATTATACAGGTCATTTATCGGAACAAATGATAGAAGAGCTAAAGCTCAAACAAATAGATAGTAATAAGATGAATGAATTATAATTATAGATTTGTTCTTGAATAAATTACTGTCCTTATATAATTGAATCGTCTTCCACTTTACTTACACTTCAGAGAAAACTTGATGTTCTCACTCATATGTCTTACTCTTCCTTTACTCCACTCCCACCTTTTGCTTCCGATTGACCGAGTGCTTCTTGTATGAGCCAAGTTACCATCGAAGACGTTCGAGTGGTGTCTTGAGATCTCGAAGTGTCCTCTGTTTACAAGTTATATCGGGAGAGCATTGTACTCTGTGCAGGAACTTAGTTAGATTTTATTTATTATACATGGTTTAAATATATTTTCTAAATTTATCATAACTCTAGTCGATCTTAAGTCAATATGTGCATGCTCGATGAATTTCTGGAGAACTTTTGTTTCTTTAGTGATATCAGAAAATATACAGACGTTGAATTCATATACCAAGTGGATGGAAATAATTAAATATGCTATAAATATTAACTATTAGTCTATGCATGGAAACACGGACAGACAAAAATATAAACCATAAGACATGAATACACAATCGCACTGCCAAAAGTACAAGTCCTAAAATCTGAAGCTGTTTATATCTTAATTCACAGTGACTCTAATTTAGTACTTAACTCTTCTTGTCGAGAAGATTAAGTACTAAATTAAACCTCTGTATATTTACCTCCTCTATTGAAAGATAGAGGAGGTGAATAATATGCTCAGGTGCTCACCATTTGTTTTCATCTTAAGTCAAAAAGCAAAACTAGATCTCAGAACAGAGAAGTAGATTTAGCATGAAGTGGCTTTCACTGTCGATAGATTAGTCCTTATCTATGATTGATTATTTCGTAAGTTTAAGAGACGACCGTCTCCAGAAATTGGCTTGATCATACCCCCAATAGGTTCTGTGAGCTTGATCATACCCCTCTTAAGGATGTCTGGCTTGATCACACCCCTGACTGGCTATGGCCAGTAAAACCAGTCACTTTCTGATGTTATTCACTTTTGAGACTGCACATATCAAAGGAATGAGAATATGGATAGTCTACCGCGTTTTTAATGTTAAATATTTTAAATTACAGTGATATTTAGTCAAGACTGAAAATACTAAAATACTGAATCAAAAGATAAAATGACTGGTTCGCCTGTCAATAATCCTTCAGGGGTATGAATGATCAAGCAACCAAAAGTTTAGAGGGGTACGATAAAGCTCACGGAACCTACTGGGGGTATGATCAAGCCAATTTCTGCGACCGTCTCACATGGTGTTCTAGAGTATGATTATATTCACCTCGGCTATCTCGTGTTGGATATTATCTTGCCCACTGTTTGCTCACAGACTTGCATCCTTTGGGACAGTGCATATGAGGAGTTTTGTTCCAAATTTATGTTGCAAGATCGGCACAGATGATTACACAAAAACCATTCAGTGGCGGTAAATCCTGACGGTAGTCTCTTGGAAATGTCAAGTCGTTATCATAATAGAGACAGAAGGTGAACGCGATAGATTCAAGTGATGTCTTTTTCCTGTTTTTTCTGCCTCTGCGGTAATCTATTGTTAGGTATACATATTCATCTTCTTCCAAGTTCAGAAGAGGAGGAATATACATGTGGTTTAATATATTTTCTAATCTTTTCGCTGGGAAAAGTTAGATAATAATTAAATCTCAATTAAATTCTCTGATAGTTGTTTCTAGCTTCTCAAATATGTATTTTCTATAACAACAAGGAGACTGTTCCTCAGAAGTTTATGTTGCATGCATATATTTATTTAGTGTCACACTAAGTCGATGAAAATTAACCATTTGCCATTTGGGATATTGAATGCCTCATCATTTATGCCGTGTACTCTTTGGCCAAGTTTACTCTAGCAAAGAAATGATTTGCAGTATATAGAGCAATCTATTCCATGCTTGATTAGAATGGTCGAACGCAGTAACCTCTGATATTGGAAGCTCCAGAGAAAATACATTTATCGAATATTGATGGCAAATATGTCTTGTTTATCCCTTAGTAAAGAGTTGTTTATAGTCATCATGTGTAACTACTTTTGCTATGCGATAGTATAATTATATGTAGATTGTGAAAATCAGAAAAGAAGAAGCACTTTTTGTCGTGTAGCAAAACGGAAAGATGAAGTCGTTATGAAAACCTGCAAGAGAAAAGAAGGGGATAGATAATGATAAATCGTTAATGCATAGTCCAAAAATTCCATTGCAGACGTAGATACTTGTTAATCTTATGATGAAAAAGGTTTAAGAATGGTGTGTTTTGAATTATAAAGGGATGCAACCTCAAGGGCAAAAATGCCATAAAAGAAATAGATCGAACCACTTTACAAAGATCATAAACAAATTTATGCTCAACTTTTTACTTTAGTAAACTCCACAAATGCCTAAGAGTTTTCATAATTTTATAAAGATTTTATTGTAAAAGAGGTCATACCGGCAATGGCGCATGAAAAGATAGGAGAGCAAACACTACCTAGAGTAGTAACGCGAAACAATGAATAGTCAACGGATAGAAGAAGAAGAAGAAGACCCCATCAATCCTAGAGTAGTAGTTCGTTCGGACTCACACCGACTA
The DNA here is from genome assembly GCA_036924285.1 of Asterella californica. NCBI lineage: Eukaryota > Viridiplantae > Streptophyta > Marchantiopsida > Marchantiales > Aytoniaceae > Asterella > Asterella californica. The sequence goes on from JAYKYS010000003.1 coordinate 7,359,208, forward strand.
TTTTATATACAGCAATGAGATTCCGTCTAGACTTGGTCTTGTCTGTTGTTCCGACATTCTCTACATGCGAGTGCGGTGTCTCGCTGGACACCTCGAGTCGACACCTTGCTTGATGTCCTCATGTGGAGAGCGGGTAGCTATTCATGATGTCATCAGAGATGTTGTGTTTGCTATAGCACGGATAGTGGTTACATGATGTGAAGAGAGCGCCGATATGTCTTCAGATGAGAGTGTCAGTGAGAACTGATATGTACATGATGAGAGAGGATCATGTTAGTGGCATATGTCGTTGTCACAGATCCGACACGTGATTCGATGATGACACAAGTGATCACACATCTCTTAGAATGGATTGCATGCATAGAAGCAGCAGCGAATGTGATCAAATATAAGGGTATGCAAGAAAGACATTGCTCTATCATCTAGCTTTGAGATTTATGGATCGATAGTGTCAGAATTAGACGCTTTTATTTGAGATTGTGTCAAAACTATCATGAGAAGCGTCATGGATATCAACTTTTTCTTTTCTTTTGCACTATGTTCTTTAGACAACGAGTTTTCACTGCTCTAAAGAGAGTTTTAGCAAACGCGACCCACGAAAAACAATTGTAGTAGACAATGCACTTTATACACTTGTTGTATGCAGAGTTTTGATTTACCAAAATGTGTTATTTTAAAAGTGATAGACTACTTCAGAATTACTGATAGCGGAGTTTTAACCTCGATGTTCTTTTTACCTTCGAGGCGTTAGTTGCTTGGCACTTCGGGTCCCTCTTTGCTTCTTTCCTTTGTTCGAATTGATGAGATCTTTCCATCCGTGGCTATTCTTTGCGTCGGGTGTTTAAAAAGAATAGTAGTTCAGGAAAAAGTTGTGATGAAGAGGATGGAATAAACTCGGCTGACAAATATGGAAAGGGTTTTTGACCATGACTAACGTTCTGAATAAAGCTAACCCGAGAATATTTAGGACTCAGTAGAGGAACAGAAATCTTGAATTTGGCGGAATTCTCCAGGAGGTGGAGGGAAGAGCCACGCGTCAGCAATTCCCTCATCTCTCTTCCTCCCGCTCTGTGGCCCCGCAATCGCACTCTCCGCTCAAAGGGAGAGGAGTGCGAGAGATGCAAAACTGTATGCAGCCGCATGGCGGGACCCGTCTGCCGCATCTCCTCACTTTGTCGCGACAGCATCGACTCTAGGCTCTCTCGTCTCTCTCATGGACGCACTGACTGCGTCCGGACTCCCGTCGTCCTCTACGGACTTGGCAGGAGCACCGAAGCAGAATAAAATTATGGGTTTTTAGTTTACTGTTAGAAAGAAGGTAATGCCTGTGCTGGTAATGGTTGTGGCCAGGAACAGAGAAAAGGAACAAGTGCTCGACAAGCGAACCAAACCGCCTGAACGGAACTGGAGGGAGGGTGGCCGCGTAACGGCTAGTGGAGGAGAGAGGGTTGAAGGATTAGTAAAAGAGCAGAGGTGGTGGAGAACACAGTGTCATTTTCATCGTCGTCGTTGTCGTCATTCTCGCGGTGGAGGAGAATTAGCAGCCGAGTGGCTGGACTCGACTCGATTCCACCCGAACGCGATTCATAGTTCGCTCACTTCTTCACCAGGACAATCCGGGTCGACAGCATCAACTAGCAGCGAGTCGGGCTTGCTCGCTTTGGTCTGTTTGTGATGTTGATTTGATGTAAGCGCGGGACATCATTGAGAGCAGGAGGACGTTTGAGTTGATTAAATCAATCACTTCCACTCACCTTTCTATTGCTCAATCACTCACGCACGCATTCAGTCTCAGCCGTTGCGCGAGTGAGAGAGACAGCAGACGCAGGCACCTCTCTGAGGCTAAATCACCCACCCACGCACTCACTCTCAGCCGTTGCGCGAGTGAGAGGGAAGCAGACGCAGGCAAGTCAAGGAAGGAGTTGACTAGACTGGAATCTAGAGAGGAAAGGGACTGGACTGCGCTGGACAGGACTGGCTGGCGGGCTGGCTCCGCATGCATTTTCTACTTGCATCGTACAGTAGGCGGTAGTCCTTGAAAGACAGGAGAGCGGGCGGGCAGGAAGGGAGGCTGAGACGAGAGAGAGAGAGAGAGAGAGAGAGAGAGAGGTGGGAGGGACGGAGGGAAGTGGAGAAAGAAAGCAAGTAGGAAGAGGAAGGAAAGCATTTTTGATCGTTGTCTGAGTTGTAAAGAAACTCAAACTTCACGACTCATGACCGATCCTAAGGTTTCAACCATGAGCTGCCCATCTTCAACCATATCGTGCCGCGCTCCTGCTGCTTTCAGTTCTCTACCTCTAGTGTTTTCTCCCAGTTTGCGCTCTGTTTGGCTCTGTCACGAATACCGATTTCCGCGTACTTCGTGCTAGTAGTGTAGAATTAGTTCCGATCGCTAGTGAGAGCGCCCACCCGTTTCGAGTTTTCGCGAGACATTCCTTCCAACCAAGTCAATCATAGCACCAAGCAGACACGCTTTCTTGTTCTGATTTAGTGTGAGCGTGGCTACATGTCTATCTTTCGATCACTTGCGGTAAAGTCTGACACTTGAGCAATAATAATCAAAGTTCCTGTCCTGCTCGGTCCCGTTGAGTAGGTGACCCAGTTAACTCTGATTTAAGCAGCTTACTATCCAAATTCTGCAATGTCGCTCTATACCAGGCTACATTTACTCATGACTGGCACTAGTCTAGGAGCTGAGTTCATCTTTTGTGTGAGGTGGTGGGGTTCACGCCGGACGTGAATGACGAGACAAGCTCGTGAACCGTGGTGACGTCTTCGGCTCGAATCGAGCATTGTGGCTGGGTTCTTGAAGGTTCTGTTGGGTGCTAACTCTTTTTCGTTGTTCTGGTGGGTTTGCTTGCAGGGTTGCTTCAACTTCAAGGGTAGCGCCTCGAAGAGCAAGGAGGTCGCGTCCAAGACGCAAGTTAAAGTTTTGGGCTTAGGTGACACGGTGAACATGCAAGAAGCGACCATGGAGAAGGTCAGGGCTGACGATCTGACTCAGATTGCAGGTAGAAGTGAGAAAAAGACAGTGGTAGCCGACAAAGATTCAGCTAAGGATGTGCTGCTAGACAAGAACAAGGTTGTAGAAGCAAGTTCGGCCGATAATGCCGAGAATACACAACCGAACGAAGTCGGGAGGGAAAATTCCGCCACAGGTTTGCTGGAAGAATCAGCGGTCTGGACCACCGATACCGTCATAGGTCATACTGCGAACACTAGAAAAACTCCTTTCACGAGCTTGAGTCAGGTGGACGCGGATTTGGCTCTTGCCCGAGCACTTCAAGAACAGGTGTGCATTGTAATTCATAGAGGAGTTTGCTGGGTGGCTTGCTTAAATGGAACATGCGTTCGAGCTGTTGGCGAGGGGAGGAAGAGGTTATGTCCTGAAGAGACCGGTAGCCATATGTTACGAATCTTTTGCCTTCCTTTCCTGCCGTTGTCCTCCATTGCATTATCGTCTTGGCAATGAGAGCACCAAATTTTTTGTCGCTGATTAGTTGATACCACGTAAGCCCTCCCCATATTTTGCTTGACTTGCAGTTGCCTAGTTTCTACCTTTGAGACGACTCCAAAAGCGGGCGTCTTTAGTACGAAGTGAAGCGTTAGTATGGGTTATCCCACACAGAGTTCGTCTTTAGCTTTTCCATAACCCGTTTCTGCAGAAGGGACGGGTGTATATCTTTAGGGCTACCTTGTTTGACCGACTCATGTGGCATGCCTAGATGTTTCTCTTCTACCTTCTAACCGACATCTAACTGGTATTGGTCGACGACCGCAGGAAAGAGCCTACATGCTACTTCGCATGGGTGGCGAGACCAGTGATTTCGACAGCTCAGGCAGTGGGAGCTACGATGAAGAAGCTGAAGATGAGTTTGAAGACGACTTTGGTGGAGATCAGCTCGAGGGAGAGTCACGTAGTCAGTGGCAGGGATCAAGGAATTCGGACGTGGAAGAAACGAGAGAGATCGACGGAACTCTCTACGAGGATGATGAGGCATTCGCGCGGGCACTTCAAGATAAAGAAGATCGTGAGACCACCGCAATGTTGGCCCTGGCCGGTATCCAGGTTCAGGGTTTCCAAGACTGTGAGTATTTAGTGCTGCTAAGATGGGGCTGTTCCGCATGTACCCTCCCTACTCCGTATGGGTGTGCTGCGTACCTTGGATGTATGGTTTCTTAGCGAGCCTAATCGATTGTCATCTGATATCATCCCATGGTGAGAAACAAGTTTTCAGCATGTGTTTCCGAGCAACTCCAGTTTCAAATGGAGTCAGATTAGGGCTGACATGGATATTTGAATTGCATGTCCGTCAGGGGAGAGTGCTGAATACGAGAGTGAAAGCGATACTTCGCAGGTACTATGTTGTTAAGTTGGTCGTTTATTTCAGCCCAATGGCCTTTGCCGTCAGAAATTCATTACGATTCAGTGCGTGGAGAAATTGCTGTTCTCTAACTTCAGGTTGATTTCCTTTCACAGGACATGTGGCAAGATATGGATCCAGACAACATGTCTTACGAGGTGAATATCTACTAGCTACAGCCTGTTTGAATCCGTCAGATCGGCTATTACCGTTGTCTTTGTGTAGAGACGTCTGGAAGAAACTTTGAACTCTTATCTGAAACCCGTCCTACTCTTCCAAAACTATGCAGGAGCTAGTTGCTCTAGGAGAGGCAGTTGGGACCCAAAACAAGGGCCTCGCTTCAGATGTCATTGCCGCACTTCCGACTTCGAGCTATATACCCGACAAGCGGTCCAGCAGCTGTGGAACCGAGCAGTGAGTAGCTTGAGCCCGTTCAGCGGTTCAGTTTCTAGTTTGGACATTTGAACATGGATGCTCTTGGTCTTGGACTTTCGTCGATATACGCTTAGACTCGGCCTTTTCAAACACAGTTAAGACTTTGCTGCGGCTGGACCTCGGCTAATACCGGTGGTCCCCTCTGTCAGGTGTGTGATTTGCCGCCTGGAATATGAGGAAAGTGATGTTTTGTCGACCCTTCCTTGCAAGCACCTTTACCACACCGATTGCATTCTACAGTGGCTTCAAATCAATAAGGTATTCACTTCGTCTGCAGAACATGGTGTCTAGTTTTGAGACTTCTCCGAATCTTTCTTTTGCTAAACAGATTAGAAACGCAGTGTAACGGAGTCCTGTTTATCTAGTCGTATTTGCACCGGAAACAGATTGCCTGCCTGCCTGCATTGTACTTATAACACTTGAAAGTTATTCAAGTCATTTTCGCTGATTGTATGTTCTAGATTGGTCGGCCTACGCCTGTGCAGTGGGATATGACCTTGTAGGTCTGTTGTTGCAGGTTTGTCCAGTATGCAACAAGGAGGTGTCAGCTGTGAGTAGTGACAAGAAGCCTTGAATGGTAGGTTCTGCGTAGATAAGAAAGGGTCATGGGGGCATTGGATTCCAGTGTGGCAATCGACGTTATACGGGTTCTAGTTGTACCCGAAGGAAGATCGAGCTGACCCTCTCTAGAAAAGGAAAACTAGCTGAAAGGTTTAGGTGTTTTCTTGTGATCAGGGTGGGGAACTGATGCAGGTGATTTGATTCAATCAAAGAATCATGGTTTTGTGTCGACTAGTAGTTGGATATCACCATACTTAGAATAACATCCTTCCCTTGGTCTTCGAGATCGCCTTACAGAAAAGTAGCACATCGTTGAGTTTCAGTATCGTAGTCTATCCTTCGGTTATTTTATTCAGTTGTTGCCGAAGCTGCTCTCTCGAATTTCAGGTGTCCTGCAGGACATGTAGACAAGGAGATTGGGATCTAGACAAAGTAAGGCAAGCACGACAAACCGCAGTCGTTCCCACAGTTTACGAAACAATAGAGGGAATCCAAGAAACATGGTGGCTGTACTAGGACAAAGATATCTGGTCGGTGGGTCTAAACACGTGGGTGGTTTGGTTAGAATAGAAATGCGAGTTGCACTAAGACAGTAAGGTGAAACATTAGAACGCACCCACAGATCCAGCCTCGTTCGTTTCATGATTCCTTGACATTTGCAGACGCTAATCTGTCGCGGAGAACCACAGTAGGTGAACATGATGCAGACTTGAAATGGTAGTCAGTTAGCTCAGGGTTTCATGTTTGTGGACTAGAAAGCGAAGTGCTTTCTGGAGATAGAGGAACCAAAATATGAAACCTGTGTGACGTATTGACCCTTTGGAAAATTGAGTCTTCACTGCAGCGCGTATGTTGTGCGCATAATCTACACATCCCGGTCAATACTCGTGGTGTTCTTGTGTATGCACTCTACGTTCCTCATCAGAAAGATTCACGTGGATTGCGCATGATGCGCATTCGTCGTTAAACTAGCTGGACTACTCCCTTGTACCCTTGTAGTAATGATAAAAGCAGGTTACTTCTGTTAGAAGAATAAATGGCACTTAATTATACAGGACGGACGAAGATGAGTAATCACATGCAAATTAAAAGGTGTTCCGAATGACAGCACTCCGAGTTCAAGTTAGTTGTGTCCTTGAAGCCCCGCCCATGAATGGCACGCACGATCATTTCCTTGCTGGTTGATTATAAACGAAGCGTCCAGTGGTCGCAGAGACTAGAATAGGTCTCTAGAATTAACTAGTGGAACCAAAGAATTATCGGTGGCATGCTACTTGCTTAATTTTCATCACACGAAAGGATTGTTCTCACCTGGTATCGAGGTGTATGAGTGTACCCTCAACAGAATTATGAGGATAATTGTATCTTCCCAACCATGATGCTTGTAATGTATCGATTAAAACGATCTGTTTACCTTGGGCCAACCAGCGACGGAGGATACTTCATTACCTGAAATCAAACATGCGCGTATGACAGTTCGCAAAGTGCTTGCTGGACGAAACCAGCGGATGGAACACAGCAGTCCACAAGGGAGAACACAGCAGTCCACAAGGGAGTGCACGATCAGTAATCACTTGTCCTCTGCTTGGGCGGTCAAAGTATCGTTGTTTGATGGCTGTTCTTTCTCTATTTTGTCCGGGATCGTTTTCCTGTTTAGCTTGCTCTGGTTCATAGCGTCGCTGTTTCCTGGGACCGTCCAGCCTCTCTCTGATCTTGCCTGTCGGACTTTTACTATAGGCAAGTTTTGAATTCGATATCGTGTTCACAATTTACTAATATCTCAAGAGAATTTATTTTTCAACTTTTATATTTTATTAGTTTGAAAATAGAAAAGTTGAGTTAGAGTCGAAACGAAAGATTGATGTGGTTTACTTCGCAACTGGCGACGTACATTACTGTAAGCACGTGGCACAAGAACGGTCGTGGGAGGAGCGGGAACCTTACTACTACCTGTGGAGGTATCTCGCTGCGAGGTCACGAATTCTAGATTTTATTTATTCTCTCAGTAGATGATGACTTTTAAATTCGCTATTCTAGGAGTGGAAGAATGTCACATATAGATACTTGCACTTGGTCGAAGAGATTGATCGTTGAACATTTCCAAGGACCTGGTTGAATCTTATTTTACATATAAATACAATTTTTAAAACTTCGTAAACTAAAAACCCAGAATTACTAATCATGAGACAGTTCAAATAATGAATGTCTTCTGTTACCTTTCACCCGTGGAAGAGATGCAGATCGAAACCTACCCTAATCATGTTGCTTACCTGAAGTAAGGTTTGAAACCTCTTATTATATAGAACTTCTCATATAATGCATATAATAAACGTATCTACATATATTTTTTCACCTTTTGTGTTTCCGCAAATGATAACTCTAATAAAGTTGTGTAAACTTTTATCTCGATAATTATATCTCGAGTAAACGCTGAATACAAAGCACTCAGATGTAATGTTCGGAGAATTCCGGAAGATAGAGTAGTGAGAACCGGTTGAGAATGTGAATTTTCGAAAGTTTAGATAAAAGATTCGGAAAGTTATACCGTAAAAGATGAAGATAGTACTCTTAATATCGAAAAATGAAGTAATTTTCGATAAATTTTAGAAATTATCAATTGATGTTAGTTCGTGCCGGAAAACCATCGGTTCTCTAAAAAATCCTTTCCGAACACGGCTGAGTCGGGCGGTGTAGTTGAGGCTGCTTATTCACCCATGTACACTCAAGTGTACATGGGTGTTTATTATATGTTTCTAACCCTTCTGGCGGGAAGGGTTAGAAATATATATTAATGTCTCTGTAAAATGACGCTAATTGACAATTTCACTCCCGGACTTATACCTCCAGGAAGGCCTGAGCTAGCTCTTCACTTATGGGTTCTGACTGGATCAATTTGCTACTCCCGGAGAGAGTAATATATAACATTTATAAATAATTTTAATTTTTTATTATAACATATTATACTATATTTTTATAACACCTATACGTTTTCTGATAAGAGAAAACGAAATTCACTGTACAAGGTCGTTGGGAATGCCTATTGACTAGAGTTTGTGCATGTTTAGTTAGTCCAAATGCTCCGTTTAGTTACGGTAAGGACGCCAAATCGTATGGTTGATAAGTAATGTATGCTGTGAGAGGCAAATATTTGATTGGTTTCAGTGAATCATATCACAGATCAACTGTACTATAGGAGGGCAAACCATTCCAACCAACTGTGAATTACACATGCATCATTTCTCTCGTGTCTAAACTTATCTAACGCTATCACTAACCGGATAGTTACAATTGCTTGGTGATTACACCTATCACTATGAACATTGGGAATGGGAAACACATCTTTCTTTTACACGTAAACTTCCTGATATTCTCCTTGTCAAAAGAATGCTAGAAAAGTTTGCTGGATGAAAACTATAACTGAACACTAACTGAAGTATAACTATATAACTGAAAAATACTACCACACAATTGATTTTAATCTTACAAAGTTTCGTAACGAAGTTTACTCTAGAGAAAGTAATACTAAAAAAAGAAGTAAAAATGTTTACTCTCTATATGTTGTTCATGAGCTGAACTCCACCCGGTAAATAGAGTTTGTCCTGACGTTCTTCAGGGAGATGCGGGGGATCTAGCTTACACCTCCTAACGTGGAACTTTTCACTAGATGCGATATAACTAAAAGTCCTGATGGGGTTTCACCTGCCGCTCATTAGTAACCGCTGACAAGCGGTTACTAATGAGCGACTTGAGAGATGGTGTAATATGTGTAAGAGTACAAAGGTCCACCACAAATTTTTTTTAAAAATTTAAAGTTAAAAAATAAACTAAATAAACAATAAAAAATAAAAGTAAACTAAGGGAATAACCGCATCATGCTGTTACCCTCTAGTTTGTTGTTCTGGCATGCTTGGAGTTTAGGGTCGGTAATAAGATTGTAACTCCACAGTGACTTGCTTTGAGTTTCCAGTCGGTCAGTTACTCCTCCACAGTTCAGAGAAAAACTTGGTGAACTCTCACTAGCTTTTCTTGGCTCTTGGGAGGGAGATTCATATACAGCCATGAACCCGACCACAACAATGTGGTGGTAACTGGTTTTGTCTTGTGATCAACTGCAAAGAGCTCTGCAATGGAACTTGCCTCGGACTAATTTATTACACATTTCAATGTTTCCTTCCTTTAGAGTCGTGCAAGAAAGACGACGTTGGTGTGAATGGGGCGGCAAGTGCACTGCAGTCCACATATCGTTGTTCAGACGTGCAAAACTTGACACGTAATGTCTCATAATAAAACTGTAAGGGAGCAATGAGATATGATTTAATTTTCTCGTCAACTTTTAACTCTACATGCAATGGAAAATAAATTCCACACTATTAGTTAATTTATGACCATACCAGATTGCACAGATTTGAGTTTCTTGTTCAGCATATGGGAAAGAGATGAGAAAGAGATTATATCAACAGCACTATTATCTTTGTAGAAACCCATTTTCTTTTCGCTCTACTGTGTAGTTGGCAAAATCTACCATTCTTTTGATACAATTTTATAATTTAATTTTCAATTTTATAGTTTATTTATTTTAAAACTGTTTTCCGCTGTGGGGCTTTCTGCAGCCTTGTGCTTTTGCCCTTACACAACGTGCACTGCCCCGGTGGAGCCCACCTGTCGAGTCCTCCTAGCGGGGGAGTCGACAAGTGATGGGGCTTTGGCAAGTTATACAATTAATATATCGTTGTATTATATATATTAATATATAATGGTGTTGGAAACTAATGACCTAGTATGTGAAATATTGGGGTGGTGGATTGTCGTACCACACGAAGATATATTGATTAAATTTCTTCCCATCAGTTTGCATAGAGGTTCTTCATGCGAAGACGTAAATAATGAACATTTATGAATAACTTTGAGGTCAATGATCAAAAGGGTAAGAAAATCGATGGTAAATGTAACAAACAGTGATAACATGTTCTGATTTGTGTCTCTAATCCACTAAAAGAAACACTTACATATCTTTTCTACTAGTATGTCGAAGAAAGCAGTTTAATCTACAGTGATTGTTGGGAAACATCTTACATCGAGTATTTATGATAACTTGGATGAGATCATGCTAACGTGAACCAAGGTTTATAAAAGTCTTGATAAAAGTATCTTCACAAACACAAGAATATCTATATGGCTGTTGCAAAAGGAAATCCTCTTCGATATGAGACATCAAAATCTTTCTATGAATCTTATTTAAATGTTCTCGTATATATTCTCGTATATATGGAAGAAAAATATACCTTGAAAACACAAAACTCATTATATATTTATATATTTCTATATAAAATAGATGAATATATGCTAGATGAATATATGCTAGATGAATATATATTCTATATATTCATCTAGCATATAGTTAAAATTGCAGCAAGAGTGGTGATGTATATACATTGTAGGTTCAATCATTAGATCAATCATCAATAAGTAGATCAATTATCAGGCAGTTAAACGATAAATAGGTTACACTTAATATGCAGGTTGGATGAACTCTGGGAACTTCTGCTCGTTTAATGATATCGAGAATATACATAGGTGTTAAGTAAAAAATATATACTAAGTAGATATAAAGAATTTAAATATTTTATAAATATTATCTGTTATCTATGTCTGGAAACACGAGAAGAATAAGAGATAACCCATAAGTCTTGTCTTGAGTACCGCGCTTCAGAAAGTACAAGTGCTAGAATCCACACTCGTTAATACATTAATATACCTAACTCTTCCTGTCAAAAGGGTCAGGCATTAAATTAACAACCTGTATATTTTCCTCCTGAATATGCAGGTGCTCTGAATGTTAGTTTGATTATCAGTTCTCAATACAGTCTTTATTTATTCTTGTAATTACTACATTCTTCGAGTCTCTTTTAAAATATTCTAAAATTCTAAAAGGAAAACAACATTACATTCTATTTTAAGTATTCTCTTGACCAGACAGGATTCTATTATGCAATCGCCCCAAAATTGCTGCATACACTCCAAAAGTGAGCCTAGAATTGATGCTTAGAATCTGAATGTTAGTTTGATTATTAGTTCTCAATACAGTCTCTATTTATTCTTGTAATTACTACATTCTTCGAGTCTCTTTTAAAATATTCTAAAATTCTAAAAGGAAAACGACATCAAAATTGCTGCATACACTCCAAAATTGCTGCATACACTCCAAAAGTGAGCCTAGAATTGAGGTTCCTAAGCATCGACTGTACTGGCATTACGCTAGATGGAGGGGTCGAACCTCCGACCTTGCGGTTAACAGCCGCACGCTCTAACCAACTGAGCTAATCCAGCCCATGTGCTAATCGTCAACAAGCACCGCTTTAGACAAAAAACTCGAGAAAAAATGAGTTACTGACCGTTCTCTTGCGGTCGATTAACTCCCGTAGGTTCCTATTAAGACACAAAATCTCCAGTAAGGACGCAAAATGCAGTGAGAGAACCTTGAATCTATAAGGTACTTCATCCCAACCAAGATGCGATATTGGCATCTTGACTGGCCGACTTAGGTAGGCAAGCCTGCATGTAAATCAGGATTAGTTTATTACCTAACCCTTCCCGTGGGAAGGGTTAGATAATAAATTAACGTTACCACAGGTTAATGATTATTTGAGATCAATCCCCGCACTTATAGTTTCGGCAGCGCGGCAGGTCATGCTGTACGTATGGGTTTTTTTCTGAAATCACACGTAATTTTAGTTTTGACGATATCTTATATATAAAGGTAAAGGTAAAACTGTTACCATGTTCGTTTTATCCTTTCAAAGGGGATCGGACTGTCCTTTGTGGGTAACCACAGCATACCGGGACCAGACTACACATACAGCGACATTTTGCACCTCCAACCGAGAGCAAGAAAGTTTGAACCCCAGATCTTTCGCTTAGAGGTCTGAGACTCATCCAGCTCAGTTATCGATTTTTGATCTTTATCGATCTTCGATAAAAAATAATAAAATTAAAATTAAAATTTACTCTAATATCTTTATCTAACATGTATAGATTTTAGTATAACCTAAACAAGAACATCACAAAACACGTGAAATAAACAAATGAAAGGATATCTTCGAACTTGAGAACTAGTCCATTTCACCTGGGGAACGATTTATTTTCTCTCTCCTACCTCACTTTTCCTTTTCTCGACTATCCTTGGCTAGGCTGCTTGGGATGCATATTCTTTAGCACTTCAGAGAATCGAAAGACTCCTTTCGTATTGAGAACCTTTTCACAGCATTCTGCCCCACCCACGCTCAGCGTAATGGTACCTCCCTTTCCTCACCGTGATCACGTCGAGTGGAATTTAGTCTCTGCTCATTTGATTGATAGGGACATGTTGAACAGGGAAATGTGTAACGAAGATTGGGAGATTGGGACAAGTACGGCAGGATGCCTCAACTAGCTCAAGAGGTGAATTGTCTCTGTTCATCGTCACTCCCGTGCTCATTTTAATGACCGAAAGTGCGGGCTATTCTCAAGCGAGTTACTACATCTCCCCAGGGCTTTTTCCTAATTTCTGTTCCTGGTGTATGGCCCTTGTATCAGTTGATCTATGAAATCCAAGGTGGACTTCTTGCCCCGGAGAATGGTCGATCGCTCTTCATACGCTCCCCCTACAACACAGGTCGGAGCTTGTACTTCCGATTCCTCGGACTCGACTGGATTATCTAGAGACTATAACTTCTTGCAGTAGACTTTGTTTATATTTTATGATCGGTTGGTTTCGGTGGTTCATTTGAATTTTAGAGTCGATTATAGATCCTGACGGAGTAATGCTCGACTTGAAAATCAATGTTTCGTGCTAAGTAGCTGAACGACACACTCGCAGATTGTCAGGGAAACGATTGTCGTGCCTGGGCTGAACACTGAGAATGGAAAGGGTCCCAGCTTCGTTGCACGTGCTCCCTGACAAGGAACAACTTTTCCATCACAGACAGAGGAGAGATTGTCACGTAAGTAGCTCTGCACAACTGGACGATCTAGAATTTGCATCATGGATGTAGTTCCGCTCACTGATAACATCTCATGAGACAAACATGAAGTGAAACATTGCCCAGGATTAATCAGTCTGTACACATACTACGACACACAGTTTCGGTTTTGTCATCCGGATGTGGCACAGTCGTGTACTGACTGTCATGTGAGATGGATGACAGGTGTTGCAGACTTAAGCGTCAAGTGTACAGTCCTATAAGCTTATTCATGGAACAAAGTATGTGTGAAGTGAGGAGAACTCAATCAACTCCTCTCAGTATGTCCTGCTCTTACATGGAAGGTGCTTTTCTTGCATCCGGGACGAATTGGGTTGTTTGCTGCTTTGTTCGTCAATGGTTGGTCCATTCTATTGATGTTTATATGCGGAATCTTGTTGAGCCTCGCATTCTCTGGAACTTAAACTGTGAGAACGAATATGCTCATGCTTTCTTGTTCACTCGGCTTCTACTTCTTCTTCCTAAGCTAACCTAACGTTAAAAGTTGGTTGGCTGGAAGCTGTCAACTCTCGTCAGCACATTCTTGTTGGACTGAGCTGGACTTTGTAACGGCAGGTGAATCTGACAATCTGATGTAGTGGAATACTGCTCTCTCATAAGGCTCATTAGTGAAAGTGCATTCTACTTCCTTTAATGTATTCTGTAAAAGTGCCTCGCGGTAATCACCAAAGGAACTAAAAAAGGAAAGATGTCAATCTCCTAGGATGACCTGAACAGGACTTTCGCCCCCGATGAATGACGACAGCGAACGTGGGCTTTCCTCCTACTTCCAAGGCAAATCACCCAGGATTCGCCTCCACTTTGTCTCCACGTTGATAACGTCAACACCGTAAGATAGTCTGTTTCTCTCTTTGGTGCTACAAAGTGACTGATTAATGTCATCTTAACACGCGCGGGTTAATTATCATTAAGTACTGTTGACTTTCGCAACGTCGCGTCGTGTTGAGTCACTAGTGTGACTATGCCACGTCACATGCATGAAGTCTTTTTTTGTTGAGTCACTAGCCGTTGCCGCTTTGCCGTCCGTCCGTCAGTTATATTCCGTCAGTTGTCAATCTCTCTGTCAGTTACGTTCCATCCATCTGTTGACTAACCGTTTGTTGTGAGGACTCGTTCTACGGCAATCGTCTGAGAGAGCGAGAGACCTGCGGTACCACTCGATAGAACCACAGGACTGGAAACTGCAGAAATCTTCGATTAGGGCTGGTGCTAGAGCCACAGGATCTTGGATTACATGCGAGCGATGTGTAGAAATCGTTCGAGAGAGCTATAGGGTTGGTGTGCTAGAGACACAAGAAGTCAGTAATCTTCGATTGCATGGTGTGCTTGAAAGTTTTGTGAAAATCTTTCGAGATCATCGTGCGTGCGAGCGGTGTGCTTGACGATTCTTTAGAAATGTTTGGAGAGCTGCATCGTGCATGCGAGCGGTGTGCGAAGTTTGCATGCATTGTGCTTGACAATTTTGCAGAAATCTTTCGAGAGCATCGTGAGAGCGGTGTGCTTGATGATTATTTAGAAATCTACCGAGAGCATCGAGCGTGCGAACAGTGTGCTTGACGATTCTGCCAGAGCCAGAGCCAGAGGATTGCAAAAATCTTTCGAGAGAGCGAGACGATCGGGCCCGTGCTAGAGACACAAGACTGCAAAAATCTTTCGTGCTAGACGAACTTAAGGACTCGTGCTGGTGCTTGACGGTTCTATGTATGTCACATGTCTTGACTCGTCTTCTACGCATCGTGGTTTGTTTCCCAATCATCTCTGCGAAGAAGTTCATGTCAGAAGAGATGTGAGATGTGTTGCTGCGTAATTTCTAGCTATTAAGGTTGAGACTAGATTTTGGGACAAAAATTGATTTCTATTGAGACAGATACTGTCATCTTGCAATCGTAACGTCTTATTTTTTTTCGATCAGTCTATCATTCGTCGTCTGACTTTCGTTCTATTTCGCAGCGAGAAATATGATTCGAAACAAGTAAACCCTCAACCCTAAACCGAAACTGACGCGGGTAGGTTGCTTGCTGTAGCTAGCTTGAACCTGAACCTTCTTTTACCTTCTCCTTTTCTCGAGGGATGCATGTAAGACAGTATCAGATACCTTCTAAGTGAGATTGCTCGTCTGAAATCTAAACCCTAAACCACAATCTTTACGATTTCAACTTTGCTAGTTCTTTTGTCCGGATCGAATTTAGGATGCAAACATGGAGATGGAACGACACGATCGAGCTCTGATTCATATTTTTGTCTCACAGACGCGTTATAATTAAGGGAGTTCAGTCTCTGCAAACGTCGTATCTTGACCTCACTGTACTTTGGAGCGTGAATATTGAGAGATATAGAAATTTGAAAATCATTTTTACATCAGCGTGTGACGTGTTCGGTATGTCTTTTCATTAGAATCGATAGGTCTCAGGTCTCGGGTTGTGCCTACCTCCACGTTGGCTCGAGTTATGCTTATATGATCCGTCCACCCTTTGCCTCCATGCTGGCTCGGGTTGTGCTTCTCTGATCCGCCCACCCTTTGTCTCCTCGAGTTGTGCTCTCTGGTCCGCCCACCCTTTGCTTCCATGTTGGCTCGGGTTGTGCTTGTTTGCCTCCATGCTGGCTCGGATTGTGCTTCTCTAATCCGTCCACCCTTTACAAGTACTTCGGATCGTGTACGTTAGCTGACTTCATCTGAATAACATTTAAATCGACTATCTTGACCTCATTGCTTTCTCTAGATATTGATGCACAGATTGTTTGTTAGTTGGTTTCATTTGTATAACATTTAAGCAGGTTATCTTAACCTCACTTGTTATTTTTGTTTATGTCATACAGATTTCTTCAGATTTCTTTTTGTTTTCCATGTGGGGCTATTGAAGTTGATATCATTATTATCATACTGGTCTCTGATTCATTGTAACTTGTTCGAGGTAAACCTTTTCAACTCTCTTTGTTTCTTCTTGCATTATAGTGTATATTTGTTCAGATGATTTTATCTTATATTTGTTGTAGTTCTTATGTAACTTTTTAGAAAATGAAAAAAATTAATAAAATTTTTATTTATTAAATATTTTGAAATTAATATATGTTTATATGCATCTTTACATTCTAAGGCGTGACCTTGATTGGTCTGCAGCGTGGATGTTATGGATTATAAATATATATATATTTCAATAAAAATTTAATAGATAAAAATCAAAAATATCATCACTTTGTCTTCAAAGTAGGAGCTTAGCTATTTATTTATTAAATATCTTTGAAGTTGATATATGTTTATATACATCTTTACATTCTAAAGTATGACCTTGATTGGTCTGCAGCATGGATATTATGGATTATAAACAATATACTTCAATATAAATTTAATAGATCTGCAAATAAAAATTTGAGGTATTTTCATTTGAAATATTTTTGATTTTATATGAAATTTACTTATTTTTCAGTTTCTTATATTTCTAACGTGGATTTTTATATTAATTTAAATTTTTTAGATTAATCTAAATTTTATTATTTATTGTATGAATTCTTATCTGTTTGTTGATTATTATTTATTTTGTTTACTAATATATTGTATCATCACCTTTGTATATGCAGATCTTTTAAAATGATGAAAGATAATATTGAAGATATTCTTTTTTTTATGACGTGATGAACGTGCTCTTTTCAATGAAAAGAAACTTTTTAGAATTTTTTTTATATGGATTTCCGGAGAAATATATTTTTTTGACACTGTTGTAAAAATATTGTTACGTGGTAAAGCGACGAGATCACGAGAAATTTTTTTGAGAGGTTATAATATCATAGTTGTGACAACAAGAGCTGAGGACTATTGCATATATTCTTTTATAAAAATTTTGTGGAATAGAATTTGTTTTTGTATCAATTCACAGTTGAATATTAATGTTCTTTCGAATAAGATACAGAAAAAAATTAGACTGTTCTGTAAAGACTCTTTAGAGCTTTTAGAGCACCATCTTTCTTCATATGGTAGTAAAATGATAAAAAATATATATTTTTCTTATTCTGATGAACAATTTTTCAAAATGTTTTTGTTATCACGAGAGTTCAAATATTAGTGAACTTATTTTTTGAAAACGAATAGATTTTATCAAAGGAGAACTAGCTCAAATAGATAAACCTCTTTGGTGCATAATACCTTCTTCATTTTACATTATTGTTTCAAGACAGCAAATAGAACTTATTTATACATCTGAAGGTCAGATTATTGCAAGAAGAAAAAAATGAAATTTGGAGGTGCCCTTATGATATACTTGCGACAGTATATCAAAGCAATCTATGATATGAAGTACACATTGAAGAGAAGAGATGCTCGAGTTTCACTGAAAAAACAATGCGTGTTGTAGGATCATTGCATAATTGACGTGAACGGCGAGGTCCAGATTCTCTGACATTCTTCAAAAATAGCCGTAAGTATAAAAACTTGCTAATATTATAGAGAGATTTCATAGTTTTTTAGAGAAATATTATCATCGTGTTTTACTTGAAACTCTTTTAGTTGGTACTTGTGAAGATTTTCCTTTTGTTGTGGAAGATTTTTTCGAGATACATTTTTCGTATTTTAATACGGAAGAATCAGTATTAATTTCTAGAAATATTGAAGAGAAGTTCTTATTTTTTGATATATCAATTTATCCTTTATTTACTACGAAGAATTATTGGAATATTCTTCACACAGATCAAGACGATAATAAATACACAATTGTATTAGTTTCAAATCCATCAAATAATACAAATGATGAAAGTTTGTTGTTATCAAATTTAGGTATTCAGATACCTTTAGGAGACGGAGATCTTTTTTTTAGAAGAGATATACCTCATTATACTACTTATAGATCTGAAAACAATACTGAAGATATATATGCTGCCGGATGTACAAAAAATAGTACATTGAGAAAAGTTTTAACCAAAATAGGTTATCCTTAGCGTTTGTGGTTTTCTCGAACATGTCAGAACTGGCGAAATTTTGAGAATATGATGCATATGCTATGTATATCATACTGAAAGAATTTCAGCTCGTTGGTAGATACTTGAGAAGTCTTTTGGCGTCTTTTTTTTTTCCTTTAGCGTTTGGGGTTTTTTCAAACATGTCAGAATTGGCTAAAATTTGGTCAATATGATGTATATGCTACATATATCTTACTGACTAAAGCTCAGCTCCATCTGAGATACTTAAGGATTCATCAAGACTTTTTTCTTATATTTCAAATATTTTCTTTAACAAACTTCTCCATTTAAACCTATCCCTTCTAATTCAAAATCATTATTCCTTCCTTATTTGTATAGTTTATACATATAGTTTGATATACATTTGGTTTTAATTGATTAACCATACTTCTCCTAACAAATACAAGAAGGTACTTCTCAAAGAGACTTATACATATAGTTTGATATATATTTGGTTTTAATTCATTAACCATACTTCTCCTGACAAATACAAGAAATACTTCTCAAAGAGACTTATGATATTCTTACACGAACTTATACCTTTAAACCCTATGCTATTCATAATGTCTGTTCTTTTCTAACCCTACATAACTTAATACACATGTACTACCATTTTCAATTTATGTGTCACATTTTAATTTTCTTTATATATCAAATGATTTATGCATCTGATCTGAGTTTCATCAGATAATACCATTATATTCATTTCATGTAATTATGTTGAAGAAGTAGGAGGATTCATGACTTACATCTCAACTGTTAACGTCAACAACCATAAACTAATAATGTTCTCCATTCTTTACTTATTTATCGTACATTAGCATTTAGCACCTATGTTTTTAAACTTTACTCAAGCGAACAAACCAGTAGTATTTTCTATAATGCATTATGCTCGATGCATGTTACCGATTCTTTCCTACTAATGTTATTCCAACAAGTAGAAGAATTATACATACACAGCCTGTGCTAAAAGAAAAACCAAACAGAAAATCAATAGCAAACGGGTCTAAAATGCTTTTGAACAATTTCTCACAAGTCTCATGCGTTTTATCAGTTTCTACATTACTCACATCAATAGTGTTATCCTCATCCTCATCGATGAAAGATACTGAAGCACCCAAGAGACTGAAGAGGAGACATAGTGCGTTTAGCGCAGAACTCAGCTCTGTCATTTCATATGTAGCTCGCACTTTCTGTTTTATGTTTGACGACAGTCAAATTACATAGCCACTCTTGATCAATTAACATATCCAAGACAGTCGTATCTTCACGTCTCAATTCCAATACAGCAAAGGTACTCGCATCCATGCTTAGAAAGTCTCGTGCACTGTCTCATGCAATAGCCCAAGTTTTTGCGCTTTCATTGCCAATTAACAGTTGCAAGCGAAAGCGCCAGTTCAACCACATAGTAATTTTCGGCACTTCGAACAATATGCCCCCGTGGACTCAAGTTTCTTTTCACATGATGTACATTCGTCGTAAGTGCGAAATCTGTTCTCACAGTACTTCACAATCCGGACCTTAGAGGAACGTGATTACATGCTTCCCCTTTCTCTAAACGCTGCCGCACAGCTTCTAAGTAGTCGATGCGTGTAGTCATTACAAAATACGCCATGCCTCTAGTCCGCAAGAAACAAAGCAGACCCGCCTCTGATTGCTCTCCTTTAGCCTACAGTCAAAATTCAAGCACTGCCTCTAGCCACTCGTTTCAAAACGCACCCATAACTAAATAGTCATGTGGCTCAGTAGCACGAGCCCTCTTGCTCGAACTCGAATTGAAGATTTCAGCAGTCTTGTCGCTCTAGCACAAAATATTTTTGCGGTCTTCTGCCTACGATATGCAGGCACTAGGAAATGTCGTCAAGCACTCTCGCTCGCATGCACGCTCGTTCTCGGGAAAGATTTCCGCAGTCTTTTGGCGGACACTTCTTTCTCAAAAATGCCACAGAACCGTCAAGCACTCTCGTCCGCATGCATGCACGCTCGCTCTTTCCACAGATTTCCGCAGTCTTCTAGCTACATTTCTGCACAAAATGCTGCAGAAGCATCAAGCATTGTCGCTCGCATGTAAGCTCCTCTCTCGACACATTACATAGCACGAGCTCTCTCGCTCTGTCGAAACATTTCTGCAAATTCCACATAATTCGAATTTCTCCTTCCCGCAACAATTTCTCCTTCTCGCAGTATTCGTTCTCCGTTCCGTTCCATTATTCAAGTTCCCGAACTCAGTCGTGCGTGTGTCACTGACTTGGACTCAATCGATGCAGTGTCATCGATGACAAAATGACTCAGCATGTCATATCATCAGCGTCAAACTTGTTCCGTTGCGACAGTGGTCCTGGGTGGTCACGACGCAGTACTTAATGATAATTAACCCGCGATTGTTAAGGTGACATTAATCAGTCACTTGTTAGCACCACTTGACGGTCCTTGTCGAGCACCTTGGCAAACCCTTTAGGAGCAAGACGCTACATGATATATTGGAGTTAGAAGGATTCAAGCACAGAAAACGAGACAGCTGCATGAAGTTCGGTCGACTATCTTTCACCGTGGTGAGTGAAGTATTTGACCATCCGCCTTAACTTAAGCTGGTTTCTCGGTCCGCCAACCCTGGAAATTACGCACAGCACGTTTTCTGTTAGAAATCTCAGCCTCCTGAGTACGTTGACATTCAGAAAGAGACACGCGACGCAGTGAATAGCCAACGGATGGGAAGACCCCATCAAGCCTTAGGTTGACATTCTACCTTAGCACGTCTCAGCATTGCTTCAGTATCACGTGGAGGATGTGATACAGATTCACGAACAGGTCGAAAACCCTAGCACTAGCCTTGCACAGCACAAATCGCACTTGGAAGGGAGTTGGTCGAGAGTATCTTAGTGATTGCGGGACTAACCAGATTCACTCACTCGGTTTCTCACACGGTTTCCCACCGTTACTATATTCTCGTTAGCCATCTCACATGTGGGATTGTGAGCCTTCTCAGCATGTGGGGACTTTGAAGCGTAAGCAGATTTGTACAGATCGTAGAATGTGGAGAGAATAGAATAAGGAGACCTTTATCATCGAAATATCATGACAGAGTGCCGAGATATGCCGAGATACGACGAGATCATAAACTACAAGATCATAATAACAGTAATCATGTAACTACAGGATTTTGAGTCCCAGCCCAGGACTATGACTAAAGATTATACTGCAAAAGATGATGTCAATGATTACTCGTTCTGATATGATATTGCAGTGAACTCGTTTCACTGTGTTGTATAGTAAGCTTGCATGAGCCCCACCAACAACAGACTACGACAAAGGCTTTCAGCCCTGCACCACCACAACGACAGGTATAGTAATCCTCTTAACCCACTCAGAAAAAGGTTCTGGAACTAGTTAAGTTTCCGCAGTAGCAGCAGCTTTCTGTCTTTCTGCCAAGTGAGATATTTTAGTTATTGATTCGTCTTTTAATACACTGCTAACCCTGGCATGCACTTTCTGTCTATTTCTCCCGCGTTGATGATTTGTATAGAAAGCAAGTGGTCTCTGGAGAGACAGAAATTTGATTGATCACACCCCAATAGGTTTGTTGTGTTTGATCACAACCTGTTAAAGTTGATGGTTTAATGACATCTTTGACTGAGTATCGAATGTGAAACCAATCATTTTGCCATGTGAGGGATATGTCAGGTTGCACATATTAGCTTTTCAAACATGTATAGTCTGAAGTGTATTTTATTATTGAAACGATTTGAATGAAAGTGGTATTTAGTCACGACCGAAGATAATAAAATAATAAATGACATTATAAATGATTTATTTTATTTTCAGTAACTAATCAAAGCTTATCAAGCAATACCTCGTTAAGAAAGGTGTGGTCACGCACAACAAATGTACTGAGGGTGTTATCAAACAAATTCTGCTTGAAAAATGTTTTCTGGTCTATCACTGATAGTGAAAGTATTGTTTTGAGTAATAATAGAATAAACAGATTCGAGGTGAAACCAAAGTGCTGCCCCATCCTTGAAGAAGTTGGGAGAAGATCTGGGAAGAAGATTAGCAGCAGAAACGAAAGCAGAAGGAGGGTTTTTGCTTGTACCTTTTCTATTTCCCAGAGTTCTGACCTAGAAGCTCGATTGATACAATAAGGGTGTCAAACTTGAAATCGTTTTGAACTATTCCTTATTTACGAAACTTCGAAACTTGCATTTGTGTACGTTACTGATTTGTTTTCTCCGTTTTCTCATGAGTTTTACAGTCACTGTACAGAAATCTACTACTACAAGTAATGTTTCCAGGTTTCAGGGAAATAAAAACGGTGACGAGAAATTCGTACGATCGCCTCGTAAGGCTACCCTGAGCGAACCATGGTTCGTGTCTCCAAACCAACTAACCGGTTGTAGATTATGGTTTTTTTCCTCGTTTTTTTGCTAAACCCTTTTCTTTTTGCTAAACCCTAAACCCTAAATCTACTACCCTAAACCCTTCCTAAGGTTAGGAATATTTTCCCTTTAGCTTTGACACACCCTAATTTATTGTACCGCTTCTGTTGGGTTCAGAGACGAGATAGTGCTGAGTTATAACTTAGCAGACCCAGTTTAAACACTACAGTTTCTACACTACGGTCGACTACTGTACCTGGAAATCTCTTGCTAACTCTAGTCTAGTCGAAAAGCTTCATACAAGTAAAGTAATTAGCAACAGGTTAATTCTACACTTAATACTTATGTTACCGTAATAATAACAGTATATTGTTATACTCAAGTTCTTTTGACAATGCAGATTCACACGGCGTTAATTAGTAACAGTATAGTTAACTCTTAAAGTGTAATTTGTATCACTGTGGGAGAATGTGAGGAGGTTTTAACTAGAATGGTAATCTCTACAATGAATTAGGGTATGGATCCAGAGTAATCAAATTCCATACAGTAGAGCCACTCCAACCTTTCCTGTAATAAAGATTACAAGTTTTAGATGAGAAGACAATAAATCCAAAATGCCAGGACTGCACAAACTCACATGTAATCATTTGATTTAATTACTTTCAACTGTGTTCAAGAGATCATACGTCCAGTGACCATAAATTATGGAAGAAATTTGCAAAAGGTTGTACGAGAGTTATGTCTCGTATGTTATCTTTGATCGCCAAAGTTTTAGTGACTCTAATAGACCTCAAGCAACTGTGGTTAGATTACAAATAGAGAGCCCGGTAAGTGTTAATTGGTAGTTGATTGTAACTAAAGTTTAACCGGAGAATAGTGTTCCTTGGCCGAACCGGTAATGGCAATTTAACTGAAGCGATAGCAATAGTTTGCGGGGTTCGTTATATGAAACTTTTTGACTCAAAGACTGAATACCTTTTAGTGAATATTCTTCTCCACAGCCTTGTACAGTGGATTTCGTTCTTTTTTATCAGAAAATATTTAAATGTTATAATAAATTATTATAATGTTTAATATGTTTAATAAATTAATCAAAAATTTGAACTAATTTATAAATAATATATATTAACCAATCTCGACTGGGAGTAGTCAACTCATCAAGTATAATCCCAAAATAGAGTCCGGGCTGATGCGTTGCTGGTAGCATAAGTTCAGGGCACTCATTATCAAACCGCTATTTCCAGAGCATATTAATTTAATGTTTAAATTTTCTGAAAGGTTAGAATATTATTAATTTATACACATGTACACTTTTTAATAGAGACCTCCAATGTGCATACGTCCTCGTTTAGCTTTGGCAAATAAGGATTTACAATTAGAAAGCTCGAGGTCTGATCCGGATATCTCAGTCAACGCCGCCAAGACCATAACCTTTTGGCTCGTTTCGGGAGGACTTTTCTTGACTTCTTCGCATCGTCAAGGGACTGAAAGGTCTTGGCGGCTGTTGCATGTCGTACAGCGGACACGAGGCTGACCCGGAGGTCCAAATCCTAAAAGCCTTACTCTTTTGGGGTATGCATTCGATGATTGCACAACAGTAAATAAGTATCATATAGTCAATATTTAAAAATTAGTATTCACTGTATGAAAGCAACAGTGTATTGATTAGAATTATTTACTTATTCACATAATAAGTATTATACTGTCTGTTACAGTACAAGGGAGGTCCGGCTTTCCAGCGCGACTGTC
Source organism: Asterella californica (assembly GCA_036924285.1). Classification (NCBI taxonomy): domain Eukaryota; kingdom Viridiplantae; phylum Streptophyta; class Marchantiopsida; order Marchantiales; family Aytoniaceae; genus Asterella; species Asterella californica. Next base: position 7,383,655 of record JAYKYS010000003.1, read on the forward strand.
CGAAAACATTCTAGGAATGTAACAACCGCATGAATAGTGAAAAAGATATTTGTGACCAGTCAATTTAATTCCAGGAAAAGATTTATTTATTTCTTTGCAGCCTTTTCTGTTCGTCTAGACACGACCTCGGCCTTCGAGTCTGACGTTGTCAGTAAAAGCCTCTGTATATAATAATAATAATAATAATTTTCTCTGTATAATATATTGTATATTATGCAATGAAGTCCAGTTATAATTATTGAATCGCGGGCGCATCACGGTACCTAGCCGTTGTCTCGGGACCCGCGCTACTGTATGAATTATTCTATCGAGTGTGTTCTAAACTAAGCCTGAGAAATAAATACCCTTTTCTATTACATCGATAGCTTGACGACGTTCTCAGATGATGCTAACTTCTATGGAGGTACAGTAAACTAACATGAAGGTCTAGTAAACTGGACCTCTTTACTAGTCCATATATATATTTTAGAGAAAGTTCTCTCTTTATATAAATATATATATACTTGTTGATATCACTTTTTAGATATGTTTGACATCATTTATCGCTCATTTAAAACATAACCTCACTCAAATCCAACGGGTCTAAAACTACAAACCTAATTATGCAAAATGTTTTATCTTTATTATATTATATAAAAAATAATTTCATACTTTTAGGTCAGATTCGATAGAAAATAATAAAGAAAAGATCATGTATAAAGTTTAAAATAAATTACATGAGTAGAGTGACGAAATGTCCAAAAATAAAAATCGTTTGAGTTTGAGTTATTTGGATGTACAATGAATAAATTCTTCAAAAATCTAAAGTTGTTGAAGTTAACAAAAAGTATTTAGAAACTTACTGAGTTCTCTTCTCTTTTCAATCTTGAGTGCCAAATCTCATTTTAGATTTATCCAAAAGTCTCATAATATCTTGATGTACCATCCATGTAAGTTAACCCTTGCTCCTGATACTTAGTGCTTAGACCCAGACCCTTCACTTTTCGGCCGCAGTGGTCGCGGAATGCGATCCTCTCGGTTATCCAAAGCGATTTGCATCTGTCCATAAAGTTCTCATCCGGTTTCCAAACCTGATACCGAAGGTAGCATTAGAAAGACTAAAGTATATTATCATTTGATAAAGAATATAGTTAATTGTACTTCAATTTATCAGAAACGAGTAACTTTACGATTCAATGTTTCTATCCTCCGAAAAAATCTATTTCTCTAAATGGAGATTTTGAATTCGAAACGTAGAATCTAAAAAGAATATTCGCATTATGCCACTTTTATACCGTTAGGGGCTGGGGGTTTTAAGCCGACAATGGAGCTATATATAGCTTCTCAATCATCTCTCTCTAATATTAGCAAGAAGAACGGACGTGGTCCCGACTGTGATCAGAAGGCATCAGAGCATGAAACTACTGAAGATGCTTTCGGTCTTCAGTAGTCTTGAGTAGCGTAGTCCTCGTGCATGCAGACTCTTCTTCACAGTAGAGATTCACTGAGAACTTGGAAGAAGAATCATCGAAGAAGTCGATGAGATGTTCCATATTCGAGTCAGAAGAAAGTGACAAAGCATAGTGAGCAGCAGAGGGAGATCTTTTGAGGGTATATGGTGGAGATCCTTCATCACCATGTTCCAACTGAACGAAGGAAGAAGAATCATCGAAGAAGTCGATGAGATGTTCCATATTCAAGTCAGAAGAAAGTGACAAAGCATAGTGAGCAGCAGAGAGAGATCTTTTGAGGGTATATGGTGGAGATTCTTCATCACCATGTTCCAACGGAACGAAGAGTATAACGTACTTGACAAGGCATATAACTGGGCATCTGATATTTGAGCCTGACAAGCTGGGACGTGCAAGGGATCGATCTATCTACCGATAAAAACACACGTTCCAGCACAGGAGCAGCAGCGGCAATATGTTCCCCTCACACCTCCTCGGTGGAAGGATCTGGCAGTTCATTGCGGATCGTCCGCCACTTGGAAGCGTCGACTTAACACAAGCTAAACCCTCAGGTTCGTCTCGAAGTGCAAGAATCATATGCCTTATACCGGAGTGTATAGTCAAGGATTCGCACAATCTTCCAGTGAAACATTAAATAGGATTCACTTTGAGGATTCATTTACATCAGATTTTATTAGATTTTAGTTTTTTCTCCAACTTATTAACTTGGTGAATGATAGTTACTGTAGTGAAGTGTGTGTAATATATATCGTATTGCAAACCTGTATAGCGAAAGTATTGAAAAGATATGTATTCTGACCATTTTGTGCATGAACTTTGAGTCAACAAAGTAGTTCATTCAAGTATCGTATAATTATTCATGTATTTTACCCAAATGGGTACACTGAACTCTAAAACTGACATTAAGGTCCTGGTGTGCACTCTATAACTGTTATTTAGATCTTGGTGTGCATTAATACTTTTCTTTTCTTTTCGTGCATGCACTTTTTGTATTCTTAATGTATCACGTACCTCCTCATGATAAAATACGCCGTGTATTAAAAATACGTGAACATTGATGCTTGATAGAGGTTAGCAGACAGTATATGTAAGTGTCCAGAGCAATTCTGCTTATTTCTTGAGTGAAATATTAATTTATAATTCATTTAAGGATTTCGTTAACGTCAGATTTTATGGTTTGTCCTTTCCTCAAGTTAATGTGAACTTAGTGGGTGGTAGTATTGAACAGTAGTACAAAAAAACTTCAACATGAGAGTTCATTTCCCTGGTTCACCCAGAGCTACTTATATATATATATTCACTAACTACAATATTGTTTATTTGAAGAGTGAAAAATGCACACAGAAGAGTACTACTGTACTCTTCTGTGTGCATGAGAATTCTTACCATGCAGAATGTACATGGGCTCGTAGACAACTGAAGCAGTTTAGAGTGCGGTAAGCGGAAAGTAGCTAGGGTTAAGTAAACCACGATGAAAGTTCAAAAGTTGTGTGAAATTCCTCGCATATTAAACCCCGGGTATGACGGCAAGTGCTCCTGCTTTGCGGGTTTGCTTTCAGAGAACTGAGAAATTTAACCTTATGTAGAAAATATTCAGATGATTAAGTATTCATCCTAACTTAGAATATGTAAAATAAAGAATCAAATGAGAGCTATTCATTAGTTTCATAAGTTATGATTCACTTCAAAACAAACTACTTAGTACTGAAAAATAAATGTTAAGATGAAAATTCCGAGGTCTTTTGGAATAGAAGAGATTTTTTTTTCAGACTCAAAGAACAAGGTATGGAAAAGAGAATATTCCTTTTAATACTTTTATACTCATGCCGCAATTTAACGTAAAATAATAAAAGCCAAAAATAACTCAAGGATATTCACCTCTCCATCGTTAGATGGAGAAGCAAAACATGCACAAGAAGGATGTTTTGCTTCTTGTGCATATATCCTTCCCCACAGCGTTGTATAGTGAATTTCGTTTTCTCTTATCAGAAAACTTCTAAATGTTATAAAATATATTATTACAAATTATTAGAAAAATTTAAATTACTTCATAAGAAGTGATATATGTTAACCAGTCTAGAGTAGTCAACTCATCAAGATATAACCCATAAGTGGAATCCGGGTTGATGCGTTGCTGGGAAGATAAGTCCGGAACACAAATTTTCAAACCGTGCCGTTTTCAGAAGAAATTAATTAATGTTCTAAGACTTCCGATGGGAAGGATGATTTATGCCCAAACCGTTCGCAGCGGAAGGGTTTGAACATAAGTGAAATTTAGTTTAGAAAAAGAAATTCTCATTCATTCTTACGTTGGAGTCGATGCGTTGGTATTACATGAATTTATTGTTTTACGATGTGTATCGTCTCCAGTTGCAAGGTAGAGACGACTCCGTGATTAGTCTCTTTGCATGAAAACAAATTTAGTATTATGTAAATGTAGAAAACCTAAGGAAAATAGGAAAAAGAACTTACCTCCTTTTCCATGCTTTTTCTCTTCCCATCTTCGGATGCATATTATTCAGGAATATAGGGTAATATATAATTACAGATTTTGTTGATGTCCTCGAGAGGTTCTTTAGTTAATTTTATAAAATATAGGTGTAAATAAAATAAGATCTTATTGAATCAAAAAAATTAAAAATTAAAATTCAATTTTCGGTTTTATTAAAAAATAATATTTTATAGGCTTATTAATTTTTTGATTGATTTTTTGGATTTTTTGGATTTTAAATATAAAATAAACTAAAATAATTGATTTAGTACTTGCAAATAATATTGACAAATAGTTTGAAATAAGCAGAAGGTTCATGCACATGGACAAAGATAATCGAGCGGTTGTTTTGAATTGAAAAGATTATAAAATTACATTTCCTTTTCTTCAGTGAATCGGGAGGTCCACTGATGGGAAGAAATTGTACAGTGCCTGAAGAAATATTCACTTGATGAAGAAGACGTAGAACTGATATGGTGGTTAATGTACTTCTTGGAATGATTCCTGAGGCCCCGGGGAACCACGACCACAGTTGGCCCTGGATTTAGACCATTCTGTCCAACGTTGTACTAGTACTACCTGGTTCAGATGATCCCACGGATTATCCACATACTCCCTTTGATTTCAGTTGAAGTGATTTTATCAAGATGATTTTCTGTTTTCAGAATCAGGCGGATTGTGAGATAAGCTAGTCACAATGTTTACCTTTATAGAGCTAACAATCACTTTTAAGATGTGGAGAGGATTTTTGGAAAATTCTAAAGATTCCAATCCAGGTTTTTGAAAATCTTTGAGAGCCTCATATTCATGTTTGCCGGTTCTCCATGACGATTCTTATTCATGTTTTTCATCTCAACCAAAAATTATAAAAAGATTCTTGAAATCAAGATCTTACTTGATGGATTCAAGTCATCTAACTTTTGGTAAAGCTTGCATGCCTCCAAACCTCTCTCAATCAAACTGTTAGGTGTTTTCATCAATAACACACTCCAAGAGACAAAAGCGCAACAAGAATTCTTGCTAGCACTAACGACAATCGTCAACCCCACGGGTGAAGCTTCTCGACTCCATAGTTAATCAATTTTGCCATAAGAATCATTCCAGTTACTAGGAATTGAAACAAAATATTTAATGCACTTCAAAGCTTAATTTGAGCCATCTATTAACAATACAGGGGCACAACTTGTTTCACAAAACCCACCATATAACCTAAAAAGATAAGACAAAAGACCACCATCTCTAGATTCACAACGGCCACAATTAGAACTGTTCCACTAATGAAACTAACCAACACGATCTGCATGGTTGGCCAACATGCAAAACTCTAAGAAGTGAAAGATGCTACAACAGTAAACACCAACCCCCAATATACAAGTACAAAGTGAAGTCTAGAACTTTTGGTTACATATTTATAATACTTTTCATTATTATTATTTGACAAATATTTCCTAGAGTGTGTAACCAAAAACACTTAGCGTTTGTATATTGCGGGGTTGGTGTCTACGGTTGCAACATCTTTCACTTCTTAGAGGTATGTCGACCAACAAAGTCAAATAGTTTACTCAAATTCCTATATCGTAGCCAACGTCAACCCGTCACTCGCAACGATGATACATATAAAAACAACATAATTTGTTGTTCTTCCTTCATAAACTCGACCGGCATTGTTTTCATTCATCATTACAACGGCTGGCATGATTGTCATGTATCTTCTAGATTGATTCTCGTCAAAAATGAATTACTAACTAGAACTAAGTTATCTTAAAAAATGAGTTACACACTCCACACAATACATGAAATGCTATAGTATAAACACCCGAGTATGAACTTTGTATGTATCTTGTATGACTTTGTATTAACAAGTGTCCAACTTACCACCCAATTAGTCTTTGTTAACTAGGTTAGTAGACACGGATCTTAGTTCTAAAGTGTTCAAAACACAGAAAAAATATACACTTGATTATTTCTTTCCTGTCGTCACCGATTAACCAAAAAGGAAAAGAAAGGTTTCGAAACAAACTTCAGAATCTGTCATTTCGCGGATGAGACCAGCTACCATCACCTTTCGATTACGGAACCAGAGCAGAGGTTGAACCTGAAATTTCCTCGCAGAGCTCAAGACCAACCAAACATGCAAGCTTTCAGTACGGGTAAGTGCAAACCCTGGTTATATGCAAGGCCTCTGCTTACTCCCAACAACGCACGGCAGCAGTGCCATTTTGCACTTATGAGCAAAACTTCTTATCCGTCCATTTCACTATAAGCGGGTAATATATAAGAGACTATGTAAATCCAAACCCTCTTTAACTACACTATTACACTGTTTTAGAAGCTGCAACTATATACAATATTACACTTATCGTTGGTTTTATCCTACATGATGAAACATCGAGCAGAAACTGATATGATATCTAACTTAAACTTTGTGGGCCAAGTTAGAAAATTTAAATACAAGCTTGCGTTTATGGAAAGAATCGATGATATATCCTTTCCCTTGTGGAAACGTGGCTGGAAAAGAGTTGTGAGTACAACCTTACGTGCTACTCTCTTCTCCTTTAGACTTGCAATTATCCAAAGGCTTATTTCACTGTACAAGTAGAGAGCAGTAATATTTATGGAAGACATGTGTTGCAATGCATTTGCATAGCTGACAGTCGGTTCGGGAAAGCCGAGAGGACAACAGATTGGAAAGTAAATAGTTGCGTTGTCCTTTTATGCTTTGATTTCAAATGCGTCGTCAGTATTCTACCAAATGCTTAGCATCGCTATTCATTGCTGCGCGGCACTTTATGGACTTACCTACCTTTCTCCCGTAGTGGAAAACAAGTACCGGTGTGGTGCCAGGCTGCCAGCATGGACGCATTGAGGACAGAACCCACAGTACTTGAAACTCTCTATTCTCTTTACTGTGTTTCTTCTTTTTGACGCCCAACCCGGAACTTTATCACCCGGCAGAAAATCGCCATAAAAGAAACAACTAGGGCCTCACCCACACACGGGATCACCGGCCGATGAGACACAGTCGACCCAAACTGGAAATGAAGCGACCGGGAGAAGTGAGCAACCTTAACTGTCACACCCAAGCAAGCTAGAGCCCCTCCCGAAGAAAGTTGAATATAGCCTCTCCCGAAGACCTAAGGTGGTTTCGGGAAGACCAAGTGAACAGTGTTGTCCAAAGACGCAAGAAATGCCGAGTCTATCTAATGCCCACCTCTCTCTAAATTGTGTCTGTCCTCTTGTCTCTATTCTTCTCCCTTACATTTCGATCCTCCCTCTATTCTCTTTATTGTTACACCCTTACCCGAACTGAATGTGAACACTTGTTTATGGTTACAGCCCTAGAATTTTAGAACGATTAGGGTTCTTAAAGTTTTTGCAACAAATGAGATTTCCTACAAAAGTATGTCACTGAGAACCTTTTACTAACTTCTAAACTACGCCTGCCGGATAATTAAAATAGATTTCTGAAGGGGTATCTTCCTAGGTATGCCACTGGATTTTACTCCAAAGCCCTGTAAGATGCCCGTAACAGGTTACGGACAGGCTTGACAGCGTATGGATTCTTTGCATATACGTTACCAGAATGAATGTAACAAGATAGTAACTGATTACAGTTGGAGAAGATAAGATACTCCTCTTTAGTCCAAGCCTCCTTGCTGTGTGCAGAGCCTGCAGACGGTTGAATCCCAGGTTACTTAGCTATGAAAGGCTAGGTGTACGTAATGAAGACAATTAAATTCGCCTGCTTCTCCTCAAGTAAGATTGAAGATTCTTCTGATAGAAGCAAACTTTACCCCAACAATTAGAAGACAAGATAATCGATACAACTGATAAAGCAGAACACTGTCGGCCTCCCATACTTTTCACAGTTCCACCAGTAGAAATTGCACAATTCCTTCTATGCAATACTCTAATGTGTTAACTCCATTCCAGGACTGTAGTGGGCCTTGACTCAAAGTGTGTCCTACTATCTACTTACGAGTGTCCAACCGATTAGTCAACATGATACCATACGAGCTACTTAAAAATTAACACAAGTCTATAGCATCATAACGTCGTACAAGTCTTAGATCTGCTGTATCTGGAAATACTGGACTAATGAACGAAGAAAGAAGAGCAACTATCAGTTCAGGAGGCAATCATTTACAGTGCGCTGTTAAGAATTCTGTTTACCAAGTCATTAGCTTATCAAATGTCTTATTGAATACTCTTCTTTAAACAAGTTACTACTGTACAGAAATATTCAACCGAAAGTTATAAAGAACAGTTTGATAAGAAGAACCACCATCACCTGCCTTGGGCAGTCCATATATAACAACAAGCGGGCAAAAGTTCCCCGAAGTTGATCTTGCATGCATATTTCTCCAGTTTCTGATCAAAGAATCTGTAGCAAGAAATATTGGAGTAGAAAAGCAAAATGCAAGGAAAATATGGGAGTCAGGACGAATGTGAAATACAGGAGTTGAGAAGCGAGAGCAGAAGTGGGAAGCAGACAACTGTTTAGTGTTAAAGACTGTGCAAGCTAACTATGCACTGTAGTCGTAGTTTGCTAACCTAGTTAGTTTAGGGTTTGGGGACCCAACCCCAGTTTACCCCTTCCTTGGGCTTTTCTCTTGGATATTAGTAAAGAGGGACTGATGACCCTCGCAGCATTCTCTGGTGTGATTTTCAGACTCTCTCCACCTCTCTCCAATTCAGGCTTAGGCTATGGCTGCCTTGTCTCATGAGTGTTTATAGTTCCCTGATCTCAACATGGTATCAGAGCAGGAGAGGAAAGTTGAGAGTGTTTGAGGTCGAGAATGTGAAGGCGAGGTGACAGAGATTTCTAGCATCTTCGTTTTTTTTCAGCAAGGTCGAACCTACCAAAGTGGAGTGAATCCCTAAACACAGAAAGGTGATTTTGGAGGTCTTCCACTCTGTTTTAGCATCTGAAAACAGGTGGAAAGTGATAGAAAAAGGCTCCGCCTTTATAGTAGGGATTCGCCGTCAGCTATCGAGAGAAATTTTTATTTTCTCAATCGGAGGTCGTATGCAGAAGTTGCTGATTTCGCCGTTTAGGTCAACACGACTTTGACCGCTGTTTTGAAGGCCTTAACGATCGATTTTGGCCATTCTGACGATTGCGGATCGACTGGCCTAGCAGCCGGGGATATATTTCATTTGCGATTTACTTCTGCGATATCTTTCCATCGCCGCTTTTCTCGATTCATTCTGAGTTTGTTCGCGAATTCGACGTCTGTCGTCTATAGCGTCATGAGTGGCAGGATGGACACATTCTCAGGCATCACAGGTGAACCTCTTGGCAAGAATAATTACTCGATATGGAAATATCGAATTACTGCCTTTCTCAAGGGTCAGGGACTCCATGGTCTTGTCACAGGCACTGACAGCAAACCACCTGAGGATGCTGGAGATCCGATTGTTGCTGAATGGAACAGACGTGCTCAACAAGCTGTGCACTACATGTCGCTGTGTGTTTCGCCTCAGATGTTTGGTTACATACAGACAGTCGACACTCCTAAGGAAGTCTGGGATGCTTTGGCGAATGTGTTCCAGACATCAACCAAAGCACGCAAGTTGCAACTGAAGCAGCAGCTTCTGGAGGTCAAGAAAGGTACTTCGACGATTACAGATTACGTCTACCTGATCAGAGGTCTAGTCGAACAACTGAGCAGCATTGGTGTGAAGGTCGAAGATGATGATCTCATTCTCCATACCATTCAAGGACTTGGTAAGGAATACAAGGCCTTCGAAACTTCTATTGCTGTTAGGGATACTTATCCCACATTTGAAGAACTAGTGCCTATGCTAGTATCAGAAGAAATGCGGCTATTGAGTGCAGCTGGTCAAAATTCGACTCCAGAGCAAGCCCTGTTCGCTGGTAGAGGCAGAGGCAGAGGTCGAGGCAGAGGCAGAGGAAGAAGCAACTCCTTTGGACGAGGTCAACAACCTCAGTATATCCAAAACAAAGGTTTTGCAGATACTCGTTCTTGCAACTACTGCAACAAGGCGGGTCACCTTGAGAAGAACTGCTTCAAGAAGCAGAATGACATCAAGGCTGGTAAGCAACCTCAAAATTCGAACTTTGCTTCCATGGAGGACTCTCATTCAGATGGTAGTATGTTAACCATGCAGCATGTCATGGGTGTTATGACCAAATCTGCTGAAAGCTGGTACATAGACTCCGGTTGCTCAAATCACATGACTGCACAAGGAGACTGGTTCAGTAGCAAAGATCCTGTGAAGACTCCAGCAAATGTCTACACTGGTGATGGTACTCAACATCCGATTACTCATCTCGGTACTGTACCTATCTCTGTTTCATCCTCGAAAATCTCAGCTTTAGGGGATGTTCTGTATGTTCCTACCATAACCAAGAATTTGGTCTCAGTAGGTCAGATTGTTGAACAAGGTTATGAGGTTAGATTCAACAAGCATGGTTGTTTTGTTCAAACTGAAGACCACATTGTAGTGGCCAAAGGAACCAAGGTTGGTAGGCTCTTCAAGTTAGACGCAACTACACCAGCAACTGAGACTGTCATGTTGATAGACGGTTCTCAGATTTCGACTTTACAGTTGTGGCATAAGAGGTTCGGACATATGAACTTCCCACGTCTTAAAGCTTTGCCTACGTCTAATCTAGTTGTAGGTATTCCGAAATTCACAGATGTTATTCCTGTAGAGGTCTGTGAAGCTTGTCAGTTTGGTAAGCAGGCTAGGCAACCCTTCTCTCATAAGGGCACTAGAGCTTCTACTGTGTTAGAGCTTATTCACACAGATGTTTGGACAGCCTCTCAAGCGAGTATGCAAGGTTCTCAGTACTTCGTCTCATTCATTGACGATTGTTCGAGATTCACTTGGGTCTACTTCTTGAAGGCCAAGTCAGACGTCTTTGCTGTGTTTCAGTCGTTTAAGAGCCTAGTAGAGAAGCAGTTCAAGCATAGCATCCTTCGTCTACGTTCTGATGGAGGAGGCGAGTTCATCTCTGGCCAGTTTGATACCTTTCTGCAACAACATGGCATAAAGAGAGAAGTCACATGCAGCTACAGCCCTCAGCAAAATGGAGTTGCAGAGCGCAAGAACAGACATATTGCTGAATGCGCTAGAGCTTTGCTCAATGAGAAAGCTATGCCTAAGTATTACTGGGCAGAAGCTGTTTCCACTGCTGTTTATCTTATGAACAGGTCTCCAACTGCAGCAGTTCATAAGAAGACACCATTTGAGGTACTGTACAATCAACAGCCGGATATAGCTTCCCTAAGGGTATTTGGGAGTGTCTGCTTTGTTCATATCCCAGGTGAAAGGCGTAGTAAGTTGGATCCGAAAGCTTGGAAGTGTGTATTTCTAGGTTATGCTTCAGACCGGAAGGGCTATAGATGTTATGATCCCATTTCGAATACATTGCATGTAAGCAGAGATGTTGTCTTTGATGAAACCAAGTCTTGGTTCACGTCTACATCCACTGATGTAGAACCTGTTGTGTCTGATATACAACCAGTAGCACCTACTTCACCATCTACTAGCTCTACTGCTTCACATCCTGTGAGGACTCCTTGGTCTGGACAGGTTACTGCACCACCTACTCAATCCACTACCTCTCATCCTGTATTACAACAGATGGCAGATCAACAACGTCCTGCACAATCTTTGTCTCCAATAGATGATCATGTTACCACTTCATCTCAGCCTTTTAGAGTTGAGACTACTCCTTCAGCTCAGATGACTGATCTGCGTAGGTCCAGTAGGGTCAAGTACCCTGTACAACGTTTTCCGTGTGAAGGATTTTTTGCAGAACACCATGCATACATGGTGAATGTCGTACAGGATGTCCAAGAACCGAATTCTCTTGAGGAGGCGATGCATCAAGCAGAATGGGTGCAGGCTATGGAGGCTGAACTTGCAGCACTACAACATCAACAAACATGGGACCTCGTTGACTTACCCCCTAGTAAGAAAGCCATTCGCTCCATGTGGGTTTACAAGGTCAAGAGGAATTCTGATGGTTCTGTGTCTAAGTGCAAGGCCAGACTTGTGGCCAAGGGTTGTGCACAACAATATGGAATTGATTTCGATGAGACATTCAGTCCCGTAGCCAAGATGGCTTCTATTCGTACACTTGTGGCATTGGCTACAAGTAAAGGGTGGCACCTTCATCAGATGGACTTCAACAACGCCTTTCTGAACGGAGATTTGGAAGAAGAGGTCTACATGGTGCAACCCCCTGGATATGAGGATTCCAAGTATCCTGAGAGAGTCTGTAGACTCAAGAAGTCCTTATATGGACTTAAGCAAGCTCCTAGAGCTTGGAATGCCAAGATCAATTCATTCTTGCTATCTCTTGGCTTTACTGTGTGCAGTTCGGACTCTTCGCTGTATTCTTTGCATTCAAGCCAAGAATTTGTACTACTGATCATCTATGTTGATGACTTGATCCTCACTGGGAGTTGTGAGCATCTCATTCAACGGGTGAAAGATCAGCTGAAGGGAGAGTTTGACATGAAAGATCTCCAACAACTCAAGTACTTCTTGGGCATTGAGTTTGTCAAGAATGGTGTTGCGTTATGGCTGCTGCAGAGACAATATTGTCTAAACATGTTAGAGAAGTTCGGGATGACTGCCTCTAAACCAATCTCTATCCCTCTTGCTGCTAGTGTTAAGCTAAATGCAGAAGATGGCGAGTTGCTAGCAGATCCCTTCATGTATCGACAGATCGTAGGTAGCCTGATCTACCTTACTATAACTAGGCCGGATTTATCTTATGCTGTTGGCTTAGTCAGCCAGTACGTACAGGCTCCAAGGAAGCCACACCTTGATGCAGTTCGACGGATTCTACGGTATGTGAAGTTTACACTTCAGTTTGGACTTTACTTTCCTTCTGGTAACCCTCTTGTGTTACAAGGCTTTACTGATGCAGATTGGGCTGGAAGTACTCATGACAGGAGATCTACGTCAGGTTTCGTTTTCTGCCTTGGAGATTCTGCGGTTAGTTGGCAATCGAAAAAGCAACAAACAGTTGCTTTGTCTTCTACAGAAGCAGAATACAGAGGTGCCACCAATGCTACATGTGAATCTGTTTGGCTTCGCACCCTTTTGGATGATATGGGTGTCACATTTTCTGATCCAGTTGTTTTGCACACCGACAACATCAGCAGCATTAAACTTGCTTCTAATCCTATTTTCCATGCTAGGACCAAACATATAGAGGTCCATTATCACTTCATCAGGGAGAAAGTGTTAGCTGGAGAGATTGATCTTAGGTATCTTCCTACTGATGAGCAAGTTGCTGATATTTTCACCAAGGCTTTACCTAGAGACAAATTTGAGTATTTCAGGTTGTGTCTAGGTGTTAAGGACATAGATTCTAGCTTGAGGGAGAGTGTTAAAGACTGTGCAAGCTAACTATGCACTGTAGTCGTAGTTTGCTAACCTAGTTAGTTTAGGGTTTGGGGACCCAACCCCAGTTTACCCCTTCCTTGGGCTTTTCTCTTGGATATTAGTAAAGAGGGACTGATGACCCTCGCAGCATTCTCTGGTGTGATTTTCAGACTCTCTCCACCTCTCTCCAATTCAGGCTTAGGCTATGGCTGCCTTGTCTCATGAGTGTTTATAGTTCCCTGATCTCAACATTTAGTCCAAATGACCATCGCCAAGCAAGGCATGCAGAGAGGAGAATCACAATTAAATAAGTCAGCGAAACGATTGTTGGACATACACGACGTTCAAGCCACTGTGCGTTCGGAATCAGGCTAAGGAAGATCTTTCGTTCCGTGCCGACCTCCACATTGTCCTCTTCGCTTTACGTGCTCGCTAGCTACTGGCTGTGACGGGGGCCCCTACGATGAATGGAGCTAGCTCTAGGAACTATAAGACGATGACGAGCCTCCTAGTCCTTCGTCGTCCAGAGTTTGTCAGTGTCCGTGTTTGAACCTTTTCTCCGCACCCGCTCGTTTATGTGTTTATACATACCGCTGCTGTGGTGTTCAAACTCCCCATTCCATTCAGAAGAACACACTTCTCCCCTGGAGAGTGTGATGCTTCGCTCGCCGTAGCCCCTTACTTTCCACCTTGTTCAGGTTCCGTATAGCAGTTCGTCTTCCTTCGCGTTTCTCCTTGAAGAGCTTCGTGCGGAGGGAACGACTTCTAACAACAAGAGTTGATGAAGTAGCTGAAAATTTATTGACTCCGAACGACAAAGTATCGTAGGATCCTTTATTTAGTTGCAGTCGATCGACCTCAACTAGCTTCAGGTTCGGTCCAGTTTGCTGGAGGTTGAAGTTAATAGCGCGCCCGCTGTCCTCGTCCAGCTTGCAGCAGGAGCGTGTTCTTTCCAGAGACCAAGAAAATTAGCGGCCGGTATTTGACTTCAGCGACGGAAATTGAAATTTGCTAACCCGATATTATATATAAGTGCAGCAAGTGGCGCGCTTTGCATACTGGATCCTTGGAAAACGAGTACCAGTTTTGGTCAAGGGAGACATTGTGTGCTACGCGAATGTCTCTCTCGTTACGCTGCGTTTGTGAAGATATCAGGGGTGGATGTGAGGGCTAAGTGAGGCTTGGGCGACTGACGCAGCGGAGTGCTCAGCATACGAGAGGTTGTGGTGGCCAGTGGGTGAAGAAAGCTTTAGGAGGAGAAGAGAGAGTCTGAAATCCAACTCAGTTACGTTTATGTGGTTAGGAGCTCAGCGAGAAGAGGGGAAATGGCAGGGGCCGCTATGATTCGTGTTGATTCTTTCACTGGGGTTTCCGCGGCAGCATCCATATCCCTCCGCCATGTCACAGGAAGGGAGAAGAGGTCTCCCGGAAGTGTATCTATGAGCAGCAGCAGGAGCGCCTTTGTCGCGAATGATTGTCGTCTAACAGGTACAGGATTATTGCATCTCTGTGAACGACTCGGAGATTCGTTCCCCTCTCCTTGTGACTTGGGTTTGGCGTCCATGATCTCGCAGATCTTGAAATTATACTGTTCCTCATGAACTAATCTGATCCAGCTCCCTGGTCCTAAACCTTTTTCCCCTCGTTTTCGCTGTTAAACGAAAGAGTCCGTGGTCTCATTGCTGCTGGATTGTGACTTGTCGATTTTCGTGATCAGCAGAACCTCGGATGATTAGTGTGAGGCTAACTGGTCACGGGTGTTTGCAGGGTTCACAGCCTTGCAAATTCAAGGAGGAATAATCCGAAACCGAGCGTTTGTGAAGATGTGCGTGGGCATGTCCGGAGAGGACTCTTTCTTCAAGTCCAGCATGGTGCAAAATGAGATCGGACGCCTTCAAGCTGATTACAAGAATCTCCTTCAAATCGTACGTGGAAACACTTAAATTTCTGAATTTCGATGGAAGAATCCTATAAACTTGGGATCGACTTCTATGCTTTCCATAGCGAGAGATCTGGGATCGCAATCAACTTGTCGAGCAATAATTGCTGACTGTTGCATATCGTTTGGATGCAGGGAAGGAAGTATGGGCAATTCGACAGAGAAGGAAAAAAGTTTTACATCGAAGAAATGCGGGTCAGTATATCCGCGACGCCAGATAGTTGTTTCATTACTCGGTTTCTCGCCGCTTAGTGGCGTTAACCTCGAGGGCGAGAAAATGAGTTCTACATTTCTATAGGGGAAGTGAACTGAACTAATTGCCTGATCGTCGTCCACTTTATGCTCATTATGTTGTGACATGTGGACTATAAACGCAGACTCTGATCGAGAGGTGGCAGATTTTCTACAAAAGAATGGAACTCTCAGACGACTTCACCGCGAAGCTCTGCGCCAAACAACTGAAAACTTCGGTGTGTAAGCCTCCGTGGATTTCGGGTTCTCAGTTCTCTGCTATTATCGTGGCTTATGTTCCGTAGACGACATGAACTGGCATAAGCTATGCCAGTTCATGTCGTCTATGAGTAAACAGCATCCCAGACAGTAGTGTCTAAGTTGCTGTTTTGGTGTAGGCCTGATGTGTCCTCTTATAATTGCACAGTATCGAAGAATCGTTCATATCCCCTGAATTTGTATCGTTTTGGAGTCTGCAGGGCGGGCCCCTGGGGTTAAGCAACGTGGAGTTAGTCACGGCATTGTACACTGCTCTAGATGACATGCACCGCGATGCTGATGAAGGCTTGTGACGTTGCTCATCATGCTACATGTACAAATATCATCATCTTGTACATTACATTGGCCCCGCTCCAAACGGCAGGAGGCGTCTTCGACTAGGAATTTAATTCAATTTATTCGTCAGGAAACTGACAGAGCCGGAGGGGCCGTGTATGTAATCCAGATCTATCCCTTCTTCGCTTGTACATATGTAAGGGGGCCCCTCATGTCTTTCTTCGGAGCGGTATTTTAGTTTATCGGTCGATCCTAACTCCCTGTTACGTAAAGCATTCAGTGCAGAGACAACGTGTGGATCAAACAAGAGTCACGAAGCTATGAGTTACCGGAACTGAACTTAGTAGGCACTTTAACTTCTGAAGATAATTTATCCCGATCGAAAGACAAACGAGCTCCATGGCCCTAGGTTAGAAAACGATTTTAACTTCTTATTTGCACGCCAAGTACTCCGCTAGCGGAGAAGCTGATTGTCTACTTCTTGGCCTGCCATGGATCCGAATAGATTACTTAGTTTCCTTCGATCGAAGTCAAATACAGTGTCATGAAAACTATAGTTGCACAGCAGCCTATCGGTAGATTAGCTGCTAGCCGAACGTAAATACGAACTATACTGTCAATTGGCCTACACCTTACTCCACTATACAATAGTTGATGATCATTGTATAATTCCACACGATTGTTGGTCTCCTCTATGTACTGGAGTGGCAGATTACTTTAAAAGAAGTAAGTGTAGAGTGAAATAATCTATTCTATTACTACAAAGAAACTGTAATGCCTTTTGTGTATGGATGTCCAATCAAATTCGCTTGGATATGATTCAGTGACTGCATTTGATTGATCTGATCTTTCGAGCGAGGAGATTTGATACAGTTCTTCTGGTACGGGAAACGTGAAAACCTTCTCACCTTAAGCAATTACGTATGAAAGAAAGAAGTTCGTAGCCTCTTTTGCACCAAGGAAGATTAGTAGACAACTATGATGACAGAGGAGTTGGTGAGAAATGATTGAAGCGCCTTCTAACTCCATGGAGTCGTGACGAACCGAAGGCTGGTGGGAAAGGAGTGTAGCTTATAGACCTAATCTCCTCATGAAGCTTCCACTTTCCAAGACTTGGCTCTCGCAGCAAGGATAGATCATGACTTCTGCATGTTGCATCTTACAGGGGTGCATAAAACCCTTCTAGAAATACTTTGCTTTAGCACAATCTGCCGCGACGGACGACCAAGATAATGAATTAAGAATATATAAATATAAATATAAATATAAATATTTGAGTCTATTTGAGTTAGTTTATAGAAGATAATTAAGTAATTTTCCCTTTTGATATAGTTCTCTTTCTTGCTTTCCTTTTTAGATTTCTCCAGATTATAGTAAATTTTTCACGGAAAAGTTTTCTGAAATGTGACAACTCTTCTTGTGAATTTAAGAGAGAAAGAAAGCACCTAGCTAGTTTTGGCTTTATGTGGTGCGGACGTGGACAGTGGCATGATAATATTCACACGAACAGTGTGAGTAGGCTCGAACCAGCACGCCCTGCGTGTTGGTCTGGCGCTCGCCTTGGGAAATCCAGGTCTGGTTCGATTTTGACTCGGCAGGACTGCCGCCACTGTGGAGGTTACGCAGGTAAGGTGCTTCTGAGCAGGAGACCATGGAAGGTGGTAAATTTATCATCTAACCTTTTCGGTAAAAAGGGTTAGGTGATAAATTAAATCTCTAACAAACTGTTTCCTGTTACTGGCCAGTCCACCGGTATTTATCTCTCCTAGTGTGGTTTTGCAGTTTGTTATTTATAGGTTTCCTCCACCATTTCCTGTATTTCCATTCGATATTTATGTATTCAATTTCTTATTCTTGCTATGTTAGTTTGTAATTTGAATGTAACATTTAGAAACGTGTCCTTAACAATCTGTGAACAGGAGTTTATTAATCTTGATGAAAAACTGAATAAATCCAATAACAACACCTTACACTGGAAGTGCCAGTCGCATCCCATCCCAAGAATTACTATTTGCTTTTCCTCTTCTTTCCTTCAGGCGAGAAATCCAAATAAAGAAAGAAAGAAATGCACACTTCAATTCAATCAAAGATGGAAGAGACCAGATCTATATTCACTTCTAAACCTCAGTGGCTGTAAGCAAGTTTAAGGTGTATCTAGAGGGTGTGAGAAATATGGTTTATCATATTTCCAGTAAGTTTGTTGTGTTTCATCACACCCCTCTAATGTGATGTATTGTTTTATCACACCTTTGATTGGTTATCTTTGGTGAAACTAGTCATTTTGTTATATTAGTGACATGTTGAGCTATACACATCTGATTCAACTTTCTGAGCATGTTAATCTGACATGTATTTTATCATTAACAAGATTTGAATGAAAAAAATATTTAGTCACGTTTGAAAATAATGAATAAATCAACGATATAGCAAGATGAGTAGTTTTACTGTCTATAGCCAGTCAAGGGTGTTATCAAGCATTACATAGTTAAGAGAGATGTGATAAGAAAACAAACTTACTGGGGTGTAATCACGTTTCACACATGGTAGAGCAAATTGACCTTTTCCATTACGTTTATTCATTTGTTAGTCCCACGGACCGTCAGTTTTCCACCCTTTTGAAACTATTCACGAATTTATGTTTATCCACTAATTCCGGTACTACCGTAGTCTTTGGGTTTCCAGGGTCATCCTTTGCTTACTTTCTTTTTCTCTTTTCTACAGTCTCCTATTTCATCTATTTACGTATTTTCTTATTCATCTATTCTCCTTTATACCTTCAGCAGCTCGTTTGTACTTTTACTTTCTTCGACTTTAATATATATATATATATATATTCCTGACGGTGTGTGTGTAGCATCGTATCGTAGCAGACTCTCGAACATAACATTTTCTTCTGCTTATATGCCGGTGTGTGTCGTTAGCTGTTGAGAGGTTTGAGAAAAGTTGAGTCCTGGAATTCGTTTGACTGAAATGAAAAGCGTATACCTTTTGTACCTTTGACTGTCTACTGAAAGGTGACATGTCAAATCTGCAAGAGTCTGATCTTGAATTTGCCCTTCAAGTGGACTGGTGACACCTTCTTAAAGGGGCCGGTAGTTGCTGTATGTACTGTCTGTGCAAGCACCATGAGTGCTATTCGAGCAGAAATCAAACGAGTTCCCACTTTTAGATTATTTGATGGACATGAGCTGAGCAGAACTTCACACTTCGAACGGGATTATACAGCCAAGACTTAGTTTGCAACTGACCGTAGAGGGTACGAAAATGTCACTACTACCAACCCAATGGCATATGCAAAGTTGGTAGTTCACACAACAGTTACTACCTTACTGGACATAAAAGCATTCAGTTGGTTGCAGACATTGATTCGCCTTCAGAAGAACGAGACCAATGCTGTGTACTACATTCTAGTTGATAAGCTGAAACAGTCTACAGTTGGGTCTTTGAGCCCTCGAAGTGATGAGCCAGGAATTAATAAGCAAGACAACCTCGGGCAGACCTTTTGAGTTGTTGCTACGATTTTACAATGTGAATGAAGTCTCAAAATTCCTTCAAGGCTTCCTCCTGTTGGACGTTACCTGGTCTACAACGGAGACCTCGACCATAATGAAAGAAATATCACCTAGAATCATAACTTCGAGCTTGCCTAAAGACATCTCTTCCAATGGTTTGTCAAAGGTTTCACACACCTACGTTACGTACGTGGTCAACATCAGAGAACGCGAACTGATGAGATTGGTTCATTCCACTAAGCCTCCTTGTCGAACTCTCTTAAAGTGAGCACACGCAAGCTACGTACTACATGGCATGACCGGACGTGTATACAACCAAGTTCACCGATTACCCGAAGCACTTGATATTCATGAGGCGTGAGCGCTGACAGCTCCTAGACTGGCCTTCAGGTTGCTCTGGTAGATTGTGGACACCCGAACAATGGTGATATCCCTACCATAGGGGTACATTGCTCATCTACGAAACTTCACTGACACAGCAGAAGCCTTCGAAGTTGTACATTTTCCGCCCTTGAACCTTGATGAATGCACACCAGGTCCAACCGGAATTGACTGACGTCGACAGTGTGGGCAACAGAAGGCCACCTTCCTTTGACACTGCGGACAAGTAGCATACGAAGAATCACGAACGGAAGGCTCACCAGATGGACGTGCGTGTTCTTTCTTGACTTTTCGTGGAGGAACGCTGCGCGTAGCGAAGGCCGAGGCCATGATGGTGTCCCTGGCAGTCTTCGCCCCGCTGCTTAATGTACTCACTTCACAAGTTTGCTCCACTTTCTCTTGTAAGAGTTGAAGGATTTCTTGCCGAAGAGTTTCCTTTTCCGCGTGTTGGACAAGTATTATCTCGTGCATTCTCCTCTTGTCTCCTTGGAGCATATGAATCTCGAAGTAAGCATCATCGAGAGCCGTGACCTGGTTCACCAGTTGTTCGAACATATTCGTCCTCTCCTTCTCGATGTCCCTGTAATATTTGATGGTATCCTGCATCTGGTAATGCTCTCTCTCCATCAGTCGCTCGTAATGCTCCCTCTCTTGCAGCTGCTTTTGATACGCATCTAGATCTACCGCTTGTTTTGCGGCTGTCTGCCGCTCTTCTTCCCCCGAACTCATCTTCGACTTCGTCCTCGAGCTCGAGTTTCTTGATTGCTGCTTCATGTTGTCCGGTGTGGCCCATGGAGAAACTTCGTCCTTGTTACTAATCCTCTCATTGTCCGGTCCCAGCCCAAGTCTGAGTTTTGTAGATACCTTGACAAGTGATCGGTCCTGCCTTTGCATCTTATCTGTCCTCAGACCCACTGGCAGGCAGAAGTATGAAAGCTGAAGCTCTGGAGGCTGATTCCAGTACTGTGTTTCAAGAAGTAGAGATAAGAAAGTACTTGGTAACAAGTTGTAGACTTTAGGAAGGTGACAAGCAAGAATGCAGGAATTCTTGCCAAAGAAAGACCAGAGAGAGAGAGACACAGTCGATACTGGAGGAAGATCTAGAGAGGAGTGTCAATTCTTCTCCCTATTCAGAAGTGAAGACGATGAGCAGAAATGAAGGTTATATGTATAAGTTTCCCCGCGTGGGGGAGAGAGAGACAGATGCACAAGCGATACTGGAGGAAGATCTAGACAGGAGTGTCAGTTGTTGTCCCTATTCAGAAGTGAAGCGAATGAGCAGAAATGAACGTTATATGTATAAGTTCCGGGAGCTTGCAGAAGAAGAAGAAGAATCTCTAGGAATGAAAGCGATGGGAGATGCATGCAAAGAGCTCTACCGAGCTTCCAGCTCGGAGTAATAATTACAAGAAGCAAGCACAGATCATATTACATTTGAGCGCGGCCCGTGCCTGTCTGGGGACGAAGACAGCAGCATACTAGCTAGCTAGCGACACTAGTGCTTGACAGCGACTACGACCGAATTTTGAGTCGGATCGTGAAAGCACGGAAGATGTGAAAGGGCAATGATTGCAATGCGGTGGGGTAGGTTTAGATGGTTGTGTTGCGGCTGGTGGAAAAGCCCTCGTCTCTCTCAGGGGAAGATCAGAATCATCAATCGAAACAAAATCAGATGTACTTCAGACTTTTACCTCACGGAACCTTCAGGCTGGAATTCTCACGCTCGTATAGCCACCAACTCGATCGTTGATGTGATATGAAACCATACATGTGGGAACAGAATGAAACTGATACATGCTCCAGTCTAGCGCTCGAGGAGACGACAGGACATGTCAACGTCGGCTTCTTCACATCATCGCTATTCACTTGAGGAGGTTTTTACTTGTACATCTTCCATTTTCGAGAGCATCTTTTTGGTTTTGTTTTTTCTTTCTCGAGAGCCTGTAGAACGTCGTCAGAGTGATGTACTTTACTTCTCTAGTTTCTCGTGGGTTTAGAGACTGTGCACTGCTGAGTTGTAGGTTAACGGATCCAGTCTCAACCGGTTTAAACCCCTAGAATCCACATAAAAGCAGGAAGAGGAATATTCCTTTTTCTGGCCCCTTGTGCTTTAGGTTGAAGATAACAATTTAGTTTAGATATTTTAAATTTTTAGAAAAATAAATATTATTTTATTTCAAAAACTCACCAAAATTCGTCTCAACATATCTCAACCGAGTATAACCCTTCGTTTAGGAGCGAATTACAGAGTGTAAAGCTCCTAGATAGCTATTGATTTAAATATTGATTTAATTCTTTACTTAACCAATTCTATGCTAGTATGAAGATTTTATCAGCAAAAGAATTTTGTGTTTTAACGATTAAATTTTTTGGTTTTCAGAAAAACCATCTGCGAAATGAGGTTTCCTGGTAACCAGGACTACTTGTCTGGACACTGGGGTTTATAAACTATACGCGAAACGCCCCTATTGTACTGGAGATTATCTGGATATCTCTTGTTAACTCTACTCGAGTTATATTAAAATAACGTTGTACAAATGAGTTAGATCACTGTGGTTACGTTCTAGTTCAACTCTGGATATCTCTTGCTATAACTCTACTCGAGTTAAGAAAACGTTGTAGAAATAAATTAGATCACTGTGGTTGCGTTCTAGTTCAACTCCGGAAATCTCTTGCTAACTCTACTCGAGTTAAGAAAACGTTGTAGAAATAGATTAGATCACTGTGGTTTCGTTCTAGCCCAACTCTGGAAAGTAGAAGTTGTAGAAGTAGAAACCTCTACTCTTGAGCTGTGGGAGTCCGAAGTAGTTTCCATAACTAAATTAACTATTTACACGGCAGAAAAAACATATAATGAATATATATTATAAGAAAGTCATGAACAGTGTTAGAGTTAGTTGGCGTGTCGACAGAGAGATCGGTCTCCTGAAAACTAAGAGAGCTGAGACAGGGAGCAGGTGACTAGTCATGATCATGACTCATCACATAGATCTTACGCCTCGCCTCTTGTATTTGAACCGTGAGTAGTAATCATACCGTTTCTAGCAGATAAAGATTCAAATTTCAAAATCTTACGATGAGAACGATATCAGTCAAAACACTGCTAGAGGAAAAGCGCCGTTCAGCCGAAACTACATTTTCTCTGCCCAGACCGTAACGGCCGTTTGACACATCAACAGCTGAGAATGATTACTTCAGTCTTGACTCACATCCGAAGAATAAATCTCTACAGACTTTAGTATTACTATAAAAAGAAAAGATATATGCATCATATGATTTTTGTTTGATGGACTCTTGTATTGCTTCTGCTTTTTATTCTCTTTGTATACATTAAGTTAATATTTAAATTCAAATTCTGTGTAAACCTTAAGTGATAGATGGACGGAGAGTTATGGCTTAATCCAGACATAACCCATAAGCACAGAAAACCAACAGGCGCTTTGAAAGTACAAGGCTGGACTCTGAGTATCAAGGAGGTATTAATGATGAAGACTGCGGTAGTTTGTTACCTAACTCTTCTCGCCGGGAGAGTTAGGTACGTAAATATGCTGCCTCCCGTACTTTACTGCACACTGCATTCAATATTCTACCAGCACCGATGGAGCTTACTCTTTTATGAAAAGAAAAGAAATAACGATGGGGATTAATAAGTTGATTATATTAATCTTTCTAGTCAATAAGCTGCCGCACTTGTAATCTTGAAGTCATGTTGGTCTACGCTTCACTTATGGGTTCTGTTTAGACGTTTTCCAAAATTTTTTGGTTATGACTATCATTTAAATTACACATCAATCTTGATTTTCATTAGAGGTTACTATATGATTTTTGTATAACACTATCTTTTTCAATAACAGAAATACAGCAAAAGTTCCAGAAGCATGCTTATTAGGAACATCTCCATTGCAGGTCTTTAAAAGTTCTCAGAACCAGTTAGGGAGCCAGTTAAGGGAAAACCTTCCCACCCTTTATCTTTATAAATGTTAATTTCAAGCTTTTCTCCAAAAGTTACCGTGTTTCCCTAACATAAATTAGAGACTCTTTAATCCAAAATCAAACCGTTGTAATAACAGTTGATCAAGTATCAGGTTCTGGTGTATTAAATGGTTACCCCGAGTATTCGTATAAAAGCATGAAATTCAAACCGAATATTCCTTTTTCTCATGGTGCTTTTTAGTCTAAAGAAAGATTCTCTTTTGCTATAAGAAACTCCACAATCTTCATTTTAACATTTATCTATCAATACTAAGTTGTTCGTTTTGAGATGAATCGTAACTTGGAAAGCTAGTGATTAGTTTTAATCTAGTTTTTTCTCATTATTGGTTTTACTTTGATACTTTATCTCACAGATTCCAAGTTGAGATGAAAACGTTATGATCAGAAATATTTTCTGCATAACAGTTAAATTTCTCAATTCTCTGAAAGCAAACTCAGAAAATAAAATATTCTGAATTAACAAGAGCACTTGTAGTCATACTCGGGTTTAAATACCCATTTAATGACTACAGTGAGAGGAATTCATCTTTAATGCTTTACTTTTAATATCTAAAATAGAGATACAAATTTCCTTACGCATGGATATGCTCTAACGTCAGTTGTACACGTATAAACTAAATGAGAGTATACATAGCTTCAGCTCCAACCCAATCAAAGGGCTATTCCACTAATTCAGCATATTGATTTCTTTCTTTCACACAAAAAGGTGTCAAACATCCGGATTTTCTATAAATCAATAAACACATTACAAGAAACAGTCATATCTTTCCAGTTCACATATTTAATAATAGCGTTCACACGTGCAAAATCAAGTACACTATTTTGCTTGATGGAATTTGAACTTTTTCGCAAACTTGAAAATGGTTCCGACTGTTAATCATGTGCAAGCTCTTGTTAACTATACTCATATCTGTTGTAGTTAATTTTATGCAAAGTTAAAAGTATATTCTAGGCAATGAAGAATCAAGTCATTTGTAACCATTGTACATTTGAGAAAAAATTTAAAAAATATATAAAAGAGTCTATGTCTCTCCGTTATTTCTCTTCTTCCCTTTCTCTTTGAATGCTTCTTTGTGTAAGATAATTAAAATCGCCGAGAGTATTCAGTATATTGAATCATATAAGACTAGAACCATACAATTTGCTTTTTCCACTTGTTTTAGAGAAAATCATGTGGTGGTTCAGAAAATCAGAACGCATTGTTCATACTTTGTTGTGAATAATCTCTCACCATGTAAATCATCTTCCTCTCACTCAGAAGTTTATAAGTCTTATCTGTTGAGATTGTTGAAGACATAACTCTATCATCAAGTAATCTTTTTACTCATATTCAATTGTATTTTCCATCATCAGTTTTACTAACTCATTCATTCATACGTCTTGGATCATGTATCGTACTAAAGCACACTCTCACGGGTAAAAATACTGCTTGATAAGGTTTGAAAATTGTGATTTGTGTAAAAGTTCTCTAAATTAACTTCACTAAATTTAAAACCCACTTGGTACCTTTATTACATATGCTCATTTCAGTTCTATAGAACCCATAAGTGACTCACATGAACAAAACTTTTTTCTGGTATAAAGATCTGTTTACTCGCACGAATAAGTTTTAATTTGTAAGTAAGTTATAATTTTTAATTTATAACCTAACTTTCTAAGAGGAAAGATTAGGATATAAATCAAAGCTATTTGCATATTCCCCTCTTCCGAAACTGGAAGATGTGAATATGCAGTACTGCTAGAATAATTGCAGCTAGTGTTAGCTCCAACAAGCTATTGTTTTAGAGAAATGGAGCTATGTGGAAAGCATATGACAATTGGAGTGTAGACATGCATTCTCTTTAAGAGTCTAAGATGATATTCATAATTCAATTACCTCTAGAATGAATTGCGTAGTTTTTGTTTCTTAGTCTAAAATGATATTTATTTTAATTACACTCATGCGTGATTTATTTTCTAAAATATCTATGGAAAGAGAATAACAGTCCGTATCGATTGATATAAGAGCTGCTATAATCTTAAAGTGGTTGAGAAAATCTAGAGGATCTTGACTCAACTAAGAGACATCTGCTTGCCTATAGTAACATTCATAATATTACAACAACTTAAGAAGCATAGTACTGAATGAGTAATGCCTAACGATGGTAGGAAACCAACATCCTCTGGAAAAAAAAGATGTCCGATGATGAATGAATATCATACATGAATATACATCTTTATGAATACATGAATATCATACATTTTTTCGAAGTAGTGAAAATGGTCAGGAACAGTTCAACAATATAATCAAAAAGTTTTATATTTTAGCAAAATCATCCATATTTGTTGAAAAATTACTGCGCTTTGAAGTAGTTACTTATATGATGTGTCATCTACAACGAAACCATTTAGGTGATAGTATTTCAGAAAATAAGTTCATCTTTTGGCAGCCAAGTTGATGAAAAGAAAGAGAAGGTTTTACATTATGACCAGATAAGTCCCAAAGATATACAGAGAGGAAAGTGTAAGGAAAGGATACAAAGGATTTGAATTACCCTACTAGGTAAAGTATTGCAACATTTCTCATGATATCAACTAGTGTTGTTACTTAATAAGAACTAGTTATGAAAAGGGTGAAGGACGTGATGAATTACTGAAAGCAAACTATTTCAGTTCCAATAATTAGACATTTGATTAGGAGTTCAGTGTTAGACAATGTTACAAAACTTGTTCAAGCAATTGACAACTGATGAACATATGGTATCATTGGTCAAAATTATATGAAAAGAAAATATTTAATTACAATTTCCTTGGTTACTGTTTTCTCTTGTGTGTAACAACTGGGTTATCTTAATTTTCACAAGCAAGCGAAAATCAATACTGGCCTCCAGGCTAGTTTACCCTCTTAGGCTAGTCGTAAACACTGAAGAAGGTTGTATATGGAAAATCCCAAGTTGAAGAGATAAGGTAATGGTCTCGGCGCGCGACTTTCTTTGATTGCGACGGGTTGATGGGCTGACGCTGTCAGTATTCACGGAGATCACTGGCCACAAGCTGTGTTGTCATCTGCCCCTGTCATTCTTCAGATCGGTGGACTCCGGCTGCCATTATTATACCAGTTCATCGTCAAAATGGTATGCCCTCATCCGTCAGTGTAGTGTGTATCGTTCTCCTGCGAAGTGTCTCAGATTCACTGAAGCAACTATGGAAGGCGCGTTCTTGGGACATCTGGAGCGGTCGTTTTTAGGGTTCAACAGGTTTAAGATCGTTCAGTCATCGGTGATGGTCCCGGTCGCAGATGTGCGTTGTTTGAAAAGAAGCACGAAGCACGAAGCGAGAGACGATTGACGACTGACAGAGATTCTTATGAGAAGGTTGATGAATGAGAAGAGCAGACTTCGGAGCTCGAAGACAATGTTACAGTCAGAAGTAAGTGTCCTAGAGTATAACGTGGATCTCTCTGGTTTGTCGCGCTGCGCTTATAGAGAGGTGATGGAGAATAAGCCGTGATCATCTTCATCGGTTATCAGCGTCAATTCAAGGTGAGTAGCTCAGTTAGCTAGTTCTAGTTTCACCGACTTTTGTTGGCAGGCGGAATTTAAGTTTCCCACTGTGGTTGGAGTTGATGTAGAGCAGGCTTCTGGACCTTGGTAGAGGAGAGAAAGGATGTGTTTTGCCACTGTATATCAAGTTGCGGAGACTGAATCAGCTTTTGAATTCTAGAGGTTGGTGGGACGTGGTCGAAACTTCGGAGCGCATTTATTGTAGTCCAGCTGTGTAGTTAGATTGGCAAATAAAACCGCCTTTAGAATCGTAATTTCGTTTTTCTGGTGTGGGAGATCAGGTTCTGCGATAGAATGTTCTTTGAATGCGAGTGGAGATAAATTGTCCACAAAAATAATGGACTGTATTATCTGTCTAGGCTGTCGAGCTGGGTAGCAATGGGGTTTTACTCGGAAAGGGATGGGTAGAACTCTAATTCTGTGCAGTAGAGTTTGGAGTTGCGATACTCTTTCTTGTGAAATTTATTCCAGTCCGTTTTAGTCGACTCCTGTACTGAAATTAGAGCGGACGAGAAGATTGCCATACTGAGGGCATGTTCTCCCCTGTGTAAGGTCTCCCCTATGGAGACTCACAAAAATTTTGCTGAGGGTACTTGTGTAGCTGTGTTGCTCCGAATCTAGTTCTGCTAGTACTTGATACGATGTGGAAAGTTAATAATGTTGAAACCTCTAACTGTTAACAATTAGGGGGTCACGCTTCTGCTGCAGGACTATTATATATCAAAGACCGTTGTGATGGTAAGCCACGACTAGTGCACTAGAGGCGCTATTAGGGTGGACATGAACTATACACGGAATTTGGAGATTCCGTGCTAGATGCGGAAGAGAAGCGTTGGAACGGAAATTTTGGGATGTCGCCTTCAAGATGTTGAAATTTGAAATGTAGATTGGTACGTCTTGCGAGATGGGGAATACAAAATTGGGAAAGAGACAAGTACGTTCGTTGGTCGACCCGCTTGAACTAAAGAATCTTAAGACCAGGAGATGGAGCAATGTATCGAAAGGGCCTAACGCTGAGTTGGATGGAGACAAAGGGGAAGAGAATCCTGGGAAAAGGAATCGCCAGATGAAGGGAGTAGGTAATACCTCCAAGAAGGTAGCTACAGTAGTCGACTCCTACACAATTCCAGGCACACGGAAGATTGTGAAAGCAGGTGATAATGTTCTGGTCCAAGCGCCAGAGCGTGAAAAGCCCCCTTATGTCGCGAGAATTGAGAAAATTCACAAGGTCCCCTCCGGAAGGAAAGAAAAGACTGTGGTGCAGATTCGCTGGTTTTACCACCCAGAGGAGACAATCAGTCGTCGACAGTCATTCCATGGTGCTCAAGAGGTCTGTTTATCTGATCACTACGACACACAAGATGCTGACTGCATACAAGATAAGTGCAACGTTCATACTTTCAAGGAGTACTGCAAGTTGAAAGAAGTCGAGAGCCATGATTACTTTTGGAGGTTCGAGTACAAGGCAGCTTCGCAGATACTTTCTCCGAGAGTTGTGGACGTTTATTGTGTATGTGAGTTACCGTACAATCCCGATCATTTTATGGTCCAGTGTGAGTCTTGCAGCAACTGGTTTCACCCTGTTTGTGTTAAATTGAGCAAGGAGCAGGTTGCAAAGATGGAAACATATGTGTGTGCAGACTGCACTCACTTTAGTTCGAGGGTAGAGAGCATATTTACGTGACAAGATAGCACAAGTAGGGAGTATCCTCCCACTGAAAAGGAAGTTGTTAGAAACAGAATCTTTTAAAGGGCCCTGAGAAGGTAGCAACTAGGTCTGCGATCTCTAAGAGATACAATAGATGATGTGAAACACGCTTGGATCTTCCTAGTTCAGATTAGGTTCAAAGCTTTGACGCGCTGTAACCCAGATACTCAGCGCTAGGTAGGTGCTCTACGTAGTGTAACGTCAAGTACTTCATTAACCTGGAATTGTCAATTCTGTCCCAGCAACAGTGTAAATAAAAGTTCTCTTGCTCGCATGTACATGTCACTGGAGAAACTGAGAAGAAACTGAGAAGAAGATTTCGTTCAGCAGCTCCAATGGGTGATTTTTCCCGGGAGAGCAAACAAAGTATTTCTTTTGCGAAGTGTTGTTGCTGGGGATGCAGTCCTGTATCTAATTTTCATTAGAACTGTTTGACGTGGGTTAAAGTGTAGGTTTCACTCTCATCACTGTCTATGACTCTTATATGATCTGTATCTTTTCTGTCCACGCATTCATGGATGTATCCAGAAGCTCGAACGTATGGACATAGTCCTTTGATCGTTCTTCGGAGTTCAGAGTAAGCACGATGTCTGAAAGCCGATTCACATGGACATCTTTTCACGTTTCCAGAAGCTGCCGGTCACTTCCCCAACCAGCTCGTCAACTGGTCCACGCGAAACTGTAAAAGTCAGTATTGAAATTTTATATTTGTGTTGGTCGTAAAACGCGTTATGTACATGGAGTCCAGGTAAACCACTTTCTAAAGAGAAAGTAGATTGTCTTGTACAGGCAGTACAGCTAAACCAGTTTCTAAAGTAAGTAGAATGTGTGATAAAAAATTTATGCATGGATTTCATTGTGAGACTGCCTGAACGACATTACTCGATCGGGCAGTAAAATCACTTTCTGTAGTGGGTAATCGAAGAAATATAGAGGACATAGCAAGTTGCCATGAAATCACCTTCCTAGTGGATAATCTGAGAAGAATAGGAGAGGGTAGTATACTAATATTGCTGTTATAAATTAGTTTTCGTCCAACGGAACCAGTCGTTGGAAATTCATCTGCCGTGTGAATCGACTTTGAGGGGTTCTTGTCGGTGCCACGAGTCATGCCTCATGATAGAAACTTTTGTTTAGTTCGGGATCTATATTGAGTTTATCAGCCGCGTGCAGGTTGTTTATTTGCAGGGCATGCATCCGACGGTGCCAAATGACAAAAGCCGAGAAGACAGACTAGAAGGAAAACTTTTAGGTGAACCCAAAATTTCCTTGTAACAGAGCAGTCCTGAAACAGTGCCATGTTCACCTTCAATATTCAGGTAGCCTTCCGTGTCCAGCCTTTTCTTCTGATTTGAGATAGAAGTAAATCCTAGAGTTTTCTTTGTCTGATTCAAACTTCAAATTGCCTTATGCAGTTTCCTGTCAGTACTTGAAGACCACATGCCCTAAACACCCTTCAACGAGTTTAGATTTCAAAGAGGAGGGTGAACTCAGTTGCTAGTTCATTTAGTGTACTTGGAATGCAATTAAGTTGTATAACGTAATGCTTCGGATTTAGGGGGCCTGCTCTCGAGGTCGGAGCCGAGGGAGGAACCACTCAAATCACATGCAACACTGACGGTGATTTTACTGCCACCCAAACAAGACTAAGTTAAGATTTTCTATTTAGAAGGTTGAAAGGCCCTTTGGCTTTAACTTGAAAGAGCAGATCTAATGCAGAGACTTGGAGTAGAAAGTTTTATGACGTGCTAATGCTTGAACGTTGTTTGTTGTAGGGACTGCTTCGGATCCATAATATGCTTTTGTTGGTTCTTTCGTTTTTCAACATTTCTGTTCACTAAGACTTTGTGTAAGTTTATGAAGTTTAACCGCTGGCTTACCATATAAAGTTTTCTTTCAGTCGATAAAACTGTTTGTCTGGATTACGTTGACTGTGTTATCTCTCTTCCTGCTGCTGCAAGCATCCCAAGTGTTAGGTCATCGGAGAGACCCAGACCCAGTCGTGACCTGCTCCGGACTTCCAATCTAAGTTTAGAGGGGTAGCAAGGCAGGAGGAAACATGTACTCCTTGTGTTACTTTTGGATGACAAGGGACCATCTAATCATCGCCAGATGCATCTGAGAGCGTGAATAATATTCTGGTGAGCTCATCAGTATATTAGTTAACCTTTCAATCGGAAAGGTTATCGCAAATCATATAAATGCTTTTCTATACCACCATCCTGGTCTTCTATGCTTTCGGAATTTAGATACTGAGCACCTGTGCACATATATACATATTTTCTTTCTTCTTTTTTGTTCAGAAAAAGGAAAATATGCATAGGTGGTTTAATTTTTTATTCAGAAAAGTTAGATAAATTAATCTATTGAGTAATTAATTATTTGAGATGAATAAGTTGTTTCATTTATATCTTCAAAGGCGTGTCTGGACCCTCTGCACTTATGGGTTAAGTCTAATACATAACTAAAGAATAGTTTAATTATTATTTTGTTATATCCTTAAGAGAAACAGTTGAATTATTTTATTTATCTTAGATACATTGATTATTTAATATATATATATATATATATATATATATATTTCTCTATAATTAAAGAGCAAAAGTTCTCTAGAATTTCATCCAAACATACATATTTCGCGCTAGTTGATTATAAGTTATGTCTGGATCGGCCCATCACCATTGATTTATCTTTCACTTCAATATTTTCAGAAGAATATTGAGATTGTACTGATTAAAATAATGATTTTTATAGAATTATATATATATTAACAAAGATAAAAATAACAAGACAGCGGCAATAATACACTCCATCAAACAGAAAATTGAAGAATTTCTACGTATACTCCCTGAATTCATTCACTAGAGAACTAGTCTCAATTTTTTCTCTGTTATTGCATTTCTCTTCCTCTCGGTATACAATTTGTAAGGCATTTAGATACATATTTTGTCACTTTTTTCTATATGAAAGTGAGCAATATGTATACCTTTTATTTTATGATATAATTCTTTCCTTAAAATTTTGGAAAATCTGTCCTTTCTTTCCGAGGTTGATAAGAAATGTACAATGATTGTTTATGATAGATAAAAAAAGTCAAATCAGTGATTTTGTATGAACCAAAAACTCGAATTATCTCGTGTGGGCTCCATGGAAATGAGAAACCTGAAGTAAAAATATTCACAAGGTTACTCCACAGTATAAACTTCGGGGAACTTTCGCTCATATGCTATTATGGAAAAAATATAAATATTATGTTAAAATATGTAACAAACTGACATGAAAAAACAAATCT
The DNA here is from genome assembly GCA_036924285.1 of Asterella californica. Lineage (NCBI taxonomy): Eukaryota > Viridiplantae > Streptophyta > Marchantiopsida > Marchantiales > Aytoniaceae > Asterella > Asterella californica. The sequence goes on from JAYKYS010000003.1 coordinate 7,416,125, forward strand.
ATTTCTAAATATTAATCAAAACCAAAAAAATTCCATATATATAACCTATAAAGGGAATGCTTAACAAACACGCTGAAGAGAACATCCGGAAAGTTTCTCACAAACACATCCCATCAGATGCAATTCTAATTTATTACCTAACCCTTTCCAACTCTTCCATATTTGCCTCTTCCGTCAATAGAGTGAGGAGGTGAATATGAGAAGAATATATATCAAAATATTTCATGACTTCAGAAAAGATTCTAACATTTACAAGTCATAATAGTTGTCCAAAAGAGCATTTTGAGAACTACGATCAAACTCCAATTTCCGTGAAAATTTCCAAAAAAATTCATGTAAAAGATTTGTTCTCATCTTAATTTTTTAGAGTACATTTATTGTATCTGTATAATTTTGAACCAAAAGCAATTTTGAATCAACATGAACTCTGATTTTCATGGTGCTTTTTAGCAAAGAAGACAATTTATCCAGATGATGAAAAAGATATTGATGCAAATTTAAACAAGGCGTTACGCATGCAATGGCATTGTGAGAGCTATGCGTTTGCAAGAACTCACAATCTTATTTGATGAAATCTGTGAAGGTGAATCTTAAAAGTGAAATTGAACTCACCTCACGTGTCTTAGAAGGTGTTATATGTGAAGGTGAAATTCTAGAGATGCGGATGAATGTAAAAAGAAATGATGAAAATTAATATAGTCTTTGAAAGTCATGATAATATTGTCATCGATACTAATAGATATAGTTTATAATTTTATGTAAGTAATAATGGACATTTTTCAACATGTTTGCATGTACTGGTAGTAACATATTTGCATCTTCTATGCAAATATATAATAGCGCATCCTCATATCGTTTTGAGGATAGCGATCCTAAGATTATCTTCGGATGTATGATAATGTAGAAGTTTGTGAATCTTTGGACCGATTCGAGGATAGTGATCAGTTGCAACTGCAAAAAAGAACATTTGGAATATTGCGGAAGTCAATAAGAATAATTTAAGACTATGTTATTACATACATTTTGAAATTTATGGAAGTTAAGGAAAGATACGTAGATGACATTGTGCTAGTTTTCAATTTGTGTATGATGCAGTTATTTTTAGAAAATATGAAGGAATATATGGTGTCATAATTATTGAAAATAGTTTTAATTTGATGCATATGAATTTCTATTGAATGGTTCGAATGATGAGCGTATGAAGAAAACAAGTAAACTAATGTGTTTAGATAGATGAGAATATATTATCATATGATGATTTTATGAAATGAAAAAGTATATAATGGAGAATGTGAGAGATGTTGTGAAAATTGTGAGAGACTTTGAGATGTGTATGTAAGATATACTCGTGTGTGAGATGTGAAAGTGACGTCAAGTACTTCTTAACTCGTGTGTGAGATGTGTGTGTAAGGTATACTCGTGTAACGTTACACTCTTACACTCGAGTATCGATATATATAAGATATGCAAAAAATATATAAAATGATTTGAATCTTGAAGTCGTCTTGAGAGCAATGATGAATCGTAACTGCAAAGCAAAACATTTGGAGTGTTATGGATGTTAGGATGAGCATGTTTATATTATATTGAGCAGTCATGGATGCATACATTTAAGAATTTTGTGAAGTCAATAGCTCATGACATGATGATGATTTCTAACTTATATAAGAAAATTTATTTCAAGAAACATATGAGACAGTACCTTGTTTTGCAAGTGTTAAAAATCTCTTGAATATGAAATATATGATCATGAACATCACTGTATAGCTCGGTTGATGAGTACACGAAGAATATAATATTGGATTCGTTTCTTCACGTAAATGAGAACATATTAACATGTGATGGTTTTTCTTGTTTTATAGTGCCAAAATGCAAAAATACAAAATAGAGAATAAAAATAAGATCATGATTTGTTCAATAAGCATGTGATGATGAAGAGAGATTTTTGTATCGGATAACGTTAGTCCATATTTGATCTAGATTTGATCCGTATTTTGTGATTGATTTCGTGAAAGTTAGAAAAATGTTATATGAATTCATGAAAGATGGAAGGATGCAGTTTCATGATCATCAGTTTCGACTAGATCGATATTGAAATTTCTTATGATTATCGTTGGATAATCCTTACTTGATCATAAAATTCACATCAAATTGAGCAAAAACTCATCGAGATGCATACGAGGAGATTTCTATAGAACTATGATGTGAATTGTATGACTAGTTGGAATGTTGAAATTTACAAAAATTATTTCTATGTTATGAGTTCTAAAATATTATGCGCCGAGAGATGCATTGTGTTTCAATATGTTAGTAATAAACCTTGATTTTTGTGTGTATGTATATATTGAAATTTGGTGTCTATGAAATGTGAAACATAACTAGGATATATTATAAGTTCTCATATAAAATGTGTACTGTTTTGACGCATAGTTGAGTCAGTAGTGTTTGAAAAATGAAGATCATATGTTAGTGATTATATTTTGAGAATAAATATTAGATGACTGAAAAATCTATGAATCTTGAACATGTTGTACTTGATAAAAGTCACCTCAAACAATTATGTCTATGCCACTGCATGGAATGTTGAAATTTTGAGTTATTTGTTGTAGTCTTGGTTTATGTATGAGAACATTTTCGCTCCCACTAGAGAGGTTTTGTCTATCATTAATCTTAATTGGTTATAATATTTGATGTATTTATCCAATCGATCTGAACTTAATTTTGATACGTTCATATTGTAAGAGTCTTTAGGGATTGCTAAAGCATTATGAATAGTCATTCTTGTAGCTCGTCTTGTGTATACTATCTTCAAAAGTTTTATTTGTTCATGATCATTAAACCTAGATTTATCAACTTCGTATATCCATGACAATCCTTGTATAACTTTTTATAAAGTGTAAGTTTTACCAATTCTTGCTTCTCTTGTAAAAAATAAATGAATGCGTTCGTGTAGAAAGTGTTTCTTTTTATACATACAACCATTTAAAATTAGCTTCTATTGATGGTAATTGACATAATTCAGCATAAAAAGATTCTAGTGGTATTAGAAGATCTTTGATCTTTCTTCATGATTTGTAGTCTTAGAAATACATTTACGAGTAGTTCGTTGTATTAAGTTGACATTCTCCAAATCCAAAATGCTTGAATTGTGATCCGGTTCGCTTTGTTCGTTATGATATTCTTTTCAAGTTCTGTCACTTCATCCTCAAATTTCTTTCAATCTTCATTTACTTCATCCGTATTGTACTTAAAATTTACAAATTTTATAGCAATAGAATATGTGATTTATGTCTATTATGTGTATTTTTCATGTTTCAATTGAATCTTTAATGTTGTTCTCATCTTAAAGAAAAAGGACATATAACAGCAGTTGCTCTTTGAAATCTCTTCTGATTGTTTATATTGATCGAAACATATCCATTGAAAGATTTTAGATTTTCTCAATCTTCTATTGGGTGAAGTATTAAAGTTGGTCACAAATTCTATCAGAAACATTGAATTTGTTTGCCAATGTTGTGGACGTCGTGCATGCTTATCAACGATGGATGACAATCTTATGTTTGTTAAAGAATCACCTTCAGAAGATAGTTGTTTAGCACTTTTGAGGAGGAAGGTTCGATTGGATAGACTACTAGTGTCTATGAATTGAAAGGAGCGAGAAGCGCGATACAAAGGTAATTTTAATATTGTATAGATGGCTAATTGAGTCGAAACTTGTCTATTTAGAAATGCATAAAGAATTTTTGTTCGTGTGGTTACTTCTTGATTTTTTTCAATACATTTATTGTTAATTTTCTTTATCTCATTACTTATTGTATTGTCTACTTTTGCTAGATATGATGTACAATATTGTGCTGCAACATGGTGTACCTCTAGAACAAAAATGTCCATGATATTTGAGTTTCATAACTTTCACGAAGAGTAGATGCGAGAACTGCATGAGCATCGATAGCGTTGATAATCTCTTCTCGCTTACGAGAATCTTACTGAGTACAGAGCCCACGATCCTCGCTAGCTATCAAAGCTAGAAGATCATTTCTCACAAAATTTATCTTCCCAACATCTGACTCCACTTTGCTATCGATTTGAGACTAGTGTGTGATGTTCAAAAGGATTGTCTAAAATGTTCTTCGCACCACTGGAGGAATCAAACAACTGCGAAAAGTAAAGTCGGAGACGTTACAGCCAATTGTACGTTTCATGTTCCTTCTACAACATCTTCTCCTACATCGATTGTATAACTACGCCTACCGATCAGTACTGCTACGCGTTAACACAATCCAAAATTATCAAAGACAACACCCCCGAGCTAAGACAAGACTACATAAAACAGTGCAAAACTTCAGCGACTGCTGCCAAAGTTGAAGATTGAGTGACCTTCCAATAACTGAGTTATCTGAGCTCGCACCCCTTGTAGGAGGAAACAAGAGGACACGCTAACGTGTCGGTGTCAGTGCTTCTAAAAGTTCATCCACATGTGCTAAGTATAGAAACGAAGAAACAAAGAAACGAACCAGCCCTAACACTCGATCGCTCGTTTGACTCTCATGCAGTGGTTGGATACTCTTCTCATCACCGCGATGGCTTCGGACACGCAACTTGAAGATACAATCTCGAAATAAGTAGATCACGACCCCAGTAACTCTTGTTCTTTTTTTGTAGAGTACATTACAACATCCACTAGAAGATGGACCAACATGATCTATCTCTGTAATTACTTTGGAGGAGAATTCGAGAAGAGAAGAAGGTGTAGTAGGAAGAGAAGTTCTAGAGATCGTCGTGGGTCTCGATAAGTCTCAAAAGGAACCGATCAGAACATTATAGACGTCCATGGAATTTTGCACACGTCATTCTATCGTTCGTTCTTGAAGCAATGGGTGTCAAAAAGTCCTGACCCCGTAGCTCATGCAGTCGCAAGTGCTCAAGCTTTGAGGGGCATGGAAATTCCTCTTCTCATTATTGACAGCAGAGAGAAACAGAGTCAATTCTTTCTACTCTCTTTTCTCTCTCCCAAATCTGCGCTCGGAATTTGAAGCAAGAGGGACCAAACAAGGAAGTTTGACCCTGCTATAAAGAAAGCTTCTAGGCAACAACCTAATGAACTAGCGTGCTCAATCAAGATATACAATACTTTCACAACGATCGAATATATCCCGGCAGTAAAGATTAGAACAATATCATGATTCGTCGAGTCTGAGAGTCAGCGGTGATGCGACACACCACCTGTAACTGCAAGTTAGAACTTTCGCAGTTCTAGAGGTGTTCTCTATCTCCTTGGAAAATTCTTGAGCATTACGTCTGTTACTGGGTTACAAGAAATTCTGATGAACGTGAAATCATTAGACCTACGCTTGCTTCAAGCTCCGTAGAATTCCAATCGATAATTTCTATGTTAGATTGACAGAGCAAGTAAGTCCGAATGTATCAAAGAAGAAAAGCTTGGATGATAGCCAAGGAGGACGTGAGCTTCTTAACTGCTCGTGAGGATTCAATTGTTCTTTGAGGATTCAACCATTCCCTAACATACACACGTTATTACCACATAGTAAAAGACGAGAGGAAAAAGATCCTAAGCTTGGACGATAGTCAATGAGGACGTGAGCTTCCTAATTGCTCGTGAGGATTCAACTGTTCCTCGAGGATTCAACCGTTCTTTAACATACATACGTTATTGCCTCACGATTACGTCAATCCAAAGATGAAAAAAAGTTTTTATTTTAAAAATTTTAAAAAACTCAAAAATCTATAATAAACTATGCACAAACGCATAACAAAAACTATAAAAACCATATATAGTTTAGCCAAAGGTTTTGATGTCTATGAGATCTAGATTCGGAATTTCTTTCCTTCACAAAAGAAAGTGAAATGAGCAAAAGAAACTAGAAACTCATTTCACTTTCTTTTCGCTCAGAAATATTCGATTCTATTAGGGGTGTCAAATTTGAAACTTTTCCAAAAGATTCCTCGCACGTAGGTTGGAGTTACGACTTCTTCCAGAGATCTGAAGATACCTGCAGAAAATGCCAAAGAGCATTTGTTTACTTACTTTTGGTTCGTTTCAATCATGAGCGGTTTCAGTAAGAAGGTGTAAACATAAACTATGAGTTTTCGGTGTCATGAAATTTTTATTTTTTTTAAAACCATTCTTTCGATCTACGCAAAATCTCACCTCCCTATGAACACGATCTTAGATAAAGTTACTCGATTATTTTTTTACTTTTTTCACGTCGGTAGTAGAAAAATCTTTACGTCGGTGGTAGAGGAATCTTTTACGTTTAATTTTTACACCCCCTATTACACGACAAGTGACTCTTGGACTTCATCATAGGGAAGGAAGTTTTGATAGGAAGTTCCTTTCAGAAATGCCCGTAAGAAGAGTCCTGGAGCTGTACTTGCAGCGCGCCACCATCGACTATGGCATTCGATGGACCGCAACAAGCGGAGCAGCAGCAAATCAGAGGAGATAGTTAGCTTGTCCCGTAGCTTGTTGGGATTATTTTGAAAGTATTTAGTTTTCGTTTTTGACCTGCTTCCACACACAGATTACGGTATACTACGCGCAGGCATCTCACCAATTTACTGTGACAGTCACCTATGGAGCTCAAACGAGTGTACTGCATCGACATAATGATTTACAGTTGATTTTTCTTCCAAGGGATGTATTTGTCTTCGTTAGATTTCTTCAGCGGGGATTCTATCGTCCTTTGCGGACACACTACACGGATCTTTTTCTGGTACTACGGTGGAATTGGTCGATTTACGCATTGCCCGTTCAATGTTCAGATTCTGTGGTTTGGATTAAGCTTTTGGATGTTCATGTCGTGAATATCAATAGCTATAGAATGATCTGTAACATAGAACATATAACGAAAAATACTTCGCACTACTCCTCTAGATCTCTGAGATATATGATTCGGGCTAGATATCGAGCTCTTGTCCTATTTTTTTCAGTGTAGAAGTTTGAGATCTTTCTTGAAATTCTCCTTTGCGCGCAGATCGAGAGGAGTCCGGAGACATTGTACTTCTCTAGAAGACTGTGCAATGGTTGAACGTGAGGCAGATAGAACTAAATGATCGAGGATCTTCAAGAGCGTAAGAATGTCAGAATTTTGAATAGAATGGAGAAAGAAAACGTATTTCACGGACGATTTAACCAAGCAATTGCGCAAGAGGATAAGTTCTTCTCATTGGTGTGTTTCATACGTCTCGCCTTCTCCGAAGGCTGCGTCGGTTGGTTGACATATTCAGCACGCATGCCATGAGGCACACATCTCTGAACGGGCTGTGGATGATTGTCGCGGTACTACTCGAGATGATCAAAGATGTCGTACACTATTATTGATCGTCCTGGAATCCTACGAGGTTACGTCTGACGGAAGAGCTGGTAAGGAGTACCTAGCTATAGCTTGAATCGCTGATTTCAACAATTCTGTTTGCACATTCTTCCTCACCAGCTAAGAATCAACAAGATGCTAACTGTACTACTGTTAGTTTCAAAAATACGACAGCCACTGCTCAGAAAGTAGAGGTACAAAGCACCGCATGTATCGATTTGCCGTCTCACTGAATTGCACGCAAGGGTTCTTGACAAGAACCTATATGCTCTACCAAGGTGGACATCGATCCTGACCTTCCAGGTTAAGGCTACGTAAGTTCGCACATTCCTGTTCCACTTTGTCATTCATCATTGTGAAGTTAGGAATTCGAATATAATGCATCGCGGTAACGAACACAGCGCAGCAGCAGTAGCCTTCTTTGATCAGATCCATTTAATCTAAACTTACCTAATGATGAGTGTAGCTGCAGGTATAGATCAGAAGTCAGCAAGTTCTCATACCGTAACGGTTGTCTGTTTGATGGATAAGAAAGGCACTTCAGTTTAGCATGCGGGTGTCCGACCCGAATTCTATCACTACATTCGTGAGTATCTGGGACCTTGACATTCTAAACGTGGAAGATAGAGTGAAGGTAAATATATATCTTTCTAGACGGATCGATCAAGCATGAGGCCACATCAATTCATTGGATCGACTTCTAGCCTCTCAAATTGAAAGTATGTCACGATTGTTAGCTACACGTACAAACCGAGATGGAAATAAAAGTACCGGATCCAGTTTGGTAAGTCTTCTCGCTATTATATGATGATTCTGAACATACACATCATACATAAATTCATAAGAAAATGGCTTCAGCGGCAATTGCACGGCCATCGGTGCATCACCACTTTCGACCGCAACGATCTGGATCAAGACGACAAAATGCAAGCGATAAATCCAAAGAGCCAGCAGACAAGTTTCCCCAAAGGAGAAGAGTACCCGAGAAGCCAAAGGATAAAACTCCGTTCCGACCTCAGCCGGGAGACGTGATCCTACGAATGCTTCCGCCCACGCCCAGCTTAACCACGGAAAGGGTACTTGGTGTCATGGGTCTGATTAGAATCTATGCAGACGATTACTATTTCGTGTACGAGCATGGCCACGCACACATCGTGAAATTTACCTTTCGTAGTAGGGATCGCATCTTGCGGGTGGGACAATTCACTTCCCGAATCTATCACTGGAAGTTCGAGGAGATGGCAAGTCTTTACATCTACTGGCAGGCGGATCCAGCCCGGCGGGGCAAATGGCACAAGATAGCTCAGCAAGGCAACGAGTACCAGGAATATCTTCCTGTTACAGCGGACGAACAAGAATTCGAGAGAGAGGGTGACACAACAGGCGACAACATATTTCGCGTGATGGCGGGGGATTTCGTCATCCACCCTTTGCCTGTTGTAGCTTACGATCGTCCGTGGGGTCAGAGTTTTGAATTGAGGGTCATCCCGCCATATTACTATGGAACGCCCGAGATGTTCGGCGCGGGTGACGTAGTGGTACGCGTCCGGCTGTCGATCCCGACGAGGGACGACGTTGTTAGTGGGGTCCCATATCTAGCCCTGGACATAGTCTCAGATTATATGGACGAGTTCGTTCCGATGTATGTATACGGGTTCCTCTGCTTGGGGAAATCCTTAACAGGCTATGGAGGAATGCCACAGGCAGTGTGGAACGGTCGATGGAGATACCTCGGCTATGATCATCAGGTTTTCAGAGACTACCAGAAAGTAAGGCGGTCTGCTGATAACCAGGCGCTGAACAAATACAGTTTCTGCCCCCTTCTCCCAGGAGACATCATGATCAACCTCGACGAGGTGCTGCATCCCCCAGGTGCAAACCCTGCGTACCACCAAGGACACGTCAAGATCCATGGGGACAATGAGACCTATCTAGACAGGCCGCAAGACCTTCCAGGAACGATGATAGTTCGACTAGGCCGCTTTATGACTCCGGAGGGTCGCTCCTCCACGGACCTTGAGCTTCACCGAACTCGCTGGTTAGAAAGGGGACGACGTGACGGGTACCCTTACTCTTGCTGGGTTGAACATGTATCGCCGAATCTCATCATTCGTGACCAACTCGCCGAAAACCACTGGATCGATGCTAATCTTCACACTTCTACCCGGTTGAACGACGAGCCAGCCCCAGGAGATGGGCAGGTCTACGCTGCTGACGAGAGACCCTTCGGGCTCGGCTTTGAGCCAAACGGGACGGAACTGTATCAAGAGGTACTGGTCGGAGTTTTCCTCCAATGGAACATTAAGGATCTTGTTTTCAACAACGCAGTTCGCCAGACTAATGTCGGCGAGATGTTCTTGAGACCTCAGTCGGACATTCTCCGAGTAGGGGACAGAACGTACGTGGAAGATCGGGATGATCAAGCTGATATAGTGTTCCGCGAGGAGAATCAGGTGTTTCATCATGAAGAAAGAATGTTCAACCTTTTCTGCTTCGAACCTGAATACCCGTTCAAGGACGGTGATCATGTGATCCGTTTCAAGTGCGAGGAGAGCACTACTCAGCAGGGCTGTTGGGTTCTTTCTGTGGAACTCTATTGTCACAGGAGCATACCATCAGTATGGGCGTTTGAAGCCCGGAGAGCCAGGGTCTGGGCGTTTAAAGGTAAGGACCAGATAATTTTACCAAATCTGGCTGGTGCTGCAGCACGACGACCGCCTGGGCTCTGTGTAGAAGACGAATAATAAATGGCGGCTGCAAACATGTCGTATACACTCATCAGTATAGTGAATATACTGTGCATTCTTGTAGAAGTAGTGTACCGGAGTTTTGACCACGAGCACGGAGTGACAATGCCACGGACATACCCAAAATTTAGGTCTGCCCCAAAACGTTACGGTATCTCACTGGACGGGCATTTTCAACCACGGAGTAACCAAATAACCTTCAACCTGTCTCATGTTCGTTGTTATCATATCTATCTCTTTGTACATATTTCGCATTCCATTAGTAGTATGTCGATGTAGTGCAGTAGTTTTCGCCAGTCCTTTACACGACAACGAAACCAGGTGGTAAGTTACATAATATTCATGCTCAGAATGTGATGCGAGTAAGTATAATAGATAGACTCGTCCGGCATCCGCAGTTTTGTGCTTTCCACACGCTTGCATGGGCCAATGATAATAATGTTCAGGAGTTTCCACCAGATATAATATGTCTGATTCATCGGTATTCTGGGTTCATACACGAATCTTTGAAGCATTAATGGTTTTTGGAGATTCGGCAATGGCCCACATAAATAAATGTACAAACATCGTCAAGTAAATCGTTAGGATTGGTCAGCAATGGCCCACATAAATACACTTACAAACATCGTCAAGTAAATCGACATGCCAATCCTAACTGTACTCTGATTTATGTCAATTTGCATGAGCATCTAGACTAAGTTCTCTTGCAGTGATTCGCTTGCTCTCTCTCTCTCTCTCTCTCTCTCTCTCTCTCTCTAGGTCTCTGCCCACAATGCCGACTATTAGACTATTAGACTTAATTATCGGCCTTACCGAACATGCCGGGGCCTAGGTCAGGCTTTCTAAGTTTTTGTCTCGAACTTTGTTCTACTGCGGGTGGCCTTCCCACTGTCCTAGTTTTACACCTTCGTTTTGTGGCGAAAAGTGACACGCGAAGTAGCACGATTTCGAAATCCCGCGAAATCGTGCTACTTCGCGTGAGCGTGTCACTTTTCGCGGGTGTTCCAGTTGTCTGCCGTGCGGGTCGTTCGCGTTTCTGCCTTTTTCGTGCTTTCTTGCATTTTAACGACGAATCTGAGCAAACGGGTGTTCTTAAATTACAATTTTCAACTTCAGCTCAATAGACTTGTGAGTTCAGAAAATAATAATCGCATGTGAATTGAAGAAATAATATTTGTATACACCAGGGCAGAAACCCATGCTACTGTCTCACCTTAAAGCCATGCTACCGTCTAAAGTTTGTGGCGGCCCGACAAATCAACATCGCTCTATCAAGCTTGTATATGAGTTACAGAAACACAGAAGAAGGTCGAGAGTCCAAAGTCTAACGAGGCCAAGAGAAGAGAAGAGAATTTGAAGTCTAACGAAGTGACTGTAAAGGAACCGGAGACTGTGATCGAATACTCCAGAGCGTAGTATCAGCTCTTCAGAATAGAACCGGAAACTGAAAAGTATATGAACCTATTTGAAAATCGAATAGAAGTTTATGAAACGATCGAGAACAAGACTATGAAGAATACAGGAATTGGCTTGATCATACCCCCAGTAGGTTCCGTGAGCTTGATCATATCCCTCTTAACGTTTGGTTGCTTGATCATACCCGTGACGGGTTATTCACAGTAGAACCAGTCATTTTATCTTTTGGTTCATCATTTTAGTACTTTTAACCTTGACAAAATTCCACTGTAAGTTAAAATATTTAACATTGAAGACACGTTAGACTATCCATATTCTCATTGCTTTAATATGTGCAGTCTCCCATGTGAGTAGCATCACAAAGTGACTGGTTTTACAGGCAATAGTCAGTCAAGGGTGTGATCAAGCCATACATCGTTAAGAGGGATATGATCAAGCTCACAGAACCTACTGGAGGTGTGATCAAGCCAATTTCTGATGAAGAATAGGTACGAAACTTGAATCAAACACAGAATTTCGAGCCTAGACACAGAAAATGCAATAGAGATTAAACGAGCTCGTGATTGTATTGAAAAGAGAACCAGAACTCCAAGCCAAAGCGATATTATGTGTCAAGCGTTGCCATGACGAGATGAAAGCACCAGAAACATGATCTTAGCGACCGAGCAGCAAAAGAGAGGTCAAAGCTTCTCGAGCTTCATCAGTCTTTTTTTGTGAACGTCCATGGGTTGAGTTGTAAGTTCACGGACAACTGATTCTATGTTAGAATAGAACGATCTGTCAGCTAAGAATTCGGATGTAGGTAAGATTTAATAGCATTAGTCAAGAGAATACCATTTAGCACATGGCTGAATGTACAGCAAATAGCAAAGCCATAGAATTATCACATGTAGGAGATGTCGAAGCTAAAGCTCGACTGGATCTGTGTTATGAGTCAGTCGATCGGAACTTTGTATAAAATGTTGACTAGAAATCTAGAAGATAACTTTTCTAGCAATTCTTCTTGTGTACAGAGTGCTCCATGTCTTTGGCCAAGGCTACGAGTGAACTTACATGAGAAATGAGAGAATTGTGAGTCATCTTGGTGTTCAAATGAACTATTGTGCTTCTACCTTGGAGGAATGAAAGTAGTTTCTGTCAAACACTGGTGAGGATCCGTGGATAGTCAAAAAGACGATTGAATACTTGATAACTTTGTTTAGTCAATCTTCTCTATGTGGAGAGAGCAATGAGCACTTAGAGAAGAAAGATGATCCGACCTAGCTACAATTAAACTGCTACACGCTTGCAACACTGAAGTGAGTCTGACCAAAGATGTTGTAGCTTTCGTCCGAAATATTACAATCGCATTACAATATTACGAGTTTGTGAGAAAAAATGACAAGACTCTAGCAGAGATCCAAAATCTCTAGTGGCATGAGGAAATATAAGCAACTCGCTAATCTCAAAATGTCAGATTCAGACAGTGTCAGAAAGCATATTCCAAGATGGAGGATTTGTTCTCAGATCTAGAGAATGCATCTGTTGATCATCTCAGAAGCGTGTAGAGTGATCATGTTGATATCTTCCTTACCTTGAAGATTTGATGTGACTGTACAGATAATCGAAGTTATGCCACCAGAGGATATTACTTGGAAACATGTTACTAATCGGTTGTTTGAGCATGAATAGAAATATAGATCGCAACAAGTCAGAGAAAGTGTTGATGATCATTTCATCAAAGAAGGAAACTAGATCATGCTTCGTTTGTGGAGAGACAGGGCACCTGACGAAAACTTGTAAAGATCATAGGAAGCAGAAACTAGAGTAGAAAAATACTAAAGCAAAAGAGATTTTTCTTTCTAAAAGAAGTCAAAGAGAGACAAAGGAAGTTTGGTCCACTCCTCGACGCATCTAACTGAGTTGATTGATGAGGAATGTGATTATCCCACGGAAGATGAGATATTGATGACTGGAGGAAAATCTAAGAGGTCAACAGACTCCACAACCTGGTTTGTTGACTCTTGAGTTATATCTCATGTTTGCGGTAATATTCAAGCATTTGATTCAATGGTGGACATTGAACCCAAAGTCGTGAGAATGGGCAAAGGAAAGTGGTGGGATTGTTCCAAGATGAAGATCAGAATACGTCTCAGCTAGAACTTCATAATGTCTTGTTTGTTCCTAATTTTCAGAAAATTTTGATTTTTGTAGCTCGACTCTTAGATATAGACTACTTCGTACGCTTCATACCAGATAGACAACGATGTCTGATTGAGAAGTCTGGACATGTCGTCCGTCACGACATAGATACGGTGATTATTCAAGCTTGTTTCTCAAGATGAGAGGGCTCTGATAACTGAAGATTATTCTTGACATTTCCGTTTAGACCATCTCTCACAGAATGATCTGAAGGTTCTTGCAAATACCTCATAGGGAATGACGGGGATCAAGAGGAATCTGAGTTCTTGTGAGAGTTGTGTCAAAGGGAAAGCACATAAGCTTCCCGCACTAAAAGATCAAAGCATAAATCTAATGATTTGCTTGAATTGATCCATTCTGATGTGGAAGGACCGGTACAACGATCTTTCAGTGGAGCTACATACTTTGTGTCTTTCACAGACGAAAAAAGTCGACGAAGCTTCATTTATGTCATGCGGCATAAAAATGAAGCGCTTAATCATTTTCAGACTTTCAAAAGTTTAATGAAAATGAGACAAATCTACGAATCAAGCGACTCCGCAGTGATGATGGAGCAGAATTTGCTGGGAATGAGTTCAGGAATTTTCTTGAACAAACAGGGATTGGATACGACATCATCGCACGAGATAGTCCTCATCAAAATGACATTGCTGTGAGGCTCAATAGGACGCTTGGGGAGAAAGTCGTCTGCATGTTGGAACATGTAGGGCTGAGGAAAGAGTTTTAGGCAGAAGCAATCATGTGTGTGAATTATCTTAAGAATCGCAGTCCAACAGCAGCACTTCACGGAAAAACCTTTTGAAGTCTAAACAGGTGAAAAACCAGATCTTTCTCATTTACGTACATTTGGATGCGTTGCATATGCTCTCACCCTTGAAAGCTGCGGTACAAAACTGGATCCCAAAGCTATGCCTTTCCTCTTCGTCGGGTATGAAGAGGGACTGAGGGTATAGATTATACAACACTACTACTGAGAAGCTGATATGTAGTAGAGATGTGCAGTATTTTGAGAATTTATTTCTTAGAGATAGAAATTTGTCATCTCAAGAAATTCCTTTGTTTTCGTACATTACCTAGTGCATTCTCATAGCACTAGTAGTTGTAACTAATATAGCTAGTAGAGATATAGGAAGTTCAACAATGTTGAAAAATTCCTGTAGATCTAGACCTGTGAACTTGGAACAAAGTCATAGTGCATCAGAGGTCGGGAGGATGTTCCAAACTTGATTCAAGATGTAGGTGATAAAAGTAGATCACTTGCATCTGGAGAAGAAAATGAAGAAGAAGCTCCGGAGCTCTTGGAGGAAGAAATGATCGAGGGGAGCTCTGAAGTTTCTGAGGAAATTATTGAAAATAAGGGATGGATGACAAGGCTAATTCCTGAAAAGGGAGAGAGACCACAAAGAGTCATCAAACCACCAGTGAGATTGATGACTGACGAAGGGCTCCAACTTGAAACGCTCATTGCATATTGTGATTTGATGATAGATCCTGCAACGATTTATCACTCACAAAACGAGCCTCTAACTTTTCAGCTTTGAATGGAAGTGCTTCATAGGAGTGGGAGCAAGCAAATCAATGCTGAATTATCACTCAATGAGCAGAATCGAACCTGGAAAATTGTTGATCTGCCGATCGGAAAAAAAGCCATTTCTAACAAATGAGTTTTCAAGATCAAACGAGGTCCAAACAATGAGGTCCTCAAATATAAAGCCAGATTGGTGGCTAGAGGATTCACTCAACTTGCAGGAGTTGATTACAACGAAACTTACGCACATGTGTGTCAACATTTTTCAGTTCGTGTTGGTTTGACTTTGGCAGCTCAGACAACTGGGAAGTGCAACAAACGGACGTCAAGACTGTATTTTTGAAGAGCGATCTGAAGGAGGAGATATTTATGAAAATACCTGAAGGATATCGACCTGGAAAAATCAAGTCTTTTCTTGCAAGACGTAAGGTTTGTCTGTTGTTAAAAGCTCTGTATGGACTGAAGTAGTCATGGAGAGCTTGGAACAAAACCATTCATGCATACCTGAAGAACAAAAGATACGTTAGAAGTTCTGCAGATCCTAGTTTGTACATGCTGAAGGATAAATCAACATTCATTTTTATTTACGTTGATGACAATCTTCTCATTAACCCTAGTAAGGATTGATTAGAAATAGAGAACGTCATCTTTGCGAAGCATTTGACATGACAGATCTCGGTCTGACAAGCTACATGCTTGACATACATATTCTCAGAGATCGAGAACTAGCTCAATCAATGTGGATATGTGGATATGATGCTTAAGTGTTCCACATGGAAGATTCTAAGCCGATATCTATACCCTTGGAGGGGAACTACAGACAGAGTACTACCATGGGGACAAGTTCTGACGAGGAGATAAGGACCATGTCAAACATTCCTTACTGAGAAGCAGTAGGATCTTTAATGTATGCAATGATCTGTACATGATCCGAACTGACATACATCGTGGGTTTGCTAGAGAGATATTTGAATAATCCAGGACCTAAGCATTGCCAAACAGTTAAACGAGTGCTACGTTATTTACAAAGGACGACGAATGCATCCTTATGTTTTCAACAACAAGAAGGAGGAAATATCCTCACTGGGTATAGCGATTCAGCATTTGCTGATGATGTTGATGATAGAAAATCAACTGACGGATATGTTTTCTTGTGAGTCGGAGGTGCGATGAGTTGGCGCAGCAAGAAACAACAGACCGTAGTACTATCTACTATTGAAGTCAAATACATGGAGCTTTCAAATGCGGTGAAGGAAGCTCTTTGGCTCCGGAGATTGCTTTCAGATTTCAGATTCAAACAAGTAATCAACTACCATCTACACAAATAGTAATGGAAGTATATCTCTAACCATGAATCCAATCTTCTTTGAGAGAATGAAGCATATAGAAACGAAATTTCATCGCAGTCGTGATTTACAAGGTGTAAAAATCAATGTGGTATTTTTTAGTACAGATGAAATGGTTGCAAACATCTATACAAAAATCTTTGGCTAAAGAGAAATATCAAAAATTCTCTCTAGGGATGGGAATTCAATTCTTAGTCTAAAGATCGAGTGGGAGGGTTAGAATAGAATGATCTGTCAACTAGGAATTCGGATGTAAATAATCTTTAATAGCATTATGTGAGGGACATACCGTCGCACATGACTGAATGTAATGTAAACCCTCCACGGTCTTATCGATCAACTACTTCCAATCTCTCAACTTCCACAAAAATCGTCAATGAATCTGCAACATGTCGGACTTGTCTCTCACTCAAAGGTCACCTCTGATGACTTTTATGGAAGCACACCATGAACTTGAAGAGAAAGATGCTAAGTTCAATCATTCACACACTCATAAACTCATCAACTAAAATTTTTCATTCTAACGACGTCGCTCAAGTTCTTGCATGCTAAAATATCACACTTTCTCTATATTGCTCAAGTTGTCATTACGACGATGTGAAAACAAGGATGAGGAGCTCTTTTTTACTCCTCTATTTATACATTCTAGGTTTTTACTTTGGTACCCTCCTGTAACTTAGTCGTATTTATTTTTATCAGGTTTTACTAAGATATTATTTAAAATAAAAGCATTAATCACATGAGCTTCTTACCATTTCACATAAGTTTATTCCTTCAAAGTCAACAACTTCTAGAAGGATTTTATGATATTCTCAAGGAATCTTGAATTTCTACCCCCCTCTACACTAAGATTCACTAAAAACGAGACATGTGAAATCTCTTTTTGTTTTTAATGTCCACAAAGTCCACAATTTTAATCCCACCACTAATATCAAGTAAAAAAGGAGATAAGAGACTTTCCACCTCCTTTCTGTCTTTTAGACAAGATGACAAGATAGTAGTGCTCACTCTTTAACAAATATCTGAATTCTGCCCAAAAATACAGTTAAGATAAAGTAATGAAAACATTAACCGGCATGACCTTTAAGTAGCAATAACTAAGCGAGTAAAAGAGAAAAAAAACCTGTAAAGCCAAAGAAGTCTCCTTCGGACCCTGCCCAAAATTGATTTTTGTTTTTTTTCGATTCCTTTCTTTGGTGCTTATTCTCTAGTAGCTCAGCGGTTAGAGCAAATGGCTGTTTAATCGTAACTAACTTTAGTTAGTCATGACTAGCTTGATATCTCCTTAAAGTACTTGGGTAGCAAATAAAATTCTCCACACTTAGTTATAACTAAACACCTTACTAATAGACAAACTCATGTGTGTAACACATGTCATTACAGTGCAGCAAATAGCAAAGCCATGGAATTATCACATGTAGGAGATGTCGAAACTCAAGCTCGACTGGATTTGCGTTATGAGTCAATAGACTAAAATTTTGTATAAAATGTGGACTAGAAATATAAAAGATAACTTTTCTAGCAATTCTTCTTGTGTACTGAGTGCTTTAGGTCTCTAGCCAAGGCTACGAGTGAACTTACATGAGCGATGAGAGAACTGTGAGTCACATTGGTGTTCATATGCT
Organism: Asterella californica; assembly: GCA_036924285.1. Taxonomy (NCBI): domain Eukaryota; kingdom Viridiplantae; phylum Streptophyta; class Marchantiopsida; order Marchantiales; family Aytoniaceae; genus Asterella; species Asterella californica. Next base: position 7,434,302 of record JAYKYS010000003.1, read on the forward strand.
AATCATGTGAATCAACGAAGTGTGAATCATATGCTAATCATAGGCTATGCTAATAAATCTAAAATGAATGTTGAGTTAAACCACCATAGCATTATAAAAAAAGTTCATACATGCGAGGCGAACGTGATATTTCTTCATGTGAGACAAAAGCTACCAACAATAATCAAATAGGATCGTTAGAGAAAAACTTCATGTTTAAGTCTTGTATAATGTAAACTCTCCAGCTTTGTTGCAGCATCCTCAATTTATTACCTAACCTTTCTGATTGGAAAGGTTAAGTAATGAAACTTTAACGTTGTGTAATAAAATACAACGTATTAGGCTCTCTAAGTTATATTTTGGAAGCGCGTGAGTATGTTCATGATGTATATTTACATCATGAACATACTCACGCGCTTCCAAAATGTTCTCGTTGGATTGTGTTCTCGTTTTACTCTTTTCTCAGTCAAAAAAAGACAATAAAAAATCGACAGTGGAAGTGAATGTGCAGGCTTCAGCGGAAGATAAAGATATCAGCTTCACCCTTCAGAACGATAATCTGGAGTCTCTTATGGTAACGTTTTCAAAAAATGTCCGTCTAAGACTAATAAGTATTATCAAAGATATTATGACAAGAAATGATTTGTTCATTATCATTCCACCCAGAGTCTAGTTCACAATAGGAATATCAAAATGGTGCGGAGTTGGTTCTTGAACTCGAAAGATCGAAACTATTACAAAAGTTTAAAACCAAGACAGCGGAAGGATGCGACCAAAAGTCTCATTGAGAAGAAAGAGCCGGAGTTATAGAATCTTCAGGTCCAACTTGATGGAGATATGAAAGATTTTGATGTAAAGTTGATGATATATATTCATTGGTTTGTGAACTTTCATAAACGCAACAAGGGATTGAAATGTTCTACACCTAGTTATTCCGCATACGAGGAAAAAGATGTAATTCAAGAGAAACAAAAGTGATAAGAAGTTAAGAGAAGAATTGCACGATGGGTTTGATGTACCAACTCCGGGCATATCAGTTTGTGGTGATAATAGGCCTTTGGTTAAAACTGGTCTAGTTGATTCTGCTGCAATCCATGATTATTTTCCTATGTCAAATTTTTAATTCTTGTATATACTGACAAGGACATTTCTGAGACGGAGAAGGAAGAGTTTTTTTTCACATGCAGTCAGAGAATAACATATTACTTGTGATGACTATTGCATGTCGTGACTCAATGAAGAAAACTATCAGGAGAGAAAATTTGACAAAACATGAAAAATGGAGAATATGTCAAACTTGACGGTGCTCTTTTGTTTGCCCACGAGAGTCTCATCAGTGATGATAATAGATAATAACAAAAACATACATAATCGTTGTCTCTTACACATTATGTCCACACTCTACAATCCATCAAGAAGTGTTTTCTTTAAAAAAAATTATAGGTATATAGTTTTTTACATATGCAGTACTTAATATACCAATCAATGACATCTTCTATTTTATTTTTCACTGTTTGTCATTTTCTCTTATCCTCTACTATGTCATTTGAGATGCATATTCCTCTTTTCATAGATAGGGTAGAAGGTTGCTAGAGTGAGATAACTCTTCTTCTTCTTACACCTTCATGAATACTTGTAACAATTGTATTTTTATATTATTTACGCACATCGTTATCGTCATATATATGTTGATGAGACTTTTTGTTTATATGTGATATCTCTACGAACATCGCTTTAAAATCACGGTATGATATCATTTTTTTGTATTCTTTTTGTTGTTTGTTGGTGTCGAATATTCATTTTTGCTTTGCACAGTACTGTTTGGATGTTTGTAGTTTGTTTTTATTGACAAGAGCTTTTGTATTGTCTATTTCACTTGGATCCTTTTGTGACTATTCGATCTTAAACATTCGTTGTCTTTCTAGTAGCTTGCGGCTTGTTACTGGAGGTTTGAAGTTTGTTGCTACTTTGCGAGTTATTGTCCATTACCTCTAGGTTGTTTCACTTTGAAATTTGCTTGGCTTGTTCATTTCATAATAATCATTTTACTAGACCTCCATTATTCATGTCCTCTTGCATTTGACTGTTATTTTCTGCTAGCTTCTTGTCATTTCTTTATTGAGGTTTGTTTTATATCACTTTCAGAATGAACATTCACTTCATTGTTATTATCATTTTCATTATGCTTCGATTGTCTTTATTCACTTTTATCAGCGTTGGTTAGTTATCTTCATCTTTTACATGTTGAGTAATATTTATGCTCCTCTTGCTTGAACTATGTCGCTCATAGTTAAACGATGACAAGTGCAAATAAACAAAGATGTCAACGATTTGTCTGTTGTCACAGTGATTATCTCGATGATGATGAACTTTGATCAAATATGAACTAACTTCCTGAGTAGTTTCATTACTATGCAACCTTATGATGTCTCTTCTTACCTATAGTGACTCCTTAAGTTTATTCGGTGATTATTTAAAGTTAGTAGGTTGCATCGGTGTTTGTTATTCAGAAAGAGTCTCTAAGATGTAACACTTTTGATGTATATCATGAATTCAATTATTATTTTGACTATGTCACAAAAAGAATTGTTATCCTTGTTGGAAAATATATATATTGAGAAACATGAACTTCATGTTGTAAAATGAAGTTGATTGAAGTTTCCAACCATGTTTTTGCAGATTTTGTTTTATTTTTTGCGGTTATATAGCTTTTGTGTGATGTTTCTCTCTCGATTTTCAAATGCAAGAATATGTGTAACACTGTAAAAAAGCTATAAAACCTCATAATAAAAAATATAAAAAGACTCAACTCAAGGTACATGATCTATAAAGTCATTTTTTTAATATAATCAGAGAGAGAATAACGATGCACATTCTCTAATCCACTCATCCACTTTCACACGGATTGATGATGTGAGTCATATGTATACAAATTATATATATCAACTAAAAATTTAATAATATTATATTAACGAATGGTTCTTATTTAGTCCTCACTAAGTGTGGTCCTCCAACCAACTCATAATAATCCATATAAAGTAACGTTTGCAATAAGAGAGAAATCTGAGATTCGCAGACGGTATCAAAAAGAGATCAGAGATTTGAAGACGGATAGATGATGACACCGAATGAGACTGAACCAAAATAAGCAATGTTCAAAGAGAAAGTTGAACTTGAAAACATCATGTACTTGATAATGTTTTAGATGTTAGTTTACTTTTGTGTTATTTATGAATATTTCATTGAAGGGGAAGTACAAAGCAAGGTCTAAGACAAAAATGAGATTCAAGTTGCACTCAGATTCATGTGAAGATTGATATTTTCAAGAGAAATGTACTTCACATTATGATGAAATGTTTTATTTTTTATTATGCATAAATCATAGTGCATCATAGAATAACAATGCTAGCACGTTCATTGTATTATACATGTGATTTCGTTGAGTTCAACGAGTTTGTGAAAAAACTATAGAGAACATTGAAAACAAATTGAAAAAAGATTCTTGAACAAGGATCAAGAAGTTGAGATGAATCGACACCAATGCTCATTGAAGAAAGATCCAAAGAGATGAAAAAGATCCAAAAAAAGAGTCGATCACAAAAAAAATGAAATGAAAAGACGGATCGAGCAAATGTGTCGATTCACTACCATAACATAATCAACGACAACATCTTCGACCATGTGAAGGAGAAAGAGTTAAGTTCAGAACATCTTCGACCAAATGAAAAAGAGAGAGTCCAATACTGGACAAAAAAAGACATCTTCGACCAAGTGAATCTGAGAGAGTCAAGTACTACACAAAAGAATAACATGTTAGCAACACGGACTAATGCATATGTTAGTCCAAAATGGAAGCACAGACTGATAAAAACCGTCATCCAAAATGGATGGATAAGATCAAGATTTGTCCTCGAGAAGCAAAAGTAAAGAAAAATCAAGTTTTAGGCTCAATAGATGTTTCACAGAGGATCAAACTCTCATTAGAGAAATATCTAGAGTTTACGGATGAGATGGAGGTACTAGAAGTAAAAAAAAATTCATTATAGTCTATTTTAGTTTTAATTACACATGATTGAACCATCTAGATCATCACATCTAGAAGTTCATGGATCGGATCAAAAAAGAAAAGATGATCTCGAGATAAATGAAAGTTGAGGAAAATGAGATAGATGCAAGCTAAGCAAGACGCGTAAGTTGGACAAAGACAACTGAGGAGATTCTAGAATAATATCAACTCCATAAGCAACATCTATGTGAGCTCAGTAAAGATAAGTTGAGATCATTTGTGAAGTTTTCAAAGAAATCACAAAAGAATCATGCATGAATACTTTTAGAGGTATGATCTATCTAGTATTCAATTCTCTAGGGGTTCAATTTCAGAGTGACGCATAAAGAAATAAGAACCTACTGACGATGAATGGACTCATACGAGAAGACATATACGAGAAGTTCCTAGCAAGGTGACCAAAATGATCTCTAATTCTCAACGTGTCGATTGAGCTCACTTGTCGCAACTGTCCTATTAGATGTTGAGGAGAAGATCTGGAGCACTACGACCGTATCAATGAGTGCAATGAGAGACTAGGCTGCTAGTGTACAGAGTGCACCCGTATTGACACATACGAATGATATAATTGTCAATGCTAGAGATATCTTTTATATTTAAAATATAACTATAATAGTCTATATTATATCTTTTATGTAATCCTCTACTATAGTTATAACTAATCATAACTAGTTATAATATGAGGAAATAAGTTCTATATCTTCTATTTGATAATATAAAATCTTGTTATTTTGATTATAAGATTTTTTTGTTGAGTGTTTATTTTCAAGAGACAACCATCAATAGAAAAATATGACCTAGAAAATAACAAATGATAATGTGGTCAATTTGATGCAAAATGTCTTTCTTTTCTCTCTTTTCGTAAATTCACCTATGAGATTATGATATGTAATCTCACTAGTGAAATTATGAAATGTAGTATAGTAAGCGAGGATACTATTTCAAAATAATAACGATAAGTTAAAAAAATCAAAGACATGTAGGATTCTTGTAGTCAGTTTCCCCTTCTAACTACTTGAAAAATGAGAGCAAGAAAACTCAACTATGCTTTAAGATAATTCAAAACCTTGATCGTCTTTTTTGTGTGTTAAGATGAGACACTTAAAACCCTATGACAAAAGTTCTTAATACCTATTAATTTACAAGTTAGTGTCATACTCTTCAAATAATGATATGGATAAACAAGAGGATCATGATCTTATCTATGCACATGAAAGATCAACATATACTTTGTAGACTACCATGTAGAAAAACATGGTGTTGCGCTTGCAATAGAATTACATAGCTATTCGTTAGTGATTTATCTATATTTAGAGGAAAATCCGGATCTAAATTATATATTTCTTGCGTTAATCGTATTAGATTGTTTTGCATAACCAGAAAAAAAAACCAAAATCTTGATCACAATATCCCTCGACATCACTTACGAATCGACGGTTGAATAAATGTTTGTAAAATCCGAACACCTAAATCACTTCACCTACTACTCTCTCTTCAAAATATGAATAATTAATTAACCAATCAATTAATACTACTCTTCCTTCCACATCGACACAGTCATATTTAGCTAGAAAACTTACTTAAATGGGACTCCTCCAAATAAACTTACTTCTCTTCCAGGTCAGCTTCGCAGTGTTTTGATGTCCACGCGGATGTCTCTTTCTATTCTTCAAAACAGAGCCAAAAATCGGGTTTTATCCCGCGGGAGGCTTTTTGTTGCTCGAGGCTTCCCGTGTTATAACGCACGCCTCCGGACCTGAAAGCACTCTCGTGCTATACAAACAGACCGGGAAAACAATGGCGCGCACGATGGGATACCAACGGCTGGCCATATTTTTACCTCGCATAGAATGCTACCCACAAAAAGCTGAAGAGATTTGGCCGCATCTGTGGCTCCGATGCCTCGTGCTTCCCCAGCCCTCCCTTTGCTCGTCACTATTAGTAGAGGCGGAAAGCCCTTGGATTGAGGGCCGAGGCACGGGTTTGTCTCCTATCGCTAGGCCTTCGCATCCACCTGGACCACTCGTTCGGATTCCTCAGACCCTCGGGCTGTGGCGTTGCCGAGAGAGCTCTATCGCAAGCTCGTCCATTCCTTCCTATACTTGACTCGGTGAAATTCCGCATCAGATCCAGTCTTGCAGCACACTGCAATAGGCGCGTCCGTCCTCGTGAGTGTTTCTTTATCTCCGATCGCTCCTGAGTGAGGTTGAACAGGGGATTCGGTGCAAGAAACCCCAGGGTTCGAGGAGCCAAGGAAGAAGTAAGCGCGATGGCGATGATGGCAGTGTCGTCCAGCATGGCTCTCAAGTCGACTGTCAGCTTTGGCAAGACCGACTTCATGGGCAAGACCGTGGTGAGGCAGTCCGTTGCCCCAGCATCAGCCAAGCCCGCTGTCTCTCTCGCGGTCAGGGCTGCCGGATACGAGGATGAGCTCATCAAGACCGCTGTAAGTGTTGTGTGGGCCTCGTTTTGTGTAGGTTGGTGGTCAGGATGTTTCGATCGTTGTATTACTGCAGGCGAATGGAATCGACGCTGGAAAATGTGCGTTGATCAGCGTTTTGAACTTAGTTGATAGAATGAAGCAGGTCCTGTGAGGGATTTTTAGTTTAGGCTAGTGTGGATGTGTGTAGTCTTCAGCCCGGTGAAGTGGCCTCGTTCCGTTTGGCAGGCAGGCTTTTGATTAGAAAAATGGGTTTGCCACGTGCAGAAAACCATTGCAACTCCTGGACGAGGAATTCTCGCCATGGACGAGTCCAATGCGACCTGCGGACTTCGTCTCGCCTCCATCGGTCTTGAGAACACCGAGGCCAACCGACAGGCATATCGCCAGCTGTTGGTCAGTGCCAAGGGACTCGGTGAGTACGTCTCCGGAGCCATTCTCTTCGAGGAAACCCTCTACCAGTCGACCACGGATGGAAAGAAGATGGTCGACGCCTTAAGCGAGCAGAACATTCTCCCCGGTATCAAGGTTGACAAGGTGAGTTTACTCGCTGCGCTCCGGCCCGTGAAGTTATGGTTCGTTATTTGTACTGGAGAATTCGGTTTGAGCTGCGAAGTGGAGACTGCTAGCACATGAAACGGAGTGCTAGACTCGACCGCAGAAGGGGAATTGCTCCTGTCCTAACATGGAATTGTGACGATTGGTAGGGTTTGGTGCCTTTGGCCGGGTCCAACAACGAGTCTTGGTGCCAGGGTCTTGACGGTCTTGCATCAAGGACCGCTGCATACTACAAGCAGGGTGCCCGCTTCGCCAAGTGGTAAGTGTAATTGTAATCGATTTACACTCTTATTGTTTGAGTAATGGCTAAAAAAGGTGCTGCATGATGCTGACGTTTCCCGGCTCACATTATAGGAGGACTGTCATCAGCATCCCCAACGGCCCATCAGAGCTCGCCGTGACCGAGGCTGCCTGGGGTCTTGCCCGCTATGCTGCTATATCTCAGGACAATGGTCTTGTTCCCATTGTAGAGCCTGAGATTCTCCTCGACGGAGAACATGGTATTGACAGGACCTTGGAGGTCGCCGAGAAGGTCTGGGCTCGAGTTTTCTACTACTTGGCCGAGAACAACGTCAAATTTGAGGGCATCTTGTTGAAGCCTTCCATGGTTACCCCCGGAGCCGGATGCAAGGAAAGAGCTACCCCAGAGGAGGTTGCCAAGTACACCTTGAACTTGTTGAAGAGGAGAGTCCCACCCTCCGTTCCTGGCATCATGGTAAGTTGACGACTCCTCGTGGCCAGCATCTTAGATTCCAGGAGTTGGAATTGGGCTTTTCTGATGGTGGAATTTCTGGGACTAATTGATTGTTTTCTTTGTGGTTGTAGTTCTTGTCCGGAGGTCAGTCTGAGGTCGAGGCTACCCTCAACCTGAACGCCATGAATCAGAGCCCCAACCCATGGCACGTGTCTTTCTCCTACGCACGTGCCCTTCAGAACAGCGTCCTCAAGACCTGGAAGGGACAACCCGAAAACATCAAGGCTGCTCAGACATCATTGTTGATCCGTGCCAAGGCAAACTCCTTGGCCCAACTCGGAAAGTACTCAGCGGAAGGAGAGGCCGAGGAAGCTAAGCAGGGTATGTTCCAAGCGGGCTACACCTACTGAGTGAAGATGTTAATTTCATCACCTTGTAAATTTAGCTATGCGCACAGGTTTTGACCAATGTAGCTGTGTAGAAGGCTTTCAGATTCATGTGTTCGAGCATAAAAATAACACTGCTGAAGAAGGGGAATGCTCATGACACGAGTGGTAATTTGGAACTAGCGTTAATATTACCTTATCCGCGATGACTGTCGGAGAATTGTAACGGAGGCAAGGGATCCGACTCTGTTGTTCGGTAGAATGCTGGAAAGTAGCCAGCGCAAACCATTCATATTGTATACGAAGGGAGTATAATGGAAGAGATATGCTTGAAAGTAAGATCTTGAACACCCAAGTTGTTCATATGTGTTTACTGCAACTTCAGTTGTGAATTTGTGTGGCATGAGCGCGTAATTCGAATTTTGGTGATATACAAGCGAGGAGCCACATCCAGCTATCTTCTTAAATCAAACTCTGATGATTTTGTAAGAAGTCGAGAATGTCGCCTTGTTAGTGGAGCGAGTATTTTGCCCATCGGTGGACGACATAGAAATAGCGGTGTTGCTTATGTGTTGTATATTTCTTGCTTGGCTTGATAACGAGGAGAATGGGAACATAAGTAGAATGGGTCGTATGTTCGTCGAGTGGTTGTACTGCTCATTGCCGTGGTAAGATATTCACCCGCCAGATCTCTCTGTACAGTTTGATCCATCCGGAATTTTCCTGTTGCTGCCGGAAACTTTCTGATGAAAGTACGTTTCGCTGGTTCATCATCCGGGTGATATTAGATTTGTGCTCAGTATTCGTGACTATAAAGGATTTGTGGGAAATGGTTATAGCCCCAGGCGCGGCTATAAAACCCCTCACCTGAAAGTATCAACGGACGAGTTATCTGTTATGCATCAGATTACATTTTGTATCGGTGAAATAATTCTGCTCAAGTACCGTCTTGAACCGTACCTTCTCTCTGCTCGAATACCGGGAAAACATTAATATGGCTTTCCTGATCTAGCTCAAAATACCGAAACTAAAGGCTGTTGCTAGTCCTCGAATATTCGGACTAGAGGTTTGCTAAGTTAGGCACCATCCACGTGACGAAATATAGAGGTCATCCAATTCGCTCAAACCCGACAAACGTATCGGGGGCTCGATCAAGCAAATTTCTGGTCCTATGTTGTATCTTAACTATACGTTGTTTTCGAAAATCGTAAAAGAAGAGTTTTTTCCACGCTGTTCAGTATCCCCAAATTTATCTGTTGTACCCAGGGGAGATAGAAATCGAGCCCTAATCAAATGCAAAATCACAACTTGTTTCGCTCACATCTAGATAATGATGGAAACAGAGCACACCGGAGGAAAAACGTTGTAAAACACCGCAACTTGATGTCGACCAACTGACGTTTTGAGAAATGAGAAACGCGATACCTCGAGTATACACTCGTTCTACGCGAGGGACTTTGTGAACCCACACCAAGACAGACTGTCTCACGGAGGTGTGGATTTCTTCATTGTTTTGTTTAATCGGGTCCAGATGAGTCCAAGTCGGTCATTCTTTACATTATTAATTTATTTCAAGGTTTATTAGGTACTGTACGAAGTATTTGAAAAACTTGAAAAATATTACCGTTTTTGTAGTTTATTATATAACTGTACAGATTCGCAAAAAACTTAAAAATAATAAGTGTAAATTTTAAATAGATTAAAGTAACATACTCGCTTCAAAGTAGGGTTTATAATACCGGTAGGTTTAGGGTTTGGAGATTGTAAGTAGGGTTTAGGGATGAAGTTTAGAGATTATAAGTAGGGTTTAGGTTTGTAAAGGACGGTTGACAGATAATAGGTATGATTTAGATCCAAAAATATATATTTGGAGCCTAATTTTGATATTCAACTTTAATTATAATCGATTTGAAAATGTAATAGAGTAAATTTCTTTTACAATTAATCACCCATTAACTGAAGAAAAAATTTATTAGATGCAAAACTGTTAATCTGCACCATCTACAAGTGATATATGGTCAAGGTATTATAATAGATATCCCGGAACTGGTATGTTGAAAAGACCATTACATTAAAAGGACCCTTACATTTTCCGATTCTGTTCTAAAATTCTACGTTGTGTTTGTAAATTTATGATCTTATTTTCCGAAAGAATTGTTAAGTTATGTTCTAAAATTCTAAGACGTGACTATATATGTGTGATCACATTTGTCAAAATGATTTCTAATGTGTGATCATACATGTTAGGGTTTGGAGTGTCGACGACATAGAAGTTAGGGTTTGAATAAAATTCAAACCCTAACTTGAGATTACTCTGCTGAGAACAGTTGAGCACCTGCACTTCTTATAAATGTTTATTGCAATAGCGGAAAAACTCAGGCTGCTCAAAACATTTGAACATTCTCACTTGAATGGTTTTCTTTTGTGAGTATTATCATAGCTTCGAAGATCGTAATGTTCCACTATGAATTTTGAAGCGATGACTCCAGTTTAGAAGTATAACTCCTGATTAATTTAGAATAATATTTTCAAATAATTCTCAAGTCAGTTTTTCTTTGTTAACCTCTCTTATCTCCTTCCGTGGTAAATCAATGACCCACATGCATGTCGCTTAAGGTCGTAGAATTTATCACATGCATTTTCTAAAAAGAAAAGGAATGCTTTTAAAATCAGTTCTTACATAGAGCCAACCGCTTCCTAATTTTATTACTATATTAATTTTATTATCATGTCAGCGCTCTTCCTTCCCTCTTATCCAAAGTCAGGAAGCATGCTTACTTTACCTTCAAATAAATCTCAAGTTCTTTATTTCTCCTTCGAAATATTCGTTATGTGCATTAAAAGTGAACTCGTTGCTCTTAGACCAAATAACGTCTAAGTTAATAACTGCTTCGAGAAAAACATGACTAAACAATAAGCATGCAAGATCAACTCCGAAGAACTTTTGCTGGCTTGTTATTATCAAAAAACGCTATAAATATATAATGAGAAAAAGTTCAAAATAGCTAGACCGGGAGATGCGAATAGATCCTGAAAGAACGAATGAGGATGAGGGGAGCGCTAACAAGCGCACTCCTCATGAATTCCTTATTAACATATTCCAGAAGATGAACCCAAATACATCACATTTCTTTGCAGATTAATCTATTATCTAACCGTTCCCAACGGAAAGGTTAGGTAATAGATTAAACCTTCCTCCATCAAAATATGTAAGGAAGATGTCTTTTCTCTCTGATGGAGCAGGTCATCGAACTCAGCACTCGGTTGTCAATTTCAGAAAGCATACAATTTCCACAACCGTATCAACGTGCTCGAAAGAAATGTCGATTACATGGTTCGCTCACGGTCTAGGTTTCCAGGTGACTTCATTCCTTGGTCGGGAAATCAATAAGACGTGTGTATTCATTAGCCCTATAATCCCGATGCTTCAGGTGATGTAGTGAAGTCAACTCAACAACACATTTCGTAAACAAGTGACGCAGACGTAACTGAATCCATTTGCTGTGGATTGGGATCATTACTTCTATTAATTTAGACAGGACCGGCCAAGAACTCAGACCCAGAGATATTTGGGGAGTTGCATTGCTACATCACCTGAAGCACCACAGAGGTGACCAATCTCAGCACGAGGCAGAGATCACTTCAGGGAAGGCCTTGGTAACTAAGAATAAATATGGGTCATAATTTGCTTGAAATTTGTCGACATGTACACAAATGATGGCGCCACCGGCGTTAAAGAGGTGCGGTGGACATCTAGCCCCGAGACCACTTTCTTTTGAGCTTACTCTCCGTCGGAACCGACCCACGTAGTCAGACCAAGGACCGGACCACCATGCCATAGTTTTGTACTTGGATCAAGTAATTTGACTGACCCTTTCCTGAAAGGCCTCCTGCCGCAGTATCAACAAGGAACGTCAGGCTGTCGGCATCTCATACGCTCCGGGAATATCAACTGTACAATCTTGCATAAACTTTCTCAGTCCTTCCAAAATCGCACGACGAACTCTAAACACAACAAAAGCTCGAGTGATGACTCAAACAAATCACCGGCATGGCCCCAAGTAATGCGCTAGGCCTCTCAGAAACTCCAACCTCCAAAGCTTCAGTGATGGCGCAACGTTGTCCAAGAATCAGAACGATTTAAGCTCGGACGGGAACATGTGACCACACGGTAGTAAATCAACACAGAGTAATGAACAGAACGTAGCAAGGAGAACTCCGTTGTGTAATTTCAAGCCACTTAAGGGAGAGATTCGAAGGTTTGATTTTCTGATCAGTGCCTACCAGAACATCATCAGTGCCTACCAGAAGCTGCATTAGTATCCTTACAAGATTATTTCAAGTATTAAAGTGTTCAACTTGTGCCACAGCGCAGATGGACATGTCAAGGATTACCAGAAAGAGAACGGCTCAAGCATCTTCCTTATAGGACTTGACCGAAGCAGATTGCGCGAGAGAGAAGATCATGTAAGGAAGCTATGAGTCCATTTCAAAAAAGCTGTCAACACCTGCGACTAAATTGTACAGAATGGTCATTTGCACTGCAACATGACCTTGAGCTCACCGCATCATGTGTTCTTTCTTCACTCTTGCTGCTGAGAACTACTACGCTACACCTTCAGTGCTCGTTGATATAGCACTGCTCGAGATCTGACTCAAAATTTTACAGAACTACTGTATCTGACTGCGTATGAGATTTCATTCCAACCTCAAACATTGAACAAAATAGCAGTGTGTTGTCATGAGTTCACCTCGCGGCCATAACAACACTTTCCTCAAGCAAGAAAGTTCACAATACGTAAAACACTCCCGATGTGTTCCATGACAACAAGTAGTGGTCCACTGCACGTTCTCAGCCCTCCATTCAGGAAACTGAAACACGTTGGAATTCTAAGATGTTAATTGACTTCTCTACGTCTTTGGCAGAGTGCAACCATAGAAACCAAGCTTTACCTGTTTGGTTTCAGAGGTCCATTCGGTAGTGGTCCGGCCCGAGTCTCCGTGACCTTGGTGGTAGAAGGCAAGGTCGTAAACTCATCATCATCTGTGCCAAAGTAGCGATCACCAAATTCACCCATCCCCGGAACCACTCTGAACTCCTCGTTCAGAGCTGTGTCAATCTCCGACGTCACGATCTTCAGCAAAGGAAAACGTTTACAAACAGCATGTATTCCTTCAGGTGCCGATATCAGATTGAGGAAGATAATATGAGATTCTGGAACACCCTTGTGCATTAACAACTCAATGGCCTGAACGGCTGAGTTCCCTGCATACAAAAACATTTTCTAGTCAAAACATAAGGAATAAAATCCAAAAATGCTTCTTATGATCTGTATATACGGACAGCCAACATACGAGAGCACATTCCGTCAAGGTAAGACCCTCTACTCCTACAGGAAGCACAACGCATCTCACCAACACGTCATGTTATTTGCAACAAAAGCTAGTCATCTCGTACCCAATGGCAATAAACGGATACTTTATGAGTACCCAAGACACAAAGCAAGGTCCCACGAGCGACGTAATACCCAGCTAAAGGTGAGGATATTCTAGGGATTTCCCCCAAAGGCTTCACCACTGTTAACTATCAGGCAAAGTAGTACAAAGAGTTCTTTGGAGTTTGAAAGAGTCCCTACGTAATGGACACTGTCCGACATAACCTTCTGGTCATCCCATGCCTGCCTTCGCCTTCTAGCTTCTTACTCACGCGTGAAACGCAAGTTCAGGGATAGGAGAGAAGTCTCAACTTCCCTGTACTGATTTTCTTCTTAGTATTACTTGCTATACTGCTACTGTATACAGAAAGTATAAACAAGACAAAGGCTGTCCATCGTTTTACTACCAGTAATTTACCTATCCCATCGAAGTCAGCTCTCAGTGATAACAAATAAAAGCTGTGAGAAGGGACATGGATATGAAACTTCAGACGGGAACAAGAGAAATATGGTAAGAATCGCCGGTGCCTATAAAACGAAGAGGGAAATGCTCACAGGAAAGCGCCTGCCACAGCATCCCCATAATCAATAGTCCTAACATGCGACGATGCATTTCACCGACATGACTGGAAGACATCTACCTCATCATCCCGGAGAACCCAAACCTGTTCAGTAAAGCATCAACCTTATGGGGAGGTTTTGACTAAGTAATCACAAGAAAACTCTGCTTTCAAGAAATCCACCCAAAAATTACTAAATCTGAACTCTACAAGGATAACAAGGACAAAGGAACTTGGGACAAGACTCTCTTCCCAACAGAGGATGCCCTCTCACCTCCATCAACTGCAAGGGATTCTGAGTTTGGCTCCTGTCAGGACTAGAAAACTCACACGAAGATCTAAACTCACAACTTGAGCAATCAGCAAATCCTCATAAGACAAAGTGAAGAAGTGAAGAAGAGGCGAAACCTGTGGCAAGAACAGGATCAAGTAACAGGACGTGACGATCGGCTATATCCCTAGGAAGTTTCTCGTAGATAAGCTGTTTCCCGTTGTCACCTTCCCGATGAATCAAAATCTTCCCTATTTTGATGCCTTTACAACACGCTCGCAAAGCGTTCTCCATACTCTCTCCACTACGTATGATGGACACTCCACAAAGTTGTTTGCAAAAGTCTACACCAATATACGTGGAGTTCGTGGGTGTAATGACTTGTTTCTCGGTGAAAGGAAGATGGCCCAGCCCATGCTCAACGACCAAGCGAATCAGTCGATCGGCGTAAAACACGAAGTCATGCTTAGTTGTTTCCCTGTCGCGAATGAGAGTGTGCATTCCTCGAATCTGGAACGTAGACTGAATAACGTACACATTGGGATAAATTTTGCGGAGATCGTGTTGTCCAAGCTTGGTTCGTATGTGCTGAACAATGAGATCGATGGCGACATGGTTGTCTCCTCCTCTCGGGATTATAACGTCCGCATATTTTTTCGAAGGCAATACAAAGTCGTCGAAGGATGGCTTTACAAATTTCGCATATTGCTCAAGAACACCCTGTACGTCTCTACCTCTTTCCAGAGTATCTCTACGTATCCGCCTAGCTAGTCTAACGTCTGCATCTGTGTCGACGAAGATCTTCATATTCATCAATTCACGAACTCGTTGGTCGTGGAACACCAAAATTCCTTCCATGATAATAACATCTACCGCATTGACCTTGCGAAATGAATCAGTGCATCGTTGATGCTTTTTAAAGTCATACACGGGAATTTGAACTGGCTGACACTGTTTCAGCTGTAATAGACACTCCAGCAGCTGCTCTGTATCAAAGGCATCTGGATGATCAAAATTGTACTCTCCTACATTCAGTAACTCTTCCGGCTTCAACCCACGATAGAAGGAATCTTGGTTCACCAGAACCACCCTGTGATCGTGAAGTTGCTGAATTATCATGTCACACACGGTGGTCTTTCCGGAAGCCGTGCCTCCCGCGACCCCAATTACAAAGGGCGGTTTGTTAGCACTCCTGAGTCTCGGATTCGAGTTGGTGACCTCCTCATCCAATCGAAGGCCGCCCATACTGGCTCGCGTCGACGCCTCCATGTCTTCATCGACAAGAGTCGGCGTCTTCGACGCCATCTTTCTCCCTCTGTAGCGACAATTCGGCTACACGGAGGACACTTGCCTCTCGCCTTGAGTCATAATCGACGCTTCCTTCCGTCGATTGCTCCTCCTACGCCTCCTCCCCTCCCGTCTGCTCTCGTCCGTCACACACTTCAACTCGATGAATGTAGCGGCGTCATAGTCGTCGGCATCATCCTCATAACATCACATCATTCATCCTTGCGCTTCTCCTCCTCCTCCTCGTCTGGGGAAAAAGACGCAAAAGCTCGAACTCTACTCTGCTTTGCTTTGCTGTGCTGGTTGCTTTTGAACTCACTCTCTTAAAACAAACGACGACTACGAGGACTCAAAAGCTGCTGCAGGGAACCTTCATGTCCAACAATCTCCATCCAAAGTCTCCTCTACTTTAAGTAGTGCTGGCCGCAGGCCTCAGGCTACGGACAGAGCTGGAACGCAGCTGTGAGTGCGCTGAGTGAGGCCCGAGGGTGGCTATGGCGAGTCATTGGCGACGCGGCGTAAGTTGTGGGCTCCACAGCCTAATCTATCTGTACGTTTAGTATCATACTTGACGGACAGACTGGGATCTTTGCGTCCGCGTGATTCATCCTCTTCATTCATTCGGACCCGGTCGGCCCGCGTGGGGTTTCTGCCTTCCTTCTCCGGCTTCCACCTCCGTTACGATACCTCATACTTCATTCTTCCATCCAGTTTCTTACATCTTCGTTCGTGTGAATTTCATGTCACCTTTCACTCCCTCACTCCCTCACTCTCCTTCCGGAACATCCGTCGCTCGTACATGCTGGCGACCCCTCCCGACTCAAAGCACTCCCACTTCTCCTCTCCTTCGATCAAGCATTCCAACTGCGCTAGCCACTGGCGCTGCTGCTTCTCTGCTGCTGGTCCTCAATCGCTTGCTGAACTTTGCTCAATGCGCGAATCTGGTGTCAATCTTGCCCTGGCACGGATCGTGATTCAAACTGGCAAGACTTTTCCCCTCCCTGCTTCGCTTGAGCTTCACCTTCTTACTGTCCACAAGGAAGTTGATCAATCGACGGGAGGGACGCGCGTCTCGGTCGATTAAGCTTCGCTACTTACCTTTCTCCTCTCCAAATTCTGTCTTTTCGTTTCTTGGGGATTTTTATTCTCTGCGTAATTCAGTAATTGTTAACTTAGATTCAGAGCAAAACACGTTTGCGTGAATATATCAGCAAGAGAAATAGATACGGGAGTTACACAAGGCATAAATGAGATATCTTTAAGTATTTTTCAAAAGATTAAAAGAAAGATATCATGTGTGCAAGAGGACAAATATCTAGTGATTACTCATTATAATATAAAACAATAGTTATAAAATATAATAAATTTCATTCTATGATTCGTTTGTAAAAGTAGTAAGAGTGTAAGATTTATCTCCCCGAGGATGGATGTCAATTAAGCGTTGTGTATTATATCATGCATGAGTCTCTTGGGCTCTCCGATATATATGATAATTTATACCTTTTATCCCGATACGAGTGGTAATGATCAGAAAAAACAGTTCCCAGGCAGATTAGAGGGGAGAAATACTCAGAAAATTGCAAGGCTAAAATTAATTCCACGAAGGTGATACCGTGGATAAAGAATGCGGGAGAAATCAAGGTCAAGTTTCCATCATCCTCACCCATCAATAAGATCTAAATTCAAATATCAGAAACAACTTTAGTGAAGATGTTGGAGAGGATATAAGAGTTTAAGCCATTTGAAATTATTAGGATGTTCCAAGAAAAAGAAAAAAAGAGAACAAGGCATTCTGCATGCAGAGGCATTGCGAAGGCTATGCGTTTGCAAGACCTCACAGTTCTATTTGGTGAAATCTGTAAAGATGAATCTTAAAAGTAAAACTAATCTCACCTCACGAGTCTTAGAAGGTGTTATATGTGAAGATGAAATTCTAGAGATGTTAATAAATGTTTTAAAATGATGAAAATTAATATAGTCTTTGAAAGTCATGATAAGATTATATTCAGATACTAAAAAAGTAGTTTATAATTTTATGTAAATCACAGTGGGTATCTTTCAACATGTTTTCATATACTGGTAGTAACATTTTGTATCTTTTATGCGAAAAAATAGTTGTGAATCTTCAGATCATTTTGAGGATAGCGATCCTAAGATTATCTTCAGATGTATGATAATGTAGAAGTTTGTGAATCTTTGGATCGATTCAAAGATAATGATTAGTTACAACTGCAGAAAATAACATTTAGAATATTATGGATGTCAGGAAAGATAATTTCAGATTGTGTTATTACATACATTTCAAAATTTATGGAAGTTAACACATAAATGACATTGTGCTAGTTTTCAGTTTGTGTATGATGCATTCACTGTTACAAAATATGAAGGAGTATATGATTTCATAATTGTTGAAATTAGCTTTAATTCGATGCATATGAATTTCTATTAAATGGGTCGAATGATGAGCGTATGAAGAAAATAAGTAGACTAATTTGTTTAGATAGATGAGAATATATCAACATATGATGGTTTCTAAAATGAAAAAGTATATAATGGAGAATGTGAGAAATGTTGTGAAGATTATGTACATTCGAGTATCGACAAAATATAAGATATGCAAGAAATGTATAAAATGATTTGAATCTTGAGATCGTCTTGAGAGCAATGATGAATCGTAACTACAAAGCAAAATATTTGGAATATTATGGATGTTACAATGAACATGTTTATGTTATACTGAATAGTTGTGGATGCATACATTTAGGAATTTTGAGAAATCAATAGCTCATGACATGATGATGATTTCCAATTTATATAAGAATTTAATTTTTTCAAGAAATGTATGAGGGAGTACTTTGTTTCTCAAGTGTTGAAAATCTCTTGAATCCGAAACATATGGTCATAAACATCACTCGTATAGCTCGATTGATGAATACACGAACAAAAAAAGATTGGATTTGTTTTTTCACGTAAATAAAGATATATTAACATGTGATGGTTTTTAACAAAGAATAAAAATAAGATCATGATTTGTCCAATAAGCATGTGATGATGAAGAGAGATTTTCATATTGGAGAACTTTAGTCCATATTTGATCTAGATTTGATTCGTATTTTGTGGTTGATTTTGTGGAAGTTGGGAAAGAATTATATGAATTCACGAAAGGCGATGGATGCAGTTTGATGATCATCAATTTTGAGCAAATCAATATTGAAATCTCCTATGATTATCTTTGAATAATCTTTAGGTATGTGATGAATAATGGTAGTAAAATTGATAAAAAAAACTCATCAAGATGCATACGAGGAGATTTGTATACAACTATCATGTGAATTGCACGACGAGTTCAAATGTTGAAATTTGCAAAAAATATTTTCATGTTATGAGTTCCAAAAATATTATACGTCGAGAGTTGCATTTGTGTTTCGATATGTTAGTAGCAAACCTCGACTTGTGTGTGTATGTATATATTGAAATTGTTTGATGTCTATGAAATGTGAAACAAACTAGGATTTTGTTTAAGTTTCTCACTGAAGCATAAAATATCAAATAATTGTAATTATGATCTACTCGAACATCAAGGTGATGTTTTATTAATGATCTTGTGTTTAGAAATTGTATGAGCATGTAAGTGGAAGATGAGATATCCATCTCAAGATCATGGATGTGGAGTTGCCATGATGATTTTAATTTCAACCGTTCCATTTTGAGCGTCACTCTATTGTCTATAACTGTATGATGATGTTCGATGAATTGTAATATATGTAAGGGATTCGAATTTTTCACACTAGATAATGCAATGTATGTCAATCCGTGTCAGATTTATGTGTTTAGGACTGAAAGCTACCGATGCATGGTCAATCCTTGTGATCTGTGGATAGTTCATGCAGATGCTCAAGCAAAAATATTGTGTATGCAAATATGCAATACTTGCATACTCACAAGAAGAGTGAAGGTAGAATGCCCAACAAATACAATCTCATTTTTTATATACTAGAGTGAGAAAGACAAGACAAGGTTGCACATCTTTTGCACCACTCACGAGTCATTACATGGATCGATGACTTGACACTTTCACACTATCCATTCAACTACCTATCCTTGAACTTCACATGGATCGTTGACATGGATCATATATGGTCTCACGAATAATTATGCAAGGTAGAAAAAAGAGAAGATCCGTCAATGCACATCCCACGAAAGAGACGGACCTCCGGACACCCTCCTCCTCCAAGATCTAACTACGAGGATTTTTTGTTTTTTTTTGAAAAATTTCCAAAAAAGATGTGTTTAATACTAAAAAAAAACAAGATACAACAGTCCAAAAATGTAAGATTTTCGTCTCAAGAAGGAAAACTAATCACAGGAAATAGCACTCTAATCAGTAAGGATCACTTGGTCAGAAAATAAGGAGAGAGAACCGCTAAGAACAAACATAGGAGCACCTAACTACAAGTAGTCAGGAGAGTTGACTGATGTGCACAGAACTGAGTAGGTATCGCTACCTCGAGAAGGTCACCCATCAAAGAGAGAAAGTCTTCTCTTTTTATATCAACTATATCTCGACTAAGAGCTATTATAGCAAAGAATGCTTCTCTAAATGGCTTACAGGAGACAGTCGTAAAACTACACTGTTGAAACAATAAGTTACATTTGTCTATCCAGATGTAATGCCAAGTCTTTGAAAAGACATACAACGTGAAAAAATGTGCTTGAATAATGGAGAGACAACTTATAATGATTCCGGACACCGTCTTCTGATGAGGATTTGTCACGAGTGGTTGTCTTCTAATCTTCGGTAGTCGTTCTGATAAGAGAAATCATAATTTTTGAGACGTATACATTATAACATTAAATGGTTAACTGATTCGGAGCTCATGTTGCAGAATGTACATCGTCCATCCCCGATGTCCATATATCTTACACTCTGTGAGGTAAATAAACCGTTATGGAGTAGCCATCACATGAAGATTGAATCCTTTGGATGTACTCCCGACTATATAACACCAAATAATTTCTGTACATCAGGAGCCTTTCAACTGGTAGCCCATATATCATTTGATCTGATAATCATTGCAAGAAAATCAGTGTTTACTAGATCTTGATATATTTCGCTAGTTGGAGACGAGAAGTGAGAGATTGGCTTCCCTTCCTATGACCAGCCTTCTGCAACCGAGATTAAACGTGAAGTTAATCCTGTAGAGTTTTGGACAGATTTTGTGATTGCACTTGTTAAGGTTGCTACGAAAACCTCCTCTTCAAAAGAATTTTTTTCCGTAACAATCCCTTCACAAATGCTATTTGTTCATTTCGAAAGGAGTGTATTAGAAGTTTCTCTATTGTGTTAGGAAGACATCTATCTACCGAGCACAGTTTTAAAAAGTCAGTTAACGTGAGATGATCGAGAATCTTTTTGGAGGGGTCCCATTGCAAGTTCTTCACATTTTTCCACCACGTCATGATGAGCATCCAAAAGGTTCTAGATTTCTTGAATAAGAAATTCTTCCTGAAAAGAAAAATCTCAAAGGGTTATAACTGTACCTTCCTCGTTCGACTTCCATGATGCTCAGATAAGAAAGAGTTAAACAAGCATTCTCACGCCTTTGTTTCCTTCTGATCCAAGTAGTTGCCTACATGCTTAGCTTGCAATGCTACTGAGAAGTGGTTAGAATCAAACAGACCCAAGCCTCCCTGATGTCTTGGTTTAGACAGTCATTTTCAGCTGACCAGAGGGACTATAGAAGCTCCTGCCTCACTCGTTCCTCATAGGAATATGCGATAAATCGCAGTAAGCTTATTACCGTTAGCTTTAGACATGAAGCAAACCGATAATAAGTATACAGACATTGACTTAATTAAATGTTTCAAAATTATCACTCTGGTAGCAAATGAAAGAAACGGGGACGAAAGACTTCTCCGTCGCTCCATAATTTTCTGAAAATGTGATTTCCAAATGTCATCCTCTGATGTGAACTGATCGATCTAGGTCCCCAGTCATCGAGTAGAGACTTTAGGTTGTAGAATAGTACATCCTGAATTATGAAGCCACCGAAGAATCATAAAGCTGGAGTCCATCAGTATCACCTAAGATTTGATCTGATTCAATTGTGCTCTCACGACCGTCTCATAAATTTGGATGATTTGATGTAGATAGATGTACGATTGTTCGTCCACTTGAAGAAAGATCTTCGTGTCGTCCGCAAGTAGTGAGAAATCTGTAATGTCGTTTCTTACATGGAGTGGTTTAAGATCTCCACTGTGTTGAGCTTCGGACAGTTGGGCCATAAGATGAATAGTATTTAATGTAAACAAAAGAAGGGTCAGCGGACATCCCTATCGAATACCACGGGTGACGGAGAATTTCGACGTGAAATCTCTCTTCGCATGTATCGATAAAGTCTTTCTGATCGTGAAGGTTTGAATCAACGAAATACACTTCACGCCAAATCCAAAGGTTTTAAAAACTGACCAGAGAAAGTCATGATCCAAACGATCATAAGCTTTTTCTAAATCAAGTTTCAAAAAGAGTTATGATTTACGCATGTGCCTTAATCCTTCGTTAGTAAGGCCATACTATAGAATGTTCAAAATAATAGACCTCTCTTTTACAAATTCTACTGATATAGAGTAAGCCGTTAAGGATCAGAATTGCAACTCTTAAGGTAAGAGTTTTCACTAGTATCTTATAATGTAAATTCAGCAATGCAATCGATCAAAGTGGGACGTTCTATTTTTTGGGAGTAACTTAATTAACCTTTCAAGAAATGAATCGAAATTTTATCTTCCTCCCAAAACTATACTGTGAGCTGATAGAAAGCCGGACCGATTATTGATCATACGCAAAAACTTTACTGTAAGGTTGTTGCACCCAGGAGCCTTATCCGAAGGTAAGGACTGAACAACATCATCAATTTTTCTCTTACTTGGAATCTCTTCCAATTAATTCTACCTTCGTAAGATGAGACTTCACCTTGGTCAGAATCTCTCCTTGGGCTCTCATTTGTTCTTGACTCGATGGTTCTCCTTGATACAACGTGGAGTGGAAGTTACCAATCTCTACGTAAATTTCACCATGCTCCGAAACGGTAGAGTCATCGCTCCTCATCTGGCTCTGAATTTTACAATGAGCATTGTTCTGTCTGTACATGAGAAAAAAAACTTTCGTGGGAGCTTTGCCTTCCTTGAGAAAGTGGAGCCTCGATCATAATCTGTACTTTCGATCACGAATCACCTCCGCCTGTTTGATTTGGAAGGATAAGTCAGAAATCTGGAGAGATTGTGAGGAAGAGTCATTGAAGTATTTGTGAAGACGTTTCAGCCTTTGTGTCAGCGGAGAAAGTCTCGTCAACTTCCGCTTCTCCGTCTTGCTGACTTGTTTCAAAAATTGAACTAGTCCCTCCCACCTTCTACAGTAATCCGCGGCTGCATCTCTTGATGTAATTGCTTCTTGATTCCAGTCTTCTTGAATTTTAGCCAACGTACTGCTGTCGGCTAGCCAAGCTAGATCGATTTTGAAATTAAATATTCTGTGAAAATCTGATTGTACCTCTTCTTCTATTCTCATACCAATCGAAATGAGAAAGTTGTTTGAAAGCTTGATTCCCACATGGTGGGACAACTCGGAGCAGCATAGTCCACCATTACCTAAATAGACTCGACAAAACGCATAGACAAACAACGGACTCTAAGTCTCTAGCAGATCGATCAAACATACGTAAGTCTCACATCATACCTCACAACTACACCTTCAATATGAGAGGTGATCAGTTCTTTATCCCTTTCCGTGATCTCAGTATGAGATAATACCTCTACAAAATTTAATGCACCGATTTTGTATGGTTAGATATGTGCTCTCTTGTGTGCTTTCGCTCTTAAACCCCCCTCCTGGTATTAAGGCTCTGGGTTACCCAGAGTTTACATTTTCAGCATGCGGACTTAGCGGAAGAGAAAATCTGGGCTACCCAAAGCATTTCGGGATACAAGATTACGTCACCGTCTGTGAGCCATTTTCGGTGAAATTAATCATTTCGGGTAGATACTTTCTGGCGCTAACTTTGTGAAAAAAAAATTCTAATTTTTGACATCCCAAAAATTACAATGAGTCAAACAAATCTAAACCACAAGCTTACGTGCGGGCAGGTTCATTTTGAATTTTCAAAATATTTTTTTCTGGGTAGCTGCAAAAATGAAGAGAGGGCAGGGGCAGCTGGCTACTGTCTAACTGTCAGGGGCATTGCAAGAGGGAAGCTCCTGCCCCCTCCTCCTCCCAGCACAGGAGGGGCAAAGCCTCCATCCTTAGTGTTTTTGCCTCATTGTGCATTTTGCGCAGTGAGGCTCTAACTCCTTTGTTCCAAAGGTAAAACTTCTCTCCTTCTCTTGGATTTTGTACTTAACACTTAGTTTATTTTTTAGTTCTTTGAAGTCATTATCGATTAGATATGTATATTTAATTTTAGTAAATATTTATTATATATTTTTCTATTTGTATATTATATCTTTATTGATTTTCCATTTGTGATATATATGATGAACTTGATGTTATGTTTACTAACAATTTTTATTACCGTCACAGATATTTGGAGCATAAACTATTTTCTGTACGAGTGGGTCCAGTTTTCAGCGCAAGCTTGGTGTTAGGTAATTCAGTCATGACTTCCACATTATTTGTTTGTGCTTTTTATAAATATTCAGAGAAAGATCTTTTTCTGTATTCATGATAGTTTTCCTATGGTATAGATACTTTTTGGACAAGAATTTGAAAAGTCTATTTCTGTTGTCATCTTTTTTCATAATTTTGAATATATAAATATGGCTAATTATAGATCATTATTGATTATAGTTGCAGCTATGGCTGAGAGGCAATGGGGACAATATCCTTCTAACCGGAAGTCCACTATCTCTCATTGTGGGGGTCTGATCAAGTAAATGTCTAGTCTCATGAGTTGCTTACAGGTGACTTCAAAACTGGACAACAAAAAGTGAACTGGTCAACGAGAGAATCTATGCAATAGAATTGACTATTACTGACACATGTCAATGCTTGAGTCTACATAATCTATTAGTATAATCCGTGCATTCGGACTAAACCGGTTGGGTGGTGATATATCGTAACCAAAGATACATAAAAAGCTTCGGCAGGCCGAGGTTGGAGGTTCTAAACCCTCCTTGGACCATGCACTCACGTTTTACTGTAAACAAGGTAGAGTGCAATTTTTTGGAAACAAACCAGAAGTCAGTACTCTATAACCGGAACTTCTCGAGCATTGGAATAGCCCCATAAAACACTTGAACAGCCTGATAACCAACTTGTATCGTCAGTGGGTCTCGAACCCACCAAGCTCCCATATGGGATGACGTTTCATAAGAGCATCAGCTCTTGCGACCCGCTAACCGGGATGCAAAAATGCCTTGTATAATTTACAATGCAAGAGAACAAGTGGATACTGCAAACGAAACAAGTGGATACTGCAAATCACTCTGGCATTTTGAGCCAACAAAACCTTCTCCGTCCTCAGACCAAGTCGATTTCACTGCACTAACCAAAATCTCAGGCAACTTCTTGCGGTCGCTGTAACCAAGACAAAGAGCCAAAGCACAATACACTTGGAACCATTTTCGATTCAATGTCACTTCAGTAAACGAAGCTGCACCACATGCTAAGAGAAAGGTCTCATCCTCGATAACGATTGACATTTCAGATGCAAACTCCAAGCAAACATCGGAAAAAATAGAAAACTGTAGTTGGATGTCCTCAGGAGTGACAGAAAGTGGCTTCTCCAACTTACCCCCACTCACTCGTCAGAAACCATCCGCACCTCCATTAGAATCCCATTTGACAGTCGCTGTATGACTAACTTGATTAGTCATGTTGTAAGTTCAAAACGCCCGAACTTCAACACCAAACAGTTTACAACCAAGTAATGCAAGTAATGTGCAAGACCGCAACCGAGAAGAAACAGTGCACGCGATGAAAAAGATCAAGAGGCATGCTCGTTTCCACAACGCTGTGACAAGATCGAAAGACAGAAACTAACAAAAGAAGCGATAATGCACCGTGCGTGAAATCTGTGCTACTGCAGGAAGAAGAGCGATAAAGAAGTTAGAGAAAATGATGATAGCAGACAAGACAGGAAGAAGAGCGAGAAAAACTTATAGCAGCGAGGAAAAAGAGTGAACGACTTCCTCGATTTCAAAACGTCTTACACCAAGACTCACGAGGAAAACGAGGGGACAACCCTACCTGATTTCGAAACGCCTTACACCAAAGACGAGTTCGGCAAATTCTCGAGGGAAACGAGCTCACAATGATACAATTTCAAAACGCCTTACACGAATTGCCAAGCTACACACGGACGAGCGATCGAGCGAACGAGGACCTGCACGCGAAGAACGAGCTAACAGCCAGTAAGAACGAGAGAAGCCAGTGCACATAGTGAACGATGAACGATGGAGAGCAGGAGACGAGATGCGAAAGCAACTGCATGCGAGCGAAACTCGAACGGCGAGCGAGGAGACGGGAGGCGGCTCGCCAGAGCCCAGACTGACAAGGCAGCTGGTCCTACCGCCAGAGATCCCATCTGCCCGCTGTCTCCCTGATAAAAGACCAGCCCAAAACTTTTTTCAGGCTGGCTTTTATATGAGGAGCGGAGGTTTAAACCACATAAGCTCAAGCATGATAGAATAAGAGATATTAGTTAACTTCTCCAAGTTTCGGTAGAGAAGTCTCTTTTGATCCACTTGCATAAAAACTCACGCATACGACCGCTAGATATATTACCCATGAAATTGAACAACGATACGAAGTTTCATCGGATGATTTGAGAGTTTTGGGTGGAGTTGGCTCACAGAGAAACACTTACGTCAGATTTTTGTTTGTCTACAACTTGAAGTTGGGTTGTTCTTGACTATCGATGAGCTAAACTTTTTGTTCTTGGTGTCGACATGATCAAAGATTCTTCATCCACGCATAGGAGAAGATCGTATGTAGATTATATTATTGGTTTGGGTGTGGTGAGCAAGTTTGAGTCTCAGGGAGTCGAATTACGTCAGTTTTTTGCTTCTTGTAACTAAATTTCTTGAGTGATTTTGCGAGAGGAACTCCAAACGGCTTGTTTGGAGTCTCGTTGGGATCAAGGTAGCCAGATCTATCTATCAAAGAAGATATCACATATCATGCCATTCGTTTGGATGGTGTGCGTGGAATCATATGATACTATCTCTGTAGGTGCCTGTGGAAGTCGACGAGTGAAATTTGAAAACTCAAGTTTTGGGAACCCAAATATGACCTGCAACCTTTAGGGTTTACACCCCTAATATATATTTCTAAGGGTTTATTCTTGATGTGTTATCACGTTAGAAGCTGACATTGTCGATACACTTCGTGATTATCACACAAATTTACTTGTTGCACCTCTGATATATTGATATATTGATATCTTTATTAACTGTACATTACTTGATCTCACCTTTTACTGGCAACAACATGTTCATAAATAACAGCCGTCCATGTATCTGCACCAAAAGTTCAGTTTAAAGTGTATTTACAACAGATTTTTCGAAAATGTAATTTTTGACTTGTTTCGTAAAGTGTATTCACATGGTGATAAATTTGCTGAACCTGCTAAGTAAGTAAAATAATGAAAAGTAAAGAGAAGTGGAATCAAGACCGAATAACATATTCTGCAGTAAAATAAATATTTGATGATTACGATGATTTGGTAACTACTGTAGTTGTAACCTTATGTAACTAAATGGTGACATGTAGTCTTGATACATGTTAAGGTTGTCCGTATATTCAACGCTTGGATGGGAACCGGTTATCTTCTGAGTTAAATGATGAAAATCAGTTTGGGGTTAGATGAGTACTGTAAGCCTTTTCTCATTCTCATAGGCTGGTGGGGGGGAAAAGATCACTGGTGACCAATGATATTTCGTTTGTGACCAGTTATACGTAGCACATACTTCTTAGAACGTCGACTGGAAAACAAGTATCAACCACAAGTACACGGAGGCATGCCATTGTTAGCAATGAACAATAGTACTTCGTTACAGTCACCTCCATATAGTCATTCATTTTTAATCATCATGGTTATATTAGTGATTATTTAGAAGGAGAACTCTCCTGCTATAAACGTCTGCATAATTATAGCGTAACAAAATCTTAACTTTTCTACAAAAAGGGTGAGTAGGGATATATGAACTTATTACAGATTATACTACTTATTCACCTCAGACACGCAGCGCATCTCTTATTGAGAGAGGAATGTTGAGAATCAAATTTAAAATGGGTTAGATGGGATGGAGATAATTACTTAACCGTATAGATGGAAAAACATAATCACATGCAAAATGTAATATGCTGGAAACTGAATATGATATCCATACATATATGGGGAGATATAGTTCTTAAGATCGTGTATATTCAAATTCAAAGTTTGAGATTTTATAATCTAAAAGGTATAGAGTTAACTTTTCTTGTTCTCAGTCTATTATACACTCCAGTAACGATGAGAAAAAGTTAAAAAGTACTCACAATATTTTTTACTCAATATCTAATTTTTTACTCAGTATCTAATTTTTTTTACTCAATATCTAATTATTGTTATACTATATACCTATAAAACATATTGAAATTTCCTATGTCATCAAGTACGTGATATGACGAGGTTACCATGTACATTTATATACAAATTACTACTCTAGTTTCATCTTAGAACTATTTCCTTACACGTTGGCGCTAATGATTCTGAACCACGTTCATTCAATTTACTGCAACTATTCAGGAAGTAAACCACGATCAGTCTGAACTTGACACCAAATCTAAGGGTAATAACCTATGTTTAGAGCTCAAACTCTAATTAATTCTAATTTCGTTTTCCTAAATCAGTTAAAACGTATACAAGTGACTTCTGTCCACTATGCTTGTTGCTATGTAATATGGAACTCTTGGACTCATCATGAACGAGGTTAGGTTTTCTTTTATCTGTGCGCTACAGCATAATATGCAAACAAAACGTATTTCTATGGCCTGGATGAGAACAAGACAAGCACGTAAAACGAAAAGCAATTCGTTATCTCCGTTAGTTACAGTTTGGGTTCTTACGAAAAAGAAAAGAAAGAAAACAGTTCAATTCATGTTTGCTTCATTCTCTTGAAGCAAACATGAATTGAAAATAAACATGGAGTAACCGTTTGCAGAATCTTAAATGAAACTTGAGTTCAAGGTCAAGTTTTGGTATTAAAGTGTTATAAACGTAGACTTTACTGAATGTCAAATCAAACCATAAACATTGAGAAGAGAAAAAGCTCGACTCCAGAATAAAAGGAAAGTCTACTTACGAATAGAAATATATCTCTTCGTATGTTTTAATTTATAACTAAACTGTTCAAAGAAAAAGAAGGTAATAAATTAACTACTTTGCGTATTTTCCTTTCAGATGGAGAGGTGAATAAATTATGCAAGGGTGCCAGTGCTTATCCGGTCAGTTTTCCTTACTTTTATAATCTTTAAGATAACAACATCCCCTGAAACGCACTTCAAATAAAACTCGGATATCTAAACCAAACAATTATCGAGATGGTGGGTAAGCTCTCCCGGGTTTGCCCTTCGTTTCAAGTGTTCCCTCCGTTCGTTTCACTTCTCCTCCCCTGCAGCCAAAGCCAAACCTTCCAGAGCCTGAGGAAGGACGACGAGAAGGAGAACAGAAGAGAGGAAATTGAGATCAGGGAGGGGCTTTTTCGTCGTCCGCACCAGCGGCAGTCGGAATGGTCCAGGATGATGATGAGGAAGAAGCAACTGTTCGTGATTTACATTTAGCCGTGATAACTACGAATTGGGCAATAACTACGAATTGAGGAATTTTTTCTTCTCGCTCGAGGTTCGTGTGGCGTGCAAGGGCGCCGTTTAAGCTTCATCCTTATTTTCGCATCCTGTTTTCTTGCAGGTCGGTTTCTCTTGCTCGAGGTTCGTGTGGTATGCAAGACGCCATTTTAGCTTCATCCATATTTGCGCATCCTGTTTTCTTGCCGATCGGTTTCAGGATGAATGGGAAAAAGGGAACGTTCTCTCTTCAGTTAGCTTCGTGTAACTTTTACTTCTTTTTTTTCTTGCTTCTTTCGCGTAGGATGCAGAAGTTTTGTTCGGGTTTGAGATCGGGATCTTTTTATCGCTTGTGATCTTTCCCCGGGCTCGAGATTGAAGCATGCAGTATTGTCTAGAGGAGTTGGATCCAGCGCCTTGACTTTTTGTTGATGAACTTTCGTGTGTGGTATACCATGCTTTTTGAAAGACGTTTAAGTCGGGTTCGTTATCTTTCCAACTCGTTACCGGAGTTGGAATATGCAGCTATTACAGTAGTATGGAGTTCTGCCTGCGCTTTAAATTCTGCCCGCACCCATCATACAGGAGAGGTCCCTTGGCAGTGCTGAAAGAGCGGTGTATAGAAATGCAATATTTGGAGTTAGTTTTAAGGAAGAAACGGAGCTGGCTCGTAGTTCGTACGTGTGGCTGCCCGGTGATGTGATCAGGGTTTTAGTGCAGAAGTACATTGGGCTTTCTCTCCCCGTGTGTAGGACTTGCACGCAATTCAATTCCCCCAGCTTCCTTCCTCTGTTGGTATTTTGCGCTTCGGTCGTTCGAAGCGAAACCGGCTGGCGTTGAACCTATTCGCATCGGGGCGGAAGATTTGAAAGATACTTCTGTACATGCTCTGTCTGTTCGGAGTGCCGCTCAGTCGAATGTGCCGAGGAAGAGGTTGATACACCGTATCTGCAGGAAGTGCGGCTTCAGGAGTTGGTGATGTGGCTATTAGAGCCGATAGAAGAATTGGAAGTTGATTGTACGATTGTTAGCAGTTGCTGCCATGTTCGTTGGAATGTAGGCTCCTCATCGTGACTCATTGTTGTAGGCTCCGCGCAAGTGCTGACTGCATGTTTTTTGTCGGCTGAAATATGGATAGTACTAAATCATACGTGTCTCGTCATTACCTACATTAGAGCTTATTTTTGTTTTTGATGCGATCTGTTTTCAGTCTCGGAGTGGAGTCAACGCAGAAGAAGAATGTTTGAACCGGGGGCCCTGTTGTCAGTACGCCACAAATGCCATCAAGTAAGATAACGTGTTGCAGTCAGCTAGCTTTTGGCGCGAGAGTGGCTTTGAGATATATGTAAACATCTCCGAACAGCATACAGGTTCCGAGTCTCCCTCACAGTCTGATATTCAGAGCGCCAGTTGAGTGGCAGAAGTTGCTCAATAGTTGCAACTTGCAATCATTAGAATGACGAGTGAATGCTGAGGGAATTGATGGAGAACTAATACAGATTTTTCCCCTCGACTCGTGATTCCGTATCTCCTTGAGGTGACATCCCTTTGACAAAATGTGGAATCGCAGGGGCATGGAAACCTCTATAAGTTCCGTGCAGCGGGGCCTTGATGAGCATCGGTTTAATTACGCGTTTGAGGGGGCACTTCTTGGTCATGTTGAAGCACTCAGTCAATACTAGAGATATCTCGGCAGTGAACAGAGTGTGAGAGAGACGGAACTCGACAGTTCTAGAAGAAAACGAGTAGGAGGTGGTGTTGGGCCCTCCTGCAACCTAGTGAGTGGAATTGTTGGGAGAGGTACAATGAGCAGGGAGGGCGATCAAGGCGCAGGGCCCAGTCGGAGGCTGGCTTGTCTTCGAGTAGCAGGGGCATGGTCGGGACTGATTGAAGTGCCTTTGGAAGAATGGACTGTGAAGGACTTACGAGCCGAAGTGGGACGAGTGTCCGGATTCGCTGTAGAATCCATCAATTTGATAAGTGCCGGACGAATTCTCAAGGATACTCAAGTAGGTGTTTTAAAAGGCGTAGGGTTGGGAGAAAATTCCAAGCTGTTGGTTACGAGGATTGGTGGAGAGCAAGCGATTGCAATGAATAAGGAGAGAGAGAGGTCTGAAAAAATTGCCAGAATCAAGTGAGTATCCCTTACCTGTTATGCACAAGGTGGCCAATTTTGCCTTCGTTAACGCGTTTTCATGGGAGTTGATTTCGTTGTCTGCTATCGAATAGGAGATATAATGCTTGTGCTTGATGCTATGATTAATAGTAGTGTAGATCCGCATTCTCAGTTTTCGTTGAAAGCTCCAGTTCTATGGAGAAAAGGTCTGAGTACATTTGCTCTGGTTTAAACTGAGAGTAGTTAAGAGGAAGAATCTGACTGCAGGACGACTTAACCAAAGACACGAATCTTGTCTATAAGAGAAAGGGTCCATTCAATATAAGAGAAAGCAAACAGGCTTCATGGTTCGCCATTATCCTTCAACCAAGAACGTTGTGCAAGTTTTGTACCCAATCTTGGTCGTAACTTGCGACATAGCGGAAAGATGACGTCTTGAACGCTTATCGCTAGTAGATATCCTGTGACGGAAAAGTGACAGCTGTACGACGAAGTGCAGGGCAGCAGCTGATGCAATGGCAAAAAGAAGCAACAGAGAAGGCTTTTCGGATGACTACGATATGCAGCTTGAAAACCAGAGTGGCGAAAGATTGAGATTCAACTCAGAAGATGACCGGAGGCAAGTCATTAAAAGGCGTTATTTCTGTGCGCGTTATTTCGGATATGTATTGCTGAATGGAACTTAGAAGGGAGATAACTTGCGAGTTGATGTCCTCTTACGTTTCTGCCAGATTCTGTGATGTTCACAAACATGTATTGTCCCATTGAAATTTGCGTGTTAGTAGAGATAGAGTTCGTATTCACGGATGAACCAGAATCCATCTTGGTTGTGATACAACAGGGCGCTTATGATGGGGTTGATGCTACATGCAAAGGCCCAGAATCTAATCAAGCAGAGTCAGTTGACGGAAGCACTGGAAGTTTTGTCCATGTCGGAGGTAAGCATCCCGGTGATCATGACTACTTGCCGTATGCTAACTTTCAACGTACGGGGACTCAAAGAAGATACAAGGTTCTAGTTAGAAAATTTACTTGTTAGCTTGTTCTCAGAGTCATCAGAAGAACACATTTTGGACAGATTCTTGTTCCAAAAGGTTAGAATGAGATGCTAGAAGAAACGGCATTTTTGGCCCATTATTACTCTCTCTAAAAGCATGTAGTGTATGCTTGTCATTGACAGATTCGTACTAATACTGCATGTCTTTTATATTGAGAGTCATTGTGGAGCACCATTTCGATGGGTTCGAATGGTTGGAGTTGATCTTTCTTGTCTCTTGTTGCAGGAATCATTTTCACTTTGTGATCGAAAGATTTTGGAGGTAGGTCAGAACTACCTTAAGATCTTTTGATGAGAGTCGAGTATTCTTTTAAGAAGAGCACGTTCTTGTTGCATTTGAATTAATCAAGAAATGCGGTGGAAGGCATGCTTGAATGAAACGATTAAACGAACACTTTCTACACACTTAGAAAACATGTGAGCACAAAGTATGTTCTGACATGATGTTTTTCCTCTTGGATAATGAAGGCTGTCGACAATGTAGCGCTTTTGCATCTAGACACCGTTTGGTGTCTCTTCATGTTGCGTGATATTGATCGGCTGGCAGTGGCACGAGAGCGACTTTCAATGGCTCGGGAAGGATTGAGTCGCTCTCATGGACGCAACTTGGAGCGGCTCAGGGTTTTACAAGGAGGTTTCTGTCCAGAATTAGCTGTGTAGGATTCTCTCCCAGCCAGTGCTTTGTCTTGACTCATGTAATTTTCAGTTCGCCCACCTTGGCCTCTTGATAATGAGTGTAAATAGAGCAATAGATTGCTGCTTTTAGCTTTCTCGTCCACTGATTGATGTGGATCACTTACTGAAACTACGGTAGTCAGGTGCAAGTGCATGTAATCACTCCTTGACCTCAGTTATGTGGGTAACAGATGCTGATGCGCTCTTCCGTTGGATAATCTTTACTTGCAGTTACGTGAGACTGGAACTTTTAGAAGGTGTTGTCGCTTATCACAGTGGGCGCTCGGTAGATGCGCGTCAATCCTTGACATCTGCACAGCAAAAGTATCAACAGGTTGCGATCCATGAACGTGTACTCCAGCTTATTTGACGTTACTGAACAAGCATGCAACACTAGAATTTACATGGTGTGAAGAGGTATTTATGCGATACAAATTATTCTGGACTAATTGCAGGCTCTGGTATTTGTTACTGGTCAGGTCACATCAGGTGAAACTTCCTGTGGAAATGTTGTAGACCTCTTATCTGAAGCATGTATAGTAGGAAAGCTTTAATTTGTGTGGTGATGGCAGCTTCAAGTTTCGGATGAAGCAGTGGCTCAGTTGGCGAATATGGGTTTTAACATGAAAGAGTCACGAAGAGCGTTGCGCATGTCAGGCCAAGATGTTCAGCGTGCGGTGGAATTTTTGATGGAGGAAAGAAGGAAGAAACTGGAAAAGGCTGAAGAGGACAAACGACAGCGAAGAGAACGACGGTAAGTAGGCTTGACGAACGATTATAGGATCAACAACTGAAGAATTGCCTTCAACTTAAATTCTGTTGGATTGTAATCGCGTCTGATATTGGAAAATATAGAGAGATGTTTCGGTACTTTGGCTGGTTGTCCTGGTCGACTCCTGAATTGTATTTTCTTCTCAATAGGGAACAAAGGAAGTACGGGAAGACACAGAGTGGGAAGGCGGTGGATATGACGATGCTGAATGAACTGGCTTCCATCGGGTACTTTACTTGGCTTCCAGTTCTTGCACAGTGAAAGACCATGGGTGGTTGCCTTCTGAAGAATATGCTGAAATCAGCCGTCTTTTTGGACTCCAACATCATATTCTTGCTTCAGATAGTCTTTCATCAAGGACTCTGGCTTTAAGTTTCGTTGTCGCTGTTTCTTGTAAACAGAGTCGCCTGTTACTTCCTGGATTTTTTCTCATTCATTCGACATGCTTGCCATCAGGTATGACCGGCGGGTAGTTGCTGAAGCGCTTCGGCAAAGTGAGAATTCTGTCCAAGTAGCTTTGGACATGCTGTCGGACCCAGCAACATTTGCTGCATTG
Source organism: Asterella californica (assembly GCA_036924285.1). Taxonomy (NCBI): domain Eukaryota; kingdom Viridiplantae; phylum Streptophyta; class Marchantiopsida; order Marchantiales; family Aytoniaceae; genus Asterella; species Asterella californica. Next base: position 7,468,973 of record JAYKYS010000003.1, read on the forward strand.
CAGGTACTCCTCATTCTCACCGTGGACACAAAGGTTCGCCAAGTAGTTGCACTAAACGGGAGTGCACTGAACTGAGGTCATGGTAGTGTTATCTGAATGGAAGTAATCAGTATCATGATTATTGCCATCAGATCTGTTGGAGTTGTTCCCGGAATACCCTAAAGGAAGTGTAGGCAATTGTAGGCATGTACGACTAGTTTATCGGGAAGTGGTGCGCACCATCTTTCGACCTCCTCTTCCACTTCCTCTGGTTTTGAGTTTCCTGCCAAACTAATTGCCTCACTGGTTAGCACGTGGATCTGCTTCCGACGAAGTGTCAAACTGACGTGCGCTTTTGCCGCTTGCGCACTGCTCTCTGCGTAGATATCGTTAGTTGCTGCAACAACCGCGGAGCCTCGTTCGCAGTCGGTGGATGAGGAAAGTCTCGGCATGCTAATGTCGATGGGGTTTGAGAGGGAGCAAGGTAAATTTTCAGTTGACTGCCGCATTCCAGAGATGATGTTTATTCGGTCTGTTACACCAGCGTCGAGGCGGTGTCGAAGCCATGCTCGGAATCATCTGTGTTAGGATTTAAAATTGTTGATCTGTTGGGGGGAAACTGGATACAGGGAGTAGTAGAGGAAATAATTCTGGAACTTGACGTAAACCGGAACGCATGTTCGTTGATATGCAGCGATCCGAGCTCTAAGAGGTTCTTCGAATTCGAATGAAGCCATCGAGCGACTTATTCAAGGGCACTTCGTAGAAGCCAATGGGACCTCTACATCCGCTAGCGAGTCTGCAGGTAGTTCTGCCGCACCAGGTGCAGAGAGTCACAATGATTTGGGCGGGGATTTCGAAGGCTTTGAAACCCCGCCGATGGACGTCAGTGCACGTGATGAGGAAATGGAGACCGATATTGCAGCGAACCTGAGTGGTGATCCATTGGCAGAGTATGATTTGGAGGTGGACAAGGAAGGGGAAGCAATATCCGAATATTTGGGTTTGGTGGACAGTGTCTTGACGGTCTCCGCATGATGCTATGCTGGACGAAGTTTGTAGAATATGGGAGTGACTGTATATTAAACGGGATTTATGGTACTACTACAGGTGTGGTGGCAGTTTTGTCTTTGAGTTCCTTTATTTTAACTCTGTAAATCTTGTGCCACTGCCCTATCTCGTATCATAGCTGGATCTGTCAACTTTTGTATAAAAGGAATGGGAAGCAAAATCAAACGCTTGACTACTCCAGTGGCCAACTGCTTCGCAAAGACCTTAGTGTGAAACATTTAGAAGTGACCCAAAAACTAATCACGCCTGTCGATTTGGATTTTCTGCCATATTGGCGCGTTACACCAGCAGAATCTTCTGATCGTCCGAGCAAGTTAATGTCACTACGGTACTCTAGAATCCGTTTCAGTATTATCATTCTCTTGATCGTCTGAACAAACTTATACAACAACCTTTTGGAGAGGGCGAGACCGACGAAGAAGGAAGAGCGATAGGTGGCGGGCCGAAGATTGAGTTCACCACAGAATTTGGAGTCTGGGAAATATAGAAATGGAAAAATCTCCAAAAGCCTAGGAGATGTTGTCGATATGTGGGTGCTTTGGATCATGCTTGCTTCACATAAGAACACCAGATGAGTTTGAGTAAGACAAAGGGTGACTAAGAAGAGAGTATATTCATTATACTGGCTGTGGCTCATTCACCATCTCTCAACTTGGTCTGAGTAAGTAAAGTATCGTAGTCTGTTGGCAATATATATTCACCCGGTGTGTATCATAGTTACTGGAAAAAAGACGGGATATCTCAAGTTAAAAATGGATGGTTCAAACTCGTGTTAAGAAACTTTAACGAATCGTTACTGAACTCACCTTTCTATCGGCTTCACATGTTCGGTGGCTTTTGCGTTCTTGGGAACACTCTATGTCTGGTACGGTTCCATTCACTTATCCGATCCATGCTAATCACTTGAACCATGGTTCAGATATTGGGATCCGAGTAACTATAGTCTAGATTATGCGAGTCTTAACGCGTTTTCTTGCCCACAGTTCTGTAATTTCCTGCTTTCACACACATGTTTTGAGAATATCATTGGCAAATTCTTTTGCCAAGTGGCTCGCCACTACATGTAATCAAGTTCTTGTGTCATACTTAGTAGTACTCGAGGCTCGGTTTGGAAACGAACCGTTCAACCCTTTGAAGCAGCTCTGGAGAAAGTGAAGTAACAATGCATACAAAAGAAGTACATACTCTTTTAAGGAAATTCTGTTTAAAAAGCAGAATCGCAAAAATAAATAACGAGTGCAAAAAGCACTCCAATTAGTCTTGGAAGCCTCGGTACAATGGAAGTGAAGTCTGGCTGCAAAGGTGAAACCGGAGACGACTCACATTAAACAATTTGGAACCGATTTTTGTCGAAAGGACCCGTTCTCCAGTGTTTAGATCGAATAAGAAGAGAACCACGTTATCCGAAATCAAACGATTCAAACCGAATTTTGGAACCGAACACCTGTGACAATTAATGCAGCGAAGGGATGTGCGGGCACTGGGAGATAAATTGTTGAGGATCAAGGATACTGCAAATGCACGGGAGGGAATGTAGTCTGTATACACTGTTGAAAGTAGAAATGAGGGTTCTATCAGTATGTGTAGAAAATGCATGATATGCATATACTTGAAAGCGACGATCTTGTAGATAAAAGTAGAGTTGATCGACGGAGTAAGCAAAGAAGCGAAATGGACTTGCTACAGATCTAATTGGGTAAGAATGCACCCGACAATGATAGCACGTTTTACAAATCTTCTCCTAATCAAATTTGAGAAATAATGAGACTTGCTCCCTTGAGAAGTGTATATCGAGAAAATTATAACATTGAGTGAGTTGTAGAGTGGAGTCATCAAGAGATATCATATGTTTATTAGAGGAGAGGAAAGAGAATCTAGGTGAAAATTGTGGAAAGTGAGGAGTTTCAGATTGGAGGTCTACGAAGGCACTACAACTTATGTTTCGCTCAAGTATGAGCGATACATTACTATTTTGTTCCAATTCGAGTAAAAAAGTACAGTTCATTTTTAAACAGTCGCTGGGAAGGATAACTAGATCTGGAAAAGGTGTATTGACTGGCTTGGTTCGTAGGTCTCGCACGCAGTCCAATGCATCCAGAATGTGATGAATGAACGAGCAGCTGCAGGTGAAAGACTCGAAGCATCTCTTCGGGATCTTGCAGAGACTGGAAATGTTGTTGCTTGCAAAGCCACGCGTAAGGAAACCTACACTGCGTACTTAATTTTAGCTGTTCATTTCTGACAGGTTTTTCATCAAGTTGAACCACAATGGCTCACATAGAAGAACTCAAACATTTTCTCTTCGAAAAGTTAGGAAGTACAAAACGATGGTACTTTTTACCGTGTGTGAGCTGGTCGCATCTAGTAGTTGGTGTGTTTCGAAAAACACTTGAATATGTTTTCACTTCCAACTTCTATGGATCACCTTTCCTAACATCACATTTTCATTTCAATAACACTTTAATCCTCGAAACATGGAATGTAGCATAAGAGCATACATACATAAGAGACTCGCTGAGAAATAATCATCCATGTGAAACGTTTTCCAACGGCTTGTGTCAAATGGACCTCATCGAGTGTCAAAACCTCATCGAGTAGCTTCAACGCTTACAGATCATCGTCTCTCGAACTAGAAGAAACATCAATGGTCAAAGAACGAATTTCACAGAATCATGAAGGTCTTACATAGCGGGGCTCTGGACCTGAAGGACCGTGGACTCAAGATCCTTCAGACTAGAGGAGTTCTTCGCAATCTCTGACCTCGCTTCATCTAGCTCGAGCTTAGTTGACTGCAGTAAATCTCTAGCTTCCTTGACCTTCCCTTCATAGACAACAACTATACTTTCCAGTTCTACAATTTTCCCTGTAGAGTGGATGACATCCTTCTCTTGCAGTTGTGCAGTGCTCTCGTACTCCTTGGCCTTCTCTTCGGCAGTTTTCAGTCTCTCTTCAAGCTCGATAGATTTAGACTCTGCATTGCGCAAGCTTTCTTCCAGCTGAGTCACTTTGTTTGCATTCTCTTCATTTTAGTCTCACTTTCACTAACTTCATTTTGCAAAGATTGGACGGCATCTTTGTAGGCCTTGAGATTATCCTCATGGATGACAGTCATATCCTCACGTTCCCTAACCTTGCCTTGTGTGGACTTTAGTTCTTCGTTAGCTGGGTCACCTTCTCCTCAGCAGCCTGTAAGCTGTTTCTAAGTTGAGATCTTTCAGCGCCAGATTCCTCGAGACTTGCAATCTTTGTCTTCGCAACCAAGAGCTCAACTTTTAAAGATTCCACCGCATCCTGGTGAGATTTGGAACTCTCTTCATGTGTTTTAACCAAACTCTCCAATTTGATTGACCTAGCTGTAGACGTTTTTGCCTTTCCCTCATGCAAGCTCACACTGCTTTCGAATTCTTTAGCTCTTTCGGCAGTTTCTCTAACTCCGTTTCCAAAGTGCTAATCTTTGCAGCAGCTGATCCCAACTTTGAACTTAAATCACAATCCGAAGCCAGCAGAAAAAGTCGTTGCGGTAACCAACACACTATCATAGCCTTACCTGATTCTGACGTCTTTGCCACATCGCAGCGAAGGAGAGATAAAAGAAGATTTGGAAGTACCGCGGAAGAAAGTTTGGAACAGTCTGTCGTCGATTTTCCAGTCTCCTCAGGACTTCGCCGAGAGATTGAGCAGGGCTGTAGATGCTCCACAAAACAGTGCATGTGAGAGAGATTCCCTTGGGACTATCAATTACCTGTCTTAGATTGGGTTGGTAGTGAAGTTTTTGACGGACTATTTCTTGACTGATTCAGAAGCTGAAGAAGAAGAAGGCAAAGGTAGCGAGGCTGAAGGAACACAATAAGAAGCTTGAGGAGGATTTAGCTAAGTCTAATGAGGTATTTAAAGCAACGGAGGTAAAGCTCCATGCTCTGGAGGGGCAAGTTAGGCAGGCTTCAGAGAAGACCATTACAGCGGAGGAGGCAGCAAAGAGCAACGCAGAGGAGAGCGGACACGGCGGAGGTAAAATTGCTAGACCTTACATCAAATCTACAAGATCATGTGCTCTATAAAGACACCCTGGTGAAAAACGCTTCTAAAATCCAGGAGAAGTTTGGAAGCCAAATTGAACGAGCAGACTCTGAAGACTTCAGATGCCGAGCAGAAAGCGACGGAGTATCAGTCCATGTTAAAGGAAGTGGAGGCATCTGCCGAAAAACTCACTTCATTGATCAGTGAGCTTCAAAGTCAATCTCAGCTGGCTGAAGGAGAAATTGCAAGTCTGAAAAGCTAGAATAATGACCTTAAATCCAGTTGTGCCACTGACTACGGGGTTGCTTACTGTCCTTTTGCTTTTCTGAGATCGACCCGGTTAAGTACAAGGGTATTGGTAATGATTTCAAGACCATATTGGCGGAACAGGGTGTAAAGGGTTTGCGTAAGGGTTGGGGATTCTTCTAAGATTAATTTTTATGAATTTTAACAATACTCCCTAATGCCTTTCGAAAAATAGATGGTAGTCTGCTAGTAAGGGTTCCAAGAACATTGGATAGCATCAACTATGAAAAACTGAGTGATTAGAAAAATGATAAACACGGAGCAAATGTCAATTCTGGCAACCATTAACCTCCAAAGGATCGAGTGGGTCAAAGAACCCCTGTACCACAAAATGTCTCAAAAAGCGGGTGACTTATAGAGCAACAATGAATCGAATGTACCAAAGACAAAGAAGACCTGAAGGGAGATCAGAAACTACATCGAGATCATGTACTACGGCCATCTTGGTCGATTGACGAGTATGAAGGACTGCACGTCTTTAGACCCAAGTAGGTGGCTGTATTTCACAGTAATTATGGAAATTCACAGGAAAACTAGAGACAATCTTTAGCTCTCAAGACCATCGGATGCGACACCTCCCCACTCCTAGTCAGCTGCACCCGTTTCTAACAAAAGCGACTAGGACCAGAAAAATATCTGAGCTTTTAAACAGCACAAGATCTCTTTTTCACTTGGAGAAAACAGCTTGTACATCGTTCGACGTCATCCACCCATCGTTACTTTTCCGACTTCGAAGACACTTATCACCTGTCTTAAAGTCAAATAACAGCGAGGACGTAGAAGGAGGACTCCTCCAGTACATAAACCATAAAACAATATCTGAACACTACCGACCACATCTACCCCTCCTCGTGTGTAGAGATAGAAGGATAACAAGACAGGTGACAGGGAGAATCCAATCAGTATGCCCTTCCCCAGAATCAAAGAACAACATTAGTTGCGTTCGTGCGATTCTGAAGAACTACAACGGTGTCCACAACTTCATGAGCCAGAATGCCGTGCAAAACCCTTTTCTCAACCGCATCGACCAATCCCCTCCCACCAGGTTCGTCCGTCTTAGGCTTGGCGCTATCATCCACTACATCCTCCATGGGTACTTCAAGCTTCGGAGCCACAAAAGACCGCTATCCATGCTCAACACGGTTTACAAAATCAATGCCAAGATCATTGCAAACCGAATGAGGTTGATACTAATGCAACTCATCGACCACAAGCAGAAACCGTTCATCGTAGATTCTGACAACATCTTAGTTTTCAAATTGGGACTGGAGTGGGTCGAGAAGTCGAGAAGCGTAATACACGATCCATACAATAGTGCCCTTCAACGCATAACTAATTCACCGCCGAATCGAACTTGTGGAAGACAATAAATTGATTTACGTATGAAGCTACATTGACACAATTCTTAAATCGGTGCAGTTTTGTGATGAAATCTGCTTACCTGGTCTCCGTAGGTTCTGTAAAGTCGAAGAAAGACGAAACCCCTCGAATTTCTGCATAGTTCTTCTCAACAGCGAACACTCCAGAACTTGAAAATGCCGTGACTCATGAAAACATGCCTACACTCTCGAAAGATGAAGAGCCTAGAATAACATTTTGCTATCTTCTGCTTCACCTACAATTCTCAGCGCGATTTCTTTTGCACGTCTCTTGCGCACTTGAATTCCAGTTGCAGGCATTCCTACTCCTGCTGCGCGCGGCAGAGAAAGAAAACAAACCAAAAAAATATGAAGAAGGCAGGTGGTCGAAGAACGAGTGCAGTTACAGAGACACGTCAAATGGAAAACTGAGACCCCGACAATGAGACTGCTCAGAATACATCTGTGGGATGTGCTCGACCTGCGAAAAAATTCTCGAAGAAAAGATGACACAGAAACACGAAGCCTGTCGTAACTGCTCGTGTCCATTTCTTAACCGACTTCCTTACGTTACCCCACGATGGTGATCAATCTAAAGGTGGAAAAAAATTCTATTTTTCAGGATTTAGAGAAAACTCAAAAACCAGTAGTAAACTATGAGCAAACATATAGCAATTAATCCAAAAATTGGAAAAATTTGTTTGATTTATGAAAGCTTGGTTAGTCTCAAGTGTCGTTATTACATGCAAATGAGATAATAATGGAAAAATATATTTCTAACTATGGTAATGTGCGATATGACTTTGTCATAATTTATGCATATGATACCTCAAATAACCATTCATTCTTTACTTCATTCGTTTTACATTTTAGACGTTTTTTTATCTTTTTTGTCAATTTATCTTTATCTCTATATTACGAATTTGGAGACACACCATATGCGTCGATCTCAGAGCGAGTTTCAAAGTCAAACATATCAAAATAGAGTATTTTCAGTGAAATCCATATTGTTTTCATCTACGAAAGAGTGAGAAAAAGTTTCAATGAATGCATTCACTATCCGAGTCAGTCAACTGCTTTACAGTTCTATTCAAACTATATCTCTCATCTTCACTTTCTATTTGTACATATATGAGAAACTAAATTCAAATTGTTGAGAAGAAGAAGGAAGGAAAAGAGGAAGGAGCAGAAGGGAAGAAGGGAAGAAGGGAAGAAGGAAAGAAGGAAAGAAGAAGGAGAAGGAAGGGAAAAACAATAAGGGAAAAAGTTGTTTCAGTAAGTGAAGAAGGATATTTCGAGCTCGAGAGTAAAGTGGTTACATCATCCTCCATTTCTTGGTTTAAGTTTTTTAATTATATATCATCAAGTTCATGTGGTTTTTAATTTAGTTTATTAAGTGAGTGTGTAGAGGTTATAGATTTGAGTCTTGTTAAATATTTTTTACTATGCATTTGCGCATAGTTACTATAGATTTTTTAAATTTTGTGAAATCTTGAAAATAGATACTTTTTTTCCCTCGTTGATTAAGAACCATCATGTGGAGTGTGAAACATGGTAGTTCAGAACTTTCTCAACCGTCGTCCTCTTTCACATGGTTGTGTCTATTCGTTAAGGTAGTTAAGTAGTGATGAGAAAGAGTATTCCACCATTGCATTAGAGCCAGACAAGCGATCGTGTGAAACTTTACGAACGTCGATCGTTGATAGTCGAATTGATGCACGAAGATCTTAGAGCACAGTAAAGTGGAAATGGTAGCCAGCATAATTTTGGGTAGCCTTTTTCTTCACATCATTCAACAGTCCAGTCATGGAAGCAGAGAAGCGACTAAGATCGCAAACCGTCCTCATAGCTTTTCAAGCAGAGATGAAGGATGAACAAGTGTTTCATCACGAGGGTCAGTAGCAAAGTAAAGTCATATGTTGGTGAGAGGTGATCTTCTAGCTCTGATAGCTGGAGAGAGTTGCTCAAAATATTGTTAGAACTCATTGTTGTAATGCCAAATCCCGTTCACAGTATATTTCTCTCTGCATTTCTGTACGTCCGAGAAATCATGTCCACTTCATCCGTTATTCTCCTTACTCGCTTGAGTGCTCATAGCCGAAAGAGAGAAGTCGAAGGTTAATCCCGTCTTGCGATGCGTTATTGCGAAGAAACTTTCAGGGTACTATCGTATAGATCGTGTATTACGGTTCTCGGCTTCTCAGCTTCTCGGCTCTTTTTTCTGTTACAGCTGAAGTGCCTCGTATTTCTTCCATTCTAAGAGTGCTGCACTGTTCTGGTTGTCTATGACAGTGAACGACTCATGCTCTAAGACTCTCTCTTCTCCTCTTGGTTTCCAGCTAATTTATAATCCTTTTCCGGTAACTGTTTCACTTATCTTATCCTCGTGCTAAGTGTCACAGTGAAGGGTTCATACCCTTCTAAAGCCACGAGGATTACGTACAGGTTGAAGAAATGTTTTACTCCGGATGAAAAAATGTAACACCGATAACAGTTTCAGTCTGATTGAATTGTGAATCAACTCGATCACTTTCAATAACTCTATTTCATTCAGAACTACAAATGGTGGATGTGGACGTCATGTCCATGACCTAGAACAAGCACAAAGTTTGGTCCCTCGAATTTCAGAATTGCTCCACTACAATGAAACTTCAATGTGGCACATAAAATTATGGATGGAGCATTCATATCATGGTCAAATGCACTATCTTTAGTAACATATATCATTCAAAAAGTAACGGTTAACTTTGTAATCCTCTTCTAAAAACCACGGGCATAAGATCTGGTATCTATACAAAGTTGACCGTATAAAGTTCTCTCCATCCGGCATAACTAAGCTAATATTCCTCTGATCATAAGAGAATATTTTTTCTAAGCTTTGACACGCCTTATTATGTAGTAGGGTGGAGATGTTCTCAATGTCTTCTCGACTAACATCTCCAAGAACCTCATTCAAAATCTGATTTTGTGAAGACTTAAGAGATAGAATTTTCTTGATTTTATTTCGTTTGGTCTACTAACCCATCTACATTGTCTGAGAAACTATTGTAGAATCTGTTTGACTTGAATAAGAATAAGCATACTCGATCAACTTCAGGAATTTTTGTTTTCTTTATATTTTGGAAAAAGTATAACTATTATATCAAAATTCTAGAATAAGATATGGCTAGAAATTAAATATATTTATAAATATTAATTTATGGTTGAACGTCATTATCAGAAAATATGTAACTATTATACCAGAATTCTAGAGTAAGCTATGGCTAAAAATTAGATATTATGTAAATGTTAATTTATGGTTGAACTTACATCACGGGAACATGCAGAGATAATCCTTAAGTTCGACGTACAGAAATGTGTCTCTGGAAGTACAAGTACAAGGGAAAAAATAATTTTAACTAATATATTAATTTATCATCTAACTTTTCTGGACAGAATGGTTAGGTAATGTCCATGACCTAGAACAAGCGCAAGCTTCTCTCTCTCCACTTTCAAAATTGCTCCACTACAATGAAACTTTAATGAGATGCAACAAATTATGGATGAAGCATTCATATCATAGCAGAATGTACTACTTTTAACATCTAAACCCTAAACCTTAATAAATTAAATTTTTTTTCCTCGTTCATCTTCAGATAAAAGAGTTGAATAAATAAACAACTCTGATTGTGAAATCTGTTGGACTTGCATAAGAAGAAATAGATATAGGTATTCTTTTCTTCAAAGCATACATGAAGCCCACATAAACCAATCTGCCAATTGGTGTACATGAGTAGGTCAAGGACCTAGAAGTAAGCGGGAGGTAAGTTTAGATATTCGGGGCTTGCCATTTCTTTTCTACCATTGTGGCGGCCTCCTTCATACCGAGTAAAGGACGTGGTGCGGACTGAGATCCGATGGTTTATGCACTACCTTCTTTGTCCGAACATAGTACCCTTCATTTGCTTTTATCTAACCTCGAACGCCGTGATCCGCTTACTTTGACTAGGCAGAAGAGCAACTCCATGGGGACCGGGCTGTCACCGTCGAAACGGAAGAATATGATTAGTTTATTAAACCCATAAACCGTGAGGGCTTGATGAGGTTCACCCAGACTCATAGTGTCCTCTCAGCCGAGGATAGAGTATACCTTTCTCGGCCTTTTGGCTAAGATCAAGTGTAGTATCTGTTCTTATCAGTTTAATATCTGATACGAAGGTCATCGACCTTCACGATATTAATCTAATTTCTTTCACGGGTGCGAGTCCAGTGGAGTAGCTTGCTACTCCGGATTCGCCAGTGTCGCCTTGGTATTGCACTACCTCCTAGGCCGGCGCAGCCCATCCTCCCGTCTAGGGAGACCCAACGAAACCAAGAAGCAAATGGTCAAGTCTGTCATCTCTCTGCGTGAGCAATGTCCGGTTTCTACGTCAAAATCGAAAAGTTCGTCCCGGCCTGGTTGGGAAAACCACCCTTCGATGTATCACGTACACGGGCACCCGCTGTTCTTACGCAGAATCGACCTTGAATATCCGACAGATGAGCGCCGGCCGAGGCGGGTGAGGATGTGACAAGAGGCAGACGACTATGCTTTTCTGATTGTGATTATTTGAGCTCCATATTGCAAGTGGTTAGGACCAAGATTCTCCTGATAAGTGTCTCCGTTGAGAATTCATGCACACCTCTGCGCTGTCCAGACTTACAGCGATTACGGTGACAGCTTTTGACTGTACAGCAGTATGATAATTAGGTTGGGACTCTTGTCGAGGGACCTGGAGTGTGGCTGTCCATAGGTATGCGGGCTAATTAACTGGCAAGGCTCGTCTCAATCGTGGATCTGTAGTCAGTTAAATTCTATGTTTCAAGAGTTCAAGTATTCGCTTTTAACCTTAGGTGCACAGTATAGGGTGGATAGTACAGAGTAGGTTTGCCATGAGGCCTGGGACTGAAGAGATCGATCAACTTCAACCAAACGGCAGCGGCTGGGCACCACCTTCGTGATGATTGTTTTCAGATCCAAAATAGTTCAAGTGATTCGTTGATACGAGGTGTGAAGGTGATCTTCTCGTTATGTGCTAACCGAGGCGAATGTTCTTCGTCGCTGCAGTTAGGGTTACGCGCGTGTCTGTCTTCACACCGCTGTGCTTTTCAGCGTAAGCTAGAACGGCGAGTGAAAGATGTGCTCGATCAAGGAGAGGAGCGTGCGTGTGAACTCAGAACGGAATGTATACACTCGCTCTAGCATAGGATCTAACTTGGAGCGTAAGTTCGAGAACGTCTTGCGAACCTAAGATACATCGGGAAGATACTATCTTCCGCACCATTGTGAGTTCCATCTGACTTCTCTATGGTGCTTTTCCAATAGAATCGTCTCTTGGCAGCTTCAAACTGCTTGTAGCACACATCTCCGTCACCTCTTATCAATAGCCTGAGTTGAGCTATGCTCTTGGACCAGTGATTGTGTGACCACCTACGCACAAAAACAACGAAGAATCGAACGTAGTGGAAATGCACCTTTCGCGCGGGGAATCGAGTGGGAACACTCGAGTTAGCTGCCAGTGTACTCCGTCGGAGTCCGTCCTCTCCGCCAGTGTCGCCTGCGTATCTTCCAGGAAGGCCCGCCCCGCGTCCTTTACCAGAGAGATCCCATGTGAAACCAATCAAGATGTTTCCACTTTCGTCTTTCCGTCATCTTCTAGTCGAAGACGATGTGGGACTTGGTTCTCGAGTAACTCACCGTTGACTGTTCAATGCTTCCTCACCTTAGTAGCACTCACAGTGATAACATCAGATGTAATTAGCCTGTGACTATCTGCATCGCGTCCAATTCCGAGGCAGAGCGAAAACCCTCCTTTTCTCTGTGATGGCCCCTTTGGACATGCTATATGGCTGTAAGGTTCTGGCAAGAGAAACTAAGTTAGTGGAGATTCTGAGAAGCTTTCGGTTTGTGACCTGAAGGTGGCTCTAATCAGATCGACGACTCTTCACCAGAGTTCTAAAAGTAATCTTTGAGAAGACCGGCTCCTTGGATTCTTACAAGCTCCCAGAAGTATGGCAATCGTTAAATCTACAACCCAAACTGGCTCTCGTTTCCACACTTTGGACACGTTGTAGTGAGTTGACTACAACGGTATTCATGGCTCATAATCCGGTTTTCCAACGGAGCTTACGAGTATTTTCCAGCGTACTCCGTTGTTGTCCGTAGATGGAGAACGGAAACCTCAGACACGGAAGCATCGGATCTCGCACTTCTGTTATCGGCTAGAAACGGACAACAGAACTAACACACGTCACTATTCTGGTTAATTTTAATTAAACACCAACAGTTATCTCACTTTATTAATGAGGTATACTGATGGGTGGGTGTTTAAGAATAAGTTCAGATCTTCATTCTGCGGGTGGGCTGTGTGCGAACAAAGGATTTAACCATTACCCAAAATGGAATCTGTTAAGTGAGGACTTAAATCAAAGCTCACCCCTAGCTTTACACTATGTGATTCACCTTAGAATTAATTATTGAATATCGATTAAGATCAATTGAAATACTAACTACTGAGTATTGATTAAGATCGATTGAAATACTAATTATTGAGTATCGACTAAGATCGATCGAAATACCAATTATTGAGTATCCATTAAGATCCATTGAACTATTGAATAATTATTGAGTACCGATTAAGATCGCTTGAAATATTAAAACGAGGTTTTTGTGGTTTCTGGAAACGAAACGGTATCTTCTCTTTAGGTTACTTGAGGGGAGAAAAAAAGGAGTCTTTTCTTTTGTATTTATACCCGCACCTGGGGTTTAGGATTACCTTTGGTATACAGTGCCCTATTGTTGGTTGATAATTATTTTCTAACAGACGGAATGGTATGTCGTGAAACGGAAATACAAAAACCATGTGAATCCAGCTTCCGCCTCCTCGACGGAAACTGTTCCTTATCCAGATGGACTGTGGCCTTTGGGGGAACGTCTGCTCGGCTCTGATGGTTTCCTGAGCCCCGCTTACTGTAATTTTCGTTCAACTGTAGGATGCTTTTCGTAGATCTTCTTCCTCAGTCCCCCGCCTTGGACGTTTGGTTCGTATGGATCGGCCGCTGGTTGAGGACTTGCCCCTTCGTCGTGAGACAGACGCGTAGTACCTGCACTACGCTTTAGGTCGTGTATTGAAGTTTAGACCCATAAGTTAGGTTGAAATGAGCACCCCAATGAGGATAGAAAAGGTTCAGTCACATCTGTAATACCCAGTCAGCCGTGTGTTCAGCCCAGAGCGAACTATTCTTTCGCCTTTTACTAAAGAATACCGTGTGCGGGACACATAAAGCGGCATATCACAATATTTGGAACGCCTCTTCACAGAGGCACCACCAACGAAACAAACCAGTTTTTCTCAATGTCTCCAGATCTCATGTAAGGTTTCAGAAGTGTCACTCGAAGTGGCCGTCTGCGATTGGTTATTTCAACTTAAGTGAAGAATGGTTGAGGTTCGGAAAATGTAAATGTCACGTAATCTTGTCCCCTAGTATTACCACCGTAGTGAAAATGTGGCGACTTCATTCTTTCAAGTTCGTGACGGGTTCTAAGCAGTGACATTGCACACCTCGAAAATGGACGTTCGTGCGTTCTTTCTCTGCTTGCGTTGTGATTCTTTTATTTTTGTGTATTCCTAATTCTGTGCCTGTTACTGTCGTTCAAATCTGATGGATTTAAGACGGGTTTATACCCAAAGATATGACAGCAGACTAATCGTGCGAACACCAACGAGAAACTGAGTCGGAATGTACATTTTATAGTCTCACTTCCTGGTTCAGTCCAGTTGCATAGAGTGGCATCATCGTAAGTTTGTCGTAGAATTTAGTCTGCTCGTTTGGCGCTAAGATTGTCCTCAAGTTTGCGCCACGCACAGAAAAACCTACTTGAAAGTCAAGCATCAATGCAGGATTCTTCGATACATTAAACATCTGTCCTCCAGACAGCGACAGGTCGCATGCCTTCGGCTTGAACGCGCGATTTCCTCTGAAACTGAACCTGCTAAGCGTCTGGAGAGCATAGCAGAGAAAATGCGTGGACGGACAGTCACTACGTGTCAAAAGTGCTTATAAAAAGAAACGATGAAAACTGAAGAAAGGAGTGAAGTCTGAACTCTGAAGGGCTACATCCTTCTGTGGCGCAAATCCAACTAGAAACGAGAATATATCGACCTAAAAGCTCGGAAGTTTACAGGCAAAGCTTGTTTGCTCGCTAGAGTGATCGAGAAATTACAGAGGATACCGAAGTGTTAGTATAGTTTAGTTTCTTGTTCTGGCGGAACTCAGCACCTCGTTCCGCATCATACGTACGAGAAGGTAACGCAAGCGCCGGCGAGTATTAATGCTCGAGTCCGAATAAATGAAATTTGTCAGGGAACTCGGCGAGGGGAACGCGTTTCTTTCTTGTTGCAGACGGGCTTCGGGATTTTTTGCCTGCAAGTAACAGGTCCTCCTCTGTCAATACCAGGTGCGATGTTGATCTGGCGATTTCCTCATGTCTGTTGCGTCGGTGATGCAGATCCAATTCGACGCTTGCTGTGGAGACCGGTAGTGGCTTTAAACTTCAGGTTTCAAACGCCCAGCTCATCAGGTGTAACAAGAGGGGGAAACACGCGACGCAATGAATAGCAAACGGATGGAAAGACCCCATCAAGCCTAACAAGGGAAAGAAGGACCCGAAGGGCAAAGCAACCAACGCCCCGAAGTGAGGAAAGAACACCGGTCTAAACCCCGTTATCAGTAGCTCTAAGTTCGTCTATCGCTATTAAAATATCACACACCAATAAATCAAAACTCCTGCGTACAACAGGTGAACGTGAAGTAGCATCGCTCTAAAGCTAAAACTCTCTGTAGAGCAATGGAAACAAGAAGATAGTGGTGGTTTTCGATTCTCACAAGAGTTCCTTTGCAACAGACGAAAGTAGTCAAGAAGAACTTGGAGACCTCCTATCAATGCAGCAGTTCTGTACAGCGATGCGCGAACTATTGTTTTGTGAAGCGAAGCGTAATTGCATGGTACATACAGACTGAAGAGGAACATCGCAGTACGCTACGTGATAGACGCATCACTACCTCTTTCGCTTGAGGAGGTGTATAGGACATTAAAACCCGTAAGTTGAGTTGATTAGAGTACCCCATGGAGAGCTACAAGAACTCCCAACCAAAGAGGTATTACTAGTCAGCCGTGTATTCAGCACAGAGCGAACTATTCTTTCGCCTTTTACTAAAGAATACCGTGTGCGGGATACAGACAGCGGCTTATCACTAATTGGAACGCTTCTTCACTGAGGCACCACCAAAACAACTGAAGTTGGATTATGCGGATGTAAACGTCTCCTGGGCACACTGTCTCAGGAAGTGTTTTCCTGCCAAGATGCTTAAATGCTCATAACGATGAATGGTAGAGTAATGATGAAATGAAGAGGCTTGTACTTGGACGTAACAGTTTCGGAGCAGTTCGGCTTCTACGGTCTCAGAAAGTAAAGGGTATTTCTTTCTATCTCGCCAGGGTACTAGCCGGTCCACGATCGTGGCCGTGGCGGTGGTAGCACCAGATCGCTCGGTCATTCAGTTCAGGTGGGTCTTGTGTAAGTTTCCTCGTTGGTAGTCAGTTCTTGAAGACTGAGACCTGAAATTTGAATTAGTGTTGCAAACAATAACTCAGCTACGATGGAAGAATGTCTCGAAGGATAATTTGAGTGATTTAGATCGTGAGTAGTACGAAATCAACCGTCTCTTCATGGTGTGATGTGCGCACGATGAATTGTTGTAGTCGTGAGTAGTAAAAAATCGTTCGTCTTTTATGCTGCGATGCACGATGAATTGCAAATCTATATCCTAGTCGGGTTAACTCGATTGATGCTTGTGCACCATTATGCTCGGTTTTACTTGTACGCACTCTGAACTCTGCCTTTTCGCGGTCAGAGTAACAGCCGACCAGAAAATCTGAACAGAATCTGGATTAGGGTTTCAGTATGTAATTTATTACAGTGACTAAGAATGCACTTCATCGTTGGGAACTCGCCGATCAGAAACTCCTTGTGTCCAGATTAGAGTTTCAATATAAGAATGCATTCATCATTGTGCGTTCGCCGATCAGAAAATCCTTCTGTCCAGATTAATCTCAATATGAAGCTCATTACAGTGACTAAGAATGCAATTCGTCATTGTAATTCGATGCTATCTTTATTAGTAACAGCCGACTGTAAATTCAGAATTATTTTCCTTCAGCTTATAGCAGCAGCTATAGTTTCTGAAGTGCAAAATCGACCGCTTCGGACCATACTATAATACACGTTATAGTTTTCGAACATAGGTCTGCATTATATCGATTCAGACAGCTGTAGATTATAGCTACGAGTTCAGAACTACAAACTGTACCGATCCATATAGCTTACCGCTAGTGTACATTGCAGCTGAATAACTGAGTTCAAAACTCAGTCATGTCCCGATCCAGTAATTGCTGTTTAAAGTGAAACACCTACTTTACATCAAGTCATTCTATCCCGGTTATGTTTCCGAAGCTTCTGTGCACAGTCGAGTCGCACTGCCTGCTGTTTGCTACGGTACTCTCATCACCGTCCATATATCTGAGGACAAGAAGCAAAGATAAATACGGGAGATGTTGCTGGATTTGTCTTTCAGACTTATTTCCTCCAGACGAGCTTCAGTCGAGGGATATTGACACTCTCCAAGCAGGTGATTTTCCTTCACTGGGAAGCAGTTACGAGCAACCTCAACAACCAATCGCATGAATGAAGAAGAGCCCAAGCGATAGTTCCAACGAAACATCTCAAACAACTCGACTGTATCCACCCAGAACGCCCAAATGATAGTTCCCGCGGACATCTTCAACACCTCGTTGTAACCATCCAGAAGAGTCCAAGCGATAGTTTCCGCAAACATCTCAGAGGCGGCGTTGAAAGCCATCGTGGACGACTTGTAGAATGGTGCACGAGTGCGCTTCAGGTACGTGTGACTGTTCCGTAATTTCACTTCCAGCTTCTGTATCTGAAATCACAGCAAGTCCGTATGTCAATTTTATCTGAAGCTTCGATAGATACTATACTCCACTGCATCACTCCAGAGGAGTAAACTGGAATAAATCACGAAACGCCAGCACCGACGGTTCTCACCTATGCTCCACTATTGACCTTCCTTGTAGCCAGTAAGTGCTCATCTAACCAAGTTATATGTTAGTAATATTCTTTAGTATTCAGAACACAAGAGGGTTAACCCTGATAACAGGAGAAAGATCTGCCGAGAGGAACGCGAAATCCAAGATAAGGATCAAAAGAATAAGACTACATAGATGTACCGAAAATAACAACATATGTAAAGTGGCTACCACTATTAGGATGTTGGTGCATCACCAGGTCATTAACCTTCACTCGCAACAACCACAGAACATAACCGCATACATGACGGACAAACGATTCATCAGTTCACATATCATCATTCGCCTAGATAACTGACCAAGTGAAATCAATACAGCAGAAGCTGCAATGATGAGTTACAGAATAAGACTTACCAGACTTAAAATTCTGACTTGCGTCGCTGAAGGCTTCAGTAGGCTGCCAGATTTTACATTTAGGACTTACGCTCCGTAGACCACAAACTCTTCCCACGTGTAACGAAGTCAAGAAAAGTAGATAAGCCTCTGCTGAAGTCTTGTGAAGGGGAAGTCTGGCTTTTAGCAATCGCAGTTAACAAAGCTCAGCAGAGCTCCTGGATAACCAAGCCCATTGAAAGGTTTTGTATGGGCTTTTGAGCAGAAGAACATGCTTTCCCACGATTACAGCATATAAAGACATGACAACTCGTGATTCTTCAAGGTTTCCTGTATGAGCCACCTTCTTCCTATATCCACGGTGTCCAACCCTCATACATGTTACAAAGGTTGTCAAGGCTTGTTGCTTGCCGAAGTAAGTGATCCACATGATCCGCGACAGGTAGTTGCCTGTTGAATCGAATCCATTACGAAGGTAACGGTCAGAACAATGACGATCAGACAAGAGTTTAGGAAGTTACGGGCAGCTCGAGTTAAGGAACCTGTATGTTCTGGATAAACATGTTCAGTCTATGCGCACCGCAGCACAAATTCAGGGAATACCAACAGTGAGTACAACAAATATTCGGTCGATTCGCTTGACATTCCACTTGCAGTTGTACAATTCTAGTAGTTTCTCTGCTGAAAGTTTATAAGGCAAGAACTCAAAACGAATGATCAGGACAAGCGGCACACCTGCTGCCGTTAATATCTCGACCTTCAAGTTTCATTCGGACTCTCTTCAAAACCGAGACAGCGTACGCGTTCTTTTCTGCATTACCAAGCAACCACAAATCAACCTGTAAGGAGCATTTACACATGAAGGCCAGATCTTACTGGCAGGCAATTCAAACACAGTCCACATAGATTGCACTGATCCCGCGTCAGTTGCAGTAGATCAGTGAAACGGAGCGAAGTAAGACAACAATTCTCTGAAAGTACGACGAGGATAGCTTAAATCATTAGAAAAACCGATGCCACGAACCTTTTACTGTCCAGGGCTGAAAGTCCGAGTTAGTTGGGTAGTTGCTATTACTACCAAAGCCACCTTTCTGTCTTGACAAATGATCTTGCCTTGAGCTGTTCAACGGTGTGCGAGCATGATCAATATGATTCCCCGGAGACACAAAGGCGTATGGAGTTTGTGCCGTCCCAGTATACTTCGAAGATTTGGAGATATCCAGGGTTCCTCTACGAGATCTTACCGACACCTGCAACTCCCTAGCCTTCTCCTTGCTTCCTGACATAAGGGTGACTGTAGGTACAGTTCCGTCCAACACGTCAGACATCACTGCTGACATACTACTTCCACCGTCCTCTGCATTTTCCTCAACAGAAAAGGTCTCCTCTCCTCCCTGTACATGAACCCGACTAGATGTGGACTGCAATACGGAGTACTTAATCCTCTCGCTGTCAGATACTTCAGAAGCGGTAGATTCAGCAGACAGTTTCTGTGAGACCTCCAACTGGAGATGGACCGACCCTGTTTCACGCGCATTATATGACTCCATACTAAGCGCACTGTCTGGAGGAGAAATCCAGCACTCATCAGTATCTTGAAAGAACAGATCCTCTGATTGAGAGACGATACTCGTAGGGCCTTCATCAGTATCTGGGTCGACGAAACCGCGTGGTTGACCTTCAGGTGATGCTAAGCCTTCAACTACTAGGTCTGATCCGGCCGTTACGACCTCTTGTGACCTTGCTACCTGACTTTCACCAACCCCTTCCAAAGCCTGCAGTCATAAAAGCACAATCTGTAACCAAGGAGGGCAAGAGTAGTGCCTGATAGCCAGACTCTGGAAGGAAATGCCATCAAGATAAGAAACCCGGATGCTTGGAGTCTTTGATCACACGTGTACAACCTCAAATATTTCGGCGACGTAAATCAGCAACCGCCTGGGGACAAGTATAAGTATGTTCATTGCAGAACATACGTTTGACCTATGTTGTTGCACAATATACAGGAGGACATAAGAGTTCTGTCATGCTTGCCTTGTGTAGAACACCCGCATCTGAACTCGCTGTACGTGCGAGCTTCGTCAAAGATGAATGTAAGCGGTTAACGTAGGTTATCAGGCCGGGAACTGTCCTGGTGACAACCGGGCCCGCCTCCTTTATCGCCTTCAAGAGAGACTGAAGTATTGCCTGACTATGACTTGCACCATCTGCATCCACATCTAGGTCTCGGACCGTTGTACGTGCGAAGGCTGTTGCTGCCGAAGCGAGCATCGGCTCCAGAGGTAATAAGAGTAAATTTATCTGCAACTCATTA
This sequence comes from Asterella californica, assembly GCA_036924285.1. NCBI lineage: Eukaryota > Viridiplantae > Streptophyta > Marchantiopsida > Marchantiales > Aytoniaceae > Asterella > Asterella californica. Next base: position 7,489,536 of record JAYKYS010000003.1, read on the forward strand.
TACATTTCAGTTGCCTAGTCAAGATAAATTTCATTTGAAGCTTGAAAGCCAGCATGACATTGCGACCGCTCGATTTTAATCCAGGCTGTTATTTGTTTCTGCTTACGGTTACTCCCCAATCGTTACAGAAGAGGTAAAAGCCAAGAAGACAAGGTGGCTCACAAACATGGAATTTTGACTGTTCTCCCTACAAGCAACTATCTAGCTAATCTGGAAGAAGAAAAACAAAATCAAGTGAAATTGCACCTTGTTCAAATCGGACATGAGATGTTTGTGCTCTGCAAATGCCTCTTGTGCAAGGGAGTGTACGTCGTGGGCACCCTCTGCACCATCAGTGATGGCTAGAACCTGCAAATACATGAATAAAGAATACGCTTAGAACAAAGGACCAGATTACAGACGTGTCCTTACGACAAAGGAAAACACCTCTAGAAATGCTGGCACTTAAGCTATCTTACCTCTTCAATCATCGTACCACTCTCAACGGTGAGGGCTGAGTGGCCTCGCATGACTCGACAGAAGGCAGAGACAGCAGCTGATGCCTCTACTGTAATTCCCCGGAGCTCAACTTTTGCAGCTTGTAATTCACCTATAAGAGTGATTTCTTTTGAATGTTAATACAAGTTGTACAATACCGAGTACCTCCTCGTCATCCACGCTTTAGGCCAAACAGTAAACACCAAGGCAAAGTCATTCTCAGGGTTGTTGGGCACAAAACAATGTAAAGTCACTGCTCATACCCAGTGCTGATTCCATTTCCAACGAGGCGGCTCGAAGCTCCTCCTGTGCCTTCTTGAAATGAGCGGTCGCTGCCTCCGCTTTTTTCTGCGCGGTATGCAATTCCACCTCGGAACCTGCTTAATATTCACAATTTTACAATTAGTGCATATACATCTGCCGTGACAGCCTTGAGTGATGATTGATGTATACAGTACTTGGAACTTGCTGGTAGCTTGTTTCAAGAACAAGGACCCTCGCGCAATTTCAACACTCGAGAACAACAAGCTTCTGTGAAAACTAAGTTGGATACGGAACCTTACTTGTATAAGAAAGACAAGTAGACTCCAGCCGGGAGATCAGATTCTGGTATGTCTGCTGCCAAGGACGGCCATCACTGATGGCACCTGTAACTGACATATCCTTTTGATAAGAGGTGAAGAAACCATCCCGAGAAGCTTCGAATTCTAGAACCGCAGCACAAAGCCGAACGACGCCAGCAGCTTGTTCTTGCCCAGACCACAGAAGTTGCTTTCTTCTGCGAAGATGCTCGTGAAATTCTGATGGTATGCCTAGACTTCGGCTTGAATTGCTGCCTAAAGCACTGCTGGTGCTCGGACTTGCACATGCCCAAGCCATGGCTCTGTCCAGCTGCTCTTCAGCTGAAAGGCCAGCAACCTCACAGCTTTGGAGACTTTCAGTAGCTCTTGTAATTGCGGAAATCGATGATTGCAAACTGTCGAGTACTTGCCTTCTGCTCCACCAGGCCAAAGTTGTTCCGCCTTGCTCTCCGACTAAAGAGCTCGGCAGTCCAAGCAGCCGATTCTGAGGAACAGTGCGGCCCAAGGCCGCATCATGCAACCACTCCATCTGCGCAGCTTCCATGTGGGCTTTATGAAGAGCCTGGATAATCTCCTCGACTCGAGACTTTAGCAGAAGCACTGAGGAATTTTTCGCACGAACCATCTCATGAGCATCACAATACTCATGAATAAGACGTAAAGCTCGTTTGACAAGCTCTTCCTCTTTCTTGACCTGCTGAGCCTCCTCTTCCCCATCACTCTCCAGAGGGTTCATCAGCTGCTTTTGCCTCAACAGACAGTTAAGTATTACCGGACCGAGCCTCTCTCTCAGATATTGATCCAGGAAATCATGTAACTGAGTTTCTAGCCTCTTCTTTTGCAGACTTAAAATCTGATCCAACCCCAAACTCATGTCTTCACTGGAGGCTGCATCTCGGATGCATGAAGTCAGTAAAGTATCCATTACCCTGAGTTTCCAGACAAAAAACATTTTATGACTGCTAGCAGTGGACGCCCTCCAGACGGATTTCACCCCAGGATAACCAGCTGTAAAAAAGTCACTTGCACTGGAAGGTTCGTGACCCAGCTCTGCATTTACATCCTCAAAGGCACTTAGTACTTGGTCCAATGGCTCTAACCCAGAGAATAATCTGGCAAACGCAGCCAGAAGAACTTTCCCACGCAGAAAATGCAAATCTCCGTCTGGATCAAGGGCTACAAGTGAGTCAAATCGCTGCTCGGCAGCTACCAAAGCATTTTGTACGTTCATCTCGCTTCTTGCTATGGCAGCCTTTTGCGAGCCACGCTGAGCCCACGCCCTGTGCAGCTCCTCCAACACCCCACGACAAGCCTCTTCTTCATTGGCCAACTCCTCTGCCTCTTCCCATGACAGGTGTTCTCTACTTCTAGCCGCATTGTGTTCCAGCTCGGCTTGTCGTTTGGAGATTTGCTCAACTTTCTCCGGGTAACTCTTCTCGAGGTCCAGAAGTGAGGACTTCTGGGCCTCAATCACAGAGACTTGTTCCAGCGCTAAATCAACAGACGAACGTAAACGTGAAAGGGAGGTAAAGGCGTCCTGCACTGCTGGATCGTGTGACAACGCAGCTTTTATGGTTTCAGGAAGAACGAGACCGATCATTTGATTACCGAGGTCCTCGACTCCAGACATGCAGGCCCGACAACTTCCAGCCCAATCGACAACTTGACAGAAACTGTCAGGCAGAGGACTCCCTAACTGATGAAGTTCAGTAACCAATTCTGAGATCAGGACCCACTTCTCAGTCTGAACTTGCAACTCCGGTAGGCACCATTTCCAGTTCTCGACGACATTCTCATCTCCACTCAAGTAAGCTCCCCTTTCAGAAGTAATCTCACTTACACCTTCAGAGATCTCACTGAACAAAGTTGCCACTGACATTTGTAGCACAAATTTGACCTTGGCTCGTTTTTCAACAGTTTCCAAAGACGTATCTTTGGATTCTTCGTGTTTGCTCTGACTCGCAAGAGAACCTATGAAGTCATCGTCCTTCTTTGACTTGCCCCTGGATAACAAGTGCCTTGAGAAAATGGTGAGAAGACGATCTTTTGATTTTTTCTCGGCTTCCACATCGATTGATGCCTCCATCTCAGCACATTCAGCTTTCAGCTTCGCAACTTCTTTCCAAAGCTGATCAACATGCTTTTGTACAGACTCATACTTCTGCCTTATGACTTCGTCATGCTCACCTCTCCCTCTTGCCACGAGATCCAAAGCCTGTCGCTTAGCTGCAGCCAGCACATCTGGTGAGAGTTTTCCAACTAAAACTCGTAAAATCTGAGCCCAAGTGTGTCCGTCACTGCTGGCTATATAATTGGGAGGCAAAAGCCTCTGCAGCGCCGTAGAATATGCCTGCAAGGCCCCTGACGCCTGTAACAGTGCTTCATGACGAGTAGTCATAACTTGTGCGACTTCTCGATCGACCTCCCTGCAGTGTATTTGAGCAGGTTCCGGCACGATTGTTAAGGGCACGCCAGCTGAGAGTACTGCAGATATCAGCGACAGCGCTTCAATTGGACTCGGAAGCTGCCCACTAGCTTGAAGTTCTGAGGCATTGCCACTTCGGAGCGCATTGAGCACCCGACTATGTTGTTCAACCCACTGTTTCATTTCCATAGCAGCCTCAGACAACAAACTTTTCACTTGTGCGAATTCTCGAGCTTGTACCTCATGTCCAAGTCTTGCCTTCTCGAAACCAAGCGATGCTTCGGACATAAGAGCTCTTCCAGTTGCCTCATTCTTTGCTGCAGCAAACCGATTTTGCTCCAGGTGCCCTGAGGCAGTCATTGCCTGCTCATATCGATCTTGAGCTTCCGTCCAGCTCTGCACAAAGTTGATAAACCTCAGTGCCTGTTTCAGTGACTACCCTTCCGGAAGCATAAGGAAAGCTGTCAACACCTACGAGTGAGTTGAAAAAGTATGCAGGCCTTTGCCTGCATACTTTTTCAACTCACTCGTAGGTGTTGACAGCAACAAAGACATCCGGACGTAACAAAGACAAACATCATCATCATCCACGTGTATACCAGACTGGCCGAGATACAAGAGCAAAACGAGCACATCCAACATACAATCTCTTTCCTCTGATAAACAAATGAATGAATGAAGTATGAATCTGCTGGGAAACTTGAAAAAAAACTGCAAGAAGAAACGAACGCGAGTTCGAAAAGCTCCAGGAGAAATGAAAATAATGGGAGGGGTTGCCAGGAACAGCTGAAGTATTTCCAGTCACCAACTGCCTTCTTTGGTGAACAAATCAGAATCAGAGGGATGAAACTCTCTCTACCTGGAGCGCTCGAGCTACAGCCGGTAAGGTCGTCAGCAGCTGATCATGATGCTCCTGCAATCAAAAGAAATTACAAAACAATCACGCAATTATTCACCAAGACAAAGCTAATTGGATTGTACGGAATCCGGGACTATTTCCGCTTTATGTGTTATACAGGCAGCGGACTGGACAGAACTCGCCGACCCAATAAGTGACATCTAGTTTGGGTACAAAGCTCATGCTGCCTGTTTCACCGCTCTGATCCTCCACGCCGCTTCTGAATCTCCATGAATCGTGGATACGCTTATACATCATCTTCATCATTCTTCAGACCTGACGACAAACTAGACTGGAAAGAGAAGGTCCTCTTAAGATTAATTCTGACGTCCCAAAGTACGAGGTAACTTCCGGACCTGAAGGGGTACACGGATTTCCTGCACACGTGATGCGAAAAGACTTAAGCTGACTGCCAATTCCATTCCCTTGCGCTCCTCTCCTCCGATAGTAGCTTCGTCATGGCCATCTCCTCGCATCCATTCCACTAATGGATCCCAAACAAATACTTCCAGAAGCATCAAGATTAGGTCCTTATTATTCTGAAGTGCTTTCAGCACTGCTTCGCAGTTTGCTCGAAACACCCCCTCAACTCCTGTCAATCCCAGGGCTGCCTGAATAGTTTGTGTGAGCCGAAAGGGAACGATTTCTGGAATTTTAAGTCGAAGCCCTTTATCGAAGCAGACGTTATAGTCAATGTGCACCACATCCCCCGTGCAGAAATCCACAAGAATGTTATCCAGATGCCGGTCCCCAAGTCCTAAGATGTATCCCACCATACTCATTACTGCCACGCTTCCAGAAAACCTGTAACACAAAGATCGTTACAATCTACGCGGACACAAAAGGTGTGTACCAACATACTGTAGTAGAATCTTGATACTATCAGCACATAAGTATGCCGGAATCACTGAGTGTATACTCAAGAGCGAAGAAGCTAATTTAAAAAGCGTCGAAGTTTCCCCAGGAGATCCTTACGAAACGACATCAACCTATAATGTCCCCAATACTTGTCAAGTACAAGGAATACAGCTGAAACCGAAAAGAAAGATCCTGATGAGTAATGCAGAAGAAAGTGAACATCGGGGCAAGCAGAGGCCGAGAAAGGAGTGGTATTGCGGTACTGTACTTTTGTTGCTTGGCGCTGAACGAACGGAGTCCAGCACTTGCACACCAAAGCTCACGATGAAGCAACTGCCTGGGCGTTTCCTTCATGAGTTCCAGCAACACCTTGCGTTTCACCTCTTGAGGCCAGTCTCTCCTCGAGATTACCTTCCTCAAGCCCTTCTCCTTTAAAGCGGGAATAATTTTTCCGTAGAAGAGGTCACTGGGGCGTGGAACTGCAGGCGGGTTAAGCGTACTCATGACTCCGTTGGAAGCAAGTTGCGCAGCTTGGACACGCATCTGCCAGGACTTAAATACACCATACATACTTGTCAGATTATTCACCCATTGGATTAAACCTGCCCGTCCACTGATGGGTGTAACCGAGTAGTACCGAATACTAAGGTCCCGTTTACGTGTTGGACTATGAGCTTGAAGCATCCCATTCACTGCATGCAAGAGCTGCATGATACGAGCATCCAATCGGAGATCCTCACGCCCTTTCAGAAGGTATGTGTAACGTTCACCATCAGAGCCCAGCATGGACAGCTTCTTAGGCTTGGTTTTCGTCGCAAGAATAGCAACTTGTTCATCAAAAGCCGTTATGGTAACCATTCCTGAGTGACCAATACCCTGATGGGTACCTCCCAGTCCACTGGATACTTCTGAGGATCCAGCTTCAAAGCCTGACGTCCGAACTTCTAATCCGGGCATTGGAGCATCCGAGGACCTCAGAGCAGCCAGCCTGGGAGAGATGTCACTGAGAAGTGTAGAAGACTTCCTCTGGTGATTACCGAAAGATGCTGCAATGCTATCTAATACGCGCCAGGCGTCACCAAGAGACGCTGAGCCTGTAGGAGGCGATTTGAAGCTAAGAATGGCAGCCCTAAGTTGAGCACCAAATTGCTCTTGAAACCACACTTCATGCGGTGTTTCCGGAGGCCTTGAAGTTGATGCTAGTCGACGCTCCAAGGCAACTGCTACAGGTGCCATCATTGCTGAATACTTAGCTGCGTTTATGCGTGATTTTTCTGCATGTGTAAGTGTTGGATTTTCTGCCACTCTAGCAGCTTCTTCTTTCAAGGTGGCTATCCTTCGCATAACGTCTGCAATTTTAAGTCACCTTGAGGCATAAGAAACCTATCACAGATTGAAACCTCTACAACCAAAATGCTGCGCATAATATTGTAAAACTCGGAAGAAACCAAAGTCATGTATGTCCGCATTAACACACACACAAGAACACATGTGGACCAGTCCCACCGGTAGGGATGCACATATGTCGTTCTTACTAGTGGTGCAGATTTGTACTTTCTTTACCTGCATGCAGGTCCTGTAAAGTGCTAAGCCACTGTTCGTCCCAGAGAACTGTAATTGCACCCAGCTCCCCAATCATAACTTGGACATCCTTCACAAGTTTGGGATGAAGGTTCACCTGACAACATGGACATACGTTAGAATGCACACTGGATTCCCCTTCCCAAGAGTGTCAACAGAACATGGATCAGAAGAGGATAGCCTGAAATCTACTTGTATCAGGACACTGGAAGTGATACGAACCAAACAGTTGAGAATCCGAAGGAGCTCTTCAGCAGGCTGGCCTTCACAAGCATTAAGATCCACCAGAGTCGGGTAAACAATAGCCCAAGGCGATACATTAGCCAGGGACATCAGCAAGCCTTCCAACTGCTTTCTGACCTTCGCTTCCGGATGACTACACAACCGGGCAAACAGCTGTGCAGTCAATGCCTGCCAAACAATGGGTCAACGCAATCCGTTAGAAAACAGTACGACACCGTTCTGAAGCTTGGAATACGATGACGAGGCATTAGTCCGATTTGAACTCCACGGCCTGTATGTGACCCAGACAACAAGTAGCGAAAAATGTCATGGCTTGTTACCTGCCAGGGCGATGGAGGTACTGAAGCAAGACCTTGCTCAAGTGTTTCTTCGAGCTCCACGCCATAGTTGAGAAGGATCCGTAGCACATATAATGAAGCGCTCAAGACCCCGTCAGCCCCCTTTGACTTAAGTCTATCTGACCAGCATTTCTTACTCGACTGACTTGTTTGCTGCTCCTTGTTTGACATAGAAAGATACTGGAGAAAACCTCGAGCGGCATGTTCGAACAAGGATACCCTTCTTCGCCTCAAATCCCACCAAACTTGCATCAACTGGTGGACAAGAACACCAACTTCGTGTGGACTGGACATCGAGGGAAGCATCTGGAGTTCTTGCTGCAACTGCATGCTCAAAAGCATTGCTGGGGATTCACCATCTGAATCTTCAACCCCAACCAGTCCAGCAGCATTCTGCATGATAAAAAGAAGACGCTGCACAAGAGGCTCCAGCCCAAGAATCTTATCTCTCATTACTTTGCTTTCGTGGTCTGTTCTGTTCTCTCCATCAACATCCTCCTCGACAGTTTTACCAAGGGCATCACTCACGATTCTTGTGATTACCCCAGCTGTTAAGCTGTTCCCACTGGTATCAAGTTCTGACTCGAGTAGCTGACTGAACACCAAGGGTTTTGAAAGCACACAGGATCCAGTAAGAAAGCTCTTAGCATGATCATAGCACCAAGATGCGTACAAAAACCAAGCTTTTGCCATGTCTGGGCAGAGTATAGTCGCTGCTTTAGTACCTGCACCCACTATCTCTTGGAAAATTGAGTTGAAGTTCCCATTTGGTGATCCTTCAGAGACTCGAAGATCCACAGTCTCATCATTCTCAAGTCTGTGACCGACCACGCTATTCAGATTCAATTTTGGTATCAGACCTGTGACAGAGACCTCGGGAGGCTTGTGTTTGAACCACGATGACAGCTTTAAGCAAGCTTTGGCCTTGATAAAATTTCCACTTTCGGGACTATGTGTGAGAGGGTTGATAACCATTGACCCTCGAACAAAGTCCCACAACTCCACCATGGCTTCCTCGTGACTCTCTTCGGCATAATGTAAAAGGATTCTCTCATACTTAAAACCTGTTACAATATTCTTGTCAAGTGTTATTGTACCTTTGAGAGCCTGCTCGCTAGGAGTCTGGCGCAATAAGCGTCTAGCTAATCTCATATTCCACTGCTTCCGAGCCAACCTTACGAGCTGCAGATGCAGTTGTAGAGCGAATGTACACTCCGGGAGTGTCGTGTGATAAACACGGAAGAGCTTAAGCCACTGGTGACAATCTTGTTCTAGCACGTCAAGGGGAGACTCAATCACTTGCGGTAGCGCACTCATAGATCCTGTGTCGTGTAATCTGACCGCGCTTAGCTCGTCTTGACCGCTACGTAGTAATCCTGTTGTTTCATAGGCCCTAATACACTCCATTTGCATGACGAAAGGAGCTGCATCAGATAATCCATCTAGTGCTGCCACCAAAAGAACACCCTCCAACATTGCTTTAGCTGTTGCTAGATCCCGTTCTGCATCGTCCTTGTGGCTTCGACGCAGCATCGCCTGCAGGAGCATTTGTTCACTTCTTTGAAGTGCTTGGCGGGGATCAGCTGTCAGTTCACTGCTACTCTGCGGTGTCAGGTCTAAATACCCCCACGCTCCTTGTACATCACCTGCATCAAATCGCGCCAAAGCATGGATGGCGTTCATATCATTTCCGGCTGTCGTCAGAGCCCCGGAATAAGACTTCCCAGCATGCTTTGCTCGGAGTAACTTAAGTTCCTGTAACCAGCTGTCTAAGGCCTCCCAGTCACCAAGAGCCCCATAGCTCTCAATTATCCGAGCGATGGTAAACTGCACTCCGTCAGCTCCCATAACACCAAGCGCCTCTTCGGATTGTAGAAGATGCGTATAATGAGTAGCTGCTCGTTCATACTGTCCCTGTGCTTGATATCCTAAACCAGTCATCCAACTGAGAGGACCCACATCCTTCTGCAACAGCGAGCCGTCTTCTATCAATAAGGCTCCGAAAGTTGAGTTTGCCCACATCTGGAGACCAAGAACGGAATCTACTTCATGAGCTCTGCAAAGAGCCAATGAAGCATGCCTTAGGACGCGATACACGTCCTGCTGGACCTTGCTTTTCAAAGAGAACTGAGCATCGGATGACTGAGGGCGCGCGGAATCTCTCAAAGCTGTAGCTGTTAAAGCCGTCAAATCCTGGAGTTTCAGAGATGCATGATAGTACGTGCCAGAGTGGCACTGAATGGCGACACTAAGGTTCATCAGAGCATCTCGTATACGAACAAACCACTCCTCACAGACCTTTTTATTTGTTCGGAAAAATGGTGCACTTGCTGCCGGTGCAGGAGTGAGTATAACAGAGCCTTCATATGCATTATATATGTTCTTCTCAAGAGCTTCCACAAACTCCAGAAGCAAACGCATCGGCAGTAGCTGCACTCCCGTTGAGCTTATGGAGTTAGCTATGTCCCTCTGCCCACCATCGCTTTGAAATAGTTGCGCAGCATTCACGAGCATACGCTCGAGATCAGCAAAGGTCTGTGTGGGTCCTCCAAGGTGTGTTCGCAACCGGACTGTGATAAAATGCCTGGCCCCAATCTGAATCGCCCACCAGCCAGCAGCTAGGTTGTTACTAGCACATGCACTTACCAGAAGCTCTGTGTCATATCCCAGTTCATCAGGTCCAGATTCTGCTTTGGAGTCGCCTGAACTCGTATCCCCCTTTGTTAACCGCTCTTCCTCCTCCGCTGCTGCAGATCCTGACCTCACATTGCTAGGACAATTATGGACAAGCCTTTGTAGCCAACTCGGAGGAAGGTTTTGCCATCGCTGAGAAATGTAGTTCAAAATAGTTACGAGCTGCTGCGGACGTAAGTGCTGCAATGAGGTCTTTCCTGGATATACCTGCTTCCAACATGCCTGACTAGGAATGCTAGGGTCACTGCCAATCCAGCCACGCATCCACAACGCAGCCGGCCCAACAGCTGCCAGTACATTCCGGTAAGCAGCCTGCAAACCGGTCTCAGAGTCACCAAGTTGCTCCAACGCAACTACAGCTAATGCCTGAAGCTGTTCAGGTCCAACGATCTCGGCCTGCACAAGTAGCTCAAACACCGTTGCCACTCGTCCTCTCACCTTGGGCTCACTGTGAGACGCAGCACCCAGCAACGACGACAGAAGACTACTACTGAGGCTAGGCATTTCTCCGGTCTTTCTGAACCTGGCGTTGAGGCCGTGATTACCTTTGACCTTGAAAGACATGAACAACTCCTTCTGAGAAATCGCTGCTTCACACAAGTGACAGATCCAATCTAGCACTTCCAATTTCATCGGGAGGCTTGCATTTCTGTGCAAAGAAGGCACTATAACGGTGCAGCACTCATTCAAAAGGTCCATCCCAACTGACTCGTGTTCCCTCCCCTTGAAATACACCCCAGAAACTTTTACAGAAACGATGAGCGAGCATATCCTGTGAAGGGCCTGAACAACCGCCATCTGCAAACTTGGATACCATTGTAAGGGGTCCTGAGATGGATTTAGCTTCTCCAAAATAAACCTCTTGAGGTCAATCATCTTTATCAATTGCCTGTCGGCATGATCTCCCGAGTCGAACGCCGAGAGATTCTTCTCACCAAGTAACTTCAAATTGATCCCCTTCTTCAGACAGGCGCTACCAGCCAAAGCTGTCAAGTCAAACCTAAACAACGCGATGGCCTCTGCATCAGTTATGCTTCCTAATGGACACTTTGAAAGCATTTGAATGGTTTTACCAGGGGGCATTTGCGCAAGAAAACCCTCCAGAGAATCCAACTCCTCTTTCAAGCATTTGCTCGCTTCACTAGCCACCAACAAGGAAGCATGTTGTAAGAGAAGCAGATATGTCGTGGCTACTACAGCAGTAACCGAACGACTCGAATGAAGGCGCAGTCCAGAGAACGGAGAATCCCACTCAAGCAATTTGGAGACGGCAGAGGCTTTCAATTGAAGTCCTTGTGCACAGATAAGCTGCAGATTTACTTGCAATAAAGAAAGAATATGTTGAGACTGCAAGGCTACTCCAGCTGGGGCACTGAATAAACCAACAACACAGCCACGCTGGGCAGCTTTTGTTGGGGCCAAATTCTGGAACAGCACCTGAAGCGCCGACGAGTAGTACTTCGAAAAATTCTCCTTGAGAAACTCGGCGAATATAGTCATGCACTGACACGCAATAACAGTCCAACCAAAATCTGCTAATTTTCTGCCTGCCGTCTCCAAACAGGTTATGAGCCGTGGTAGCATCTCCAGAGCGGGTTCAATTATAAGATCTGCTTTATCGGCCTCTAGTACCCCTGATGTGGTTGCTTGTAAAACAGTCACGAAACAGGAACCGAGAGCCAAGAGTCTTCTCAACTGCTGAGCTGTAGCTGGAGTGGCATCTTGGGCCAAAACCTCCATGTCCCCCAGAAATTTCAAGAGCAAATTCATGGAGAATGATAGACTTCCCACCCATAGTTTCTGGAACTGGACAAAACTATCCGTAATAATTCGGCAATCAACTTCACTGACTTCTGACTCCAAAGCCCACCCGAGCAGCAAGTCCACCATGTCTGCAAAATGAGGCTGTACAACCCAGCTAAATCTGTACCCTAGGACCACCAGCACCCCGAGCAGAGGTCGGAGGAGGGTCATGGAAGTGCCCTCATCTTCCAACAGGGATTGGCAAGCTTTGAGTATAGGAGGTGCAAACCTCTCCAAAGCTGCAGGTTCACCAATATTCAGGAACTCCTGCAATCCTGTCAATGCCACCACGGCCGCCTCAGTGTCGAGGCTCGCCTTGGCAAGCTGCGGCAATGCCCAACCCACAAACTCCTGTGGACCCCCCGCCATCCTGATACTGCTGGCGCTGCCGCTGGGAGCCGCTGCTCCTCGTCCGGTTGAGGCTGCAGAAAACCCAGCTGCAATCGCACCATACCCCTCCACAGCTGCTGATTTTCGTATCGCATGTAATCTCTCTGCCCGAATTCCGCCCCCGTTTCCCTTCAATTCAAACCGGCCTCTCGATCAATCGGCTCCAAATTACTGCAATCACACCGCCACATATGAATAAAAGCACCGCGTGCCAAATTCACACAAGATTCTTAAAATTCAGAGACTCACATCGACTCCGATAGCGGGATCGATTCCTTTCGGCCTGGCGACCGGCAATCGAAGCCCACCTTGCTCCTTTCAGTCGCATAATTCGCCTTCTAAAAGTCTTTTCTCCTTTCTTCGTTCCTGAAGAAGGGAGCGTCTCGTGCTCTGTAGTTCCTTCTTTCCAGTAAGGAACCAACCGAACCTTTTCCGTTGGTTTAATATATTTACCATAATTCTTGCTCGTTGCAGTAGTTCCGTCCGTCTCCTGTCGTTTTTCCTCGATCTACAGTAACACCTGTTGAACTGAACGGAGAAAGACTCAAGATGGAAACTAATGGAAGGTTAAATATGCATGCTCGATGAAATTCTGGGAACTTTTGCTAGCTTGCTGTTATCGGTAAATATATAAGTGTTAAAAGAAGATAATATATTAAATAATTAAAATTAATTAAGATATTTTATAAATATTAACTATCTATAAATACGAGAAAATCAAATTTAAACTAGTCTTCATTTGGGAACATCTTGATCGTCTCCACACCATGGATGTGGTTGTGTTCCTCATCCCCTTGTTAGATAAGTGTGTCTCTCTACTCTTAACGTTTGTTTGCTCGTCTGTACAGCTTGGATATGGTTGTGTTCCTCGTCCTCTTCTTAGATAAATTTATCTCTATGATCTTTGAGACTTTTTGGTTGTCTGTACATCTTGGTATGGTTGTATTCTTTGTCCTCTCATTAGATATGTGTCCGTCTCTGGTGTCAAGATAGTGGAATTCTTAGTCCTCCAATTAGAGTTTAGGTACATTGTTCTACTTTGTTTGGTCTAGTCAAGAGAAATCTCGATGATCTACACATCTTTGGTAGGACTACGTTCTTTATCCTCTACTTAGATATGTGTCTCACTAGTCTCAAGATAATGCAGTTTGTGTTGTCCAGTGAAGAGTTTGACTTCTAAGTTTGTCCATGTTTTTGAGTTTTGGTGTACTCGCAAGATGTGATATTTCATTAACATCAAATCGTCTGTGAAAAACAAGGATGAGGAGCTCTTCTCTCTCTATTTATACATTCTATGTTTTTACTTTGGTACCCTCCGGTAACTCAGTCGTAACTATCTTTACCAGATTTTACTAAGATATTACTTAAGATAAAAGTATTAATCACATGGGCTTCTTATCTTTTCACATGGGCTTATTCCTTCAAAGTCAACAACTTCTAGAAGGATTTTGAAATATTATCAAGGAATCTCAAATTTCAACCCCCTTTACACTAGGACCCACTAAAAAGGAGACATGTGAAATCTCTTCTTGTTTTTAATGCCCACAAAGTCCACAACTTTAATCCACCACTAATATCAAGTCAAAAAGGAAATAAAGAATACTATCCATAACTAACTTTAGCTAGTCATGACTAACTTGATACATCCTTAAAGCACTTGGGCAGCAAATAAACGTTCTCAACACTTAGTTATAGCTAAATACATTACTAATAGACAAACTTCTTATGTGTAACCTATGTCGTTACGGTTATGACCTTGGCAAGACCTCGATCTTGTGATCCACCACCCGCCTTAGAGATAATTCAGCATGTAACTCATCCGTCAAGACATCCTCAAACTCCTTAATCACTTTGGGAAGCACCTTCGGAAGTTTACTCGCGTCTCTTGATGTTCTTCTTGTCCACCACCAGTCATCAAATCTGCAACCCGCATCAAACTCATTGAAGTCTATTTGTTTGTCTTTGATCAAACTCATCGCAAAGTTGTCAATTTTTCATATCTTTCGGATCAATCTCACTCCCAGCTTTCGTCCTTTAACTTGATGTTCAACCTCAAAGGTTTTCGTCTAAGTTCTACTTCAAACCTGTCCAAGAAAATGTTTCCCAAAACTGCATGGATGTCGTCCATCTTGCATACCGTGAAGTTCTCTATGAACTCCAACTCCCCACACGCAAATCGTATGTCCAAGGTCACTTCAGAAGTTTGGTATGCTTACCTTTGGCAAAGTGCACTTGAATAAACTTGTTTGCCTTAGGAGGTGGACAAGCCTAACTTCTTCACCAACTTCGACTTATGAAGGAGTGGGTCGCTCATGTGTCCACAAGAAAAGCAACATCACGATTAGCAACTTTGGTTTGTAAAAACATCAGTCTCGGAGTCTTCTTTGTGATTCTCAAGATCGCAGTCATCTAGCCCTCCAACAAGTCCTTTGCAACAAACGCATTCATGCTACAGTTACTAACCTTAGGTTTCGTGCACCCTTTAGCAATATGGTCCACCTCACCACAATTGTAGCAAGTAAACTTAACAACATTGTCCTTCTGAGGTGTTTGCCTCTTAGGTTCCGATCTTGTTCGCTGCCGCTTTATTGAGTGAGATTTGACTATTTGGAGTGATCTGCTGTGATCAGCGTAAAGAGAAATTGTTGAGTAGAGATCGCTTGTAAAATTGATGTCCGTGGAGGACTACTGAATATCTTTGGAAGAGAAATAAAGCATCTTGAGTTCGGATTTCTTCTATCTGTTGTGCCCGGAGGTTGATCTGTCTTCTGGTGGCTGAGACTTCACTTGTTAAGCAGTAAGTGACATGTATTCAGAATATAGTTGTGAGTGACTTCAGCCGTTGTGGACGAGCTAGTTAGCTCTTGTTTTCTTGATCAATCCCTATCTCTACCTCGTGATCGATTATAGTCAGAAGGCTCGTCCTTCCTGAGAAGGACTCTCCTCTACAGCGTGCTGTAGACTCCAAATTAAGAATCATCGAAAGTTACGAGCCAATTCTCTATTCTAGGTCGAAATAGCTATCTGGTACCAGAAATTGTCATAATTTCTTTACTCATAACGTTTTTGTCCATATCTCAGTGCTCATATTTGATCTCATGCTGAAAGTTCGTATGTGTGCTCAGTAGGACCTCATTTACATGTAGGAGGAGTTTTGAAGTCTAAAGCATCACATGTTTTCCATTCTTGAGTGTTAAAGTTCATCATTAGACCTTATTACTGCTAGTTAGTCTTGATTTTCACTTTCTAAACATATCAGAGGATCCAACAGACATGTATGAATGTTTATAGTGCCACTTTATAATCTGAAGCCCACCTCTTGAGTAAGCAACCACAGATCGAAGCCTAGCGCTTTCCTAGGTAGAGATATCACAATCTTCACGATCGTATCACATCTAGAAAGTTTTGCCCTTCTCAGGAAACTCTCACCTCGACAACGTCGGGACTTAAAGAATGTTGAGCTTGATGGTTAAGGAGACTGTCCGGCTCTGATGCAGACCAAACAGAGTTAAGATAAGTGGTGCATGAACACTAACGTGTGATGATGGTTTGCAGGTTAGCGTTGTGAGTTTCGTGACCTATTGAGCAAGAGCTTCCGTTGGCACAACAAGGTGGTAGGTGCGTGAAATATGACCATACATTTGTTTTTATCAACATATACGCTCAAGATTAATCACGTTATATGTTTCAACTGAACTTACGTAATTTTTCTACCATGATGAATATCTATGTGGATTTTTGCACTTGTTATTATCTTCAATATAACATTTTGACATCGATGTGAATCATATAGAGGTACATTTTAAGAAAACAATGTGAATCATTTACGTGTTAGAGAATAAAATTTTCAAATATTTTATAACATGTATTTTATATCAATCCATTGTAACTTTATTTATATAAGTCTCTCACTTCTTATTCATTTTGTTGCTGAGAGAATTCATTGTATGTGAAAATCATTTATGTGTAAACATATTATCAGTAATGACTATACACAACTTATATTAATAATGATACTATAAATTTATATCGTATCATGGACAAATTATTGATTAGGAATGGTAGTTATACTACAAAAGTAGATGCAAAGATGAGTTTAACTTCACCATGGTGTATGAATTGAATACACCAAAATTTGTTTAGATCACCCTCAAATGGATCTATAAAGTAAAAGGTAAAGAGATTTGCAACATTTAGAGTTTATCAACAAGTGATGATGATGTGATATGTGTTGATGTGGTCCCAAAAGTTAGGACATCAACAACAGATCATAGAAAGTGCTTATGTGATACTTGCTTGCACGAACGAGATGTTAGGATGTCTATACGATATTGATTAATGATGATCCACACTCGTGTTTGTCACTTGAGGAGACAATGGACGGTGTGAACGTCCACATGTATCTGAGGAACAACGACGGAAAGAAATGATACATATATCACTTCTTGGATGGTGATGATGTGCAAAGGATGCTTGAGGACGCACTTTTCGATACTACTTAATGACAAGGAAAGATTTGTTGTATAGGATCAATTTTTAAGGTTTGGAATTTTTGTGCCAACAAGGTAGTGTGTTTTTCACCAAAATTTCTCAAGAAAGGATCGAGATGAAATTCTTTCATCACTTACTCTTGTGAGTTGGCTCGTGAAGACGTGGATAAGTGATACATGTATCACTTTTGGAGATGACTGAACATTGGTTTTTGTCACATAGTGAGGTGATATTGACATTATTCTATCTGGCAAAACTGCAGAAAGTGAAATGAAGAAGTGACATCATTATCAAATTCTAGTGGATGTTAGAGAGTTTTGGTTATTTGCAATTAGAGTTTGCAGTCAAAGTGCATTTGGGCTACAAAGCTCGGTTAGAGGAGAATTTTGTATCGTTGGAAATCTTATTGTGTAGTTTTATAGTGCCACCAAGATCTAAGGTTTTCGAGCGACAAAAAAAGAATTATATGATTGTCATCAATGAAGCAGATAATGATACATGCATTACTTCATAACTTAGGATAAAGATATCCATACATAGAAAGATCGAATTAAGAGGAGTGAGATACCGTTAGAGTGTTTATTTCATTATCTTTTTTCATAGGATTTTATTTTTATTGTTGGTGAGAAAACCATGAATTATAGAAGTTCATTGTAAACTGGTTGTATACACTAGTTGAGAAGAAATTTGGATTTTATTTGGTTGGAAACAATAGAGTTTGCAGGGTTATGCTCTACTTACGATGTTCATAAGTAACAACGTCTTTTACAGCCAAAGACATGATGCTAGCCTACTCACTTGGATAGATATTGCTGGAAATACCTTAAGACTACATGTGAGCTTACTCCCGACTCTTGCAACTCATATCCGAGAAGCTTTTATGTAATATAAGCTCACACAAATTTAAATCAATTTAGAATGATCTACCCTAAACCCTGAACATTGTCACAAAGAGCTTGAGGTTAAAAAGATGTAAAGTAGTGATAACACCACCTCCTAAGAAGTTAAACTACATGTTACATTGGTCTTATCTATTCACATATATTTGATTACTAGATTGACATAGAAAGTATAGATGTACCACATTTTCTTTTTTCTTTCATTGTCTTTGCAGGATGTTTATAATAAATTTAGAAAAAATGTGAATTTTTGAATAAATTTTATTATAGATATAAAATTAAATAATAGTCGATCGATGTTAATGAAATATCACGTCTTGCGAGTACACCAAAACTCGAAGACATGGACAAATTTATGAGTCAAACTCTTTACTGGACAACACAAACTGCATTATCTTGAGACTAGTGAGACACAT
Organism: Asterella californica; assembly: GCA_036924285.1. Classification (NCBI taxonomy): domain Eukaryota; kingdom Viridiplantae; phylum Streptophyta; class Marchantiopsida; order Marchantiales; family Aytoniaceae; genus Asterella; species Asterella californica. The sequence continues at coordinate 7,507,630 of JAYKYS010000003.1, forward strand.
ATCTAACTAGAGGATAAAGAACGTAGTCCTACCAAAGATGTGTAGACCATATAGATTTCTCTTGACTAGACCAAACAAAGTAGAATAATGTACCTAAACTCTAATTGGAGGATTAAGAATTGTACTATCTTGACACCAGAGAGGGACACATATCTAATGAGAAGACAAAGAATACAACCATACCAAGATGTACATACAACCAAAAAATCTCAAAGATCATAGAGACAAACTTATCTAAGAAGAGGACCAAGAACACAACCATATCCAAGCTGTACAGACGACCAAACAAACGTTAAGAGTAGAGAGACACACTTATCTAACGAAGGGATGAGGAACACAACCATATCCAAGGTGTGCAGATGATCAAGATGTTCCCAGATGAAAACCAGTATAAAGATTCTTTAGACGCGGTCGAAGAAAATAGAACAATGTACTTAATCTCCAAACATAGGAATTATACGTCACAACTGGAAGGAATAATAAGTTAAATATGCTCAACATGTTGAGGAAACACATCTGATATCTTTCTCTACTCCAAGTTAGAATATGTTAATACTAAGAGTTAATGACACGTAGTGACTGTCCGTCCAAGCATTTTCTCTGCTATGCTCTCCAGACGCTTTGCAGGTTCAGTTTCAGAGGAAATCGCGCGTTCAAGCCGAAGGCATGCGACCTGTCGCTGTCTGGAGGACAGATGTTTCATGCATCGAAGAATCCTGCATTGATGCTTGACTTTCAAGTAGGTTTTTCTGTGCGTGGCGCAAAGTTGAGGACAATCTTAGCGCCAAACAAGCAGACTAAATTCTACGACAAACTTACGATGATGCCACTCTATGCAACTGGACTGAACCAGGAAGTGAGACTATAAAATGTACATTCCGACTCAGTTTCTCTTTGGTGTTCGCACGATTAGTCTGCTGTCATATCTTTAGGTATAAACCCGTCTTAAATCCATCAGATTTGAACGACAGTAACAGGCACAGAATTAGGAATACTCAAAAATAAAAGAATCACAACGCAAGCAGAGAAATAACGCACGAACGTCCATTTTCGAGGTGTGCAATGTCACTGCTGCAAAGCAATGAACCACTGCTTAGAACCCGTCACGAACTTGAAAGAATGAAGTCGCCACATTTTCACTACGGTGGTAATACAAGGGGACAAGATTACGTGACATTGACATTTTCCGAACCTCAGCCATTCTTCACTTAAGTTGAAATAACCAATCGCAGACGGCCACTTCGAGTGACACTTCTGAAACCTTACATGAGATCTGGAGACATTGAGAAAAACTGGTTTGTTTCGTTGGTGGTGCCTCTGTGAAGAGGCGTTCCAAATATTGTGATATGCCGCTTTATGTGTCCCGCACACGGTATTCTTTAGTAAAAGGCGAAAGAATAGTTCGCTCTGGGCTGAACACACGGCTGACTGGATATTACAGATGTGACTGAATGTTTTCTATCCTCCTTGGGGTGCTCATTTCAACCTAACTTATGGGTCTAAACTTCAATACACGACCTAAAGCGTAGTGCAGGTACTACGCGTCTGTCTCACGACGAAGGGGCAAGTCCTCAACCAGCGGCCGATCCATAGGAACCAAACGTCCAAGGGGGGGGGACTGAGGAAGAAGATTTTCGAAAAGCATCCTACAGTTGAACGAAAATTACAGTAAGCGGGGCTCAGGAAACCATCAGAGCCGAGCAGACGTTCCCCCAAAGGCCACAGTCCATCTGGATAAGGAACAGTTTCCGTCGAGGAGGCGCAAGCTGGATTCACATGGCTTTTGTATTTCCGTTTCACGACATACCATTCCGTCAGTTAGAAAATAATTATCAACCAACAATAGGGCACTGTATACCAAAGGTAATCCTAAACCCCAGGTGCGGGTATACATACAAAAGAAAAGACTCCTTTTTTTCTCCCCTCAAGTAACCTAAAGAGAAGATACCGTTTCGTTTCCAGAAACCACAAAAACTTCGTTTTAATATTTCAAGCGATCTTAATCGGTACTCAATAATTATTCAATAGTTCAATGGATCTTATGGATACTCAATAATTGGTATTTCGATCGTTCTTAGTCGATACTCAATAATTAGTATTTCAATCGATCTTAATCAATACTCAATAGTTAGTATTTCAATCGATCTTAATCGATATTCAATAATTAATTCTAAGGTGAATCACATAGTGTAAAGCTAGGGGTGAGCTTTGATTTAAGTCCTCACTTAATAGCTTCCATTTTGGGTAATGGTTAAATCCTTTGTTCGCACACAGCCCACCCGCAGAATGAAGATTTGAACTTATTCTTAACACCCACCCACTTGGGGTTTAATAATAAATCAGTATACCTCATTAATAAAGTGAGATAACTGTTGGTGTTTAATTAAAATTAACCAGAATAACGTGTGTTAGTTATGTTGTCCGTTTCTAGCCGATAACAGAAGTGCGAGATCCGATACTTCCGTGTCTGAGGTTTCCGTTCTCCATCTACGGACAACAACGGAGTACGCTGGAAAGTACTCGTAAGCTCCGTTGGAAAACGGGATTATGAGCCATGAATACCGTTGTAGTCAACTCACTACAACGTGTCCAAAGTGTGGAAACGAGAGCCAGTTTGGGTTGTAGATTTAACGATTGCCATACTTCTGGGAGCTTGTAAGAATCCAAGGAGCCGGTCTTCTCAAAGATTACTTTTAAAACTCTGGTGAAGAGTCGTCGATCTGATTAGAGCCACCTTCAGGTCACAAACCGAAAGCTTCTCAGAATCTCCACTAACTTAGTTTCTCTTGCCAGAACCTTACAGCCATATAGCATGTCCAAAGGGGCCATCACAGAGAAAAGGAGGGTTTTCGCTCTGCCTCGGAATTGGACGCGATGCAGATAGTCACAGGCTAATTACATCTGATGTTATCACTGTGAGTGCTACTAAGGTGAGGAAGCATTGAACAGTCAACGGTGAGTTACTCGAGAACCAAGTCCCACATCGTCTTCGACTAGAAGATGACGGAAAGAAAGTGGAAACATCTTGATTGGTTTCACATGGGATCTCTCTGGTAAAGGACGCGCGGCGGGCCTTTCTGGAAGATACGCAGGCGACACTCGCGGAGAGGACGGAGTACACTGGCAGCTAACTCGAGTGTTCCCTCTCGATTCCCCGCGCGTAAGGTGCATTTCCACTACGTTCGAGTCTTCGTTGTTTTTGTGCGTAGGTGGTCACACAATCACTGGTCCAAGAGCATAGCTCAACTCAGGCTATTGATAAGAGGTGACGGAGATGTGTGCTACAAGCAGTTTGAAGCTGCCAAGAGACGATTATATTGGAAAAGCACCATAGAGAAGTCAGATGGAACTCACAATGGTGCGGAAGATAGTATCTTCCCGATGTATCTTAGGTTCGCAAGACGTTCTCGAACTTACGCTCCAAGTTAGATCCTATGCTAGAGCGAGTGGATAGATTCCGTTCTGAGTTCACACGCACGCTCCTCTCCTTGATCGAGCACATCTTTCACTCGCCGTTCTAGCTTACGCTGAAAAGCACAGCAGAGTGAAGACAGACACGCGCGTAATCCTAACTGCAGCGACGAAGAACATTCGCCTCGGTTAGCACATAACGAGAAGATCACCTTCACACCTCGTATCAACGAATCACTTGAACTATTTTGGTTCTGAAAACAATCATCACGAAGTTGGTGCCCAGCCGCTGCCGTTTGGTTGAGGTCGATCGATCTCTTCAGTCCCAGGCCTCATGGCAAACCTACTCTGTACTATCCACCCTATACTGTGCACCTAAGGTTAAAAGCGAATACTTGTACTTTTGAAACATAGAATTTAACTGACTGCAGATCCACGATTGAGACGAGCCTTGCCAGTTAATTAGCCCGCATACTTATGGACAGCCACACTCCAGGTCCCTCGACAAGAGTCCCAACCTAATTATCATACTGCTGTACAGTCAAAAGCTGTCACCGTAATCGCTGTAACTCTGCACAGCGCAGAGGTGTGCATGAATTCTCAACGGAGACACTTATCAGGAGAATCTTGGTCTTAACCACTTGCAATATGGAGCTCAAATAATCACAATCAGAAAAGCATAGTCGTCTGCCTCTTGTCACATCCTCACCCGCCTCGGCCGGCGCTCATCTGTCGGAAATTCAAGGTCGCTTCTGCGTAAGAACAGCAGGTGCCCGTGTACGTGATGCATCGAAGGGTGGTTTTCCCAACCAGACCGAGACAAACTTTTCGATTTTGACGCATAAACCGGACATCGCTCACGCAGAGAGATGACAGACTTGACCATTTGCTTCTTGGTTTCGTTGGATCTCCCTGGACGGGAGGATGGGCTGCGCCGGCCTAGGAGGTAGTGCAATACCAAGGCGACACTGGCGAATCCAAAGTAGCAAGCTACCCCACTGGATTCGCACCCGTGAAAAAAATTAGATTAATATCGTGAAGGTCGATGACCTTCGTATCAGATATTAAACTGATAAGAACAGATACTACACTTGATCTTAGCCAAAAGGCCGAGAAAGGTATGCTCTATCCTCGGCTGAGAGGACACTATGAGTCTGGGTGAACCTCATCAAGCCTTCACTGTTTATTGGTTTAATAAACTATTCATATTCTTCCGTTTCGACGGTGACAGCCCGGTCCCCATGGAGTTGCTCTTCTGCCTAGTCAAACTAAGCGGATCACGGCGTTCGAGGTTAGATAAAAGCAAATGAAGGGTACTATGTCGGATGAAGAAGGTAGTGCATAACCATCGGATCCCAGTCCCCCTCGCGTCCTTTACTCAGTAGGAAAGAGGCCGCCACAATGGTAGAAAAGAAATGGCAAGCCCCGAATATCTAAACTTACCTCCCGCTTACTTCTAGGTCCTTGACCTACTCATGTACACCAATTGGCAGATTAGTTTATGTGGGCTTGATGTATGCCTTGAAGAACGAGGAAAACAAATTTAATTTATTAAGGTTTAGGGTTTAGTTATTAAAAATAGTGCATTTGGCTATGATATGAATGCTTCACCCATAATTTTTTGCATTTCATTAAAATTTCATTGTAGTGGAACGATTTTGAAAGTGGAGGGAGCGAAGCTTGCGCTTGTTCTAGGTCATGGACATTACTTAACCATTCTGTCCAGAAAAGTTAAATGATAAATTAATATATTAGTTAAAATTATTTGTTCCCTTGTACTTGTACTTCCGGAGACACATTTCTGTACACATTTGTTCCCTTGGAGTTCACAAAAAGACTCCTTTAGCTCGATATGCTTCTGCTCTCAGTATTTCGACCTCGCCTTCCTTCTAGCTTCGAATCGATCCTGACCTCACTCAATTTCACCTCGTTGTCTTCCTCACTCGAATCAATCACTCTCGAATCGATCTTCTCAACCAAGAAGTGCTCTTGCTGCGGGAAGCTGAAATGCGCTAATGCGCATCTTCCCCGCAGTTTAGGGGTTTCGACCCTCCCGACCTACCTAACCTGTTCGGTGCCACCTGGTAGGTGCACCTACTTCTTACGTGGTTAAGCTTCCACGGTTGCCGTCTTCCGGACGATACGTGTCTTCCGCCGTCTTCCGTCTTCCGAAGACACCGCCGAGAAGACGCTTCCCGGAAGACGGTCGTCTTTCAAAGAAGTCAACTTATTATTACAAAAAGCTCGTAAGATCATCTTCCTTCTAAGGAAGCCGTAGTCTTAAGTATCAACGCTTCTTCAGTTATAAAAACAAATTATTATTCTTAAAATTTTCAAAAATTCGTGAATCCTGTAATTTGTGGGCCACACATCATAACATTTCTTAAACAAAATAAGAATCTAATTGACAAACTGAATCAAGTCTTATTATGGTGAATCCTAAACTCATCTATATGACACATAAATAAAATAGAATTGTCATACAAACCATGAATGAAAAATGTTCCTTTAAGAACCTTAATTAAAACTTCTTCCCATCAACTTCCAGTTGTAGAAGTGAAGAATACATATATTAAATTGAATGACTTGACACGACAATACTACACCGTGTATTTAACCAAACTTCTCTATAACTAGTAATTATATATTATAATATAATAATGGAGATTGGTTGAGATTGTATATAGTAAGTCAAGTGAAATTTTCACCAGACTTAGGATACTAATTTGCAACAAATTATAGATGAGTAAATGAAGTATGGAGTGACTTACGAGACCAATATGCAACAAAATATAAAATCAGAAAATAACAAAACCTCAAAATGTGAAATGGATATGCATCATAGCCATCTGTAGTAAGAGACTTGAGGAAAATGACGAGAGAGAAAAATCTTCAGAAATTGTTGGAAGGTCATTGGTTTATCACGTTAAAGTGCAATTCTTCACAATTCGTGTTATATAACATGTCGATGTCATATCATTTGGAAAAAAGTTATTCTTCTTATCTTATGCTAAGGTTGAGTGCTCAGATTTCCCCTCTCACAATTTAGTTTTGGGATTCTCTAGTAAGCATACCATGCAAGTATTTCTCAGATAAATACACCATGCATGTACCCTCATGGGCAAGTAAATATTTATCAAGTGTTATAGTTGACAAACAACCTCTTGAGAGATAAATAACGGAATGCATATCGTACACAATGTGTCTTTTTCTCGATCCTATGAAAAATAGAGTACCTATAACTATAAAGTGGATGAAATTCAGACATCCGATATTCACAACAAACACATCTTTAACATACAATCTTATATAAAATGTAATCCTAAAGAACACACACGTCATATACAAAATATATAAAAAAACAATTTTTTTGTTATAAAACTTTAAAAATACAAATAGATAAATCTCTCTCATCTCTTTGAAAATATACAAATAATGAAAAAAACATAAAATGAAAAACCCACTAAAAAAACATAAAAAAACTACATCTTGATCCTCTCTTACTTCTATCTTACTCCCTCTTTCCTCTTGAAAGCCATTTAAGAAGATAGCGGACAAAAATGATTATATGTTGTATTTGTCCATGGGATTGCTTAAAGTGCTGCAGCCAACGTTGACTAAGCTCTTTCCTATTGTTTATTTATCTCCATATAGAAAGTAACTCTGACTTATTATTTCACACAACTGTTTATGCATGACAAGCGAGGTTATGGAGAAAGACTACAAGAGGATAAGCAGCAGAAGCGGGGTAGAAATAGTCGAAGGCTTTGGCATGCGGTGGGGGAAAGGTTTGGCCAAGCGGACGTTAAAATAACGTATGTTTACAATATTGGAAAACAGCGGCTCTTACTGTTCGCTTCGTTTCTCTACGTGCGGTTGGGTAAAATTTAAACTAACTTGAGCGGTGCCACTTCAGCGCCAAAGATGAAGAGGTATAGTTACGGCTGTAGGCAGGAAGCGAGACTGCCCGAAGATGGAATCGTGCGACAAGTGAAGTTATGGAGGAAGACGAGAAGAGGAGCAGCAGCAGAAGCGGATGTGTGAATTGTTCAAGGTGGTTCTATGATTTCTCGATGTTTAGCGGCGGTACTTCAGCGATGCACTAATACTCACGGTCAAGGTTGGCCTCTTTGGCTGGAAACTAGCGAAGTATTGCAAACTGCAATTCTTCTTCTTCTCTTAAGCGGCAACATTATTTCTTACAGCCCGCTGTAAAGCTGGGAGCGAGCGGGACTAGTGCAGAGTTACATTTGTGCGAAGTTACAATCGTGTGCTTTCTTTGTCGTCAGATGGCTTGTTTATTTTCCTTGCCTTCGTGCTTTCAGATTTTCTTGGTTCGTCACTTTGTTTTCTTCGCGCAGGATCTGAATTTGGCGCTGACTAACTGACGGACTCTGCATCTGTAACTTTGCACGGCTTGCTTCTTTTTCTCTCCTTCGTGCTCTCGGATTTTCTCTGTTCGCCACTTTGTTTTCTTCGCGCTGTCGTAGTACGTGATGTTCAAGATGATGAAACAGAGCTTTAGAGACACTCAACTGTCGTTTGTTTAAGAAGCTGCATCCTAGCTTATCAAGCTGGGCAAGAGTTAAGTTGGGGCCATGCTCGACAAGCTGCCCCCTAGCTTGGGTTGAAATATCACCCTGAAGGAGGCGAAAGTTTCGAGAATGTAGGGCTCGTCGAGGAGAACGACTTCGTGCTTCCGGTTTTGACAGAAAGTGTTTCAAGTAATAGTTAGTACATATTTTGGACTTAGAAATATGTGAAAGAGAGAAATCCATCGATTATGGCTCGTGATTCAAATTCATAATCTGAGAGTACGAGTGCGTTGGTGTTGACAAGTACTATAGTTTTGACTCCTTATTCATTAAAAATGGAGTTTTACATAAATATTAGAGCAGATAATGCTAGTAAACGTTTCACAGAATATTTTCCTGCAATTTCGAATATGTACCAACTTTATTATCTTTTAGAATGGAAACAGAGGCCATCTAGTGATAGGGCGCATGCTTAGGAGGAAAGTGGTATCAGGATCAATTCCCCCTGGCATGTGTTTTCTATTCTGACATGTTGGTCTCTTGGAATGGAGTCTATGTTGGATATGCAGCCACGTCCTGCATATCTAGGGACGAGGAGACCAGTATCTCTCTTAATCGTGGGCTTCCTCGTCTAAGCCTCCGCATGCCGCCGTGAATATACCATGGGAGATACATAGTGCGCATATGAGGGGTTGTAAGCCATGTGGGACAGCTCCATATGTGTAGGGGCTTCGATCTACATTGGATGGCTTGTGGTATATTCAGAGTGGCATCAAGATGGTATCGAGAGCCGGGAAAATTTTATTAATCAAGGGCCTAGATTAGCAGGGGGCCTGCTTATCTATTAAGTACGTCGTTAGGGTTTTTGAAGAAAACAGTCGACGTTGCAGTCGACGTTGCGGAAAACCGTTGCGTTGGAAGGAAGCGGAGAATGTTGCGAGGAACATCAGAGAAAAGAGATTTTTTACAGAGAACTGAGAGAGGAGAGAAGAGGCGCGCGCATGAGAGCGAAGGGAGATTTTTTACGATTGAAGATTTTGAGGGTGGAGTCGACATTGAAATAAAGTTTATTTGATTATTAAAAGGCTTATCTGAGTATTGGAGTGTTTGATTTGCATTTGGTGGATGCAAGAAGCCGGATTTTGAGTTCCCATCGCTTGCAGCAACATGTTTTTCTTTTGATCGTTTCTTTGATCGATCACAGTCAAGAGGTCCGCCCTCCCCAAAGAAGATTCTTGTCTGACATCTGGTGCTTCCACTGAGAGCTATTGGGATGGTTGATTGGGAGAATTGATTATATTGGGAGGAAAATAGATCACATTGCTGCTGTACAGGTTGTGGCTACTGCTCAAGGTGCTCCTGTCCAAGGGACTTCTGGTCAAGATGGAATTGACTCTCAAGGAGGACCTACGGTGGTTTCGACAGCAGCAGCACAGCTTGCCATAGACACATCTCATATTCTTCAGACGTTGGCTGTCTTGATTAAGCAACAGCCTGCAATTGGAGGAGTTGAGCAGAAATCCACAATAGGCAGTACAAGCAATTGTTGGTAGATGTGGACGATTTGATGAAAGAGATGTTACTAGGTACTTGCGGGAGTATGTGGGTGAGATGGAGTTGGTCAGGGCACATGAAGTTGAGGTAATTCTAAGCTTTGAGTTGACTGTTGTCTTTAAACTGAGAGAGAAGGTGAGAAATTTACAGAGAAGACATTTAGGTGGATGGACTCTGTTTGAATGTGCACTGGGAGAAGAGTTTCTAGAAGAGGATTTTGAAAGAGTCACCAGAAGAACCCTCATAGACTGGATAGAGTGTCAGCCTAGACGTTCCATGGGATTGAATGAGATAATTCGTGAGTTTGAGAAGAGATACTCTCAGCTTTCTAGTCTAGAGAGGTTGACGTTGGATGCTAGGAAGACGGAGTTGTTCTTAGGGGCTCTGGATGAGTTCACAGCAGACAGACTTTGTTTCATTTTGGCTGATCGTGGAGCTGAAAGGGGAGTTACATCTGACTGGAGGAGAGTGGAGGACGCAGTATCCACCCTTGCTAGACAACGCCGTGGTAGGATGGTACTGTAGCTAGAGACCTTACTAGAGCAGAGAGTAGCTCCTCAGGTTCATGCAGCTCCTCCTATAATACTTCAAGCACCTATTGTGATTCATCAAGCACCTATAGTGGTTTCCCAAGTGGTTTCTCAAGCACATGCAGTACCTATCCCAGCACAGAGAGGACCTAGACAGCATCAGCGACATGTTGAGAACCGAAATCAACATAACCTGATTGAAGAGCTCACTCAACAGTTGAGAGATTTGAGGGTTGAGATGGCAGACTTAAGGAGAGATCAACGACCCGTTGCACCAAGTGCTCGACTTGTAGGAGGAACTTTTATCAGGAGATGTATTTGGTGCGACAGCCTAGATCATCTCAGAGGAGACTGTCAAGACTTAGCGGTTGTCTTGCGGGAGGGCGTAGTCGACTATCAGAATAACAGGTTGTATCTAACCGTCACTAGGCAGCCCCTGAACATATATTTTGGAAGAGGAGGAATGAGGAGTTCTCTTCCAGCACTTACTGGTGTGAAGACTACAACGATGATTGCGGGTTCTGCAGAAGCTTATGTGTATACTGGAAAGATTGAGGTGCGCTCTAATCCAACTATGGTTGAGCAGGCTACTGAGGTCTCAGTTGAAATGACGAAGAGAGGTGCAGAAAGCATTAGGAGGGCTATTGGGTGGAGAGACCCAGTAGATACAACTTCTATTCGAGCGTTTTTAGAAGCGAGTAGTGAACAAGATGTCATGGTGGAAGACAAAAGACGACGTGATGCTTCCGATCTAGATGCAGGAGTACCATATGACAAAGACCATCAAAGAGTTACGAGGAGGAGAGCAGCGGAACCATCATCATCTGTACCAACTGGTAGGTTTCCTGCTGTAGAGGATATACCCTCTACCTCTACAGCTCCACCACTTGCAGTAGATCCTATGAAAGATGTATCAGCATTTCTTTGTACAGTCGCCTGCCTCCTATCTACAACTCCACCACTTGCAGTAGATCCTATGAAAGATGTAACAACATTTCTTTGTACAGTTATACTGGACCAACCATACATCACCGCTGTTCGAATGGAGACAAAGATGATGAACGATGGGTCTCATTATGCCAGAGTTCGGAGTCTTGATGACAAGTACTCAGTACAGTTTTTGACGGTTCGTTCAAGACATGAGCGTAACCGACAAACCCTTAGAGATTTTCAGACGAAGAGATGTAAGGATTTTCGTAGTCCACTCCTATAGAGCGGGAAGACATAGATGTAGAACCTATTGTTGAGATCCCATGAGAGTTGGAAGCGAGGCATGTACAAAGGTCTGGAGACAGATGTAGTGTACAGAGTTGGCAGTCTAGATTGCTGATGTTTGAGATAGATGGGTGGAGTCGATTTACAAGAGTTGAAGATATGGGAGAAAATACAAAAAGATGGATGGTGAAACATGTATCATAGTTGTGGCGTGTAGGGCTGCCTGAAGACGAAGTGGTTTCTGGCTTGTTTGAAGAGTTTATTCTGTACAGTCAGTTGTTGGTTGGTTAGACAGTGTGAGTAGATTGATGAAAGGGAAAGATAGCATGACGGTGATCCCTATCCACTCTCGATGCATATATGAGGAGGTTGTTACGTACATGCAGTTCTTTCTTCATCCGATGCAGAATAGTGAGGGAATAGAAGCCGTTTGTTGGTGTGCACTCCCTTAGGAAGCAGACGTCTGTGCGAAGTACAAATCTGTATTGAAAAAGGTGAGACCGGTAGCAGCTCAACTACCTGCTAACTCCCAGCAGCAAGTACAATTAGTGGGGACTGTGTCTATATTGCGTGATCATAGACGAGTAGGACATCAGTTTACTGAGGAGACGTTGAAAGAGCTCTAGATAGGAAGGGATGATTTCTTGACTGAGGTTGAGAAGACAGTGTTTGAGCACATGATAATGGATCATGATAAAGCATTCTCTTTTTCAGCAGAGGACCCAAAGATTGTAGCGTCTATGGTTATCTTCACAATCCCTCATGTGCCTTGGGACCTGAAACCGATCCCAGTTCCTCGTGCTTTGTGCCTAAACTCATCGTGTTTTTGAAAGAGAAGGTACAGATGGGGATACTTGAGCCGTTTATGAGACCATATTCTAGCAGGTGGTTCTCTGTACCCAAGAAATCAGGAGCTTTGCGTTTTATTCAAGACATACAGCCTGCGAATAACGTAACCATTCGTAACATTGGGATGGGTCCTGTGATTGAGGAGGTAGCGGAGGCATTTGCAGGTAGAGCTATCTATTCGATAGGAGATCTATATTCTGGTTATGATCAATTCCAGCTGGTGTAAAGAGTAGAGATCTAACTACTATGCGTACGCCCTGGGATTGATGCGGATGTGTACTCTTCCACAAGGAGCGACGAACTCAGTGGCTCATATGCAAAATGCAATGCATAAGATACTAAGGGAATTTGTGCCTGATGTTATCATTCTATTTCTAGATGATATTTCTATAAAAAGTTGCGCGGTTGAAGACAAGGATGAAGCAGTACTTGCGAATGGATGTAGGAGGTTTGTTGCAGATCATATCAGGGATGTAGAACATATCTTGACTCGTTTGGAGGAGGTACATCTCACCCTGTCATGAGCTAAGTCCAAGTTTGCTGTGTCTGAGATTTTAGTGGTTGGACATCTGTGTGGTGCTTTTGGAAGGCGACCAAACTCGGAGAAGGTTGAAGCCATAGCTAGGATGACAGACTGTAAGAATATCACGGAGGTTTGACGCTTTCTAGGTGCTTGTGTATTTTATCATTTATCCATTTCTCATTATGCTCATGTTGCTGAGCCTTTGTATGCATTATTGAGGAAGGGTAAGAGGTTTATATAGACCTCAGTCCACCGAGAAGCTATGAAAATGCTGAAGGAGGCTCTACAGTCTCCATCTGTTTTGAGAAGAGTAGACTACGAGTACGAGAGACCTGTCATTGTCACAGTAGATACTAGTCCAAAAGCGATTGGATGGGCGATAGGTCAAGATGATGCGAATGGTATGCGGCTTACCTCTAGGTTTGGAGCTAGGATCTTGATAGACATGCAACGAGATTATCCTCAGGTGAAGCGCGAGTTGTGGGGAGCGGTGACAGCGATGAAGACAGACCGTGAGTTTTTGATTGATCCTCATGTAGTCTTAGAAACGGATTGTCTATCTCTACTAGGCATGATATCTAACTGTAACACGCCAGACATAGCGATGTTACGTTGGATTGTCTATATTAGAAGCTTGAATCCAGAGCTGAAGCATATAAAAGGAAAAGAGAATGTGATCGTAGATATGTTGTCAAGGACTCGATTTGTAGATGAGGATGTCATGTTTTCAGAAGCTAAGGAAGAAAAGAGAAAGGATGCTCAGTGTCAGGTTAATCGACGGGCTACAAACTTGGAGCCGCTGTCGTTCAGAGAGGAGTTCTACACGAGAAGGTTACGTGACATTGGACTCTATCTGAGTTCTTTAAACAGACGGGAGGGTTTGAGTGATGCATAGTTTAGAGAGGTAAGGAGGAAGGCATATGATTACTTGTTGCGAGATGGGTATCTTTAAAAACGTCCAAAGAGAAGAGATGGAGCACTTCTACGAGTTATAGATAATCTGCAGACCAAGCAACGGTTGATGAAAGAGTTTCATGACACCTTGTGGGCCGGACATCGAGGAGCTTGGGGCTACCTACACAAAATTGAAAGAGAGATACTGGTGGAGAAGACTTTATCAAGATGTGGTGAACTTTGTGAGTTCATGCTTGCACTGTCAATTTTATTCAAAGGTACGTTACAGAGATGACCTGGTACCAACCTATCCGTCTAGTATCCATTTTCAATGGGTTCTTGATTTGGTAGCGATGCCTCCTGGATTATGAGGTATGAGATACTTGGTGTTGGCTCGAGAAGACGTCTCCAACTTTGTGGAAGGACGAGCTCTGAGGACGAAGACCACAGAAGGGATATGTAGGTTTGTTCTTGAAGATATTATCTGTAGGTACGGATCTATAAGGAGATTGCGTGCAGACAGAGGAGAGTTGCGTGGTACGGAAGCGAATGAGTTCTTCGCCCAACACGGAGTGAAACTCAAACTCACTACTGCCATGAATCCGGAAGAGATTGGTAAGAGCGAGAGAGGGCATTCGTCGATTGTTCAAGTTGTGGTAAAGGCATGTGATCGTAAGCATAGACAGTGACCTAGGTTGCTCCTTTTTGCTCTATGGGCTGACAGGTCGACTCATTGCACTACTACTGGATACATGCTCGTTGAATTGATGTTAGGTCAGAAGCCGATTATATCGACAGAGGAGGACTTTCCTACATGGGTTATTTTATCGTGGGAAGAAGAAATAGATCGTGTACAACTCCTTGCACTTCGAATCAGGCAGTTGGAACATAGGGAGGAGGATCTTATAGAGACACAACAGAAACTGAAAGAGGCCAGTCTCAAGAACAAGGACAGGTTTGACAAGACACACAAGCTCCGGCCGAAGCCCATACATGCTGGAATTGGGTTTTGGTGTATGACAGTACGTTAGAAAATCAACACTCTATGGTTCGGAAATTTTCTAGGAGGTGGTTTGGTCCGTATGTTGTCTTAGAAGTGCATCGGAACGTTACTTACTCTTTACGGGAGCTTGATGGTACACCTCTAAGACTCCCTGTTGCTGGTAAGCGTATCAAGTTGTTTAAAAAAAGGAGAGAATCCGTTGAGCTAGATGAATGTTGAGTCAGGTCAGATGATGGATGCCGATGCAGATCTGCTATCAGAAGAAGACGTATGGAACCTTGAAGAGGACGATGACAGTTTAGAGAATCATGGAGACTAGTGGAAAAGTAGGCACATACCGGAGGATGTGCAGGTTTGGAGGAGGTGAATGTCGTAATGCGTGACGTTCAAGATGATGAAACAAAGCTTCATAAGACACTCAACTGTCGTTTGTTTAAGAAGTTGCACCCTAGTTTATCAAGCTGGACAGGAGTTAAGCTGGGGTCATGCTCGACTAGCTGTCCCTTAGCTTGGGTTGAAATATCATCCTGAAGGGGACGAAAGTTCTCAAAATGTAGGGCTCGTCGAGGAGAACGACTTCGTCCTTCCAGTTTTGACAGAAAGTGTTTTAAGTAATAGTTAGTACAGATTTTGGACTGAGAAGTATGCGAAAGAGAGAAATCCATCGATTCTGGCTCGTGATTCAAATCCATAATCTGAGAATACGAGTGCGTTGGTGTTGACAAGTACTATAGACTCCTTATTCATTAAAAACGGAGTTTTACAGAAATGTTAGAGCATATAATGCTAGTAAACGTTTCACATAACATTTTTCTGCAACTTTCGGATATGTACCAACTTTATTATCTTTTAGAACGGAAACAGAGACCATCCTAGTGATAGGGCGTCTGCCTAGGAGGAAAGTGGTCTCAAGATCAATTCCCCCTGGTCTGTGTTTCTTATTCCAGCATGTTGGCCTCCTGGAAGGGAGTCTATGTTGGATATGCAGCCACGTCTTGCATATCTAGGAGCGAGAGACCAGTATCTCTCTTAATCGTGGGCTTCCTCGTCTAAGCCTCCGCATGTCACCGTGAATATACCATGGGAGATACCTGATGCGTATATGGGGGGCTGTAAGCCCTATGGGGCAGCTCCATAAGTGTAAGAGCTTCGGCCTACATTGGATCGCTTGTGGTATATTCAAGGTGGCATCAAGATGACATCGAGAGTCGGGAAACTTTTATTAATCAAGGGCCTAGCTTAGCACGGGGTCTGCTTATCTATTAAGTACGTCGTTAGGGTTTTTGAAAAAAACAGCCGACGTTGCAGAAAAACAACGTGGCTGCATATCTAGGGACAGGAGACCAATATCTCTCTTAATCGTGGGCTTCCTGATCTAAGCCTCCGCATGCGACCGTGAATATATCATGGGAGATACGTGGTGCGCATATGGGGGGCTGTAAGCCCTGTAGGGCAGCTCCATAAGTGTTGGGACTTCGGTCTACATTGGACGGCTTGTGGTATATTCAGGATGGCATCAAGATGACATCGAGAGCCGGGAAACTTTTATTAATCAAGAGCCTAGCTTATCATGAGGCCTGCTTATCTGTTAAGTACGTCGTTAGGATTTTTGAAAAAACAGCCGACGTTGCAGTCGACGTTACAATTGACGTTGCGAAAAAACAACGTGGCTGCATATCTAGGGGCGGGAGACCAGTATCTCTCTTAATCGTGAGCTTCCTAGCCTAAGCCTCCGCATGCCACCGTGAATATACCATGAGAGATATCTGGTGCGCATATGGGGGGGCTGTAAGCCTTGTGGGGTAGCTCCACAAGTGTAAGGACTTCGGCCTACATTGGATGACTTGTGGTATATTCAGGGTGGCATCAAGATGGCATCGAGAGCCGAGAAACTTTTATTAATCAAGGGCCTAGCTTAGCAGGGGCCTGCTTATTTGTTAAGAATGTCGTTAGGATTTTTGAAGAAAATAGCCGACGTTACAGTCGATGTTACAGTCGACGTTGCGGAAAAACGTTACGTTGGAAGGAAGCGGGGAATGTTACGAGGAACAACGAGGAAAAAGGAATTTTTACATAGATCTGAGAGAGGAGAGAAGATGCACGCGCAGGAGAGAGAAGGGAAATTTTTGACGATTGAAGATTTTGAGTGGAGTCGACACTAAAATAAAGTTTATTTGAGTATTGGAGTGTTGATTTGCATTTGATGGATGCAAGGAGCATGATTTTGAGTTCCCATCGCTTGCAGCAACCTGTTTTTCCTTTTGGTCGTTTCTTCTGATTGATCACAGTCAGGAGGTCCGCCCTCTCCAAGGAAGACTCTCGTCTGACAGCGCAGGATCTGAATTTGAGACCGACTGACAGACAGACTCTGCATGTGTAACTTTGTGCGGTCTGCTTCTTTTCTTCGCCTTCGTGCTTTCGAGTTTTCTCTGTTCGTCATTTTGTTTCCTTCGTGCAGGATCTGAATCTGGCGCTGACTGACTGACGGACTATGCATGTGTAACTTCGTGCGGTTTTTTTATCGTCAGATGACTTTCTTTCGTCTTCGTGCTTTCGCGTTTCAGCGCTATTGCCTTTTTCTAGTAGCCACTTTCTTTCCTTCGCAGAGGATGCGTATACTTTGTTTCCTTCGCAGCCGCATGCCTATACTCGCTCCTTGTACTTTGTTTGCTAACCATGATGCTTTCGAGACTGTGCTAGTGATCGATTGGATGGAGAAGCAACTCGTCTCTGGAGAAGCAGCAGCATCTGACGTCCGCATCTCGATGATATGGTTCGATACGTCATCATGTTCTGCATTCTTTTTTCGTTATAATGTCAAAGAGGGATGGAAGTAATGTCATTTGTGTTGATGATGAGAAATATGTTCCTTCTGTCTGCTCTCTACTCCCGCTCTCCAGTCATTCTTCTCCATCTCTTTCTCTTTCTCTGATCGAGCGACCATATACTCGTGAGGCTTTCGATTCTCTCTCCACATAGGTATAGATCCACCCATGTTCTCTTTCTTTACTTCAAACCGGCCATGATTAGTTTTGAGTAGTCTATGTTGCAGCTCATCAGATCGTACAGCTACATCGAACTAGATTTCACGGAATACGTTGTCTTCATTTTACTCAAGTTCGACTACATACACATAGCGAGAACTTGCTATCCATGTTCCCGGCATAGCACTCCATTGCTGACTTTGGCACGGACCTTATCGTTGATTGTTTACTCTTCGCATAAACTCTGTCTATATCTGCAAGATAACAGGTACCGTATGTTCTCCTATCTCGTTTATTTTATCCGCGCCGATGGTTTTCTGAAATCCACTATCCACTGCTTGTATCGTACAAGGTCCCTTCCTTGTATCCGCAAGGACCTCGAGTGATCCCAGAATCGTTATCTTTGTCGTCATTTTTTCATTTTTGAAGATTTCAATTTCACTGCACAGACAAGCGAGGACGAAAAGGTCAACGGTTGAGACATCAGTCACAGTATGTAGAACAAGAGCCGACTTAGAATTGAAATTATTCTTCCGTCTATCAGATTTCCTCCATGCTAAATGTCTGTCAGGATTTTTCTTTGTCGAGAGAGGTGGTACCCTTCTACACCTCCATTTTCAATTTGTCTGTATGCCAAGTCCGCTTTAGATATCAAGAAATGGTTGCTTGAGTGATTTGGGTGGGATAAGGACAACCGATTGGCGGCGAAGCTTGTGTTAAGCTCCTCTCCAACAAAGGTCTGCATACATTCGTTGGAATTGTTGGGTACTGCTTAAAAGATGAGAAGGAGGCACATCACGCAACAACGATGAAAAATATCTCTGAGGCCATAATCAGCGATGGTCGTGAGCTGTTGATCTTGCTGGGCGGTGCGGACACTAAAAACATAATAGAACTTGGCTACATCAACATCCTCCCGAGGGCCTTACAATTCGATAGATACAAGTCACACCATCCAATATCTAACACACTTGCTTGTTGTCTGCGTAGCATGCTTGTTTTGGAGAATACACTGTCTCTCCCAAGTGGTTGATGCAGATTGGGATCCAAAAACGGCGATCAGACTCTTCGTGGACTTCGTTCGTAAGACCGCACGATGTAACGACAAAAGATATTGATAACTATTTTTTTTCAAAAATATCAGACGTTGGTCCCATTGTCAGCATCGCTACTTCAACAACCACGGCAGTTTGCACGAAGGAGTATGCGAGTACGAAGAACCAAGAACACCTTCACACGCGGAAGTTCAACTCCCAGAAATAGACCAAGACATCAACCGCCTATCCAAATTCGTACCCTTAACAAACGCTTTCTTAAGAAGTAGTGGTTCGGATCGCTCAATCCTGATCGAAGTTCCAGTCTAGTTACGGTTTGTAGTAGGTCAAAACATGTCCTCTATATAATTGTACAGCTAGTGTTTTATATGATCTATACATTTCAGCTAATATCATGTATACAGTTTATTGTCTACATATTGTAAACGTCAATTTCGATCATCATAGAGCAATAAAGCGTCAAGGTGCACCATCGTCATTTTACTGCGCAAGAATCCTCACTGTACATAGAAATAGTCGAGCAAAGTAAGTGCTCCAAGCATAAGGACAAAATCAATATTTTGAACTCACTTTCGACTGTAGGTATACAGAAAAAACATATATTTTTCTCCAGCGTTAAGGTACACGGGGAGTGAAATGAAACATCACTTCAACCCACAACGCCGGATCTTGGTTGGATGGCACACAGAAGTTTAAATTTAGTATTCTATTGGAAAAAAATTATAACCTCATTCGAGTGATAATGCGAGCTTAAAGAGTATAGCCGCGCAAGAGGAGTCTTTCAAGTCCTCAACTATGCTAAGTAAAATATCTTCCCCCACAACCTTGTCGATTTAACTGTTTTGCATTTTCTGTTATCGGAGAAGATGTAAATGTTATGTAAAATTCTGAATTATCAAAATTCAAGAAAGTTAAATTTATCTTATAAAGTTAAATGATAACCAACTCTAGAACTGCGAGCAAATCCAGACATCATCCAAATATGCATCCAAAGTGCACAAACAGGAAAACGAAAGAAAAAGACAAACATGTAAAAATAATCTTGGGACAGCAACATTAAAAAAGAATATAAAGAATATAAGTGAAAACTGTTGTGTACAGTGAAAGCGTAAAGAACACAGTCAGGGGAAAAAATAAAAAATACAGTTCACGTGAAAGACGTAAAGCGCGTAGTCATTGTTACATGTGTTAAAGTTTACTTTACTAAATTTAAATAATCTCGCTTGCTGACTTGAGTACACATGTTCACTTCCGTGATAACAAAACTAATAAGTCAGTGATGCAAAAAGAACCCATCTCTGATATAAAGTCCTCTCTCTCTCACGAGTAAAAATATTATTAGTTTGTGAGTTTTAATTTATACTGTAACCCTTACAAGAGGAAGAATTAAGAAATAAATTAAAACTACTTGCATATTTCCTTCTTCCGAACTTGGAAGAGGTGAAAATATGCAAGGAAGTACACCATAAACCAAACGTGGACTCACACACTTGAAACTTTTAGTGCCGGAACTTGTTAACAAAAACACATAATACAATCCAGACATTGATTTATTCCCTATCCCTTCCCGGGCGGAAGGTAGAGAATAAATTAATCGAAAACCCTCCTGCCACAAAATGAACAAGGTGTCCCCCTTGTCACAGTACTCTTAAGCTTTCGAGCGTACGAGGCGAGAGTGGATTACTCCTTTGCATCACGATCCTTAGTATATGCAGTTGAGGGGTTTACAAGAAAAAGTCAGTATCTGATTATGATTCAAACAATCTTTGTTAAATATTATGCATTAAGTAAATTATGCCATTACACAGTAGTATGCAGTAAGAAAGAGTTGACTGAACTGTAATTAGCTGAAGGGCGCTTTGACGCTCTGTATCATCTTACTGAATATCAGTAAGATGATACAGTACGACGGAGAGTTCAGACAGACTCTCCGTCCGGTACTGTATACCATGGAACGACGGACACCTCCGAGCCCGTTGATAAAGTAGTTAATTAACCCACGCACACACGCGTTTTGCTTCTCCGTAGGGGATGATGTGGTCAACGCGCAGGTATCCATCTCAGCCGAGCAGAGTCCACAGTGGCAAGCCACAAGGCGTCAGTCACCAGGTGGATTGGTTAACTCGTCGTGCTCATCCACGTCAGAGTCCTGTAGTTGTCCACAGTGGTTTTTAGGACCATACGCTTACCGTCCGATGGTCTACATTATCGAGATTCTGTCCAGATGGCATGGTGGGTAAGCTTTGCCCTTCGTTTCAAGTGTTCCCTCCGTTCGTTCGTGTTCCTCTCCTCCCTTGCAGCAGCCAAAGCGAGACTCTCCGTGAGCCTAAGGAAGGACGACGAGAAGGAGGAGCAGGAGAGACGAGAAGAGAGAGAAACCCAGGGAGTAGCTTTTCCTCCTCGTCCGCACCAGCGGCAGCGGCAATAGTCGAGGAGGAGGAGGAGGATTAGGAAGTGGGAGCACCAGAGGAGGAAGAAGCAACAGCTGGTGATTTACGTGGAGCCGTATTGGATAATAACTACGAATTGAGGGGACCCTTTCGTCTTGCTCGAGGTTCGTGTGGCGATTAAGGGCGCCATTTTAGCTTCATCCTTATTTTCGCGCGTGTTTTCTTGCCCGTCGGTTTCAAGATCCGGGTCAAGACATACTTGAGGTTTGTCCTCCCGTCAGTTGCTTCGTTGTAATTTTTACGTTGTTATTTCTTGCTTCTTTCGCGTAGGATGCAGAAATTTCGTTCGGGTTTCAGATCGACATCTTTTCGCTTGTGATCCGGTGTGGAATTTTCCCTGGGCCCGAGATTGAAGCCTGCCGTTTTGTCCAGCGGAGTTGGATTAGCGCCTTGACTTTGTCTTGATGACCTTTCGTGTGTTATACGATCTTATTGTGAAAGACGTTTCTACCAACGGGTTCGTTAGCTTGAGAACTCGTTACGTGAGTTGGAATTAGCTGCTGCGACAATATTTCTCCAATACATAAGAGTTTCTGCATGCGCTTAAATTAGTGTTAATTTGTGGGAGGAAACGGAGCTGGCTTGTAGTTCGTACGTGTGGCAGCCCGGTGATGTGATCAGGGTTTTAGTGCAGAAGGACATTGAGCTTTCTCTCCCCGTGTATAGGACTTCAACGCAAGTTAATTCTCTGAGCTTCCTTCATCTGTCGGTATCCTTTCGCTTCGGTCGTTTGAAGAGAAATCGGCTGGCGTTGAACCAACGTATAAGTTGCATCTGGGCGAAGAATTGAATAATATCATGTACATGCTATTTCTGTTCGGAGTGAGCCGCTCAATCGAATGTGCTGACGAAGAGGTTGATAGACCGTCTTCTGTAGGAAGTGCAGCTTCGGAAGTTAGCGATGTGGCTGTTAGGGCCGATAGAAGATTGTTAGCAGTTGCTTCCATCTTCCTTTGAATGTAGGCTCGTCAAGGTGACTGATTGTTACAGCCTATGCGCAAGTGCTGGCTGCATGTTCTCTGTCGGTAGAAATAAGAATTTTTGATATTATCATAGGTTTCTCGTCATTACTCAGCCTACATTGATTCTTGTTTGTTTACGTCAGCTTGCTTATGATGCTTGGACTTCTTCGTTCCGCGGGCTAAGCGAAATTTTCTTTTGACGCGATCCATTTTCAGGTTCTCGGAGTGGAGTCAATGCAGGAGAAAAATGTATGAACAGCGAGCCCTGCTGTCAGTACGCCACAAATGCCATCAAGAAAGATAACACCTTGCAGTCAGCTAGCTTTTGGCCAGGCCAGGGTGGCTTTGAGTTATACATAAACATCTACCGGACAGGTTCAATGCGCGACAGCAGATAGGTTCGAGTCTCACTCACAGCTTTTAGAGTATTGTGCAGCAACCATAGAGTTGTCTCAAGGAAGTCGCGGAGCTTGATCCACCTATTTGCTTGGAGAAGAGGCAACACGAAGTCTCTGAAGAGAGATGTCAGGACGGCAGGACTAGAAGTAATCAATCTGGCGTGGAGGCCGTTTAGAAGGGGTGCCGGAATTGCTGGCGGGAGGCATTTGCCTACCATCTTGGGCCTACTGTATCGACCTCGTTTTGCGATGGCGTGGAACGTGTTTAAGTTTTGCACGGGGTTGCGGGTAGTCGGTTCTGTTATGATACTGGTCGTCCTGGCAGTAGTTGCGGTCTCATACTATGCAGTTGTCATATCGAACTATGCTCTCGAGGTTCTAAAGGGTGGCTCTCATACTGCCATCGGATTGGTCGTGTTAATCCTCTTCCATGGTCTGGTGAGCTTCTCCCCGGTTTCCAGTCGTTCATACCTGTTCTTGAACCTAAAACCTACTTTTGGTTGAATGTGCTGGGAGATGATATCTTATGATCGACCAGCGTCACAAAGGTATTATCTTGGGAGCTCGTCACATACATTCTAGTGAATCTAGCATGTGTAGAGTACCGCCGTACTGCTCTTCGCATGTGTAACAGTCTCCGTATCTTAGAGATTGGTTATATGTGCGATCTAGAGGTGTCAGAATACCTTTATCTGACATTGAAATACGTTGATGCAGCTGGTGATGCTCTTATGGTGTTACTTTACAGTAGTTTTGACGGACCCTGGTGGTGTTCCTCCCAGTTGGAGGCCTGTTACTGATGAGGAGGATATAGAGTCGCAGGCTATGCCTTTAGCTGCCAGTACCGGTGCTGCCAGTCCTAATATGCAACAATCAGGGACGCCTTCACAACCAAGAGTGCGCTTCTGCAGGAAGTGCAACCAGTTCAAACCACCCCGGTGTCATCACTGCTCAGTTTGTAAGTTATCTCAATGGAAGCTTATGTCTGTCTCGTGGCAATGCTTCACAAGATAGTTTCACTTACTATATGGTCCCTACGAGCTGGCCCTCTGCAAACGCGTATAAAAGTTACTGAATGTAGAGAAAGTAGACGTTTGGAGGTTTAGAAGCAAAAATCTAAGAAGAATAGAAAATGTAGTAGCTGTGTCTCTTCCCCAAAATGGCGCTGAACATGAGTGTAATTTTACTCTGTAATTTTATACAGGCGGCCGATGTATACTGAAGATGGATCACCACTGTGTGTGGGTGGTCAATTGCGTGGGTGCCCGTAACTACAAGTTTTTCCTTCTTTTCCTCGTAAGTGGTTGAACCATGATAACTCCATACGTGATAAGTTTTTTCAGCGGTTCTGCTTGTTTCCAACCAAGTAGCAGTCGAAGGGGTTATTACTCAAATCGTTTTTTGTTTGAATTTAGAGATTTGTACCACAGAGGCCTTAATATAGATTTCTAATAGCAGCCAGACCAGGGTGTTGGATTATTTACACTTCGTCCTGTTTGCAGTTATACACTTTCTTGGAGACGACATTAGTGACCGCTTCACTTCTTCCACATTTCATCGCCTTCTTTAGTGATGTCGATGATGACTCCGCTCTCCCGGGGAACCTCGCAACCACCTTTTTGGGTTTTGGTATGACGCTGGTGGCTCTTTTCTTCCCTCGTTTGGTTGGATTCTAGATTATGAAATTGATGCGTATACGAGCCGGTTCAGCAGCGGTCGTGTGTACCTGAGTAACTCGGTACTCGGTGGTTCTTATGCTCAAATGTTCGAATTGAATTCGTGAACTAACATGTCCGCCGAGGAATATTGCAAGGGAGAAGCTCCAGGATAGAAAATTGCTAAGTACTTCCTTCAGCTTGACCACGTGCTCGATTGCATTTGTAAGGTTCGGGTTACTGATCTTTGAATTGTCGTGAGCTCCAGTGCTGAATCTGGCGTTTGCGCTGAGCGTGCTGGGGTTCCTGATAATGCACGTGTCGCTTGTGTCTGGAAATACCACTACGATTGAGGTCAGTTTAGTCGTCTCAGTCAAACGTCAATCGGTGGTTGCAGTTGCGGCTTCACATATCTTCAGTTTGATAGTCCCTCGTTGGTTTTGTCATCATAGATGTATTTCTCCTCCTTGCAGGCGTACGAGAAGAAGGCGTCTACAAGGTGGAGATTCGATCTTGGTCGCAGGAGAAACTTTGAGCAGGTGACAGTTGCATATCGTTAGAAGTGATGCTAATGTCCGCCTCTGCACTTCGCACCTGATCGCCAGATCGCCAGATCTCTGGGCTTACAGTTGACTTCCAGTTTTCCTAGAGTTCTCAGTTTAGAATGATGTGATAGCTTCTTAATTTGTTTCAAATGTGTGCTATTGCAGGTATTTGGCACACGAAAGTTGTTTTGGATACTTCCGTTGTACGCGGAAGAAGATCTGAGAAAGATGCAGGGGCTTCACGGGCTTGATTACCCCACCAGGTCTGACCTTTCTGAAAGCCAAGAGTTTTGAAAAGCAAAATTATACATCCATCTGCAAGTTAGAGTGACGGGTCCAACAGAGAGCCTTCGGATACTACATTCTTTTTTCAGATACTCAATAAGAAAAATAGCTAGAAATGATATTCGAAAACGCATTCAGTCTTGCCTATCATTGTATGTCCTTGTCGGTACACATCGATGGCCTATGTGCATCAGAGTTACTTCGCGGTAAATGCAGAAAAATGTATATCTGCTGTTTTGCCTTGCGCATCCATTCAGTGGCAGCCACATGGGGGCCAGTGATACCCTTGAACCAAACTGTTATCTTGCATACTTCGATCCTGGCTGGCCAGTTCTTTGAAGTTGGGTGTGTTAGCTGTACAAAATAAATACAAATATTTCCTTGAGTAAAGCCGTCGTCCGAGTGAACCGCGAAAATGAGCAAGCCATATATGTTCATACGTTTCCTTCTCTGCCAGATTTTTCCATGCCCTCCATGCCCTCAAGGACGCAAACAGTTACGATGACTTTCAAGGGTCAGTTCAGCAAACATGTGTCGGACTCAAGGAAGAAGACTTCCATAAAAGCTTGACGGTGTAGTCACCAGCCTTTCAGTGCCATCATATTCTCCCTTGTCCATAGACCGAAGATCTGTAGACGGTGTTAGCCTTTCGGATGATTACTGAGCTCCACGTCCGCATTCATATTATGACCAAGGAGAGCAAGTATGGTGCATGCTGTGGACGATGCTTAGCTTGAGATTTGTCCTTCTGAGTTCTCCACATACTGTTTCTACGGTATCTTTCTTGCCTAGTCTAATTAAGGTAACTAGTTATTCATGTATGATGCGTGTGTTTTGTAAGTTGTCGGTTTAGTTGCTTGATGAAAGAACCTTTTAATTTTTTTCTATCTACAGTGAGGAAATGGTGGGAGTAAGCCGTGGATCAGGTGAGTCGGGCAGTGCTAGCTCTGAATCATTGCTCGAGTGATCTGACTGTGCGTGACCAAGTTGTGAGCATCTTGCCCCAACTTCTGGGAGGAATCTTGACTAGACGTGCTTCGGGGCCATCTCCTTTTGTAGTGGGCTGTTAGGGTATCTTTGACAGAGACTTTCGAGACGGATGCTATGTTCCACAATGACGGGAATGATTTTCATAAAAGTGAGGTCTTTCTGCGTGTACTTTCGCTTTGTGATTTCTTTTGGTCTGGACTGAAAGCTTTCTTGTGTTGCGCGGAGATTCTTCGACCTGAACCAGAGTCATCAGTGATTCACGTGGATTGTCATCTCCGGATCCAGAAGTCTAATTTATGTCATGGAGATCTGGCAGTTGTTTCAGCCTCTAATTCATCGATAAATCGATCATGTTGTACACCTTTATTGTATGATTGTATCATTGAGCCGTACATGAATATTGTGGTACGCGTTATCCATGGGCACTAAGGGAAAGGGGACTGTAATGGGCTCTCCAGTGGCTAAAGGACTGAAAGTACAGTAGCGAGCTGGTATACGGAGGTCTGTCTTACGTCAAGATGTGCTTGGCTCGCCCTCTTTCCACTAGTTTCCAGGGAGTTGTTTTAGATGTTAGGGTAATTTGTTCCTTCCACTTCTCCATATCTTTTCTTCGTTTTCATACGGTTAGAGTATCATACATCAAAAGTTCAGTGTGTGGAAGGTTTTGCAGTGGCTTTTTCGAGTCGACATAATACTGACGCTTGATTGTTGCACAGTTGGTCTGTCGCACCTTTGTTACATGAGAGTTTGAAGTGGGTTGTTCTACCATTTAGTCCTTAAACCTGGCTGTCTGGATAATTTCCCTGGCTGACGTGAATGCATAAACCCCAAACACGCGGCTGTCAAGTCGATGGAACCCATTTGGTGCGACTCAACGTTCGTCAACGAAATTATTTAAGAAAACCTGGCGTTGCCTTACCATACCAGCTTATGTGTTATCTGTAACACGTGGGAATTATTCGACTTAGTGATCTAAGAGCAAGGGAAACTATGCTAGTTTGATTAGTAAGCTCAGTCAAGATCCTTTGATGCTATTGCCGACATGTCACATATGAAATATATTAAGTTGACTATGAAAAGAACGTATAAATGACATTCAGAAAATAAACGCAAAATCTCCTTATAGTCAAGAACTTGGTGACCTTCTATTTTGTTATTTGTTTATAGTCACATTACTGAAAAGAAACGTAAAATGTTGTTATATGCATATAAACATTTAACGAAGGAAAACTTGCAAGCGTGAATAAAAGTCAGAAAATAATGATTCTGTAGAAAGAAAATAATGATTCTGTAGTCAACATCGTCATCCTGTGAAATGATCGTTTCCCAGAAACATTTGACTACTATGCGATTTTGACTATATCGAGTGTGATTATAACTCCCTTATAATCACACTTCTCTCCGTTATAATCACACTCTATATAGTCCAAATTGAAAATACAACTTGATGGTATAAAATAGAAAAACTCGACGAAACATGTGGTTATAATGAGATAACAAAAAGTTGATCGTTCCCCACGAAACATGTGACTACAATGCGATTACGGCTAGATTTGACATTTTAACTAAATGTATAAAAGGAAAAAACGGAGAAAAAATCTTTTGCTTAAAATTATTTTCGTTTGTTCCAAGAAAAGTCTTCTGAGCTACTTCTAACCTTAACTACATCGATTTGAAAACAATAACAAAGTATAAATACTGTGAATACCTTTCAATTGGATCTTTACTCTTTATGTTAACGGTTGTTTTTCTATGCTCTGTGACTATAAACCCCGCTTGGAGAAACTGAGGGACTCTTAGATCGAGGCAAGAGGTATAATAAGTAAGCAACCCCGTTTTTAACCAATTTGCCTGTCTGCTAGTCAAATGCCAGCGATGAAGCATAGCAGTAACTTCCACAGTATCTCCGTGTACAAATATACAAACTTACAATTTTCAACTCTCGCTGTAGTAACATATCGTTTGTATTCCCCTGGGCCTTATGTAAAAATTACTTCGCGTTGTTGTGCGTGCCTACATCTCCGCGAGGTGCACTTCTTAAATGGGTCTTGCACAAACCTGATACACAGATTGGATTCTTGATAACTGTTCCTCGACCGGTAAGGCGTCTTTACTGAAACTTCTAAGATATGGAAGGGCGGTAGCTTTTACGGGATACTTTGAATTAAGGACTCCTGTGAAGATAAGCGGTGAGAATCTTTCCCAACTGGTTAGGGGAGCCTTTAGGGGAGCCCCACGGTGGAGATGCCGTAAATAGGTTCTCCAAACTAGTTAGCGCCTGACCAGGTGAATCAACTGGAAACCGCCACCGGTGTTTTACATTGGGAGTTGTGGCGTTATTGATTAATCACCTCCCATGATTGTTCTCACAGGGTTCCCTCCTAGAATTTCACCTTTATATGCAGCCTCTGCAGTTGCCTCCTGGAGCGTACTGGAGAGCTCTTGAACTAGTCTAGATGAAGCACCGTGAGTGACTGAGAGAATTTCTCTCGCTGTTGTCAAGGCCTTCACAGCCTCCACGGAATTGCCCAGGAACCTGCCAGGAGTGCATCCTTCAGTATGGAGATATACGAAACCAAATAAATGTTGGCTTCCAAAGCAGTGCAGATGAAATTCAGAGTTACCATTCTAACTTGCCGAGGGAGAAATACTGAAGCCCAACGAGAGGAGAGTTCGATGTGTACGCTTCTGCAACCCGTGTGACAAAAGTCAGTAGCCGTTCGGTGGCAGTTTCTCAAAACATTCCGATCTTTCTGTGTAAAAAGAGAATCTTCAATATGAGATCCATGTTCTGACGTTCAATTATGAACCCCATAACTGATAGGGAGATCTACTGATTTTGAACTTACTTTCGTAAGCAGGCAGCGTCAAAAGGCAATACCTCCGCGCTGACGGCCAATCTTGCAGATACATGCATATCTGCAATTTAGGAACACAACTAGTAAAAACGGCTTCAAGTTGTACGCTACCAAAGGTTTATTGACAAAAACAGAAGCGAGAAGAGCCAACATTTATCTAGATGGACCTGAAAAACTTAAGAAACAAGTTAGAAACGAAGGCGAAAGTTAATGTCTAAAAACGTGATCATATACTAGTTTCGAGCAACGAAGAGTAGTGAACTACCTTCATTAACGCATCTCGTGTTCGCAAAAGCTGCACTGAATAGTTGTGAAAGAGAGTCTTCTGGATCGCTTCTGCTTCTTCAAAAAGTATTCGAGCACGAGGATTATCTGGTCTCGTTAAGAAGACGTGCAAGAAGCAAACTAAAATTGTACGTCACTTAATATGAGAACACGTACTGACGGGAAAGTGAGAGAACACTATCCGAACGTTGCAGCCAGGTATTCAGCTGGAACAGAAACGCACTACCCTACAGTCCCTGCGAGAACGAGTGTGTATACAGGACATCACAAGACCCTGTCAATAATTTCAGGATACTGCCAGATTTCATTGCTGAATTGGCTTCCTCCGATACTGTATTTGCTGCAGATGCAAAGCGCTTCAACTTGTCTTTGTCGAGATTCGAACCACAAGTTACACACTGGAAACTCGGTTCATCTGCAGAGTGAGACTGACTGGTCAGTGTTCACGTTCCAGATACAAGACGAATCCAGAAATGAGTCGGGCGATGGTGGAGGACTACTTCTTGCTCCAAACATGGTCCCCCAATCCGCACCATGGTTCCTACATCGTGTAAATTTTCCATCCTACAAAAGGTATGAACCCCGTCGTAAAATGGCTTTTACCTTTCTTTGATAGTACGGCACCGCCACATTGCTCATCAGAGCACTTATACCCCTCAAGGATGGCGTCCTCCAGTATTCCCTCTGTAGTTTCCTACACACCAATAACACGCTCACCTAGTAAACCTACGTGTAAGCTACGAATCGAGTGCGTCCATCCACGACTCTCACAAGTAATCTGCAAGCCTGATCCACAAGAACCTGGTTCAAGGACCCTGAACATTTCCTCAGAGGATCTAGTATAAGGTGCTTAGAATCAGATGAACTACAGGATTCAGAATCCTTTCTTCTAGTTCAGAATAGTTTGCAGTCATTTCTCAATCGCACAGAACAGGATAGGGTAAGAACCATTTTCCTGCAGCGCTCGCATTGACAAACGAAATAATACTGCTCTTTGAGAGCCTTCTGACGAGTTTTTGTGCTGCCGGCCAGCTCGACATAGCTAACTGTAACCTGAAGTACAGACAAAAAGACCACAATCCTCAGCTGAGGTCTGAAGTAAGCCTGGAGTAGCTAGAAAACTAGATGTTTAGGAGTTCAAATAAGGCTTTCTTCACCTACTGCGGCCTACTGGCACTAAATTCAAACAAGTTCGTAATGCTGCAGATGTAGAGTACTCTGTACATCAACATGCATGGAACCATTGTGGTGGGTATAAAACTTCCGGTAGATCCGGAAAGAGCTCGATAGTCATCAGACTTCACCTCTGCTCCACTTTCAATTTTCTGCAAGGCTCGCACATCGGCTCTCTTCCCATCGAACAAAAGCACTGAGTTTGGTGCGCAACTGCACATTGTGCCCCCATATTCATGTCAGAATTTCCATCTCTTCAAGAGAAGGTTGTATTTTATCAACTGAACGTTGCGTCCGCTCCATCCTTATCAGTGTACGATAGCATGTCCAGCCAGGGAGCGGGGTCTATGGTCGAAAGGCTACGGCATGCAGTCCTTAATGAGTACATCTTATCAGTGTAGGTTATCCGCAATTCATGAAAAAGAGAGGACATACGGTGTGAGGGATGTAATCTGCTCTAACTATCAATCTCCAGGATAACTCATCTAGCACGAGATCGAATGTAGGGCACGAGTTTGATATGCATGAGCGGAGTATCCACAAACCTGTGGTTGATGGTAGAAATAACCGGATACAGACCGGTACCAACTGGTCTGAACTCCTCATCACAAATGGTATGAGCATTGCACGCGATCTGCAATGTGATTGATTAGGATGTGCAACCAACCAAACAAATGAACAGAACAAAACTGGGTGTACGTGTCAATGCCTAATTCCGCCTTTTGTTGCACCCAGAAAATTAATAAACATGTATTTCCTGCTGAACTTAGCACCGGCATACTCACCCTGCAGAAAAGACGACAAGTATCTTTGAGATCCACCTCAAGAGGGCTTACGATTGCTTTTACCAGATTAGCCATTTGCGCATACAGCACCAAACGCTCCTCCTCTGTCTCAGAGTAGTCTGTGCAAAGTCAAGGATAACTTTGAACAGGAGAACTCAAATTCAACTACAAAGAACTAGACTACGCTTTTCAAAGTCTAAGGTTGCAGTCCAACTGAACGACAACACGAAGAGAAGAGGCGTTATGTATGGCAGATGAATAAGAAGGGTGAGATAGCAGGGACCAAACACAACTGCTGAAGTAGAAAACATACAATTTGTTGTCTTACAGTCCTGTAGCGAACCATATACGGAACGATATACGGAACCTTGACCGCGATACAGATGCCACCAAAAGCACATGACTTTTGTAACAGCTGACAAGGTGGTCAATGAGGATACGAGTTGGCAAAACTTCCACAATCTCAAAATTATCGCAAGCTGTTCTGGGTAGGACCTAGAGGATATATATGTTCGTACATGAGTATGGCAGGACGAATCAGACTACGCTCACACACTTGGAAGTAAACCGCAAAACCAGAGGGCCCAGTGAGTAGCAAAGGGAGGAGTGAATATGAGTTAACTTTGAACATCAAGTCAGCGAATGTCTCTATCCAAGGGGCGTACCAACGGAAATCTCCAGCGCGGAGCACATCGCCGGAGATGGTACTCTCTGGTATCTAATATGCAATGACTACCAACCTATGCGTGTATACGGTTTATAACGCAGAGAGGAAAATGAAATCTAAGGAGCACATTATATACGATTCGTTCGGGAGAATGGAAGCTCAGCTAAGCGTTATATATGAATCGTCCTTGACCTAACCTCATTATATATGTTGGTCCTTGAGTGTAGTTGTTCGATGCAGGCACAGTGCTTCAGACACTTAACCCGCAAAATGTAACCCGCAAAATAGGACCCAGTGAAAACACCGGGAGCGAATTATACAGAGAACTGGAGAGAAACAAGGAGAAGTGCACATCTGTCCATAAAATATTTGCTAGGAAGGTGGGAACCAACAAGCGAACAGAGGTAAACAATCCAGAAAAACAATAATCGATAATTTTCTGCACAAGGACCTTGAGGATACCGGAATACATGCAATTCAAGTGAAAGTGACGGTTGGAACGCAAGTGACTCCATTCAGGAAGCGACAGATGTAGGAATGGTTACATCACAAAGACTGTTAAGAGGTGCTTAAATCTGAACCGCTTCGACTTTAGTCTGGAAAATCCGTTTAAGAACTTCATTGACAACAATCTTGGAGCCTGATCCAGTCTGAGCTCTCCAGAGTTCGGGCGATAAAGTTTTGCTCGAAAGCTGATCAATATTACCTTACCCGAATAGCGCATACAATGGAAAAGACCATCCAATTCAAGAGTTAAAACATCTCAACACTGGGCGGTGTGTATGGCTCGCGATTGTATACACTTTTTGTGTTACAAAAATGTGAATTCGGCACTCAAGGAAATGAAAGTGCAAGTGCTCTCCAAAAGTTCCAATCTCATGCTGGAGAAGCCGGAAACTCACTTCACTTGCTTGAAGACATCTCTTGATGACGAGCCTAACCACCAAACGTAGTGACGGTGGTGGCAACTTTTGTTTCTCTTGATTGAGCTTCACCAGCATTTCGCATTCACTCTTATGCAGTTTCCACTCCTTTACCTACCAAGCAACAAAATGTAGGGCTTAATCACCTCCCAAAATAATTACTGTTACTGGTCGATATCAACGTTAACAATCTACTAAACGTGCCAGTGCACCGCATATCTTGGTTCGTTAGTGTACAGGCCCTGTGGGGCTTGTATTTGACCGTTCCTGTACAAAGCGTTTAAAACCTGACACTGATTCGTACGCTATACCTGGCAGGTACCGCAGCAATAGCGGACACTCTTGCAGGCAGAACATCTCTTCAAATTCGTTGAACACATCAAGCACGTATCGCAACGTTTGCTCTCGGACTCGGCATTTAGAACCGATGAGTAGGGATCTTGTTCTAATAGTATCTCGCCTGCAAGTAACATTGCAACTATCTTCTCAGCTTTAAGACGATACAGCAAAGCAATATACTTTGACCAAGTACGTTTTTCTCCACTGAAAAATAAAAACCACACAAACCCCATCGAGATGAAACAAGATTCAAGGGAGATCTAAACGCCATGTAAAACTTCTACAGCTAATTCTATAAACAGCCATCGTGCACTTAAAGTGCTTCAGAGCGCGAAGACACGCTGACCCGGACCAGGTCTAAAGACGCGATTAGCGACAAGGCAACGGCCCTTCGCTTCCACGACAGTAATCTTTAGCCCGCGGTCGAGTAAGTACTGCTCCAGCTCCATCATTACTGAAACAGCTATGAGTTCAAACTATGAACCAGCCGAACTCGCCAACGAGCCAAAATGATGCAGTGTTCAAATTCTGCAAAGCACACGCGCCCTCCTCACACTCGATCTTCGACCTTGCTCGAACAATAAGAGCTCCAAAATAGTAGCGGTGTACAGGGGGTCGAAATTGCTATGACTACTGACTTGCACAATCTTCGCGGATTACTGTAAAGTGATTATACACAGAAACCCGACTTCGCCACTCTTCTGCTTCTTCCCTCATCCCGACGTTGTCTCCTTCCAAGCGTTTGAACTTGTGTTTCCATGTCCAACGCTGACAGCAGCGGTTTGACATGCCAAGTAAGAACCTCAGCATTTCCACGTCACAGACCTGTCATCTTGCACCGCCGAATACGCGTAACGTCCCACAACTATCAGTCCTGCATCACTCCCGCTCTTCCGCACGGGTGTATGTTCTGGGTCTGCTCCTGCCGTCCCATTCGTCTCCGTCTAGCAGGAAAAGGCCTCCGCAGGAATGAATTAGCGTTCGGACGGATGCTCGTAGCACTCTCATATAACTCTAACGCAAGGGTGTCAAAGTTTAGAAGAAAGATTCTTCAACGGCTGAGAGATAACTGGACGTAAAATTGTCATCGGTAAGTTTGTATATAACCGCGATTCATTCTAAATCGCACCTGAGATTGAACATCAAGATTTTACCATTGATTATTTTTTCGTTTCTACATTCAAGATAAGTATTCAGAGTAGCAGAGAATTCATTGCAAAAAGAATCAGAAAATACCAATGAATAGCCGTTAAGAAAAGTCCCACGGCGTTTTCTTGCGGGTACCTCAAGGAGGTACCCGCAGGAAACACTGGCTGCAGTCTTGCCTAATCCGTAACTCACGCCCGCGGCTCCTACATATTTCAGAGATTCTTTAACTTTGACACCCCTAATACGGGGTGTCAAAGAAAATAACCTTTGATAGAGATTCTTTGTCCGCTGGGTGTACTTACGATTTCGGCCGTAAAGTCGCGATATTTTCTTGCGTGCATCTCCGAAGGTGCTTGCAGGAAATGCTCACGAGAATTTACTTATTCGTTTATGAGTAGTTTCATCCGTGAGTGATGGAAGTAATACAATGAGTAGCATACTGCTATTTAAATTCGCACAGCAGTTGCGTGAAAGCACATATCGACTTAGATTAAGCTCATTCAATATGTAATTTTTTATATATTCACGCATCATGATCATAACTGTTTTCACTTTTTGCACAATGGGATCCATTGAATCATTTTCAAAGATAATTTTACCTTTTATATATCTGAAGTGACTTTTATATATACTATGAAGTATGAATAGTTAGATTCTAATTAACTTCTTTTCTACAATGAAATACGTTCCACGTCTTTTTAGAAACATTGTACCACAAAACTAGAGGAAAAACTTTTCGGATCATAAACTGAGAAGGACTTTCAGTTATGCTTGAACTGAATTTCTTGAATCAGATAAAGCTCACTCCATCAAAATATACAATCAACTTTATTCGATTTTTACTATATGGATATTTGAATCTTCTCCTTCTTGTTAATGTAAAGTCATCAGTGTCTAGCCTTTGTCTAGCATGTGTCAGACCAGACTACTGCTATTTAAGTACACGCAAAAAAAACTGAAATATTTTCTTTAGTTGTCGCCCAGTTCACCTTTCTATTCCCTAAACATTCGTGCAGTGAAATAATTATTTAATTTACCAGCGAACTTAAATAGCAGTATGGTATTCAAATTATGAAGGGTGAGTGTCAGAGACACAAAATAATTAACAGAAAAATTGTTATGTCTCCTCAAAATTTTACATCTATATGAACTGCTATCTTAGACAAAGTTATCATATCATATTTTACAGCTTTTCTTGCGTCTGTCATAGAGAAAACTTTGATGTTTAACTTTTACATTCTCTAATAAGACATGTAAAAGCTCTAATCTTTCTGCAATATTCTGCGAGTGTTACGAGTACGACCTCTTGGCTGCAGACGTTTCCTACGAGCTTATGGAGGTGCTTGTATAGAACGCTCGCGACATCTCTAATTATTTGTGTTTGGAATATGAACGTAACTCAGTGCAAGATAATAGTGTAGGATTACAAATATAATGATAGACGATTCACGACTATGTACAAAGATGTTATTGAAAAAACTATGTTTGTTTCGCTTGTGGACATTAAAGAATTTTCTCTCTTAGCTTTGACACGTCTTAATAAATGTAACATAATGAATAGCAAATGGATGGAAAGATCCTATCAAACCATACAAGGGAAAGAAAGACCCGAAAAACCAAGCAACCAACACCATGAAGGGAGGAAGAATATTAGGACTAAGTCCTACTATCTATAGTTATAAAGTTGTCTATCATTCATAAAATATCACAAGTCGGTAAATCAAAACTCTTGCACACAACGAGTGCACAAGAAGTAGCATCGTCTATTGCAATCACTCTCATGTAGACCACGCCTGCTAAAGCTCTTTGTAGAGCAATGGACACATGTTGTCTAAACACGTAGCGCAAAAAGAAAAAGAAAAAAGTATCATTTAACGTCTCTCATGGTAAGCTCTGGCACAATCTTGAATAAAACATCGAACTTCGAGACTGAGGATCCATATATCTCCAAGCTAGATGTCTCTCCTGCATATCTCTATATTTGGTCACCTTCGCTATTGTCGTCACGCTTGTAGTCCATTCTCAGAGACGAGTGATCACCTCGTGTCAGATCCGTTACAATCACATCTACCTTTGAGATATGATCATCTCTTCTCATGCACATATGAACTATCATTAACTCTCTTGTTTGAAGCACATGTCATCGCTACCTCTATGTCATGTAATCGCTTTCCCGTGCTATAGCAAACACAACATCCTTGATGACATCATGGGGAGCTATTCGCTCTTCACCACAAGGTATCGACTCGAACTGTCGAGCGAGAGACCACACTCGCATGCGGACAATATCAAAGCAACAAGCTGGACCAAGCCTAGGCGGAACCTCATCGTTGTAGAGAAGATAGTCAGTGTAAGTCAAAACGCTATAATGCAAGGTCGAGCTAGGAGCTAGGAGCTTGCGTCTTTGTTCGATCAATAACTCGATTCGAGCTCTAGTATCTCATGAGATTGAAGAATAAACTAAGAACGCATGCTGGAAGTGGTGCCCCGTCAAAGAGGATTGTAGATTACAATATCCATCGGTAGCTAAAGTATCAAATCAGAGATGTGTCTCGCGTGTCTCAAGAGTTAAACTATCTCTTATCTCACGAAGACACATGCTGTAGTGGGTAAAAACCATCCTCCATCTCCATCACATAGCTCTCTAGAATATGCATATCTTGCACGAGAAAATGACAATGATGTTGAGAAGACTCAACTACATAAAAATATTATCTTAGCAATCTCTTTCATATATAGCAAGCCCATCCCATCACATGATATCGGTAACAATGTATGTCTATCTAGGAGAGACCTTGTCATATCCTCAAAGGTCCTTGATCCTAGGATGTCGCAAAAGACCTTTGTGATCCTCCTATCAAACTCTGTAAGACGCGAGATGAAAATAAGAGATGGAGGTATAGTGTGAAGTGAATATTTCAAACGACGTGCTATGGAAGATGAAAATATACCAAATGTAACATGGATGTCCTCTAACATAAGTTGTCAATGCAAAACATCCTCCGTCAAAGCAACATCTAAGAATCAAAGCAACTAAGGCGATGACCAAGAGAGTTATGTATGAGCTAAGACATAGAGATGTCCACCCAAAGGGTCTCCTTGATGAGTACTTGTAATGGAGTTGATGACTATATCCACCTCTATAAAAATTCCTTGCTGATAATAGAGAGAAGAGAAAGAATAATAGATCACACGAAGAGAACGAGACTCGTCAGAGCTCCCTATACATGTCATCAACTCCTTAAAGATAGAACCGCGAGAAATATTATTAAAAATAATTTCCACGTCCACTTGTAAGACAATCCAATCAAGATGGATGTCCAAGAGAACCTCAATGCCGAAAGATATAGACTCGCAAACTCACAACGTCTCAACATCTCAACTCCAAATTGATACTGACAAAAGTGGTATTGAAAAGTATCTCGAAATTGAAGAACAATGATACGACTAATAAGTCGTAAGAGGATCTCGCTAATGAATATCAGTCAAATATTCTTTCCATCTTTCATCATGACAGATGGAAAGAAGATAGATGTGGAGATGCACACAAGACCTATACAAACACATATCTATCGGGACATAATGACTCCTCATGAACTCCTACATCCAATGAAAAGTGAAGAAAATGCAACAAAATGATAGTCCCTTAGAGACATGTCACTGACAAAAGATGTAATGCTCTAGCAACTCTACTAT
Organism: Asterella californica; assembly: GCA_036924285.1. Taxonomy (NCBI): domain Eukaryota; kingdom Viridiplantae; phylum Streptophyta; class Marchantiopsida; order Marchantiales; family Aytoniaceae; genus Asterella; species Asterella californica. Next base: position 7,545,343 of record JAYKYS010000003.1, read on the forward strand.
ACTCTCCAACCTGACCTAACATCTTACAACGTCGTGTCTGAGTCAAATATAAGACGTCGCGTGTAGAGGTAGACTCACTCCTACCTTCCGTAGCACGTGACTCCTCTTGTAGAGTTGTCCAGTCGCCAACACGGAATCTTGAACACGGCTTGTCACCTCTTGATGTCCCAATCCACACCTCGAGTATAATGAAGACACCAACGAGATAGTAAGAGGAACAATAATCACACCGTCTCGTTCTTGGAAATAAGACGAGACGATGTTTTGTGCTAGCATGTCAAGAGATAGATGGAATGCTTGTCTCACCTCATCATGGAGAGCACGGGGTAACTAGTGAAACAAGCACGAACAAGAGAAACTCGTCTCAAACAATCTCATAATATGGACTTTCAACACTCTCAAGACTTAGGTGAAACTTCAGGAAGAAGGACCAACGGTGTCGTAATGACCACATGTGTAAACCTCCACTCTTGGCTAACCTAGACATCCCATGCTAATCTCTTGTGCATCTTTCTCACATGAGACATTATCCCTTGCAAACTAATCGCGCACCTGACATGGTGTGTCTCAATCGATCTCGATCTAAGAGAGAAAGAGTACTCATAGTTAAAAAATGACCGATATTCAATCAAAAGATACTCGTAATAAAAACATCTCAAATATATACTCTCAAATATAGAATCTTAATCCTCAATAGATAAAAAGTACATTAAAAATAGAAAGAAAATACTCTCATTTTTGAGAGATTTTTAAAAGATTTTTATTTTTGAGAGATTTTTAAATAAAATCTCTCAAAAATCCTAAAGAAAATACTATATAACCTACAAGTATTTAATACTCATTCATTTCACCACATAATATAAAAATTATAGAATAAAAGCAGAAAAAACAACGAACATACGCAATTATATAAAAAATATCCACTAACCCACCCCAAAACACTCTATCCTTCTAACTCTTTACTCTCTCTCCCTTCCCTCTTGCACCGAACAACATCACTCTTTCCTCCACATCTCTAAAAAATGCTATTACTCTAATAAGAGGTGTCAATCATTGAATCCTTTCAAATGATTTTGGACTCGCAGGAAGGAACGACTTCAGCTGGACCTTGACGAGAATTTCTTGCAAGCATCTCCGAAGGTGTCATAGAAAAACACTACGATTATCTTCTTTGTGAATTCTCACTCGTTTCACTCGTTTGTTTTTGCATATAGATCACTATTCGTCGGATTGATGATTGTAGGTGACAAAAATAAAAATAATCAATGAAGACATTCTACTGATAATTCAGAAGAGCGAACCAAAATGGATCATGTTAAGTGAAAAGCTAATCGTCTAAACGTTCCGATGTTTTGTCTTTCAGTTGTCTAAGATAATTTCTACTTACCATTGACACTTCCAATAGAGGTGTCAAAGTTAGAACCTTATTGAAAGATTCTTGACATTCGAGAGAAAGTTATGACTTCGGTTAAATCTTTACGCATGTTTATTGTGAAGATCTTATGAGGTGCCCGCATAAAAATACCACGAGTTTTTTATTATTGAGTTCTTATCCATTTTGTCCATTTGTTTGCAGTAGAGAAACTTACTCTTTGTAATCATGATTACATATTATAGTGGCTAAAAATAATTAATAAATAGTTTGTATTATTAGTTCATCCATACGACTTAACTGAACTGTGGTTCAATAGAAAGATAGTCGTTCACAATTTTGGGTCTTTTTCTTGAGCTTATGGATTTTGACCTATTTCTCTTTCTCTCTAGTTTTGTGCTCTATTGAAAGCAATATATTTTATGGTATAGAGTTTCATCTTTCTTTGTTCACATTATCTATGTTATATTCTTATTATGATTTCATTTTTATATATTTTTTCTTTTAGTAAACTTCTCCTGAGATTATTACAATTGAAGAAGGCATCACCATCTATCGTAAAGTCTTATTCTTTTCATTTATGATTAAAGAAAGGACACACATATTGGAAAAAATGTAAGTATAGATTTTTATTTTCTTCTAGTTGTTAAATGAACAAGGTATTAAAATGAGATAATTTGCTGCACTCATTACCACTCATCAAACTATGATATTGATCATGTATTATTCATATTGTTTATGTTCATTCAAAAATCAGAGCTTCTGCATACTATCGTGACAACATCATTAGAGTTTTGGATGATATCAAAACAATACACATGGTGGGACGTGATTCATAAATAATTATGACATATAGATATTGATTTTCTATATACTCGTATGAGAAAATTATATACATTGAAATTTTACGAAATGAATAGACGAATAAGAACTTTTCTTGTCTAATATCAATGAATATGATGTAGCAAGAAAAAAAATGAACTAACCAAATGTGGTGATCTAATGCTTTGCATATAATGCTCAATTAAAGACTCCTAGTGATATGTATTATAAATGAGTAAAAGGATAAAGTCTTTACCATATCTATCCTTCAAAGGACATTTGACTGTCTTTTATGAGTAACCACAGTGTACCCGCATCAGATTCACACAACAGCACCTTCTTTTGTAGCACCTCCAATCGAGAGCATGAAGGTTTGAACCTTATATCTTTCGCTTAGAGGTCTGGAACTCAACCAAAATTTTTATTATATACGAGAATTGACTATAATGAAATATACAATAATGATCATTGATATTCTTACAATAGAAATAATTATATTCATATATCTATGTAGAACAAATCTCATTGGGAGTAGACAAATTATGAGCAATTCTGCACAAATTTGTGAAATCTTACAAACAATAAGTGTAATCGATGATTCTAGTACAAAATTAAGACACAAACCACCACAAACATATCTTCCATAACACTATATGAATCATCACTTTGATTACATGTAACAATGAGTATGTGATTCCGATCTAAAATTTTCATACTTATGTTAAATTATGTCTCGTGCAGCCTCTCTTACGCTAATTCAATCTCAAGTTTAGCTCTACTCATGATGTTACAATTTGGACAATCAAATATATATTAGTTGATGAAAACAATATATATTTTTGATGAGTTAACAAACGTTACGAGTGTGAATGAACTTGGTTATGATTATGTTCTCTCTTGATTGATTTTCTCAATCTTATATCTTTGAACGAAGTTATCAAATCTATTCTTGAGTGTTATGTATTCAAATGATAAATTGTTCTCTTGATTGAAACGAGTAGTCAATACTTGTCATTGGTCTAGAATCACATTGCTTTGATTCTAGTTCAAACAAATAAATAAATTCTCATGTTCATATATTTCATTAAACTTTTATTTAAAAGTAGAGTTAAGTTGTATCTGAACCATCTATTAGATTATAGATTACTCGATCTTTCATTTCAATATAAACACCATTCAACAGTCTATTACGAGGAAAGATTGACATATAAAATGATAAAACATTAGAAAATAATCAAACTGTCATATACTAGTGTAAGTCAATTTATGACACTGACACGTAAATCACATCCTCTCATGTGAATCGAGGTTATGTCTTCATCGAAGTCATTAGATAATAGTTCGTGAAAGTAGTTGAATATCATAATGTCTAGCGTGCAACATACCTCGAGAGTTTATCATCATATAAAGCTCTTTGAATATTTTACTTTTAGACAAATTTGTCATATCTTCTGCATCTATTCATAGTAATTCTCATGAATTTAGTTGTGTGTATATTTTATCATGATTATATTTTGTCAATCTTGTACGTTCATATAAGATTATTAATTTTATTTCTGAATGATATACTCTCCATTTTTGTGAACTTGTATTTCTTAATTATAATGTAAAAGTATTATTAATTTTATTTTTAATAATTATTAAGAAATCTGTGTTCATATTTTCATTAAAAATTTGCATTTTATTTTTCAAATTATTTGCTTTGGGCAGCCTTATGCCTCATCTATAATTCTTGGCATAAATCCTTGGGAATATATTTCTCAACTTATATATATATATATACAATCTATATTTCTTTAAACATCTCCTCTCTTCTTCATAAAAGGATAAAGATTGATTTTTACAAATTGATTTGTTTTCTATTTGTAATGAATGTCACAAGAAATCATGTTCAAGGCTTTGAATATAAATTGTATGTAAATATTTTAACATTAAAGTGAATTTAGAATAAAAAAGTGTTATATATTTGTTTTTCGATGTGTTGTTTTGATGAAATCTATAATATTTGACCATTTATTCTAATATTTTTTTCTATTTTTGTTAGGTCCTTGATGTAAAAAAACGACAAGCATCATAACACCATCAATTAAATTTGAAAAGTTCAATTTCTATCAAAATATCAAAGAATGCTATAAAACTGTATCATGAAGTGAATAGAAACAAAATTTAATACAAGATTTTTGTAAAGAATTTTATATCTATTTTTTTGATGCAAAATATGTCATTATAGACCATCATTAAGTATGTACATTTAGATTCAAAATCAACAGGATTGTGACTTGATCTCTAAATACGAGAATAAAAAATGAATATTCTCGTATTTTCAAGACTTGACACAAATTGAGTTTCAACTTTTCATAAAATATTTATTGAACTATTTTTAATTTATGGTCCATGTTCTTCTTGTTCTTCTTACCAATAGCATTCAAACGTGTGACACAAAAGAGAAAATTTGAGATTTCATGAATCTAAATATAATACGTCAAGATAAAAAGCAAATGTATGTCAACTTTTTGTTCTCACGTATGTATTTGGACACGTCATGTGATATGATATTTGTCGAGCTCTGTTCCCAAGCGACTTGACATACAACTCAACACTAGAAATGAAGATTATGAACATGTTAGAAGTATAAAACGAGTACTGATACATTTTTAGTTATCCATTTTTCTAATCGCGTTTATAAATTATTCAAAATATTTTGTTTCATTTTTTTTTTTAGTGTTTATTATTTCTTTGATATGAATATGTCGTCTTTATATCTTGAAAATTTATGTAAATGAGTATAATTGTCTTCATAATGGATAAAAGTAAGTACAAAAGGATATCACCTGATCTCAAAAATTACTTTCATTATTAGGAAATAAATTTATTAATATATATATATGAAATTTATGATTAATATGTTCATAATTTGATATTTTTTATAAAAATATAATTTATAGTTTTAACATAACAACTAATAGGTAATATGAAAGTCAACTTTTTTATTTCTATTCTAGGTGTATTCTGCATATTCGATACATGCATTAATTGATGATATATTTCACAAAAATCTTTTTGCATATTTACATATAAACAATGATTAAAATTCTTATATCTACAAAAAGATTCACCACTAGTTGTTAATATGTTTTTCAAAATTAATGAACAAATAGATCGTTATCTATTACATATTATAGTGTGAAATCAAAAAATGTACCTGATCACATCCAATATTTTATTTTCTATTTTACCACACTTTTTATTTTCTCGTGCATTCATGACTCACTATTCAATCGATTTAGAGCCCAATTGCATATAGTCTTATATCGACTAATTTTGTTCCTTGATGATAAACTTATCATCAGACATGTAAGTTTATTGATTTTCATTAAGCTTGAATAGAAAATATTTTTAAATTAGTCGATTTGTAAAATGCCCTCTTGGATCTGATATCAACACTTATCAACTTTATTTGCTCAAGTGGATGCGTGTGTTATGTGATTGTTAATGTGAAAATGCACAACGTCACATATATTTATTTCTATATGTCTTTTTACTCCTAAAACGTTTGAAAAGTCAAATGCAAGAGTTTTTTCGTTTCAGCAAAAAACATAGACCGTGTTATGACTCGTAACAACTGTCTCATGTTTGTAGGATAAAAATTTTATATGTTATCGAGTCAACTAATTGGCTTCACTTTCTAAAAAAATGTTTAACCATTGATAAATTACAACCGTAACAACTTCTCAAATTACATTTAAAATTTTGTGTGTATGTTTGTGTGTGTTAATCAATTACTAAATTGTGTAGTGCGCGAGTCATGAACATGTTGTCTTTGATTTGCGTGAAAAAAAATCACTTATGAGGTTTGAACCTTATACCTCGATTGTACAAAATGAACTCTATTATCATTACATCGTAGTTTTGACATTTAGTAATGAATAAACCATGTACACATTCTCTACGACATATCATCAAAGTATAGTGTATGCATCTTTTTTCAACACCAAATGTCAGTCACTCACGAAATATTGAGTTTTTACTTACACTGTAGCAGTCAAGCAACAAAATCATTTTTTGCTTGTCTCCCATCAAACTACATGCTTCCCAAGTCTTCATCTAGTAATGTTTACATATTCAAATATTATAATTACTCCAATTATTTATTATGTACATAAGTGTTATTTTTGTCTTGAGATTATTGAAACAACTTGATTTTTGTCATGTTTTGATAAATGATTAATATATATTATGATGAAAATACATTGAAATGAGAATAATTCACGTACAGTTGAAAGTTGTCACACATACAATGAATTGACGTTTATCATTTCGACATGAGATTACAACTCTCTGTTTCTTCTCAACGCAAATGTCCATTATAATCCACGAGAAGCAAATGAATCTTAGTTTAATGCATGCTCATTACCAAACTTGTGGGTATATTGTGAGATATCATGAAATAACCCAAATGCGTACTCAACATTTCTCTTTGGCTTTCAAAGTCTCGAGGTAACTTTTGCTCTACTATACATCTAAAATTTTAATTTTATTTCATCATAACCTAACATCGAATATATGATATCCAAATAATAAATGTATCTCCTCTCCAAGTAACACTTCAGGTTTGTGTATCATCAAGAACCTTCTAAGCGTGTTGGTAATCGTTACAGAATTAAATACAAGATCTTCCTATCTTGATGTTTTGCACTGAACTACATATTATTTTTCAAGTTATGTACATGAACTTTATAAACAAGGTTCAAATGCTCGTAATCTCTTGAGACCTCTTTCCAGTTAACGACTGTTTGTATTCGAACGTTGTCTTTCTTGTTCTAACATCTTGATATATTTCAACACCTTGTTTGAGGTCCGTTCATATATGACCATCTTCGAACCATTGATTCATTTAATGCCAAGAAAAGATTATTGACTCTTGCTTTGTTTGATTTCTTATTCAAAAAAATAATTATCTTCTTATATGAATATATATTCATCTTAAATGCATCATAAATTTTCTTCCATCTTTTAACATCTTCGAACCAATTTGTGTGTTTCAAAGACTTTCTATTGTCTATTGCAATAACAATCAAATCTACAACTTCGATTTTATTCTTACGTTCCAAGGTCATTAATAGATCAAATCACGGTCGAGATGGTATTTTTATTTGTCTATTGCAATCTGAGAGTTGACACAATGTACAGTCTCTTCCATTGTGGATTATATTTCACCGTTGAGAAATTTTTTATATTCTCCACTTGTACGAGCAATATGTTTTTTTCCTAGAGATACTAGGCCAACCAAACCGCTCCATCTCTCTGTTCAATTCTTTAGTCTCATCTTTGACTAAAATTCAATTTTTTACTTGCACAACCAAGATGGTGGTCAAAGCTCTAAGTAGACCATACAATATGTACATATTTCTCTTTAATAGTTTCATCTTGACAATTCGTCACACAAACTCTCTTCAGTTACACTCAAAACTTTGTCTTGTTAAGACAAATAATCTCTCAAGAACCAAAATGCCACATGCACAAAAAACATAAAGTTTGAATTTTTGACTACAACACAATTCTTCGGAGATGATCTATTACTGCATTTTTTCTTCCCATGTATCACACAAGAGTTTGGAGAAGCACCACATAGTTTCTTATGCACGGTTTGAAGTGGTACTAAGATATATAAGATTAATCTTTACCAAGCTTTTATCACGATAACAAAGCTCACTTGAACTTTCAATGAGTCTTTTCAATGATTCTCGATATATTTTGAGTATCACATGTATGACAACTGAACATTAAACAGTTTCACATAGTATCTTGTTCATGGACACTTTGTCACGATGGGTGGTAACTAGCTGCACTCTCGACAATCGCTCAAAGGTATAGTCAAGAGTGTACATAAATTATAGATATGATCGAATAGAGAAGAAAATAAAAGATCATGGTCAATTATATATCAAAACAAATTCTAAAATCTAAAATTTTGTCCGTTAGTCTTGCAAAGGAGGTAGGATCTGTTTCAGCATTTTAATTTACTCTCATCTTTTCTAGCGTGGTTGCAAAAGAAAGTGTGCGACGATGACCGATTACAGAAATGCTACAACGAGTGAACTGCACAATAAGGTTGATTACTAAACGAGAGTGGTGCAGAAGTGTCTAACAAGAGTGGCCTCATAGTTGCATGCCAAGAGGGCACATCAATATTTCCATGTAGCAGCCATATGTCATCTACAGTGACATAAAGTAAGTCTCACGACGTCCTACAATTATAGATTTCGCTCTTCTGAAGTTTGTCTTGCAGATCTGCTCCGATCTTCTTCCTTCCGTCATCTTTGTCTCCGTAGGACGAAAATGCTCTACAGGCTAATGAATTGCTGTTTTTGTGTCATTGCGAGAGAAAGTGCACGACGATAGCGGATTACGAGATGTCGTGACGTTGGAACTGCACAGTAAAGTAAGTAGGATTCTTGAATGGGAGTGGTGCAGAAGGTGATGAAGTCGATGTCGTTCATCTCGAAACAACCAACGAGGTAAATAAAAGATAAGGTTTACATATACAAAGAGACAAAGAGAGAGATAGAGTGCGGGAGGGCAAGGAGAGATTGGACAGGGATTGCATTTTGAGAGGGTGGAGTGTGGTAAAGTGGGGTGGGGTTTATATAATATATATATTTCTCTTCGTCTTTTGTTTTTCTTTCTTTTGGTTCTAGAATTGGTATATTATGTGAAGAAATGAGAGAATTAAATTTTTTTGGATTTTGTTTTAGGTTTTAAGGTTCCACAATCTTTTGTTTAAGATTTTTGAGAGATTTATGAGAGACTTCTTGCTACATTTAGAGTGTTTTTATTTCTACATATCAAGATTATTTTTTTAGTGGGTTTTTTTGATGTTTTATTACAAGTATCGTTTGGTTAGCTATGAGTATTCTCTCTCTCATGAGATTGAGATTGATTCGAGATAAATATGCACGGTGTGCAATCAGTTATATTTATCTCGCAAGGGGTAAAATCTCATGTGAAAAAGATGCATAAGAGTTATGATAAGACCACATGTGATGCCCAGGTTAACCGAGAGCGGAGGTCTACACGTGCACCGTTAGTCCTTCTTCTTGAAGTTCTTCTTGAGTCGTGATAATAGTTGAAAGTTCATTCTGACACTATTATGAGATTGTACGAGACGAGTTCTTTTTGTTTGCGTTTGTTCCATCGGTTACACCGTGCTCTTCATGACGAGGTGAGACAAGCATGTTCTCTACCTCCCGACATGTTGACACGGAACACCAAGAACGAAACTTCATGATTATTATTTTTCTTATTTTCTCGTTGGTACCTCCGTTATACTCGAGGTGGTAGAGAGAGACATCAGGAGGTGACGACCCGTCTTTGGAGATTTCCGTGCAGGTGATTGGACGGTTTTATATGAGGAATTAGTACGTGCGATACGAGGTAGGAGTGAGTATGCCTCTACTTGTGATGTCTCATCTTTCGTCCGCATTCAACGTGGTAGGATGTTAGGTCAGGTTGGAGAGTATAGTAGAGCTGCTAGAGCATCACATCTTTTGTCAGTGGTATGTCCTACTGAAGAGACGATCGCTTCGTTACGTCTTTTCATCTTTATCTCGTGACTTCTCACCACTGAGGTTCAAGATTATCATCTTGAGACGCTAGTATGTTTCGATAGATCCTTGTTTGCCCAAGCCGTGTGTACGGCTCCATGTCTATCTTCTGGAGGTCTATCTGAGATAATCTACGAACACATACCAAATTGTTTTCAAACAGACGACCTCTCTAGTGGTTTCACAGAGCTTTTTCAAGTAGCAGCAGTAGTAGCTCAAGGACATATTCCTCATTCTATAGCTCAAGTACTAAGGACAACTAGACTTTTGACCATGACGAATGAAGGTGGAGAGATTAAATTTATAGCCATCGGCAAGGATTCTCTTACGACTTATTAGTCGTACTATTGTTCTTCAACTTCGAGATAATTTTCAAAATCATCTTTGTTGACATCAGTTTGGAGTTGTGACGCTTGGAGGTTGTGAGTGTGTGTCATTCGGCATTGGAGCTCTCTTGGACATCCATCCCAATTGGGTCGTCTTACAAATGGACGTGAAAGATATTTTTAATAGCATTTCTTGCGCTTGCATCTTTAAGGAGCTCATGGATGACGGTGGATCTCTAGCAAGTCTCGTTCCTTTTGTATGTTCGTTCTATGATTCTTCCACCCTTCTTTATTACCAGCATGGTCATTCGATAGAAAAGATTATAATCATCAAGTCCGCTACAGGTACTCGTCAAGGAGATCTTTTGGATGGGCCTCTCTTTGTTTTAGCTCACTATAGAGCTCTCTTGGTCACCGTCTTGGCTGCTTCAAGTTGTATTTTTCCATCTCTAGCTGATGACATGAAAGGTTTAGCTGAGGGTTTGAGTTAGATGGTCAAATGGTTTGAGTTTGAGTCAGATGGTTGAGTTGAGGGTTTGAATTTTGGTCAGATGGTTTGAGTCAGATGGTTATTCAATCTATCTGGCACGATGGAATGACAACAGAGCCAAGGTGTTGAGCCCTAGATGGAATGACAGCAGAGCCAAGGCGTTGAGCCTCTCCATGAGCATGAGCTCCTGCTATCATGAGCGTTTTGACTCGCATCGACTATCTTCTCTACAACGATGAGGTTCCGCTTAGACTTGGTCCAGTTGTTGTTTCGGTATTGTCCACCTGCGAGTGCGGTGTCTTGTTCGACATGGAGAGCGAATAACCACCCATTATGTCATCAAGAACGTTGTGTGTGTCTTAATACGAGAGAGCGGTTTTATGAGGTGGAGAGAGCGGTGATATGCCCTTCAGACGAGAGGATCAACGAGAGCTGACATGTACATGATGAGAGAGGATCAAGTCTCAGTGACAGATGTGGTTGTCATGCTCTGACACGGGACTTAGTGGCGACACATGTGATCATCCGTCCCTTAGGATGGGCTGTAGGCGTAGCGGCAGGAGCGAAAGTGACCAAATATAAGAGTATGCAAGTGAGACATCGCTTCATCCCCTTAGCCTTGGAGATGTACGGATCGACAACTTTGGAGTTCGATCTCTTCTTTTGAGATTGTGTTAGAGCCTACCATGAGAGACATCAAGGGTACCATTTTTTTTTTCTTTGTGCACTATGTATATAAAAGAATTGTGATAAAATAGCACAGCTCTGGTATATTAGCATAAATCAAACCCCTATACCCCTCCTGCAATGTATTTATAGGCTAAATTAAATTCAATGATTAAGTCTCAGTCTAAATGTGTGTAATTAAAACATTTCGGAACAACAATAGGTTGTTATTGTCTTGGTCACGGAAGGGTATTTTTCCGCTGAGTGTTGAGGTGTTCTAAATAATAACAACATTAGATTGTTATTTTACTTTGCAAATTTGTTTTCTGCCGCTCGCGCGGAACGGAACAGAAATTCTGAATAAAATTCTATGTTTAAGCCTGGATTGACACACGAGCGAGGTTTACAAGCGCGAGATGTAAATAATGACACGTCGGTATTTAATTTCACTTTCAAGATTTGAGCATTTCCGAGCAAACGAGCCGCACTATATTTTGCACGTGCGAAATCGTCTTCAGAATTGGACATTTTTGAGGAAAAGAGCTGATTTTATTTTCGCATGTGTGAAATTGTAAATAACAACTTGCTGTTGTTTAGACCACGTCACCAGAATACTTGCAATTCGAGTACCAACTTGTTGCGGAAAGATAATTTTTGTCACAATTTAGGCTTGGATGCCATGTGGACACATGCACGAGCTCCCACTCATTATCTAATATTCTATTGACACGTGGCAGGTGTCCGCCACTAATCCAAACTTGAAATGGACAAAATTCAAGCAAGCAATAGCACCTTGATTGTCATTCCATCTACGGCTCAACACCTTGGCTCTGCTGTCATTTCATCGTGCGCGATAGATCGATTATGGAGAGCTATGTGATAGAGGTGGAAGATGATTCTTATCCACTACAGATTTGTCTCCGTGAGGCAAGAGATAGTTTGACTCTTGAGGAACATGAAACACACTTTCGATTCGATACTCTAGCTACCGGTGGATCTCGCGGACTACAGTCCTCTCTGACGAGACACCATTTCCAACATGTTCTCCATGCGCTCTTAATGGATCTTTTCATCTCACGAGATATTAGAGCTCGACTTCACTCTTGTTCGGACAAGGAAGCAAGCTCTTGGCTCATAGCTCGACCTTGCATTAGAGCGTTTTGACTCACACTGACTAGAGCCAAGGTGTTGAGCTCTCTCCATGAGCGTGAGCTCTTGCTACTATGAGCGTTTTGATTCGCATGAACTATCTTTTCTACAACGATGAGGTTCCGTCTAGGCTTGGTCCAGCTTGTCGTTTCGGCATTATCCGTCTACGAGTGTGGTGTTTTGTTCGACATCACAAGTCGACATCTTGCTCGCTGTCTTCACGGTGTCGTGTGACGTACTTTCTTATCTAAAAATACACCGGGTATCTTACTGTGGAGAGTACGTGATGCTCTCTGTAACTCAGAACCAGCGACCATCCAACCTCTTTCTGATATCTAAGTATGCTTTGAACTTAACCCGCTGCGATATCTTCACATCCTCTCGACAAATCTCTCTCTCACTTAACTAAAGATAGAACCGAGATAACAAACATGGGCAACCTGTTCCTGCCATCACCGCAAGTACTCTTGGGTCTGTTGGTTATCATTCCAATCTCACCACAAGAGAAATACCAACACTCTTAACCGAAAAGAAACTAAGCGCAACGTCCACACACAAATCCAAACCAAATCAATTGGGCGTACAAGCAAACATGCGAGTATGGAGAGAATCCAAACACAGACAATATTGTCAACAACTCTCCATACTCATGATCAAGTGCTCTGAAGCACTTGTAAAACCTCCAGATCTATCTGTTCTTCAAAGAATCTTAAATCTTTCGTCTTTCGGAGCAAGAACCTCTCAACTTCACCTCACTGTCACTCCTCAATCACAGCTCAAAATGAGATGAAATCAAGATCAATAGGTAGCATGTAGAATAATCTCTCTATTAAGATATTACATGCAGAGAGATCATCTCTGAGTTGGCATATATGCTCTTCCAAAGTTCGCTGATTTCATAACATTCATGATACTATTTCGACAGAACTTTGCTGTTCGATTCCTCACAAACCACTCCACCAAAACGGCTCAAACTTCTCAAGAAGCTAATGTGTCATCATCACTACCATTCTGTAAAATTCATCAGCAGATCCTCAACCAAACTCTCGGAATGATCCAAGCCTTACTGTCAATGACACAAGATGATATGCAAACCTTTGTGCAGAAAAATAATGATACTCAATCCAATATCCAATAATCCAAATGGTCTGAAATTTCACAGGTAGGTAGTTGGTTGTACCTTCTCATGCCTTGGAAGGTTTCATAGCAAAATTCGACCCCAAACTCTCTTTTTTACTTTAGTTTGGAATCGATTGATCTCGGAGTCCACCAACAAACTCATCTCAAGAGCTTTTCAGCAACAGTCAATTCGTCTCTAGCAACCTCACATAACTCACAAAAAGTGAGAAAGACCTCACCGAAACAAAATTGGTCATGAATTTGACCCCCTCATCTTCAATTGATCGAACGTTCTCATCCGTGCTTCAAATCGAGCAATCATTGAGTTCGCGGGCATCCTCGTCTCCCAAACTTTCCAACCATATCCAACACTATGCGAATGGACCAATGTATCGTATAACGTGTTTTTCTATCTAGGAATACACGGGGTATATGGCTGTGTAGAGGTAGATGACTTGAACATGTTGGCTCTGAACCTATCATTCAACCCTAATGCTCTCTATTGACTCTTCTCAGACAAATGATCTTGTATCTCTCGACTCAAGGTTAAAGGTTGCTACGGTCCAATAATAGTATAAGTTGTACAAATTGTGTTACATACAAATCTTTTTATACTCTATCTGAAATACTCAGTTCCGTACTATCTGCATACAAGTAACTCTAAATCACTAGAAGCATGATTTAACTCAGCGACTCTAGCTGCCCATCAGTTTGGTCGTCACAACTCTATTTGAAATAACCGAAAGATACTATAAGATCGCTCGATCAATTTGATCGAATTTAGATACAACTTGTTGTACACCCTGACCTACCAAGCATTCCAGCAAGGCAAAACATGCATGTTCCAAGACACTACTCAGATCTCAATATAGCACAAACGGCAGTAGTACCTAGCAGCTCCGAGAACCCAAACAGCGGCTTAAGACTCATGGTGACTCCGTTCTCTTTCGTTACCAAGAGCTGAAATCAGCCCCACACCTTCCAATGTCGAGTTGCATGCAGGCATGGCAGTTTCAACAACTCCTCTCTAAATTGCTCGAAAATGACCAAAATGACAATAGATGTGATCCAAAAAACTCTAAATCGCTAATAACAGAAGTATCTTCGAACTTCGAGACCTCAGTCCTCTCGAACTAGTCGACCAATGATGATCAAAATTCATAGGAAGCTTGATTGGACCTTTCACTCCTACCCTGAACAATTTTCAAGTCGAAATCTCAAACTAATTCTCAGATATAGATCAGATCGTAATCTGTGCTAATTTAAGAGCTTTACAGACCTAGGTACATTTGATCCAAGATTCTGAACAAACTACTCGACCATTTCAAGTGAAACTTCCTAAGTATCTTACTGATAAGACATATTTCAATCCTGAAAAGTTTCACTCAGAAATTCTACTCAAAACTTAAACAATAGCAAACTATCAATGACTATCATAGTTCACTGTTCTCGCCTTATCACGTCTGTACTTCTCAACTTCAATCGGTCGGTTCATAATCCAAATCGATCAAGAACCTGATGAAATTGATATCAAAACGACAAGCACGTTGTCAGCTCTCTAACGCAACAGACATCTCTTCAAAACTCCTCATGAGTCTCTCAGAACAATCAGAAACGTAGAGGTAGGTACAAATTTCATCCCCCTCCACTCAATCGATCATAACGCACTCATCCTTCCATCAAATCGATCGATTCTTCAGCCCAGATTGTAGCCCCGGTCGAGAGCTCTCCAACCATATCCTCCGTTTTGTGAATGGCCGCTCGAAGCCTCCAGAAACCATAAAAACATTGAGAGGATCAGCTAGAGCTCCATTGGTCCAAAAATGGACCAATAAGAGCAAAAAGAGATTTACTTTTGTCTTTTCTCCATTCAACTTTTTCCCCTAGAACGAATTGTTACTCTCCAAGAAGACACAAGACATCAACATGACTAAGACCTCAAAAAATCTTTCAGATATGTCGATGGATTCTTCGCGGTCTGTAACTACATAGAAGCGCTCAACCAGAATGAAAACGATTGAGTCGTAGACTAATACAACGTCAATATTACAACATGAAAACGTTCTTCAATAAAAGGTACGACAAAAGAAACGGTGAAGCTATCACTCGATTGTAATATTCTTACTCGAAGTTTCTCACGATCCAAGCCCCATGATTGATCTTCGGTCTGCAATGACACCGGACATCGACCCAAAGGTTGAAAGGAACGTTCGATGGATAGTTGAGATCCATTGTTTCTCACAACAAAATGTACATCGTCATATCTCAAGTCTCTCTGTATGTTACGATCGGAAGGATCACCGGAAGTTGAACTCTATCACTCTTTCCATGAATTCATCGCCAAAGTATGCAACTAACCACTGTCGAAAGTGATCGCGGTGGATGCAATGAAGCTTGATGTGAAAGGGATTAAGGAAAAGAAGATCCGGAGCCGATAATAAACCTCTGTCCATAACCACCACTCCTGCAGTTCTTCACTCCTCCATGCAAACCACCGAGAACCCTCACGAAGTTGAGAGAGAATACCGTATGAACCTTCGACCCACCATTTTATACACAAATGCGACGAACGCGCACAGATCGATGACTTGACACGTTCCTCTACCGTGCGATCACTTAAACAGATAATCACAAACGTGGCACTCATCACGAGTGAGTTACGCGATATGGTTCACGTAACACAGAAAAGAAACACAACCTAAGTTCTACGAGAATTTCCCACAAGTGCTGAACCACAACACGACAACGGGAAGTGCCTCTAACCCTCGAAAACGTGAAAGGAACTCGGTAGAAGATGATTGGTCAAACTTTCGATCAATAGGAAACAAGTTGACAAAAGATTTTTGTCTTCACTTACATGACAAACACACAAAGAACGAATTTTTATCCAAGAGTACCATTTGGACCTCAAAGCTTATATTGAACAAACTACAAACACGTGCCGTTGACGATACCGTTGGTCACGAAGTACGTAGACACGAAGGACAAACTACGCTCAATATAGAGTTAGAATCCCGACTCTAAAACGGTTGACAATAAACGAAACTACAAAAAGAACGGATGAAGCTATTATCTGGTTGTAATAATCTTCTCTGAAGTTCCTCACGACAAACTCTTGATGCGTCACCTTTGGTCGACTGTAACAACGTATTTCGACCCAAATGTTGAACGAAACTCTCGCTGGAAAGTTTAGATCCAATGGAAGATCCATACCACATGAAAGCAAGATGTAGACAGTAAGATCTCAAACAACGTCGTAAGTGACAATAAGAATAATGATAGGATCCGAAGTAGTCATCACCGTAGTCATGAACGACTCTCTCCAATGAGTCACCATAAATACTCGAAAGTGATCTCGCAACAGACAATGGATCTTAATGACGAATGGATGCGCAATTGGAAGATCAAGAGCACGAAAGTGCTCTCCGTTCATGCCTATCACTCGTACTGTCTCTTACTTCATCCAACGATACTGAGACACACTAGACTTGGATACTACACCCTATCCAAAGCTTCGCGCACTTCTCTATTTATACATCAACTTCGCATATGACGATAAGAGTACTTCTCTGATCTCTGCTCAACAGAGAATACACGAATTGTCCACGTGGAGCCTTATCTTTTGACACGATAAGGTCCCAATGGCTCCTCAACATCAAAAACATGTACGATAAGGATATGTGGTGGTTTCACACCCTAGCCAATCCACAACACGACAACGGTGGAGAGCGAATAGTCACCTCCGATGTCATCAAGAACGTCGTGTTTGTATTAATACGAAAGAGCGGTGGTTACATGACGTGGTGAGAGCGATGATATGTCTTTCAGACGAGAAGATCAGTGCGAGCTGACTTGTACATGATGAGAGAGGATCAAGTCTCAATGACAGATGTGGTTGTCACGCATCGGACACGAGACTCAATGACGGCACTTGTGATCATCCATCCTCTAAGATGGGTTGCAGACGTGACGGCAGCAACGAAAGTGACCAAGTATAAGAGTATGCACGTGAGACATCACTTCATTCCTTAGCCTTGGAGATATACGGATCAACAACTTTGGAGTTCGATCTTTTCGTTCGAGATTGTGTTAGAGTCTACCATGAGAGACATCAAGGATACTATTTTTTTTTTCGCACTATGTGTTTTAGACAACGAGTTTTCATTGCTCTACACGGTCCACAAGAGAACAATTACAATAAGCGATGTTATTTCATGTGCACATGTTGTATGCAAGAGTTCTAACTTATCTGTGTCTGATTTTATAAGTGCGATACGTGACCTTAGAACTATTGATAACAAGGTTTAGCTCCGGTGTTCTTCCCTTCAGTGCGTTAGTTTCTTAGCCCTACGGGTACTTCTTTCCCGTGCAAAGCTTGATGGGGTCTTTCCATCAGTGGGCTATTCATTGCTTCGCGTGTTCCCCAAATAAAGAGGACCCAAGGCTGGGCGCGGAACCAAGTGGGCCCCACTAGCGATTTGGCGACGGCAGCTTACGAGACAAGCTTGAAAGAGGAAAGAGGAAGAGATAGAGGAGGAGATTCGCCGCCGTAACGGAACTCGTTGGTTTATTTCGGTCCTTTTTCCTCTGGCGGAAAAGAAAGGCGTGCGCACACAAGAAATTTGGCGGCAATTTGAGATGGCACTTTGTTCCTTCTCCCTCGCAGTTCCGCGCCTTGTTTCCTCGATGAAAATCGGAGGAGAGAAAGAATACCTTCCCAACATGGCCACTAGTGCCCACGCGGGCCACTCTCTTCTTCGTGTATGGCTTTGAATGACGTGAGTACACCAGCAGAAAAGCGTCACCACGGGTGAATGGTTCCACGCGGGAACCCCTGCGTTCTCGTCCAGTGTTGGCTCCCTTCTTCAGCTTGTATTACAGAGGTTTTCAGAACTTTGGAATCAGAGGAATCAGAGCTCTTGGCGACCACTTCGGGCCGTGAGGGGCTGATATGGTGTGCCCGGGAGGGGCAGGCGCGGAGTTCTACTTCGCGGTTATTGGTGTCATTTGAACTGGGCCGTTTTCTGTGAAGGAGAATATAACGAGCAAGAAGGGATTTCAGAGTGTTGGAGGCGGATCTAGAGATTCTTACCGAAGTCGAGAGCGTGAAGCAGGAACAGCGAGATGGCGAAGGAGGATGATGAGTATCGTGATGAGATGGAGGAGAGGCTGGTGAACGAGGAGTATAAGATTTGGAAGAAAAATACGCCGTTTCTGTATGATTTGGTTATTACTCATGCTATGGAATGGCCGAGCCTTACTGTGCAATGGCTGCCAGACCGGCAGGAGCCAGCTGGTAAAGATTACTCGGTCCAGAAATTGATCCTCGGTACGCACACCTCAGACAATGAACCCAATTATTTAATGCTCGCAGAAGTCCAACTTCCCCTTGATGACACGGAAAACGATGCGCGCCACTACGATGATGAGCGCGGTGAGATTGGGGGATTTGGCGTTGCGAGCGGCAAGGTGAAGCAACGGGTGAACCCTATTTCCCAAATTTTCCTTCCAACTCTCTCCCCTTCTTTTAACTCGTACGCTCAAGATTGACAGCGCCGTCAAAATCTTCTTCTGTTTGTGGTTTGCATGCGCACTTGGCATAAATGTTCGGACGTCGCTTCCAGCAGAACAATCTGCTTGGATTCGAGAGCCCCCGCTTGTGTGGGGTACAAAGCGAGAGTTTCCCTTAAACGTGGACACAGCTGAGAAATGCACAAGCACGGGTTACACTGTGCATTGTGCTGGAAGCCCGTTGTCTTTCACACTTTTCTTAGAAAGTGTCTAACGTTCATATTCTCCCCACTGAGTCTTGTACTTCTTGTTCTCAGGTGCAAGTTATCCAGCAAATAAATCACGAAGGAGAGGTGAATAGAGCGCGTTTTATGCCCCAAAATCCCTTCCTCATTGCCACGAAAACTGTTAGCGCAGAGGTTTACGTATTTGACTACAGTAAACATCCGTCCAAGCCGCCACAAGAAGGCAATTGTAACCCTGATTTACGTCTCCGAGGCCACCGAACAGAGGGCTACGGCCTATCTTGGAGCGCTTTCAGGGAAGGTCATCTCCTAAGCGGTTCTGACGACTCTCAAATATGTCTCTGGGATATCGGCTCTGCCTCCAAGTCTACTCGAGTTCTTGATGCAAAGCAGACGTTCCAGGTATGCTTTCTTCATGGGAAATAACATGACCGGGTGCCTCGGATATAGATGCCCTATCTCTTGGAAGATGTACTCGAGGACAACAGGTTGACTACTACTGATTCGACTTGCAAGATAGAAAGACAGTTTCACCTTTTCCTGTGTTTCATGGTTGAAACTTGCTGTTCTACAAGGTGAATACCTATCACTACTTGTATGTGAAGGTTGAGTAGCACAACCTTCGCACCTTTATAACGGCATCTAAAGAAGACTGTCTGAAGTTTTCAGGGCCATGTTGGAGTAGTTGAAGATGTGGCTTGGCACTTGAGGCACGATTACCTTTTCGGTTCCGTTGGAGATGACAGGCAATTGTTGATTTGGGATACAAGGACTTCTACTGCAGAGAAGCCCTTACACGCAATTGATGCACATCAGGCTGAGGTACTGTTCACCGCTTATGAATCCACTCATGGAAGTCTGCCACATTTCTCATCGGCTTCTCGTGAAGGCTAGGGACTGCACATAAGTCGATATTTCATGAGATATTAATGGTGGGGTTGGATTTGCAGGTCAACTGCCTGGCATTTAATCCATTCAACGAGTTTCTCCTCGCAACCGGCTCTGCAGATAGAACAGTGGCGCTATATGATCTGCGCAAGTTGTCTAAATGCCTACATACTTTTGTTAACCATGCGTACGTATATACCAAGCATTCTGGAATGTCTTAATGTCTCAGAAGCTACTTTGAGAGAGTTTGATGCAAGGGTGATTCGGTAAAGTATTTCAAATGAATCTGTGCAGTGAGGAGGTTTTCCAGATCGGATGGAGTCCGCTGAATCAGACCATATTGGCGTCATGCGGTGCGGATAAAAGGTTGATGGTTTGGGACTTGAGCAGGTGAGGAACTTTGTGAACATTTTGAACCTTTTGGTTCATGAACACCCGCTCTCAAGTCATTGAATCTGTGCTAGAACATGCTGTTGCTCAACTACTGTTTACCTAGTCTAACTTCAGATTTCTCTGTTAAAAGTCTACCATCGGTGGTGATCCTTTGTATGGGCTGGGAGATATCCTTTGTATGTGATCCTTTGATAGTGCTGGGAGATTTCGGAAAATGTGGATCTTGGTTTCGTAATCTTGATTTTTCGGTCGTATTCCGGGGATCAAGTTTTGTAAACTGATAGCTTTATGGTGTACAGAGTTGGTGAAGAGCAATTACCTGAAGATGCGGAGGATGGACCCCCGGAGCTTCTCTTTATTCACGGGGGTCACACCAGCAAAATATCAGATTTTTCGTGGAATCCAAATGAGCCATGGCTTATATCCAGTGTGGCAGAAGACAACATCCTCCAGCTGTGGCAGATGGCTGAGAACATATATCACGACGAGGAAGATAGTCCTGCTGAGGACATGCCCGGCCTCATGTAGACTAGACTCAACTTTGGACAGGCACGAGTATCGTGTGCGATGTTAGAGATCACACGGATCATCTGTTCTGGTCAGCCCTAGCTGAATTAGAGATACCCAAAGTGTATCAGCGGCTTTGTCACATTTTGGCGGCACAGTTGTACCCTATGTAGTTGGGTGCGACCACGTTGATGGACATAGATTCGGTCCAGCCTCCAGGTAGTGTAGTTGAAGTTTGAGGACCGAGAACAGAAGTGACAGTACCAAAGGCACCACGTTGTAAATTGACAATCAAAGCATTTGAAAGTTCTCCCACACTTACACAACCGGGCACGACGATACCAAATTGACCCTACAGAGATTACTGAATGGCAGTCGATTTCCCTGAATGAAGCGAAACAACTGCCATCCTGCGATTCAGGGAAATCGGCTGCATCGCACAGACGCTGCGAGGATTCTTTAAATCCTCGCAGCGTCTGTGCGATGAATCTTCCGCATAACGAAAATGGTACCTGCGGATAGTCTTGTGACTTAAAGGCAGATACCCACAATCGTGAGGGAGGGACTGGTGTTATTGAGAGGGATAGAAACCCCAACCCCAACCCCCAGTAAGAGGCAAAATTTGTGGATTCATATTCACGCAAAACCGGTGCGGGTATATCATTCTACCGACAGTCTTGTATGTTAATTTCTAGTAGAGGTTAAGCAATGGTAAGATTTAAATTCTTGAAGCAGTCAGTGATGAGGACAATTAAGTGAAGAGACGTGCAGCTTTTTTCTTCCTCAATCCCGGGAATCGACTGTTGATCTTACTCAGCCCCCGAAGAAAATGTCTTCTCCACTTCTTCCTCACTAAACTCAGTCCCTTACTTGCAGCCGCCTGTTTTTGATCTCGGTTATATAGTTCGTTACACATCGTAGTTCGCTTAACGAACGCGAGCGGGTGCGGGGTCCTGTCGGTTGATGACTGAGGAAGAAAAAAGCCTTTTTCTGTCATAAACCTTTGTCGGTCGGTAAGTTAACGGGTCCAAAAATTCTTCCTCTCTGATTTTCCAGTCCGTCCTTGACAACCAAACTCCCAAAACTAGAATCGCAAACAACACACCACACTATGTTTCTCTTCTACTGAACCCAACACTCGTCATACACTTCGCTCGACAACGATAGAATCCAAAAAGACCACACAATTCATAATCTCGTTCTTGTCTCCGAATGGGCAGGTCTCGAGACACAATCACGTATACATTAGCTTGGCATTGACCTCGGCAGTAATCGTATTCTACGCTGTCTCTACCCCCGACCTGCTGACCTATCTACCGAACCTCGCTCGAGAACTGTCAGCTATATGGAAAGTTATCAACCCCACAGGGGTGCACTTCTCTCGATGTTTCCTCGAAGACTTGTCTGTATACACACACAAGACTGTCGCTGACAGCTCTCGTCCTCGATCTCACACCTCTCTTCCTTCGACTGTCACTCTCTCCTCCTCCTAGGGATATGGTCCAGGCTCGCGTCCCGACGATAATGCCTCCGCCCGTAACCCCCGTTGCTTTCCCCCTCGGCTGCCTCCCCTGCTCCCGCCTCCCGGGTCTCTGCTGACGTCAGTCTGGTCCACGGGGTGCTCCGGCAGCAACTCCTGCTCTAGTAGCTGGAGGTGCAGGTGGCCTACGTTGCCCCTGGCCTCGGTCCCTCCTCTGACCAGGCGCCTCCTTAAACTTTTAAAAGGTTCGAGCTTTTAGAACCATGGAAGTCGACTGTGTACATAGATATCACAGTTGAGATATTTACCATAGTCGTCACAGGAAGAACAGCCGGTTAGAGACAGAGTTAGAGACGGAGGAAGACATTTTCTAACTTAGGGGGCTGAGGAAGATCGACAGTCAATTTCACGAAGTGAGGAAGAAAAAAGCTGAAGAGACGTGCTCATAAGGTTCCATCACATGCGGTTATTAGTCCTGTCTTGAGTTGGTCTGTCTAAGGTGAAGCGCGCGGAGAGAGGGGGCGGGGGCGGAGAGCAACGGAGGGAGACTGCGGGAGGTTGAGAGTGAGAGGGGGAGGGTGTTAGACTTTGCTAGAGGGATTTTTTTACATATTGTTCTCTCTTTTACTTTTCTGCTTCTTTTGATCTTACATTTGATACATATGGTGGACAGATGAGTGAGTATTTAATAGATTTAGATTTTAAGGTTACAGAGTGTTCTTTTTAGGGTTTCTTGAGACACTTTACAAATCAGGGTTCAGTATTCTTCTTGTTCTTTTCTTCTTTTCTCTTCGTCTCTTTTTTTCTTTTTTCTTTTTCTTTTGTCTTTCTTTTCTGTTTTTCCACTTCTTTTCTATTTTCTATTTTCTTCTTGGACATGTTTTTATTGTGACTACCGTTTGATCGGATAGCGTCTCTTCTTTAGCTATGGGTACTCTCTCTCCCCTGAGATCGAGACTGATTCGAGACACACCATGGCCGATGTGCAATCAGTTATTTACCTCGCAAGGGGTAAAATCTCATGTGAGAAAGATGCACAAGAGCTATGATACGACCACATGGGATGCCCAGGTTAGCCGAGATCAGAGGTCTACACGTGCAGTCATTATGGCACCATTAGCTCTTCTTCATGGAGTTCCTCCAGAGTCGTGGGAGTAGTTGAGACTCCACACTGGCACTATTCTGAGTTTGTTCGAGACGAGTTTCCCTTGTCCGCGTTTGTTCCATCGGTTACCTCGTGCTCTCCATGACGAGGTCAGACAGGCATTCCGTCTACCTCTCGACATGTTGGCACGGAACACCAAGGACGAGGCGGCGTGGTTATTGTTTCTCTTACTTCCTCGTTGGTGCCTCCGTTATACTCGAGGCGGCAGAGGAAGACATCGGGAGGTGACGGCCCGTCTTCGGAGATTTCGTGCAGGTGACTGGGCGGCCTTACAGGAGGAATCAGTCCGTGCGGTACGAGGTAGGAGTGAGTCTGCCTCTACACGTGATGTCTCATCTTCCGCTCGCATACGACGCTGTAGGATGTTAGGTCAGGTTGGAGAGTACAGTAGAGCTGCTAGAGCACTGCATCCTTTGTCATTGGCCTGTCCTACTGAGGAGACGATCGCTGCATTGCGTCTTCTTCACCCCTCACCGGGTGATCCCCTCACCACCTGAGATTCAAGACTATCAGCCTGAGGAGTCATTATGTCTCGATAGATCTTTGTTTGCCCAGGCCTTGTGTACAGCTCCACGCTTATCCTCTGGAGGTCTGTCTGGGATGGTCTACGAGCACCTACGGGATTGTTTTCAGACAGACGACCCCTCTAGTGGTTTCACGGAGCTTTTTCAGGTAGCAGCAGCAGTAGCTCAGGGACATATTCCTCAGTCTATAGCTCAGGTACTAGGGGCAGCTAGACTTTTGGCCATGACGAAGGATGGTGGAGGGATTCGACCGATAGCCATCGGCGAGATTCTCTTACGACTTATCAGTCGTACCATTGTCCTTCAGCTTCGAGATACTTTTCAGGACCACCTTTGCCCACATCAGTTTGGAGTTGCGACGCCGGGAGGTTGTGAGTCTGTGTCTTTCAGCATTAGGGCTCTCTTGGACATCCATCCCGATTGGGTTGTCTTACAGATGGACGTGGAAAACGCTTTTAATAGCATTTCTCGCGCTTCCATCTTTAGGGAGCTCATGGATGACGGGAGAACTCTGGCGGGTTTGGTCCCTTTCGTGCGATCGTTCTATGGTTCTCCTTCTTCTCTTTACTACCAGCACGGTCATACGACATAGGGGGTTTCAGTCATCATCTTCGCTACAGGTACTCGTCAGGGAGATCCTTTGGGCGGACCCCTCTTTGCTTTAGCTCACTACAGAGCTCTCTTGGCCACCGCCTTGGCTGCTCCAGGTTGTGTTTTTCCATCTCTAGCTGATGATACGCACATCGTAGGTCCGGCGGACCAAGTCGGTGTTGCCTTTGACCACCTTGTCTCTCAATTGGCCTTGGTAGGGCTGAGGGTGAAGGTGTCAAAGTGCAAGGCTTGGTCTCCCATAGGTATACCGTCGGACCTACAGCTCCCGGAGGGATTTGTTATCCCTACAGATGGTTTACGCATTCTCGGAGTACCTGTGGATACAGAGGACTTTGTCTCTCGATTCTTAGATGTTGCCCTGGCGGAGGACGTCTTGCATATTGAGGATCTCCCTATGTTGAAAGATCCTCAAGTTGCCTTTGGCATTCTTTACTCTTCCATTGCACGGCGTCCTAGTTACTTACTCCGCACAGTACCTCCATCGCCTATCTCCATCTCACGCCTTAGAGAGTTTGATAGGAAGATCATGGGAGTGTTTGGCGACATCATAGGACCGGGGACTTTTGAGTCTGTGACAGGACCTCTCGCACGTAGGCAGACATCTTTGCCGATATCATGTGGCGGGGTGGGCTTATTATCCATGGAGGAGATTGCTCCGGCAGCTTTTTTGGGTAGTTGGGTCCTCTCAGCACCTTGGCTCTGTTGTCGTTTTCTCGTGCGAGATAGACCTATTCTGGAGAGCTACGTGACAGAGGTAGAGGATGGTTCTTACCCACTACAGATGTGTCTCCGTGAGGCAAGAGATGGCCTGACTCTTGAGGCACGTGAGGCACACCCTCGATTCGATACCTTAGCTACCGATGGATCTCGCGGACTACAGTCTTCTCTGACGGGGCACCACTTTCAGCAGGTTCTCCATGCTCTCTTAGTGGATCCTTCCATCTCACGAGATACTAGAGCTCGACTCCGCTCTTGTTCGGACAAGGGCGTAGGCTCTTGGCTCATAGCTCGACCTTGCATTTGAGCGTTCCGACTCGCACCGACTATCTTCTCTACAGCGACGAGGTTCCGTCTAGGCTTGGTCCAGCCTGTTGCTTCGGCACTATCCACTTGCGAGTGCGGTGTCTCACTCGACACATCAGGTCGTCATCTTGCTCGATGTCCTCATGGTGGAGAGCGGATAGCTACCCACGATGCCATCAGAAACGTCGTGTTTGCCTTAGCACGGGAGAGCGATCACATGACGTGGAGAGAGCGTTGGTACGCCCTTCAGACAGGAGGATCAGTGAGAGCTCGATGTCCTCATGGTGGAGAGCGGATAGCTACCCACGATGCCATCAGAAACGTCGTGTTTGCCTTAGCACGGGAGAGCGATCACATGACGTGGAGAGAACGTTGATACGCCCTTCAGACAGGAGGATCAGTGAGAGCTGACTTGTACATGATGAGAGAGGATCAGGTCTCAGTGGCTGATGTGGTTGTCACGGATCCGACACGGGACTCAGTGGCGGCACAGGTGATCACCCATCCCCCAGGATGGGCTGCAGGCGTGGCGGCAGCAGCGAAGGTCACCAAGTATAGGGGTATGCAAGTGGGACATCGCTTCATCCTCTTAGCTTTGGAGATATACGGATTGACAGGCTTGGAGTTCGACGTCTTTCTCAGAGACTGTGCTAGAGCCTATCATGAGAGACGCCAGGGGTACCACTTTCTCTTTCTTTCTGCACCACTTTCTTTAGGCAGCGAGTTTCCATAGCTCTACAGAGAGCTTTAGCAGGAGCCGTTCACAGGAGAGCAATCGCAGTAGGTGATGCCTCTTCAGGTGCGCCAGTTGTTTGTAAGGTTACTGACTTTCTGGTCTCCGACATTATAGGTGCGACAGGCGATTCTAGAGCTACTGATAGCGAGGCTTAGCCCCGATATTCTTCCCTTCGGGGTAATTGTTGCTTGGCCTTTCGGTTCCTTCATTCCCTTGTGAGGCTTGATGGGGTCTTCCCATCCGTTTGCTATTCATTGGGTCGCGTTTTACCAGTTATTAGTCCAAGGAAGGATATTCATCTACTTCCTCCACACGTGAAGGGAATATATCCTTGTCAAGGTTCACATGATAATGGCCCACTCGGACATAATGAATGTTCATAGCTTATATTCATACCCCAAGTCAGGGTATAAATACCGGACAAGATGGTCGTGACATTTCTGCCCGCGGTCTGGTCCGGCATAGGGCAACGCTCTGCTCGTTAGAACAAGCTCTCCGGCGCTTCCGTGCATTCGCGTCCGTCAAGCCATTTTGTGTGTGTGTGTCTGCTAGAAAATCCCATGGGATTCTTCTTTTGGTGTGGTGTGCGGAGAGCTTTTGGCAGTGACGGAAGTTTACTTCCACTCTCTTCCATCGCATCATTTTCTTCATGCAAATTTTTGGCTGTGGATAGCAGTCTGCCCGGTTCGTTCGCAGCCCGAATTGAACCAAAACCAAATCGTTTTCGACTTTTGAACTAAACTGTTTTGAAAATGATAATCACTCATCACACTACAATAGAGTTCACAGAGAATGGTGGTTAATTTAATATATTAAATTATACTTTCCTCACTAATCCCTAAACTCTAGTAAGCTTTAAACCTTAAGTCTCTTCTTTATCTTTATCAGGAACTCAAGACCTTTTGTAACTGTAGGAGCTTTTCGGTTAGGGATTCGTGCAGAAAGGCATTTCATTTCACTTTGCTTTCATCTTGCCTTGGAAAATTTGTTGCTCATTAAGCAAGAAAATTACCGTTCTGCTATGCAGCACTTCTCAAACCTAGAAAGCAAGTGGTGACTCATACAATAATACTCCCAGTGCGATGCAAACTTCTTGTCCGTCCACACAAAAAGAGGTGGGTTTTGGTGCAATGCAGTCCCATGCTTGTACGTATGCGGTTTAGGCGGACCTAAATGTTTCCACTCACTGGTGTGCGTGATATCCACCCAGCGCTGGTGCTCAAGCTGAAGTACCCACTAGGCGGCCACTAGGCAAGAATGGTGTGGAGTCTATCGGCCCCTCTACCTCCTGTATCATATTCGTCACCATCTCTGCAGTTGCAAGAGCCTGCACAGAACCCTCGAACCTTCATAGTTGTTTGAACAGAGGCTCGAGGAAAAAGCATGAAAAAGATGGAAGTAAAACCCCATGCTGGTTTGACTTACATATGGTCTAAGGTATGCAAAACTATTAACTTTTTAACTACTGTGCTGCTGTCAGTCAACCATCTACTTAACTTACCAGGCACAGTCCAGACCCTTCATGACCAGTTGCAAATATTAGACCCGGAACACCCTCCACAGGACCTATTAGCGGTTTTCCATCGTGACCTGCCAAGGGATTACGGCAGGTAAGAAAGCTGATCACAAGGTTAATAAAGCTCATGACATATCTCAACAGAGGGAAAACATGATCAGAAATGGGTTCCGTCAAACGCACTGTAGGGGCGTAGGCCTGTCCGCACTTTCCCTTTCATATTTGAGACTTTTGGTAGAAATAGTGCCGCCCTCTTCACTATTCTTTCTATCACATCGCCTTGAACATCGACGTTGAAGCCGGCAAATTCTCTGCTGCTCCCTGTACATGAATTCAGGTGGGCTGATTAGGCTATTTTCCCCACTTCCAGCCCATCGAAACCATCAGATCCTGACTTCCTATGATTAAAGCACCTTACCTAAAAGAAGGTTTCCATTCGGGTCCATCGTGGCGGTCATGGAAACTGAAGCACCTGCCTCCTCTGTGGGTTTTGCTGTTTCACTCGTTTGAGAACCAGGGCTCTGATAATTGTCAAGGTAGTCGACTTCCATGATCCCGCTTTTTAGCTGAAAGTCGTGAGCTCCCTCGACGACAAGCAGATGTCCCTGCAAGAAATATGGGAGCTCCAATTTCTTGATTACTGTAGTCTAGATTAACGAAGCGCATGTTTGGCACACACGGCCCAGAAGGGTTCTTGTAGGTTGACTTCCACTACATGGTCCTACACGAATGGAGGCCTTCAATTCACAAGTCAACAAGTCTTTAAGCACTTAAGCCTCCGCTCTCCTCCTCTTTAACATGAGGATCACACATATTCATGAAGAGTAAGATCACCTTACGGGGTTTCACTGGTGGAACAACTGAGAGTCCCCACTGTGTGCTCGCAGTTTTCATCAGCATAGAACTCCAAGCTCCACATGCGATGACAACTGCATTCCTGCTGAACACCTTTCCTTCAGGGATCCCGACTCCGATAATGCTTCCTGCAGCTGACGACCTTCAGCACACAACACCAGCAGGTGATTTCATATTGTCACCGTGAAAGCTCAAGTTTGGCTGCAAAATCTACTATAAGACAATGCAAAATCGTCAGTTTTAGCCATTAGCTATGGATGACCATTTAATTACAGGCAGGGGCGGATTTCCACAAACTGCTGGTTATTGCTGTTGTCTCTCCTGAACATTTTGTCCACTCTCACAATCAACGCTGGCCTTTTTGTTGAGAGCAGCACAAGACCGTAGGCCGGAAGTGCTTTCCTCCAAGTACTCGGAACTCTCAGGTGTCGTTGTTACGTACCGTATAAACTGCTGAACCGGATTGTGGAAAAACTCCTTGTACCGTCCCCCGGCTTCAAACTCTCTTATTCTCTGTAAAAAGATCCATCAGCTTTACGGAAAATTCCAGTGTGGAAACTTTCTTGCTCGAACCTTGAAATAGAAAAGTACGGACACCCGATTTGCGGCTCTAACAAGATACATATAAGTATCTCGCTTCAATCTGGTAAATGCAGGAGTAAATTACATGCACAGTAGAAAACAACCAACCTGCTGTAGAGTCTTCATCATCAAAATGGCATCGATTTGAAAATCTTCATCAAAATATGCGGCTCCGGTTATGCAGCCGGATGAAAGAGAAGGCTCCATCTTTATCGTTTCCTCGGGGTTCAAGTAAGTTGATGGTATTCCTGCCTCCGAGAGAGCTTGAATCCAGTTTCGTAGAGACTGCGTTTGAGCATAAGTGGAGGCGACCAAGAGACTGCCTAGCAAGAAGAGCTGCGATCAGATTAACTTCTGTTTTACTCACAGAAAACGCGGTACTAACATGCTCCACGAGGTAGGAGACTCTTCTTCTCCACAAACATTTTCCCTCATTAGAGACTGAAACTGCAACCTGAAAATTTCAACAGACCTTTAGTCTAGTGTCTGTAAATGGGGAAGGGATGAGAGAGCTCAACCTGAGCAGTGAGCAGGCCAAATAACTGCTTAACGACCAAAAGTATGACTCTGAGGTACCTGTATGTCTCAAACCGAGTGCTTCCTTTAGATTTGCACCACTTGCTTGTAGTTCCACAGCAAAGCTTTCCCAGAGAGATTTACCGTGCTTTGCAAGAGCCCATCCTGCAGTACCTGGCTTCCTATGCGCCATCCAGATATATCCCTGTCCTGATCATTACAATCCATATTAGCGCTTCAGTCGCCATGCTTCACAAGGTAGGAACAGGCGGTTGGCATGTTAAAGCAAACCTGCTCTAAGGCAGGGGAGATAGTTAGAATTTAGCTCCTGACCAGTCCTGTGAACAGTGGAGTTATTTCAATTCCAATCTGCTGATGATCTCAGAAGTCGCTCAGTTTACGGCCTCTAGTTGGCTAGCTAGTCTGGACTTGCTCCAGTGCTCAAAGAGTACAAAGCTCGTCTTATTGCAGGCAAGGACAACGGGCATGGAAAGTGATGGCAGCCTCATGTGGAGAAGTCAGGGATTTCCGGATGTCGATGTTGATCTGTCATGAGAAACTTGGTCACTGCGCCCGAGAATGGAGATCAATCACCTGTGTAACGCTGAGGGAGCACACTGCTTCATCGGACAGAAACGCTCCGTTTACTGTAAGACTCTCTACAAGGCCAGACTCTGTTTATGCTGGGCTCTAGAGTGAGATTATTTCGATTTCCCTCTCCAGTTCAGAGTGCTTCCCACGCATTTCTCCGTACAAGGAGCAAATGAGAATCTTAACAATCTTATCTGATGAGGTAAGACCGCTTCTTGAAAATGCTAATAGTCACAGAGGCAGAAATTTCAGAGGGTCCGAGAAAATGCGGACGACACCTGCGCCGGTCGCACCCGAACAAGGCACCTGAGCATCGATTAGGGCCACGGATAATGGTGTGTTGGCTAATATATGGTGCGCAGTAGCCGTTCCTACCACTCCGGCTCCAACGATTACCACATCATATTCAGAATCGGATACGCTCGCGATCGTCTTCCTCCTTCCTCTGTCCTTCACGCTTCTCTCCTGCTTCAGCACCACCCAGCGGGAGCGTTGCTTCCTTACACGACCAGACGGTGAAAATGTGGACTGAATCCTCGCAGTAGTTCCGCACGGTCCTGGATGAGCTTCAACCTTCAACCGCGGACGTGCGGTACACACCATAAAATTCGTAATGCTTTCCATGGCTTGCACTGGCTGTCCCGTGCGATAGCCTCTCACTCACGCTGAGCAGAAAGGTGGACAAATGAATCCTGCCCGACAGCATCTGGAGCAACTCCTCAAGATGAAAGCCTTGTAGCATGCCCACATTTAAGTATGATTGCGCTCCTGCATAATTAGACTGGCAAGGAGGGACCCCGGATACAAGTTGGACTTCTGCGGACAGGCTTTACACGGTTTCTTGGGAGGTTTGACGCTGACTTGGCAAGAGAGCACGGCGGTGAATCGCTCACGTCTATTTATCTTCCTAATACAGCATTAACCCGGAGATTTGGGCCAAATTGTTTTAGCCGCGGACTGCTTTTGGAGTACAAGCTACACTTAGTTGATCTAATCAAACTCGCTGCGGACAAGCTACTGTTTAGTTGATAATAGGGGGTGTCAAAGTTCGGGTGAATTATTCGCTAACGGGCGGTGGAATATTTTCCGTAACTCGAGGACGGGCATTGACTAGGTTTAACTGCGGTTAACTTTGTGAGAGAACTACATCCATTAGCCGCGGGTATAAGAGTGGACGTTTCAAACTTACCCGTGTTATTTCTAAAAGTACATTGTGCTTAAATGTGTCTTTTTCAAAGGAGATACGAGAGATACGTGAACACAAGTGTGCATTCAATCGCTCCGGAAGTAGTGGAGCGAGTGGTAGATAGATCTTCGAGTGAACAAGCTTTCTTTTGGATTACGGAACCTACACGATGACCAGTATAGGTGACGAAGTGACCAGTATAGGTGATTTTTATGTTGAAGTAGATTCTCCTCGCAATGCAATGGCTCCAAAAAGTTCAGAGGTGCTGAAGAAATCACGAATACGTTTGAATTTAGACGATTATGAGAAGATTATCGCTTATATCGAGGATGAGGAAAATTTTGCTTCACTGCACGGAGCTGGTCGAAAAACCAAAGTTGGTGCGGGAAAGTGTTTGAGCAAAGTCCCTGCATTTGGCATCATGGCTGCACAGCTTTCGGAGAAGAATGGATTTCCTGTTGTCACTGGTGTAGAATTGAAAAAGAGATTTGATAGATATGTTGACATGTACAAGAAGGCGAAAGAGATTCAAGATAGTACTAGAGGAGGATTGACAGAAGATGAGATGTTGCAAGGACTTACTTTAGAAGAGAAGTTGAATGGAAAGTGTCCTCACTTTTATCGCATGAATGCTGTTTTTGGTAGTCGTGCCAACATTGATCCTCCTGCTATCCTTGTATTTGGAATTCCTTCAGAAGAAGAATTTATGGGGTATGATTCTCAGTTTCAAGCGGAGAGTACTCTTCCTCGGTTTCACGCAGAGAGTTCTCTTCCCGATCGAATAGTACATTGCGGCCTGAAGACGATGATGGAGATATAGATATTTCTCACTGCGATGAAAATGAAATGAGTCCAATGGATGAGGAGAGAATGATTAACGAAGAAAGAGCGGTGGAGAAGACGAGAGGAGCCCGGATAGAGAAGAGGAGATGAGTCGAGGAGATGAGTTTCAGAGTCTGTGCAGGAAATGTCTCAAAATCAGAGATGGAGTCAGCAACGACAGGGTGAATATAAAAGGAGGAGTGTTGAATTTGTACGAAGAGAGTATAAGAGAGAAGGCACAGTATAAGAAAGTGTTTGTTGAATATAGGATGGCCTCATTGGAAGAGAAAAAGAGATCGAGGGAAAGCCACGAAAAGGAACAGAGTAGGAAAAGACATACTTATTTGTTTGAGGAAATCAAAGAAATTATCGAGAAGCTCAATAACATGTAACTGAGTTGGGAGTAAAAAGTTTGTGTACTTCCGTTCATCATTGTACTCCATTGTACATTGTTTTCCCATGTACACGTCGAAGCTTGTCGATCGGACCACCGAAGGATTTCTTGTAAGATGTGTTACAAGTTTAAACTCAGTGCGATTTAAAGAGTGAGTCGCACTGATTTTAAATTCTCACAGTGAGTGATAAGTAGACATGTTCTCGTTTGTATAGAACCAGTTATGTTATTGCTAACTCTTGCTTAGTGTAGCTGCAGGGAGTACAAGGACGAGTGGGTTGGAAGCTTTAGAAGTCTCGGGGTGCGACGTGAGAGTTTAACTGCGAGTCGCAGTGAGTCCCGACTCAGTGCGAGGTGAGTTTACCCAGATCAGATTTGAGAGTCGCACTGCGAGTCTTCAATTTCATCACGTCTGCGGTTGCAGTCCCGACTCTTCGTGACGTGAGTTTACCTAGATCTGATTTGAGAATCGCACTACGAGTCTTCGATTTCATCACGTTTGCGGTCGCACTGCATTTGAATGATCGTTAGCATTCGGTCGCACTGCGTTT
This sequence comes from Asterella californica, assembly GCA_036924285.1. Lineage (NCBI taxonomy): Eukaryota > Viridiplantae > Streptophyta > Marchantiopsida > Marchantiales > Aytoniaceae > Asterella > Asterella californica. The sequence continues at coordinate 7,578,988 of JAYKYS010000003.1, forward strand.
GAATGATGATTAGCAATACTGGGAGCAGAACGTGTGTAATGAGACGCGTCTACGATATGCGTAGATAGAATTAGAGTTAGTTATATGTGCAGATAGCACAACGACGAGCTCCGAAATCAAGCTGCTCCTCTGAGACTTCAGATTCTCGGACGATGACATGTATAGGGACTTGAGTTTCCCGAACTACGTCTTCAGGTTGAGATTGCTCAAGTGGGACTGATACAAACACGACTTCTTGAGAGATTCCTACATGACTCATGATATGAGTAAGAACAATCTCCAAAAATGTCTCGACAGTTTCATTTTTCTTCGGTTGCTTCACATGTTTCTGAACATGAGAATCTCTCCTTCCAAGTTCTCCAATATGAGCTGTGTCCAATCGAAATCTACCTCAACTTTTGATTTGACATATAATGTCAATTGCCCTGTCACAGTTTTGGATCTCGTCTTCGCAAGAAAGACAACTTTGAGACATTGAAACACAGCTCTCCATCCGGAATAAGCACATTCTCTAGCGAAATAACGCTTTCCTACTCTGTCGTACTCTGGAAACCAGTCTGCAATTCGCACGTGTCTTACAAACGAGGGCATTGGAATGACACCAAAAGAGATTGCGAAAGCTTCCCTGATTAGATCGAACGTGAACTCGATCTCTTTGACCCCATCTTCGCAATTCGAGTTTCCGGATCATAAGAGTGTAAAAAGGACTTACACAAACCCACCTGTAATTCATAGTGTTAATTCTGAAAACTTAGACAAAGAGAAAAACAGAGCATGAAAATATGCCTAAAGGAAGATATCCTTACATCAGGCCGAGCAAAATCGAAAGATAAGGCTATCAACAAGCCCAACTTCTCAACCGACTCTTCATCAACTTCGTTCAAGGCTCGCCATATGTCATGCTTATCCATCCAGTGCCACTTTATGCGATCATGCATATCATCTTGTGTACTGAAAGAGATAAGAAAAGATCCTTCTTCTTTCTTGCTCGTGTTTGACATGATCTACACAAGAAACCACGATGTCAAAACTACAGAGGTTCAAAACCGAGGTCGCACTGTAGAGGTTTAGTGCGATTTAAAACACTTCACTCTCCGGTCGCACTGTCGAGATACAGTGCGATTGAAGTGCTAACTCTAAACCTAAACCCGAGGTTTTAAATCGCACTAACAACTACGAGACTAAATCTGTATTCACAAGCAGCGCGACCCGCATGAGTATTGCAGAGCTAATCGCACTGAGTGCGTTATCGACCGCACTAAGCGTCACATGTCGCATTGCATTATCGCGCGATTAAAATTTGCAACCGAACTGAATGCGGTATCGATCGCACTTCGCATTATGGCACTGAGTGCGATATCAGTCGCACTCAGCATTATCGCACGGTATCGTCGCACTGAGTACTTGTCTGTACTCGCACCGCGAGACTTATCAAAGCTTCCAATTCACTCGAAGTTAAGCTCCCTGCACCTAGGTGTCTATAGTTCAATCGCACTGCAATCGTATTCGTTTATAGCTGACTCTTTAGTTGCCCGGTTCATTACATATTCTTACTGAACAGTCTTACACGATTGCACTTGAGTATCGATGGCACTGAAGGTCTTATTCATTTGCAGTGCTATTGAGTTAGCTTAGCTTATACAAATCTGATTTCTTATCGCGTTGAGTGACCGCAATCAGTGCGATTAGCTCAGCTTACAGAAATCTGGTTGACTCTTATCACTGAGCTTGTAGAAATCTGGTTTACTCTTATCGCAGTGAGTGCGGTTCCGGATCGCACTCAGCCCGATTAGCTTATAAAACCTTTGTCTGTTATCGCACTGAGTGCGGTTCCGGATCGCACTCAGTGCATTCCCTGATTGCACTCAATGCGATTAGCTTAGCTTATACAAATCTTGTGCTCTAACTTACACAAATATGGTTGTCCCGTATCGCACTCAGCACGAGTAGCTTATAGAAATCTAGTCGCACTATGTGCGATTAACTTATAGATTTCGAGTTGCGATTCCGACACGATCTAAAAATCGTGTTGTCTGGTTGTCTCTTATCGCACCGCACTGAGTGCGATAAGGACACCGCACTCAGTGCGTTTAGCTTCCTCAAATTTATGACATGTTCTCTTAACGCACTAAGTTTAGTTCGGGTCACACTGGGAGCGGTTAGCTTCCTCAAATCAATTACATGTTCAAGTTTACAGATTTTGGTTGTTGGTTCGGGTCTGTCGTGCGCATACACATCGCTACACAACATACATCGCTGACAAAGGAACACCACACATACACATAACACATGGACGATGTCATACACATACACAAGTGTACCACAATGATAACAAGGTATGTACTCACTCCACCTGCCAACATGCACTAGACAATCACTACAGTCAAGCCAAATCCACTCTGTGCTCGCAGAGAATCCAGATCTCACTCTCAAGACTACCCACCATAGCCAGGAGCTTGAAGGCTCAACTTGAAGAACTGAGGTCTCCAAGCCCCTACCTGCGAAGTATACCCCTTGTGGGCACTCTCACCAACTTGCCCTAACGGTCTTACCGGAGTCCGCCACTTTGCACTCGGTCAACCTAGCCGAGTTACCAAACTGACGTGACAGTTATCATTATCGTAACCATGTACTGATTTCATCTTATGTAAGTACAAGGCGATTAATTTACGACCAAAACGGATACGGTCAAAAGGATGAGAGCCGCGGATCACTTCTGCAGATACCTCCGGGAGGTACCCGCGACTGACAATGGCCGTTGTCCGTAAATACAGCCCGCGGATACACGAATAATCCTGACGGTCATTAACTTTGACACCCCTAATAATCAACTAATCAAACTTGCCGAGGATTGCTTTTGGAAGACAAGTTACACTTAGTTGATAATCAAACTAGTGATTATTAATCCGTAGATATTTTGGAGGACAAGCTACACATAGTTGAATAATCAAACTTATGATTATTAATCCGTAGATATTTTGGAGGACAAGCTACACATAGTTGAATAATCAAACTTATGATTATTAATCCGTAGATATTTTGGAGGACAAGCTACACATAGTTGAATAATCAAACTTATGATTATTAATCCGTAGATATTTTGGAGGACAAGCTACAATTAGTTGAATAATCAAACTCAGTGATTATTAATCCGTAGATAGTTTAGCCCTGGACTGTTTTTGGAGGACAAGCTACACTAGTTGATATAATCAAACTTGTTGCGAACAAGGTATACTTAGTTGATAATCAACTAATCAAACTTACCATGAAATGTTTTTGGAAGACAAGCTACACTTAGTTGATATTCAAACGCATGATTATTAATTCATAGATATTTTGGAGGACAAGCTACACTTAATTGATAATCAAACTCCTGATTATTAATCCAAGCACCGAAAATTTGTACTGAGTGTAGATCGAACCCAAAGCACCGAAAATTATACTAAGCGTTCGTACCCAATACCTCCTCTATCCAGTCTGAAACTTAATCATTGGACTAATTCGAAATCTAGAAAATTTCCAGTAGTGACAAGCACTAATATCCTCTCTGTGCCCGGCTCGGTATTGGACGATGAATAGGGAGAAGGCGCTGAATCTGCTTCTGTGGTTAGTATAGAAAGTATTAGGAGCGTGCATTACCGTGCGTAATGGACAGAGGCTTAATTTTGTTCGCTGAATGTAAAGAGGCTTGAAGACAGTGTTAAGGGCTGCAAGTGCTTTCTCCGAGGCGGTAGCCGAGGAGAGTCTTGTACGTTATATGTGCACGACATTTTTGATCTAACACAAGCAGCAGCAACTTTTCAAGAGCGACCTGTAAACATGAGTGATTATTTGATAGAGACACATTTGGAAAGTTGTATGTACACGCATTTGAATGTCTATGTGTATTCGATTCAGAATATTCTATGTGGATTCTCTTCAGGCGCTTGTACTTTTACGAGTTCTCGCTAGAATCTTGGCGCGAGCGTAAGAACACCCGTCAAAGCGTGCAGCCCCTCGAGTGTCCCCGCATAGTGCCTTACGTATCTGTGCTTCTCCTCGATTCGTTCGGCTTCTCTATAAGATAGTGCAGAACCATTCCGAAAAGCTTCGCGGTTTGAGGAGAATTTCTGTTAGGATGGTGCAGTTGTCGTCTGTCGTTCCCGGTTTATGATAAATGGATCGACATCGACAAACAACGGAGCGACTCAGCAAGCATCTAGGCATTGCTGTTTGTTGCCTATCATTTGTCGATGATTCTGTATCCACCGGAATCGATCCGATCGAGTAGTGCAATCACTCTCCCTACCGCTTGGTGGACGACACTCTCTGTGATCTTGTCTCGTGGAAGTAGGGTTCTTCCAGGAGTCGAACTGGTCCGACTATAGCGAGTGACAACTGTGGTGGCTGGCTTGGTGCCCATACTAGCTCGATAGGTCAGCAGAATTCAGCAGAGGTCCTTCTATCAGGATGGTTCGAGAAAGATTGCATAGAACTCATGGAAGGCTCCATCAGCCGTGGGCAAGTGAGTGCACGTAATGTCCTGAAGACAGTGCACTGATTCTCCAGCTCTGTTTCATTGTGCTTCAGCAGCTGTGATATATCTACTTGTCATGTCGTGACGGATTCTTCCGGCAACCGAACGCTTTATAGCTAGAAATTTAAATTCCAAAAGGAATCATCGAGCCATGGCACTGCTGGTGAACTCAATTGTCCAGGACTCTGGACAGAAGGACTCTCATCTTTACATCTCTTTTTCAAAGGACTGGGTACGTTCTCCCTGCAGATTTAACCGCCGGACCTCTGCAATTTTGAGATTCAGAATAGAGAATTTACTGGTCCGACAAAGCTTGTGAGATTTCTCTACTGGACTATCGTGAGGAAATATCTCCCCTTCATACAGCAGTCTCAAGCTGAATCCTTGATGGATTGATAACCCCCTGCCTCTAATTGGTGAGCCAGAGAACTATCCCCGGTCTTGATGATGCGCCCAGCTTCCTGTCAACAGCAAAGCACAAGTGAAGTGACGAGTTAGGGTGCTAAAGAGAAAATGGGCTACGCTAGCAACAAACGCAGCAACTAGTTCCCGATAGTGTACATACCATTATATGGACGTAAGTGGGTTTGATGTAGTCCAGAAGTCTCTGGTAGTGAGTGATCATGAGAACTGCATTGTCTGACTTTCTCAGTCCGTTCACGGCTGAAGCAACATCCCTCAAGGCATCGACATCTAGACCCGAATCTATCTCATCCAATATTGCCATGTCCGCCTCCAACACCTGTACATCCATTACGAGACGATGAAACAAATGAACATCCAATACTATTAAAGAAAACCAGTCACCTCCTCTGCCAGAAATTCTTGAAGATGCCTGCCCAAAGGCCAAGGATGTAAATCAGCACCTAAACTGATCAGCTGATAGAAGTCGAAAACCTTAGCAAAACCATCCACCCCTTATGGGAATGCCTGACAAATAGATGACATAATATCGCTTCAGGCTACAGGTCTGTTGTTTACACGCCCTAAGGGTTGTTTCCTCTGTTGACGTTACAATTACTTCCTTCCTTATAATCCTGAAAGCCTTCCTTGCGGACGGACGGTCCGTCGTCCTACACTCTCTCGTCCTAGATTCTTCTTCCGTACCTCCTCCGGTCTTGAACAGAGGTACACCAAGCTTCTTGTCTGCTGTTCTTACATTTCTTTACTCGCAACTCTAAGAACAGTACTTTCTGCTTGCAGTTTATCCATTCACTCAAGTCGTAAACACTACCTTACTCTAAAAGTGCTTCGGTAAGAACAGAAATTTCGTTCTCTGTGAAGCTATCAAGGCAAGAACTGGTTATGCTTCATTCTTCTGAAGAAGAGACCATGAGGGCTACCAAACGTCTGCACAAGTAGTTGTAAGTGGACGCGAACATACCGCTAGTTGCAAGATTTCATTGCGCTTCTTTTCACCACCACTGAATCCTTCATTCACATTCCGATCCAAAAAGCTTGGGTCCATATTCAGGGCGCCTAACTTGGGCGATAGAAATCCATAAAACTGCACCACATAAACTTCTCCAATAAGAATCAGACTGGTACAGAAAGGTTGGATAAAGAATAGATAACATCATCCAGACAAAAGAAGGAAAAGGAGGAGAGAAGGAACTCTTCATCTCTCTTTCTAAACATACAAGAAAGGCCAATTGCAATGTATCTCCTCTAGACTGAAGATTTTACGTGTGAATTTCAAGGGAAACTGCAGAGCAAGGAAACGTAGCCAAAAGTGTCAGAACGATAAATTAACACAGACGAGCTAACAGTTCTCGTCTAATTCACTGTATTGACCTCGAGCGGGCCGAATTCTGGGAGGCCAAGGGAAGCGCGTCGAGCATTGCAGGCCATCCGTAGAAAATCCATATTGCTTACTCCTGGAATTTCTACTGGAGACTGGAAACTCAAGAAAAGCCCCGCATGGCTTCTCTCCTCAGGCTCTTTATCAAACAGATTTTCTCCCTTGTAGATAGCTACGCCGCCTGTGACCAAGTAATCTGGGTGACCCACCAATACCTGCCACAGTCATCCATCATTACATCTTTATTTCACTCAGAATAACGCTAAAGCCACTGCCACCGCATAAGTACCTGCATCTGTGCAACACAAAGAGCAGAAGGAGGTGACAGACAAACATGCCTTGGATAGCGTACTTTTCCCCGATCCGTTTCTGCCCATAATGGCATGTACCTGCACATCCACCAGTTTGATATCATACAGGTGCTTCCACCAGCTTCAGTTCTGAACCCTAGAAGAGTACGGTGGTCGGTCAGTCGACTGATCCAATCCCACGAGACATCAAATGGGATATGTATATGGAGAAGACCTCCGACTAACAGCTCACCGCACTCACTCGCCACCATCCACTGAGACGCACCATCCCTTGAGACGGGCAGTCAGTGGAAAACAGTGTGCTCCACGACATGAAATAGCGTTAGCTTCCCAAGACAGATACGAGAAAATAATTCACCATGCTTTCCGCCATATCAGACAATTGAATGTTCTTCCTCTTGGAGCTTTTTCTAAGGAAGGTGTCACAAGATACGCGAGCAAGCAATGCCAAACGAAGATAATTATAACGAGGTGAACGGCTGTCTGTGCTAAACTGAATCATGCGAATTGCTTAACAAACTCGATAAGATTTGGAAATTTGACAGAAGAAACAGGACGTTGCCTGCCTGCTTGCCTACATACCTCTCCTTGGCGAATGGTGAGATCCACACCGCGCAGAATTTCCTTGCCGGTGGCTTCAACCACAGCGGTCAATCCACTTACTTGAAGGAGCACATCTCCCACCTTCTCCTCCTCTGATTGTACAGGTGCCTCGGTCATCGTGGCCATCGTGGCCAGTGCTCCAAGTCGTCTCTCCCTCTGCTGCTGCCGAGCAACCGACGCAGGCGACCACGACGACGCTGTGCTTGTGCAGCACATTCCAATTTCGTCTACTCTCCATTTTCCCGAGAAGCCCACAACAGCGCTGGCGCTGCTGCTGCAGGTAGCAGATTTTACACTCGACGCATCAATTTTACTACTAATTCGATGATGCGGCTGCTGCTGCGCAGACCCGAGTGCAGAGCCGGAGGCAACAGCAACTGCTGCCATAACTCCGAGCCGAGCTCAGCTTCTGCAGATTTCTCTACTCACCTTCCAGCAAAGACGCCAATTATCCACAGACGCGCACATACACACGCGAATGAATGAATGAGCGAATGACGGAAGGACTCATCCTGTCCAGCCACAGTCGCAGTAAAATTCTCTCCAGTCCCAGTCCAGTGAACGCGAACTTTACCACGTACGTACTGTATCTCTTCCTTCGCTCCTATCCTAAGTTGCCGCGCGGGCGCCCGTGCAACTCCAGTCCGTCGCGTCGCAGTTAGTTAGTTTATGGTAGGCAAGTCTTCCTCATGCAGATGGATTATGGATATCTTCAACGAGTGGACCCTACAAGCTTCAGTCCGGGAGAGCCGGAGAGCTGCACTAAAACAGCCCGTCGGGGATTCTGTCGGTGAGACCATCAGCTACTGTAGGCCAGGTTGTCACCAACAGTTTCTCGACGTTTTTCCGACTTCTGCTAATATTCTTGTCACTTGGTCCTCGTAGTTTGATGATATTTGTCGACTGGGAATCCGTTAGGACCAGAGCAGATACGTGCCAGTCCTTGACCGTGTTTCATTACTACTGTACGGTTACGATGATGCCTTATGATTGAGTGTGTTGTGACTTAATTTACGCGACGTCTTCTGGCAGTTCTGTTTCGTACTTCTCTCTGTCCGTGTGAAGAGCTAGCTGATACGTCTTGTGTACAGGGTCTCCCGGGACCTTCCTTCTTGGACTCTTACCCCGTGGACGCAGGAAAGGAGTGAACAATGGCTTCATTCATCGATGTTTGCTTGACAAGTTGAGGATTCGTCCTTGTAACTAGGTGGGTTGGAATGGCGAACAGGCCCGGTGGGCCCGTGAGAGGGGTTTTGCGGTTGGTTACCACGGCGGGAGCTGTAGTTGGTGGTGGGATTTTCGCTGTAACTTTTGTTTCGTCGGCTTGTCTCGGAGTGTTTCAGTCATGGGCTGAGGCGAACAGAGTTAGTGCTTGTACTCTTTCCTTTGCATGTGCGTGTTTGTGAATCCCTGTGATTGATTAGCAGATACGTGATTGCAAGGGCTAGATGCAACTAATTCTTCTAGTTTAGACTGAAGGTCCAGTCAAGATCCAGTGTTGTGCGTTGTAGCGGTAACGCTGTGGATTCGCGTCTGAATCTTAGTTCCAAAGTTCATGTACGATCGTCTTTTTTGCAGAAGAAAATTGCACCTGACTGTAATATTTGCAAAGGTCGAGGGTTCACAAAATGTAGACTGTGCAAGGGAAATTCAGTAATCTCCTGGTCACCACTGGGGGATCCGGTTATCTTGAAGCCTTGTGTTTGCCCAACGTGCGATGGAAACAAGTAAGAGCTGGAAGTTCTTCCCAAACCATGTTCTGGATTTATCCATCTGCGGAGTCTTTTGCCTCTTCCGAATCAGTTTGCTCCAACCTTGTTTTGTATCTATCTCTGCATCCGCGGAGTTCTTTGCCTCTTCCGAATCAATTTGCTCCAAGTGCATGCATCATGAAGGAAGTGGTTGGTCATTGATGGGTACCTTTCATGCGTTTGGTCTTTTAACCTTGCCAAACTTTGGTGACGATGTTTGATTGCGCAGAGTTCAGCGATGTTTAAACTGCGTAGGAAGAGGCTACTCGTGAGTAAAAAATGACATCGATATGTTTTTCGTTATCAGGCGACCTGAGTGTCGATCAAGAAGTTACATACGGCTGGACAGGTCCGGACGGGCTAGACATTGTAGAGAAGGTAGAGCGGAAACGGAAATCTCAAATGTCGCGCCTGGGCCAAAGGTCGGTCCGGCGTCAATAGCTTTTATCTTCTTTAGGAAATAAAGTTATCTTAGGACTTTCTTTCTGAACCCTCGCAATTTTTAAGTTGACAGTTTACGAGATTCAACTGTTAAGTTCTCGTTCTACTGTCACAATAGCAACCAGTAACTATTTTGTGAATCTTAAGTTACGATGGTTCGCATCTGAAACTGCTGGCTGCAATGGTATTGTAGAAGCAAGGCAGCTGAGAACATGTCAGAAGTAGGGGTCGTCGCTTTTCTGTTTCTAGCTTAGTGTTGTTCTGTAGAAGTGAGACGTCATGCTAGATTATGTTCAAACAACTGCGAGATGAAATACTTTGTGTACAGGCTCCTTCCTTTACATCGTTACGGCTGAAATCAAATTTTGTTATTATGCGTTTGCATAGCTAACCAACGTCTTTGAGAGTCGGAAAAGGAGAAAAGCCTTTAGAACGTTGCTGTTGATATCCATCTTCTGTTTTACCCTAATGTCTCGCCCATGCTCTCCTCCTCGTCTTTACCACATACATAACCTCTCACTTTCATTGCATGCTGTGCTGTGCTGCCCTGTTCAAGGAGTGACAAGGTTAATCACAATATATAAAACGCAACCCTGGTATATCGACTTTAAGTTAACGACACGAGCAGAGGTAACACTTCTCACGTTATGTTCCAGCCAAGTACAGTATGCATCGTGAAGAACCAACGGTCGGAAGCGGTAAATCTCCAAAAGTACACATGGGTCAGACTGGAGATTCCACACTATAATCACTATCGTGTTTTGTTCATTGTTTGCGAGAAACATGTTTGTTTGAGAAACTATACAGAGAACGGAAAAACATATCAAGGAACTTGCAAACATCAAGGTTGACGACAAGGAAGTTGACAAGCGTGAAGTGGCAGAAAAAATGTATCTTTTAGGTATACGGCAAAATTCCTTGACAATTATCACTGAATGCATTCACTCAGGCACGTAACCAGCCTCAGTGATGGGCGACTAACGTGTTAACTTCTATAAGTGAAAGAAGAGCTTCAGCGGGAAATTAACTCCCGAAAGCTAATAAATGTAAGACAACTTTGTTATCGATACACTGAAGTACAAGAATGATCTCTAACTATAGACTCGCCAAGCATCAACTCCGATGAACTGGTTGTGAAGCCTTGCCTTGGAGTTCGGCCGCAAGTTTTGCTTGTCAATCCTCAGAAGGTCGTCGACACCTCAGTCATATGAACACTCTGTTATTGCCTTTCTAAAACTTAATTTGAACGCCCCTCGAGTCCAGTTTTTCAAACCCTGCAAGAATCCGCACAAGGCGAGTTTAGTCATGGAACCAGTTCAGTCTACACCAGGAACATGTAGGCGACTGTCCGTGTGACCAAACCTCAAGAGACATTACAGTACAGTTTCTTCCATACGACCAAGTAAAATTATAAGCTTCACCACGAGGGGCTCGGTCACACAAGCTACAGACACTAGTAAAGTCAACTGTCAAACACCTAGTTTCTGGTAACCGACTGCCTAGAGTTCTCCCTAATCACTACCTATCTCACTGGTGCACAGCAACTTCAACTACCAAGGAAACAAGTAGCTAGGACATCTGACGAAACTCCTCATAGGGCTGCATTCCTCTGGTGAAATACGGATTTTCAACTAAAATATAATCTTACCCTTCAACCGAATATTTCTCCTAACAGCTACCAAGTCCCAAAACTCCCCAAGATAACTCAGTCTACGCTTCTGGAATGAAAGCAACAGATACTTTTAACCTACATAGGGAACACCGCGCCAGCGAGCCCAAGTCTGCCCTTCATTTGATGTTTAGGGATAGGGGAACCAGAGGCGTCTAGATGTCTGGTATCAAAGGATCCGATACTAGTGGATGAGGTCTGTGGTCTTCGTCTCTAGATGCATGAAACATAATGGTCGATGTCTCCACCAACATCTCGGTTCGTAAATGAGTCAAACAAAGGAAGGCCTCCCTCGTGCACCTAGACTTCTATCTACTATCCGAGCAGTTCTCAAAATCTAATGTCTAAACACCCATCCTGGTCCAGCTCACCGAGAGGAGTCCCTCACTCTCGTCTACTAGTAATCCAGGCACCTTGTTACCGAAGACCAATAAGAGCATTCAACGTTTAAGCGTACAATTTGATAAAAGGCACGACTGAAGTTACAAACTCCTCTCCTGTGTAGGTTTCGGTTAAACATCCCACGCATAACAGTTACAAAATTTGCCAGGTACGTCTTTCTCAATTTACGGACCTGCTGCCAGCGGCCTTGGGTTTGCTGAGAGATGAGAGCTCCTCAATTAACTTTCTCTCCTCGCTGCTTATCCTCTTAGGAATCTCCACCTGTACCCGGACTAACTGATCTCCCCTCAGATTGTTCTTTCCTAGCAAGGGCACTCCACGTTTCGCCATGACGAGTGTTGTTCCCGGCTGTGTTCCGGCGGGTATTTTTAGATCAACGGTACCATCCACAGTTGGAACTTTCACAGTCGTCCCAAGAATGGCATCAATGTAGGACACTTTGGTAGATATCAATATGTTGTTTCCATCCCTCTTCAGTTCAGGATCTGATCGTACACTGATGAAGACATATAAATCACCTGGAGGCCCGCCACGCCTACCAGCATTACCCTCCGACCGAACCCGCAGACGACTTCCCGAGTCAACCCCGGCTGGTACCTTTAGGCTTATTCTCTTGGTTTTCCTCACCCGACCATCTCCCCCGCAAGTATTGCAAGGGGTAGCGTTCTCACCTGTTCCTCCACATGCAGGACAAGTTGACACCTGCCTGAAGTCACCTAGTGGTGTTTGCGCTGTCGATACAACTTGCCCTTGACCTCCACATGTATTACAAGTAGTAGGTGTCGTTCCAGGCTTAGCTCCTGAACCATTACAAGTATTGCACGACTCCAGGCGTGTAACCTCTATGTCTTTGTCTGTTCCAAAGACAGCTTCCCTAAAGTCAAGGAGCAAATCATATCTCTCGTCATCACCTTGAGTCGGACGACTCCTTTGAGCTCTTGCATTTCCTCCCATTCCACCCATACTGCCAAAAAAAGTTTCAAACAGATCGAACGGGTTGTTGAAATCCTGCGAATCACCAAATACATTTTCAACATCAGTTGGGACAGAATGGTCCGACAGTCCCGAAATACATCCTTCAATCGATCTGGAAAGTGGCGTGGATGAACATTCTTGCTAATTGACGGATAGAGCTACAAAGAGAAACACCCGTACCCCTGGACCGCCAGCTCCAGCGCCCTTGAGCCCAGCTTCACCATATCTATCGTACAACGATCGCTTTTCGTCATCAGACAGCACCTGCATGAGCGAGAAATTAACCCGCAGACTCATCAAACCGGCTGAGACACGAAGTTATCCACTGTCATGCGCTAGCACATAATTTTACTACTTTACTCCCCTGGCGATGCGTGCAGTCTTCTTCAGTTACATACTTGGACATCCCCTCAAGGACCGCCTTTAGGGCGGAAAACGTTTCAGAAGAGAATTCAAACTCTTAATCTGATGTTCCTTTATTTCAGAGAAACAAACAAGATTCCGCGGATAGACAACAGAACTCAGTCTCCTGCACCGTCGTGATGAGCAAAAGACGTATTATGCGAGATATTCGAGTCATACCTCGTAGGCATTACTAATATCCTTAAACTTTTGCTCTGCTCCAGATTCCCTGGACAACACCAATCACACGAATTCGCTCAACTTAACAATCACTTCAACAACAGGATGAAGTTTATTAAAACCTCTATTCATAAATGAATAGGTGCTACCGCGAATAACAATGTAAAAAAACTCTCTTCCAATAATAACACCTCCATGAGATGGGAGAACGATAAACTCGAAAGATTTGGGGTCATGTTCTTACTTGTTAACATCAGGGTGATACTGTCGTGCCAATCTTCGGTACGCTGAAGCACACCAGGCAGAGGAAGCAAGCAAGGTCAGTTCAAGAAGCTGACGATCGAGAAACATTCAATCTAGCTTCCACAAGCAACACTAGACTCCTCGAGGGATCAATAAGCAAATTTAAAGAGCACACACATGGTCGAGGAGTCAACCAAACTGTCAAAACTCACCGCTCTTAATCTCGGGTTTATCCGCGTTCTTTGACACTCCAAGAATATTGTAATAATCCTGCAAAGCAGAGAATTCCTTAAATGAGCACCATCCAGTGGCGAGGCAAGTTCACTCTACGAGATGACCGAGTCAGTTCGTCTCAGGGGGGACTACAACCAACGCAGAGCCTGCGCCTAGGAGCTTTCATAACTCAGAGCGACTGGACTCTCAGATTTGAAGAAATAAGAACGACTCTCTACAGACAGATAACCAACCACTATACTCTCACATGTCACTAAAGTAGCCAAACTCATACCACGATAGAATAAAACCCTAAACCCCCATTCAAATGTTAAGACGGTTTGCAGCGAATTCGAACGAAAGCAGTAGTTATGCACATACTGAGGACACAACACATCCTCAATTCATAACAATGTCCGATATGAATCGCACAAAATTCTCCTCTTCAATCTACCATCTCCACTCGGCATGCGTTTACACAGAGATATTACAAAATTACCTAACTCTCCGCAGAAACAGGAACACACAATTTAGATGGGAGGAAACAAAACAAAACTTCAATGGCAGGAAAAAGAACAACCAGAAAGGTTGAAAACTGCGAATTCTGGACTGACTTCGCTTGCAACCAACCTCAGACGCTGCCCTGGTCTGTCCTGCCTTCCCAATTCTCTTCTTCCTCACGCCGGGTGCTCCAACGTTGGCAACAACTCCCACTCGCACCTTACATCCTAGAAATCCGCTTCTCAAGGAACTTGCCCTCAATGAAGCCACAGCTCCAGAAGCAGCGCTGCTCTCCGCCATTGCTGCAAAGGAACTCCTCGTGGGAGCGCCATTGATTAGAGCAGGCGCCACGGCGAGCGTCGCCATGGAAACTCCGAAGAACGAAGTGAAAGCCACTGAACGTGCAGTTTGTTGCACTCGAAGCCGGATCAAATGACGAAAAAGTTGCTTGCGGACTCCAGCCCAGCCTCCGGACGAATTCCAGAGCCGCAGCCGATGGAACTTCAAATCCTAGAAAGCCAAAGACTGAAGAACGAGGACCTTCATGATACTTCTGCACTTTCGTTCCTCCGTTCGTTCCCTCATTCCATAATATTTCCCATAATATCTCAGTTCCCGAAATATTGAGAAATTACCACTATTTGAATAAATAACAGGTGTGGACCTGATTCGAGCGTCGGATAAGGGAACCAGAGTAGAGAAAAGATCCAAATCTCAACCGTCAGTTGCATTCCACGTCAACGGACTGAACACCCATGATGAATCTTCCCCGAAGGCAGGAGATGCTCTAAGTTCTATTTGACTACGGACAAAAGTTATTACCACGGCGAAATTATATCCTACATACCATGGCGAAATTTCAGCCCTGTATATCATCGACGCTATCCGTAAAGCTGCGTTCACATCTTGGCTTTGCGACCAGCTTTCCCAAGTGCGGCTGGACTTCGTGTAGCGGCAGCCTACCGGTAGTCGCACTCCAAACGACTGGACTGCCGCACCATGCCAGTCGACCGGTATAAGTGCCTTGCAATAGAAGGTAACATGGAGCTCGTCCCAGAGAGGATTTTGTATCTTTCTTTGATTCAGATTCGGTCTACTACCGGTGCCCTTCACTGGCCGTGAACAAATCTGAAAGAAGATAAGCAAAAGGTTCTAATACCCGACGATTCCGCAAACGCGAAACTCACGATGTGGATGCCGGTAATTCTTGACGTCGGTGACTCGGTAGCATGGTCGACTTCGAGCCGGAGTCTGGCAAGGCAGCTACCGCCAGACCTTTCCAAACGTGGAGGTTCGGTCGTTCACCGTCAACAATTACGGCAAGCGGTCATTCTAGGTTCGGATTCCAGATAGATTTTGTTTTCTTTCTCTGCCAAAACCGGGTGAATAACACAAACCATAAAAGGGATGTTCGGTTCTCTCTCTTTCCCGGTTTTCACAACGTTCCATCTCTCCGTTTCATTACACGACAAAACATTTTTTTTCTGATTTTTAGTATCGACGTTAACTATTTTATCGCATAGCAACAAGTGTAGAAGTACACGAACGATAGTCAATGAAGAAACCAAGATAAGAAATTCAAAATACATTCAGACCGTGTACATCACGATCTTGTACATTGAATTTTATTTTTATCGAAATATATATATATTATAAGAAATTATTATTCGATATTAAATTATCTGTAACTGATATGTGATAAGCACTCTTAGAGTTATCAGCACATCTTGAGATAAAGGAGAAATACAACGTAATGAATAACAAACGGATGAAAAGATCTCATCAAGTCGCACAAAGTAAAGAGCGACGTGAAAGATCAAGCAACCAACGTCGCGAAAGAAAGAAGAACATCGGAGCTAAGCCTTGCTATCTGTAGCTCTAAAGTCACATGTCGCTCATAAAATATCACACACCAGTAAATTAGAACTCATGCATACAACATGTGCACATGAAGCAACATCACCTATTGCAATTGCTCTCATTTGGACCGCGTTTGCTAAAACTGTATGTAGAGCAATGAAAACTCTGTCTTGAGATAACCAATAAGTGATGCAGGGACTGAAGCGTTACTGAAGATATAAACCCAGAGCACTACTAAAATACCGATGTCATCTTATGAATACATTAATTTAACTCTTCTCACCGAAAGAGTTAGACTTTTCAAGCGAGCTTTCTAAGCGTACATCGGAAGGCAAAAAAATACCACACGGACGTAGATTCAAGATAGAGATAATGAAAGAACTGCAAACTCGGTGGATTTGACTTTTGACTTAGGACGAGAAATTAGTGCCTGATGATAATCACTGGCTCGGCAAGATGCCCAGCGACTGCTATAAAGACTTGTCCGGCCTGACTACAACCCTTCACCGAGAGAAAATTACATTTGCTCATCATCAGCGACGTTGAGTCTAGAGATGGATTCGAAGAAAAATAATGCAACGGAGCAAAATAGTGCTTGTGAATAATATGCATGTTGGATGAACTTCTGACAACTTTTGTTCGTTTATTGTTATCAAGGAAATATATAAATATTAAAAAAATATTTTCTAAGTAGATATAAATAATTAAAATATTTTATAAATATGATCTGTTAGCCTCTGCATGGAAACAAGGAAAGAGTAGAAAATAAA
The DNA here is from genome assembly GCA_036924285.1 of Asterella californica. Classification (NCBI taxonomy): domain Eukaryota; kingdom Viridiplantae; phylum Streptophyta; class Marchantiopsida; order Marchantiales; family Aytoniaceae; genus Asterella; species Asterella californica. The sequence continues at coordinate 7,595,626 of JAYKYS010000003.1, forward strand.
CCATAAGTCATGAATAAGGTAACGCAATTCAACAAATACAAGTCCGGAAACTATAGTCATTAATGCATTAAATCAATGTAAATTTAATGTAATACCTAACGTTAAGTATTTAAATAAAACGCAAAGATATTTGCCTCCTCCATCGAAAGATGGAGGAGGTGGAGGTGAATATGCAAATCCTCAGTCAAGACGGTACTTTGAAAGAGCCGCTGGCATTAAACTGTTCCATGAGGATGATGCTCCCTCATACACCATCAAGAACTCCACTTAGACCTAATATAATGTTCATATATTTTTGCTTTCTATCTCCTCTTGTTGTTTTCTGGGTCTGCTTATTCAAAAACATCGCACATTCGTTCAAATTTGCCATGTGTCTTCTGTACCTGTTAGCGAGTGTCCAAGTTAAAGGAGAATATTCTTAAACCTCTAAAAGGAAAAAACTATAATTTACAATTAGTTAGTTTGTTTAGAACTGAGTCCGAGGGCTCTCTTTATGAAAAGACTATATGCTTTTTTCGTTAATATTTTTATTCTTTTGGATAGTAGATTTTTTATTGCAAAAGCTCACGGGTGAAATGAACGAAAAGTAAGTAAAAAGCGCTCGCAGTTTTTCTCTACGAGTAGTTCCAGAAGTGCACACAAGAAACATCCGCAAATGATTGGCCAAAATCATAACTCCTTCTGTGGGTCAAGAATATTTGAAAAGAGTATCTAATTTTTACACCCACGTTGAAGGGTCTTTAGTTATAAATCCAAATGTTCATGGTCAAATGGTGAATTAATACAAAAGTATATTAATGTTTGAAATGGTAGAGAGAGAGAGAAAAGTATTATCATGGTGGATTTGGACGAATGTGGTAGTCAAGGACGCGTTGTTACATAGTGATGGAAGAAAGGTCAAGAATAAGAGAGATTGAGAATTGGATATGCGAGTGGGAGATTCTTTGGGTGTTGGAATCAGTTAATTCAGTGGAGAAATACTCAGCAGACTAGACTATGGAGAGTATAAAAGTCTAACTTCCTTGCATATTCACCTCTTCTTGGAAGGAGTCAATATGCAAAAGTTTAATTTATTATTTAATATTTTCGTTTTAACGATAAAGTAAAAATTAAATTTTTGAGAAAATGTAATATAATATTAGATTAGCAATTCACATATATACTTTGGGGAGTGACTCTGTTAGCACTCCCCGTAAGGTTTATGTCTGGGTCTTCTCAGTTTCCAGGTTGGATCCACTTAATATTTATAACATATTTTGATTTTCCTATCAATTTAGTATAGGATTTTCCCCTAACATTTATACCTTTTACCGAAAACAAAAACGAGCAAACGTTCCCAAGAGTTGATCGTGCATGCATAATGTTTGGTTGCAACGAATTCTTCAGCATGCATATTGTTTGGAATGATGTCAATTATGTCTACGGGTTTTGGAGAGAACAGTTGTGATTCTAAAGTTTCCATATTTATTTACATTTTGGTTTTGGTTACATGGTTTTAAACCTCTCGTGCGGGTATACAAGGCGCTAAGAAACGTACAAGGCGACGTGGCATTTCAGCCTAAGCGTCTGGGAGAAGAAGAAAATCTGTTTGAAAGCCCAAACTTAAAATGCAATATTATGTAAGCAGAGTTCTCCTTCTTATGTGTTCTTCTTAACATACTGTTTGTACCAAAATATAGATAATCATCAATCAATTGTAGAAAATTAGTTTTTATTTATCAGTCCATGTACGTAAAAATAGAGTTTGTCTTCCAACTCCGAGCTCTGACTACAATTCTCAAGATATATATTCTGCAAATATGTCACTGAACTGAATATCATCAGCGAAATTATTGATAACAGAAGAAAGGATTCACTTCTTTCATTGTATACTATATTTGGCATATGAAGTATGTATTCACCTCCCTCAGAATCGGATTTGTATCAAAGTAAGTTTCCATACCGACTTTATTGTCTTTAATGATTTTTATGATATAGCTTCGCATTTGTTTTTGTTTCAAAACCAAAACTGAATTTATTATCTCTAATGATTTTATGATACAGTTACCGCGTTTGTTTTGTTGAATCCAGAATTGTGATTTGAATTTGTACATATGGAGCCGTTCAGTGAGAAGAATTATGATTCAATGTTGTACCCTGGTCAAGACAAGGTTTGGATCCGGATAGAGAGGGGGCGGATTATCCAGTTAATTTAATTATACACATTACCTGATTTAACCAGGTAATGACTTAATCGGACCCTTTCGCGCTCTCTTCGACTTGATCAGATCCCTGAAGTGCGCGCTTACTTACTCAGACCTCTCACCTGGCATAGGCGGTAACAGGTTTATATGGTACCAGTCACAAGACGGTCATCATCTGTTATTGATTGGTTTCTCACAAACATATGAACGATACAAGACGAGATGTCAGTTACTGATTTTTCTTTCCACAATGAGAAACGGTACGCGTCTGATCAAGTAAACTCACTCTTTAGGGATCTGATTAAGTTTAACAAAGAGCGCAGGGGTCCGATTAAGTCAATACCTGATTTAGCACACGGAGGAATATATGATTCCAGATATGGGCCATCTATGGATGAAGACACTTCCTCCTCATTGAAATCATACAATCAACCATACAACATAGAGGATAGTGTTTTTGAGGGTGTTTGTGGTATCGCGATACAATGGAGAGTGAAATGGACAGTGCTTCATCGTTGTCTAAAACACGGTTCATGATACGTCAAGGACATGAGTCTCCATAGTCCAAAGTAAAGTAACGAATTAAAGAAAGAAGAAGAGCAACTAGTTTGACTCTACCTACTAGAGAGGTAGCAGATCAGAGTTTATCCACACGTAGAGCCATAGTCCGCTCTCAAATCATCGACGAAAAGGAAGGGATGTCACCAAGAGCAAGACTAGACTTGATGTAGAATCTGCAGAGGATGACGAACAGAGGTGTTGGCTTCGAATTCTCGGTTCACTTTCATGTTATTCCGAGAATTTTCTCTAGTATTGTACCGAAATGATATTGTAATGCATTTCATTCGGTCACATTGAGAACTGATGACATTGATGTATCGATGTGATCAGTCCATGGGCGAACCCTAATGGATCATCTGTACAACCTTGCGAATGAGAGCAAATGAGTGGTCGGCAAGGACGTACCCGGAAAGTCTCGTGGGCGCCACGTTTCTTTCGTCGCAAGATACATGCGCGCTCCGCGCTGCTCGCTCGCTCGTTCGGCGTCTCGTGCTCTCTTCATTCATCGAATCATCGTCACATAAAAAAGCGACACAGTACTGGGAAGGAGAGGGAGGGGAACGCAGACCCTTGCGATGTGTTGTTCTCTTCTTTGTGTGGAGTGAGGAGGATCCTGTAAGTCCCACGAACGAAGTTTCACGGGTTGTGCGTAAGGGTCTGTTCTGTTTTAGGTCAGCTTTGTGCTCCTTTTGAATCGTTACGCCTTCGACGGAATACTGGAAGGGAACCAACTGGAACCGCAGGAGGAGTAAAGGTGGCACGGGAAGGGAGTTGTCGGTCGATTTGACGAGTTGATCTGTAAATTTGGTGAGAGGCAGTGAAGGAAATGGAGGGAAGGGAAGAGGAGACGAGCATGGACAAGGTTATGAGCGATGTGGGAGTGGTAACACTCATAGTTGGCAAGCTGCGAGCCGCCCGTGATAGGCATGCAGCAGCTTTAGTTTGCAAGTTGTGGTATGATGCGGTTGTATGGCTACCCAAGCCGCTCACGTTGCGCTCGAGGGATTCGCTTCCTCATTTGGTGAAGAATATGAAGCACGTTGTGGCTTTGGATCTAAGTTGCTGCGATGAGCAATTGACCAATTCTGATTTGGAGATATGTGCATTATCCTTCGGTCAATTGAAGTCTTTGAGTATCGGGCAGATGGATTCCAACCAGGAGAGTATATCTGACGAGGGAATCTTAGCCTTTTCCGATAGGTGTGGTCGTTTGGAGCAGATCAAATTTGTGAATCTTCCCAGGGTAGGAGACGCGGCGATGGAGGGTTTAAGCAAGGGTTGTAAATCGATATGGTGCTTGAACCTTCAGCAATGTAGAAGTATGACCGATGACTCTTTGGATGCCATCGGTAAATTTTCTAACCTAGAGGAACTTCAGCTGAGAAACGAGTTCAGATTCACACCAGGTGGATTGGCCAAAATTGGCACGCATTGCAACGGTCTGCAGAAAGTTTGCTTTGATCTTGGGAGCATGAAAATTGATGCGGCGTTGAAGTCACTGGTCGAAGGGTGCCCTAAACTTCAAGAGTTGTATTTGAAAATCAGACAAGCAAGCTTCAAGGAGCTTGCGAAGTGTACTTCATTACGCTCATTTGTCGTTGAATCAGACCAAGCTTGGGATCGCGAACTGAAATTGGATGAGGCTGTTGTCGCGATTGCCAAAGCCAATAAGAACCTGAGAGAATTTTCGTTTCTTATAAATGGTGGGCTGCTAAGCGATGGTGCGGTTACAGGGATCATTCTCGCATGCCCATTACTTGAAACGCTTCAGTTGGAGGCTGTAAATTTGACAGACGCAGCGTTGATGTGCATTGTGTCCTGCAAATGCTTGCAGCATCTTGTCTTGGACGGTTTGAAAAGCCAGGGACATGGGTTGTCAGAAATAGGACAGTGCGGATTGGGACTGACGACACTCGCGCTGAGGAATGCGAGAAGAGTTAGGGACATGGAGTTGCAAATTTTAATGGATGGTAACAGGGGTTTGGAAGCGTTAGACCTACAGTCCTGTCATGGGCCTTCTGGAATTGGCTTTTCAGCAATTGCGCTCTGCAGTAAGTTGCAGGTTTTGGATTTGAGTTCGACGGATGTAGACGATGTGAGCTTGCTTGCGATTGCCAGCGGTGTCCCGCATTTGAAGCATTTGAATCTTGTCAAGTGCAAACAAATCACTAGTATGGAAACTATCGCACGCTTTAGAAATTTGGAGAATTTAACTGTAGACCAATGCTCCTTCGTCAGAGACGATGGATTGGGTATATTGGCAATAAGTTGCCCTCGCCTCAAGCACCTGAGTTTAGCTTTCACTCGGGTGACTGACGAGGGGCTTCAGAAATTGACACTGTGCAGTATGCTGCGGAGTCTACGAGTTTCTTACTGTCGGTTTGTGCTTGGAGAAGGCATAGTCGCAATTGCTAAAACCTGCAGTAAGTTTAATCATGTGGTTTTAAGCCACAGATTGCGCAGTTCCCCGAGTTACGACGCTCTTAAAGAACAATCTTGCAGGGTTTGTCTAGAAATGGACGACATGGCTCTAGTGCCATTCGGGTATAACTTAATGATGTAAATAAGTGTAGAAACGCCGGAACTTTTCTGATCACGAAGACAAGACATGCCACTTGGTCGATCGAGTGTGACCAGATAAAGATTCGAGATCCTTGCTTGAGGCCTGGTCAACAAACGAAGAGTATGATATATCTGCAGGTTGAGGGACAAATTTCACTTAGATTCCCAGTGTGTACTGTGAGTATGCTAGGCTGTGAATATGTAACATTGTCGTATGTTGTCCATCTTTTGAGAAGGCATAGTCGCATCTTGTAACTTGTGTCAGTATTTCCATTAGGGCAGTGAGGGAGACAACATTTGACAGTAGTTGTGACGCAGAATTCTAGCTGAGAGCAAATTGTACTCCGCTTGACATTCCCGGCCATTTGCATTTGTAAGTCCTGATGTGAAGACGACATCGACGTGCAGGACTCTGTGCCTACCGGATTCTTTGCTTACCGGATACCGTAGCTTTGTTAATATCTTTCGTGGCAAGCCTTGTACTGGAGCTGTTTGTATAAATTTATTGCTGGGTTTCACCATTCTATTCCACCTTTCTTAGATTGGGAAACGAGTGTTTAAAACATGTCTTAAGCAGTATATAAGTAGGTCTTCTAGGTTGTGTCCGGAGTACGCTCGTGAGGGCGATCTCTGGATGATCTATTTCATGGTCGGTGGTTTACAGATATAGTGGACCATGGAACATATCTTCCTTCGTGCTTTACTCGTGCGAGATTAATTCTCTAGATTGTGATCTGGATACATGACTTGTTAGAATCAGGAGGTCATGCAGGATGATCGTCCTCGTTCTTTCTTGCTTCATATCTCGATTAAACCTTCGGAAATTTTGCACTCATGGTTGGCCAAATCTGCTATTGGTGTGAATTGTACCATTTCATTCCCTATGGATCATGTTGTGTGAGACGCCTCTCTGACTTCCCGGACTAGTCCATTTTCTACTGCATTGTGGGAACCAGCCAATATCGTGGCTAGTCTCCGCAAGATACCACATCGTGCGTACTGCGAGAGACTACGTCTACCAGAATTGCATGTGATGAGGGCAACTATATGCTTAGAGAGACGTTAAAGAAGCTCAAAGAGAAACTGTGCCCTGAGCAGACCCACCTCAAGCAGTTACCCTGAGCGAACTTATGAGCTACGAACTTTTGTTGATGGGACGATGTCCTGAAACACACTTTTCTCCCCTTCTACTCCAGGGGAGAGATAAATTTCCAAGCACGAGAGTCTCTCAGTATTGGACACTGCATCTCATGGTTGATTCATTTTCCTTTATGTTACTGGGAGGAGAAGTTACTGTGCATGCAACTGTATGCAGTTCGTAAAGAAAAAGAAAGTGCGAGTCATTGGACGAATTATGGAAGAGCAGGAAACAACTGTATATTTCCTTTTCTTGTCTTTCAAATTCGATGGTTAGCATATGCAGAGCAAGAAGGCTCCACTCGGTGATAGTAGTTAGCCACGTGATTATGGGTCAAAACTGTACTAGCCCCAAGATAGGCTTGAACAGAGTCATCAGGGAGACAAACCCATGATATACGGTATACCGTTTGTGTACCTTCTTCATCTGATTTCAGATCTTTCGTCTCATTACCCAGATCAGCCACTCTGAAGAGGATGCGACTCGTGCCACCTTCACATCAGAGAAGCCCTAAATGCATGAACGCAGTAAACACTTGTAATAACTACAGGAGATTTGACCGGGACAAGGGAGAAGCCGGTAGTTTAGTTTAGTTTAGTTTGGGTTTTTGCACTTTTCCTCGGCGCCGAGGCGCGGAGAACCAGTAATAAGCTCACCGGACAGCCAGGAACGGGCCGTTAGCTTTGCCAGCCATTAGGAATTTCGTTTCTTGAAAAACATGGATAGCCAAGGTTCAAGGACTTTCGTTTCAAGGTGAAGGCCATCAGCAAAACAAACAGCAACGAAAAGAGAAACTCGATCTGTGAAGCAGAATGCTAGAGTGCGCTACGCGGTGAACATCATGCTGTCGGTGCGGGAAGAAGACTTTGAACGTAAGTCTCTTCCTCTGCCGATGGATACGGCAAACACCTTATTCGGGTGTACTCTCCGCTGTCGGATTTGCTCTCTTCATATGAGACCAGCCGATTTCGACTGCAATCTATCTCTCATTTTGCGGCAACCAGCATATCTAGTAAGCCAAGCACAATATCGCTTGAAACAGGATTCCCGGTGTTCGATGTACGAACAATAACTCAGATAATCTATCAGTCAGTTGATAAAACTGAGGAATGCGAAGTATCATTTAGAAGCCGGAAATGCGTCCCGCCTAGTAATATTCTGCAATTTGTAAACCACAGCCAGAAGAATCATTTCTTTGGGTTGTACGGCGATATCAGCAAACTTGTGAACTTATTCAACTAACTCTCGCAATACTCGCGTTCTTCATGGACACGATGGGCTGCAGGAGAGGTGAAAGTTGTTGTCGTTGGAAACGGTAGTGTGGGAAAGACGAGTATGATTCGACAGTTTTGCAAAGGCGTGTACAGTAATGAGTACAGGAAGACCATAGGTGTGGATTTTTTGGAGAAAATTCAGTGAGTGAACCATCGGACTCCTTAAGTGTGCCGTCAAGCTTAAAATTTGTCATCATCCAGCCAAATCTGTAACAGATATGCAGACTGATGATTCAGTTGGCAAAATGACGTAGTGAAGTAGAGCGCAGAGTTGATGAGGTGGTCGGTGATTTCGGGATGACTCAGGCGTCCACCTAGACTACAGTCTCCTAAACGGAACTAACGCACTAAAAACTTTTGGAAACTCCGCAACTTTGGACGCAGACCTGAGCAGGCTGACGAGCACGCTTTCCATCTTGGAAATGTAATCAGTTTCCGGGTTGGTATCAGAATTTTAATAAGGTCGTTTGTGTATCTCGCATTCCAGATTTGTGAGAGGCTTAGAGGAGGAGGTTAAGATGATGCTTTGGGATACGGCAGGGCAAGAGCAGTTTCATGCTCTGACTCGGGCTTATTATCGAGGTGAGCCTTAACTTGCCAATGACTTACAGGTCCTGGCTTGCTCGATATTGAGCAAAACTTCTCACAACGGTGGTGGTGCGTTTCCAGGTGCTAGGGCTGCTGCGTTGTGCTTTTCCACCATCGACAGAGCTTCCTTCGAGGCAATCAGGAGCTGGAAGGAAAAGGTATCTGTAACCATCGGTCCCTTGACGTGTTGAATAAACTGCCGAGATATTTATATTCTGTGATACGCTTTCCCAGCGTTAACCTTCGCTTGCAATACAGGTGGAAGAAGAGTGCGGCCCGATTCCAATGGTCTTGGTTCAAAATAAAGTTGATCTGCTGGAGAATGCTGTTGTTTCCAGGTGTGTGATATTCATGACCATCTGCTCTGATTCCTCCTTTTGTATCATCAGAATTTGCTTAGTCTGGAAAAAGGTCGAGGATGAGGTCTGCTGTAGACAAAAAGAAGTTGTCATCCGAGAACAGGTTGCCTACCAATGCGGTTTCCAGTTTGAAGGAATCGCGAAAGACTTCGCTTCGTAGTAACGGCCGGAAACCAAGCTTTAGATCTGCACGCTGTGGGGGAAGTTCACTTCTCTTTGGTCGAAGTCCATATGGCACGGGGTGTCTGTTGGTTAACCACAGTAGCGTGCGTAGAGAACCACCATCCAGTTATGGGATTAATTGCTTCTCATATCGTTCATGAAGATAAGTACAAGTCATGGAGTTACATTCTTTACTCACGAATTTCCATTATCCCAGAGTCTTCCGGAAACGTCATGTCTGGAATTAAACTTCGCCTAAAGTGTCTACCGTGCTATCGTTTTACGACAATAGTTCATGTTTCTTTTTACATATCTGACAAAATTTCATGTCGCTGTTATTTGTTATCGCAGGCAAGAGGCTGAGGACCTTGCGACCGAGCTAGGACTACGGTTCTATCGTATTTGCGTCAAAGAGAATCTCTATGTTGCTGACGGTAAGTTGCTAGAATGCTGTGAACCCATTCTTGGTTTCAGTGATTATACGGTACTTTCACAAGATTGAGGTTGGATAAGTCACTCTTCCCTTGTTATCGTTTACTGACAGTGTTTGAGTACTTGGCGGAGATGTACCTGCAAAAGGACATGCGCGTGTACCACTGCCAACCAAGACCTAACATTAGTGAGTTCCAATCAACTACAGCTCGTACCACCGTCTTTGCTTTTCCCATCTCTTGCATCAGTGTGCCTTGTTCAAATCTGCCTGTTCTTGTCTTGTTTGTTCCCCGGACGTAGATTGCCGTTTAGATGCCGTTATATACGAGTTTTTGTTCGCCAGCTTCGTCCAGCTTCATACGAAATATTTAACCCTTGTGAACTCATTAACTTCCCCGCAGCGAAAGCGGTTGCGGCGAGAATTGCTACATCTGCACCACCGCAAGTTGACCTGAAAGTAGACTCTGTTTGCAAAAGGTCAAAAGTTATCAACATCCGAAAGAGGCGGAGGCGTCGATTGCAGTCAGATTGTTCCATTTTGTAGTTACTAATCTGTTTTTTATCAAGATTTGCACTTTCTCCTTACATGGATTACAACTTCTTCCTTGAAAAGCTAAAAATTCTCGTTGTTGGAACCAAGGAAAGGACAACCCTACGCGTCCTTCTCCTCCAACCTACCGTTAACATTTTTGCTCGCTGATTCTCTGTGTACTGTTCGTTTGCATGGGCGAGTGATTGGTTTCATATCATGCTGTCACTTCCCTGAATTATCTGCGCGGAAAGTGTTCTCATCCAAACTCTTATAAGAACTGCCGTCAAAAGTCAATAGCTATTGCCTGCATAGTGATTCTTCTGGCTATAAAAATAAAAAATAAAATGGCTACTGGTATATCAAGAAATTATAACTAATTTAGAGTCATAATCATGGACGCTTTTGTTCGTGGAATACCGTAGAGCATATCTTGGTTGCTCTACTATTTGTCGTTTCATGATTTGAGTGATATAAGTATTTCAGTTACAAGAAGAAAGTATCTTACAAAAAATTTCAAAAATTTCTTGTTTACTATTTCACTCCATTACATCCTTTTGCAAATTTCATTCTTCCAATTTTTTTTGATTCCCTTTTTAAGTATTTAATTTAAGATGTTTGATTCTCATTAATAAATTTTTGATATAATTATCTCAATATTATGTATTTAATCTTCCAACAATTAATATCTTTGGAAGTTTTTTTTCTCAAACAATCTACACATTTTTGCTACTTATGTTCAATATCAACTTGAGAATATTTTTTATATCTTAATAATATAGACACTAGCCTTGTTGCATTTCACATCCCTTTGTTTCTGAAAACTGTCATATGTGAAATCTTGATTTCAAATTATGAAAAAGCTCATCAGTTTTCTCACATGTATGTAAATTAATGAACTTGGATGAAAACGAGACTATCTTGGTAAGATTATATGATCGTTACTTGTATGATCTGAGAACATTGCTGCAAGCATATGGATAATCATAATTTCATCGAATTAGATATATTTATTTAAGCACTTTGTATGTTTAAACCTTATATCAGGTGGCAATCTTATTACGTTTAACATCTTTCAAGACAAAATGTTATGTATCTAATCACACTTTCATTCGGTGCTCGCATTACATTGAGTCACTTTTGTAATATAAGCACATTAGATTAGAGTATCTTATGGGTATGTAGACATCATAATCGCCCGTTGCTATTTTATGTAGATAAAAGCTAAACTGGTTCTTCCAAAATATCATGGTGTGTGAGTGCTAATTCTCTATTCTTTTACGGAGAGTACTTATATTTTTGCATGCTCGACATGTAGCTATTGCTATTTGATTTTACGCTTAATATACGTGTCATCTTATAAGTGTTAGACAAGGAGTATCTCTTGAATGACTAGTTGATTTACACAAAATGTCTTTTGTCAAAGACCATATAATAAAAATCCCAAGACTCAAATCTAGATGACGAAAGTTTCAGTACATTTGAGTTACAAACATAAGGTATAATAGATCTTGGATTTTATAGCGACTAAATAAGAATATCTTGACGAGTTGGCATGGTTTCAACAGAGTCAAAGAAGATAATCTAGAACATACTTGACCATAGAAAAGGTTTATGTAACCAGAAAATTATGTTTAAACAAAACCATGACCAACAACATCTTTGGGTGATAGCAAATCCATAAAACTAGAGTAGAAAGGAAACTAATACGTAATAGAAGTTGGCTGCTTGGTGTCAAATGCTGTTGCTTTGGTTAGAAGGAGCTCCAACACTTAAGTGTTGAAGATTCCTTATTACGTATTGTACATTCAAATAAACTTATCTCAAGATCTGAAAGCACTGATCTAAACTGAGAACCTCCACTCATCCAAGATTTTAAAGTACTGATATAAAATGAGAATATGCACATATAATCTAACTTTGCTGAATTTGTTCAACACAGTTAGACTGCGTGAGATCTTCTTCGTTCAAAGCTAACATACATACGGAATGCTTGTTCTACCATATGAACACAAAGTCATTTGTAACTTACTTCTAGCACTTCTTCTATTATATACTGATCAGAACTCGAAAACACTTATCTATTTGAATTTAACTCAACACTTTTTGCTTCGATGTCTCTCCTTATACAACATGAATCTCGATTTTGCTCCAACTAGTATATATATGTTATGTGAAAGTTTCTATCTTGTGTGCATTGTGGTATCATAAGACACGAAAAATATATTCAGAAATATTTCATGCGAGGTATTTGATTGTAGAAAGCACGTAGAGTCGAGAAACACGAACGAGTGTAAACTTCTAACTTAAAATCCCACTCTTTATATTTGTCAATTTATAATCAAAATCAATGGTATGTAGTCTTAACACAAATTCCTAAAATCCTGGTTTAACAGAACGGCTGCAGAACCCTCGAAAAATCAAATCTAACGATATCTAATATGTCCTCAACAGGCTCTCGTGGAAAAAGTAATCTCACCTCTACGCTAATAGTCTTCAATCTCCAAAATTCTCCAACCTGTTTATCAAAAACCCAAAACTGAAGTGCCAAGCATGATCCTTGTGAAAATTTGGTTAAGACGGTATCCAAAATGTCACCAACCGACCTTCCTGCACGAAGTTATGACCCCTCGAAATATGTGTCCAAAATCGCTTCCAAGAAGACAAAATTTTATGAAAGTCGTGCAGCTTTTTGTTAACATTTAAAATCCTAACCGAATTTCAAATCCACGTAGTGTCCAAACTACTAATCCAGGTTGTCTGTTTTATTTTTTGTTAGAAAGCTTTCGGTAAGCTCTTTCCAACGGTGTCACTCTTACATCCAATAGACTTGCAGAAAAATAGTTATGGCTGTTCAACATTTCAACCTAACTCGAGATTGAAAAGTATGTGATGGATCGTATAGTTTTGAACCCTTATGCTTCTATCTTACGAAAAGTTAAGAATTGCAGTTTGGCTGGAAATCCCAACAGTTACCAAAAACTTTAACCCGTCGTAAAGTCCTCCATATTGCTCAAATCCAGTATTTTTCGTGTAATGGACCCTAGCATGCACGGTATCGTGGAGAGTCCTTCTCAGGAAGGGTGAGCCTTCTGATTGTGATATATTGCGGGATAGAGATAGAGAGATTGAACAAGAAAATAACAGCCAACCAGCTTGTCCACAACGGATGAACCCTCTCACAAAGACTGTACTCTCACTATAGGTCACCTACTGCTCAACAAGATCAGTTCTCAACCACTAGAAGACAGATCCACCTCCAGACACAACAAATAGAAAAATATGAACTCCAAATGCTTTATTTCTCTTTCGGAGACACTTAATAATCGTCCACCTATGTCAATATGACAATCAATCTCTACTCAATAAGACCTCCTTACGTTGATCACATTAGATCCCAAGCAGTCAATCCTCACTCAATTGATCTTCTCCCGTTCCTCAAATAACAGACTGCTCCCCAAAAGTCTACAATTGATGAAGATTTGAACCTCCAACACCTTGTATCTCTCCTTGCAACAGCTTCAGCATTGAAATTTTTCAGAAATCTGACCTTCTCAGCCTCTATCTTCTTCTCCACTCAAATAGATGTTCTCTGCTCATCAGATTCACCTCCAAACAGTATAGTAGATAAAATTCAAACTCCTTAATTCTTATTCCTCTCTCAGCGGTAACCTTCCAACTAATTCTTCAGAAAATCTATCCTCTCAGTCTCTGACTTCTCCTGCATGCCTGACATCTTCCTCTTGGGCAAAAAGTAGAATACCTCCTTTTGCACGACGTTGGCTGTTTTCTTCAAACCCTAACGCCCATGTTAAGCTAGGTCCTTATAAGTAGACGCACTTATCATGTAAGCAAGCCCCTTGCTAAGCTATACCCTTCTTATATTTACGTAACAATCAAGCAGGCCCCCTGCCAAGCTGAGCCCTTGATTATTAAAATTTCCCATGCTCTTGATGTCATCTTGATGCCACCTTGGTTATAGTCACAAGTCATCCAATGTAGGCCGAAGCCTCAACATTTATGAGACCACTCTACAGGATTTACAACCCCTCCATATGCACACCAGGTATCTCTCATGCTATAACCAGGGTGACATATGGAGGCTTAGGTCAGTAAGCCCACGATTAACGGAGATACTGGTCTCCCGTCTCTAGATATGCAGGACATGGCTGCATATCCAACATAGACTCCCTTCCAGCATGCCAACATGCCAAAATAGAAAACATAGGCAAGGAGGATTTGATTCAGAGATCTCTTTCTTCCTAGGTGGACGTCCTATCACTAGGATGACTTCTGTTTTCGTTCAAAAAGCAAATATAGTTGGTACATATTTCTAAAAGAAGTTATCTCTACAGTCTTTACTAGCTTTTCTTATACCAACTTCTTTGTACAACTCCGTTTTTAGTGATTAAGGAGTCAAAATTATAGTACTCGCTAACACTATCAGATCATGAAATTGAACCACGAGCCAGAATCAACAGATCTCTCTCTTTCGCACTTTTCATAACTTAATATTTGTACTAACTATTATCTAGAATGTCTTTTCTTACAACCGAAAGCATGAAGTCGCTGTTCTCAGCGAGCATCACCTTCTGATATCTTTCGCTCTCTTCAGAGTGATACTTCAACACAAGCTAAGGGGCAGCTTGCCAAGCATAGTCCCAGCTTAGCTCCTACCCAGCTTGATAAGCTAAGGTGCACCTTCTTGAACAAATGTCAGGTAAGTGTCTTCTGAAGGTTTGTTTCATCATGTGGAATGCCATGCACTACGACAAAAAGATCGAACGGATCGGATCGGACCGTTATAAAAGTAGTTATGTTTCTCCAAGGTTTTTGATCCTCCTCGAGATCCAAACTATGCGAGGGCTCATACACTTTTGCGTTCAGATCCGGTCACACCTCTCAGTGATGTAGAAATAGTTGTCTCTCCAAGATTTCTGATCCTCCTCGAGATCCATCTGTTTCTTGAATCTTATCTGTCAACTCCTATAAAAAGTACTCGGAAAATACTTTCCAATGGTACTTTACACACCCCAAACCAATCTCTACACTAAAAGTTACAGTCCTCCCAAGTCGAAAACCTCATTCAAAAAAGAAAACACGCGAGGTCTCGTGCATCTAGCGCTAAAGTCTTCTCGAAACTTCAAATGTTCACTATTCACTCAATACGGCTCCAAATCTGATCATTATGATCTTGTTGGACCCACGAAAAAGATTTATCCAATGGTACCAAGCACGCATCGAACTGATCACTACAGACGAAACTGCAACCTCCTGCATAACCCAATCCACTTTAAAGTATAAAAGTGCACGAGCTTTTGCGAGCTTTTTGTATTCCAAGCCTTTTCCCCTTCATTGAAGTGTGCGAGAACTTCATCTATAACCTCTTAGCAACTTCTTCTACAGTTTCTACTTACGTAAATGCGTATAAGTACAAATTCCTCTTCCACTAGTTGATGACGTCTTCGTCACTTGACAAACATTGAAACTCTTGGATGAATTTGAGAGAGTTACGAAGGTTGATAGTTAGTTCTCATGTAGCATCATGAAGAGGATAATCCTTCCATAAAACCTTATATTCTACATGAAGCTGTCAACCTCGTTAGACTTCAAGTTTAGCTAAAATATGGTCAACTCCAAACTCTACGTGGTCATCTATGAGAAGAGATGGTGGAGATTGTACATGATTGGGAAAGAAAGAAAAATTAGGCACACAAGATTTTAACTTATAAATGTGAAAAACAAGATGGATCGAATATGAAGAGGAAGATCAAGTTTGTAGACAACAAGAGAGACGACTTTGACTATTGAAAATGATCTTCCAGTTGGGTGAGAGTTAACGGACGTGAGTATCAAAAAAAAGAGGAAAAACTAGGTGAAACGCATGACTTTCTCACCTATAGTAAAGACAAGATCGTGATGGTGTCGGTCTACGTATTATTTTTGACAATTTTGAACGATAACTAAATGATCTTCTACTTCTTGCAAAGAACGAGATAACGTAGACAAGAACACAACGGTACTAGGAACATGAGAAACAAGATGAAAGAAGGAGTTTATCAAAGACTAGTTGACCATAGTTGATGAAGGAAGGGAGAAAAACTTATACTGGCTTGCTTGAAGTTGTTGTAAGCAAACCCGTCGATCGATAGTAAGGTACCCCAATCTGTTTAATGAATGTTGATGAAGACTCAGAACATGTCTTCTAAAATACGATTGACATGTTCAATTTGTCTTGTGGATGGTAGGCTATGGATAAGAAAATTTTGGTGACAAGTATCTCAAAAGAGCTCGTGAAAGCTTATTGATGAAGCAAAGATCACGATTGGAATGAATATCCGGAGCATCTCATGATGTCAAAAGACCGTATCAAAATAAATACGTGCAAGTGTTGGACACAGTGGATGCTAGATGGATTTGCTTACTAAACTTATCCACAATACCACGACCGCAATATGATCTTGGACAATTGTGAGGAAGGAGGTGATTAAATCCAAGATGACATGAGATTGGTAGATTATGTGTTTCTTGTAGTCGAGTAAAACATAATGATGAGTTCTGTGGGACATACAGACGATGTGTATTATACAACAAAGCATCCTTCAATGAGAAAGAATTGTACTCTTGATCTTGAGCTGCTATCCAATCACATACCAAGTTGAAGAAGGGATCGCTTTGTAACGCTGCTTGAAATATGGACTTAAATTCTTCATCAAGAGTGATTGTGGTGATAGTCGTCACTCTCGAGTACTCAGATGAAGATTTGTAGTTGGAACGATCTGATAGTGGATCTAGAATGACACGAAATTTATCAAGTTTGTATTCTAACTTGATATTATAGAGCTGAAGTTGTTTTCCCCATGGATGATGTCGGCTCTTCATGTTCTCTAAGTGTAAGTTTTGTAACAATGATTTGTGATCAATTCACATTATGAGTTTACATCGTAGGTAGTGTCTCCAAATTTTGATGACATATACAATAGCAAGTTGTTCGTAATCTGGTGCAGGATAATATTTCATTCAATCGAGTTGAGCCGATGAGATCCAAAGACGATCAGATGGATATCATCAGTGAACTCTTGTTGTAAGACTATCTCTATCACAATAATAGAAGGATCAAAATCAACTATGCATGATAATTGTGGATCATAAAGTTGTAGAATAAGTTATGAAGAAACCATATCCTTCAACTTATGAAACGCCTCTACTTGCTTGGATCTCCACTCGAACTTCATATCCTTCCTCAACAAATATGTTAGAGTTGCAACCACATGAGCATAATAGTTGATGAACCGTTAATAAAAGCTCGCCAATCCGATGAATTCTCAAACTTCAATAGCATCATTTGACCTAGACCATCCAGTAATTATATTGATCTTCTTTTCCTCAATGTTTATGCCATACGTCGTAACCTTGTGTCACAAAAATGCGACCTCCGTCTTCTAGAACTCACATTTGGATTTCTTGCAATAGAATTTCCATTTGTGAAGTCCGTGAAGCATTTCGTACACATGTACATTGTGTTCTTATTTGGTCTTGCTATAGATCAAGATATCATCCAAAAACACCATCACATATTTATCCAACAATCTGATAATCATCCAACACTAGATGCATTTGATCCATGAAGACATCAACGACATTGGTGAGTCTGAAAGGTAGGACTCTCCATTCGTAATACTCATATCGTGTGCGAAAAGTAGTTTTATGTATATCTTTTGTTCCAATTAGAATATGTCAATAACCGCTACGAAGATCCAACTTGGTGAAATATCGAGCTCCATTCAGTTGATCCAATCCCTTGAGGTAGGTCATTAAGAAATACATCAACAAACTCATTCTACTACTTTCATGTGGGTTTTCTGATCTCCATCATTATCTCGTTTAACACTAGGTTTAATCTGAACTACAAACATCAGAATTATCTTCACGCAAAGCCGCTTCAGTAGCATCCACACTGATAAGCTTATCACTGGACACAGAGAGCCGAGTGTTAGGTGTCTAAAGAAATCCGAGTGTTAGGAGTCAACCAATAACTCTGACCTTGGTGGTGCATTTGAACTTGTCTTTGTGTCCAATCAACTTGAGCTTTGTGACGTTGTCGCGCTACTTGACGACTACATGTTACACTTCTACTCCGACACTTGAGTTTAGTAGTTCTAGAAGTTAGCTCAGTATTATTTCTAGTCCTTTATGATATGTTTGACATCTTTGCATATGATGTTATATATTTTGAGTCCTAGTAAGTTGATAGTATGTTTTTATCTTGTTCAAGCACTTGTACGTTTGTGCAAGTGATTTCATACTTATTTATGTTGTCAAAATATATAATTTTAAGTCTACCATGTGGATAAAGTTTAAGCTCATGGGTTGTACTTACATGTCGCCCATGCATGTTTTCTAGCTTGTTTAAGTTATCTTTCAAGGTTATGTTATTTTACATGTCTTCAGAAGAAGTTTAAGATTTACGCTGGCACTTTAGAGGCTTGATGTGATAACCTAAGTGTGAAATTAAGTTACCACGTGGATTGGGACACAAAAGGACAGTTAAGTGGAGCTATGAACTCCCATTGGTTCATTTTTGTTCTTTTTGAAACTCTAAACTTAGTAGCAGGGTCTTAAGGAGAGTTTGAGCTTTTGGTAGAGGCATTCAAAAATTGAGAACACAAGGTGATAGAGTTCGTTGTGCCAGTCACTGTCAGTGAAATTTTTGATTGATTTGGAGCAATAAAGGGAGAGTTATGCCAGATTGAAGTTCGGATTGAGTTGAAATTACAACACAATTGTTGATTTTGGGATTTTGAGGTCAATTCCAGCAAAAAAGAGATAATCGTCTCAAACCTACGTGGTTATGTTCACTGTCAGCAGGGCTACGACTGTCCAAAAAGTGTCATGTCATTTGAGTGAGTAAGTAATTCAAGGCGATCGCTAAAGTAGAGGGGGTATGAAAAGCTCTCAATCTAGAGCAGCAAATTCAGAGCTCGAGATCTGGAGAACCGTGTACAACCAGCAGGTCAAATTTCACAAGGATGTTCAGCATGCTGTAGACTCCAAATCCTGTAAGAATGAGCGAAAATGATCAAGCCAATTTTCTGTTCTAGGTCAAAGTAGCCATCTGGGTGTCAGAAATTATAATAATTTCGTTAGAAGAATTGTTTTTGACCATATCTCAGTCCTCAGATTTGATCTCATGCTGAAAGTTCGTATATGTGTTAAGTAAGGTCTCCTTTACATGTATGAGAAGTTTTGAAGTCTAAACCATCATATGTTTCTTCTCCTTGAGTGCTAAAGTTCACCATCGGATCTTATTACTACTAGTTAGATCTGATTTTCACTTTTTGAACATATTAGAGGACCCAACAGACCTGTGTGAGTGTATATAATGCCATGTTGTAACTTGAAGCCTACCTCTTGAATAAACAACCACAGCCAAAAGCCCAGTGCTTTCCTAGGTAGACGGATCACACTCCGACAACGTTCAAACCAAGAAAGTCATAGAATGACATCATACTATAATGGTGCTACTACAAATGATAAAGACTCAGAGTACTCCTTCCCAATAGTTAACTTTATTGAACTTAGAGCGCAAAAAGCAGAGCCTTTTCTCATCAATCATCATCAACGTGCTACCAACCACTCGCTCCAGTAGAACCTTCAATTGTTTTGCAAATTGCATGGACATGCAATTTTTTGAGCTTCCACAATCCACTTAGAGCTTTCAAAGATGACCTTAGATCATACCTTGAATATGGATCTGGTTTGTACATGTCAAACCTTTAATTTCATTAGAATCGATGAGATTCTTGATAAGTAACTCAGCATCTGTTATTGAAATTCTTTGTTTTGAAGTTGATTTTATTCATGAACTCTGCTTATGCAATTAGACAAGCTGGTCCTCCATGATTTGGACACTCAGCTATGTGATGTCCAATTTTCGACAATAGAAAAAACCACCATTTTGTCATAGTCGTTCTTGATTTGTGAGAGTGAAAGGTCTCTTTTGAATAACATCAATCTCCATTGGAACTACTTTGTTTGATCTACACGAAGAGTTTGTACAAGTTGTTGAGGTCGTGTACGTATGAAAGTACTAGAAATGAGAGCATCATATCGTTCAACCATCAACATAACATCTTTCATACTAGTTCGTGGTTTCAATCCTCAAGTGAAACGGTCTAAAGTTTCATTTTCGTGCACCTTTGGAACTTGCATCATGATATTCTTGAATTAGACAGTATAACTTTGTGTAGAACCAAGATGCTTTAGTGTTGCAAGACGATCTCTCGCAACCTTGGTTGCATTGACGATATTGTACCGAATGTTGCGTGAAGGTTGTCTAGGAAAATGTGAGATTCTTGGTTGTGGAGATATCGTGTGTTGAACAGAGGCAAGAAAGAAAAAACAACCAAGCAAACAAGATTCATAAGATATACAAGCTCCCACTTATATACACTGAGAAACAGACCTGAATGGTATATATATCTACACCCAGCCTCTTAAAACAAGTCTTTGAATTTCAACCTAGACCCAAAACTACCAAAGTGTAGCAAAGCAAAGGAAACATCTCTTTGCTAACAAAAATCTTTGCATCAGTATCGCCGATTCAAACTCAGATCCAAACAACATCCATGTACAAGTCCTTAGCTAAAACTAGCTATCACAAGCAGTACATAACCAACTAAAACTCTAACGAATCCAAAAAGATGAAAATCTATCTGAGAACTTTTTCTTTTCGTCAAACGGTCTTTATATATCGATAAGATCTTTCATCTTGACTCCGTTGGCTCACATATCCAAGAACTCACATATCCAACTTTCGACAATCGACATATCTCTGATTTTTGGTCGAAAGTGACTTCAAAAACTCCTCCTTGTGTCTCAAAACCACGTACACTTGCAAAACGAACCGCTTGATCTAAGATCCGTTTCTCCGATAGATAGAGTTGACTATCCTAAACCCAACGAGACTCCAAACAAGCCGTTTGGAGTTCCCTTGCAATACCATGCAAGATATTTGATCACAAGAAACAAAAAACTAATGTTAATAATTTTTCTGCGGCTCAACTTCACTCAACATGCACAACAGGACAATCTGATCTATGTATGATCTTCTATCATGCGTAGATAAGGACTCCGTGATCACATAAGCACCAAGAATGAAGAGCTTGGCTTACCGATCGCGAAAAACAACCCAACTTCAAGTCGCAAGCAAACAAAAATCTGACGTAAGCGTCTCCCTACGAGTCAATTTTTCTCACATCGCTCAAATCATCTGATGAAACTTTAGAACGTCTTCAGTTTCCTTAGAGAACTCGGTGTTCTGATCTCATGGATCCAAGGACAACAAGTTTGGACTGCAAAACGACTTGGACAGTCCAACTCTCCTTTGTAAGTCATTAGAGCACTCCAAATTCCTTTCCTTACGTCCCAATTTCTACATCCTCTGATCCGTCTCTTCACGAACCATCTTAACCAATGCGTAGCATGCATAGATCTAAACTCAATGACACCTTGTGCACATGCACTGGACCTCCCAATCCTCAGAAACGTCAATCGATAAGTCGTAGATATAAGCTACTCCCTTCCGTCAGTTCACAATATGTGAGTTTTTTTGGATAATTATCAAGCAGCCCCCTTGCACCTTTAGTGTCGATAGACTAGGGTCTAACTTGATTTTCTTATCTTTCGAACCTCATAGCTTTATCATTAAGCATGAATTTAAAGTAAATGAAGTGCACACATGAAGCTAACAATGAGCTCTACCACTTGGTGTAGTGAAAATGAAGATCCAAAAGTTGTGTAAAAAGTCTATTTTTAGTGAATGTCTTTGAAGCGATAATACAAAGCATTGAATTTGGATTCTCGGATAAGAGACGATCCATAATACGACAACGGTTTGGAACCGAGAAGCTAATGTAAACTTGAAGTCTTGCAATGAAGAAATTGGTGCAATGTATTGATATCGTACTTGCTCCAAGTAAAACGGACAGTGCAGTGGGGTCACGAAATGACCCATTAAAGCTGCGTGCTGAAGCACTAATGTAGCTGCCCAAACAGGCGTACATCGGGCAGGTGTAATGGAGTGTGAAAGAAGGATCGATATAAGATGGCTTGGGAAGGTTCTCAGCAAGGTGACGCAGTAGCGTATCGGCGGATGAGTTCGTTCAAGACACGGACGTCTGGAGATTAGGGTGCTTGTGCACTCTAAGTGCGACCTCCGGCCGCAGTCTTAGGGTTCTGGCTTCCCTCTGATAGAGGGAAGCAAGTCTCAGAGAACCCCTGGGTTTAGGTGATAGTCTTTGTAAACGCATAATCATCGAGGGCAGTATAAATGGGCAGAGAAAATTTCACAGGTGCGGAGAATGATGCTCAATATCAATTAATTCGCACGTGAAAACAATACATTTATTAGTCATTTCGTGACACAACTAGACGGTCCAGTAAAACCATCACCATGATTCCTCCAATCTTTTCAATTGATTTGATGCGAGTAAGACTCAACCTTAATTATCGTGTAGATTTGTTGCTTCAAAGTATTGTTCACAATCTAGCAAAAAGATTTACACTGCTCTAAGAAAACTCTTTTATTCCAAGAGTCGAGGTTTTGGAAATTTCAGTAGATTGTTCACCTCATGAAAGCCTACTCTCTCAAGTACGAGCAGTTGCTCTTTCTCTTCTAAACGCTTTTTGAAGCAGAAGATGAAACCGATGAGGTGAAGCAGAATAGGTCAACAGTCTTGAGTCAAGTAAGGAAGAAGATAGAAGGACAAGACAATACAAAATTGGAAGCCACACCTACAAATACAAAAATTGAGAGGTGGTACTAGCTATGCCCTCAGATAAAGCTCTGTGAATAGATGGTGTAACTTTTGAGATTATAAAGGACTGCTAGGAGTTCGTACAGAAGGAATGCTGCCAAATGTTCTAAGCAGTGTGGAGAAAGAAACCTGACAAAGAAGATATAGAAGGGTATAATTCAACTGCAGGCATAAAATGAAGAAAAGTACCTTCTCAAGAACTGGCACTTCATCATCCTGATGTCTACTAGCTACAAAATGATAGTCAAAATCATGACCAACAAGATAAAACCTCTCCTTCCTGAACTAGTTGATAGTCAACAAATAAGATTTGTGGTAGGACGTGCAATAATTTATAGTATTCTAAGACTAAAGGTAGGGGAAGACTCAACAGAGATTTCAGATCAGCAAGTTATTTTTATTAAACTAGACTTCCAAAAAGCTTACGATAGAGTCTCAAATAGCTACTTGATAGATACCTTGGAAGCCTTAAGCTTTAGCACTCGAGTAATTCAAATGACCAGAGCCTTCATAGAGCAAGAGAAATCAGTAGTGCACGTCAATGACAATTTCTCAGAAGAAATCTGTCTAAGTAGAGGTTGTCCCATTGCTCCAATTATGTTTGCGTTATGTACTCAATCGCTTATGCTGATGCCGAGCAAGCAAGAAGAGGAAGATCTGATCCAAGGAGTTTAAATCAAACTTGGTCAATCGCTCATCCACAATCTCTTTGCGGATGATACCAGGATTACCATCATAGCTATAGAACAAGACTTCGAGAAGATGAAGATGATATTGGAGGAGTATGAACTAATATCTAGAGCTAGGCTAAATTTATATAAATTGATAGTTATGCCAATGATGTCAAAAGAAACACCAGAGATGAAGCACACGGGATGTGAACCGGCCAAAAGAGAAGAAGGATTCAAGTACATGGGAGTACTAGCGGGATGAGAACTCAGCGAGGAGGCAACTGCAAAAATAATCATCGACAAAATCACGAATAAACTAAAACACTGGTCAAACAGACTCCTTACAAAGTCAAGTCGGATGTTGTTGCTAAAGCATGTCCTCTCTGCTATGTCCTCATACTAGATGCTCTCAGTTGGATTCGACGAGGCAAGTATAAGAAAACTAGAGAAGTTATGTCAAAAATTCTTACTTGGATGGAGAGGGGATGGTAATCTCAAGGTATCTTTGATAGCTTGAAGCAAGTTTACGATGAAGAAATATCAAGGTGGTTTTGAATCGGTAACTTTTGGGATAATGCTATTGCTCTGTAAATGAAATGCATATCGAATCTACTAGAGAACATGGACGTGGAATGAGTAGCTATGCTCAAAAACGTAATAATTTGATCTTAACGAAATTGAAACTTTCAAATAGAAAGAAGAGCCTTTGAAGAGAGAATGTTACTCCATTCGTTTAGCAACATACAAGGATCCAAAATACTATCAAGGACGATGAAGGGATGGAGGAGTGTTAGAAGTCACCTGGTATGAGACGAGAAGGAAGGGGACTTATCGCAAGACATTGTGTTGCTAAACGTAGCTAAGGTCTACCTTATCCAAGACCAAGAGAAGGAGAAACTCCTAAACTTTCGTGTACTATGTAAGCTCAAAATTCACCTAGCAAAAGACTTTGTGAAACTCTCAAGAGGAGTGGTCGAAGCAAGAAGACTACTTCCATCGAGAAGTCATGCAGTTACAAGAGTAGAAATGTTATACATTCATGGAACCTACAAGTGGTTTCAAAATCAAAGGTTTATAACTTGTACGTTGTCGTGTCGTCGATCGACTCCTACTTGAAAATCATATTTCGAGATTCTATATTTCTACTCCGAAGATGTTCATGGAGGAAAGTAATAACTTTTTGATCTATTTCAAATCTCGATTTTCATTACACCAAGTGGTAGAGCTCATTGTCAACTTCCATGGGCAGTTCACCTAGTTCATTTGTACGCCTAGTGGTGAAGTTACAAGACTCGAAAGTAAGAAAATCAAGCTAAGCCTTAGCTTACGTGCTTTTTACACAACTTCGGATCTTCACTTTCATTACATCCACTGGTAGAGCTCATTGTCAACTTTCCATAGGTACTTCATCTACTCCATTTGGACGTCTAGTGGTAAAGTTATGAGACTCGGAAGATGGGAAAATCAAGCTAAATTCTAGCTTACTGTTGCTGACTAGGTATTTGCGGTTCCTGATGCTATACTAAGGACGTAAGAAGTCTGCTTGTTCTTTATCTGTGAAAAACTTCACATATGGCGATTGATGTAAGGGGGTAGGTTAAGGAGTTAGCTTGCACTTATGATTTGTCGATGGACGATTCGAGAGATTTGGAGATCCAATGCAAACGCGCAAGACGTCATTGGGTTCATATCTGTGTAGCCTACGCACTAGTTAAGATGGTTTGTGAAGAGGAAGATAAAAGAATGTGTTCTGGGAGAAATTGAGATGCATGAAAAGAATTTGAAGTGCTTCAGTGACATGTGAAAGAGAGTTGGACTGTTTGAGCCGTTATGGAGTTCAAACTTGTTGTCCTTGGATCCATCAAGATCCGAACGCTGAGTTCTTTAGGAAATTGAAGACGATACGAAGTTTCATCGAGTGATTTGAGAGTTTTGGGTGAAATTGACTCGCAAGGAAGTACTTATGTCAATTGTTCGTCGTCTACGTCTTAGGTTGGATTGTTCTTCGCAATCGGTGAGCCAAGCTCTTCGTTCTTGATCCCCACACGATCAGGGAGTCTTCACCTACGCATAAGAGAATACCGTATG
The DNA here is from genome assembly GCA_036924285.1 of Asterella californica. Lineage (NCBI taxonomy): Eukaryota > Viridiplantae > Streptophyta > Marchantiopsida > Marchantiales > Aytoniaceae > Asterella > Asterella californica. The sequence goes on from JAYKYS010000003.1 coordinate 7,620,991, forward strand.
TGGATTGGACAGTTGCTTTGGATGTGGTGAGCGAGTTTGAGCCGTAAGGAGCTGATTTATGTTAATTTTTTACTTCCTACGATCAAATTTCTTGTCTAGTTCTGCAAAAGGAACTCCAAACAGTTTGTTTGGAGTCTCGTTGGGTGCAGGATAGCGAGATCTTAACAGAAAAGATGGATCTTAGAGAGATAATTCGTTTGGATGGTGTGCGTGATTCTAAGTCGTAGAGAGGAATTTTTGGAGGTTTGGTCATCTTCGACTGAAAATCGATGATATCTCAGGTGTCGGGAGTCAGATTTGGGAGTCTTAAGACCAACGGAGTCATGAAGGAAGGCCTTATCGACATCTGAGACGGTTTGACAAAAGAAGAAAGTTTCTAGATAAGCTTTTCTCCATTCTTTCGCTACGGTTTTCGTCCTTTTGAGTTTGTTATAGTTCTAGTTGGTTATGTATAGCTTGTGATAGCTAGCTTTAGCTAAGGGCTTGTATATGGACATTGTTTGGACTTGGATTTGAATCGTGTGATGCTGGTGCAACACTTTTTGTTAGCAAAGGGATGTTTCTCTTGCTTTGAGTTACGCTTCTGTAGTTTTGAGTCTGGGTTGAAATTCAAGGACTCGTTTTAGGGAGTTTGATGCAGATTGCAGACCGCTCCGATTTGTTTCTCAGTTTTGTGTTCTTAGGCAGAAAGAACTGGCACTGTATATAAATTGGAAGCTGGTATATATTGCGACGCTCGTCTCGTGCTTGTCTCTCTCTTTCTTATCTTTGTTCAACACACGATATCTCCACAACCAAGAACCTCACCCTTTCCTGAAAAACCTTCATGCAAAATTCGATATGACAGAAAGGTGATGAACTCGACGTGATAGTCTGAGGTGGAGAGTTTTGTGTGTTAGAACTTGGAAGAGGAGATCAACAAGATGAACGAGGATGAAGATGGATATGGTTGTTCGAGAGGATGCTGCGGACCTGAGATGAAAGATATGTAGAAGGTTCGAGATCATGAGAGGATGGGAGGAAGAGACGAGCCATGATCATGGACGGGATGAATGGATCAAAAGAGATACATGGAGTGCAGTTGGAAGTTGCAACTGCATGATTGTTTCAAGCCTTCACCTTGTTTTTACGTCAAGAGCAAGAAAACTAACGAAAGGAGATTTTGTGGATGAAGGCACTTCGAAGGGTGATCGACAAGCTCGACCAATTCGATGAGAGAGACATCTCTGAATACCTGAGATGTTACAAGAAGCTATCGAAGCTACAAACTATGATGCTATGGTGGAGGAGATTGAACATGATCTCCATAGGGATGATTTGGATGAGCACGTGGATCCATGTGAGCTCAAGTTGGATACTGCATCCACGATGCAGAGCGAGAAGAAGGGACAAGAAGAGACTTCTTCAGAGAGGCAAGTTGGGGAGGATAAAGTTCAACAGGAAACTATTCTTTCTGAATTGACAATGGAGGACGATCCTTCACAACCAAAAGAGATGGTTGGGGTGTAGACAATGAACATGGGTGATCTTCTTGCAAGCAAACAACAACCAAATATTGATAGAACAATGGATGTGAAGGGAGGTTGTGAGGAGTGCATTCGAGATACGAAGGTTGGATTCATTTCACGGGAGGTTTTGGGTGCGATTACAAGATAAGTCCATGATGCCACCATTGACATCATCAAGGACGAACGACATGCTGAGAGTGAAGGAAAGTTGATGATGCTCTCGAGACTACGGGTATAGGATGATGGATAAAGATGACTTAAGGGAGAGAAGCCATTGCTGAAAGTGATTAAGGTTGGGAGGATGATGCTTGAGAGGTTTTAAAGGTTTAGAAAGAAGGATTGGGAGAATGATGCTTGGGAGGTTGTAAAGATTTTGAGAAGAAGACAATGGAGTGATATTTGAGACGGATATCAATGTAGAGCGAGACAATGATGGTTGCGGTTGAGGATTTTCATTGCAACAATGTGGTTCTTGTTTTTCAGAAAATAAAAAAGAAGAGATGGATACGAAGGATGACATGTACATGTTTGAGGTTGAAGGTGACAATCATGATATGTGATGAAGATTGAGGTGATGTCTACTACGACACTTGGGTCACAAATCTCGATGATGAGGTTCAACTAGGTGGATGGGGAGTTTATATGATATGATGGTTTATTTCTTCTATGTCTTCGAACACATATTGAAAGATGTGTAGATTTAGAGGAGATGATTGGATGGCAGGTTGAAGAAGAAGGTTGATGAGCATGGATCCAGAGAAAATCATGATAGGGTTGCAACTTCAAGATGATGATCAGGTTGCAAACTTGAGGATGAGGTTTGAAGATGGGGAGTAGGATGACAAGACGGTGTGCGTGCCGGTCCACTCTTTGTCATGGACCGGCTTCTACTTGAAAATCATATTTCGGGATTCTATATTTCTATTCAGAAGATGCTCATGGAGAAAAATAACAACTATTTGATATATTTCAGATCTCGACTTTCATTACACCAAGTGGTAGAGCTTGTTGTTAGCCTTCCATGGGCACTTCATCTATTTCATTTGGACGGCTAGTGGTGAAGTTACAAGACTCAAAATATAAAAAAATCAAGCTAGGCTCTGGCTTACGAGCTTTTTACACAACTTCGAATCTTCACTTTCATTCATCACTTTCACTTTCATCAACTAGTAGAGCTCATTGTCAGCTTTCCATGGGCACTTCATCTACTCCATTCGACGCCTAGTGATAAAGGTACGAGACTAGAAGGATGGAAAAATCAAGCTCGGCTCTAGCTTACTATTGCTGATTGGGTATTTCCGATTCCTGGCGCTATACTAAAAATGCAAGGGGTCTGCTTGTTCTTTATCTGTGAAAAACTTCACGTACGGCAATTGATGTAAAGAGGTAGTTTAAGGGGTTAGTTTGCACTTGCGACTTGTCAGTGGACGGTTCGAGAGATTTGGAGGTCCAATGCAAACGCACAAGGCGTCATTGGGTTCAAATCTGTGCAGGCTACGCACTAGTTAAGACGGTTCGTGAAGAGGCAAATCAAAGAATGTGTTCTGGGAGAAATTGAGACGTATGAAAAAAATTTGGAGTGCTTCAGAGGTATATGAAGGAGAGTTGGACCATTCAGGCCGTTCTGGAGTCTAAACTTGTTGTCCTTAGATCCATCGACATCCGAACGTAGAGTTCTTCAGGAAATTGAAGACGATATGAAGTTTCATCGAGCGATTTGAGAATTCTGGGTGAAGTTGGCTCGCAGGGAAGCGCTTACGTCAGTTTTTTGTCGCATGCGTCCTAGGTTGGGTTGTTCTTCGCGATCGGTGAGCTAAGCTCTTCGTTCTTAGTGCTTATGCGATCAGGGAGTCTGCATAAGAGAATACCATATGTGGATTGGATTGTTGGTTTGGGTGTGGTGAGCGAGTCTGAGTCGTAAGGAGCCAATTTATGTCAAATTTTTGCTCCCTGCAATCAAATTTCTTGCCTAGTTCTGCAAAAGGAACTCCAAACGGTTTGTTTGAAATCTCGTTGGGTTCAAGATAGCTAGATCTACTTATCAGAGAAGACGGATCTCAGAGGAGGCGATTCGTTTGGACGGTGTGCGTGATTCTAAGCCACAGGGATGAATTTTTAGAGGTTCGATCACTTGCAACTGAAATTCGGTGATATCTCGGTTGTCGAGAGTCAGATTTGGGAGTTCTTGGGGGAACGAGTTGGAGGAACTTACTCAACGTCCTCTCCAAAGACAATGATGTCAAGCCTCCGTCCGCAACAACCAACTCCACCAAGTTAACAAATAATGTCAGAAAAACACTAATACTTGCTCACTAGTCGGCTGGTCCATTGGGCTCTTACAATTCCACCGTGTTTGACACGAGCTTCCGTAAGTAACTTCATTGTGCTCATAGTTGCATGGTAATTTTTCTTGTTGAGTGGCGGTGATTGTTAGAAGTTGTGTAGTGTTCAAGTTTGTCTCATCCAGTGGAAGACTTCGGATCCACATATAATCCATGGGAGATCGATCCTCCGGGACAGAGTAGTCGAAGCAGGGGCAGAAGAAGCTAGAAGCCGTATCTGTAGAACATTGGCTGAGTACCAAGCAGGAAGTCGAGAAGTTAGACGATGAGAGTGTCGGTACATTGCCGACACTCTCATCGCGATTTTAGTTGGCAAGGAAAGGACGGACGGGATGTGCGGTGTCACACTACTTAATGACTACATGTTACACTTCTACTCCAACACTTGAGTTTAATAGTTCTAGAAGTTAACTAAATATTACTTATAGTACGATCAAAATTTGAATTGACAGTGACTGGCACGACTAGTTCTCTCACCCTATGCTCTCAAATCTTTGAATACCCTTACCAAAAGTAGTTCTAAGACCTCTGCTTCCAAGTTTAGGGTTCTATAAAAGATAAAATAGACCAATAGGAATTCATAGCTTCACTTCCTTGTCCTCTTGTGTCCCAATCCACTTGGCAACTTAACTTCACATATAGGTTATATGTCAAGCCTCTAAAGTATCAATGTAAACCTTAAGCTTCTTACGAAGGCATGTAAAGTGATATAGTAACTCTAAACGATAACTTAAACAAGCTAGAAAGCATACATGGATGACATGTAAGCGCAACCCATGAGCTTAAACTATATCCACATGATAAGCTTAAAGTAATGTATTTTAAACAACATAACTTTAAATCACTTGCACAAGCGTACGAGTGCTTGAATAAGATAAATAACAAATTGTCGACCTATTAGGACTCAAAATATATAACATAATAGTGTTAACACCATAAGCAAAAATGTCAAACAAGGAGGTGAACAATTAATATGCAAGCTAAATAAAACATTGTACGACCTAAAACAAGCTCCAAGAGCTTGATACACAAGAATCTACACCTGCTTGAAGCAGCAAGGCTTCTCTCCTATTAGAGGTGATCCAAACTTCTATGTTTTTATTACCTCTCAATGTATTGTGTTGTTATTATTGTACGTGGATGACTTGATAATATCCGGAAGTAATCAAGGAGGAGTACAGAAGATTCAGCAAGCTTTACTGCAAGAGTTTGATATGAAGGATCTAGGACTTCTCAACTTTTACCTCGGAGTTCAGTTTTCGAAAGACAATGAAACCTCACTCAAGCAAGATACACATAAAGTATACTTCATGATCTTCAGATAAAGAAGTGTAAGTCTGCGCCTATTCCTATGGTTATCTCAAAAGAGTTGCAAAGTTCTTCTGTTGATAAAGAGAAGAACTTTGCCATGTTCTGCATTTTTTAATGATGTAGGTTCAACCATAAATTAACATTTACATAATATTTAATTTGTAGCCATAGCTTATTCTAGAATTCTGGTATAATAGTTACACATTTTTCACGTTCAGCCATAAATTTAACATTTACATATATATTTAATTTCTAGCCATATGAGTTATGTCAATTTGAAGTTCATATTGGGTCATAATTACATCACAATTGCTGATTTTGTGAGTTTGGGTGTCATTTGTAGTAGAATAGAGATAATCTCTTCGAACATTTGTGATTGCATTCACTGTCAATAGGGCTACCACTGTCAAAAAATTTCATGTTATTTGAGTGAATGAATAAATCACAGTGATCGCTGAAGCAGAGGGGGTCTAAAAAGCTCTCAATCTAGAACAGCAACTTCCAAGCTCAAGATCTGGAGAATCGTGTACAACCAGCAAGTCAAATTTTGCAGGGTTGTTCAACATACTATAGACTACAAATCTTGTAAGATTGAGCAAAAGTCACTGATCTTATTTTCCATTCTAGGTCGAAGTAATCATCTGGGTGTCAAAAATTACTGTAATTTCTTTATTAAGAACGGTTTGCTTTTATTTCAGTGCTCAGGCTGAAATTTTGTATGTGTGTTTAGTAAGGACTCTTTTACATGTATGAAAAGTTTTGAAATCTAAACCATCATATTTTTTATTCTTGAGTGTCAAATTTCACCGTCTGATCTTATTACTACTTGTTAGACCTGATTTTCGCTTTTTGAACATATTAGATGATCCAACACACTTGTATATAATGCCAAGTTATAACCTGAAGCCTATCTCTTGAGTGAACAACCACAACCAGAAGCCCAACGCTTTCCTAGATAGACGTATCATACTCTATCAGTGACTGTAAAAAATAGTATACTACGAGGAGAGACATACCTATCTTAAAGGTATCTTTGCAGTGCAACCCTCAAACAAATAGCGATCATAGGGCAAGTCGCTTCTTGGAGATGCTAACGTGTAGTTTATCAAACAAAGAACTCTACGAGTCTAATACCATCTCTATTGGAATGAGAAATCGAGATCAAAACTGATATTAACACAAAGTCATTACCGTGTATATATTACCGTGCATTTTCTTTTCTGCATATACATATATGCAGAAAAGAAAATGCCTCATCGATCCACGATAACAACGAAGCTGAACTTCTCAGCTTGATACAACTTCAAACCGGTAAAAGAAGGCATTATATTTGAAAACTCGTATTTACCGCTTGCTTTAGTTGGGAATGCACACTAATATATATTAACTTAAAAGCATTACACACCTGACTTTTCTTTTATATCAACTAATATACACTAGTACTATTATGATATTAACTTCAAAATAAATAGACTGCACACTTTACATACTATGGAGATCACGAGCAAAATGAAACTTCAAACTGTTTAGATGAATTGAGTAGAACGGTGTGTAAACTAATATAAAGAGACATGAAGATAATTATTTATGACAAATATACTATAAACTAGAACTAGATTTAACAGGACTATAACAGTTATTAAAATCCTTTCACGAATAGTAATTTTCTATATCTTCTTCTGTTATAACTATTAAGAAAGCAATAATCCCAATGCAATCCATAGATATCACTGCGTCTCACTTGTCAGTCGATTGGAATTTCCAAGTCATATAATAATGGATAATGTGTTATTAATTAAAAACATTTAGAGATAAACAGACAATTGATATTCTTTTAAAACTATTATTTGATCAAATCGTTCAAAATTTTCATTATCTGTCAATCAGCTGTTGAAGATTTTACTCAAGGACGAGCGAACGTGTCTTGAATAGAATTTTTAATGCTGTTAATATTACTTTAGTAACTTTATCAGTAAATATGTTTTAAAATAATGATTAATCATGGACGTAAACAAATAACCAATGCAACTCAATATGATATTATATTTCTAATCTGACAGATAAATTATAATGTATTAGAAGTAATACATACTTTAATAGTAATTTTAAAAGATTAAAAATCATCACAATTTCTCCTCTTTTATTATAATTAGCAACTCAGTTTTCTTCCAAGGTGCTAAAAACTGAACAAACCTGAGATAGTAAACTTGGACCGATGAAGAAGTAAGAAGACCTTACAGCAAAGAATCACATATAGCTATATATGCATATAGGTTGGAGCTATATGCAGGATGTGCTATTTATATAGTAGTGAGTTTTGACCCTCGTCATTTTCAGTTCTTGACATTTCATTGCTTGATATGTATATATTTATTTACTTCGTTGCAGAATAAGAAAGCCAGCGGTTATACAATCATGAAAAAAGATAAAAAGTTTCCAGGTTCTAAAAGAAAATTACGATTTACATTTGTATTAATAAAGTAATAATAAATATCGAAATTGTATTTTCCAGATCTCGTGAGCTTTCCTAGAAATCTAGAGGCTACAATCCGCTTGTGAACCATTGGTTAACTGGCAAAGACGGTTAAACCCTGGGTATAAAAGCAGGAAAGGAGTACTCCTTTTTTCATCCCGGTGTACTTTAGAGTATAAAATGTATCCTGTTTTATCCCAAGAAATCACAAAACCTTCGTGTTAACCGTCACCATTTGTTTTGAGATGAATTACAAACTATAAAGCTATTAGACTTAAATCCCTGGTGCTCCTGTAAATATACCTGCTAAGGGAATCTCCACCCGAACACTGGAAAGGGCCCGGGAATTACCAGTCTCCTCGAAACCAGAACGTTAGAGAGAATATCATATCGTCGACATGCGTCTGAAGTTTAGCGTTGACTTTTACCGAGACGGGATTCAAGATAAATTTATAATGAAAATTTATTATTTATTGTCTTTTTTCATCCATCACGTCAAGAAGGCGACAAGTTACTGGGCCTGTTTATAGTGCCGAGGTATTTACAGTGCTCCGGTAGAAATTCTCTAACCCAGGAGGACTTCATTAGATGGGCCGTTAGTGAAACAAGAATATAATCATTATACTCGAATATGCATCAAAAGTGTCGAGAGAAACAAGACATTTAAATAATATATGTTAACCGAATACTACATGCTGGATCTTATGATAAAAAATCTATAACTCATGTGGGTTCAATCGCGCAACAAGAACCATCAACCTGATCTTTGGCCTGTCAGAAAATAGATTTTGTGTAAAGTTTAATTTATCACTTAACTTTTTGAAAGAATTAAAAGATAAATTAAACTGAATATGCAAATCAAAATACCTTATGATCAATCTGATATAACCTTCCAAGAAGAGAATCGGTGAAGGACGGACGTACACCAAAGCTATCCCAGAGCTTTACATCACAAGTAAATAGTATTGAGTATCAATTGAGCAATACTGTTTATCGGTTGAGTCAACATTTCAGCAGCAATTTATTTGATCGGACCCCAGAACGAATCACGGACTTGATCGGACCCCTCTTATAATTCTCTTCTTGATCGGACCCCCAACCTGCAACAGCCCGTAAAGCAAGTAATTGTGCCATGTCATAGTATAGCTCGGATTGTACATGTCATGCTTTACAACCACTTCCTTGTATGACTGAAGTGTCTGAAGTGTTTTCCGGAAGATTTGAACGACAAGATACTGATAACACAATGAATGAATTTCCCTCTCTATTCCGTGAGACAAAGACATTCGTCGAATGATACTTCGGAAGTGAGTGCAGACACCTAAACGATGGAGGATGTGCAATCTCCTCGTACTGAAGAGGAGAGATGTCTAGATGAATTATATTTTGAGGACATTGACGGACACAAGTTTACGATGGATGCGAGGACCGATGATGAAAGAGACTTGAGCATACTAGACCAATGGCGACGACAAATGTCACAAGCTCGAGCTGATGATCGCATTAGGGTCATCGCGTGATGCTGCATGCAGGTTTAGTAAAGTCATAAAGTACGTGTACTAGCTAGTACTTCGAGAATCACAACCAGAAAAGTGTATGTTTTATAGTGAAACTGTGTTGTACAGACTTCATAACATAGTCCCGTCATACTCCTCGCTCATTACGTTCACATACCCAGTATCATAACATCCACTTGACTGTGGTGACCCCAATCACTTCCCTGTGGTGCTATTTTGCCTTTGCTCTCTTTCTGTAAGTTGCAGAGACAAGTTAAACAGATTTTGGTTACCTTAAACGATTTTGAAAGAAGACAGAAGATTTACTCTTGCGGACATCTTGACTCTATTCCGGTGTTCTGGTTGTAAATTGTTTCACGTCACATTACTGAGCTCTTGCGCACTATCTTCTTGAACGAGAGAGGGTATAGTCCATTCAAGGTGGTTTCACTTGTTGGATGGTTCCACATGGTAACGCGTTTAAGGACAAATCATAGTTTGAAAGCTTTGAAGTAAAAAATGTCATGATCAATCAGCTCATGTTTCTCACAAAAGCGGTTCTTGAGTTGTAGAAAAAGGAGGGCAGCATCATTAGAAAGGAGAAGCACTTGATGAAGATGAAACTACCGAAGCAGATGAAGAGGTCATCTACAAAATTGAGGTCCCCGCCAACAGATATTTGGTCGGCTCATCTAACTGACTCCAAGTGAACCAACACAAATGAATAGAAGTATGAATGTATTTATAATCTTTTGAGTATTGCTCGTCGAAGCATAGAATTCATAGCAACAAATTCAGACTTCACAAAATTGGCAATTTAAACATTCAGATAATGCACCTGCTAAGAGTACTTATGACAAGTGGCTATAGTGATTGTAACCTAACTTCAATCCATCAACGATAAAAATCTGTCCAGCTTGTCTACTACGTTGTCCAAAGAGGTCGCTACATTACCTAACTCCGATATGGTCTCATCCAATTCTACTCGCAAGGACTCTGATTTTAGTTTCGCATCGATTACTTGGTCTCTGACAGAGCGAATCTCATCCAAAGCGTCTCGACAGTACTGCTGATGGAGGTAGAGAACACCCGCTGGCTTTTCCAACTCCAAGCGCTCCAAATCTTTCAACATAGCAGTCAGGTCAGGTCGTTCGATTACATCATAGCTTCGATACATATCTGATTCTCCAGGTCGACGTGCCGCTATTACAATTCTCGCGGGTTTTTCGACTTATCCCAAGCTGAAGCTCTCAAATTTCATGAAAAATGGTACCTTGTATCAAATCTATCTGTTCGGTGTCGGTCTTTGTGTAGAACTCACTCGCGCTCAGACCGGTAAGCATATCTCCCGCTTGCCACACTGTGAAAGATCGACAGTCATCAAGCTTCCATTCTTTCGTGGTGAAATCTTTCAGCACGATCTGGAAACGTCATGCATGTATGGGTGTTGCGCGTTGACAACACTACTAGGTGAACGTTGAGACATACTAACCGGCGAAGTGGAATCAATACAAACTGGAAACTCCTCCTATCAATGTGAGGCAAGTTGGACATGCTTGATATGTCAATGTGCTAGAAGAGTTACATAGGACTCTTACTATAACACATATCACCCATCGTGTCTCCACTCTATTAGTTGAACTATGATCAGCAGCATGATAAAAACTGATCAGCTAACTGGTTTGCATAGTCATCGATCATAAAACATCACCTTCACGACGTTTTTGTCTGTTCTCGACAATGTGATGCAAACTTGAGTTTCTGAACTTCTATTCTCGCGTCTTCGTCGTCTGGTTTCTACAGTCCGAGCTGTACTCTGACAGGGCCGAGTTACCTGCTCGCGTCTTCGTCGTCTGGCTTCTATAGTCAGAGATGTACACTGACATGGCACAGTTACTTATTTTACGGGCTGTTGCAGGTTGGGGGTCCGATCAAGAAGGGAATTGATAAGAGGGGTACGATCAAGTCCGCGATTCCTTCTCGGTGTTAGATATAAGTAAATTCCTGACATTTCAGTGGTCACCGGGTCAAATACTTTGACAAATTGTATTCTCGCAAGACCGTTTTTTCAGCAAAAAGCATTTTGACTTCCCATTTCAGTCAATGTTCTTTCTTCGCAGAAAGCAAACCCGCCAAATGAGGTACTGCTGCTTCCAGGACTATTTATAGGTGCACCGGGGGTTTGACTGTAACCATGAGTTTATCACTCGAGTTTTCCTAAACTAACGGTAATAATAAACGGAAAAGATTATCGGTTGCAGTGGACAGAAGCCTAACGGAGGCAGATGAATACTGTGAATTTGCAATTTGCAATTTGCAAATTTTCTGAAGACATGCCACGTAGTTTCGTGTATAATACACATTCCGAAGAGGGTCAGGCTAGACGGTCGGGGCGCTTGCTATATTAACCGGGAGACGGAGAGGCACACGTGAAGGGACCGGGACGAGAACATGGGACAGAATACCGCTGCTAGAAGTGCAAGCGCGGGGTCTAAAATTGTGAAGGAACGTGACGGCTGAGCTTAGAGCTGAGCAAATATTAATCAGCAAGTGCAGTTCAGCACGAATCAGGCCCGCGCTCATTACCTCCTCGATGACCGGATGCAGCGGAAGCGTCCAAGTCTGGGCGGATGCTACGATATGAACGGCTCTTTTGGATCTTCCAAGTAGAAGCTGACCATCTCCACGCATTTGGCCGGCTAATCTTGCTAATCACGAAGATCTGGATCAGTTCCTCTCGATATGTTGGATTTTCAGAACGCGACACACGAGGGCGTCTGATTGTCGTCGTCTCTTTCTGCTGTCTTGTTGCGCTGGCTCTCGGCGTATTCGAGTTTCTTGAGGACAATGCGGGAAGTATGAGACACAAGAGCATATCGGACATCTTTCCCTCCCTCCTCTCTGGTCCCGCTTTCAGCTGTAGCGTTTCAGTTCAAGGAAAACATTTTGGTTGATCGTTCTGGCGAATGGCGCAAGTTTTCAAACAGGACGTTTTCGAGTTGTACTTTCGTTAGACTGAGTCCTTCACGGAGCAGGAAAGAAAGTGCATGAGTGTTTATCCAGGGTCGGTTTCAAGCCTCAACTGTGAGGCGAAACGATCCCACCAATTCGCCAAAGTCGGTGAAAGAATTTTTTCTGAAACTGTTAGCGAAGGGAGCGTATGATGCTGTAGTTTGCGCATGGTGCTGGAGAAGTCTTTTCACGGGACGATACATTTCCGCCTACACGTGGAGACGTACCGCCCGAGAAACGGCAGCTGCGGAAAGAACTGTTGCCGGGACTGGCATTACGATAGATAGCGCTCAAAGTCGACCAGTGAAGGAATGGGGCCGTGCACGCGGAATTCATCAGCCGGGTCTGTTTGGTCATGACGAAGCGATGTATAAGAGGAATTCCAAAATTTACAGTGCGAGAGTTCGGAATTGACAAAAGACCGCTATCGCGTAGATTAAGCGTACATTCCTCACGAGATTATGTGCGACAGGCTGCCTTCCTTGCCTGGATGTTACCGGCATGTGCTCAGATTCGGACGTGGATCTTACTCTGGGAGTGAAACCTCCACAGTGATTCTGGAGCATCCGGGAAGACAAAGCGGAATTGAAAGGGTGGCCTGGCAGTAGGATGGACTTGAGACCTACTCTCATAGTTTTACCAGAGAACGAGATATCTGTTGACTTATTCTCGGGAAACACATCTTTGCTCATTCGTCGCTACAGGATTTTCAGATGGCTCGGCACATCCGGACCTCGTTGTCCTCGGTGGTAGACATGAAGCAGGTGTTTCATGTTTCTGAACACGGTTGCAGCCTGATGGTGCTTAAAACGGACAGAGTACGCTAGCATATGTAACAAGAAGATCCTTCCGAGCTTGACCAAGGATATGTCCCGGACGGAGATGCACAGACTTGGCCCCGCAGCTCGAGGCTGCTGTGTAGCTCAACTAACTCTGTTCCTGTGGTTCCTTCACTACTCTCATAGTGTCTCGGCTCAAAAAGGTAATGACTTCCCTCTTTGGTATTCGTTTCGTATGCGAAGTTGCAAACCCGCAGTTCGGTATCTAACGATACGAAACGTCAGGTTTTGGGCATACATTTTCAGAGCTAGTATTACTCGTCGGCAGTTTGTGTTTCTGGACTTCGGGGACGTACAAACGAATCTGAACTACCTCTTTTCACTTTGAATGCCCCTTCAAATTTCCTGTTACTTCCGTCAGCTTCACTGGTCAATGACATGTGGTTTGAAACGACTCAATCGGTGCTCCAAATTTGGTTTCAGCTTATCCGAAGTCCATCTGCAGAAAGGATCTTGCGCGTAATTGACGAGGCCCTAGAATAAATTAGAAGTATGTAGATTCTGGAACACAAGACATGCATGCAGCGTTTTGACATAAAAGAATCTGATTCTGGGGAACGCCAGGCTAGGATTTGTGTCGTTAGTCCCGCCGGGCGCAGATTTTGGCGAGAGGTTCTCGTTACTCTTTGCACCTGACGATTCAGCTTGTCATACCGTACTGGACGTGATTAGAGAACTTCAAGTCCGGATGATCGCATTCAGATACAGGCCCCGCGTGCTCGCAGTGAGCCAAAATTAGTCTCATCGATATCCTAAGTTTCCTCACAGTTCGCTCACCGTTGCGTTTCGTTTATAATAAGCTATAGACACATGAAGCCAACAATGACCAGCTTACGTCACCGTCTCTAACCAAGAAGCAGAGACCAATATTACACTCAACTCAAACTTTGTGTACCTAGTCAGATCAGATGTGCACTCCTTTTCCATCTTTATGTTGGATATGATGCTTTATCTTCCTTTGTCTTCTGTTTCGAGTTTGATGCAGGATTCCTCAGTATAGACTGTGGAAGTCAGACAAATACGACATATATAGGTTTACGCTGGCAGATTGACGAACCGTTCGTGGAGGGCGGCAGAATTGGTTCAGTACAAACGGACATCTCCTCCATACCAGGCCATTTACATACGCTAAGATTCTTCCCTCCTGATCCCGACTACAAGAAATTTGCGACGAGTTGTTATCGTGTACCAGTTGACAGCACTGAGAGGTACTTAGTTCGAGCATCTTTCCTTTATGGCAACTATGATAACAAGAGTTCTCCGCCTAGATTTGAGCTTGGAGTGGGCCTGGCGCAAGTGGCAACAGTACAAACCACCCTGGATGGCTCACAAGAGTATGAAGTGATCTTGATGCCCAAAAGTTCCGACCTTCTGGTCTGCCTGAATCAGCTAGAGACCGAGAGTGTACCTTTCATTTCCTCACTCGAAGTGAGACAGCTTAGAAACTCTATGTACACGAAGGCGACTCAGACTACATCACTGATTAAAGTTCTTCGTGTGAACTTCGGCTCAACTGCTACACGACCTTTGAGGTAAGCACTCAGTCTGGATATTTTGCATTGTATACTGTGGAGCCTTCCAATAATTTTATTCGACAGTCATGCTTCCATCCATGTTCACTGGGAGTTAATCCAAGTTTCAGTCGGGAGATGTCGTCCTGTGCTTGGACTAACATCGGCATGATCGTAAGTTTCCAGGTGGCCAGACGACGACTTTGACCGCATTTGGCAACCCGACACAGTAGTTATTCTCTCGAATCAAAGCAGCTTGCAAAGTTTTCTTACGGATGATGAAGTCAATTCTTCAGCAGATGCTCCCGATCAGCCTCCAGATGTTGTTATGCGAACTGCTGTTGGTTTTAACTCATCGCGAGAAGCAATTTACTTGGACGTACCTTACTCGAGCAATGCTTCAGTCCCCTACATAGCGGCCTACTTCTCCAACATCATAGATGCAAGTGACAGTCTGAGAATTATTTCTGTGCACTTGAACGATATTTTGGGAGGCACAGTGCAAACTCAGCCACTAGTTGTCACTGAACTAGTAATGAACGATCTTCTCCCTGAGTCAAGTGGACCGTTGGGTTTAAATATTTCGCCGACATCGAGCAATATTGCTTTTATCAACGGTCTCGAAGTCTACACCACCTCGTACACCGTGGGCACAGACATTCTTGACTGTATACACCCCCACTCTCTCATTTACTTTTCATGAAAGAACTTAAACAGTTGTTGATTGCGCTTCGGAGACCTCTTGTTCTTTGCGAACTGAAGCTTTTGAGGGAAACTACAGTTCATTACGTCGCTACGTGTATGCCCAAATATGATCATTGGACAACTAGATCGCATTCGTCACATTTCCTAACATATGTTGCAATTGGTTGCAGGGAACGCGTTGAAGACAGTGCAAGGCACGTTTCCTCAACTAGCGGGTTACTTCGGCGATCCATGTCTACCATTCACTTGGGATTGGATCGATTGTACGGAACGGGCATCCGAGGGCGAACCTCTCCGCATTACAGCGATGTAATCACGTCTTGAACATTCACTGGTCTGCTTTACTGATTGTTACTTTTTCCTACGCTGTGGTCGACTCCCCCGTAATTTCGCGTGTGCTCTTGGC
This sequence comes from Asterella californica, assembly GCA_036924285.1. Lineage (NCBI taxonomy): Eukaryota > Viridiplantae > Streptophyta > Marchantiopsida > Marchantiales > Aytoniaceae > Asterella > Asterella californica. The sequence continues at coordinate 7,636,594 of JAYKYS010000003.1, forward strand.
TCCCAGATATCTGTCCTCTCGAAACTTGACCGGCGTTATACCTGCAGCAATCGCGGACCTCAACTTAAAGCACCTGTAAGATCTAATTGTGGTTCACGATCTTGTCTAGTCTTGGTGGCAAGAACATGGAACATAGTTCGCTGATAACCTGCACTGAATGCAAACAGGTTAAAAGAGCTCGGCGAGTGAGCCCTTTCCCTTCGAATTGACCCAAAGCGTCTGCATAATGAGCAAAAACTTTGATTTCATTGCCAGCGATGCCTTGACATGTATATAGAAAGTGATTGCTTTCTCCTTGTGTGCCCACTGCGTACCTCCATACCCCGCCCAGTTAATAATCAACGACTGCGTAATGGTACAAGGTGGCTTGACGACAACGAGCTCCAAGGGCTTATTCCAGATTTGAGTTCGGCGCAGAATCTCCAGACTTTGTAAGTGGTACCCTCGAACTGAGATCGATAGTGTGTTTACGTTCCCTTCAGTGTAGCAGTTTGTTAGTTAATAATGTTCAACTCGATGTATCAGCTAATAAACACGGGAATCTGATCTTCAACGCATGCAGACATTTGCAGAACAACCGTTTGAGCGGTCCGCTTCGTCCACAACTTGCTCTCTTGCAACTGAAGGAACTGTAAGCACTTTAAACTATTGTTCAATCGCATTGTCTGGAGTGACTTGATTGCTGAGGGACTAGACACCAAAGCTCAAATGGAATCCCTAAACATCGAACTCCTGATCCCAGTCGCAGAGGTTTGCCTATTTACTGTGTCATCCCACCGTAAGTACGTAACTAGATGTCTTCGAGTCAATCGTCACTACTTTCTCCTTTCTGCATCATACGGTCACCGGGGTACCCAACTAACCGAGGATACTTAAGATTAAAGCCCTGCACGCTCGTGTATGCGCATGAAAACGGTGTATTCATAGTGCTTTGTCAGTCCAATATGGATGTCCCAAGTGGTAACGTAGAGAAATTGAGGGTAGGAGACTTGCAGCAATAAAATGACTGAATTTTGAAGACCTGGACCTGTAGTCTATAGTATGTTCAACATACTATAGACTACAAATCTTGTAAGATTGAGCAAAAGTCACTGATCTTATTTTCCATTCTAGGTCGAAGTAATCATCTGGGTGTCAAAAATTACTGTAATTTCTTTATTAAGAACGGTTTGCTTTTATTTCAGTGCTCAGGCTGAAATTTTGTATGTGTGTTTAGTAAGGACTCTTTTACATGTATGAAAAGTTTTGAAATCTAAACCATCATATTTTTTATTCTTGAGTGTCAAATTTCACCGTCTGATCTTATTACTACTTGTTAGACCTGATTTTCGCTTTTTGAACATATTAGATGATCCAACACACTTGTATATAATGCCAAGTTATAACCTGAAGCCTATCTCTTGAGTGAACAACCACAACCAGAAGCCCAACGCTTTCCTAGATAGACGTATCATACTCTATCAGTGACTGTAAAAAATAGTATACTACGAGGAGAGACATACCTATCTTAAAGGTATCTTTGCAGTGCAACCCTCAAACAAATAGCGATCATAGGGCAAGTCGCTTCTTGGAGATGCTAACGTGTAGTTTATCAAACAAAGAACTCTACGAGTCTAATACCATCTCTATTGGAATGAGAAATCGAGATCAAAACTGATATTAACACAAAGTCATTACCGTGTATATATTACCGTGCATTTTCTTTTCTGCATATACATATATGCAGAAAAGAAAATGCCTCATCGATCCACGATAACAACGAAGCTGAACTTCTCAGCTTGATACAACTTCAAACCGGTAAAAGAAGGCATTATATTTGAAAACTCGTATTTACCGCTTGCTTTAGTTGGGAATGCACACTAATATATATTAACTTAAAAGCATTACACACCTGACTTTTCTTTTATATCAACTAATATACACTAGTACTATTATGATATTAACTTCAAAATAAATAGACTGCACACTTTACATACTATGGAGATCACGAGCAAAATGAAACTTCAAACTGTTTAGATGAATTGAGTAGAACGGTGTGTAAACTAATATAAAGAGACATGAAGATAATTATTTATGACAAATATACTATAAACTAGAACTAGATTTAACAGGACTATAACAGTTATTAAAATCCTTTCACGAATAGTAATTTTCTATATCTTCTTCTGTTATAACTATTAAGAAAGCAATAATCCCAATGCAATCCATAGATATCACTGCGTCTCACTTGTCAGTCGATTGGAATTTCCAAGTCATATAATAATGGATAATGTGTTATTAATTAAAAACATTTAGAGATAAACAGACAATTGATATTCTTTTAAAACTATTATTTGATCAAATCGTTCAAAATTTTCATTATCTGTCAATCAGCTGTTGAAGATTTTACTCAAGGACGAGCGAACGTGTCTTGAATAGAATTTTTAATGCTGTTAATATTACTTTAGTAACTTTATCAGTAAATATGTTTTAAAATAATGATTAATCATGGACGTAAACAAATAACCAATGCAACTCAATATGATATTATATTTCTAATCTGACAGATAAATTATAATGTATTAGAAGTAATACATACTTTAATAGTAATTTTAAAAGATTAAAAATCATCACAATTTCTCCTCTTTTATTATAATTAGCAACTCAGTTTTCTTCCAAGGTGCTAAAAACTGAACAAACCTGAGATAGTAAACTTGGACCGATGAAGAAGTAAGAAGACCTTACAGCAAAGAATCACATATAGCTATATATGCATATAGGTTGGAGCTATATGCAGGATGTGCTATTTATATAGTAGTGAGTTTTGACCCTCGTCATTTTCAGTTCTTGACATTTCATTGCTTGATATGTATATATTTATTTACTTCGTTGCAGAATAAGAAAGCCAGCGGTTATACAATCATGAAAAAAGATAAAAAGTTTCCAGGTTCTAAAAGAAAATTACGATTTACATTTGTATTAATAAAGTAATAATAAATATCGAAATTGTATTTTCCAGATCTCGTGAGCTTTCCTAGAAATCTAGAGGCTACAATCCGCTTGTGAACCATTGGTTAACTGGCAAAGACGGTTAAACCCTGGGTATAAAAGCAGGAAAGGAGTACTCCTTTTTTCATCCCGGTGTACTTTAGAGTATAAAATGTATCCTGTTTTATCCCAAGAAATCACAAAACCTTCGTGTTAACCGTCACCATTTGTTTTGAGATGAATTACAAACTATAAAGCTATTAGACTTAAATCCCTGGTGCTCCTGTAAATATACCTGCTAAGGGAATCTCCACCCGAACACTGGAAAGGGCCCGGGAATTACCAGTCTCCTCGAAACCAGAACGTTAGAGAGAATATCATATCGTCGACATGCGTCTGAAGTTTAGCGTTGACTTTTACCGAGACGGGATTCAAGATAAATTTATAATGAAAATTTATTATTTATTGTCTTTTTTCATCCATCACGTCAAGAAGGCGACAAGTTACTGGGCCTGTTTATAGTGCCGAGGTATTTACAGTGCTCCGGTAGAAATTCTCTAACCCAGGAGGACTTCATTAGATGGGCCGTTAGTGAAACAAGAATATAATCATTATACTCGAATATGCATCAAAAGTGTCGAGAGAAACAAGACATTTAAATAATATATGTTAACCGAATACTACATGCTGGATCTTATGATAAAAAATCTATAACTCATGTGGGTTCAATCGCGCAACAAGAACCATCAACCTGATCTTTGGCCTGTCAGAAAATAGATTTTGTGTAAAGTTTAATTTATCACTTAACTTTTTGAAAGAATTAAAAGATAAATTAAACTGAATATGCAAATCAAAATACCTTATGATCAATCTGATATAACCTTCCAAGAAGAGAATCGGTGAAGGACGGACGTACACCAAAGCTATCCCAGAGCTTTACATCACAAGTAAATAGTATTGAGTATCAATTGAGCAATACTGTTTATCGGTTGAGTCAACATTTCAGCAGCAATTTATTTGATCGGACCCCAGAACGAATCACGGACTTGATCGGACCCCTCTTATAATTCTCTTCTTGATCGGACCCCCAACCTGCAACAGCCCGTAAAGCAAGTAATTGTGCCATGTCATAGTATAGCTCGGATTGTACATGTCATGCTTTACAACCACTTCCTTGTATGACTGAAGTGTCTGAAGTGTTTTCCGGAAGATTTGAACGACAAGATACTGATAACACAATGAATGAATTTCCCTCTCTATTCCGTGAGACAAAGACATTCGTCGAATGATACTTCGGAAGTGAGTGCAGACACCTAAACGATGGAGGATGTGCAATCTCCTCGTACTGAAGAGGAGAGATGTCTAGATGAATTATATTTTGAGGACATTGACGGACACAAGTTTACGATGGATGCGAGGACCGATGATGAAAGAGACTTGAGCATACTAGACCAATGGCGACGACAAATGTCACAAGCTCGAGCTGATGATCGCATTAGGGTCATCGCGTGATGCTGCATGCAGGTTTAGTAAAGTCATAAAGTACGTGTACTAGCTAGTACTTCGAGAATCACAACCAGAAAAGTGTATGTTTTATAGTGAAACTGTGTTGTACAGACTTCATAACATAGTCCCGTCATACTCCTCGCTCATTACGTTCACATACCCAGTATCATAACATCCACTTGACTGTGGTGACCCCAATCACTTCCCTGTGGTGCTATTTTGCCTTTGCTCTCTTTCTGTAAGTTGCAGAGACAAGTTAAACAGATTTTGGTTACCTTAAACGATTTTGAAAGAAGACAGAAGATTTACTCTTGCGGACATCTTGACTCTATTCCGGTGTTCTGGTTGTAAATTGTTTCACGTCACATTACTGAGCTCTTGCGCACTATCTTCTTGAACGAGAGAGGGTATAGTCCATTCAAGGTGGTTTCACTTGTTGGATGGTTCCACATGGTAACGCGTTTAAGGACAAATCATAGTTTGAAAGCTTTGAAGTAAAAAATGTCATGATCAATCAGCTCATGTTTCTCACAGAAGCGGTTCTTGAGTTGTAGAAAAAGGAGGGCAGCATCATTAGAAAGGAGAAGCACTTGATGAAGATGAAACTACCGAAGCAGATGAAGAGGTCATCTACAAAATTGAGGTCCCCGCCAACAGATATTTGGTCGGCTCATCTAACTGACTCCAAGTGAACCAACACAAATGAATAGAAGTATGAATGTATTTATAATCTTTTGAGTATTGCTCGTCGAAGCATAGAATTCATAGCAACAAATTCAGACTTCACAAAATTGGCAATTTAAACATTCAGATAATGCACCTGCTAAGAGTACTTATGACAAGTGGCTATAGTGATTGTAACCTAACTTCAATCCATCAACGATAAAAATCTGTCCAGCTTGTCTACTACGTTGTCCAAAGAGGTCGCTACATTACCTAACTCCGATATGGTCTCATCCAATTCTACTCGCAAGGACTCTGATTTTAGTTTCGCATCGATTACTTGGTCTCTGACAGAGCGAATCTCATCCAAAGCGTCTCGACAGTACTGCTGATGGAGGTAGAGAACACCCGCTGGCTTTTCCAACTCCAAGCGCTCCAAATCTTTCAACATAGCAGTCAGGTCAGGTCGTTCGATTACATCATAGCTTCGATACATATCTGATTCTCCAGGTCGACGTGCCGCTATTACAATTCTCGCGGGTTTTTCGACTTATCCCAAGCTGAAGCTCTCAAATTTCATGAAAAATGGTACCTTGTATCAAATCTATCTGTTCGGTGTCGGTCTTTGTGTAGAACTCACTCGCGCTCAGACCGGTAAGCATATCTCCCGCTTGCCACACTGTGAAAGATCGACAGTCATCAAGCTTCCATTCTTTCGTGGTGAAATCTTTCAGCACGATCTGGAAACGTCATGCATGTATGGGTGTTGCGCGTTGACAACACTACTAGGTGAACGTTGAGACATACTAACCGGCGAAGTGGAATCAATACAAACTGGAAACTCCTCCTATCAATGTGAGGCAAGTTGGACATGCTTGATATGTCAATGTGCTAGAAGAGTTACATAGGACTCTTACTATAACACATATCACCCATCGTGTCTCCACTCTATTAGTTGAACTATGATCAGCAGCATGATAAAAACTGATCAGCTAACTGGTTTGCATAGTCATCGATCATAAAACATCACCTTCACGACGTTTTTGTCTGTTCTCGACAATGTGATGCAAACTTGAGTTTCTGAACTTCTATTCTCGCGTCTTCGTCGTCTGGTTTCTACAGTCCGAGCTGTACTCTGACAGGGCCGAGTTACCTGCTCGCGTCTTCGTCGTCTGGCTTCTATAGTCAGAGATGTACACTGACATGGCACAGTTACTTATTTTACGGGCTGTTGCAGGTTGGGGGTCCGATCAAGAAGGGAATTGATAAGAGGGGTACGATCAAGTCCGCGATTCCTTCTCGGTGTTAGATATAAGTAAATTCCTGACATTTCAGTGGTCACCGGGTCAAATACTTTGACAAATTGTATTCTCGCAAGACCGTTTTTTCAGCAAAAAGCATTTTGACTTCCCATTTCAGTCAATGTTCTTTCTTCGCAGAAAGCAAACCCGCCAAATGAGGTACTGCTGCTTCCAGGACTATTTATAGGTGCACCGGGGGTTTGACTGTAACCATGAGTTTATCACTCGAGTTTTCCTAAACTAACGGTAATAATAAACGGAAAAGATTATCGGTTGCAGTGGACAGAAGCCTAACGGAGGCAGATGAATACTGTGAATTTGCAATTTGCAATTTGCAAATTTTCTGAAGACATGCCACGTAGTTTCGTGTATAATACACATTCCGAAGAGGGTCAGGCTAGACGGTCGGGGCGCTTGCTATATTAACCGGGAGACGGAGAGGCACACGTGAAGGGACCGGGACGAGAACATGGGACAGAATACCGCTGCTAGAAGTGCAAGCGCGGGGTCTAAAATTGTGAAGGAACGTGACGGCTGAGCTTAGAGCTGAGCAAATATTAATCAGCAAGTGCAGTTCAGCACGAATCAGGCCCGCGCTCATTACCTCCTCGATGACCGGATGCAGCGGAAGCGTCCAAGTCTGGGCGGATGCTACGATATGAACGGCTCTTTTGGATCTTCCAAGTAGAAGCTGACCATCTCCACGCATTTGGCCGGCTAATCTTGCTAATCACGAAGATCTGGATCAGTTCCTCTCGATATGTTGGATTTTCAGAACGCGACACACGAGGGCGTCTGATTGTCGTCGTCTCTTTCTGCTGTCTTGTTGCGCTGGCTCTCGGCGTATTCGAGTTTCTTGAGGACAATGCGGGAAGTATGAGACACAAGAGCATATCGGACATCTTTCCCTCCCTCCTCTCTGGTCCCGCTTTCAGCTGTAGCGTTTCAGTTCAAGGAAAACATTTTGGTTGATCGTTCTGGCGAATGGCGCAAGTTTTCAAACAGGACGTTTTCGAGTTGTACTTTCGTTAGACTGAGTCCTTCACGGAGCAGGAAAGAAAGTGCATGAGTGTTTATCCAGGGTCGGTTTCAAGCCTCAACTGTGAGGCGAAACGATCCCACCAATTCGCCAAAGTCGGTGAAAGAATTTTTTCTGAAACTGTTAGCGAAGGGAGCGTATGATGCTGTAGTTTGCGCATGGTGCTGGAGAAGTCTTTTCACGGGACGATACATTTCCGCCTACACGTGGAGACGTACCGCCCGAGAAACGGCAGCTGCGGAAAGAACTGTTGCCGGGACTGGCATTACGATAGATAGCGCTCAAAGTCGACCAGTGAAGGAATGGGGCCGTGCACGCGGAATTCATCAGCCGGGTCTGTTTGGTCATGACGAAGCGATGTATAAGAGGAATTCCAAAATTTACAGTGCGAGAGTTCGGAATTGACAAAAGACCGCTATCGCGTAGATTAAGCGTACATTCCTCACGAGATTATGTGCGACAGGCTGCCTTCCTTGCCTGGATGTTACCGGCATGTGCTCAGATTCGGACGTGGATCTTACTCTGGGAGTGAAACCTCCACAGTGATTCTGGAGCATCCGGGAAGACAAAGCGGAATTGAAAGGGTGGCCTGGCAGTAGGATGGACTTGAGACCTACTCTCATAGTTTTACCAGAGAACGAGATATCTGTTGACTTATTCTCGGGAAACACATCTTTGCTCATTCGTCGCTACAGGATTTTCAGATGGCTCGGCACATCCGGACCTCGTTGTCCTCGGTGGTAGACATGAAGCAGGTGTTTCATGTTTCTGAACACGGTTGCAGCCTGATGGTGCTTAAAACGGACAGAGTACGCTAGCATATGTAACAAGAAGATCCTTCCGAGCTTGACCAAGGATATGTCCCGGACGGAGATGCACAGACTTGGCCCCGCAGCTCGAGGCTGCTGTGTAGCTCAACTAACTCTGTTCCTGTGGTTCCTTCACTACTCTCATAGTGTCTCGGCTCAAAAAGGTAATGACTTCCCTCTTTGGTATTCGTTTCGTATGCGAAGTTGCAAACCCGCAGTTCGGTATCTAACGATACGAAACGTCAGGTTTTGGGCATACATTTTCAGAGCTAGTATTACTCGTCGGCAGTTTGTGTTTCTGGACTTCGGGGACGTACAAACGAATCTGAACTACCTCTTTTCACTTTGAATGCCCCTTCAAATTTCCTGTTACTTCCGTCAGCTTCACTGGTCAATGACATGTGGTTTGAAACGACTCAATCGGTGCTCCAAATTTGGTTTCAGCTTATCCGAAGTCCATCTGCAGAAAGGATCTTGCGCGTAATTGACGAGGCCCTAGAATAAATTAGAAGTATGTAGATTCTGGAACACAAGACATGCATGCAGCGTTTTGACATAAAAGAATCTGATTCTGGGGAACGCCAGGCTAGGATTTGTGTCGTTAGTCCCGCCGGGCGCAGATTTTGGCGAGAGGTTCTCGTTACTCTTTGCACCTGACGATTCAGCTTGTCATACCGTACTGGACGTGATTAGAGAACTTCAAGTCCGGATGATCGCATTCAGATACAGGCCCCGCGTGCTCGCAGTGAGCCAAAATTAGTCTCATCGATATCCTAAGTTTCCTCACAGTTCGCTCACCGTTGCGTTTCGTTTATAATAAGCTATAGACACATGAAGCCAACAATGACCAGCTTACGTCACCGTCTCTAACCAAGAAGCAGAGACCAATATTACACTCAACTCAAACTTTGTGTACCTAGTCAGATCAGATGTGCACTCCTTTTCCATCTTTATGTTGGATATGATGCTTTATCTTCCTTTGTCTTCTGTTTCGAGTTTGATGCAGGATTCCTCAGTATAGACTGTGGAAGTCAGACAAATACGACATATATAGGTTTACGCTGGCAGATTGACGAACCGTTCGTGGAGGGCGGCAGAATTGGTTCAGTACAAACGGACATCTCCTCCATACCAGGCCATTTACATACGCTAAGATTCTTCCCTCCTGATCCCGACTACAAGAAATTTGCGACGAGTTGTTATCGTGTACCAGTTGACAGCACTGAGAGGTACTTAGTTCGAGCATCTTTCCTTTATGGCAACTATGATAACAAGAGTTCTCCGCCTAGATTTGAGCTTGGAGTGGGCCTGGCGCAAGTGGCAACAGTACAAACCACCCTGGATGGCTCACAAGAGTATGAAGTGATCTTGATGCCCAAAAGTTCCGACCTTCTGGTCTGCCTGAATCAGCTAGAGACCGAGAGTGTACCTTTCATTTCCTCACTCGAAGTGAGACAGCTTAGAAACTCTATGTACACGAAGGCGACTCAGACTACATCACTGATTAAAGTTCTTCGTGTGAACTTCGGCTCAACTGCTACACGACCTTTGAGGTAAGCACTCAGTCTGGATATTTTGCATTGTATACTGTGGAGCCTTCCAATAATTTTATTCGACAGTCATGCTTCCATCCATGTTCACTGGGAGTTAATCCAAGTTTCAGTCGGGAGATGTCGTCCTGTGCTTGGACTAACATCGGCATGATCGTAAGTTTCCAGGTGGCCAGACGACGACTTTGACCGCATTTGGCAACCCGACACAGTAGTTATTCTCTCGAATCAAAGCAGCTTGCAAAGTTTTCTTACGGATGATGAAGTCAATTCTTCAGCAGATGCTCCCGATCAGCCTCCAGATGTTGTTATGCGAACTGCTGTTGGTTTTAACTCATCGCGAGAAGCAATTTACTTGGACGTACCTTACTCGAGCAATGCTTCAGTCCCCTACATAGCGGCCTACTTCTCCAACATCATAGATGCAAGTGACAGTCTGAGAATTATTTCTGTGCACTTGAACGATATTTTGGGAGGCACAGTGCAAACTCAGCCACTAGTTGTCACTGAACTAGTAATGAACGATCTTCTCCCTGAGTCAAGTGGACCGTTGGGTTTAAATATTTCGCCGACATCGAGCAATATTGCTTTTATCAACGGTCTCGAAGTCTACACCACCTCGTACACCGTGGGCACAGACATTCTTGACTGTATACACCCCCACTCTCTCATTTACTTTTCATGAAAGAACTTAAACAGTTGTTGATTGCGCTTCGGAGACCTCTTGTTCTTTGCGAACTGAAGCTTTTGAGGGAAACTACAGTTCATTACGTCGCTACGTGTATGCCCAAATATGATCATTGGACAACTAGATCGCATTCGTCACATTTCCTAACATATGTTGCAATTGGTTGCAGGGAACGCGTTGAAGACAGTGCAAGGCACGTTTCCTCAACTAGCGGGTTACTTCGGCGATCCATGTCTACCATTCACTTGGGATTGGATCGATTGTACGGAACGGGCATCCGAGGGCGAACCTCTCCGCATTACAGCGATGTAATCACGTCTTGAACATTCACTGGTCTGCTTTACTGATTGTTACTTTTTCCTACGCTGTGGTCGACTCCCCCGTAATTTCGCGTGTGCTCTTGGCTCCCAGATATCTGTCCTCTCGAAACTTGACCGGCGTTATACCTGCAGCAATCGCGGACCTCAACTTAAAGCACCTGTAAGATCTAATTGTGGTTCACGATCTTGTCTAGTCTTGGTGGCAAGAACATGGAACATAGTTCGCTGATAACCTGCACTGAATGCAAACAGGTTAAAAGAGCTCGGCGAGTGAGCCCTTTCCCTTCGAATTGACCCAAAGCGTCTGCATAATGAGCAAAAACTTTGATTTCATTGCCAGCGATGCCTTGACATGTATATAGAAAGTGATTGCTTTCTCCTTGTGTGCCCACTGCGTACCTCCATACCCCGCCCAGTTAATAATCAACGACTGCGTAATGGTACAAGGTGGCTTGACGACAACGAGCTCCAAGGGCTTATTCCAGATTTGAGTTCGGCGCAGAATCTCCAGACTTTGTAAGTGGTACCCTCGAACTGAGATCGATAGTGTGTTTACGTTCCCTTCAGTGTAGCAGTTTGTTAGTTAATAATGTTCAACTCGATGTATCAGCTAATAAACACGGGAATCTGATCTTCAACGCATGCAGACATTTGCAGAACAACCGTTTGAGCGGTCCGCTTCGTCCACAACTTGCTCTCTTGCAACTGAAGGAACTGTAAGCACTTTAAACTATTGTTCAATCGCATTGTCTGGAGTGACTTGATTGCTGAGGGACTAGACACCAAAGCTCAAATGGAATCCCTAAACATCGAACTCCTGATCCCAGTCGCAGAGGTTTGCCTATTTACTGTGTCATCCCACCGTAAGTACGTAACTAGATGTCTTCGAGTCAATCGTCACTACTTTCTCCTTTCTGCATCATACGGTCACCGGGGTACCCAACTAACCGAGGATACTTAAGATTAAAGCCCTGCACGCTCGTGTATGCGCATGAAAACGGTGTATTCATAGTGCTTTGTCAGTCCAATATGGATGTCCCAAGTGGTAACGTAGAGAAATTGAGGGTAGGAGACTTGCAGCAATAAAATGACTGAATTTTGAAGACCTGGAGATATCTTTATTATAGCATTGATCTTGGAACTTCATTTCCGCAGCTACGTCCAAAAAAATAGTTTGAATGGAATCATCCCTCAAGAATTGTTGGACAAGGTACCGGTGGGGCTAGATCTCAGGTACGGTGTGTTCTGACCTCTTTAGGTTGAAATTCTCTCACGGCATTTTGCGTCTCAACCATTCTAGTGTGTCTATCAGTAATACAGTCTTGGTGGAGTCAAGGAAAACACCTGGACTGATGTAGTGTTTCTTGCAACACGTACTGTCATGTGGAAGCGAAGAATTGAGGGCAATTCGAATTTGTGCTTCTCGAATGGCACATGTGCTAGTACCACTCCACTTGGAAGCTTGGAGTCTCTACCGACCAATGAGCCCCCGAAGGAAAGTTCGAAATCCTCAAGCGTGCTAGTCATTGTTGGAGGAGTGGTGGGCGCTGCACTTGCATTGACCGTCTTTCTGTGCATTCTTGTCTACTGCTGCTGCTTTAAGAAAAATTGTAAACGCGGCATGGACTTGGAATTCGACAGACAAAGTTCTAAAGGTACATTCCACTTTTAGGATTATCTTTATGTGCGTATTGCGGTAAATTTCTCCCGTTGTTCTAGACCAAAACGATTGCCTCAGTTCGGAGTTCCTATGTACTGTAGGAATTTCTAGGGACACGACATGTTTTTCCGGGGACGCGACACTGCAACGAAAAATCTTCAGCATAGCAGTCCTGTAACTGCATTGCACTGTCGCGTCCCTAGTCAACATGTCTTGTACCGGGGCTCTTCGTTTACTGCCAATCAGACATTTATGATACGCTTTTCTGTCTTCCTCACCATTATAGCATCGTGCATAGTTGCCTTATGAATCTTTGAAATTGGTCCTAAAAAGGCAATTCAAGTTGTGGTCAATTAGACGACTCTGAAGTAAGGAAACTTATCGAGTTCCAAATGTTATTCATTTTCCATTATACAGGTAGACAAGGAGGTTGTGTTACGGTTTGTATATCTTAGAATGTACTGTTGGATTCTGGACTTGCAGTTCTGTTTTCTACTTTTTGGCCCTTTGAGAGTTTCAAATTTGCTATCTGAAGCTGTCACTCACTCATTGGTCCACACTGACCAAATTTGACCCGAAATTTGCAGCTTGTTTTCTAGGTTGTTTGCAGCGCTGTGGTTGTTCGAAGTGTTTCCGTACAAAGCCTCGACAGGTTTCCCATCTCAATTCGGTTGGCGTCAACATATCTAAAGCCACTCAAAATGGACTACATCCGACCAACAGGGGAACCTCAGAAACTTCAATTTACGTTGCAATGACAGATGCTTTCAGAGAAGCACAAACTTTTCGTCCGGTAGATATTAAAAAGGCCACAGGCAATCACGCCAGCAAAATTGGAGAAGGGGGTTTTGGGCCCGTGTATTACGGCAGACTGTCCAATAATATGGAAGTTGCCGTCAAAGTTCGCTCCAATCACTCTCGACAAGGAGCTCGCGAGTTTGCCACAGAGGTGAGACAGGGTGGGTTACTCTGTCTCACATGAAGTAGGATTTGCAATCTCGGTTAGCTGACACCCTGCAGGACGAAATCCAGACTCGTTCGAGTCTTTTTCTCCTTATATTTTCACTGACGTTGCACTGACTACTGCAGGTCGAAATATTATCAAGAGCAAAACACCCGAATCTAGTGGCTTTGATCGGCCACTGTCAGGAAACCAAGGACTACATGCTCATATACGAATATCTGTCCGGAGGGACGTTGCAAGAACACTTATACGGTGTGTTCCTTTAGTGCTCATTCTAGAGTTCAAACAGATACAGTTTGTTACCTTAGACTTTTGTCTTTGGAAACAACGCTTACTCCAAGTGTGATGAGCAGGTCTAACTTTGTCAACTCGATGACTTCGTGCTCCCAACCAGTCGCTTCAGGATTTGGGCTCCTCTTCACTTATTTCACGACAGATTATCACCCTTTCCTAGCTTCTTTTTCCTTGTCCTTCAGTGTGTCGTGCATAAGAGAAATGAAGACTTGCGCAGTCTTACAGGAGGGATCGTTTAGACTTACAGGAGGGATCGGCTTCAGCTGTTAAGACCTGCCTGTATTTTCGTATCTTCTCAGCATCTGATGGAAGTGGCGCAAGAATCAGAAGAAATAAGTTGACTGGGTGCTTGTATTGATGATGCTTCCCGCTTTGACTGAAGGTGTCCAATCCGAAAGGCCACTCGACTGGAAAACGCGGCTCAAGATTGCCGTCGACTCTGCAAAAGGTACGAACCGAAAGCAGTATTGATCACACTTCGATCTTGATGACATTAGATGAGGCAACTGCATCTGGTTTATGTGACAGTGCAAATATCCAGTATTGATTTTGCTTTGCTTCTGATAGGCCTCGAGTTCTTGCACAACGACTGTTTCCCAACAATTATCCATCGAGATGTGAAGAGTAGCAACATTCTTCTGACGGCAAATTTCGACGCCAAAGTAGCCGACTTTGGACTCTCCAAGTTTGTTGAAGGACAGGCTGTACACGTCTCCACACTTGTAAAAGGAACTTCTGGTTACCTTGATCCAGAGTAAGACTTTCAGGCTTCCGAAAATTTCCTCCCCCTACCTGTCAGTTACAGTTGCCGAATTGCTGAAACACCATCATTCCAGTTTAGTTTTAAGTTTTGTTAAATCCATAAGAAGGCCTTCACGAAGCAAGATCCATTGGTGCACAAACAAGATTATTTCACGGTGTTGCTCACAATCTTTAGCAGCATTCCGAAGAGCTTAGATTCATGGAATTAGATCGTCATTCGCGATGTGCTGGTTGGAATTGACTACGTTCAAAAAGTTTGGTTGCCTGTTCAGCGAAGGTCACATGCTTCTGTAGAATGTGGGGTTAGAACTATTCAAGATTGCAAAATGAGACCTGAAATAGGCCAGCAGACTAGAAAAGCTAGTTTCTACAGCAAGAATGAGAATGTTGAGATAGTTTGGTATATAGATAGTTATCAGTGGAAGTGCAGAGAATGGGAGACTACACTAAGTCGTTGGTAAGTCTCTTCTGAGTCAGATATGCTTTTGGTGATGTGTCGGTAAGGAGTAGCTGAACATCGAATAAAAGCTATGTTATACTGATTCGCTGCTCTTCGCAGGTACTTTGAGTCTCAAAGGTTGACACACAAGAGTGATGTTTACAGCTTCGGTATCGTTTTGCTCGAAATTATCACCGCCAGGGAGCCGCTTAACACAAACCTTGATAGAGATCAATGGAGGTTATCGGACTGGGTAAGATCTTTCTAGCATGTAGAAGTGTTAGAAAAAGTGCATGCATGTTAAAGTGTGCATTGTGAGAGGCATCGGACTGTGTAAGATCTTTCTAGCATGTAGAAGTGTTACAAAAAGTGCATGCATGTTAAAGCGTGCATTGTGAGAGGCATTGAAAGATATGAGTTTTCCGTAACGTGATAGGTCTCGGCTCCCGTCGCCAGACTTCTTCTTGTTGATCCCAGCCCCCATCGCACACGTTGCGAGCTTACCTCTCAAAACTTAAACAGACTTTAATCCACCTCCGCTTTTGGTGGCTGTATGTTTTCCCGTTGGGTACTCGGTCCTAGCACTAACCAACAGGCCCTAGAAACATACTGTTCAAGGAGATGATCATGAATGAAACCGTGAGCTGAACGTTTATACTGTTTGGATGGCTCGCCAGACGAGGAAGCATCTGCTGAAAGGAGATCTGGAGAAAGTGGTCGACCCGAAATTAAAGGAGAACTACAATGTTCAATCAATGTGGAAAGTGGCAGAGCTCGCCATGACTTGCGTGGAGCCACGCTCAATCCACCGACCCACCATGAACGAGGTAGTAACAGAGTTACAATCTGCAGTGGAAATAGAAGCGGAAGGTCATACGATGCTGACGCTTCCAATCGCATACAACAGAGAAGACCCCTACCTCCTGGAACCAGGGCGACAATATCACTCGCAATCTTTTGGTAGACATTCCAACGTCCCGACAAAGCTTCCTTGGAGCCTCTCCCCTTCTCTCTGACTAGACCTTCGAACGTAGCTGCGAGTTATTCCACCACTCTCTCAGCCGAGAACTCTGGGCACCTAAAGGATTCCCGTAGCTGTGTACATATGAAACTCAAACTGCAGGAGCGTCTCTGATTCTTAGAACAGTGCGTCAACCCAACTTTGAAGTTGCTTGACATCGAAACTCAGACGTCCAGTCTAGTTTCTACCTCGGGCGCTCCAGTCTAGACTCTGTTTCTGATATATCCAGCACATGGCCAAAAGACACTGGTAGATATATGGCTCCAGTTCACCTCCTCACGGTTCATCTCTTTCCGGACTTCTTCCTTGGGTGTGTGTAGACAGCATAACCGACGGCACCAGGAAAGAGTTCGAGCTGAAAGTGTCAAAAGACTGCAATTATTGCATCTCGTGATGCTCGAGCAGCAGAAACTAGACTCAAAACAGGGAATCTCATGCCACCAGGGCTGAATGCCACTAAGCTCGAATACAGTGAATGTGGAGAAATGTGTGGTTCACCAGGGCGTCAAGCATCCAATTTACCACTCCCTGTTCAACAAGAGGAGTGCTAGTCATTATATACCACAGTGAACGGGATGTTACTCTGCACTCCTAACATGGCACACCCCGCAAGTACCAGCTTGATAGGGCCGTGGCGCTATTCACACGACACTACTTCCTATGTAAGATCCCAAGGGGAGACAGAAGGTTACAAAGTTAGCAGCATATCAACTATGGCTTGAACAAAGCAGGTTCAGTATTGTTTATCTATCATTCGCGTTTCAGTGGGGATTGTTTTGTCCGTGCGTTTCTGTCCTAGTGCAGAGATGGCTTGAGATCGTTCCCACGATACTGATATCGTAAATGTCCCCGAGGCAACTGAAGGTACCGTTCCACTCCAAGAATGGAACCGACCGAATTCGCTTATTATACAAACTGCAGACCAACGTCTGTTCGTATCGGTTCACCCGGAAACTCCTCCGCAAATGCGATCCTCGCTCTGATCCCTTGCTGTAGTGCTCGGTGTAAACTTTGGAATTAAGCCAATCGCTCCACCAGAACCTATCAAAACTGAGGAACGATCACATGACGCTCTCGTCTCCACCACCTATAGATTACGGAATCATGTCTACTTTGCATATCGTTCATTCAGCCGCCAGCCGCAACGTGTCTAGTAATGCTCAGCAAGTCACATACCACCAGCAGGCCCTGGTGCTCCCTTAAGTAGCCCACCGTCCTCGTACATCAGCTTTGAAACTTCTCGAAGAAACTGGCCACCACTTTCAAGCCAAAGTACCATCTTATCCACATAGTTTCTGTAGAGAACTATTGATATAAAGGTTCTGGGCAGACCGGGGTCCATTTAACCCAATGAGAACTCTCTTCTCTTCAACCACATCCTTCCCCATAAACTATATTCTACTTGGCAACCACAAGTGGGCAGACTAAGCCTAGGCATCTTCTCACTTCTCACCCCGATGACCTCAGCGGTTTAGGTAAGGATGCTGATAGAAACAAGCCGGCCTCCTTCGTTCCTTCTCCTCAGCAGAAGTCTTCCTAAGAGGACCACTTCTCGCTCCTGTCTCGTTTGTTGCTCACGCTTTAATTCTTACCGAGTCACCTCTCTGCCTTCACCTCTCTCTGCAGGCGACTGCAAAAGGAGACTGACCTGTAGGAAATACAAGGGTCGCGATTGTCAGCAAATGCGACGGCGCGGAAGCGAACAAAGTCTTCCGTCACGTCCGGTCACATCCGTCCTGTTCATGGTCGGTAGAGAAGGGCAGGGGCAGGGGCAGGGGCAGGCAGAGAGCGTGTTACACGGAGTCCGAGAATATCGAATCCAGTAGTCACTCTCTTATTTACACTCCCACATCTGGAAGTCATCTGTACCCTCAACTATATTATAGTCTCGTTTCATGGTTTCTTCTGCTACACTCAATCAAACAGGAACAGAATGGACTATATCACGCGTACGGTATTAATAACGTGATCAAGTCCGTAACAAACAACAAAGAGTAATTTTCTTAAACATATGCAGCTGGTACTTACCTAAAAGCTTAAGCACATCATTACTTAACAACTAAAATCAATTTGTTCACTTGCAGAGTGTGGTTACTCATTCAAAGACTTCGAATAGAAACTTTACTCGTTGTCTTTATGGTGTTGAGAGGATTATCATTCAGAATATCATGAAGGAAGTTGTGTTTGTTATAACACACAGAGTGTTTAGATTACGTTTAGAGTTAGTGAGAATCAACTTGTATATGATCGAATATCAAGTCATAATGAAAAATGTGGTTATAATGGATTCAACAGAGGATTCGAAGACAGCAAATGTGATCATCCATCTTCGAGATAGACCGCAAGCGACGATGACGGTGAAAGTGACCCAGCTTTAGAGATTTACAAGAAATAAATTGATCATCTCACGTTTTTTTCAGATTTTTGTATTTTCGTTACTATAGAGAACAATCGTATGTATGTGATTTCACTTCTTGTGCATCAATCATACGTAATATTTTTGACTTATCATGTTTTGATATCTTAGAAAATACACGACATTTGAGCTAGTGATTGTGAAATTTAATTCTGAATTGTTTTTCACCTTTTTGGGGTTGTGTGCTTGCCCCTTTGGTCTTATTTTTTATTGATAATTATTTGATATGTATTATATTACGTTGAGTACACGATTGACTTCATCTCTCACATAAGTAAATTTGGATTTTTGTGAAATAAAAAGTAAATTACTGGAGTACATCTTGTCGAAATTTTGTCACTGAAACAAGCACCTCAAAAGTCTACGTTTATTCGGGAATAGAGCCTATAGATGCAACATAGCACCCTTGTTCCTCTCATGGTCCGTAATTTTAATCAAGGGGTATGGAACCAAAATATGTGTGAATATTCAAATTCCATTCTTTTTATAGCAGAGAAACTCAAATAATACAACAAAATGCCTAAACACATTGACACTGTGAAGCTATGCATTTGGTTGGAAAGAAAAGTGAACATCGTGGGAGCAATTAGATATCATTTCCAATTTTAATTTGAAGATAAATTACAGTAGAAATTAATAATATACTCTATTTTCCTTCTATTCTTTTGTTATTCGTTTCTCTTCTTTTCTACTCCGGTTGTAATACACATCGGTAGAAATAACAAATAATAATAATAATAATAATATACACTTCGGTAACACTACTATAAACTTCACTATTTTGAACCATTCTCTACATAAAACATAACCGGTCTTAATCAGTACCGCAAAATAGTGAACTACGGTTGGAGAATAGAACGTCAGTTTTCTCTGACCTGACCCGAGCAAAAGCTTTCCGTAAACGGGCATATGGACGGACCAAAGGCGGGACCAGCTGTGTGGCCTGTTGCAGTTGTGGGGAGTGCCGAATAACCTTTTGGCGAAGCCCGAACCTACCCGGTAAGGAAAAGATCGGAGTAATTCTACGGATCATAGTCATGACGAGTATCCAACTTTACTGCCATACGCGTCATGTTGTGTTCACAACGGCCCACGGGCTCAAATGGACGACGTACAGCTCTTCGGGCATGCTTGGAATGTTGTGTACACGGTAACACGATATACCGTGCCCACGAAGCTGATGCACTCCAGCTTACCCGTAATTGCCAGGGTTTCGGACAATTGACGGACTTTTGCGTTATGTCACCCGCGATTTTCGACCTTTTTCGACCATTTTGCACTTTCTCTTCTGCGTTTTGAGATCTTACTTTTCCAGAAAAGTGCCGGAACAGATTACGAGGAATGCCGGATCTAGGCTGGGACTTAGCTGATGCTCTCCTCTGGCAGGTTTCCTCCCTTCGGGGCGTTGGTTGGGCTTGGCCCTTCGGTCCCTCTTTCCCTTGTAAGGCTTGATGGGGTCATTCCATCCGTTGGCTATTCATTGCGTCGCATGCTTGCAGGTTTTCAACCACCTGCCCTTTTGGTGGTGTGACCACGTGTGACTTCATTTCCTCAAGACTGTTCTTCGCACTTACGGGTGGTGGAGATTGAGGTCCTTGGGCGAGCAATTTGAGTTCGAACTCCAGCAGTGACTCAAGAGTCAAGAGTCAAGACTCAGGAGCAAGGAGGACTCTATGCGTACCGGAGAAATGGTCGTTGACTTCGTCGAGTCTAGTACAGTAGAATGTGCTTGTAGTAATATAGAGTTGGGAGTCGTGGGACCTATCACTCTTTATATCATTGCATAGTGATTATCACAGAAAATTATAATATAGTAAAGAAATAAATAATAAATATCACATAGTCTATCACAGAAATTATTACAGTTTGGTTCACGACCCATGAAAGTGTGTAAATGTTTTGTTTTCTTGAAATTAAATTTAACTTTCATTCATAAGTAGTATGTACTAAACTTCGATTTTATATCATACATAGTATGTTACACGTGTTCACATATTTGTATCAATTTAAGTGGAGAATCATTATATATGATATCACTTTCCGGAGGTTCTATTGTATCGAACCTGAGTTTGAATTAATGAATGCATAAATAAAGTTAATTCCAGTTGAATGCCTTATAATCATCAAACTGAAGTTACAAAATAGACTATTAAAGTGAAAAAGTTTCCCGCAATTGTTAGAGTCCATCCGCACCCATTTATGTTGTGTCACTGCTCGTGTATATTACGGGCTATGTAGAATCAATAATAACTGGAGAGTTCTTTTTCATATTATTTTAATTTTTATGGTAATATGGTTAAGCTAATATTTGCAGCATTAGGGTCTAACTGTGTATGACATAGACTGCATGAACTCCTCATACGCATGTTGCCATAGGAGTTCTAACATTATGACCATGGACTTCTTTCCATCAGGGCGTTAACTCGCTTATCAGAGGGTGTCGGTAATAACCAAATGCTTTCCACGAAGTCACTGATAGATATTATGCATATTTATAATCTCAGAGGTCTATAGACAAGAGTACCCCAACTGGAGTTTTACAAATCATCTCGCTGACATTTTCTTTGACTACGTCGACATGGCGCTCAGTTTCTTTTCAAGTGAGAAAAAGCAAACAGTGTCCTCGTGTCAATTTCAGAACTTTGTTGTGTAGTAGTGCGGATCTCGATATCATCGTATTTCAAAAGCTCCATAGTCGTACATAGACGCTCGATGTGCTTGAACGCATGGACAGATAGACGTATGGACATGTTGCTTGATCTTTAAATACGTGTAGTGCAGCGGATAGATGTGTTTCTTTGTGAAGTCATGTTCTATTTTAGAGATTTGATGATGTTGAGCAGATTGATCATTAGAAGCGAGAATTTATTTGATTCTCTAAAGGGAGTTGCCAGTAGACGTTGTCCAACCAGCGAAGTACCAAGTCGAGGACGGAAAGTTTTGATACTATATGCTTCTCGCATTGTCAGATTTTTGTGATAACGCGAGTTTCTTCTTTGCGAACTGAATTTAGTTCATAAAGTATCGGTGGGAGGCTGTCAACAACATCGACTGTCATATTTTACTAAGGAATCCAGGGTGCATTTAGGAGATCGAGATCTAGTCGAGTTTTGCATCCACCTCACGATTTTATAGTTATTCTATAGTAGTTTTCAAGTTTGAGCTTTTGCGATAGCGCATTTCACTTTGGATTGAGGTTTTGTCAATCATTTCAGTGTCAAGTTTTCATGAGAGTGGCTCACTCGTTCCAGTTCGAAAGACGATCTTCATCAATTTTGGAGTGCTATATCTTCACGGTTGTTCTCGTTTTTTGTTCAACTTCAGTTTTGGTTCTATATCTAGATCTCATGGCTCGTTAAACCGCTTTATTGTGTCATGAAGAAAAAATCATATCATGATAAATGACAAGACTCACTGTGAATTGCACACCTTCGAGACTTCTCATACTGTTGGTTAGTTGATGCTTTGACTTACGAGTGGTTTGTGTTATTAAGTTCAATATGCAATATTTTGGTTCTTGGAAGCTATCGTTGTCGTGCTTTTATTCACATATTGTGTTAAATTCATGATGTCATGAGCTTTCTCGCTGATCTTGCATGTTTTTGTCACATGGAGAGTTTTCTCATATGTTTGTTTAGACTTTGACTCATTCAAATCTGGATTTGTCTTGGATTTCACACGGTAGAGATAGATCTCAACTACTCCATCAATCCTTTGTTGGACTCATTTTGTCAAACGGTCCTCCATACGACCTCTATGGTATTAAGTCGTATGGAGGAGTTTTGAAAGTTCGATCATCTGCAGCAAAAATTGAAGATACATCGACTACATACATTCAGATTTGAAAGTTCTTGGAGCCAACAGAGTCAAAAAGAAAGACCTTATCGATATCTGAGGACCGTTTGACAAAATGAGGAAGTTTCCAGATAGGTCTTCTTCAGTTCTTTTGCTATGATTTTTGTCCTTTTAGACTCGTTAGAGTTCTAGTTTGTTATGTGTGGCTTGTGGTAGGTAGTTTTAGTTAAATGCTTGAACATGGATGTTAGTTGGATCAAGTTTGAATCGTGGTGATACTATTGCAAAGCCTTTTTGTTAGCAAAGGGATGTTTCTCATGCTCTGAGCTACGCTTCAATAATTTAGGTCTAGGTTAAAGACTTGCTTCAAGAGGTTGGACGCAGATTATCTATTTTGAAAAGCAAGAGTGTATATAAAGTGAAGGTTGGAATATCTTGTGAAGCTTGTTCTCGTGATTGTTTCTCTCTCTCTTTTATCTTGTTCAACACACGACATCTCCATTGCCACGAATCTCATGTTTTTTTGGATAATCTTCACGCAAGATAAGATAAGATACGATAAGATAACCATTGTTGCGTCGTCACCAAAAGCCACCTAAGCAATGGCATGTCATCAAAAATCTATCACATCACCAATCACCAATCATCACATCAGCAAAAATGCCACATCAGCAACATTCCACATCAACTTTTTGACATGTTAGATTTTTATGCCATGTCAGCACATGCCACATCAACACTCACATGTCACGTCATCATCTATCTCCATCCAAGCTCTAAAATTTTTTATTTTCATCACTCTCATAATAGAAACTTGTTTACAACGATTAAAAAACTAACGTTACTCTCCTCGTCGAGCTTTATACAATGATGCTCTCATATTCACATTCTAAGAAAGTTTAGACAAAAATACCTCTCAATCCCTCTTTCACTCACTAGTTGATCCACCACAAAACAACGTGTTGAGTGTTGGAATAGAAATATCATTTTGCAGGCTAACATTTTAATCGTTTGCAATATTAAGTTACAGATGATCCGATGTTTACTTTTATGACATTTAATCAATTTCTAAAATTTCTAAGACTAGATGAAGCTTTTCAAAAATATTTTGAGGAAAAATATACCACAAATTTAAATTTTCTATGTTATCTTATCAAAGGTCAACTTCTATCGATTTATTTTTCACTACTTCCTGTATTTATAATCTATCACTAGTCACCAATAATCTTCTACTTTCTATTTGATTTGCTTTTAAGCTTCTTTCGCTGTGGTCTTTGTGCATCCATGCGCTGCTGCAAAGGTGTCTTCTACTCGACGGTGGCTACTTTGGTGAGATTTGAATACTGCTTTTCTATTCTTCTCCGGTTCGTGCAAACTTTTATAAAAGACTGCGGTCCACTCAGCCAGCGGACGCTCCTTTGGGGTTCAACTCCCGGAGTAGTCCCTTACACAATCGACTGCACAGACCTCAACACGCACACACCAACGTCCCTTCATACACACACATAATATATATGCACATATAACAGGGGAAGGAGGCATATACATCACACATAACGTGCACTACTACCCAAATGTAACATAGACTTTATCGCGACGAACAAGGCATTTCAAGTCGCAAAACGAGCATGGCCAGTATTTCGGTCTGACGCGAACTCCTTTCCGTACGTGGTGATTCGAACTCGGGGTTTATCGTCGGAGGGTACAGTGGGCCCCGATGTAACTCGGACGCCGGCGAGCTAACGTGCGGTGGTAGTGCGGTCGGAGACGATTTTTGCTTACCATAATATACAAATGGTCGCAGCATCGGGATCGTCAGTAAATGTGCGTAAACGCCGGAATGGGCGCGGCTCTGGCGGGCAGTGCGGGAGGGCTTTTTATTTTTGATTATTTATTAACTATTAATTCCGATTTTTCTGCTGTGCCGTACCTTTTCCTTCGATGGCAGGAACGGACAGGGACGTCGGCGCGGCAGTTTCGCCCAAGGAAGTGAAGTCCCTCAGTTCAAGGGCGCGATGCGTGGTGATGTGGAGCATGGGGGCGTAGTATATACTATATATACATACTGACACGTCATCCAGCTCCACAGTGTTCTGAAGTAGGGACTACTAGGGGAAGTAAGGACTAGAGTTATGATGACCTAGACCGACGACTATCACCAAGAGAGCCCGTCCGCTGCCGTACTGCTTCATACCTGGACGTCCTGAAAGTGACTGGTTACCCAACCGTATTCGTCCGGTTCCATCCGTACGTGTAAAATATAAATCACATGTTTTCTATTAAATTTGAAATCTAAATCTAAATTTCAACCAGAAACATTTATTGATACTAGGTTAAACTTGTTCCAGACCTGTATATATCTATACTATGGAAATTAGTTTTCTTCTCTGGATGGAAGTTAAATATCTTTTCTTTTCTCATTGAGGATATTTTTTGTATTTAAATTTATATCATAAACAGCTGTTGTTATTATTTATTTTGAAATTAATATACACTATTTTCTATCCTTTGATTACTTATAATAATTAACTAATATTATAAAATATATTTATTGAAGTCTTTATTATATCGTACATGGATTGCTAATAGATGATGAGTTAGCACTATGAGGGAAGCGTGTTGTTTGATCAATATTAAGTTAATTACAATCCATGTCTATTTTCTCTACATATTACTTATGAAGGTTGTTTCTGTTTTCACCACAACTAACCTTCACTGAAAGATACAGTATGCAAGTTTAGTAATTTATGAACAAATTCTTTTTTGCAGAAGGATTAGTGTTGCGACCCTCAGTCTCAAGATCGAGCTCAAATCGAACAAAAGAACCTTAGCGGCCTTGCGCTAGGTTGTGAACGTTGTGAGTAGGACTTAACGGCTTGACTAAGAAGTCTGAAACATATGAACCTTAAGTGGCTCTTTGAACCAAAGTTCGAACATTCGGTTAGGACGTAAGGATCTATCCCAAAGAGACCTTAGATCAATGTCGACTTAAGAGGACAAGTCTGGAAACAAACCGAAATATAAGTCTGAGACGTGAGTCAGGGACGTGAGTTGGAGCGGATCGGGAAGTGGATCCAGCGTAGACAGTGCAAGTTGAATGCTGGTCCAAACCACAGGTCTGATGTTGGACCACAGTTCCTCATAAAAACATTAAGTGTGGAGTTCTAGTGATATTTTGGGTCATGGACGGAGCACTACATTGTCGAAGTCTGATCCGTCTACTTAGGAAAGCGCCGGGCTTCTGGCTGTGGTTGTTTACTCAAGAGGTTGGCTTTCAGGTCACAACAAGGGCTATAAACACTCACACAGGTGTGTAGGATCCTCTAATATGCTCAAAAAGCAAAAATTTATGCGAAATTTAGGTTTGACTAGTAGTAATAGATTTAGACGGTGAACTTTGACACTCAAGGAGAGGAAAACTATGAAGGTTTAGACTTCTAAACTTCCCCTACATGTAAATGAGGTACTACTGGACACACACACGAAGTTTCAGCCTGAGATCAAATTCTAGCACCGAGATGTTGACAGAAAAGTTCTGAGTAAGAAAACTACGGCAATTTCTGACATTTGGCTATTTCAAACTAGAACAGAAAATTGGCTCGATCACTTTCAAAGATTCTTACAGGATTTGGAGTCTACAGGATGCTGAACACCTCTGTGAAGTTGGGCCTCCTGATTGTACATGGTTCTCCAGATCTCGTTCTCTGAAGTTGCTGCTCCAGATTGAGAGCTTTTCATACCCCTTCTACTTCAGCGATCGCCCTGAATTACTCAGTCACTCAAATGATTCGAACATTTTTGGACAGTCGTAGCCCTGCTGACAGTGACCGCAATCACGAAGTTTTGAAGCGATTTCCTCAATTCTGCTGCAATTGATACTGAAAACCCCAAAATCAACAAAAGTGACGTAGTTTTGACACAATCCGAACTTCAATTGGACATAACTCCTTGTTTATTGATCCAAATCGATCAAGAAATTCACTGACAGTGCTTGCCTCGACGAGCTCTATCTTCCTGTGTTCTCTGATTTCCTAGTCCGCTCACCAAATGCTCGAACTCTCCTTTAGATATCTGTTTCTAAATTTATAGTTTTACAAAAGATAAAAACGGACCAATAGGATTTCATAGCTCCACTTGGTTGTCCTTTTGTGCCTTAAACATGTGGTAACTTAATCCCACTCATAGGCTACCACGTCAAGTTCCCTAAAGTGCCAACGTAAATCTTAAACTACCTAAAACGACACGCAGCCCTGAAAGTAAACTTAAACCAGCTACAAAGCGTGCATTGGCAACACGTAAGCACAACCCATGAGGTTAAACCCTATCAACATGATAAATCTAAGTTATGTACATTGAACATCATAGACAAGTAAGCAATCACTTGCACAAACGCACAAATGCTTGAACAAGATAACTAGCATATTATCAACCTACTAGGACTCAAAATAGTGTTAACACCGTATACAAAGATGTCAAACATATACGTAGACGACTAGAAGTAATATGAGCTAACTTCTAGAACTACTAAACTCAAGTGTCGGAGTAGAAATGTAACATGTAGCCGCCAAGTAGCGCGACAACGTAAGATCTCGAGACGAGTAAGATATCATTGAAAAAGTCTCGATGAGTGTTTTTCAATGATATCAAGAACTCTCTGAATTGACATTGGAGCTGAGAATTATCACAGATCTCATGATTGAGTTGTGGTATAATTCTCAAGCACCAAATAGGAGGACGGGGTGACCGATCCTCAAAA
Organism: Asterella californica; assembly: GCA_036924285.1. Lineage (NCBI taxonomy): Eukaryota > Viridiplantae > Streptophyta > Marchantiopsida > Marchantiales > Aytoniaceae > Asterella > Asterella californica. Next base: position 7,663,544 of record JAYKYS010000003.1, read on the forward strand.
GTATATATGAGAGAGGTTCGATGCACGGGTGCACTATGACATGTCACTTGATCTCATAGTACGGCGGGTGGATTATGGAGACATGAGGTGATGGTTGAACTAGTATCAAAGCGCGTTCCGGTCAGATTGGAACGTACGGACTTGAAATCGACCTAACGGTTGGGGCAAGATCAAAGAACGAGACGGTGGATTAGATCACCTTTCAGGACCCTAAAACCAGACAGACATCATGGGCAGTTGGACCGCTAGGTGTGCTGCAAGCACTGTTTAGGACCTTGGACTTTATGAAAAGTCCTCCCCAAGTCACATTGTGATTTGCTCATGTTTTGGGACCGACCTAGTCAGGTCTAGGTCAGGACTTAAGGAATATTGAGCTTGAGAGTTAGGGAGACGGTCTGACTCCAGTCTGTTGACGGATAATATATAAGTTCACATTCATTCTATGTGTGACTGTTCAGTTCTTTGTGTGTAGTCAGTACCTGTCCTTATGACCGTTCAGTTCCTACCTCCCTCTTGTGTATCCACGTTGTGATTCTCACTTGTTCCCTTGTTCCTTCACTGAGGCACCTCCAATGACCTCGATCTCTCGAGATGATGACACTAATTGTTTGATCTCATTTTCGTAGCTTCAGTTGTGTGTGAGCTCCTGCAAGAACCCAACTCTTGCTTTATCAACTTGGTAACAGAGCTAGGTAGAGAGATGCAAGAGAGAGCTTTGCAAGGGGGCTTGACAGGAGGAACGTAAGATTCTACCTAAGGAAAAGAGAGTATGAGTGTTGATGCGGATGTATTCTTGATTGTGTGAGAAAAACACGAATGTGGACTAAGTGACCAAAATTTTCAATTTTGAGCCTATTTTACTGTTCCAAGGAGTTTGAAACTCGATTTTGAAGGGTTTCTCTAGTTTTTTTTGTGATTTCAAGGACACTCACTTTTAGTGTCTTGTCAAGAAGGGCCGAATTCAGTAGGATACACCCTTTTTTGAATTTTTCGTGATGGTGACAAGTTACCCTAAACTCATCTTTGATCAGCGTTTTGAGGGGGTTAGAGATGAGTTTTGTGAATTCTGAGGGCACTTCATCATAGAAAAAGACTTTGCCTTCCCAGTAGGGATTTCAAAGTACCTTTCCAACGAACCTATTTTCGACCGATTCTGACCTCGTTTGAAACCGTCACCATACTTTGTCAAACTTTGATCCTCGATTTGAAGGGCTTCAAGGTCATTTTGGAGGACACTAAAATTATCAGAGTTCTACTCCGTACCTCACACCACATATATAGTGTGGTCTTATTTTCACTTTGCCAACAATCATACCAAGTTTCGTTTCATTTGGAGACTGTTTGGTTAGAGCAGGCTCGTGGCCGAGTACAATGAGGCCAGTTATCATAAGTGACAATTTACTTTCTAATTCTCATAAGTTGAATACTTCGAACTACCCTATCTGGAAAGCTAGGGTACAAGTAATACTTGCTGGATATGACTTGTGGAAGTTTGTTACTGGTTTACATGAGAGACTTATTGTTCTTGAAGATGCTATTGTTTGGGACAAACGTGATCAGTTAGCACTTTCTGTTATCAAGATGACAGTGAAAGATGTTGAACTAATAAATATCATAGATATAGAAACTTTGAAATCAGCATGGGATACTTTTACTAGGAAACATGAAGTGATGAAAGAAGGGAAGTTGCGAGTTCTTAAAGATAAGCTCGCAACCTTGCAAATGCAAGAGGGTAAAAGCATTGAGGACCATTTTATGGTCCTCAAATCTCTCTTAAATGACATCAAAACCTTAGGAGAAAGAGTTGAGGGTTCAGAGTCTATTCATTCGTTTCTTGAAAGTCTCCTCTTGCCTATGAGACATTTGTGAAGGCTACGGAGGTTCGTCTTGGAAAGATTGAGATGGACAAACTGGAGAGTTTGGTGCTGCAAGAAGAAATCAATATCGAACAAAAGAACAAACGAAAGACAGCAACTAACGAATCAGTTTTGCTGCACAACAGACAGAGGGGAAACTTTCAGAGGAAGAGGAAACCATTTCCTCCCAACAAAAGGTGGAATAGCAGTGCTAGGCCAAGCAACCAAGGAGGAGGGTCTTCGACATATGCACAAGGTGACAAGAAGCGAAAGACTAGAAATTGTCACTACTATGATAAACCAAGCCACTATGATAAACCAAACCACTATGCTCGTGAATGCAGATTGAAGACAAGACACGAAGGTCCTAGTAAGGATAAAAATAGAGCAAATCTTGCTTAGACTAAGTCTCCTGACGAAGATAATGAGCAACTATTTTTTACTGCTCTGTACATCAATAAGTTAGATCATCTATGATGGATAGATTCTGGAGTATCTAACCATATCTCTTCCATTCGAGAGTGGTTCCACAATTTTCAAGAGATCACCAGTGGACCAACAGTTAGTCTAGGAGATGGTGAGGAGTACGAAGTTAAGGGACAAGGTTATATTCACCTCCAACTACTTATTGGAGCAGTATTTCGAGTTGAGGGACTTTGGTACATACCTGGTGTGGTGCATAACTTGCTCAGTGTTGGGAGGTTAGTCCATGCTGGCTTTTACATCAACTTCAACAACAAAGGCTGCATCATACAAGATAATCAAGGAGTAGTAGCAAGACGCAATGTGGTAGGTCATTTATATGAGCTTGAAGCTAGTTCCTTATCTGAAGTTTTGCTTAGTGCTATTGTACAAGAGAAGACAGATTTGTAGCATAGAAGGCTAGGTCACATGAGTTCAGATAGAATGAACTTGCTGTACAAGTTCAACCTAGTTGATGGAGTACAGAAATTTGGTTCTTCGCACAAGTCATGTGAGATATGCTTGAAGAGAAAACACGTTCAAAAGAAGTTCCCTTCAGCAGCAAGAAGTGCTACAGCTCCACTAGATTTATTGCATATAGATCTAGCAAGACCCATTGATCCTCCATCATTAGGTAGAGCTGAATATTACTTATTGATAGTTGATGATTACTCACAAAAAATGTGGGTGAGGTTTTTGAGGAAGAAGAATGAAGCTTTCACACGCATGAAAGACTTCATAATTGAAGTTGAGCTTCAAACTAGCAGAAAAATTCGAAAAATCAGGAGTGACAGAGGAGGGGAATTTCTGTCCAAAGCAGCGGAGGCTTTCTACAAAACCAAAGGCATCGACAACTAAGTGCACCTTACACTCCACAACAAAACAGAGTGGTGGAGAGGAAGAACAGAATGGTTGCTGAAGTAACCAGATGTCTACTCAAGGATGGAGGACTACCTAGGAAGCTGTGGGCTGAAGCAATTAACACTGCAGTTTATCTTCTCAACCGAAGTCCAACAAAGGTGGTGGAAGGTATGAGCCCTGAAGAGAATTTCACAAGTATAAAACTTGATATCTCAAACCTTAGAGTTTTTGGGTGTAAGGTCTATGTACTTGTGCATAGAGAGTTGAGGAAGAAGTTAGACGATTGTTCTAAAGTTTGCACTTTTATAAGTTACTCTGAACAAACGAAGAGATACAGACTACTTGACAATAAAGAGAAGATTGTCATTAGTAGGGATGTTTTCTTTGATGAGACAAATCATACTGCTCATCTTGAGATAGAGAAGGAGACTACACTACTTCCAATGATACTAGTCTAGCTTTCAAATTTCCTCTTTATGAAATGTTACAAGATAATCAATCTGATGAGAATGTACCAGAAGTTGTTAGGGGTGGTGTAGATGTTGATGTTGATGAAACAGAAAATATCTTGCACTCACCTGAGTTGGTAGTAGATCTAGGAGATCCTGCCACACCAATTACAGTTCCAGCTTCAATACTTGAACAAGTGCTTCAACCACTTTCGGATCAAGTAAGAAGATCTACTCGAATCAAGAGGCTACTTGCTCGACTTGCTGAGATGTGGTTAGCAGAGGCGATTGATAAGGAAGAACCACTGAAGTTCGAAGATGCTATGAAATCTGAGAAGTGGACAAAAGCAATGAAGGAGGAGTTTACTGCATTGCAGAAAAACGATACTTGGTTCTTGACAACTCTTCCTGAAGGGAAGAAGTTGATTGGAACCAAATGGGTGTTTAAAACGAAGTACCATGCTCATGATACAGTTCAGAGATATAAGGCTCTACTTGTAGCCAAGGGCTATCTGTAGCAGCAAGGGGAGGACTATGGTGAGACGTTTACTCCTGTAGCGAAGATGAGTTCTGTTAGGCTGCTAATAGCATATTCTATGCTTCAGAACTGGAAAATATGGCAACTAGATGTGAAGAATGCTATTCTGAATGGTAAAATACAAGAGGAAGTATACATTCAGCAGCCACAAGGTTTTCAGGTTGCTGGAAAAGAATAGTTAGTATACAAACTTCGTAAAGCCTTGTATGATCTTAAGCAAGCTTCTAAAGCTTGGTTTACTAGGATAGATAGTTTCTTAAGGAAGAAGAGTTTCTCTTCTACAAGGGGAGATCCTAATTTATATATATTAGTTACAACAAAAGAGAGAGTAGTGTTGCTGTTGTATGTGGATGATGTAATCTTTTCAGACAACGATGAAGAGGCTATCTCTTTAGTGAAGTTATAATTATCTACAAAGTTTGAGATGACTGACCTAGGCAAACTTACCTACTATCTTGGAGTTCATTTAGTCGAAGATGGAGAAGATCTGTACCTTGTATAAGATAAGTACATCAATGATACGTTGAAGGATTATAAGATGCAAGACTGCAAGCCAGTGCCTATTCCAATGATACTTTCGAAAAATTTCTACTCAGCATGGATTTGACGCAGCGGTTGATAAAACTGAGTACATGAGACTAGTGGGAAAGTTGATCTATTTGGTTGTAACGACCAGACCAGATCTAGCTTATGCTGTAAGTAAGCTTGACCAGGAGATAGAGGATCCAAGAGTTCCACATTTGAAGGCAGCAAAACGAATACTCAAGTATCTGAAAGGTACTGCGTTTCATGGATTGAAGTTTACTTGAATTAATCCTAAAGTTCTAACAGGCTTTACGGATGCTGACTGGGCAAGTGATGTCATAGATCAAAAATCAAGATCCGGTTATGCATTCTTGCTTGCAGGTGCAACTGTTACTTGGCAAAGTAAGAAACAGAAGGTTTCTTCTTTGTCATCCACAGAAGCCGAATATCATGTACTGTGTAATGCAGTTTAAGAAGTCGTGTGGATAAGATGGATGTTGGAAGATCTGAGAGAAGTTCAAAGAGAACCAACTACCATTTTTACTGATAACATGAGTAGCATTGCTCTTGTCAAAAATCCAATCCATCATGCAAAGACAAAATACATTGAGGTGCATGTCCATTCTATTCGTAATAAAATACAAAATGGAGAGGTATGTGCCACTTGGGTACATATTGATGACCAACTGGTAGATATATTCACTAAACCTTTGTCTAAACCTCAGTTTGACAAACTGAGAAATGACCTTGGTATATGTGAACTTCCCGTGATCTTACGAGGGGGTGTTGAAGAATAATATATAAGTTCACCTTCGTTCTTTGTGTGTAGACAGTACTTGTCTTTATGACCGTTCAGTTCCTCTCTCAATTCCTACCTCCCTCTTGTGTACATGCGTTGTGACTCTCACTTGTTCCTCTGTTCCTTCACTGAGACACCCTCAATGACCTCGATCTGGATATGATGACACTAAAATTGCCTGATGTCTGCTTGTGAGCTCCTGCAAGAACATAACTCTTGCTTTATCAACACAATCCAGACCAGGATAAAAATAAATGGTGCATGGATGCTAACGTGTGATTGTGATTTACATGTTAACCTTGTGAGTTTTCTGACCTACTGAGCAAGAGCTTTCGTTGGTGCAACAAGACGATAGGTGCACAATAAAAATGTTGTAAATTATTCATGTTCATTTCTGGAAAATTATGTTAAACTAGTGACGATTCTCTACACTGTTATCATCGTTCTATCTTGCTAAGTGCAAATGTTCACAAAGAAGGAGATCCATATAATATCTACTTATTCTCTTCTCATTGAGTCTTGTCTTTATTATCCACTAAAGTTGATCTTGCTTACAAATGTTATAAAGCAAATAGTTGTGTCATGGATCAGCTTCTACAAAAAAATACAAATTTCATGATTGTCTATTTTTTCTTCGAAGACACTCGTATGGCAAAAAAAGGACTTTTAACTCTACTTTTAGTTGGTCGTTCATAATGCACCAAGTGAAATACTCATTTTAAGCTTCTCATATGTAATTCATTTATTTCATTTGGATGTTTGGTTGCAAAGTTATTATATCAAGCTAGATCTTTGCTTGTTGACTGGATAAATAACGATTAGAGACACTATACTAAGGATAAGAGAATGAGCTTGCTTGATTATAATTATGAAAAATGTACATACTATAGTTTTGCATAGAGAAACAACTTAGGAGGTAGCTTGTGCTTGTGATATATCAAAATTAGAAATATAATGTATGCATATAAGGTGTCAATAGATTCTAGATATGTGTATATCATGTATATGACACCTAAGACAATTGTGAAAAAGAGGATTAGATCGGATGATTTGGAGAGAATTTGAATGTAGAGATGGAACAAAGGAATGCTTTGGTTTCCTTCTAGCACTTTCAGAGTCTAAATTGATATCTTTAGATACATCAAGACCAAAACATCAAATTCTTTGGAAAAAACAACTACATGATGTTTCATGAAAGATATGGGAGATAGATATAATGGAGATTTGCTTACAATAAGAATCTTTCACTAGTTTTCATTCACTTGTGACATAAGGTGGTTATCCCACTCTCTTGTCTGGACTGATATATCTTTTTTTACATAGCAAGTGTCTAGATTTTAGATCGATGTTTTATTTACTTTTTTGTTGCGCCAAGGAATGAAATTAGCCTTCACACCTTTTTTAGTAAATTTTCACTACACTATCACAATATTCACAAAAATAAAAAAAGATTAAGATCATTCACCTTCTGTGCAAATTCTTTAATTTCATATCAACATGTCGTGAGCAAGCTATTTACACAAAGAAAGAATAAGTCTTTTTACATCTCACATATCTCTCGCGTAGTATCTTTTTGGTTTGGTACAAAGCCCATTTTAATTTGATGGACGCACGGAAAGTAAACCACCATATCATTTTTACTTTCTGTGATAGAAATCTACTACATACTCTGTGGTCTCAAGTCCAAACTGAACAAGGTAAAGTAAGTTGGGATGCCCTTGATACAATGTTCCATTGAGATAATTCTTCATTCAACTCTCAACCCTTATAACTGATGTCTCTTTTAAAATTATCTTCAAAGAAAAGAAGCACATTTTTCATTCTTCTCATCAAGTTTTGACTCTACAAATCTCTTGAGCTTCTAACACCACTACAATAGGAGTGTATTTTCTTCGAGATATGATTTTTTCAGAATTTCTTTTTCTCGAAGAGCAATCTCTCTCATCTGCATCGTAGCTTGAAAACACAAACAACTATTTCATTTTTCTTTTCTATGTCTCTCTCACACATTCATTTGATAAGTGATGAATGATATTCGAATAGAAAGCCTTAGGGTTTACATCCCTTTGCCACCTCTATGTCATATATATCTACCTACATCCATCACATAGTTGGTTAGAGTCCATGTCACATGTCTCGTACATATGACATATCATTGATCAAGTGTCTTAGGTTTTGTTGCACTTATCAGCCTACTACTGGTTGTGAGTTTTATCACATCTTTTGACTCTTCACATCAGGTTGGTAGTGTATGTTGACATGTTTTCATTTTCAACCTTCTGATCACCTAGTGTAAGTCGAAGACCCAAACTGACTAGTTGACCCAATTGGCTCTTCCTCTTTATAACTTGATAAATAAATTAGCTTCTACCTACAAGACAAAAGGGTTGAAGATATTTTTATTAAAAGTCTTCATTTTATCATCATTTATGTCTTCTAGATGATAGCCAATGTCTTCTATTAATAAATATGTTAATCTTTTATTTTTTAATAGAATCACATAGTCACCACGAGACTTATGAATAAAATGATGTTCTATCTTTTTTTTTCTTTTTTTACTTACTAGTCTATAATATAGTCATAATAGTTGAAATGTTGATTTATACCTCCAATTTCCTTTTGTTATGTGTGAAATAATTCATGCAAACTACTTAAGATTGTATTTTTTGGTTATGTTGTGACAAATGTACAGAAATTTACTTGAATGTGTTGAATGCCCTACCTCTCTTGCATACCTTCTTCAAACTTTTTATAATTACATTACATTTACAGAATCTAACCTTTTCTCTACATCGTTTTCCACTATCCAATCATTTTCTGTTTGAATTTCAGCATATTAGCCTATTATGCATGCATAAATGCATCCTTGTTATTTCCAAAATAGTTTAAAGACTGCTGTTGTGGACATTAACGATTGCTCTTATTTTATTCTTTTTATCTTTGTGTTTTTGATTCAGCTCGTTCTCAATCAGTTGATGAGTATGAAAAGAGTTTTTATTGAAATATTAGAGATGTCAAAGTTAGAACTTTCTTAACCCACGGGAAGGAATTATTCCTTCGGCCAAATCTTTGTAGATGTTTTCTTATTGAATTTTCATCCATTTTGCCCGTGCATTTCTGTATTTTTGCACTTCTGAATTTTGTACGTCAAATTTGTCTAAGAAAATGTGGGGTTCCTGACTGAGATATCATGTGTATTTGAAAAAATGATGAGAAAAGAAGACATACACAAAATCACGAGAAAGAGACTTCAGTTATATCCAAATCTCACTTTATACATACTTCCGCTATGTATCATAAAAATGAGCTGAACATTTCAGAACAATCTCTAGTCTTGATCTAAGTCCTTAAACCAGTATCAGAATCCAATACTAGGACAAGAACGTATAAGAGGAACTTGAAAAAGAAGAGAAATCTCTTTATGGATTCATCCAAAATTGTTCAAACTTTTATAATAACTTCTTTGTATATTATTCACCTTTCTCTTCAAATGGAGATGTCAAGTATGCTAGATGTAATGTACCGACATAGTGATCTTGCATGTATAGTCATCCTCTCCATCTTCAGATGGAAAGAGTGGTATGCTCATTAATTTATTATTTAACTCTTTCAGAGAGAATGGCATGTCATTAATTTATTATCTAACTCATTCGAAAAAAAAGTTATGCAATAAATTAATCTCAATAAGAATCAATGATATTTTAATACGTAGAGACTCGGTCTTGTAGTTTTGAAGACATGTTTATGTATAGTTTACTTATGGGTTATATTCGGATGAAGTCATGGTACTCGATTGACTTGTCGTTTAGCATTTAAAAAAAATATCAACTTATATTATACTTAGTATAAATGTTATATATAACATATATAAAAATATAAAAATCACTAAAGGCACTACACCACAACGGTGCAAAGAAACTTGTATACTTCCGAAAGTGCTCCCCACAACCAGAGACCGACCCGACCAGTCAATCTCATTTATAAATTTGCTGCCTCTTCTCGATCTACGTGGGCCGGGACACTTTGCATGCATATTTTAACCAAACCCTTTCGCAGTGAAAGGTTTGAGCTAAGATTAACCCAGTCAGACTGGATTGGATGATGTTACAACCTTTATCATTCAGCCGACGCACCTGTCTGCACTTTGGTTATGGGCTCATTCAATCTTCTCTTATCCAGTATGCTCTAGCCGGTGTGTTTGCCCTTGGTATGCTTATGCTTGTAATCTCTTTTCGGTGTGGCACAACTCTTAAACATCTTGCTTAACAATTACAAGAAGTTGATAATGTGATATTTTAGTACAACGAGGTTTGAGTTTACATTTATGTATCACCTGTGCATTTTTCAATAACATAAAGCGACGAAGTGATTGCCACAATCTACACTCTTTTATTAACATTGTAAGAGGCCTAAAAAGAAATAAAATAAAGAGAAATATTCTTGATTAATACATCACAATTTCTTCTTCTAAATAGATGGTATATATGTTGAAGAGGCAGTGATTAAATATAGTATGGATATATTATATTTCACAAAAAATAATAATTTAATTAATCTCTTTCAAAAGGAAAAGATAAACACTTGCCACACGTGAACTGTCAAGGTAGTGAACTATGGATGCTGTGGTGACACGTGTGGATGAGGCTTTCTTTTCCACAGCTTTACTCTAGATCTCAGTTGTGGTGCATAACTTGTGTTCTTTCTTCTCCATGACCAAATCTTTTGAGAGGCGCGAGTAACCTTAATCGTCGGGCAAGCGATATTTCTGAAATGAATGGATGCTCCAGCAGCATCCACTGCAGTAGCACAAACTTTGGTGAATAATATCCTTCCCCACTGACTTGTACAGTGAATTCTGTTTTCTCTTATCAGAAAACATGAAACTGTTATAAAAATTTATTCTAAATTTATTATATAAAATTAAATTATTCATAATTATTATATATTAACCAGTCTTCGAGTAGCGAACTCATCTAGAGAGAACCCATAAGTGAAGAGCTTGCTGATCATCATGTATGACAAGGTGCTAGCGCTTGCAATAACATGCTAAGTTATGCATTTGACGGAGAATTATGTTTTAACGTCACATGTTAAATTAGATTGAAATTTCTCTTGTTTGTGAAAGAAGATAAAAAATATCCACCTTGTTTTCCAGACTTTGGCTTGTTCATAATTTTGCAAAAACGCAATTATTATACTTTTTTGTACAAATGCATAATAATAATAATAATATACCTCGCTCCTGAATTCTCTCAGTTGTGAGTTCTCCACCGTAAGGAAAGAATAGTAAAAGCAAGAAAGTAGAGAGAAAACTCCGGAATGGAGATGGGTCGTGGTCATGGCGGGAATAGGTTATGCAATTAGATCTTAAAACAGAAAATTCTCTTAATAAAATTAGTTTTTTTATATTATCAATAAATATGTAAGTGTTATATATAAATCCTAAAATAAACTAAAGTGAAAATCTATAAAACTGTCAGTACGTGTTATGATTAACAGTGGAGAGCAATGCAGGAAATCCAGACGTTAACTTATAAGACATAAGCACACTAATGCACTTTTGAAAATATGGTCCAGACATAACCCATAAGGCAAGGGCACACTGACGTACTTCCAAAAATAAGGGGATGGGATCTTACTATCTAATTAATTTACTATATGTAAATCGATTTATTAGCTAACCTTTCTGTCCTAATTTGAGCCGGTGCATATACCTGCTCCCTTTGAACATGGAGGAGGTGATAATATATGCTTCACAAGTGTCTCTCTTGATCATTCTCAAGAGAATTACTATAATACTTGTTGAAATAAGAAAATCATTCCTTCTCGAAACCTTTTGCTTCCAAATTTAATATTTCTTTCCAGAAAAACTGATTTCATTTTATCTCTGGTTATCGCAAACTTTTGGAGAGCATGCATAACTTACCTCCTTTAGCTTCTGATGGACGAGATAATATATACATTTATTACCTAAGCTTTTTGTGCATATATTCACCTTTTCTATCTTTTGATGAAAGAGATAAATATATAAATATATGAAAAACAAATAAAGATAAAAACAAATAAATAAACAAATAATTTTTTTATCTAAAATTTCTGTTGGAAAGAGTTAGATAATAAATTAATGCTTGGTTGTAATGAATGTGTGTTTGTTAGCCTCTTCTCCCACTATAGTTTTAGAAGAAAGTCTGTCCATCCTCACTTCATGGATTATGTCTAGATAGTCTCGCAACTCTAAATACAATTTATTTTAATAACATTTAAAAATAATGATTTTTGGACAAGTTAGTATATAACTTGTACATATCACTTATAACTTGTTCGATAACACAAAGAGAATAAAAATTCTCAGAAGTTGATCTAGCATGCATATTTTGCCTCGCACCTGCAGTTCTGTTGTTGTAACCACTTGCTTGTTGAAATTTCTTTTTTTTGTGAGACGAGAAGCCGCAAGAATTATTATTAAATTTATTTATTTTAACGCAAGATTTATTAACCAGCCACCGCAAGGAGTGAGAAACCACTTGCTTGTTGCTGTGGACCAAGCGAAGTAATTCCCTTACTGACATAGACCTTATAGACTGTAGTCTCTTTCGAAAGGTTCTCGTATGTGACTAATGAGTGCATAGCCTCGAAGAAGGTGCTGCGCATGCAAGGGCAGTTGATATTTTTTGCGTCAGTTTTCATCGATTACCAGTAGAAAAAGTGTAAGGCTTTCGTGTATCAATCATCCAATACTTTATGACGAAGAAAGAATAACATATTTTAACTGAAATACTACCAGAATTATATAGTAACTGAAAAATGAGATTAAAGGAAAACATTTAAAAGACTATTCATAAAACCAGGCAGTACATATTTACTCCACATTTGTCTCTAAAGTGTTTATTAGCGCGTGTGAAAGCTATAATCTTTGGCAAATATTATTTTCCAGCGAGCGAGTGTTACAGTGAGCCAAGAGGCCAAGGACGTATTCTGGAGGTGCTTATAAGAAATTTTATTTCTTTTATCGGATTCGACCATAAGTTTTTTGCAGTAAGGAAGTTCAGGACTCGAGCTATTTATTTCAATTTTCAGAAATTTCTGATTAAAATAAAATATCTATATCAAGATATAAACATTACCATATTTATATATATCAGTTTACGGCTCTACACAAAGTTATCCTTAAATAGACTATGGCTTTTTTCTTTTTGGACGTTAGAGTATGTTTTCTCTTAACTTCGACACGCTCTGTTAGTCTTTTGAATATCATGGAGAAAGTATGCAAATGCATAGCTCTCACAATAGCAGAGTAATAAATAAATAAATAAACCCACCAGGAAGACGTTGGAGCTTCGAGATGTGTGCACTTCTTTAAGTAAAGGAGTTTTTGCTTGAGAGGGCATCTCGGAATGATCACACATAGAAAGCAGCAGTGGCACCATCGTCATGGCCCATTTGGTCATCAATCGCACTCATAAACTAATAGTAAGTATCTCTAGAGTATCACACCTTAGCTGATAGAATTCTGTGGGTCTGGTGGATGGACTCTTTCCTTGTCCAGCTTGCAACTGATAGACTCCTTTCACTTTGAGGATCAGCTGGTATCTGGTCCTCCCTTGCAGCAAGAAGGTTCTACCTCACTTACTGACTGGGTACGGTACTACGGTGAGCCTGGAGGCTAACTGCAGTATGTACGTGGTCTAGGTTCTAGATGTGAAAGAGTTCCTACCTAAATGAGGAAGTTCTAGAGTCCTCCAGTAAAATCTTCCCAAAAGACATGTCCTCCTATATTTACATGGGTGAGAATGGACTAGATACTTTTCCTGGCTAGTCAATTTAAAGAGCCTGAGATTTTATGAAGCAGACAAAGCCCCACTTTGGTATGTTGGACCGGGGGAAAAGGGGTGAGTTAGTGCTAGAGTGTTACCGTCGGTACAAGAGCAACTGTGAAGCCCATTGTAGCCCTGGTTAAATGGAAGGAAAAGGAGGAAGAGGAGGACTGTCCTTTGGTTACACGGAAAACCGGCTTGCCATTTCGAGAAAGGGTTCCAGTTGTACTGCAGTTTGTACTTTTATAGAATTGGGTCCTTTATCCTCCTTGGGGATAAACCGAGACGATTTGCTTTGTTCGTTCCCTCGGACGACTGTCTCTTGGATTGGCGAGTGAAACGGGTTTCTTAGGGTCTCTACACACTATACCTGTTATCATGGTCAGTACATAGCGGGCCTGCCGCGACATGCAGCAGTTCTTGTCGCGAATCGCGTGTTAACGGCGTGGTGTTTCCCACCGGGCAAGCTTCCACTTGATTTTTTGTGACAAAAAGCGTCGTGAACGTTTGGTCGCAGTGTCTCTCACGGGTATTCCACTTGGCAGCTTCGACGGTTTGGGAAAGTACTCGTTTGGACGTGTGGACCATCCGGGACTTCGTGAGGAGCATTCGCTGTGATGGAATGGACTCTATTTACGCTTTGCGAATGAAGATTTATACATACATTCAAAAGCAAATAGTTTGTGTTTATGCATTACCACTAATATAATATTGCGTGCGAAAGCTAGAATCAGTTAACATTACTTGAAATCCCTAGACAAAATGTTACATCTATGGTCCTAAACGACCATAGATAAACGTTTTTGTTTTTGGATAAACGTAAGATAGTTTGGCCCTGTCAAAACCTCTACTTCCGGTCCTTAGTTTCTCTTCAGCATTATTGAGATAATTATGATAAAACTTGCAATAAAATAGTCACTAGACATATTATAATATATATATATAAGACTGAAAAGGTCAACTGTAATAAAAATCAACATAACGTCTGAGTGCTACTTTATTAAAACATTTTTATTTCTTATTTAATACAAAATTCATTTTAGTTAGGGTTCATTTGAACTATCGTGTTTGTAAGCATGATGTAAAATAATATCGTACATGTTTGATTTCTATCCAGGTGGCTTGTGCTGTATTTGCTGTTTATTTATCAGCTTCTGCATAACTTTGTGTTCACTAGAGTACTGCATGTAGGCTAGTTTGAGGACTTCGGGCCCTCTAAAGCGAGGTTCATAATAGAAATAATAATATTATAGAGATATTATTATTTCTATAATATTTTCAGGTTTTCTGATAAAAGGAACGAAATTCACTGTACAAGGCCGTGGGGAAGGATATTTAGTCAGTGAGCAGTTTACTCCCGTCTATAATTTTCTCGTCAGAACTCATATAAACATGGTTAAAAGTTCAAAACATTCATCTCGCAGAATTGCAACATTCACTTGATATTAATCCGGTTTGACATCGAAGAAATATACGTTTGAAGATATGATGATTTGTTCCATTGTTCATGTTTAGGTGAAAATGGACGAGTTGTAGGACAACACGCCACCTTGACATATGCTTTTATATGCAAACCAAGATTTAAGCCTAGTCACTAGACATATTATAATATATACATATGGAACAATTGGTACATTCAAGGTGCTATTAAATTTAGTTTATTCAATCTTTTATGTCTCAGACGAGTATCTTTTGCAAACATGAATCTTTTCGTGTTCCCAGTGTGTTCTTTTTCTGAACATGAAGTTCATTATCTTTTTTTGATACTTTGGAAGTCTTGATGTGAATCAAGATTCATATCCAAATTATAGAAAAGGTTTAGCCGTATATTGAAGGCGTGCCTCATGCAGTCTCCATCTGAAGATGGAGAAAGTGAAGTATAGTGCATGCAAATCATTGTTCTGAAGAAAAAGAACTGGATTTTCCATAAAGTTAGATATAGATTATAAATTAACTCTTTTCTTTCTATTCAAATCTCAACAGCTTTAGCTCTGTCACTGTCTCGCAAACCGTAGTCGGTTCGTACAGTAAATATAGTCGAAACGGAAACACTAGCCGACTAGAAATGACTCTATATGGGAAACCCGCTGGCTGCTGTCGACTCATCTTCGGAAACCTGCGGGCCGCAAATAACTCATCGTCAGAAACCGGGCGGTTGAAAATGATTCCCCTTCGGAAACCGACCGAACTAAAATTCTTGGCTAGCGGGAAACATACCCATAGAAAAATATATACGTTCACGGAAAATTAACACGGATCACGGAGTCTCGGAAATGCGCGGCTCTACGTGTGTCGTCGTCGGTAGGAAATCGGCGGAGGATATTTTCAAAATAACGACTCTCTGTTAAAAAATCCGGGAAATTCCCGGAGAGTGCCCAAAAGTAGCGCAAGCGCTGACTGCCAGGGAGCCGGCGCGGGTGACCGACGGTGGAATAGGACGGCCCGGGTGCCTGGAGGCGTGGGGTTGGGTTGGGTTGGTTCGGGTCAGGTTAGAGGTGGCGAAGAGGAGGTCAAAGGCCAGGAAAGGGGAAGTAGAGAGGAACGGGTCGAGGAAAGGGAGGAAGAAGGGAACGGAAAGAGAAGACGTGGGACACGGGATGGGACTCATGGAAGGTGGCCCCTACTTTTCCTGGTGCTACTTGTTGGGGCTGCTTGCATCATCATCTCCCAACGCATCCCCATCCCATTCCGCTGCGACCAGTGCTGTGCCTGGAACCGGCTGTTCCTCCACGACGTCGTTGGTCGTCTGTGTATGTGCGTCTGTGAGTGAGTTGTTGTAAAATCGTATATTGGTGTTTCAGATCCCGATCCTGCCGACCATCCATCCGCATTTCTTTCCTCCTCTTCTCGCTGCGTCCCTCCCTCCCTCCTTCCTTCCGTCTCCTGCTCGGCAGCCCCTGCCTGCCTGCCGTCTCCTGCTGCCTGGTTGCTCGAGCAGAGGAGACTTTTCCGCCGATGTGATGTGAGCGATGCGCCTGCCCTGATCAAATGATATTCGCCTCCTCCTACTTTTTCTCTCATCCTTCGGCCTCTCGTCCTATATTTGGTTTAGAAGAGGTTGTGTAGTATCCTTCCAGAACTCTCTCTGCGGGTCTCCGTTTCCTCTTGTGCTTCGATCAGGGAACTGACGAGTACTTTCATCGCTGCGGCGCTCAGATCTCTCGAACGCTTCTCACTTTCTGTCTTTCTGACCTTGCAGATGTTTTGAAGAAGACGTATAAGAAGGAAGAAGAGGAGCACAGAGGAGCAATTTTATACCGTTTGAGCGCGACCGAAGAGGAGGAAACTGATGATTAGTTAGCTTTTGGTGTGTCGAAAGGCAGGCTTTTTGCCGCGCAGAGAGAATCTGGTCGTTTGTGTCTGTCATATAAATTGTTGTGACAGATCCCGCCTCTATACGCCTTGTTAAGTTTACCGTTGTCGAGATAAGTTGTTTCGGGTTCGCCACAGGGCAAGGTCGGCAGGTCGGCAGGTCGTTGCGGAGCCGTTCTGTTGCCGAGATCTTTGTTCTTGTCTAGGGGTTGAACCCGCGTCAATGGCTCAGGAGAGCTGGAAGCGGGATAAGGAAGAGACAGGATGCCAGCCCCCGGAAGGGCCCGTTCTTTGTACAAATAACTGTGGTTTCTTTGGGAGTGCCGCTACTATGAACCTTTGTTCGAAGTGCTACAGAGATCTTGTTTTGAAGCAAGCGAAGGCGACATCGGCGAAAGCCGCTGCTGAGAAAGCTTTTCTTACAACCGCGCATAACGACTTTTCACTCGAAAGGACGGACCAGTCTGCTAGACAGACGCTAGAGACCCTTGCTGCTGTGGCTCCATCTGCCAGCGAGCCATCAAGTGGAGGAAGTACATCGTCGACGGCCGCAGATGAGCAAGAGCCTCCGCGCCAGCCGACTCCCAACCGCTGCTCTTCTTGCAAGAAGCGTGTGGGTTTGACAGGATTCAAGTGCCGTTGTGGGAATACGTTTTGTTCTTTACATCGGTACTCTGACAAGCATAGTTGTTCGTTCGATTATAAGACGGCTGGTCGCGATGCCATAGCGAAAGCAAACCCTGTAGTGAAAGCCGATAAGATAGATAAGATCTGATTTATTGTTCACTCTGTACTTTTCTAATTATTTAGGATAGCGGTTCAAACCAACCAAGAAATGCGTTTCCACTAGGTGTCTTGCTTCTAAGAGAAACAAATCATTGGGGCTCATCGACATGTCATTCATGTTTCTCGGCAGGAGATGGGAAATTTTAGTCTAGCTTTCTTTTGTCAATCCAGTGATCCTGCAGTCTGAAACACATTATTGAAAGTTGTGATGTGTAACTATCAGTAATCCACGATTTTTTTGGGTGGGCCTTGTACAGCAGCTTATTATGTTATTCACTTTCTGATGAAACTTTTTAGTCTTCCCTTATGTTTCGTCTTCCTTGATTGGACATGGTTTTGTTTTGGACATGTTGATATTGCATGTCGATTTGTTTCTCAGATCAGGCATGGCCTTTCATACATCTGAGCGAGAAATGCGGAATACCGGCTATGGCCAAGAGAGGTTCTGAGTTGGCTGTATCGATGGATTGTTTACGGTCTGTGCGGTGTTTCGTGAGGGCAAGTATGTTTCATTCGGGCCACATGTTCGCAGTTACTCGTAGGTGGTGTTTGTAGCCCTTGGATCTTCCAGTTGGGCGTTTTGTGTAGAGAATCATTATGTTGATATGGTAAATTCGATTCTAAAAGCCCTAACACGCACTAACTAAAGCCTTCGGTTAGTTTGTGAGAACGAGTTGGCTCATGTACTCGAGGGACAGGCGAGACCTTGAAGATGGCTTAAACGTACGTGGACATTGGAGTGTATTAATATGGCAGAATGGTGTTAGACCTACCAGTGGGAGAGTTGGGAATATAGGAATCAAGGATGCAGTGCTGAAAACCAGACGGGTGGGGTTGAGTAAGAATACCGCTACTATGTTGAACGTAGGACGTACCGTGTCAGTTCCTAGCCTATCCATACCGATTGGAGATATTACCCGTCGGTAATGAAGTAGGAGAATGTAGGGAATATAGTGGCGAAGAGGGAGTTGTTTCTGCCCGAAGCACGGCAGTCCGAGAGAATGTGCGGCACGTTTCTTGGTGCGGAGGAAATTACGTATTGGAACAAGGAACGATTCATTGGTTTGAGCTCGTGGCACGCGAAGTGTATTCGCTATTTCGTTGACGTAGAGGGTGGCTTTCATATCTTCGGATTAGTAAAGTGGCACATACCAGGGGATAGCAACTGTTTATTAAGAAAGCGACTGTTTATTAAGGAAACAGGACTCTGATAAGTGGTGACAATGAGTATGGAGTCTATTCTCTGAATTCAAGTTTCCGTCGGTATGGTCATCGTACAAAGAGCCCGACGATAGAAAAAGGAATACATGGCACGAAAAGGAGGAGCGTGTGGATGCGGTGGGTTGAAGTTTGGATTTCCGGAGAGGGGATCTCGAGACGACCTGTAGACGCGTTTAGTGGATTTCTCCAGCTGGGAATGGCGGGGAAATATATACTCGTCAATGGCTGATTGACTACGCTGAATATCTAAACTCGCTGGATGAGTGACCTCCACCTAATTAGCTCACGGGAGTAGTGGTGAATGCAGTAAACAATGACGTACAAGCAGTACACGCCCTAAAAACCGCTTGAAGTTACGTCAGCTGCCCTATGTTAGTGATTATGTCAGCTGCCCTATGTTAATGAGTCGCATATAAAGTAAATTTACCTTTACTACATGTGAAAACATCGTTGTGACCTGTCCAGGGCGGTACTATTGGCCGCAGAAGCAAAGCCTAGATGGCGGATCCGTTTCAGGGAAGAGAGGAGGGAGGCTACAGCATGTAGGACAGTAAATGCATTGAAAGGGAAACGTACACGCGGGAAGTGAGTCAGGCCGCAAAGGAAAGTAAGGAAGGCAAGCGTCGGTTCCCAAAGCTAAGGTGCGAAGAAAACATGGGGATTGGACGGGGTTGGCGGAAAAAGCTAGGCATCAGCGCGGACCCAGCAGTACTACAGGTACCGAGCGTTGATATACTAGCGCTTGAAGACGGTGAGACGAAAACGATACTCATCCTGTGAATACGACGAAGATATCGTGAAGCACTGGACACAACTTCTGCGGTGGCTTGTGTTAAAACAGCGAAGTTATGCCGTTAGAACGGTTCCACATGGCTCTGGGGGTCCAGCAGCAGACCAGAGAATACTCCAGAACAGGACAAAGCTCCACCACTGCGATACTTCCTAGTCAAGTGATCTGCATGGGTGGTGGCAAATAGCCGCCCTCCTAGCTCCTTCCAGGCTACCTGAAGTGTGAGTAAGTAGAAAGATTTGTTTCTAAGGTTTTGCCTAGCAAGAAGGGAAGCTGACCCTTAAGGAAAGATCGCGTTCATATTAAGCATAATTTCTGGAGAGATCTGTGTTACAACTTGTTGCCTTGACTTTGTAAGTCAAGTGAGTGAACTTCTATTTGCATACGAGTTGTAGCTATCGTTGATGGGACGGCGCTGAGGCGAACACGTAGAGATTACATGACTACGTGCTGAGTGCGCCTTGATGCAGACACTTAGCTGGTGTACTAACGTGGTTAGATGTTAGAGGGGGAACCATGTAGTGCTGTGACTATAAGGTTAAGTGAATAATATTAGTGGGTGCCGACTCTGAAGAGTGGCCCAAGCTGGTGAGTGATTTAGAGTATCATTCTGGGACTTTGTTGACGACATGGTTCGCCTGATTTGATAGGGTGCCGTTTTAACGAGAGTGCGTACTACTGGAGGTGGACCGTGGAAGATGGAAAATACCAAAGCTGGAACATCACCATATTAAGACTAAAGCCCTATCTTAGTCCCATCACTAGGAAGCTATTGCGCCCATGAAGAGAAACACGTATCTTCCTCTATGTGTCGTCTTGCACTAGGCAGTCGATGAAAGATCCGGAAGGAATTCAGCGGAGTCCTTGTGGTGAAGGCAGAGAGGCACCAAAATCCTTTTTAAGAACGCGGCGCGAAGTCTCGAGAGGATCTCGCAGCAAGAGTCTCTCCGGGCAGCCTGCGGAAATGACCGGAACACAGAGAGAGGAGGGAGTCATATGACAAATTTAGTGAGCGCATCTTTAAGAGTGCCAAAGCTCGGCTGGACCAGTCCCCGTAGGCCAGATCGTAAGAAAATGATCTGGCCAGCGACAGCAGCGTGATGTTCGCAGAGTGCGAACGACGTGATGCACAGACCATTGATCGTGAGCCGCTTTCCTCGACCCTAAGAAGCACGCAAAGTTCACAGGCTGAGCAATCCTATTTCACACCTTACTGATGATGATGAAGACCTGGATCCGACATGTGTAGTTATGTGCCGACGATGGTTAGCCTTTGGTTATGACACGTTGATTCTACTGCTGTACGCCACAGTACGTACGGTAGGGGTTTATAACCACAGGGTATCTTCTGCAAGTGACTTTGAAATCTTGGTTACGGATTTTACAGTTCAGGGAAACGTGAAAATGTGATGACCGCTGCAGAAGAAATTTGCGAAGTTTGGGAACGACGGTAACTTTTTGCGGGAGACCCATCTGCCTTTAGCCGGGGCGGCGTGTGGCGAGTCCCTTTGCTGGGCAGGGGGCTCAGTCTTTGAAAGGGCAGTAGCTTTCAGCTGCAGAAAGCCACGCAACGAAAGAGTCCAAGACAAAACAACGGCATAGTTCCGCGCTTTTCTCGAGAAGAGAAGAAATCTTTGTGCGGGAGAATCCGCTCACTTCTAAAAAGCGCGGACTGGAAAAAAGAGCACAGTTGAAGAAAAACTTAGGTGCCTTGTCAACATCGCCAAACGAGAGAAGTTTCTCACTTTCATACACTCACGTTGATTACTACTATTTGTTTGGCTTTTAAACATGTCCGGATTTTCGACAAGCGATCGATACAAAAGAGCCCGCCGCTGACACACGAACTGTGAAAAGCTGGCATGGAAGGATCAGCTTCGTGCGGACGGGAACTGAGGATTGTGATGGAGGTCAGGGATCATGCCTATCTCTTCAACTAAAGATGTGTCTTTCAGTCACTTTCGCAACTTCTGCTCTGGACTCTGACTCTTTGAGCCCTTCCTGTCCCATGTCATCGCCTCCCATTTCTCTTAGAACCTTCCTCAAACTATAACGCATAAAAGTGAGCCCTTCCTGTCTCATGTCATCGCCTCCCATTTCTCTTAGAACCTTCCTCAAACTATAACGCATAAAAGTGTTACAGAATCCAGGTATCTTTTGAAATGCTAACTTCGAACACGTCCACACCTTTTAAGGTACAGAAGCCCTGAAGCCGAAGAAGAACAAGAAGAAGAAGCATGCAAAGTAGTAGTAGGTAGAGTTGCTGTTTAGAGAAGAGACCGCGTCTCGGCTCAGCCTGATGATTCATGATAAGAACTTTTGATAACTGTCAGCGCCCAAATCAATGACAGCACTACGGTAGCGAGGAAACAGAAGGACAAGACAAACTATCCTTCGGTCGCAAGCTCTACGCAGGGAGTGAGAGAGCGAGGTCCCACTTCGGGTGGCGAACGCCAGTTCGTCCACGGTTCATCCAAGCCTCAGGTGTGTCTGATCATCAGACGTGAACGTGTGGCTTTCTCGCGGCACAATAGAGTAACCACCCCGGTCATTCTTTATGGTGAAGACTGTCGTTTCCCCGGCCCCGGGCGATACCTTTCCTATTTGCCATGTACCGTGACCGTCTGAGTTGAAGTTTAACGGAGCTCAGCCCAGGTCGAGGTGGCCCAAGAGAAAGAATAAGCGGCGTCAGCGCTTACACAAACTGTAGTATGCGTGCAAAATAAGCGGGGGCCAAGGGGATCGCAAAGTGAAGAAGAGATGGATGAAGCCGAGCTTCCTGAGGAATGCTGGGAATTAGTATTTGGAAATTTGACCCAGCCGAGTGATTGGCAAGCCGTATCGCTCACGTGCATGCAGTTTCTGTACATATCGAATCGTCTGCGACCTAGTTTAATCGTGGGAAATGCATGCTCCACGGCTCTCCATGGTGGTGGGCTGCCGCGGCTGCTACGGAGGTTCAGCGGGCTGCAGTCTATTGATCTAAGTCTATACCAGGGCAATTTAGCACGTCCGATTCTAATCCTTGCCCACGCCGATCTTCCGAAATTGACGGCTCTTAGTTTACAAGGCCAGAAGGCGCTGCCAACAGAAGCGATCGAGGAACTCGGAAGGCAGCACAGGGGTTTGAAACGTCTGAATTGCTCCAGATTCCAGGTATGGCAAGACTCGGACCTGTTCACGGTGGCAAGATCGTTTCCGTTGCTGGAAGAGCTAGACATAAGCTACCCGCAGCATGGTTTTCGCCCTCCCCCCTCCGCGTTTTTCCCGGACCCCGGTCTGTTTCCGTGGTTGCTCACGGATGCTGGAGTAGAAATAATGGCCAGCATTTTAATCCATCTGCGCTCGTTGAATACTTCTGGCCATTTCATGCTGTCTGACTACTCTCTTGAGATTCTGGCGTTACGTTGCCGGGAGTTGACAGAACTGACAGTGTTCGATTGTCCTTTCATTTCGGACGAGGGATTAAGGTTCTTGTCTTCCCACTGTCCAAATCTTGAGACACTTGGTGTTAACGGAGGAAGAGTCACTCCTCTCGGCATAGAGAACGTGATTTCGACCAGCCACAATCTGCATTCTTTGAATCTGTCTCACACCGTCGTCACGGACGGTCTCGTACGAGATCTGGCGCACTGCCATGTAGACCTGAGGAAGCTGGTGCTCGCGGGATGCAAGGGAATGTCTTCAGCTGGGCTGCTCACTCTCGCGCAGAGTTGTCCGCACATGGTGCACTTGGATCTCGAAGGGGCGTACTGCTTGATGGACGAGCATATGGTCGTTCTTGCCAAGAGTTTCCCGGATCTCGCCTTCTTGCGGTTGAATTATTGCTCGAGGCTGACTGACGTAAGTTTCTACACGGTGCTTCACAACTGCAAGAAACTGCAAGAGCTGCATATGGAGGGGACTGGGTTAGGCTGGGGCACATTGGACGCCAATTTTCCTTTCCAGCCTCGATCGCACCTGACGAAGCTGATGTTGGCGTGGAACAAGCCTATCAGGGATTCCACTCTGGGATCGATAGCTAAACTTTGCCCTTCTTTGCTGACTTTGGATCTGAGCCACTGCCTGCTTATTACCCACATAGGGTTAACAGCTATCGGTAAAGGTTGCCCGAAACTGAGAGAGTTGTCATTGAAAGGGTGCAAGAAGGTCCAGACTTTGGGTACTTTCGCCGGTGTCTTCAGCCGGCTTGAGTATTTAGAGTTGGAGTTTTCAAGTTTTACGGATGCGGGATTGGTGTCTGTGAGCAGAAGTTGCAGGAACTTGACGTCTCTGGGACTCCACGGCTGCATCAAAGTGACTGATGCTGGCTTGAGGCTGGTGATGGAAGAGTGCAGAGAGCTGAAGCAGCTAAATCTGAAGGACTGCCAAGGAATTAGTAATGAGGAGCTCGTGTGGATGGTATTCTGCAGACCTACTCTTCGGAAACTGGTCCTTCCTTCGTTTGCAATCTCCAAGGGACAGAAGTCCCGCCTAACTCGTCATGGGTGTGAGCTCACCAGCCACACAAGCTGAAAGTTTCACTACTGAGGCATGCACCTCGCATGGCTGTTGAATTGTCTTGTTTTCTTGAGGTTTTTGTACAATAGGTGACTTTGTGGTTAAGTACAGTAGGTAAATACAGCTAGCTTAGAACTGGACAGCACTTAGAACTGATATTTAGCATGATGAGCCGCATGACTCACTAGTTTTTTCTCACTTCATCGCGTATGAGTCACGTGGACAGGGAATTCACCCGTGTACAGAAATGAAACTAGCAGCAGAGCTCTGCAATTCAGTTGGAGTGCTTTTGCCCACGTTGATTGCGAGTCTTGACTGGTAAGCGCTTTTCTTGAGCCCGTTCCAGAAACAGTTCCGGATGGAAGACGAGTAAAAACTGTGTGTGAATGGTGGAACCATACAGGTCCAGCAATTTTGCATCTGCATTGGCTGAATAACTCTACTCTACGCTTGTAACTAAAAGCTTCTCGGGAGAATCTGCTCGTCTGAGAAATCGCCTTTTACACTTTTGCAAGAAAGTACGTAGACGATCGAACCCACAGATCCATAAGGGGAGCAGTAGGTGCAGTCGAAAAGGGATATCCGTCATTTTAGTGCATGACAGCGAAGTGTATACGGCACAGTACCGAGGCGATTGTTAGAGATGTGATCTGAACCATCGCTCCTAAGCTGACCACGAACAGTGTGAACCAGGAACTTACTCTAGACCTGTAAGTGTCACCTAAAAGCTTACAGAAACATAGGTGATGTTATAGGAGTGTGCTAGTTACGTGGTCATTTTACGCCGTGAACTTTTGTGCTGACAGGGAACGTGAGAACAATAGCAGAGTATACTAAAACAAGCATCGAGGTAACGAGCATCGAGGTAGAAGGTATCTGTCCCAAAGTATAGAAAGCACCATCGAGATAAGAATATTGGTCTCCGAGTTACGTACTTATAATGGATAAGGATGGTCAAGGATATAATCATCGATGAATGAAATCCCTATGAAACGGTCGAGGAAGAGGAACGTTCAGCCTTGAGTCTTTGCTGAGCTTGTAGAAGAGCACAAATTAATTCTGAAAGGAAACAGTTCAACAGTGTGAACCAAAGCTTTAAACGTGAAGAAAGAGGTTCCTTCTTATAGAAGGACAAGTTTAACCATTCAGTTTGACATTCAATCTCGTTCGAACATGAAAACTGATCGATTTCATTAATAAAATATGATTTTATATATAAAGATGACAGGGATACACTTTTACTGCCTAGAAGAACATGGTGATAATTTTATCAGTTTTACGTTTGAATTTTTTGTTCAAACGTAACACTGATAATGTTCAGAAACAAACCCAAGGTTAACCTTCGAAAACATTAGCATGATTATACTGATTGTTAACCATGAACAGGAGTAACTTCTTACCAGACCTGAACTAGAGTTCATTCTGGATTCTACACCTTTGAAACTTTTTAGACAGGTGTAGACTTGATCAGACCCTGCGCCATCGTTTCTCCTCACCCAGACCCTGGTGATGGCGCTTTTTTGATCCGGCACTAGACAGGTTACCGTCGGTCACCCGGTGAACATGGATCAGGTAGTGAAGCAGTCTTCTATGTCTACAGTGAAAGTGGTGTGAAGAATAAAAACCCTAGAAGGCGGGACATATAAAATATGCATGCAAGATAAACTTCGAAGAACTTGTGTTCAGTTTTTGTTTTATAAGAAAGTTTTGCATTAAGTTTTCAAAGAAAATCGAAGTTATCTCTATGTGTTAAGTCATAACTGCATCTAGAGTTATGTGAGAATCCAGACATAACTCATAAAGGAAACATATACAGACGTGTTTAAAAACTATATATTGTATTCTTAAATAAAAACTATATATTGTATTCTTAATTTATTAAATATATTTATAATTTATTTTTAACTCTTTTCAACCAAGGATAAGTAATAAAATAAACTTTTGCATGTTTCACTTCTTCCATCAGAAGATGGACTCGTGAATAAAATGTATTCAAACGGTAGATATGCCGAGGACAGAAGAAGATAAATATGGTATAGTAAAAGCATCGCAAGTTTTGGCTAGTTTTTAGCGTCACAATTAATTTCTGAATTGGCTAAATTTATATTTATAAAAATAAATGATTAAATTTATGAAATCATAATTAAATCTCTATAATAAATAGTCTCACTTTACTTACTAAGCTCAATATGATATGCATCCAAAAGTGCATGTCTGCAGAAAAGACGAGAAGAGACCAACCGTATTTTTGCATTGAAAATAAAATGAGAAGATTTGCAGGCATGGGGTATTGTCTTTCCGTAAGCTTCAAGCGCTGAGAGATGCAGTCCTGGACAGCGAAAGTCCATATGAATGGGGAGGCACGAAAATCATTACCAAGTCGGATAAGCGCGAGAAAATATCATTTGGAATTCCCTGCTTCCAAGACCGTATCGTGCAAGAGGTACTGAGAATGCTTCTAGAACCTATCCAAAAGCTCATTTGACCCCAAGGTAATACGTATCCTATAAAAGCTGTTACAATCATTAATAAATACCGATAGGGTTCTTCCCCCGGTCAGAACTGGTACCAAGGTAACAATGATATAAATATATCTTGTCTACATAATTAATATGGATGGGGTTGGGTCGGCATAATTAACTTCAAGTATGCATGCTGGTGCCGTGACTGCCGTCTAGGTCTACGGACTGGGACACACAAGTTTGAATCCGAGGTCGAACATTGATGAGTGCTTCTGAATTTATATATTTCTTTTAAAAGAAGTTCAAGTACAGAGGCTGGCGCAGCGCTTACTATCTAGATTTGGAAAGCTGTCCACACGAGTTCGAATCTCAACCCAGAGGTGAAAAAATGTCAGGTTTCAACCGAGAAATCTTGGAAAGAAGTAAAAAATTATATACTGTAAGATTGAATGTATGTCATTTCACTAGTGAAATAAAAAATAAGTTAGAGAGGTCAACTTATAATTCGATCCTCGTTAGAGTCTACGAGGAGAGCACATGACTGGATGGAGTTGATAAATATTTCGTTTCAAAATTACAGTGACACTGAAATAAAATGATCGTACTGAGGTTGAGGTGAATAATATACTGAAGCTCATTACACTTTTTGCACTTGGTCGTTGCATGAACTGGAAACGTATAAGTCATGTATATACAATAGCTCTCATCTTCTTATAAAAGTAATTCTATTAAATAAAATCAAAAAATATTATTAAAAATATTATTTGATTTTAAGTCAGAACCTACAGTTGAAGTGGCAAACGATACGAGTCTGATCAAGGAAGCGTCATCACCAGAGCGTCACCACCAGGTGCATAGCTCGATCAAGTCTACCGAAGATCGGTGGCTGAGTTGGTTGGGCCTCAGATCTCTAAGCGAAAGGTCTGAGGTTCGAGCCCGCCTGCTCCCGGTTGGAGGTGCAAGAAGTCGCTGTGTGTGCTATGTGTGCAATCTGGTCCGGGTACGCTGTGGTTACCCACAAAGGACAGTCCCATGCCCCTCGAAGGGATTAAGCGGACAAGTTAATAACTTTATACGTGTACGTAAAGCATTTTGGAAAATTTATTCTCACCCTCGCCGTGTATATTTTTGGTCTTTAAAATCCATAATCCCTAAGCATTGGTGGGCGGGAATCAGAAAAGGTTGTGCTTACACTTCACAGTTGTATTTAAAAAGTAATTACCAGAATATTGAATTTCCTTTTCGGACATATTTTACACTGGAAGAGCGTAAGCAGAATCATGGGTTTCGGACTCTTCGGGACTCCCCTCAACTCTCTTCTGGAAGAAGACTTTTACAACCCATAACCCACTCTTCACAGTAGTTATGATTTACCGGTGTGTGATAGGTAATCTTAGAATTACTAATAGAGGTGATTAGCGGTGATTAGCGCCGGTGTTTTTCCTCCCTTCGGCGCGTTGGTTGCTTGGCCCTTCGGGTCTCTCGTTTCCTTGTAAGGCTTCGTGGGATCTTTCCATCCGTCCGCTATTCATTGCTTCGCGTGTTTGTTTCACAGTCGTTCCTGCTGATGATGTTTAGATAGTTACTAGGACTAGAAAGTGTGAAGAAGCTTCTTCTAGTAACGGAGGCGATTTGCTTTGAAGGTCTTGTTAGAATACTGTACGCAGTGTGAATACCCCTCTTAGCAGTAAGCAGTTCAGGCTTTTAGGATGGTGACCTTTCGTAAGGTCACCAAGGCCAAGACCCCAAGGTATATTATTCTGGCTGGAGGCCATTGTACATTATTGAGTATCTACTTACTTGGTTTTGCCTACACTCTATTGAGGAGCTCTCCCCACACTCTCACACTGTCCTTATGCCGTGACTTAGAGTTTTACCTTAGTCTATTCTATTAGCAGTCCATTTCCAACATGGTATCAGAGCTTTGCATTGTTGATGCACTAGCACAATAGCATAGGCACTAGGTAGGCCTTCGGCCCTTAGGTGAGAGCAGTTGGAGGACGCTTCAACTGCTGCGAGAAGGACGCTTCACGCACCCATATTCTGTACCTTCGCTAACAGAATTTCACCGTTCCAGCGATCAATCTGATACAGAATGTCTGCCCCTTTTGACACCAAAGGCTGGGCCAAGTTCGACGGCACATACTTCACGCTGTGGAAGCACAAGACAACCTTGCGGCTCAGGGCCCATGGTGTTCTTGACATCGTGGAAGGGAACGTGCAGAGACCACGTGCCACGACGCCCGGAGGTACTGCGGTACCCATCCCTCCCCCTGCTACCGGACCCGGTAGCATCGCAGATTGGGATCAGCGTGACGTTAACGCACTCGCAGCGATCAACGAATGTTGCGAGAACAGCGTGGCAGGACATCTAATGTCCTGCGCCACATCGAACGATGCATGGTCCACCTTGACCAGACACTTTGCAGGTCAAGACATGGTGACCAAGATGCACTTGAGAGAGAAGTTGCGGGTTTTAAAGATGAAACCCAACGAGACTGTTACCCAACATGTCAACAACTTCAAGTCTCTCATCCAGCAGATGACTTCAGCTGGATTGATAATTGCCAACGAGGAGCAAGTCCTCGCGTTGATGGGCAGCATGCCCAACAACTACCATCTATTTTTGCAGGCGATGAGAACGAACCCAAATCTCTCGCTACAGGACCTCATCACCTTCCTCATCCAGGAGGAAACGATCGGTCGCAAATTATCGATGGAACCATCCACTGCCTTGTTTGCAGGACGCCGGCAAGGAGGACGCAATGGCAACAACCGGCGCAACAATGGCAACAACCGACAAGGTGGCAACCAGCCACCAAAGAGACCGCCAGATCCTAACGAGAAATGTTTTCAGTGCAACAAGCCCGGGCACCGCATCGCCGAGTGTCCGGACAAACCCAGCAGCAGTAATGACAACTCGACTGCTGGTAACAAAAACAAGAACAAGAATCGCCGTTCCCAAAACAACAACGGCAACACTCGTCGGGTTCTGGTGGCGCAATGTTCGTCTGCAATCGTGCAGACAGCTGATCCCAACTGGTATGTGGACACGGGTGCCACACACCACATGGCGCATAATCGACGACAATTCGTCGAATACTCACCCGTCTCTTCTGAGAACACCGAGAACGATGCAATTCTACTCGGTGACAACACCACCATCCACGTTGCTGGTTCCGGCATGGTGGAAGTGCGCCTGCTCAACGGCGAGCATGTGTACATACGTGACGTTCTTCACGTACCCGCCTTGCAAAAGAATTTATTCTCAGCTCGGCAATTTGATGCCAATGGCGGTTGGTGCCTAATCGGCAACGGATTCTGTCATCTTGAAGACAGATTCGGTCAAGTGCTAGCTCCCTGTCCCACTGTGGACGATCTCTACATGCTCGGAAATTCAATTTTGGTCGCTGACCAAACCGCGCTTATAGCTACAGCTGGTAGGACTTCAGTAATCCACACACTACCTCCCAGCCAGCGATCAGGACCGCGCTTGCGAGCTAGACCACAATCTAATCAGCGGACTAGCATCTCACTATACAACCGCAACATGCGCAGGATCCGCTTCCCACGGTCCAGGCCCAGCCCCGCCTCACAGATTGCGCACACCCAAGCTGAAATTCAGCCAAGTCACTCACGGAATTTTCAAATCCCTAATTCTGAGCACTCTCTCACTAGAGAAGTCCCAATCACTCCACCAAATTCGGAGTTGTCCCACTTGGAAAATGAAGGCCCAAATTCAGTCCGCGCGGGGTCTACCCCCCTCACCACCACACCCCTTGGGCAATTTCCTGTTAGGACTCCACCTCTTGGTGCTCCACCTCCTCCACGCATGACCACAGGCCGCACACGGATCGAGTCGTTTCCCTCTACACGGATCGACTCAGCTGGCACACCTCTAGGAAGCCTCGCACCCCTAAGCCAAATCATTACTGCAGCGGCCACGCACCCCTTGAGTGCATACACGGATCCCGCAGCCAGTGGGGACTTTCACGCGCCCCCTCATCGCACACCCATCTCCGGAGACCCTCACGACGCCCCTCCACGCGCGCCGTTCCAGGATGGGGATGGGGACCCCATCCGGATAGGAATGGGATCCCCATCCGCGCCGCATGCATTGCGCATACGGCGCGGGGGCAATCCCCCCCGCAATGAGGATCGGGATGGGGATGCGATCCCCATCCAGATGGGGCCATCCCCATCCAGATGGGGCCATCCCCATCTAGGCGTACGTCCCCGCGCAGCGGGGACGCACGCACCATATCCCCGCGGTGGCGGGGATATGATGGCACCCCCGCATCGGGGGTGCTGCCCCCGCATCCCCGCAATGGGGATGCGTGCCCCCTATCCCCGCCGCCGCGGGGATATGGGAGCAGGGATGCGCATCCCCACATCGGGGAGCGCACATCCCCGCGCGGGGGAGCCGGCCCCTTACCGCGCGGGGCCGGCAATCTAACCCCCGCGGACTGCCCCGAAGGCAGTCCGCCAGGGGACCAAGGGGACGGTCCCTCTCACAGGGACGTAGTCCCTCGGACTGGGACGCAGGGACTTCTTGGCCCTGGTCCTTATAATCTTCCTCCGGTTTCCCTCCTCCATCTCGATCCAGCTCTGAATTTTCCCGACTTACACCCTGCAAATTCCGAGTTCTTCAGATCACGATCTCCTCCGCGCCTACTAGACGGCATCCAGGGTTTCACATCTGGCAGTCGGACTCCTCCACCGACGCCACCTAGACCCTGTGCCCTCGTTACTACGACGGGCGATCTCTCTACCTTGTGGCATCAGCGACTCGGCCATATCAACCATCATCGAGTTCATGAACTGAGCCACCGCAGGTACGTTACCGGCCTCCCTTCCTTCCCGCTCTCTGAGGATATTTGTCCAGCTTGTGCACACGGCAAGCATGCACGCACTAAATTCCCACGTGCCAGCTCCACTCGATCTACTCGTCCTCTGGCACTGGTCCATTCTGATATTAGTGGTCGCATCTCCCCTTGCACCTTTTCTGGCTATGAGTATTTCATCACCTTTATTGATGATTACTCGCGCTACACTGTCACTCGTCTTCTCTACTATAAGAGTGACTGTTTTGCTGCTTTCCGGGACTATCTAGCATTTGCTGAGCGCGTCACTGGCCAATCTCTCGTCACTTTGCGATCTGACAATGGCGGGGAATATCGTTCAGCTGCTTTTGACGCTTTCTGTCGCGAGCGTGGCATCCAGCGTCAATTCACAGTCCCTTACTCTCCTCAGCAGAATGGCGTTGCTGAACGTAAGAACCGCAGCTTGCTTGATGCTGTCCGTTCCATGCTTTACACTTCCACGCTCATCAAGCCCTTCTGGGGTGAAGCAATCACCTGCGCCACCTTCCTCCAGAACCGGTGTCCGTCTAAGGCTATCCCGTCTATGACCACACCTTATGAACTCTGGCACTCCTATGCCTCCACAACACCTCGTCGACCCGATCTCTCCTTTCTGCGCGTCTTTGGCTGCCGCGCTTTTTCCCAGGTCCCCGAGGTTGAGCGCACAAAGCTCGATGATCGCTCTCACGAGTGTATCTTCCTAGGCTATAGCGGCCAGAGTAAGGGTTACCGTCTCCAAAGAAAATCTGACGGTCATACCTTCACTTCTCGTGATGTTATCTTCGATGAGTCTTCTCCGACTCTCCCTCCCACATCCACCCCCTCTGCTGATCTCCCACTCACTCAAGCATCTCCTGAGACCAACGTCCATTTTTATCATACTGTGCCCGCTCCTTCAGCTGGCCCAGCTCATTTCTCGTCGGTCTCTCCCGGTTTCTCTTCAGTGGGAGTTCCTCTGCCATCTCCTGCCCATCCAGCTCCAACCCCATCCACTGGTCTTGGATCTGGAGGAGGAGTCCCTAGCAGTCATGGCCTTGGCGGAGGAGTCACCAGCAGTACACAGTCCAGTGGGAGCAGTCGTCCTCCACGTTCTCACTCTTCAAGCACTCACTCTCCCCCTGCAGAGAACTTGAGCCCGCGCCATCCTTACCTTCGGCGCACATCACCACGCTCACCACGAGTTTCCAGCTCCACCCACAGCGAGTCCTCTCTTCCTCCATTGGATTTCCCAGCACCGCCTCCATTGAGACGATCAGCTCGTCATTCAGTTCCTCCACAGCGGAACCCAGATGAAGGCTACGACCCTTCATCGCTGATCCCGAAGTCTCGGAAGACCACCAAGCGGGCATTGATGGTAACTCTTAAACCAGTGGCAATGGAACCTGTTTCTTACACAGAAGCAGTATCTTCTCCTGATGCCGATCAGTGGAGAAGAGCAATAGAGGAGGAGCTTGATTCCCACGAATCCAACGGCACCTGGAAGCTCACCGATTTGCCACAAGGACGCCGACCGATAACATGTAAGTGGACCTTTAAGTTAAAACTTAATACCGATGGGTCCATTGCCCGTTATAAGGCGAGACTAGTGGCTCGTGGTTTCACCCAGATCTACGGGTTGGACTACACAGAAACCTTTTCCCCTGTAGTCCGCATTCAGTCTATACGGCTTATCCTTGCCATCTCAGCGCAGTATAATCTACATGTACATCAAATGGATGTTAAAACTGCATTTCTGAATGGAACACTTAACGAGGAAATATACATGAGTGTTCCGGAAGGCGTGACTACAGCAAGGCGCAGTCAAGTATGCAGATTGCTCAAGACTCTCTACGGTCTTAAGCAATCATCAAGAGAATGGTACTTGATCATCGACAACTTCTTGCTTTCTCTTGGATTTGCTAAGTCCGGTGCAGACGGAAACGTTTACTACTTGCACCAGAAACAGCATTTCGTCATCCTTGCCCTCTACGTAGATGACACTGTGATTGCCAGCAGCAGTGAGGCTCTACTGTCTCACGTAAAAGGAAAATTGAGCTCACGGTTCAGCATGACTGACATCGGTCCAGTCCATCATTGCCTTAGCATTGAGATTAATCGTGATCCATCTTCTGGCACTATCAGACTTAGTCAAACTTTGTATTTGACACAGAAACTATTTCAGTTTGGCTTACAGGACTGCAAACCTGTAAGCACTCCTCTAGTTACAGGTGAGAAACTATCTTCGGATGACTCTCCTGTCACTGAGGATGAAAAGAAGCTATGTAATAGTTATCCTTACCAGAGTGCAGCCGGCTCTATTAATTGGGCTGCAGTATGTACTCGTCCTGATTTGTCTTATCCCATTAGTGTACTCTCCCAGTTCATGAGTAGCCCTGGACCTAAGCACATTGCCGCTATGAAGCGGGTTTTCCGTTACATCAAGGGAACTCTAAATTTGTACCTTGAGTATGCTCACTCACCCCAGCCCTACTCTCTGTTCGGTTACACCGATGCTGATTGGGGAGGACATGCGGAGACAAGACGATCCACATCAGGACATTGCTTCATCTACTCTGGAGGAGCCATCAGTTGGTCCTCCAAGAGACAGAAATCAGTAGCCTTGTCAAGTACAGAGGCAGAATATGTAGCTCTTAGCACGAGCTGCTCAGAGACAATCTGGTTACGTCAGCTCCTGACCGACATCGGATTGCATGACAAGGAGCCGACCGTTACATATTGTGACAACCAAAGTGCTATGGCCCTTGTCGACACCAGCAAGTTCCACGACCGTACGAAGCACATCGACATCCGATATCACTTCATCAAAGATCACGTCGCTGGAAAAGTTATAGAAGTTAGATATTGTCCTACTGAGGACATGGTTGCAGATATTCTGACAAAGAGCTTACCAGCTCCCAAGTTGGATTATCTACTACCGAAGCTAGGAATGTTTTCTAGCTAAGTAATATTTTTTATCCGAACTGTTACTGAGTGGGAGTGTTAGAATACTGTACGCAGTGTGAATACCCCTCTTAGCAGTAAGCAGTTCAGGCTTTTAGGATGGTGACCTTTCGTAAGGTCACCAAGGCCAAGACCCCAAGGTATATTATTCTGGCTGGAGGCCATTGTACATTATTGAGTATCTACTTACTTGGTTTTGCCTACACTCTATTGAGGAGCTCTCCCCACACTCTCACACTGTCCTTATGCCGTGACTTAGAGTTTTACCTTAGTCTATTCTATTAGCAGTCCATTTCCAACAGGTCTTATCTGTGATGGAACAAGAAGAATTGATTTTACCTTTTTTATCTTTTATAAAAGGAAGAAGTACGCCAATCGAACAAGAAGAATAATACAGCCAGAGAGTATTTTGCTGCGTTGATAACTATACCATAAAAATCATTAAAATTTTGTTTAGCTCATGTAGTGTTTTAGCAAAACGTACATTGATACAAACCCGATTCTGAGTGAAGTGAATATTTCAGATGAGCATATCCAAAAAATAAAAGTTAACAAGTTCATCATTTTTTCCTGTCATTCATAATATCAAAGATGATAATAAATAAATAATAATGACAAACTGACCAAATATTTTGAGAATTACGTTTCACATTTTAGTTAAAGAGGATTTGTATTTTCACGTTTTCTCATCCATAGGAAAATTAAACAGACTAAAAGGAATTCACAAAGACAAGTTCAATTCACTCGAATTTTTGGTGTGATATCAAATAATTTAAAATAATACATTACATATTTATTCGGACAAAAGAGTTAGTGACATATATTCTCTCCTGTCTTCTTACTTTCAGATATTTTTTACAAAATGCTCTTGGAGTTATGATTTTTGCTGAACCTCGTTATGCTATGGCAGAATTAGAAGAAGGAGATATTTCAGCTCAATTGAATGATTATGAAGAAGGCCGAACGCAGAAAGCAGAAAAACAATAGATAAAAAAGGTCTCGGCCCGTGGGCCCCACTCTGGCCGTTTCTTTGGAGAAGTCCTGACTCTCCGGCTCCTGTTCCTCAGTAGTAGAAAGTAAGTGACAGTAAATATTCTTCGAGTAGGAAGCCCTAGTCGAACTTTCGACGAGGAGGCACGGAAGTAGACAGACAGACAGCACGAGCGCATGTGCCTCGAGTTCAGCACCAATAAGGCGACGAGATGGAGGTGTAGTGGAATGGAAATCATTCACGTCTCTCGTAGAATTCAGGTCCACCAAAAGCGCAACAGTTTTTAGGATGGATCTTTGTTGTCGTGGATTAGTTTTGTGTAGATTGTGTCATTTCACAAATTTGTTTGTGATTTGTGGTATGATGTAGATTGTGTGCTCGTCTCACATATGATGATGAAGCAGGCCGGAGAAGTCACGAGACAAGGTGGAATACTAGGATGGATCCTTGTTTGTGATTGACTTGTGGTTGTCGTGGATTAGTTTTATGTGTGATCGTTCCACAAATGATGATGAAGCAGGCCGGAGAAGTCACAAGACAAGGTGGAATACTTTTGAGGTGTCGTCCGTCGTCTGCACTCTGCACGACCTTGACCGATTAGGTCACTTCGGTGGAAGGAGGGAATGCAGAAGTGGACGGTAATGTCACTATTGTGGAGTCTCTCCTTTTTATGTGTAGATCGAGAGGGGTTTCATCTTCGAAGGCTCTCGTGCATCTGTTTGTTTCTTGACAGGGACATATCACCGCACCAGCTCTTTGCTTTTCGGCTGGCGATGACGTCCCTCACTGCTTGCGGTTGCATGTGCGTCCCTTTCTAGTAGCCTTTTCCAGCGACACGAAGCAGCTCTGGCGACTACAGTTTAACCACGCTAGATTTGCTGGTCAAGCGAATTTAGTTTGCTATTTCAGTGTCCTGCAGAGGTCTGGTTGTGTGTTTGCCTTCGCGTCAATGACGCTCCGACAGTGCGCACGCACGAAGTTGTCCAACAAGACGAAGTGTCGTCCAACACGGCCATCCTAGGGTTGAGAATGATATCTACCAGAAAGTAGTCCAAAATCTGCACCAGGTTTCTGACGTTTGCGGACCGTGGAATCATCTATGAGCTGCTAAAGCGCGCAACTTCCTCAGTATTCAGTAAGATGCGTATAACAAGCAACCAAGTTATTCCCATGGATAGCAGAATTGACGGTTCGACGGTTCGCCCATGGAACAAGTTCTGGAAACCAGTCAGCTAACGGTACTAAAGCTCAAAAGGCACAGTGGGGAAAAGCTGCCAGCAAAAGATTGTTGAACTTCCAGGGCATAACAGACTTGCAAGAGTATATCTGCTCAGAGAGATGTGTTATGCTTTTACCACGAGCATATACTCAGCACAGTGTCCTGCCAATCCTTAGGCCTCCTGTCCACTTTAAGAAAGTTGCTGTCATTCGGAACCTTCTAATCTCTGACTGCAGAAATGATACGCTCCCAGTTGTAGAGAACCGGTACTTCTTAGCACATAAGCATGGCAGGCCATGGTTGAGTTTTTCTGCTCCAGCAACTTCGTTGGATCACTCCACAGATAACACAAAGATAAGGTTATTTTTAGTTTGATGTGGTGTTTGATGTTACCTAATGCACGCAGTGTCTCAAACTGAGAATCGCTTATTCCACCCACCCACTTGATTGACAGTCTTGATCAATACTGTAGTCCGATTCGATTCACCTCATCTGTTTCTAGGACGGACAAGTCTTTTCGAATCGTGTTTCCACCTCAACTAACTTGTCGCTAAAGTCTAACCATCACACCATGCACTCAAGTCACTCATCACACCTCCGGTGAGGTTGGATCTGGATCACAGGTGATGGGAACTTGACCTATACACTATAGCACACTCCGTACTGGGGCAACAAGAATCTGTCAAAGAACTGATCCTGAATATATAACAACTTGATAGCTTCTTGTCAACAACAACAACATTTCACCGTTTTCATAAGACCTCTTGTTGTTACCATATCAGCCCAAAAACTGCAGCCCTGTCTCTCAATCTGTCTGTGTGAAGCGACGGCACAAAAAGAAAGGCGGTTCGCTGTACCTCTGACGTCTCCGTACGTCGAGCATTCGTCATTCTCTTCTTCCAGCCGTCCGTCAAATCACACTCAAGCCATTCTACCGCAGGTGTGCTCCAATTCAGTTCTGTTCAGACTAGTTAGATGACTTTTGAAATTTAAAGATAGTGATGGTAGAAAGGCTAAATATGCATGCAAGACGAAGACGCGCTTCTGGGAACTTTTGCTGGTTTGCTGTTACCGGCAAAATGTATAACTGTTTCTTATACTAAGTTGAAAACAAAAATCGAAAATTCTTATAAATGTTATTTGTTAGTCCAACCTGAGAAGGCGAGGGGAGCGGACGTAAACCATAAAGGAAGCGCGAACCCCAGCGTACATATGCGGGTGATTGATCACGGATAGTAGGTGAAATATTGCCAGTTTAATTTATTACCTAACTCTTTCCAACGGAAAGGTTAAGGTTAGATAATCGTGTGCATATTTGCATGTTATATATTGCATGCATATTCATCTTCTTCTGAGATCCGAAGAGGAGGAATATGCATACACTTTAATTTATTTTTGTAATATTTTTTTGGAAGGGTTAAGTTATAAATTAAAATAATTAAATTCAAAATATTTCGGTGGACATCACACAACTATATATCAAGACAGGGATCATTTCTCTCACTTGGTTTATAGGTTCTAAATGAATCTGCGGCCATGTGTCCAGTCTGCAGCTATGTTTTGCTTTGATAATCTAGTTTGTGAATAGGTGTGACTTTGATTATCTATATTCAGCAGCAGAGGAACCAAAGCATGCCAAAAGCATCTCGACGGTTTCTTTCAAACCTATATTGAGAAAGTGGTCCGTAAACTCTTTTTTATTTTTCTTAAAACTTTGTCAGTCTTTTTCTTTTTTTGAAAGCCAGTTGTTCGGTGGGCACCTAGATGGAAGACGTTTTAATAATTCAATTCACCTAGAAAACTCTGTCTTTTTTCTCTGTCTTGTATTTGTTGGTTTAAGAGTTTCTCTGTACTTTTCTTCTATGCTTGAAACAAGACACTAACTATGAATCAATTACATTTTATTTTATCATATTTTTTAGTTTTTCTCTTTTCTATCAGAAGTTCATCTAACATGCATATTTTCTTCCTCCATCTTTCGATGGAAGAGGTGAATCCATTCATCCAAAGTGCATATCTGCAAAAAAGACAGAAAGAGACGAACGGTATTTTTGTGATACAAATAAAATATGAAAATAGACGAGCATGGGTCTTGGTCACGGGCCAAAAATATAAAATTAATAATTTTGATAAGAGAGCATTACTTCCGCTATCACTGTCTTTACATAATTGGACTGGTAAAAACAGTGGGGTTAGGTCAGCACTGTGAATTTATACACTGTTTCTTTAATTAACTTTAAGTATACAGGTTGGTGCACGGGTTACCATCTAGGTCTAGAGACCGGTTCGCACGAGTTTGAATAACGGTCGGAGGTGAAAAGATTGGTCAACACTCTTGAAGTAAAAAGAAAGTTACTTAAGCTTTCTTTTTAAGTAACTTCAAGTACACAGGCTGGCGCACTGCTTACTGTCTAGGTCTCGAGATCGGTTCGCCCAAGTTCGAATCTCAGTCAAAGGTGACAAAATTTAGAGATTCTGGATTCTGGAAACAAGTAACATAAAAAGTAGTGTACAACTGAGCTTCTGGAAAGAAGTAAAATAAAATTACTCTAATTCGATGAGTTAGAGAGATTGAGAACTTTTCTCTTAAGAGAAGAGATGTAAAACCTCTTCTAACTAGTCTCGTGAGTTTAGAAGGGTCACCTTACAGTTCCGCCTTCGTTAGAGCTTACGAATAGAGAACATGCTTGGATGGAATAAAAAATTAATTTATTTAAAAAATACATTAACGCTGAAATAAAATACTTAGTATATTTATGCACGCACTTCACTAAATGTTAGCCTACAAGGCTTACTGTGCAGCAGTATTAGGGTGTAGGATTCTGCGCCTGAAGAGGTCTTTCCTCGTAAGAGTTCGGATCTGATTCAGTTGCTAGAGAATGAAAAGAATATAATTCTACAAAAACTGTTTCATTAGCTCCAGAAGTTTATAGATAATTTTCTTTTAAAAGAAGAAAGAGAACCTAGTATTTATGCTAATATACATATTTTTAAAAGAATTATCTTTTAGTAGATTTTCCCATTTTTCCCGCTTTTTACAAAAAAATTAAAAGTTTTGATTTGGATTGGCTAGAACTTTATATTGGATTCAAAAGATAAACGTGAAAATAGATAACACTTTAGAGAATAATGTCATAGTTTCAACAGGAACATGTCTATAATAAAAATATCTAATCTCGAGCCGAAATGAAAACACCTACTGCTGATCAAAGTTGCACGACTGAATGCCACGTCCTTCTTTTGTCACAGTAATGGGTTTTATACTCGCACCCGGGAATTAGCGAATTAGCGAATCTGAACCAAGGCCTGTTAATATAATATAATATAATATGAACATAGTTAAACAAAACCGTTGTGTCATACAGCGATGCAGCCTTTACAAAAAATTTAGACTGGGAAAACGAAAACCATGAATGAAAAAATTAAGGAGAGAAAAAAAAAGCCACTAAAAGCGAGAAGAAATAACAAGAACTAGACTTGCAATGGAATTGCACGGTCATGCGTTAGCTATTTATCGGATCTAAATCTCTTTTCTCGGTTTCACAAACACACATTTCTTCCCTCCATTTTGTCATATTTATTTACGAAAAAGTACACACAACAAACAAATCCCCCTTCCCGGTTTTCCACAATCTACATATAATTATGTTAATGCATACTTAACCTCGAGTTCAGATTCGGAGATTGTTTGCTGAATATTTATTTTCTTTACAAAATATAGTTTAGGACACAAAAATTGAAAATAAAAGGAATCGAGAAATTTTTGTATCTTTTTTATTTACTTTTAGAAATTCTATCTTTTATATTAAATTCATTATTCATTCAAATCTGCAAATATTTACGGTTATTGATTTTTGAGATATCGACATTATACTCATGTAATTTTTTATACTTGACCTTTGTCGTGCGCATACACATCGCTACACAACATACATCGTTGTCTAAACTACAAATCTACATAACATACAACTCAAGCCTACACGTACAATTGTCAAGCTT
The DNA here is from genome assembly GCA_036924285.1 of Asterella californica. Lineage (NCBI taxonomy): Eukaryota > Viridiplantae > Streptophyta > Marchantiopsida > Marchantiales > Aytoniaceae > Asterella > Asterella californica. The sequence goes on from JAYKYS010000003.1 coordinate 7,703,930, forward strand.
GGATCCACAAAACCGTCGATGTTCAAAAGATGTCATGGTATGCAATTACGCCCATGATCCTTCCAACCTACAACATCATGACCTTTTAACACGAGAACATCAGATGGTAACACCTCACACACATAAAACAGTGTGTCATGTAGTCACATCCAATATCGTCGATGTTGTTTGCTGCAAACTCCAATGATAACTCAATCTCACAATCGATAAGGGGTGTAACTATGAAGTAGGAGCATTGAATGATGCTCATACTCGATCACAGATCATACATCGTGTCACAAAGTACTGCACATCGGTGTGCATACATCACTATCAATATAGTTCTCCTTGGAACAAGCTATATGTACGCTTCACTCCAAAATGCCCTTACTTCTCGTGGACATGTCAAACTAATTGTGTTCTTTGTGACGGATGTGATACAACATGCACCTTATCATCTTCCCACACACGAAGAACGTATTTTCTTTCACACCGAAGAACACGATCTCGCTCCTTGGCAGTTACTGTGCTCACCATGATGCCAGTACGTAGGTATTCCATAATCATCATACCATCATGGATATCTCGCTAATCCGTCGAAACATCGTTACCTTCCGGATACAAGGACTCACCACCCTTGACTCAAGAGAGCTATCACATGATCCTCCGGAACCAACATACACAAAAAGATCGATGTATGCCAACTTGGCACTACCTCCTCATCTGTCTCATCATATCAACGACCTCTTGTATCATCTTTTGACTCGTACATGAATTTCTACTCAAACCATATGCAAAAGATACCATTGATGTTGTCCAACAATACCACACCTGGTGTCAACCTAACACGCTCAATCACCGGTCTTGATGATAACTCGTCAATCATAGTAGCCGCTGCTTGCCATGTACTACTGGTAGTCGTCTTAATCCTCGAATTGATGGATCCGTCTACCAAATCATCATCAATCACCTCCGTATTGGAAGCCACAACACCAGCACTCTCACAAAGCTTAGTCACCATCCGAAATATTGAAGGACTGATACTCAACATCCTCATATCCGTGGTTGAAAATAAAAAGACCCGCAAGATAGACGTGGCTGTCCCAACAATGTTCGTGTCCTACATCCGTGAATCTTGAAAGTTGACTCGTCTCTCTCCACTATATGATGTCTGTGCACCTAATTGATCTACATCATCAGTAGAACGGCTAGAAATCATATAAGAGACGCATCTGATAACATAAATGATTGAGGAAGCATAGTCTGTCTACTAGCCTCTCTTCTTTGTGGTTCCAACTCCACTGACGCTCCTTAGGGCTCTAGAGCACGTGATGCTCCTCGAATAATTGCCACTGATGCATCTATTTGCGTTGCATTGCAAATAAACTCATGCAGATCTGGTTCTCCTCCATAAGATGTGGAGGCATCCGCTCCACTAAGCAATAGCCATACTAGCTATCTGTTGTTCCAACTGCTGGATTTGAGTAACCATAGTAGCATCAGAAGTAGGATCAACAATGTGAGCAGCATGTCTTCTACTATGTGCTGGACCTCTATCGCCAGTGCGATCTCCACGACCTCTCTTAGCTCATACTCCTCGACTCGCGATGATAGCTCTCTCTCCATGCAACTCAACGTGAAGATCAAAACATCGATCACTAGTGTGATCATGTCTGTGATAGTGATCACATTGGCACTACATCGTTTGAGATGTCCCAAACGTGTTTATCTCTCAAGACAATCATTTTGATGATGATCACCAGCACAAGTCCGATAGCCTTGTTGTTGTTGCTGTCTAGAGAATGACAATAAGGACTTCTGCCCACTAGAACTTTCAGATACTCCTTGAGGTCACGACTGTTTGTCTTTTTGGTCCTTCTGACCACGCTAATGCATAGACTGAGGTCCTTGAGAAAAAGTAGATGTACTTGAAGTGTAAGAGTCATCCTTACCGCTAAAATCAGTAGTCACCATCCTCTTCTCGATCATGTTGAGTTCAATACGCTCAATCAAACTGAAGACAACGTAATGTAGACGCCATCACATGTAAGAGAGTCACATATTTAACTCTCTATCGCAGCTCACGATCTAATATCTCATACCAACACTACATCACTTGCGCCTCCAACACTCGCATAAGCTCTCTCTAGTCCTTCATTGGAACTTCTGTAAGCTCTTGAGCTTGTCACTTCTCACACCTTAATAGTTCTTCTTCAAACATTGAAAGAACTGGACCACCGGATTAAACCTTAGTGGTGCTCCATGACCACTACCTCAAACAGCTCCACCTCCAATGGTTGCACTATCAGTAGGAGAGACACCTCCTCCTTCCGTACTATCATCATCATTTGTCTCTCCACCCGAACTCGCTGATGTTACACCGCAAGTGAACGTGTCAATGATAATCAACACCTAGTTGAGAGACCAATATTGTCTCCACACCTCGATATCTGTACCATAGTCTCATCTGAACTCATGATAGTCGTCCAGCGATGACCCATCCAAGTGCAGAAACAATCCCTTCCATGTCATGAAGGGAGTAAACAATTGCGAGTTCCGCATCAACTGCATATCACAATAACTATCAAACTCTTGGATGGCAACCTCTCCTGATCTGCTGATCCGCAAGTCCAACCACATCGTGAGAGAAACATAGATAGTCCAACGGGTCTGCAACTCCAACTTCACTACGGACAACACATTAGAATAATCACTTCAGAAATGAAGCATTAACACAAGCAAACGCAGTGCACAAACAAGAAGTAGAGCATGGAGGAGTTCCAACCACAAGAAGTCCAAATGACAACCCTTCACCTTCAAACATTCACAAAGATAAAAATCTAGTCCACTTGGATTGATGTCTCCTTCAACAAATATCATATGCACAATATATGATCACAGACGACCATGACATGTGTTTGGAGTTGCTAACTAGATGTCTAATCCTCTAGTAACTCCAAAGACCTTCAATCATATAGCTAGACTAGTTCACACTACTCAACATCCACAAACACCCTTCATGCATCCATCTACGACATGAAAATCTATACCTCAAGTGTAGCTTCTCTCTAAGACTATGAGATCTCGCTATCACTCTCATCTAAATGTCTAGTAAGAATAAGTCCTTAAGTACCTATGATCATCATTGTAAGACACCAAAAGCTAGTGGTCTAGTGGTATAGTCCAAAACTAAAGACGGAGAAGTTAAATGCAATCTTCAAGAATAATGTCAGGAGGGGTGATTACGTTTTATGTACTCCCACACCACTGAGAACTTGCTTATCTCTCACATGCCGGCAAGCTGACTAGCTCAGCTCGACTCGACTCGACGAGATGAGACACGACGTGTCAGATCAGCTTCGGCTCTGTCTCCGTCTCTCTCGTCTCTGCACTCACGCACCTCTGCTCTTCGAAGCCACCTGCTCCCACCGCGAACACATCTGCATGTTCTTGGCACCGCTACGCTCCACTGGCGTAGACAAATAACACTCGTTCTCCACCACAAACACTCTCTCTCCGCACCCCACGCTCCGTTGGTGTAGACAAAAAATCAGATGAAAACTATCCACGAGACACTAAAAAACACACGCGGAAACACGAAAATGTAAAAAGACTGACGTAAAAATCACCAAAGTCATCTTCAAGATACCAAAAACAGAATTACACAAAGAGAACACACTCACACAAGACTCACTACAAACTCGTGGATTTTGTCAGTTCGACCAACAAATCTGACTTAAATCTTGATGTTAGTTCCTGAAAAAGCAAAAAGAGCTCTACTGAACTCAACCGGATTTCGTTTCATATAATGTTGGTTACGTTGGAAGCGTCTTCCCAGTGTGCTTCTACTGCATCCTTCGTGGATCACAACAGACCACCACAAAAAATCTGACCAGCACTTTTGCATCGGCCAAATGTCGAGTTTCAAGAGAACGACAGACTGTCACCAGCAGCCAAAATTCAATCCGACCAATGACCAAACCTCCACCAAATCACTTCACAAATACACCAAGCGAGGCGTAAATCACCCCCATTCCACAAATTGAATGTATTATCAATCTGCGACCACTCGGAGATACCACCGGTTGAAAAATCTACAACCTCATTTCTCTCAACCAAAACTTCACAAATCACTTTTCTCGAGTACATGCATAAACACTTGTCAACCAGCAACAGATCACTCATGAATCAAGTCAAACCTGCTCTGTGCTCATAGAGAATCTAGGTTGTATTCACTAAGCGCATCTACCCTAGCTATGAGCTTGAAGACTCAACTCGAGAAAAGAGAGAGGCTACAAGCTCCAACTCGAAATATACTCCTTGGTGATCTAGATCCAAGAAACACCGCTAACGTCTTAACGGCGTTACTGGAACTACCGATGCTAACAGCGTGCGTCACTTCACACTAGGCTGAACTAGCAACTGGCGAAAATGACGTGACACCTTCTTGTAAACTTTTTTGTCTAGTTTGAACCCAAATCACGGTAGTAAATAAAGAGGAAAAAAACAACATGAAAGAAAACAAGAAGAGACAAGAAAAGCAAAGGAGAGAAAGATGATAGAAGCTTTTCATAAACATCCATGGTATTTGACTAGTCTATTAGTTCAAAGTGATAAGGCATTGAGCAAAGATGCACACAACAAGTTCCTTTTTCAAGTTTACATAGTTTATATGTAAGGAAAAAACTAAGAGGCAATCAAATTTGCACCATTTACTTACGGTACATCATGACTACATCGGAATGAGTAGAGGATGTCACTGAAGGAAATATACAAAAATCTGTGAGAATATATGAAGGTCTTGAAAAATATTGTTATGTAATATCTACATAATAAGAGGTAAATAATGGGAAAAAATTAATTTATTCAATATTATAATAGAAGAGAATATGATTTAAGTATTATCATAAATCAGTGTTTATAAAACATGAAATCATTACGTCTTTGGTGATCCATCATGAGGTCAACATTGTAGTTGTGATAATTTTCTCCTTGATTTATTTGAATCTAGTTTCTTAGGTCCACCACATTATTATATATATAATAAATTGTAGTATTATAAGCTGTATTGATATTATTATTATATAAATAATATGATTTATTATATAATAAAGAATTAAAATACCATTCAAACAACCTAATCAAGGTTCAAAGATCTAATATATTATACAAAAATGACACAGATATATAATTACTTTAATATTAATTTAAATGGAAATTCAAATCATTGGGTCCAAACAATAAATGACTTCGAAATAACCGACCCCAAAAACGAGGTGAGCTTTTTATTTTTAGTACCTTGATCTGGAGAAAGAACTGGAAAAATAATTTCACTATATATTTTTTGGTACGATAACAATAGAGACCGAAAAGATTAATAGAGGTTTACATGGATGTACATGGATTTACTTAATAAATAGTTTCCATTATTGAAACAGTCTGAAATCTTATACACCTTAGAATTTCATAAAATCATAAATGTACTATAATGGTGTGCTTCTCCATGAGTATCCGGTAACCAAGTATGGAATTTCAAAGATATTGCTCGCGTTGAAACTGAATAAAAAATTTATTATCTTTTTTCTCAGTATGGTCTTTCTTTAGAAGAAAAACAAAACATACATTACATTATGGATTACCGTACCTCGAGGTAAGATTCGGTATTTGTTTCTCGAATATTTCTTTCTGATAACATCGGTTAAGCACTCAAGAATAAAAATTAAAAAGATTCAATAAATTTGCAAAGCTTTTCTATTAGTATATGAAATTCACTTTCTTTTACATTGTATTCATTGTTCATTCTGAATATACACAATTTAACAGTTTTCATTATGTTAGAATTTCGACACTTTCCTAATTTAATGTTTTGAAATTTAGTACATGACCTTTTCATAACTAGTTTATGTCGAACCTGACCTCAACATACTGTAACCGGAAGAAAATTACTGAAATATATACGTACGCTAGAATTTGGGCACAACGGTTTCAACGCTAAACCTAAAAGTACATTTCGCATCTTCGTTCCATAATTCAGAAATAGAGAATGAAAAAGCTCTATGTGACATTAATGAAGTGATAATTAGTATTCAGTGACGCACAAGGCGTGAAAAGAATTTGGCTTCCTTCGAAAATCTCCACTCACGATCGACCATGTCCAAATCTTGCAAGTAGATACCGTAGATACCGCAGATACTGTAGTCCATGCCCTACGGTATCTGCGTCCATAGAATTCTCGTGAAGGTTACGTCCTAACTGCTAACCAACGTGTCTTAAAAACTGACTGCTAGGATCGATCGCGGGATCTCACGTTTGTGAGACAACAGTACTTGCCGTTGCGCTATACTTCGGGAAAAGACAAATTTGATTGAAAAGCGGTCACTGATTTTCAGTAGACTTTGAGAACTTTTGTTGTGTTTTGTTATCGAGAAAGATACAACGTTAGATGGAAAAATATATATTAAACGGCTAGAAAACACTATTTGTATAGTTGGATTTACTATTGCAAGACGGTCCAAAAATATACCATAAGTGGAGCAAGAACAGACGCACCTCATAGACTACAAGCGCAATAACTTAAAACTGAAAATAATTAATTTAGTTAGTATAGTTGAAACAGTTGGTCTGCAACTCGCTTTGAAAAGATTATTTTTATTTTCGGAAAATACATTAGGCAGATATCAAAAATAGTAATTTAACATAGAGAAATTCTCGACATGAATAACATCAATCTGTTTATATTCCAGACTTATCCAAGTTTATACTTCTGAATTTATTTAAAATCTGAACTTCTAAATTTAAATTATAAATTAAAAGTTTCCATGCAGTACTACACCTGGATGTTGACAAACCGAATAAACTATAAATCAAATTCGCAGAATGGGTTCTCATACAAGATAAAGACTATTCCCCTCTAAGAGTAATAAAATTCAGAGCACCTGTATATTTGCCTCCTCCAAATACCTAACCCTTCCGGCAGGAAAGATTAGGTATTAAATTAACATCACAGTATATTAATGTATTAACGAGTGTGGACTCCCGGACTTGTACCTTCTGAAGCGCGGCACTCAAGACAAGACTTATGGGTTATTTCTTACTCTTCCCGTGTATCCAGGCATGGGTAACAGATAACAGTTATAAAATATTTTAATTTTTTATATGTACTTAGTATACATTTTTTATTTAACACTTATATATATTCTCGATATCATTAAGTGAGCAAAAGTTCCCAGAGTTCATCCAGCATGCATATTCTCCTCTAAGAATAATAAAATTTAATTTTTGAATTTATGATCTAACTTTTCTAAGAAAAACGTTTAATTTATAAACTAATGGGTGTCCATGTACTTCTTCCATCTGACCATGGAGGAGATGAATTGGTGAGAGATTCATTTCTCCTAAATTAGAGTTATGGGGTTCAGCCGTGTAACTTCACGGGTACCTAAGTAATACATATTCGTATTGATAAGTACTCTTTTCGTTTGCATGCATATTCACCCTCGTTCTAGTTCTGAAAAAGGTAGATTTTAGTTTAATTTTTATTAATTTTTCTGACAAGAAGGGTTAAGAAATAAATTAAACTCAAATTTAATGAAACATTGAATGATTATGATTTTCTAGACATATATTTTTTGGAGCACGGTAATCAACTCAACATTTATGGTTAATTTTTTACTCTTTTTGTGTTTTCAGATATAAACTAGTTATTATTTTTTACTTGAAAAATAACTTTTATTTTCCGTTTATTAATTTCCCCAATAACAATACACTAGCAAAAGTTCTCATAAGTTAATCGAGCATGCATTATTCTTCGCATCTCGCTTTTTCTTTTAAATAGCGAAAGAAAACAAGCGATACAATGAATAGCAAATGGATGGAAAGACCCCATCAAACCTAACAAGAAAAAGAAAAAATTGAAAGACCAAGCAACTAACGTCCAGAAGGGAAAAACACCGAGGTTAATCTTCGCTATTAGTAATTCTAAAATCGTTTATCATCTTTATAACTTCATACAAGGATAAGTCAAAACTTCTGCATACAATAGATGCACATGAAGCAGCATCGCCTACTGCAATTGCAATAGTAAAGAATAATCGCATCCTCGTAGTCTCTACACGCGTGACATCATAGTTTTGAACACGTATAGCCGAGATCTACTAAGCATGTTTATGAGTAAATACTGTACAGGAAGAATCTGACCACCCTCGCTTCACTTTCCAGAAACTGCGAAATATAACATCAGAATCTTTTCAGCGGAAGCTTTCGCCGGAAGTTTGGTGAGGCGCGCTTGTATTCCCCTAAACCCAGAACCCCAGTTTGAGTAAACCTGGAGTCGAGCCAGTCAGGGTTGTACTTGTTACGTTTTCCCGTAGGAGAGAATTCTTTTCGTGGTGTAGGAGGTTCGGACTCCTGCTCTTGCTGAAAGAACTCCGTGGAACTGCTGCACGAATTGCGATCACCTTTGGCAGTTTTGTGTCAAATCGATCCTGCCTGCGATCAGTTCGGGTTGAGATTTGTCCGTCTGTTCACGCGTTGCTGATTTAGAGCGACGGGATTAACTTTGGGTTGTACTGGTAGAAGCTCCAACGTCGGAGTAGGAAGAGCTCGACCTGACGGTCCTTTGAGAAAGTTTCGGCAAAATGGTACGACTTCTATGTGATTGAATGCTTGTAGTCGATTGAGTGGTGCGAGTCGGTTGAAGAGAACTCACGTTGGTTGAAATTCGAGAGCTAGGCAAGGAGAGAGTTGATGTGAGAAAGTTGTCTGTGTTTCTTGCGAGATTTGCAGCCGCAGGGAGATCATATTGAGTTGCACCGCAAGCGGTTTGGATACCGCCCAGATTATTTCGAGAGGAAACGTAAGAGAGATGCCAGGGAGGTCCACAAGCGTGCGGCCTTCGCACAGAAGGCAAGTGTCTACCATCTTTTCCTTACCACAAGTATTTGGTGTTAGGTTAAATTTTCGGAGCTAGAGGTTTGCGTTGGTTATGGACGACAGCTCAAGTGATCGTTTGCCGTAGATGGACCTGTAGAAGGTTTTCCCAACACGATGATACTGTATAGTCCCCGTAGTAATCTGTGAGTTACCCGTTAGGTTCTAGGTTCATTCCTCCGTATACTGAAATTTCATCGGAAGCACACTGAGAAGACCAGAGAACATGTTTCTAGTGTGCAAGTGCGAGTAATTTGCACCCACGGAACAGCGACTAAATCCCGTGACCCTCGTTGTAATCTACGGTACACCTCAACCTTGATAATTTGGAAAAAGCTAGACATGAAGAGCATTAGAATTCACCCCGATGGTTTTGCCAAGTCCCATTGCCCCGGAGAAAATGCTTCGGGTACGGTACAGTATTCTTTGATCTCTTCAAGTGTTCAAATAAATATGAACGAATGTATGAAAGAATGGTCTGAAGGTGCGTTCTGATGAGAGTTGTGTTACAAATTATGTTGCAGGCCCTGGGTATCAAGGGTAAGATGTTCGCCAAGAAGCGGTACCAAGAGAAGGCTACCATGAAGAAAACGTACGTATTTATGTGTTATTCGAGCGGATTTTGCCACATGTTTTCGTACAGTATTATTCTTCACGTTAAATGTTGACGTTCTTGAGATTCAGACTCCAAGACCCTGTTTCTGTAATTTTTTTCCTTAGCGAAGTGCTAACGTTTATAGTCGTCGTCCGTTTGCAGACTTGCTATGCATTCGGAGAGATCAAACAGGCACAAAGCAGACGATCAAGTTCAAGAAGGAGCCGTTCCCGCTTATTTGCTCGATCGTGAGCAAACAGCACGTGCTAAGGTATGAAATTTTGAAGCATTGACATGTTCTTACCGCATAACTGGAGAGTGGAGTTCTTTGCATTGTTGATTATGTTTTCTCTGCAGTTTTTCTTTTGACTTGGTAGCTCCATCTTGGATGTCCTCTGAAGCACGTGTTGAGCTTAGCCAGTCTTTCTCGACACCTCCCTACGTTCATATTTTAATTCCGCTTGACGAAATGCGTTTACAGGTTCTCAGTAACACTATCAAGCAAAAGCGCAAGGAGAAAGCCGGAAAATGGGACGTTCCCTTACCTAAGGTTTTCAGCACTTACATTTTTCCTCGAACGTTTCTAGCCTTAGTTCTCTCTTGCTGTATTCTGTAGTTGTGTGACTTTTGGTCTTTGATGTAATCGGAGTCATTTTTAATCTTGGGTACTCAGCCGGCTTGTTTCCGGTATCAAAACTGGATGTCTGTTGATACTGTTCTTGGATCTGTTCCGCAGGTTCGACCTGTCGCCGAGGATGAGATGTTCCGTGTCATAAAATCTGGAAAGAGAAAGAGTAAGTTCGTCTCGACAACTTGTTGATAAGTGTTGCCGATGCGTATGGTTGCTACTTAGACCTGAAGGTTGCTGTGCGTCTTGAGTCAGGTTCAAATTGAGTCGTGCACCAGTGTACGACTCGACACCTAAGTTAAAGGCGAGAACTGATTTGTTGTTCCAGCTTTTCCGGGTATCATGTGAATGTGCTGTTCCCATCTTATTTGGCTACAATTCCCTTACAACTCTTTGTTGCGTCTGTGCAGCTAAACAGTGGAAGAGACTTGTCACAAAAGTGACATTCGTAGGACCTGGTTTTACCCGGAAACCCCCAAAGTATGAGCGTTTTATCAGGCCGATGGCTCTCCGTTTCACTAAGGCTCACGTAACGCACCCAGAATTGAAGTGCACCTTCAACTTAGAGATTATTGGTGTCAAGAAGAACCCTAATGGTCCTATGTATACTTCAATGGGTGTTATCACGAGAGGATCCATCATTGAGGTACGTTCTGTGAAGTATATTTCTGCGTCAAAGACAACAGAGATAGGTACTAAGTGCAGATCAGGGAGAAGACAAAAAGAAATTATGTTGTTGTTGTTGGGCCTACAAAAGTAGGTTTCTCCGCATGTTGGAGTCGTAATGAGGAGTTCTTTCTTCGCAACTGATGGAACACGAATTTCGTCGATGCAGGTTAACGTTAGTGAATTGGGTCTTGTAACTCCTGCCGGTAAAGTTGTCTGGGGTAAGTTAGTGATGCCTTTCCTTGGGACCTTCTCAGTGCTCAGAGATGCATCTTCGCGTTACAGCTTCCTGACATGCTTTAACTGTTAAAGCACGCTAGTGTCACTGGTAACTTTGTACATCTGTGGTGTGCTGCAGGTAAATATGCCCAGGTCACCAACAATCCGGAAAATGATGGGTGCATCAACGCTGTCTTGCTTGTGTAATTACAGCTCTTGCAGGCACGTAATTTTGCTGCTAGATATTAGTTCCTGAGATATTACCTCTTCTTTGTACCGAGTTTCATCTAGAGAGGTTGGAATGTCCCTCTCGTCGGCTCCATTTATGAGTTTGAAATCTATTGGCCATGGGATAATTGTGGACCGTGACCAAAGTTTTGTTACTGCTTCCAAGCGGAGGGACTGTGTGTTTACCATAGTTTGTCAAGTTGCGAATTGCCGTGGCTGCAGTCGCGTTCACTGTCACTATCCCCTTGTATAACGTCATGGAACGAAAGCGATGCTGTGGAGTGGAATGAATGTTGAACTTGGAGGTACAGTGGAGTTCCTTACACGTATGTATGAATCGAACGAATTGAATCTTCCTTTCAGTTCCTTAATGCAAAGGCACAGGAGAAGAAACAGGCATGTGGAGTTTAAGAATTACTGATTTTGCGCGTCCTTGTAACGATCCGATGAGCCCGTGACGAGACCATCAGGTCCATCCAGCGGCTGTCTAATCAGAGTCCATACTGTTCCCATGGCAAAAAGTAGACAGGCACTGGAGTTGGGTTCTTCTCCTGTGACATTATACACCCACGGCTCCCGAAATATTTGTAACCTAGGACCAGATGTTTTGGGAGAACCAGGGAGGGTACCGTTTTAATACAGAAGGTCGTCTCGTGACTCAGTCTAGTAACTTAGGTTCGGATAGAACATAGGTTTCGAGTTATGTAAGGAAGGAAGATTTGCCATACTCTTTCTTGCAAAGAAATAGCCCGTGTGTGCAGAAAAGAGGATGCTCTGTTACAACATTCCTGCCCCCAGAAGACAGACTTTGAGGACGATCGACGTTACCATTCTGGTATACTCTTGTATGTATCTCGTGACAGAAGTTATCTCCGGGATTAAGCGACTTCGCCTTCGGCATAATCACCGTCATAGATACAACGGTATCCCTCTTAGTGTCCGTTTGGTAAAACAACCCTCCTAAGTTTTCTCGTAGTTGACCATTCCGCGCTGGCTTGTTCAAAGAAATCCTGGGTAAGCCGTGTGAACGTTAATGTGAAGAGACACCCGGAATGCTTAGCTTAGGAATGCCCGGCCGGTTGCACTTTGCTTGGACCGGCCCTTGACTGATTGAGGGACTGAGGAGTGAGACTTGGACATGGCATTGTGCACCTGGTACAGGGATAGCTGAGGTCTAAACTTTCTCTCTCTACCTGTAGGGTTCGCACCTAGCCATCCATCTACGATCCACCATGGTATGAGCCATGTCATCTTCTCTTCACCATCGTGTGGATTCTCTTCTACAGGCAAATATTGACTTGTTCTAGCTCACTCAAAAGTGAAAACTCTCTCACAAAGATGGAGTCGGTTAAACCCCCAATATCCGTACTAGTAGTACTCATGGTAACCCAGTGCATTTCACTTTCAGAAATCAAAGAAATTTACCATCGAATGCAAAATACTTTTGATGAAAGAATGAAATGTATAAAACGATGATTTAAATAGAAGCTCTCCATGAGCTGTAAACTTCGTAATTCACTTCAAAACTGATAAATTAGTATTGAGAAATATACAATGAAGTTTTTGTGGTTTCTTGGAACTAACCTAAAGTACATTGAGAAAACACAAAAAAGTGATTGTTCAAGCTATTTTACCCAAAAGTATCTTTCAAAACTAGGAGGACAATTTGTACTCTTGACTGAGAGTTAAAATAGTCCTAAGATGCTTCCCAAGCTTTGATGACATAATAGAGTTTTGATCAGCTGGATTGGGCTTAAGATGGTTTGGGCTTCGGATCTCTATTTCTATGGTTGGTAATAGACTAGTAGAGGCCCCTGGATATATTTTCTTGTTTTTTGCTCTCAGTTCACTTGGAGCTTTTTCTATGATATTTCATAGTTAAGCGTCGGTTCAGAATAAGAAAAAGAACTTAAATTTAAACGTAAACTTAACATACATTTATATTATATTTATTTGCTTGTCACTCACTATGTTCAGTTCTTAAACCACAAGTACGAATATGCATGCAACATTACTTCTGGCCAGAAGAGTACAAGCAGGAAATTAGAGTAAAAATTCATTTTTATTACTGATCACAAGCAGTCAAGGGAAAAAAATAACATTATATGAAATGATAAAAATAAAAGTGTAACTGGTTAAAGAGACGACCATAAATTTTAACAGATCAAGATGATACTCCGAGCCACCAGTGTATATTTCTAAAATACTAACTCTATTGTAGATTACCGGTGATATTTATTCAAGATAAAATAAAAATATTAAATTTATACTTCTAAAAATACAAAACTTATTGCACCTGGATGCATAACGATCAAAGTAGGATAATAAAACTCTAAGTACTGCGAGAAACAATCCTCCACTTGCGGAATAAAACAAACGGAACACTTCATGAAAATGTCTTTTCGCTTTTATGTTTATACTCAGATTTATAGATTGTTTAAAGAGGTAGAAAGAAAAATAAAACATGAAACAGCAATCCAAATTGTCATTGGTCCGTGCCAAAAATAAAACTTTAATTTTGTATGCTAACTACCATTGAACATAGGCTAGGTTTATGCATGCTTCCTCCTTCGACGAGTATAAAAGCATGACAAAAAACATTCCTTTCTTCGACCCCATGTATTTCGAGTTTGAAGGAAAATAGCTCGAAAATCTTCCTGTTAACGTTTCAATACTCAATACATTGTAAGTGAATCATAACTTGTAAAGCTTTAAGTTGATTCTTTATCCCCCCGATTCCAAATTGGGATGAAACTATTCTCTGCATAACGACTCAATTCTCAATTCCTTTAAAGCATACCCGCAAAGTAAAATCTTTTGGGTCACCCGGAGCACCATGTAATTCATCACCATCTGAGAGTTACTTTTTTATTTTATTTACTTAGAGTTATATAATAATATTATTTTTGCGTATCTCTTAAAATTAAAATATATTTTATTAAAGGAACTATACTTTTTATAAACCGTTTTATGAACACTCTTGAATGTTATCTCTCTCAGATACAGATTTGACATACAAGCATGCACCTTGTTATCCTGCAGATCTTCTCACATACACTGAAAAACTGATCCGTAGATACCGGTGTTCCCTAAAACTGTAAATTTCCCTCCAAATGAACATTAGACAGCTTATAAACTTCCAAGTGCACATAAGAAATCCACTTGCAGTACAATCAAAATAATATTTTTCAAAGAATAACGCTGTAAATCTTTTTCAGTAACATTCTTGCGTGTTACATCACTGAAACATATGTTTCTCTCTAACAAAAAGTAACATTCTACTGATTGTGTTCTTCATCTTCTCCAAGGATGGTAACAGCTTTGAAACGTTCTACGAAAATGATATTTTTTTACTGAAAACACCAAAGCTTTCTTTTCTGTTTTACATCATTTCTCTCCATAAAATGTACACTCTGCCAAGACTTGCGCACAACTCTAACCACCTGAAGTGTTCATTATGCCAGGTTCCACTGTATAACACAAAACACCGAAGACTTTAAAATAATGTCTTAGTGCAATATTACATTTATAAGAAATGTACTACTTTCACGCTTACATGTATGTGCACAAGGCAGGTAGACATACCGTAAAGGAGGTGAACAAGCTTGATCCCTCGGGTACATACTCCTTCCTGATTAGATATATCCACCAGGTTACATTCCAGTCGGTGCCTCCTCTTAACGTAACGCTGGGAGAAAGCCATCGTAGTGTGGTTTGATTTCTGAACTGCTCAGCTTCTACACTGAATTCCGCACAGCAAGCCATGATATGAAGGTCCGCATGACTTGAGAAGGGTCCAACTAAAGACTCCGAGATGTCAGCAGTCCAGCTCTGTTGCTCTCTATTTGTCTATTTGTCTGTGTTAAAAGAAGATACGACAGGTCTGTAAGCATACATTGGTCGACATAACTCAAATCCGGAAACAAAAACACGACGCGCTGAAGCAGAAGCAGACGGGCTGAACAGACAAAGCGAATTCAACACAACAAGCTCTAATCCTCAATAATCTCAATAATCTGTACAAGTGACGGGAGCAACGAAACTTCCTTCTGAGTATCAGACTGGAAACGAGTCTGATGTTATGACCACAAATCTTCTCTCTACTTTCTGCACTATATCGAGTTTCATAAGCATAAGCCCCACGTGATGATTCGTCGACTCCAGAGGGGAAAGGACTGATTCGTCCAAGATTTGAGTACACGAGTTAAAGTCAGTCCACAGTCTTGCACTACTTGCAATAACGATCCGCTTTCTTCTTCACGCGTTCGTTCAGAGCGGTCTCCCTCGATGCTTCACCGGGAACGATGTAACCAAATCTCTTCGTCTCCACCGGGAAAAGCTCTTCGTATTTCTTGCTTTTCTTCCCATCCGGAGCATGTCCTGTTCCCGTGTCTATATCCTCAGTTAGCTTTGCGTTAGAATCGTCCCCTGCCTCGATCGCATTGGCAACATCTCCCTCGTCTGCCGTCGGCGTTGTCTGCTTGCTCTTCTTCTTCTTCTTCTTCTTCTCTATCTTCTTCTCCAACCCTAGACCGCCCTTGAATGTAAGCTTCCCACCTCGTGCTTTGTCATAAGACGAGGACATCGATTCGATCTCAAGTGAAAAGCAGCGGAGAACTGATCGCTACAAACGCGGCTCGCAGGCAGTAGCAACCAGCAACGAACTCAGAGCTTCGATCAGTCGCAACCTACACCAGCTTTCTTACTCGCATCAGCAGCAAGTCCAGCCCAAACACACACTCTTTCCTCGTCTCGTTCTTCTCAAATGTTTGAAAGTGCTAGACCGCGAAACGTGGACGGTCCGAGCGGGCAGTGGCACGAGAACATTCTTCGCCTGATAGAACAAGCTCATACAGACGACCGGGAAGCGTATGCGGTTCTGGACAGGTGTCGTAACACACAATATTCAGCATTTATTTCTCGAGTCAAGAATTGATTTTCGTTGCCTGTGAAATGGTTTCGTTCGGGTAATTCTTTTCTGAATATTATCTCCAATTTCATTTAAAAACAGTGTTTTCTATAATTCTTTTGTATATTTTATGGTTTCTTCCTTGAGGGTAATATTGACTCAGTTAGGGACTCTGTCTCTGTACTCTGAGGTTCTACATATGTTGAAACATGATCGTGAATTTAATTTAAAGTTTTATTCACAAAGTATTTTGGATTTTATAAATATAGTTTTATAAAGAGTAAGGTACTTTGATTAAATTTCTAAAGTGAACCATTGAGCTTAAAAGTTCTTGAGTCTCTCCCATTTTGTTTATATGTACAATATTGAGTTTGTGAATCATGACGAAATTTCCTCCTTTTTTTACAGATTATATTTATGGAGAGATTTCAATATGACAGGTGGATGTCTATTTGCTTTATAAAATCTGGATCAGATCAAAAACATTTATGCAGCTCCAAATGATGATAGCATTAAGTAGTGGAATAGACAATGACAAGACGTTGTAAAAGTGTTCAATGGTTGAAATTAAAGAGAGTGGCATGCCAAGAATATGTTAGATGTTAAATGAAAGAATGTGAAACGATGAAAAAAGGTTACATATTGTATTATGAGATTATCGTGGGACATCAGAATAATTAAGCATTAAGCATCAGAATAATACAAGCATTAACATAATTTAAATGAAAAGGGACTACCATGACGTTCTACTCTCATGATGTACATGTAGTTATTTTTTCACTTTTTGTTAGTGTTGAAATTTCATGTTTTTATTAACGTATGTGTTTGGTATGTGTTTTCTAAGTTTACTAGTTCAAGTCATAATAACTGTATATAGTACCATGGTAATCATAATCTTCTATGCAAAAGAATAGTTTATTATTACTTCTATTACTTACTAACTATAATATACTCGTCTAAATCACTTTCTTAGTTCTGTTTTATCCCTTGTTCAGAACAACAAAGGAGAGAACAAATTACAAAAGTTACAGAATATTCAACATTTAATTACCATAAACCAACATCGAACCTCAGCAAGCTTAGATGATTAGGCATGTCATCAAGGTCAGTTCGAAGCGCGTGATTGTTATTTCTATGGCTTTGTTACTTTCTTCTGTTATGTTTTCTTTGGCTCTGACGGAAAGTTGATGGATGTTATTTCGTCATTGCATTTCGTAAGTTCACGATAGAAAGTCTGAAAGTTTAATTCGACGAGCAAATGATGAATATATAATGCTCTTTGTGTGAAGACTCGAGCATCTAGGTTTTGTTAACCTTGGGTTGGGTTATGTCAAGGTTTGATTCTTGCTTCAACCTCATTCGAGTGAGAAAAGGAATGATTGTGCCATGATTGTGCTATTGTCTCAAATATATTATACTCTTGTTATATGTTAAGGACACAATTCCTAATCGATGTTCTAACTGAAAGATTGAATCCAACCTACACTTGACGAATAGAAATAAACGGGTCAATGTTGCTTAAATCTTATGGTTCAAGATGAATTACACGTTTGGCTCATTTCCTCTGATGCTAAATCCCTCGTGATATATTACTAAACTGTTTTTTCTATGTATGAACATGTATATTCATCTCTTCCAAGTTCGGAAGAGTAAAAATATGCAAACGTTTTAAATTTATGTCCTAAACATTCCTGTTGGAAGAGTTAGACCATAAATGAAAGATGATGTCATCTAATTTTTTACTTCACAGGATTAGCTTTATTGTATCATGAGGACGGCCGTGCGCTCAGTGGTTATGGGTTTTTTACGATGCCAGACTCCATGTGTAGTGCATCAAAACATCTAGACTTAAGTTCCTTACTAAGTATTTATAGTAATAGTTAACTTAATCAGTCAACTGTCATCTTCCTAGAACAGTTATTCTCTGTCCACTTTCAGACAATTTTGAACTCCGAGTAAATTGGACAACTTCAAACTCCCGGTCTATGCAACCAAGTAATAAAATGAAACCGAAACCGTTGGGCTCAATTTCAAAAGAAAATTAAAAAGAACGACTTCGAGATAAGAGAAACATCTCCAACTTCAGAAAAAAATCACAACATGTTCAATCTTCATACTGAGTTTTCATTTCTCATGATTCACGCTTGTCTTCTTCCTCTTCTTGGCTAGAAGTACACTTTGAATGCATATTCGCTAAGAATGTGAGACTGAACAAAGAGCACATCCACTCGAACACTAGAAAGAGCACGGGAAGATCAAGTTCCTAGTCGCTTCGAAACCAAAACGCGCTAGGGAAAGACACATCTTTTTGTCATAGGAGAAAAGTTTAGCATGGATGTTTGTCAAGACGGTACAAACAATAAATATACCGTAGAAACATAGTGTTTTTTTCCAAACAGCCATAAAAATCGAAGGATTTCAGATTTTTTAATGGGCATATTTGGTACCATATTTTTCCATCTACCATGCAAATAAAAGGATTGATTACCAAGACTTTTTGCAGTGTCGAGATATTTGCAAGGGCTTCGGTGGAGATGCCCTAAGTTGGCTTGAAACCTCAACTTGAAGAGACTGAGAAAAAGCCAATTAGCATTGTGTTCTCCTACGGAGCAAGAAATATGGATCTCTCAAGCTCACTCACGTTTTAACAGCTCTTTCAGTCAGTCATACATGCAAAACTTCATGTTGCATGCATATTTTCAGAGACTCAGAGAAGCATGCATTATCATCTCCTGATCATCTGATGGAAGAGGTAAATATGCAGAGGTTTTATTTATCATCTAACTTTTTTTTTAAGAAAGATTAGATAATAAATAAAACCGTAAAGAAAATTTGATGTGTTAATGAACAATCTCTTAGATATATAGTGCTAGATGCGAGTCTATCAGTACTACTCTTAATGAGTTATCTCTAGATCTTCTTGCATCTCCAGGTCCTACTACAATTAGCATTTAGAAAAGACCTAACTTGTCTATAAACTTTTTACAGAATTTTCACTTAACACTTATATTTTTTCCAATAACAGCAAGCGAAAGGGTACCAAAAAACGACTACAACAACATAAGAACAAAAAAAAAGTTTAGGGTTTAGGGCAGGGACTCTTCAATTAGCCTAAACCTCTTTTTTCTATCAAACAAACTAATGGATGGCAAGCATTATCACTCGGCTTTCTGCTCTCGTCATCTTGCCTGGGCTGGGGCTAGGGTTTCATGCATATTAGCTGTAATCAACAACAAGACTAAACATCATTAAGGAAACAAAGAAAACAATAAATAATGAAGAGACCACTACAATATGAGAATAATAATACAACCAGTACCACCAGTTATACCGTGACCATTTTATATAAACCTAGGCGTGAGGTTGCATCCGCTTGTTGTTTACAAGTAGGGCACTAGGTTTTTACTTGTCCATACATACCCTCTTTCGAAAGTTTGACCTTGTCTGGTTACTTGTATGTACTTTAGTTGAGTTCATTTACATATGGTCAAGCTAAACATCTAGTTTCTCCGTCACAAGTACGAATTGTATATGATAGGTCTTATATGAAATAGCGTTCCAGAATTAGTTCTGAATAATCGAGGGGTTATAGAGAGAAATTATGGTGAGACTTGTAATCGGAAGTACAAGTTTCTAAACAATACCTAATGTCCGTTTGCAAATAGAGATCATCTCATTTTAATTCATAAATACAACGTAAAAGATCTCAGTGTGATAACAGTAGAATAATTGCAATAGACGATGTTACTTCATGTACATTTGTTATATGCAAAAGTCTCAATTTATCTATGTATGATATTTATGAACCATACGTGACTTTAGAGCTTTTCTTCTTCCCTTCGAGTCGTTAGTTGTTTGGCCCTTCCGGTCCTTCTTTCCATGGTTTGATGAGATCTTTTTCATCCATTTGCTATTCATTGCATTTTCATTGCATCGCGTGTTTCCTCCTAGAGTGATAACAAAAACAATGATATGGTGTCTGGGTTTCCATGATAGTTAACTAACTACTACTCCAATGGGTGAACAAGTAAACCGTTGTCGAAGGAGATAAATACAAAGTAGATTGTTCAAAGTAAAGACATCATTGTGCATTTGACAGAATACTTTTACATAGAAAGAGTTTCATTTGAATTCTTCTAGATCATTTATCTTACAGCAATTTATGAACTTCATTACTACACTATTAGAGCTTATTTTATTTGCACGCTTAAATAACAAAGTTTGCTAGTGAAGCGTTGAGCTTTATATACATCGACTTTTTATACTTGAGCTGCCTCGTTTTGCTATGTACGCAAAGAAACTAGATTGTCGCTCAGTAATAGGTTTAGAGCAATAATAATGTTTTGACATGACATAATCAGATCGCGGAAGGACCAGGCGGTTGCGGGAGATTAAATTATTGCGGTGTCCCTGAAAGCCGTATATATGAGGTTCTACATCACTAGCTTACGTCAAAAATAGACCCAAAACCGTACCGTGGGCAGAGTTAAGAGAAAATATTAACCGAGGGACTAGTAAGGTTTCTGCTATGCGTCAGCATAGTTATACGTCGATGGTGCGAACCGGAAGGGCGGGGAATTCATTTGGCGTGTAGCGCAAGTCGTCGAATTAGCAGACGGTAAACGACTGGAGGGGGCAGACGGAGCGGTTTTCAAACGCGAGAAGGAATTGGGTTGGTCCAGTTAATCTCTAGCGCATAGCCCGGCGATTACATTGCAAGCGTAGTTCCTTGTAACAATCAAAATGAAGGGAGTTGGGAATTAATTCACCGCACTAGAAGGATTGGTCCAGAGGACAGGGAAAGGAACTGCCGAGCTTCCACTGCTCCTAATATCCTGTGAAAAGTCTAGGTAACCCAGACCCTAGTATGTAAGATAAATCTACCACGCAGTTGTCCATCTACAGATTCGACGAAAGTACACGACTTCTGGACAAAACGGGGAACACTGGTACAAAACAAGATCGTATTTCGTAGTAATATGAACATCTGTATGAGGTCGAGAAAGTAACTAAATGAAGTAATATACAAAATACAAGGAGCAAATCCAGCTTCTTCATCGCTGTTCCCACGGCTCCGATATCTACTACTAGATCCGCAATATATTACAGACAGCCCTCTAGCGAGTAGCACATGCCTCGCTAAAGAGATGAGGCCTTGCAGTTCAGAAATACCAAATCAAAGTAGGCTCGTAAGCATTATTTCATCTCAGAGAAAGCAGAAGTGCCAAGCCCTTCTGGGGCTTGCTGACGTCTAGTCGAGATGCGCGACAGCCGCGTGATGTCTTTTGATTAGTATCTTATGAAGCCCAAGTACTAACACTAGTAGATCACAACAGCCGTACTGCGCACCATGACACAGTACAGACGTCGTGGCGTGGCTCTCCTAATAGGCTAAAAGTATCCACCCCATACTCCAGCCCAGCATCAGACCAGCACCCGCCAAACTAATACCAAGAGCAAAAGCAAATCCCAGGGTGCAACCCATCATAATATCGTTGGTGTCACCCTGCCAAGCTAGATCTTTGTCACGCCACATGTTGACAAAGTAGTGCTCCATGGCCATCTGGCGCCGTGCTTGCTCCTTACCGAAGTTCTTCCAGCGATTCCTTGAGAAGCGCTCCAACGCTGAAAACGGATTAAAAAAACTCTGTTCCAGCCATGCTACGGGTTCATCCCCGGCGTACATCCGCAGCCACATATTCTCAGCTTGAAGAGAGCTTACCCATTGTCTGTAAGTCAAGGACAGAGAAGCTTCTCGGAAGAACAAATGCACCAACCGCTCCCTATCCTTGTTTGCTTGTTCAGCTTTCTTCTCTGCCTCCCTCGCTCTGGTTTGGGAATGACACAAGGCTTCACCTAACAGAACTCCCGAACTGCGTTCCGCCGTGGTGCTGGTTCCTCCTCCATTCCAGCTAGTATTTCTGCTATCAGCGCTGGTGTCACAAAGGGTCCAAAGGAGAACATGTGAGATGAAGTTTTCCTGTGAAGTTTTCCTTTCACAAAACAAAGACCTCTTGCCTGGTAGAGATCCTTTCACAAGTGAGAACATACAGAAAGCCAACTGAGATACAGCAAAGCTTACCCAACACAATGCGATTTCTGGTTCGATTCCTTATGCTTAGCTTCCTCAGAAGCTCTTCAAAGCAAAAACTTCAATGCCCTTCAATGCCCAATGGTGGGGCTCTAGTAGATTACCTGAAACTGTGTCCGCGTCTGGCTGAAGGTGAAGCATGAGTCGAAGGTATAGTTAGAGGTTGAGAAGATCTTGCGACATCTGCGGGAGCAGCAGGCCTCACATCCGAACCTCCCAAAGACAGAGGAGATGAAGGAAGGCCCACATTCTCGAGACGCGTGGGTTCATTCCCTCGTAGAAGAGAGGCAAGTAGCGCCTTGTCCGTGCAGCTAGACATGTCTGTAAGCTTCGCCGAGGGGCCTATATCAAAAGTGGACAATGTTGACCTCAACGCTGACACTGTCTGTGGCGTAGGAAGATCGCAGTTCTCCAAACGCTCGGCTGCTTTCGATGCGACTAAAGCAGCCAGAGCTTCCTTATCTGCTGTGCGCCACGAAGCACTACTTCTGAAAGATATATTAAGGTTCTTTTCCTGATGCTCAGAGGTTTCCACCGACTTAAGCTTGTATGCTCGCGGATGTTCTTTCTCCACGCCAGCTTCTTGCCAGTATCCAGCTGTGGTGGCGTCTTTGCTGCTTTTCGTCATTGTCTTAGATGAACCAACCTTGGAAGGACTGATCTCATGAGTCGTTGCCAGCTCCTCCTGCTCCGTTTTGGATCTGATAGATTCTTGAATACCTACTGCTGGATCTTCCTCGCATTCACACATCGTAGCTGCAAGGTTGGATTTTGGGTCTGAATCAACTATCAACTGCCATTCGAGCTCAAGGTCAGCTGCAGTACTGTACTCGGATGCACCAACCATCAACCCTGCACTCGATTTCAGACCACCGTTGGTTTCGGCAGCAAGAGCTTGAAGGCCCGTAGGCTTGTAAAAGCGAGTGCTGGTCGGTTCCTCAACTCCTGTAGGCTCACCGCGGTAATCCTTGTTTACACTGGAACTAAGCTGCCACTGTAGATCCAGCTTGGGGTCCGCGGATACGCGAGCGTCAAGAGAACCCCAACTGCTATTGCTCCAGTAAAAGGAATGCCCTACTGGGTGGCAAACATCGTTCTGAGCTTTCGATATAATGTGGGGGAGCGGACAGTGAGCAAATTTTGGGGAGCGGATTGCATCTTCCTGCACCAGATGGCGGTTGGCAGCTGTTCGTTGCCAGACTGCACGGGCCTCTGCAGCGGCCATCATATGGTTCTCTCCAACACTGCTTCCAAGCTCCCTTTATTGACGAAACAACACCCGAGAGGATGCTAGTTAGTACATAGCTATCCCGCGAAGAATCTAACACCCTGACTTACGAAAATGCTGGCAGTTTCAGGTATTAATCTTTCGACAGTCGCATCATATTGACTGGAGCAATCGTTCGAAAGAGAACTTTCTATTGTCCCGATAAAAGATTATCTTACACTCACAAGCATCATATTACACCGTGACAATCACAACAACACACTCCCGATTACCACGCAGAAAGTAGTAACAATAGTAAAGGACTCAATGCATTTACTGACATTGACAACACTAACTGAAAACCAAATCTTTTCCTTACAAACGGTGTCTTTCCGATTCACTCCAATCAAATGCAGCACTATCTTAGAGCCTCTCATAAGCAGAAACCTCAAGTGCACTATAGCAAGACAGAAAAAGAAAATCCATCTGCAACAGACAATGGAGAGGGAGACCACTGAAGCCATCAGAAGCTCGCGGAAAATTAGGACACTGATGAACCAGAGAGAAGAAAGTATATGATCTGAATTCAAAGACGGAAACGTTTGACATATGAGGTTGACACCACACATTTCGCTACCGCATCCCCGATGTTCGAAAGAAGCTGGATGAACTAAACTAAGTCCTTCCAGACTGACGCTCGATGTTGCAACTCATAAACAGCTTATAAACAAATGAGCAAATCAGTGTCGTTCAGGCTTAATACTTCTGCAGCTCTCACTAATTATGGGTGTGATGTAAAGTACAGGCATGTGTCAGTCTAAACGAAGTCGTTAACCACGATAGTGGAAGTTCCGATAAGCAAGGCCGGGCAGACGAGCCCATCATGGTTGTCAAGAAGATGATCCCCACAGGCATTCAACAGATTCAAAACGTCACAAAGGGACTTGCCAATGCTTCGGGAGTTTCTTGAACTGCCTTGTCAGAGAACCTTCGTTCCTGATTTGAAGGTCCATTTCAGCAATCAGAGGATCTCCAATACAAGCTTATTACTCTCCTGAATATCTTGTTGCGGAGTCCCGATATTTTTGTTATGTGAGATCTGCAGGACAACCTTCATATGTCTTTGGAATATAGTGTGACTGGTAGCCTCCTCCTCACATTAGCAAGAAGGCTGCGTTGCAAACGGTTTTCGGCATGCAGTAATGTCTTTCGACAAAGTTTTGGATCAGGCCCTGTCCACAGCAAGCCCGCTTCAAGCCTATTACGTCTGAGACAAATCACTGTAAATGAATGTGGTTCTTTTCCAGTGTCAGCTATACGATTTTCACCTCATTACACTGCAAATTTGCTCTGATTCTGTAACTCATTAACATGGCTCATCTTCATTGTCATAAAGAACAGAAAGTCGGCTCACAGAAACTAGACATGTGTTCATACGTTACAGAAACTAGACAGATGAGACAGAAGAGAGTACATGATACAAGAGATTGTTATCCTGGGCACCGACTGTGTGCGGCGTACACCCAACAGAAATAAATGTGCACGTTCGGCGACCTTTTAAAGAAGTGTTCAAGACTGCCTTGGTAAACCGACAGAATGCAACAGATCACGATTAGGTGAAAATGAAGAACTCCAAGACGGCTTCCGCGATTGCTTCACTGCTCGCTTTCGGCATTCGTCAAGTGCGTGACTCTGGTAATAATATGCTCTAAGTCGAAAGGAAATACTCCCTGTGGATAAATTTCACGCTTGCGCATGAGTGTCGTTCAAACTTGGGCACCAGAAGGATTTGCAAGATATCAAAAGTAGACAACTGACGAAAAGCATTGTAAGAAACTATTTCGTTTCCTCCAGAACCGAGACCGCAATCTGTGGCGGAGTGGCACAGAGCAAATCCCGCAATGAAAATGGTCAAGAGGTTGAATTCCACTTACTTGGCCTGGCAAAGCGAAGGTCCTGCAAACTGATTGGCCGCGACAGCAGAGAGACCCGCTCCAACGTACTTGAGCACAGCGCGAGCAAATCGTTCAATCACAGTTCTTTCTTGCTGAGTTTTTTCGTAGGACACAATCTGCTGCTGCGTCTTCAAGCTAAGCAACGCGGGCTGTTCGGGCGCGGGAGAGTGAAGTCTGGCCTTGGGAACTCTCGAACAAGTTCCACAGGGTCCTCCCAGGCTCGGCTTCACAACCGGAAGCAGCCGGAGGGCCGCTCTCAGGGTATCCACCATGCCGACCGTCCTTTGCCCTGCAGCATAAATTCAACCTTATTCTCGTGCGCAACTCTTCTTCGTCTCGCTCCACTCTCTTCTCTTCTTCCCGCCAGTGGTCCGCAAGAATTTCTCCTTCTCTTTCTTCCACCCTCGGACAACTTCACGCCTGCAGCCAGGCACTGGCAACTCAAAGTTCTACTGTCGTCAATGAATCCATCAACTGATTCACGGCGCGTCAATGTCCGCTCGCGCTCGAGCAGCTGCTGCTGGCGCCATCACTTGCATCGTCTGCATCACTTCTTCTTTCTTCTCCTGGAGAAGGTGGAATTATCTCACTCGGTCAGAGCCTAACAAATTCCCGCACATTTCTCACAAACCGACTGTCGACGGGATCGCCTCCCCAGAACCCATTGGGCTTTCACATTACTCGACTGGGTTTTCGTCGCTCTCCATCTCCTCTCCACACGCAATTGCACGAATTTTCTCCCCGAAAACTCCACCAAAGTCGCGAAATCTTAGCCCATCTCGCCCCGCCGATACCGCGCTCCCTTCCAGGCTCCCTCTGCTCTCCAGACGACTGTCGGACTCTCCTCTCATCTTGGGCATCCAAGCCTCCTAAGAAAGCAAGCTTGCCATGCCCGATCGCCGCGCCATGTCATGGGCCGGCTCTATACATCCATGGCATCCCGGGATGCTCTCCTTCATTGTCATGGCATGCGGATGCGGGCAAAGATTGGCCGCGACATCTACACACGATGTCGATGGAGCTTGAGGAGCTTGGGGGCGTGCTCCATCAATTGCTATCGAGTGAGTGTGAGGGGAGGGAGGAGGGTGAGTAGAGAAGATTTGTTTATATGTTTCTTTTGATTCTATAATTGATATGTTTCGTGAAGAAATGATTTGTTTATAAATTTTTTCATTTTTTTATTCTGCTTTTTTTATTCTAGAATCGATATATTTTATGAAGAAATGAGTTAGAATAAAATTTTTTTGAGTTTTTTAGAGTTACTGAATTTATATTTGAAGTCTTTGAGAGATTTTTGAGAGTTTTCTTGCTAAAGACTATATAAAAACTGTATTCTTAGAGGATTAGAGTAACTATATGTTCTTTGTGTTCTTTATCCTTAGAGGATTAGAGTTCTTATTTGATAATATATTTTTTAGATATTTTTATTATGAATACCGTTTGATTGGAACATCATCTTTTTCCTAACTATGGGTACTCTCTCTTCCATGAGATCGAGACTGATCCGAGAAACACTAATTATCTTAGTCTTGTTTGGTCTAGATCGGAGTCATAATGTCTCAAGCTCAACATTCTCTAAGTCCCGACATAGATCCAGCTAGGTCGATCTCAAAACATGAGCAAGTCACAACATGACTTGGGACGGACTTCCATAAAGTCTAGCGTCCTAGGAGACACCTAGCGGTTGGACCGTCCGTGATGTCCGTCTGGGTCCAGGCTCTCAAATGATAATCTAACCCGCCGTCTCGTTTCTTAGTCTTGCACCATCTCTTAGAATGTCTCTAAGTCCAGACGTCCAAGTCTAGACCGGATCCCGTCTTGGTATTGGTCCAGTCATCACCTCATACCCCTATAGTCCGTTTGTCTGAACCCTTGGGTCGAGTGACTCGTCTTGGTCCACCCAGACATCGAGCCCCTCTCCTCGTATATACTTCTGGAGATCGGCGGCCTCGTCTTCTTCTTTGATCCCTGAAAATTATATCAACCCGATCACGAGATCAGTCATAATTCTCAGCTCGGAGGTCAGTTCGAAGATCTCTACATATCACTGGAGAGCACTCATCGAGATTTTTCCAATGATACGTTACTCGTCTCGAGATCTTACGTGAAGCTCTGTCCATGATCCAAAACGCCGCTGGAGTTTCAACACTTAGGATTTTCCAAGGAACCGTGGTCCAACGTCAGACTTGGACCTTGTAGTTCAAACCAGCGTCTGAATCACGGTCTGCCGGACCTATGTCTCAGTCTCGCGTCTTGGACCCACGTCTCAAACATATGTTTAGGTCTATTTCCAAACTTGTCCATTCCTTAGACTTGTCCCTTTTCGTCTAGGATCGTCTTGGAGTAGACCCTTATATCTTAACCCAATGTTCCAACTTTGGTTCAGATAACCATTTAGGGTTCATCTATTCTCGACTTCTCGGCCAAGCCGTTTAAGTCATACTCGTAACATTCATAACCTAATGTAAGTCCACTAGGCTTCTATTGTTCGCGTCTGCACTTGATCTTGAGACTAAAGATCACGACATACCATTGTTCCTCAATTTCGAGATATTTTTCAAGATCACTTTTGTCCACATCAGTTTGGAGTTACGACGCTTGGAAGTTATGAGTATGTGTCTCTCGGCATTAGAGCTCTCTTTGACATCTATCTAAGTGGGCATGAAAAACTCTTTTAATAGTATTTCTTACGCTTTCATCTTTATGGAGCTCATGGATACTGGTGGATCTCTGACGAGTCTCGTTTCTTTCGTGCGATTGTTTTATGACTCTTCCTTCTCTCTTTATTATCAGCACGGTCCTTCGACAGAGAGCGTTACAATCATCAATTCTGATGCAGATACTCGTCAAGGAGACCTTTTATCTTAGCTCACTATAGAGCTTTCTTGACCACCGTCTTGGTTGCTCCAGGTTGTGTCTTTCCATCTCTAGCTGATGACACGCATGTCATCGGTCCATGGATCAAATCTGTGATATCTTTGATCACCTCGTCTCTCAAATGGCCTTGGTAGGGTTGAGAGTGAAGGTATCAAAGTGCATGGCTTGATCTTCCATAGGTATTTCGTCGGACCTCTAGCTCTCAAAGGGATTTGTTACCCTAGAGATGATTTACATATCTTATAAGTACTAGTGGTTTCAGAGGACTTCGTCTCCTAGTTCTTAGATGTTGTTCAGTCGGAGGACATTTTGCATATTGAGGATCTCTCTAGGTTAGAGGACCCCCATGTTGTCTTTGGTATCCTTTTCTCTTCTATTGCACGTCGTTCGGGTTACTTACTCCACACAGTACTTTCATCTCATATCTTCATCTCACACCTTATAGAGTTCGATAAGAGGATCATGAGGTCTTTTGCGACATCTTAGGACCGTGGATCTTTGAGTGTGTGGCAGGATCTCTCGCGGTATCATGTGACGGGTGGGTTTATGATCTATGGAGGAGATAGCTCCGACAGTCTTTTTGGGTAGTTGGGCCATCTCAGCAGCTTGGCTTTATTGCCGTTTTCTCGTGCGAGATAGACCTATTCTAGAGAGCTATGTGATAGAAGTGGAGGATGGTTCTTACATGAGACAAGAGATAGTTTGACTCTTGAGGCAGTGAGGCACATCCTCGATTTGATACCTTAGCTACCGATGGATCTCACGGATTGCAATCCTCTGTGACGAGATATCACTTCCAACAAGTTCTTCATGTGCTCTTAGTTGATCTTTTCATCTCACGAGATACTAGAGCTCGACTCCGCTCTTGTTCGAGTAAGAACGTCAGACTCTTGACTCATAGCTCGATCTTGCATTAGAGCGTTCCGACTCGCATCGAATATCTTTCTACAGCGATGAGGTTTCGCTTAAACCACAAATGGTAGTATATTAGTGGTAGGATATCTCACCACTGACAGTTTTACTCAGTGCTTAAGAAACAAGACCATGGTGGGCTCTCCCACCCGAACTACGTCCAACTGGTTTGTGCTCAATTTTTGTCCTCTACTTTTGATCTAGTACCAAAATGAGCATCGTCCTCTGTCCTTCAAAATGAGCCACAAATCTATGTGATCTGACATCGGACGGTTGCATAGCAATCATTCAAAGATGAAAACAAGGAGGACCTCAGAAAATGAATATTTGAAAATTCAAAATTTGAATAATTCTTCTAACGAATCCTTGTTTTGTAAAGAAACAAAAAATTGGAGCAGAAGAACATGATTCCCAGAACACGTTTGCCGGCCGCGCATCTCTTCAACCTACTTGCCACCATAAATTTCCAGTTCGAGGAGTTTTGGGAACCAGTCGACCGACTGCCATAACCTCCTATCAGTTGACAAGCTGACGGGAGGAGCGATCCTCCCAACTTGGGCTCCTGGCTGTGCAGGAGGGGAGGGGAAGGAGTGCGGAGAAGTAAAGCCTCCTCCTTTTTTTCCCTTGGTCATTTTTGCATCTCACTTGCTCACTCTCCTCAAGCTCATCTTTTTCTCTTTGCACTTTCACACTTAGTTTTATTCTATATTAGGCAGTTTGGGTCTTTCTAACTTATTAGTTTTGCTTATATTGACTTGCTTTTTGTGTTTCGTTTTTTATTTGATCTCTCTTGTTGTTTTTCAAGACTTTTAAAGTTAGTGTTATTTTTATTTTTTCTCTCATTTACTTTAGTAACATGCAGATTTTGATTATCACTGCTGATTTTAGACGGACCTCCAAACGGATAGGCATGTGGACGGTTTTAAGACATATTTGTTATATCCATACCACCTAGAGTGTATTCGAGGCGTCTTGGAGACCGACATGCACCTCGAGGATGTCCGGAGGTCCTGACGGATATGATGAGAGTCTTGGAGAGTTTGCTCTCACGGTATGTCTAATTGATGAGGCTCTTGGGACCCGACGCAGATCACGCTGCAGTGTTTAGGTTTCTTTTTTCCATTGCTGATGTCATAATTGATGGAATGATGAAGGAGATTGAGCAGATTCTAGTGGATCCTGATGTAATCCCAGAGGAGGTGTTCAAGATGCATTAGCGAGTATCTTATTGTGGAAGAATTCTTTGCTGATGCGGAAGTCTTACGAGCTCTTGGCATCATGGTGTCAGAATCTCAGGTACATCTTGTATTTGTCACAACAAGTCATGTTGTAGGTGAATTAATTAGAATGATTTTTGAGATCATATGTACTTGAGCATTGATTGTGTTGTTTGGTTGATGTAGTAGAATTCTGATGTTTGCAATTTTAGGATGTCCATGCGCATGCCACAGAAGATGCTCATGTTTCAGGTTCACAAGTTCTTAGGGATCTAGTCCTGGATTCTCAAATTCTCGATTTAGGACCACATGGAGTGGATGAGAGTGTAGCTTTTTTTTCGATCGATGATCTTCTTTTATATGGATACGTCTCACATCCTAGATTGAGATAGTTCTTTCATATCTTTAGAGTGAGATGTTCTCACCACGGATGCGAACATTATTTCTTGCCTCCCATAGTATCATCTATCTATCAGAGTTGGTCTTTGAAGTTGATTTGCCCAGATCATCACACATACGGGTGACGATCTACTAAGATGGAGAGTTATAGCAATGTCCCATATGTCATGCATCGCATGTATAATGATGCGTTATGTGCTAGTTTAAGATTTACTCAGCTGGATAGTATATATAGAGAAAGAGGATTGGCTCATGTGTCTAGGCATCACTTTTATGCTTTCCAGAGTGGTAAGCGTCGCGGGGTTGGATGGATACAAGCGACCTTGGACATATGGACCAGGGTGAAGAGGTGCAGTCCGCAGTTCTTGTTAGACATTTTCCCGATCTGAACGAGGCACCTGCTGGTGGTAAGAATCCTTTTCACTCTAGTATAATTTGCTATATTATCACGTTCATGATATGAGAGATGAATGATTTATGACATATGTATACTGAAATCCTCACTTTTGTAACTGTCTCTAATACTCTCCAATATAACGTGGATTTATGTTATGGATGGATAATTTTGTCGTGTATGCTGATTTTTGATACGATTCCACGAGGAGAGACACCAGTCGACGTCGAAGTGAACTAGCTAGATATATACATCCCCGTGCTTCTGCTTCTACTGTACGATGACAATAATTCAAGAATACTTCTAGAAGGAGTTGAACCTCATAAACTGGAACCGGTTCCAGCAGAAGTTCCTTCCTCTTGACACCTACTGTCAGTGGGTCCTAGGGAGGAGGCCTATTGTCCAGAAAAACACAAAACACACAAAGAACTATTGCCGCAAATAAACTAAGAGAAATACTGCAAATTATGATACAAAATCTATGTGTGATTATCTTGACAACTCCCAAGTGGTCTGAACCACTGACTGTAGATAATCTGGAAAGGCAGTATGCTTGACATAACCAATTATTTTAGCGAGTTGCTTATAAACAGAAAAGCATTTTTGCTTCATTTCAGTCTCTGCAACCGAATATGCTGCACAAAGTATTAGCTCCTTCACATCGATGTCTTGCTCTACAGTAAACTTATCGCAAGCTGTACAAAACTCACGAAACTTCACTCGCAACTTATCCATAGAGATGAATTTCCACCTTCTGATCCTCTCGCCATCCTCTGTACTAGACCACGAGAACTTCCACACGTCCTCGAGAAGAACTTCGAGACGCGGAGGATTCTAAGTGTCTTGTGAGGAGACTCTATGTGATCATGGTTGAGATCGGTTGCGGCTGATCATGGTAGAAATGACAAAAACAAGAAGCAGTACATCCAGATGTAAACATGAAAAAGATAAAAGTTAGGCACATGAAATACGAACAGCCAAGAACGTGAGCTTTCAGATCGCTAGCGAGAGTTTCGTATCCAAAAGTGACTCCAGATGAAAAACGTAGCTAAAGAAAGCCTCCACACCAATGTCTTCTCTGAACGAGAGAAAAGCTAGACACACGAAATAAGATCAGAATGACTGACCGAATGATCAAGAAGTACGTTCTGCATTGATTTGCAACCGAAGTCACCACCTGCAGTGAAAATCCTTGGCACATCAACCGCTTGATGTGCACAAAATCACGACAACGACAAAGATAGTATCGAGCGAATCTAAATGGAATTTCACGAGCGGATTCTAGTCGTGTACGTGCAGCAGAAACGATTAGACAATCTATGTTGCGGTGACAATGTATCTAGAACTCGAAGTGTTCTTTGAAACACTCCCGAAATATGAAAACTGCTAATCTTAACCAAAGTCATCATCTGTAGTGAAAAACTAAGCAACCCATCGGTGTGCACAAAGTCTCGACAACGACAAAGATAACATCGAGTAAACGTAAGCAGAAACGTAAACACGAGCGGGTCTCAGTCCTGTAAACGCAGCAGAAACGATTAGACAATCTGCGGCGCGGCAACAGAACTCCTAGAACTCCAAGTGTTCCTTTTCAAACTCTCGAAATATGAAAACTTTAAATGTCACAGACCGGAAAGAGTTCTCAGAGCTCCCGAAACCTAGTCCGGTTTGAATCTCTCTCACTACTGTGGCCGAAGAGTGAATGATGTGGCATGGGAGGGTTTTATATCCCGATCTGTGGTTTAAGCTTAGTCCAACCTGTTGCTTCGACATTAATCATCTACGAGTGCGATGTCTCACTTGACATCTCAAGGCGACATCTTGCTCGTTGTCATCACTATGAAGAGCGGATAGCTACTCATGATGTCATCAAGGAGTTGTGTTTGTTATAGCATGAGAGAGCGGTTACGTGATGTGAAGAGAGCGTTGATATATTCTTCAAACAAGAGGGTCAGTAAGAGCTGACATGTACATGATGAGAGAGAATCAGGTCTCAGTGATAGATATGATTGTCACGGATCTGACACAAGATTCAATGACGCATAAGTGATCACACATTCTCTAGGATGGGCTACAAGCGTAGCGGCAGCAGCGAAGGTGTATAAAGATATGCAAGAAAGAGATCGCTTCATTCTCTTAGTCTTAGAGATATATGGATCAACAATCCCAAAGTTTGATATTTTTATTCGAGATTTTATCGAGATTTTTCTTTTTGCATTATGGTTTTTAGACAGCGAGTTTCTATTGCTCTACAGAGAACTTTAGCAAGCGCAGTCCACTGAAGAGTAATTGTAATAGACGATGTTACTTCACGTCCATCTGTTATAAGCATGAATTTTGATTTACTGATCTGTGATATTTTAAGAATGATAAGTGACTTTAGAGCTCCTGATAACGGAACTTGTCTCGATGTTCTTTTTCTTTTCGAGGCGTTGGTTGCTTGGCCCTTGGTTCTCTCTTTCTCTTATAAGACTTTGATGAGATCTTTCCATCTGTTAACTATTCGTTGAGTCACATGTTTCTCCTTCTCGCTCTTGTGGGCTAAAAGAAGGAGTCCCTCTCCACTCCACCGCTAAATAGAAGCAATTTCTCCAATCTCCAAACGTATGTTTCGCCTATCCCTTCGCCGGTCTCTCTCTTGCAAAGCCGAAGTATGACCAAATCACATCCCGACAAAGTTCAGTCCCCACAGCTGCTTTGGAGATTTGTAAGATCATCCCTTGTTTCGGAGATTTATCGCTTCAGCCAAATGTAGCTGGAAGGCCTTCTAATTCGAGGCGCTATGACTACAATAGCTTCCACCGGCGGAACCGAGCAGTGCTTCTACTGTGGTTTTGCTCCTAGAATCTACCGCATATAATGATAGGAAATGAAGGGACCTATTCTCGCCCTAAACCTTGGAGCGGATCGAGGATCGCTAAAGCTCCGAAGGCGGGGTCAAAGGGGACCAGAATGAACCTGGTCAACTTCCAGCTACCGCCCGTAGGCGTGAGCAAAATGTCTACCGGGACAAGTTGAGAACAAAACCGAGTACTGTTGAAGACTGGATACTCGAGTACGCTTGCCTCCATCCAATGAGGAAATGCACCAAAGAAATTGTTTACTAGTGATGATACTAATACTAAACCTTGGACGTGAGTAAACTCCCGGGAACGGCGTTGCAAGTTTCAGGCAGATCCGTGTGTCTTAGGAGGCTAGGAGTGGTCGAGTACAAAGGTTCTGGCAAACGCAAGGGACAATTACCGCATGCGTCAGCGTTCTTTCATACCGTACGTTTCCAGACTTCTCTTTCAAGGCTCACATACATACATGCGACATGCATTCACACAAGCAAGCATGTATGTATGTCAGTTTGTGTCCATATGTAACCAACAAGAAACTCCCCTCCCGTCCTGCTGCCGCGACGAAGAGAACGTGACTCCCTTATCATCCGCTTCAATTTACCCACCCGGTCGAAACGTGGCATCGTGTTAAAATCTTCTACGCCAGTTCTTTGGATTAGATAAGCTTCGCCCGTAAGGTGAACAGCTGGATAGGCGGCTGATTTAGCTCCGTTTGACAAGATTCGAGCAAACGGTGTAAGCTAAATAAAGTTTCAAATTTGTTAATTTCACTGGTTTTGCACGCGTTCTAAATCTTTATTTCCAGTCATTTCTTTAAACCCCAGGTGCGGGTATAGAGCAAAGAAAGGAATATTCCCCCTTTTCCCCCCCGCACTATAGGTTAGAGAAAATATCTTTTTGTTCACATAGTGCAAAGCTCTAAGAGAGCTTTGATTTAATTTCTTACTTAATCTATTTTGTTCTCGTTAGTAAATTCTATTAGCAAAAATAGTTTGGGACTAACGATCTATTTCTTTGTTCACTAACAACTCACTCGCATAATGAAATCCTCCTGGTTACCAGGAATATTTATAGAGGCACTTGGGTTTTAAAAATTAGAGTTGTGGGGTATTTGGTTTCATTATTGCAAAATTGTGATTATGTTATTGTGTACTACTATTTCGAAAATACTGATCCAACAAAGATGGAATAACGTTATGTTATTTTAATCAATTAATGTATAGTTTGTCACGTGAGATCCAGTCCTCTTGTAAAGACGGTTCAGTATATAAAAGGGCCTATATATATAAACCTCTTATATAGTAATTCTACTACTACAAGAAGAACAAAAAAAACCTTAAATTAACATTGTACCGCGTTTCATCACAGCAACTAACAGAAAAGGAAAACACATATGGTCTAGAGAGAGATCTATATCACTCTTCCTGCATTATTTTCATCTAATTTAGTAAAATAAATATGCATACAACATGAACTTCTGGGAACAGTTATCTCTTTGTTGTTATCAGAAAATATGTAACTATTAAAGAATTATTTAAATTAATTATATTAACTTGAAAAAGTATATCAAAATATTTATAAATATCAAAGGTTAGGTGAATCTAGATGCAAAACCTAACCCATAAGGAGAAAAATCTAAACTCGCTTCCAATAATATAAATATTGGGGAGACTAGAAGTAAATAATCAAAGAATTAAAAAAATAATGTTTTATCTAACGCTTTCCAATGAAAAGATTAAGTAATAAATTAAACCACATGCATATTCCCCCCTTCCTAACTCAGAAGAGAGTGAATATGCATGCCTAACAAAAATGTTTCACTGAACTCTTCTCATTGAACTAAAATAATTTATTTTTCTTTATTCTTTGAAGTTCCTATGGTTCATCGCATCTCCATTGCATTCTACTTTTATGGGTTTTCTTGCCTTTTTAACCTAGATTTGTTTGATGCATACTCCTGAAAAGGTCAAATGTGATTTAAGAGTAAGAGTAAGAGTAAGAAGTAAGAGAAGTAAGAGACTCACTCCAGAGATGGAATCAGAAATTCATTCAGGTTTACAGATTCCCAAGTTTCTTATAACCTGAAATCTGGAGTTCTTGACCCTCATCAGTTTGACGAACGGATGTTTCGTTAGATGCGTACGAGAACTTTGAACTTTTAGTATCTACATATTTACACCTACGGTGATTCGACAACGAAAACACCTGACATGCATATTTTGCCTGCTCTCCTCCTCAAGGGGTGAATAACTTGCGTGCTGTTCATGGTTATTCTCAATGTAAGGCGTATAGCTATGCGCGATTTGACTTACATGACAGTTTTGAGGAGAATCTAGAATCCACGGGCTACGTAACTAGGCTTGCATGGATGGGGGTGTAGCAAAAAGTCGCAGATACTTTGAGCTCTTTGGAATTCCAGCCTAGGTCTATTCCTGGCATTTCACCACCAGGTTTTGCTCAAGTTTAATCTGGTAAGAAGTACGGACGTGGAAGCACAAGACTTGGATATTTGTCATGAGGTGGTGTTACATAAAACAACTCTCGTCATGATCATGATACGATGAAGTTCCCAGAATGAAGCTTTACTACCTGAGGGTTACTTCATTCTCCTGTAACTTTACTAGAGCACATCTCTAATTAATGATCGGTTTGTCGCATAAGGTGTTCATGTGAAAATACCGTAGGGCGAACTTCTAGTTCTCTTCACGAGCAATGGCAGCAAAGATGACCAAACTCTCCAAGCAGCATTTCCTGAATTAGCACGCAGTCGGGAGCTTTGCTTTCCAAACAAGTCAAAGATAAATGCACCAAAATGGTGACCTATCTCATTGAGAATGAAAGTTACAGTTCAACGCCTTGCACACCCTCAGCTCAAGGCGCAATACATACGGACCTTTCGGTGTTAAGAGAGGCAGCCCACGCTTTCAGACTCCTGCCCAAATGTCCACAAGGGAGAGAAGGCATCTTACAAATCTGCAGCACGGTCGATGACTACGAATCTACATAAAATGGCTCAAGGCGGAAAGTTGGAAAGAAAGCTGAGACGTCACAATGTACCTTGGGCTCCCCAATATGGACGATCCTTATCTCCCTTGCCTTATGGGACGGTAGAAATCACATTACCGAGGCCGTGTCTGATCCGGACGAAAACTGGGCACACTCCAG
Source organism: Asterella californica (assembly GCA_036924285.1). Lineage (NCBI taxonomy): Eukaryota > Viridiplantae > Streptophyta > Marchantiopsida > Marchantiales > Aytoniaceae > Asterella > Asterella californica. Next base: position 7,741,142 of record JAYKYS010000003.1, read on the forward strand.
CGCACTTCGACAGCAATCAAGCGCCTTCTTCCCGGGATACTCCAATTCTTGACAATGCTTCCCACCTCCAACAAACTTCTGTGTTTGTTCCTCCTCGTCGTCCGCATGGACTCTCATGGAAGGCACGCGCTTCGTCCGTCCAAGCATATAGCAACACACTTAGGCACATCAAAGGCAGAACGGCCCTACTTTTGAATGCTACGGGAGTCCAGGATCTTCCTCCATTACTTTATTCTGTTTTATGCCTCACTTTTTCTTTTTCTTCTTTTTGCAGACTTTAACGAACGGAGAACATAATATACTCAAGGGGGTGTATTTCACAGTATACTTCTGTGGTCTTTAGGTAGGGTTCGCACGCCGACCTTTTATATTTAGACTGAAATTCATCCGGACTTGAATATTTGTGGCCCTGCTGTTTAGAGTCAACCTCCACTTTTAGATACTTATGTAATATCAACGTAATAACAATGTAAAATAATTTACCTTTTTTCTTCAGTCAAAATTTAAAGTCCACAAATTAGTATTAACTCATAGAGTAGGCGGCGAACTACACTCTTAGCGCATCCCCTCCAGCCATCTTAACCAAATATGCATCCAAAGTGCACAAACAAGAAAACGAAGGAAAAAGAAAAACATGCAGAAAATAATCTTGGACAATTGGCTCACAGCAGCCTTAAAATAATATATAAGTGAAAAATGTGGTGTACGAAGAAAAGCGTAAAGAACACAATCATGAAAAAAGATGAAAAATACAGTGCACGAGAAAAGACATAAAACGCACAGTCATTGTGACTTGTGTTAAACTTGACTGTACTAAATTGAGTACACATGTTCACTAGTCCCCTGACTCCCACGAGAAAAAAATATTTTTAATTTTTGAGTTTTAATTTATAGACTAATTCTTCCAAGAAAAAGATTTAAGAAATAAATTAAAGCTCCTTGCATATTTCTTTCTTCCGGACTTGGAAGAGGATGAATATGCATGCTCATACATGAGACGTCAAAACTACCCGCTCGCCAGGTAGATGATATGAATAATTTTTTTTAAAAAAATATTTATCAGAGAGATCACCGGAGTTGAATATCTCAAAACTGCAAAAATATTTAACGAAAGAAGCACGTTAGAGAAAATGGAAGTGCATTTCTGAACTTTTCTTGAGATGGTAAATGAAAGAGACGACAAGAGTTACGACTTAGATGGCGCTTCAAGGCTTCGTGCAGAAACCTTTGAGTTCAGGACCGGCAACTAGTTTGTAGTGAAGATCTATAAGTAGTTCGTAACTCTTCTGCAGTTCAATTGGCTAGGCAGTTATGCTTCCACTCCAGATATCGGTATAGGTTCAGAGACGGTAATGAACGTCTTGAAAGCTTTTGGATGATTCAGATTTCTGTGTAACGATTTTATTCTCTATGTTTGCACAATAGTGGAAAAAAACGGTTGAGATTAATTTTTCTTGTCCCCCTTCAATTTTTTTTACGACGACAGAATGCATTCTTATAAACTGACATCAACAAGAAGGAGCTTGTTTGCTGTCTGGAGCAAGACATCGCGGGGTCGAATCCCTTGGCAGGGAGACTCACTCTTGTGAAAAAGGCAGCAAATCCCAACAGCAAAAGAGACCTACCAATATATTACACAAAACATTATTTATTTGTTAATTATATAGATAATATTTTCACTGTATTCCTTTTTATTTTGCATGAGACCTTCGACACGGTCGAGGTCGACTCTCACGCCATTCCACTCTGGAAAGATGGACTTGCAACGAGCTATTGCTTTCTCGTGCTTGAATATGCATGCATATATTCACCTCTTCACTCTGAAGATGGGAGACTGCAGTGTCCCCGTTTATTTCAACCGTTAAACCCTCTCGTCAAGAAAGGGTTATAATAAATAAATTAATTAATATCCAAAATATAGTAATTGTATACTTTGTAAGAACATAATGCGTTGTAGCTTTTCGAAGCAGGCGTTTGCTTTATGGTTGATGTCTAGATTTCACTTCAACTCTCTGTCTAGTTATTATTTAACAGTTATCAAATGAATATAGTCTTTAGTGATTTACTTAGTGTAGAATTTTTACATAATATTTTCTATGTTTTCTACAATAAAAATTACTCGACAGAGCTATCTAAGAGACATGACATAACAAAGAAAAGAAGCATAGCAAACCGCCTCTAAGAATTTTCACTCTATTTCCACGTCTATCCTCTTTACACATATTTTCTTCTACGAGGTGTGCCCTTGTGATGCATATCGTCTACTTTCTGTGCCTATTTGCCTCCTTCATCATAAAACTATAATTTATTGTTTAACCCTTTCCGTTGGAAATCATTAGATAATAAATTAAAATCATAATTAAAAATGGTGGGTTTGTGAGAATCTTCCCGTATATGTACATGAGAGGCGCGTTTGATTTACACTCCTCTTAGAAGTTATATTTGGCTTTTTGCATTTCTAAATCTAATTATCACTTAATATTATTTAGAGAAATATTTAATATTCTCTCTCAATCTTCACATAACATGTATCTATTTTCCGATAACAAAAAGTTAGCAAAAATTCCCAGAAGTTAATGTTACATGCATATTGTGTATATTTTTATCTACTCCGCAATTTTCTAACAAAACTTTATTTGTTCTCTAAATCCGGCTCCACTGTAGCGGACGCCACACCACTCCATATTGTGGAACGTTTCAAGTACACCTCTTGTTTTCAACACTCTGTTTATAGTAAATTTAGAGTCTATCTGGGTCATATGTAAAATATAAGGTTTGAACTTTCATTCAACACACAGAAGAGTTTGCAATGTTAAGACATGATTAAGTCTTCTTATAGAATTAATCAGATTTCTCCTGTCCTGCCTTGATGGATCTTTAAACTATGTCGGATTTTGATTGGGGTGGGTGCTAGGGCACAAAACTAGAATAAGAAATACCATTAGCGCATGGGAAATGACAATAAGTAAATACCAAAGAATGACAATGATTCATGAGAATCGAATATCCCCACAACTGAGACATGAGTGAAGACTAAAGCAATAGCAAATAACTTTTGTCATCGGTGAATTTGACTCATGTCTAAGTTGGGGGAATAATTATTTCTCATAAATTTTCATTTTTAGTCATCGATAATATCTCATTCAAATCGTTTCAACAATAAAATATATCAGACGATACATGCTGAAGAAGCTGATATTTGCAGTCTCACATATCAGTAATATGACAAAGTGTCTATTTCATAATCAGTAGCTGGTCAAAGGTGTGCTCAAGCTATACATTGTTAAAAGAGGTATAATCAAACACAACAAACTTACTAGAAGTGTGATCAAGCCATCTTTGAACACAGTTAGATGCACAAGGATGTGAGGGATATATGGCAAGAAGTCATACAATACAAATACACTGGAGAATTGGACAGAATTTTGCTTGATCAGATCTTCATAACGTTTCTCGAGCTTTACCAGATCCTTCTTAACGTTTCGTCATTCGATCAGATCCTTGACTTGCAGTAGCATGTAATTCGATATATAGATATCTGACTTGTGCGCATATCGTCTGGTGAATTTGCGAATCAACAGAGTTACTATAACATCCAATATTAACATTTTGATAACACTCACTTGAAATTTACATCGCTTAGCTTTCGCAAACAGTAACGAAAGTTTTACATGGCTCGAGTACCAGAACTAGACTGTAGTCAGTCAAGGGTCCGATCAAATGACGAGATGTTAAGGAGAGTCTGATAAAACCCGACAAACATATTGAGGCGGCTGATGAAACACACTTCTGGCGAATTGGACCGTGACTAGTGTAGTTAGCTTCAGCACTGGCTATGGCAGTCGTCTTCGGATTTCGGTCCATCTTCAATGCAGAAGAGACAAGTAGTCGGAGGGAGAAAACATGGACCCCGGACAATCTGAAGATGCATAAGAAGCGTCCGATTAAGCACATGGCTAGCAACGTAGACCATTACCCGGTCGACAGGTGAAACAACATTACTTTCAGCTTGTTCATTTTCATACTGGAGATCCCAAAGCGAAACGCTCGGCCACGTGACTACTAACTAGCCTTCAAAGTCCACTTCCTAAATTTAGCAGCGGGACACACCTTTCACCGTGGGACATTTTCTGATCGACTTCCTAACTTACTCGAGGTGAGTACGTACTCACGGTGACATGTTAACTTCTGTTGGTTTAAACTTATCTAAGGACGGTATAAACTTTAAAAATGAAAAGCGAGGGGATGAATTACAAACGGATGGCCCTTCGGGTACCCATCAAGCCGAAGGGTACCCAAAGGCCAAGTACCCAACACTAGTAAGGTGAAGAGAAAATTAGACTAAGCACCACAACCCTTAGTTCTAAAGTCACCTTAACCTTAAAAATCAAATCGAAACTGTGATCGCGATCACACCTTTTTAGAACTGATTAACTTTAAAAGAAATTGATATTAACAGATATATATTAAACTCGATCAGAGATGTAAGGGAATATTCTTGTCACGGACTTGTACGTCGAATTATATTTTTTATTATCTATATATATCTATTTATATATATGATACTAAATTATTTTAGAAAATCAAATTTATTTATAACTATTGAGTGTTAAGCCACTCTGGAGTTATCGACATAACCAGGTATAACCCATAAATGAAACGCTGACTCTCGTGTTGCTAAGAGTGTAAAAAGAAAAATTATTTCATTTACATATTAGTTTATATTCTAACTATTCCCGTAGAAAGTGCATAACTTAATCGAAGCAATTTTTGGTTTTCTAAGTGTACATGAGGTGAATAAGCGTGTTAGATAAACTTTTGCTCTTTATATACTATAGAGAATATTATAAATATTTTCTATGAAAAATCTAGACTAAGTTTCAACAAAAATCAAAATTGAACTTAATTATTAAATATCAATCATTCTGAGAACAACGATGATGTCAATAGAAAGCCAATAAGTGAAATGCAAGATCACACGTTTTTGAGGATATAAATAAGTGTACTTGTTAAAATAAAAAAATACATTAATCAATATATTAATTTATCACCTAACCTTTCGCATCAGAAAAATTAGATTATAAATTAATGTTAAGCTTTCAGCACTCTTCCATCTTCAGATGAAAAGAGATGAATATCATGAAGAACTCAGAGGAGTATTTCACGATGCGTTGCGTCTAACGTTCGGTCGGTCATGCGAATGATGAACAGAGTCAGCCAATAAGAGAACGAAGTCCAAAACGAAAGAATACTTATCAGTTTCATATCCCTCTATTTAGACGATAAATTAATCAGATTTATACCCGAGAGAACGACGTACATTCGGTTTGTGCAAGCTTCTTCCACCCTCCACCGGATTTCGTCCACGCGCTAGCAGGATTCTGGAACCGTCGGAAAGTTCAGGGTAACATGAACGGCCTAGGCCGGGATTTGACTGGTAGACTGGTGGTGTATGTCCCCCTTTGGGATATACAAGATTTTGATACTACGACCCAACACTGCGGGTGGGTCCCACGTCAACGACGAGTGGGTAGCAAGCTCGTGCAAATCTCATGCTTCTCAGGATCAGGATGTTGAATGTTCTCAGTAGGGGAAACAACTAGTGCAGTTACGTACCCTTGAAGTTTGATGACTGGACGACTGATATGAGCTCACTTAACTTTGCGTTGAGTTCGTCTTTTTCTGCTTTTTCTCGTTTCCCGTGCACGAAGATTGTTCGGAGGGAGACGAAGGAAAGGCCTGCACTGAACTGAGCTGGATGGGATTAGTAACTTCTTGTTTAGTACGTTAAATTAGTACTTTCCTCCACGTTAGCCACAGTGAGTACTCGGGACTAGAGACGGGAAGAGCTACTTCAGTTGCCGACTTACACGGCTGAGGTGGGTGGCAGTAGCTGTAGGTCACCACAGTAGGTGCCCTTGGACAGTCCAGTGAAAGTACAAGACAGGAGATCCGGCTTTTGGACTGGCACGAACGAGAGCGGTATGGAAAAAGTGAGCCTGGACTGCCGGCAGTGGATGTGGGCTTGGGATGAGCTGGGCTTTCCTGGACAGAGTACAGAATCGGCGTTTCTTATCTCCAAGGTTCAAGTTATGATCAAAGTGAGCTGAGCTGTCGATTCTCCACTCGACAGCAAGCACTGTAGCTCTCGTCTCAAAGATATAATTCGGACTTAGTATCTTCCCATCTGGATTCATAGGGTTTTGATTGCTAGGGGCATCCAGCTCCAGAGATAGGTGTGTGGTTAACGGTAGAGATTGTTTTAACAAATTTCTTCACGCAAGTTCAACCAAAAGGAGTTCATGTTCTTTTCCATGCCTCACGACACCCATGAAAGGCCATATCTCCCAATGGTTCAACTTCGAAGTCAGAAGACGAGGAGTTCTCTGTTTACTGCAGGAAGATGGTTGCTAACCGGCAACGACTTTCACTAAATACATGTGAGTCAAAGAAATACGATAGGACGAAACGCCTCGCAACTTCAGACCTATTTTCCGTTCTGGAATATACCACGTTCTGGAATATATCACGTTCTCACCTGATACAATTTACATCTCCTTCTATACGCCTCTAGAGTGAATTATAATTACATGAGTCTGGGAAAATTCGACTCAATCATGGCAGGAGCTCAATACATGATTAATTTGCCAAATGAGTCCCTACTCATAGTTACTAACCGCCGGCAGTTGATAACAAAACACCTAGATGGGTTATGCTGTACATTCAGACTAACTGGGTACAAAGTTGCAATCCTCGCGAATCTTGCCTTTGAACCCATGATTCCATGGTAGTGATAAAACGAACTTTAGCGTGATGTCAGATTGCTGTCAAAGTTGATAACCTGCAATCCTCTTCCCACCACAGCAATGTGATATTTCCCTCTGCAACAACAGAGGACACGATCAGAAATTAACCAGGAATCATACTCCTGAATCTTCTCGCAGTTGGTAGAGCATGAACAGCGATTGATTAATCCTGTACTGAAACTGGAATAAAGAGGAGGCGTCATACTTACTGTGAACTACTGCTGACGTGCAGAGAAGCAGCCTCAGGTGTGTCTATGACACAAGTCATATATTCCACCAAAGGCGATTCTCGGCCTTTGGTTTCATCAACAGAGTCAACGGGGTTCAGACGCTCTTCACAGAACTTTGGATTGATTTTCCAACATCTTAGACGTTGATCGAGACCTGTGCTAAAAACCCATGACCCATCTGTCCAAATTCCTGCCAAAGGTGAACATTAACACTCGAAGCATAAGTTCAAACTTAGGAGTAGGAAACGTCAACATATGAAAAAACTAGATTAAATCTGGAAGAATGAGAGAAAGGTAGTCGATGTAGCATGCAAATAAACGGAGGAGGTCACCTTTGACAGCTGAACTGTGGGCACAAGGGATTGTGCTACGAGACAAGGACTTCAGGAAGGGAGGAGTTCTCTGAACTCGTTCTTCTCCATCTTGAGGTTTATTTCTCCCTGAAGCCGCGTGATGCAAATTCGCAGTAGTAAGTGACGGAGAATTCAATGGTAAATAGCTGAGATCCTTAACAGGAACATCCTATTAAGTATTCCTATTGGTAAGTATATTGTACAAATACTGTAGTCTACGCATCCCTGGATTATGGTCCTAGTAAAAACCATCGACTCAAAGCACAAACTCTCATGCTATCTTGCGCAAGAAGGGAGAAGTGACTGACGTCGAAAAGTACGTCTTTACACAACTTTGGCAGATAATTACATTAAGACAGATTGAAAATAGTTGCCAGAAGAAGAAGAGATCTGTCACCTGCGAAGTCTTCGGTTTCTGTTGTTGTCAAAGAATACTTCTGAGCAACAAGCTTAATTGTTGTAAGATGTATTGCTTGGTCGTCTCCACCACTAACAACAATATACTCCATATCTGCAGTGTGGGAACAGAGTCCTGTAGACAACCCTAACCTCGCTACACTCATGCAGTTTACCCCCGACTGATGTGCACCTTCAATTTCTTGGAGCAAGGACAGGACGGGTTTTGCTAATAATTTTTCTAGCCTGACCTTCGTGCGAAGAGACTGTTCTTGTACAGCGAACCGTCCATCAGAACAATCAGGAGTAGGAGATGGATTCACGATATCTAACGATTTCGGGTCTCCACCAGAACCAGGAAGTTGCTTCATAGAATCTAAATCCGGCAGGAGATTATCTTCCTCTGGCTTTGTTGGTTCATCTTTTGACTTCTTCGTCAGCTTCAGTTCTTCCCTAGTCTTTCTACGTCTACCACCCTGGCTACCACGACCCGTTAGTGGACGCAAGACGCTTGGGACAGCTTCTTTCACATCAAAGCCACCAGAACTCATGTATTGAACCACAGTGGTAGTGACGTCCCACACCGCTATATTTCCGTTAGTCGCTCCAGTCAGCACTAGATATGTATCACCCTGACCTGCACAGTTGGAACTTAACCAAATTTCATCGTCTGAGCGCTGGATGTTACCGGCTTCTCGTGGTGTTTGAAACCGTCGGGTAGAACAAACAGAACAAAAACCATGTGCACCATTTCACCCTTTTAGAGCAAAGCTACTGAAAACCAGCAACGAAGGATAAGGCTGACTTCCCGCTAAAAAGTACCATCTAGAACCGTTTGACATATGCTCGCTTCAAATACTTTACCTGACAAAGCGCTAGAGAATGGCGCTACCATGTGTTCGATAGCCAGCACAGGAGCATCTTGATAGTTTAGTGTAGCAACCTCGGTCCTGTTAAAGTCAGGTGAAGAACGCTGAGATAAAAGCTAAAGAGGCAGAGGACACAAGGGGAGATACCTCACGCAGTGCATACGACGTAGATGAACGTCAGCTGGATATTTGCAACGGGATCTGGTCATGACCTATTTCTAGAGCTGATTAGAAAACAATATGCGTAAATAATACTTGATAGTTAAATCCAATGTGTTGCAATAGGATCTATTCCTCGTCACACAAAGGTTTACAGAAACGAACTGCCCATTCAAGAAAGTGAATAAGCTGGTATTCAAAAGAGAACACAGAATGTTTAAAAAGGGGTACATAGAAAGAGGAATCTACCAAGACCGTGTAGCGACATGGAAGGCATGGACTGTCAGTGTGGCAACTGAACTTGCTGTCACAACGAAACAAACCAAGTTCCTGCAACAAAACGGATACGGGTAAGAAAAGTAAACACTATCTGATACTAAACTCGAGCGACGAATTGTCAGAAACTACTTCATTTTATTGCAGAGTGGATTGCCCTCAGCATTACTGCACTTCCACTTGGCACCTACCCAGTCTGCATACAAGTGACTGCGAAGGCTGTCATAGCCAAATAGCGGTGATCATCGTCGTCCACTTTCGAGGCGGCCGTCATCTTGTCCTTCAGATCTTCGGCTTCACTGGCCAGTAGTGTAACCGGGCTATTCAACTCAGCAGATTCTGCGGAATCAATCTCGATGTCACCGGAGGCGGCGGGTGGACGTTTCCTTTGAAGCATTCGGGTACTAAGCCATTGAGAAGAAACCCTGAAAGATTTGGAATCTACCGGCTCTTCAAGTTTCTCATCTGACAAGGGAGATAGTTGACCTGTATTCTCGTTCCCAACATACGATCCTTGAAAATCTAAAGTTTCAAGGGTCCAATCAAGGCGCCAGCATGTTAGAACTTCCTTCGCGCCTGCTGAGAAAAGGAAGAGCCGGCCATCACTGTTACGAACAGCACCTTTGGTCAAAGAGTCCTTGCTTTCCCCTAGACTTGGATCTGCGTCTAAGGTTGTACCAAGGGAGTGTATTTCATCTACTAAGGTCAATGACCTGACAGCTGATCCACCAACATGATCACCGAGTACCAAGTTTGGATCCAGCTGTTCCTGCATACCGTCCTGGTAGCTGTAAAATGCAAAAGCAACCGCACAGATACTCGAAGTCAAAACTCTCGCATCTTTTCCTTTTTACCTTCCCGGGACTTTTTCTTCAGCATATTGTATGCATCAAGCACCGGACTCAAACAATCAAGGAACACTTTTCAACTACAGCAATAAGACTCTAACGGGCGTCAATGACACATGCTCCTTTCTCCAATCTTGATCTAATGGGCAAACTAACAATATCGTCTACTTTGTAGGAACTGAGAAGTCCTACGCCTTGCCTAGATAGGTCTCTGCGGACTAGTTTCCTAGTGCGTGGTCGACTTTTCACTTGAAACTTGAGTTCCAAGTCGCTTGCAACTAGCTACCAGCATCTTTTCTACAGCACAACAAACCTTACAAGAACAGTCTTGCAATAGGTTGGTTGGTTGGTTGCAAGTTGCAAACTGGTACTTTAGAAACGAGGGACATAAGCTGAAGTCAAAACGATAAGATCACCATGAGTAGAAATACCTGGAAAGGATAACTATACCATCTTCTGCTCCCGTAGCTATAGTCACACTCTGACTGCTTGCTGTCTGGCACCCAGTAACTCTCGGAGTAGCAAAAATCTGGACAGAGTTGATTTCCCTCCCGTGGAACTGACCACGGAGAGATTGAGTGGCTCCATCCGACCCTGCCTTCGAGAGAGCGGCAGATGAAGTTACCCAGTCTCGATGCACTTGGATAGCTTGACCCTGAGTGGCAATCGATTCAAAGTTCGAGGACAAATAGTGTTAGCATGACATTAAGTGGATGCTCACAGATCGGAAGTAAAGAGGCGCTTGGAAACGCTCTAATGTACATTAGATGTACTGGACATTAAGTTCCACCAAGTTAGGATTTACTACAAGCGCGGACACAAATGCGGTATCCTGGACCACATGCTAGAGGACTGAACTCTTGTACATTTTGACAGGAAGTCTCGGGTTAGCAGGATGATCGGGCCTATACGTCTATGCAACACCAAGCAAACGCTACAAGTCTCACTACTCCGCACACTTAACCTCACCTTAACAAACACGAAAGCATGCTGAACGTCGGGCTTCTCCCCTGTAATGTAAGACCAAGGTCTCCTCCACCCTCCACAAGTCACCCTCAACAGCTGTAATGTCCGAAGGTATGCGCCATCACACATTAGATTCATAACGACGATGCCCTTCATCCTGTTGAACAGTGGTTCACCAAGGGCACCCGACGGGAAACTAAACCCAAAGCCATGATTCCAGCAACTCCTAAACTTAAATATCTCCTTTCATAAGAAGGTAGTTAGAGAAAGCACAGCTACTTCCCGGTTCGCCTATATTACTCTTCGTGACTGATCAAACGTCAACCATTTACATCACAAAGGATTTACAGCCTGAGATGGAGAGCTTACGAACCTCGCTATTATGAGTTGTATCCCATAACAGGAAATCACTTCCAGTGAAACCAACAGCAACTTTTCTTTGCGAATTTTTCCCAGAGGATGCAGCCGTACAGTGCTCCAAACGTTCTAACATCGACACGGAAGCCACCTTCTCAATACCGATGCAGGTAAGTACTTGAGGTATGGTCGTAGCAGGCAGATGATTCTCAAGGTGGAATCTACAAACACACCCATCTCTACCGGTCTGCAAACCATGCGGCACAAATCAGCACTTCCATTTCCCGTCGAGTAATGCGTACGATTCCACGAATTCTTCACGCTCGCACTTGTAATCGTTCACAAAAATTTGTTCCGGAAAGTGATAGTCTCATTCGAGGATATCTTTTAAACGACTAAAAGAACTGCGTGTGTCGATATACAATGTCTTCTTTTGCAAACTTGAACGGTACTCTATGAAACTCCACCTAAGCTGAGTCGTGACCGACTGAACAACTGGACCCTTCCTATCGGGATAAGGTTTTTCGTGTTTAAGTCTTATTTCTAACAAGGGTACGGAAGCTAAAACTGTGACCATTTATGCCTTAGCAAACTGACTGGTCTGAGGGAGCAATACCATAGCGCGCTCGAGGAAGTCCTGAGCAGAGATAGCCCGGGCAAGAACATTCTAGATGAAAATCCAGATAACTACTTATACGCATTCAGAAGATACGAGTTTATCCAATCTAAGTCAATCTAAGTCGTCTTGGGATCTGAAGTTCCGTTCGCAACTGACCGTACGTATCTCGGTTTGCCCTCCGTGCTGGTTTGGAATGAAAGAAACACTTGTGACAGTAGAGATACCATGAGCACCCTTTAGTGTAGCCACAATTTGCAGTTGAAGGGGAGCATCACTTGGAGCATGTGGTAGTCGTTCTACATCTCTGTTACGAGCAAGTAGAATCTTCGGGAAGGAAAAGACACTCAAGCTTCCCTGCTTATCTCCACACACTAGAACCTGCACAATATATGTGACAAGATTGTTTTGGAATCGAAGTTCAGATGTTGTGACCCGGCGGCGGCATAGAGAATCTAAAATATATACACAAACAAGTCTGGAAAGTAGCCTTCACGTAAGAGATCCTTCATGAGCGCTACTGTTAGATAAGTAGGAATCAGATTCAAAGAGAAGTAGTGCGAGAGCCTAGGGTAAATGCCAAGGCCCGCTGCTGGAAGTTACTTCACCGCGGTCTACATGACAAAATAAGTTTTGTCATGTAGACGCGTAAAACATACCTGCTGGTTGATGCTTACATCCATGCACACAACGCGTCCATAACCACATTTCCCCAGTGCTAGCAACACGGCGGATTCTTCTGTTCCATTACCAGCCACTTTAGTATCCTCGTTCGCACTTGGGCCGGAAATGGAGTTTTTGGCGCTGGTACCGTAATTTATGTCACTAGAAGGCAAACGCCAAAAGCGAAAGGTCCCTTTTGGGTCTGCTGTGAAGACACATCTGCCACAGAACAACTTCGTCAACAGCGGGCGATAAACGTGATGAAACTTTACAGCAAAAGAAAAAGAAGCTTGAGATGTCAGTACAATACTCAATATCTTGAGTCTGCAAACAGATGTCACACACGCTTACTGCGATAAATCTGTCTTCCCCTGCCAGAAGGACACGACCCTGTGAGGAGTGATTCCTATATGGTACACTCTCGCATCGCTTATCTGAAAGACCGGAGTAGCCGACGAAAGATAAAGAAGGAATCTCTAAGCTCGTTAATATCGATGTCACTCTTTTCACCGTACCTCACGTGAAAGACCTACCTCCACTTGATTAACAGTGACAGTTTGTTGAAGAGCTTAGATTACACGAAGCTGACGTGCTGGGCACAACCACGACAGATTAATGCGGAAAACTGACCTTCCTTCCGAAGGCCTACACAAGAAAACCTCCAGTAGTTGGCGCTCCTTCTCGGCAGCCCACGCATAACGCCCCAAATATTGCTTCTGAGCGTCAGTTCTTACTCGTATAGAAGTCACATTTCCTTTCCCATCACCCACAACAACCATATCCTCGCTTGGATGGTGGCCTCCGTCATGTACATCTTCACTGCTCTTTCGTAACTCTAGGACATCCATACATACGACAGGTGCTCCGAGGCTGTCTACGAGTTTCTTCCAAGAAGGCTCCTGGTTTTGCGATATTTGTACACGATAAACATGGCCTTGATTTGTACCGACATAGAGTGTAGACTGATCACTTAGCCTCAATGCCCGTACATATTCACTTTTGCTGCAAAACGCACCATGCAAGACCGCAGGTCCTTCTCAGATGCAATAGCAACTAACAAGACGCCACAGTTTAAAAGACTCCCAGCATTGACAACGACCAACATCTACAGACTTGGAAACAAAAACTCAAATTCTCTGTACTCTGTCTGGGAACATCTAGGACTCTACATGCCTGGAGTAATCTCGACCCTTCTTTTAACAGTCTTCTCCTTTTGTGGACAAGCAAGTGCCCTAATCATCACTACAAAACTTACACATCGAGAAGGATCTGCATGCAGAAGTATCCCAATTAATATCCCGCCAATGGTCCAGAATATGTCGTGGCCTAGAACTTGATAATGATTATATTCTATCGGTCTTTCTAGAAACATGTTAGACTGGTCATCCTGAGAGCACACCTATCCAGGTACCCAGACCCTTTCGCCAGACCATCTGACCACACAGGATCAATGCGAAAGACCTCTTGCTTAGATCGAGAACCTCTTGCCTTGGAGTCGCTATGTTGTTCCAAAACACCAGTGTCAACTCTTTTTGACCACTTGTTCAGAGACTGAATCTTGATTGAAGAATCAGCACCAGCAGACACAACAATATTCAAGCCTGGGTCATAGACACAACGCCAGATTCCTCGACCCCTGCATCATATTTGCTATAAGTGAAACGTCTGCAACTTAACTTCACGTGTCAAGCAAGCATCAAAGTGCGATTTGAAGGTTGTGAACCAACTTTAACTCTCCAAGATTATACAAAAGAAAGATAGGTATAGACACACTCCTAGGCCTTTGAGGCCATCGAAGATTGAGAAAACAGGCCGGGAATAGAACTACGGAAACTACATCTTGCGATCTCAGAATCTTCCGGATGAAACAAGGCATCTAACTCAAATCAATCCTCATTGGTATAACTTGCAAGCATCTGCCTTCAAGTTGGAGTACTTACTGGTGGCCCTTGAGTGTCGCCAGACACTTTCCGTCTGGCATCCATATACGGCATGTACAGTCTTCGCTCGCTGTAACCAACAGCTTGACCCCCAACTCAACAACCAGCCCTTGATGAGTTGAAATCCAGAGTGTATTCACAGCTACAATCTACTAAGTACGCCAAACCCAAGCTGGTGCCTGACTCGGAAGACTATATTGCTCACCTTCTGTGAAACATGGCAGTCCCATAAACGTGCTCCATGCCCATATAACACGGGGCCAACCTTGACTGGCGCAATCCATTGCTCGCAAGGCGGTCCCTCTCTACCTCCGCTATGCCACAGACGCGCACTACAACCCGTACTTGGTACGTATTATAATACTCATGCGCGAGTACTTGGATAGAAACAACACGAAATATCGTCCATATCCCATCTAAACATGGTAATGCACACTTCCTTAGTTCTTCTGTACCGACCTTTGATACACGTTCTACATCTCAAAAAGACGTGGGACCTCCGGGATGTTGAAAATAGACCAACACAAAGGAGCCCAGAGCAAGGTAGAAATCTAAAGACCAACGACGGAGGCTGGAAAGAGATACCTTCGATCATCAGAGACAGAAGCTAGTGTTAGTCCATCACTTGACCACGTCAGCCGATAAACGGAACCTTCGTGGCCGACAAGCCTCTGCAAGGGTTCCACAACATCTTCGATGGTAGGAACTGGTTCTGTGGATCTATGTCTGGATACTTCTCCCAGCACCTCTTCTCTTCCTTGGGCTATTCTTCTCAGCAGCGTTAAATGTCTCGAAGCGTCATCTACTGCTGCAACATGGCGCCCCAATTTCCAAACAAGAACCTGCTCAACCCAGAGGCAGTACGTAAAAGCGTCTTCTATGTCAGGGACAAGGATGGAAAGATGAACTGACTATATTGCAAACTCACTGGTGTCAACTCGCGTCTCACTGACGTAGGGGGAATATCGGCTCAGCAACTGTATATTTTCATCTCTAATTCTTCTGAACTAGAAAGGCAGCTTCAATTTGACGAGACAGGTGACACGAATGCTAACCTCGTTGAAGATAGTGCCAACAGCAGCAAGCAAGTGTCCGGGAGAATCACCCCAAAGTCTCATCGAATAGAGTAACAACCTCTCTGAGACGTGCAGCAGCATGCTCACAGTCAGAAAAACCAGCGTATGACCATTTCTCCCAATCTGTCAAGACCGGGAAGCAACTGACAGGATAGGTACTCGGTTTGCTTTGAACAAAATCTGGCTTTAAACAAACCTGGCATCAGACTATTCCTTGAGAGGAAAGACAGGCCCCTCATGAGGACATCTTGGGCAGTAACGTCCGGTGAAGTTGCTAAGCATTCTCAACCTTAGAATTCAGCCTCCAAGTCTCATTGCATGAGGATCTTTCTGGTTTTAGATACAATCTTCAGGTGTTAATGACCTTCAGTCATTAATACCCGAAGATAATGACTGAAGGTATTCTAATTTTCAGTATGAGCCGGTAATTTCAAGTACCTTTTGAGGAATGAACAGAAGCATTAAGCACAGCAATTCTTGGTCCAGTCAATCCCATGCTTACCTGAGCATTCAACTCGATAGAGAAAAACGGAATTCAAAAGATCCCATAAGCAGATGGTGTTGTTACTTAGACCAATAGCCAGCAGCATTACGTCTTCTGCTCCAACCGCGTCAGATGTTTGAAATCTAGAGTGGTTATTCTGAATGGGCACCGCAGGTCAGAGTCTCAGATAGCGGGGAGAAACCCAGAATTCAGGAGTATAAAAAGTAGCCGAAAGTCCAAGAGATCCACAAGTCAGCATTCTCTTGTGTATAAACGATAGTACTCGTTAGATGATAATTACCGCCAAAAGTCGTACATCCATGACCCAGTGACTGAATCTGGGCAGGGATTGCCGCAGTTTTAACTTGGGACCTTCTCCACTCTGTAAAGAAAGCATCTCAAACACTTTAACTCGTCTTTCTCCGTGCACAAGAACAGTAGAAAATGTGGTTTCATCTTTCGAACTCTTCGGATGTATTGCCTCTTTAACGGCTGGTCCACAACATATGCCATGCACCCTGACGCCATCAAAGGCGTATATAGAGCTTAAGAGGCTTCCTGTAAGAATATCGTACAGCAGAAGATGTGGCCCAGTGCCTGGAAATACCAAAAGGAGAACTCAGATATGACCATTTCCAAATTTCCCAAGTTGACCATTATTTGCAAAGCAGCTAGTTCCCCTAGTTTCCAAACACAGACCAAGGATGTTGTTAGCTAAAGTGACCGTAAGTCAGTTTGATGAACGTAGGATAACTAGAACCCTCTCTGACTGAGCTCGAATCAAATGGCGCTTTACGGTATGCTAAATTTATGGGGACTGGAGGGGAAAGTTTTCCTTAAGAAAACGACAAGTTTTTCCATTGCATTACACGGTCGGGTGCAAGGACCCACAAAGCAGAAAAACCTGAAGCCATCACGGAGCTTCGTAACAATGAATTAAAATGCGGGACATTCCCTCACCAGCGAGTAATAGACGACGATTGGGAGGAGACGAAATCAGGCACAGGGCTGAGACATCGCCCCGGTAGGGACCTTTGCGATACCTACAACCTTCCATCTTCTCGTCAACCTTCACCGCTAGCTATGGATTTGCATCCTCAGTCCCTTCGGAGAAGTCAATTCATGACCTCCTTTTCACTTTCACTCTTTAACCTGAAAACCTCCTGGCCTCTGTCCTGTTTTGTTTGAGCTCTGTTCTCCTCGACCTGCAGTCACATCGACCAAATTGTCCGGACTTCTCACGTATTAGGAGATTTCCGTGACCGAGAGCATCCGGAGGTTTCCGTAACCGAAAGCATCCGCAGAACAAATATCCGTAGTCCGCAGAACCCAGTTTTTGTCCGCGCAGAAATCCGGGAAACATTTACGGACATGAGGGTTTCCATTCAGTGACAGTGAAGATCAACGATAGACCAAACACGCATCGAATGGTTGTAATTTGAACACACCGGTGGAAATTCAAAACAAAACATTCTGTGATAATTCCATTGAGAATTCGTGATCTTCGAACGGCCTCTCCTCGTGAACGCAGAGTGTATCTTGTAGGCTTCTTCAGCTATGCACATCTTCCACAGGAAGTATCAACAGTAATATTATTCTTTGTAAGATAGTTTATCAGAAAAGCGTCGAATGGATATTATTCATCGCTATCTCAAGCGAGATATGGCGCGGAATGAATGTGACAGTCTCCCTTATATCCGTAATTTTCAAGGGGAGAAGTCGTTTTCTCTGAGAAACAAAAGCTGCTGTCCTTCTTCGTTGGAGAATTAATCATGGTTTGAAATTTTTAAACTATTACAAAACAGCTGGTAGACTGAACCGTTCTTATGGCTCATGGAGGCTGCAGAGCGCTTGAACTTTAGGGCTTGATGTGATGCTGCTTTAACTCTGTATATGCTTCCGCCAATGCTGACACCACCGTAAAGTCATGATTCGACGAGGGTAGCTCAAGGGAGGTTCCTAACCTGAGAACTTCTGTAAGAAACAGAGGAAGGAGTGTTCAGCTCCAGGGCTCTGTCCAGTCAACAATTTTGCAGGAGGGCAACCAATGTGGCCCGCTCTTCAACATCGAAACTCGACTTTGATATTTCGCCAGATGAATTCACAATCACAGGAGATAATGGTAACTCCCTTCGGAGGTTTATGATCTGAGCTGGAAAATTCTGCTTCCACAATACTAAGCCTGGTAGCAACATTGTAGATAGCCTCCACTATAATCGCTATTTTGCTTCCCACAATCTTTACAGGAGGGTTCCTCATTCCGAGCACCACTACTTCTCGTTTGAGACTTTTCACATTCCGTGACGGCCTGAAGTCTCGTCGGCCGCTAACCCACTTGCCCAGGCCGACGGTGTCCGTCGAAGCTAGAGCTATCTGGGTAGAAATTGACACGATCAAACATCTTCGCACCGAAGTTGGGAATGACAGTGCGCGCTTGACACATTCAGTCTCAGGCCTAGGTTTCTAATACGCCCTTCTAGTTCACGTCGAGAAAGTGCTAGAGCATGTGGGTACAGTTTAAAACGATCAAACATCTTTGCATGGAGGGTGGGAATGACTGCGCGCTTGGCATGATCAGTCTCAGGCCTAGTTCCCAGTATGCTCCTTCTAGTTCACGTTTCGTCAGTGCAACGAAGTTGGGGAAGCTCCACGTCAGACTGTTGGGTTTGTCGTCTGGCATATGGGATGCCAGATGGGTCCACATGTCATCAACCGCGGAATAGTGTATATATTATTCTGCTGCAGTCTCTGGGTTTATTCAAAGACAATTAAGAAGCTCGAGCCACAGCGTATATGTAGCTCGACTGCTCTTCTTTGGAATCACAGCACTTATGGGTTCATAAGTTCCGCGACGGCGAGTGAGCCGTTGTAGGAGATGCTGAACCCCTCCTTGCACTATTTGTAAGTCCGCTTCATAGCCGGCTTTTCAGGTTCTGAAACGAACACATCACAGAGTTTTAGTGGGAATGTACATTCCATTCACTCTTAGTGTCCTCTTTACCCATCACAAAGGCTACTCTGCCATCTCATAGATACTAACAATCATACTCGCGAAGGGAGTAAGCTTGTCACTGAATGGTGGGGCAATTCTTTAGAAGGTTCCATTTTCAGGGTTTAGAAAGTAAAAGTAAATATTTTTATGAAATCACAAAATCTCTTTAAGTTTATTTCATATACGTTTTTCTCTTCCGCGTAACACTCTTTTATCTTGAATAAATTATTTCTTCATAGAATATATATTCACTATACATTAGTGACGGGAAACAAAGAAAACCAAAATTCAGTATCACTATACAGAATAGAGAGGTTATTGCTATATTACATGAGCCCAAGTCGATGTCAACAAATTTTATCACTATGAAGAGGTTATCCTTATATGACTCACTTTAAGGAGGACTTCATGTAAGCTTTTCTTTCTTGCGTAACCATCTCTTTATCTTGAATAAAGTTCTTCTCCATTGATATATTCACTATACATTATGTCCGATAACCCTAAACCACATTTCTTGATGTCGAGTTTATGCTTTTATGTTGGATGGGAGGATCATGGAGTGCTTGAACTACTCATTGCCAAGAAACTTGAGGCCAATGATTGCTAAGTTTATTGATAGATTGCACTCAAATTTTGAAGCAGAAGGAAGCTGAAGTCACACCGCAAAGGATTTCCAACTTGAAGATATCACTTTTATCACAAGTTTCTCAATAGTAACTTTATAAGCATAAGTCGATTAATATATTTCAGAACTGAGAGAAGCATTTCAATAACTGATCCACGACTGTCTAGACAAAGGAATGTGGTTGGTGTCTTGATTGTTGATAACGCATTCACTATTCTCGAGGTTGATCCATATCATATCACTCTCTCTCAAACTATCGTACTAATGGTACAAAAACTTTCTTGAACAGAATGGGAGCTTAGTTCAATGATTGTCACCAAAGTTTTCACGTCATTCACAATTCTTACTGGAATGATAACCATTACTCAAGATCATCTTTTTAGTGTGAATAAATCACACTAATATATGCAACAGAAATTACAAGCTACGTTTGTGGTGACAAGAAGTGAAGTATGTGAACTGATCTGCATAATGATGTCCAGATGATACGCATAAAAAGCCTTTGACACGAACTGATGTATTGCATTTCGACCCTCATAACGATGTCCATATGATATGCATAAAAAGCCTTTGACACGAACTGATTGCAATTCACTCATTATGTTGTCCAACAATATCCAAGATTCATTCCTGTTGAGGTTGAGAGAGTCACAGAAGGAGTAAGGCCAGAAGAGGAGGAGTTCTAGTTCTTGCAAGCTTTCCTTGTTTGAACATTTCTTGAATACTTTGAATATTATGAGTTTTCGTGACTATGCATATTTTTCTTCTTCGCACTTGAGCTAATGTGCTACTTTAACACAAATATACATTGAAAATAACTAATAATGATATGTCAAGTATATAAATTATTGAAACTTTTAGAAAAATCAAAATACAAAGAAAAATATACCTTATATCACTAATCAACTATCAAAGCAAAACATAGTCTATATTTGAATATCATCAAGCTGATATTCTTTCTTCACTTAGAAAGTGTGGAATCAAATATTATTGCATTTTATAGCTAGTAATATTTATAAAATAGTTGATCAACACTTTATTATTTCTTGATGTAAACTTTAAAATGATCACTGAGAGTTCGAATGTAGGAATGGGAGAAAATAATATCAAACTTCACAATCTCTAAGAATGTGAGTAAGAAAATACGAGTAATTAATTAATTCCTTTTTCTTTCTTACAGAAAAAAGAAAAAGGAATTGGATGCAACACCGAGACTTCCCGGAAGGTCATCCATCCCAATACTATTCCTGTCGAAGGAAATTTAACTATAGAGTTCTGATGGTATTACCACATCACGCTGCAAATTGTGGTATCCAAATTTATAATAGGAGGTTTCCGAGACATGAACATCGTTTAGGCCACGGTTCGAGGGAGGAATTATGTTTATCGATGTGGGAGAATTTCATAGAAAAAAGAAACTCCACGATACAATAACCATCGGAGAAAAGTAAACCATTGGTATTTAACCCAAGGGATATTGGGGGCAATTTACGAATCCATCGTTGCATTATCAAATACACAAGAATAGTTACATGAAGTCAAGAATTTAGCTTAAGGGCCTTGAATTAAATCATACTTTGCATTGAAGTAGTTGGAATGGGATAGCGAGAGCGATCGCAACATTAAACCATCACTCTATCAACAGTGGAGGAAACTATTGGGATATTAAACCATCGAGAAAGATTAAATCGTCGGGGCTCCACAAAGATAGTTACATCGGGTCAAAATTTTAGGCTTAAAGGCCTCTGAATTAAATCAAACTTTACGTTCAAGTCATCGGAATGGAATATCACGAGAGCCTCTGCAACATTAATAACTTCGGTAGACAGTCTCAATAACAGTTAAAATCTATAAGCTTTTCGCGCACGTATCGCCTTGTTGCGCCAACGGAAGCTCTTGCTCAGTAGGTCGTAAACTTTACACCGCTAAACTGCATACACAATCACAAGTTAGCGTCCATGCACCACTTAACTTATCTCAGTTTGGTCCAGACCGGAGCCGGACCGTCTCCTTAATCATCAAGCTCAACAGTTCCTAAGTCCCGACCTAGATCCGCCTAGGTCGGTCCCAAACATGAGCAAGTCACAAGATGACTTGGGGCGGACTTCCCATAAAATCCATGGTCCTAAACGGTGCCTCCAGCACACCTAGCGGTCCAACCGCCCGTGATGTCCGTCTGGGTCTAGGCTCCCAAACAGTGGTCTAACCCGCCTACTCGTTCCCTAGTCTTGCCCCAACCCTTACATCGTTCCGGAGTCCAGACGTCCAAGTCTGGATCGGAACGTGCCTTGGAACCGACCCAGCCATCACCTCATGCCCCTAGAGTCCGTCCGTCGAACCTTGGGGTCGGGTGACTCGTCCTGGCCCACCCATGCATCGAGCCCTCCTCATATATACTTATGGAGATCGGCGGCCCCGCCCTCCTCTTTGGTCCCTGAAAATTATACCACAACCCGATCGTGGTTCGGCCGTAACTTCCAGCTCGGATGTCAGATCGAGGAGTGTTATATATCACTGGAAAGCTCTCGACGAGACTTTTCCAATGATACCTCACTCGCCTCGAGATCTTATGTGTAGCTCCGTCCACGACCTAAAACGTCTCTGGAGCTCCAACACTTAGTCATTTTTTGGAAACCTGTGGTCTAGACCCAGAGTCGAACCCTGTGGTTCGTCTGCGTCTCGGACCTACGTTTGGGACCTATGTCTGATACTCATGTTTCAGCCCGTTCCCAGACTCGCCTCCTTAAGTCAGCGTTCGTCTGGGGCCCTCTTGGGGTAGGCCTTTATGTCCTAACCCAAGATTCCAACCTTGGTTTAGAGAACCACTTAGGGTTCATCTGATCCCGACTTCTCAGCAAGCCGTTAAGTCCTACTCGTAGCATTCACAACCTAGCACAAGTCCGCTAGGGTTCTGTTGTTCGCGTCTGCGCCCGATCTTGAGAATGAGGATCGCAACACTCACCCCTACTTTGGAGGTTGATGCTCTCATCAACAATGATCCTTTAAGTTAACACCAAGTTCAAAATGGGTAGCTAAACCCTTGGCGTCAGAATTGCGTTTTGGTAGCTAACCCGCAATTCCCTTCTTGGCTTGAGTTTTAAGTTGTCGCTAGAACACTTAGAAAATTTCAACTAGTCTCAGGAAAAGCCTTACCTTTTTGGCTTACCCTAAACAAAACTAGTTGACAATTTCTAAACATTCTACTTAAGACTCTAACTTGCTAACTATAAGTATTCACACCTACTTACATGGTCCCCCGAAACTCACTTTCTGGTCGCAACCTGATTTGACTTAGACGCGCGACTAAGTTTACTTTGTAGAAAACCACAAAGCAAGATCATTCCAAGCCCCAAGACAAGTATGAAATTTCATATTTGCTTTGCCAACGCTACGACAAACCTAAGTCTTGACATCAAGACTTTGTCTTGATTTAGATGCTTATCCAAACCAGCTCGCTTCCTTTGAGTGTGCTTCGTTCCTCCTCTTGACAACATCCTAGGCATCTGATCAAAACTAGTCATAGTCATGCACCACCAATACACTTAGACAAAATTTCCAGAAACAAAATCTTTATTTCCAAATATAAGACAAAGCTACAAAGTCCATCGGCCCAAATCGCCACAAGTTGCTACTCGTATGATTCGACGTTCCTTCAATCCTCGCTGGAAGGAGATGTCCTCATCTTGCTAACGCCCTTGTTGTCCTTGTCGCCGTTTGAAGAGGTATAATACTTCGCTCACATGTGCGAGATCTTCCTCTGGCACCCAAGTTGCTTCCTCAAATCGTAACCACGCCATTTGACCAAATACTCCATCCGGTTTGATTTGCACCGAGATCGCAAAATGGACTCCACCTCATATTCTGCTTCGCCTTGCACGACATCAGGTTGAGGCCTAAGAACTTGTTTGCGCTCGGGTCGTAAATCGTCCTTGAAGTATTTCTTTAATAAAGAAACGTGGAAAGTCGGATGCAACTACCACTCGCGAGGTAGGTCTAATGTATAGACGTCTTCGTGCGGATTCTTTACAATGACAAAAGGTGCCGCGAACTTCGATGAAAACTTCGCCGATATCTCCTTTGGAAGTGTGAAGTTTTTCGTACTTAACCATACTTCTTCGCCCACTTGAAACTTCACTTGTCGCCGATGCTTGTTTACCTGCTTCATGGACCGTTGCTGCGCCTTCTCGAGGTTCTTCTTTACTTGCTCCTCGTGCCGTTGCATTGCCGCCACCAACTCTTCAGCTGATGTTTGCCGTGTTCTTGGTCGTGCCGATGTAGAACTCCCTGCAAGAGTCAAGTCAAGAGGCCCTTCTGGCTCACGTCCGTAAGCCATCAAGAAAGACGATTTGCCGGTTGCCGAATGCTTCGTGGAATTGTAGCAATACTCCGCGAGACTGAGTCACTCCGCCCAATTACTTTGGTCCGCGCTCACATAATTCCTCAAGTATACATTCAGAATCGAGTTAACTCGTTCCGTTTGCCCATCTATTTCCGGATGAAAGACGGTATTAAATTTTAACTTAGTCCTCAATTTTTGAAACAAGTGTTTCCAAAAGGCACTTGTGAACTTAGAGTTTCTATTTGAAATAATACTCCGAGGTAATCCATGTGAACGCCACCAAGTATCTAGGAACAACAGAGAAGTCGTGAACGCTGTTGCAGTATCCAAGGTCGGAGCAAACTTTGCTAGTTTACTAAACTGATCAACTATCACAAAAATCGCGTTGTATCCATTCGAGCATGGACTTTCCCAAGGTCTGGCTGGAATCGGTAGAGGATGAAGCAACCCTTGTTTCTTCTCATAGGAAACGCGGCTCGCTTGACAGGTTACACATGTTTTCACAAAGTGGGCAACATCGTCTTTCATGTGGGGCCAATAAAACTTTTTAGCCATCACTGCTAAAGTGGACTTTTCTCCTTTATGGTCTGATAAGGGCGCATCGTGACATTCTTTAACAACTTGGTCCTAAGTTTTCCTTGTCTCACATAAACCCGACTTTGCTTGAACATGAGTAAATAGCTGCATGTTCTGCAACTTCACTCCTCGCTTGAGTTGTTCCAGGTACTCCTTCGCTTGGTCATCGTCCATGTAACCTTCACGTATTCGCCTCTCCAAGTCTGACTCCTTAGGATACATAGATCACAAAATCTGTGTTGACGATGGAAGATATTCCTCCTTGCGACTCAAGGCGTCAGGGACCACATTGTCCTTTCCCGCCTTGTGGATTAATTCCACGTTCATGAGCGCCAAGGTATCATGCCATCGTAGTTGCTTTGACGTCACCCGATCTTGTGTCTCAAAGTACTTGAGTGAAATATTGTCAGTATACACTTGGGTTTTGTGAAGTCTCAAGTAATGCCGCCATTTCCTCAAGCAATGAATCACCGCAAACAGTTCTTTCTCGTGAGTCGGCCATCGACTCTCCGTCCCAGATAACTTCTTGCTTCCGTACGCTACAGGTTTTTCATCCCGCACCAACACTCCGTCAATCGCATAGTCGCTCGCGTCCGTGTGCACCTCGAATGGTTTGTCGAACTCCGGCAACTTCAAAACTGTCGCCTTTGACAAAATAGCTTTGATCGTCTGAAACGCATCATCCACCTCCTTGGTCCAACTTACCTGTGCGTCTTTGCCCGTCCAATCCGTTAGCGGCTTCACGATCTTTGAAAACCCCTTCAAATACTTGCGGTAGAACTGCGCCAGTCCTAAGAATCGCCGCATCCCCTTCACTGTAGTCGGAGGCTCCCAAGTCACAATCGCGTCCACCTTCTGCATATCCGGGCCGACTCCTTTTGCACTAATGACATGTCCCAAGAAGTTAATGCGCTCCAAATCAAACTCACTCTTGTCAATGTTGACAAACAGCTTATGCTCCCGCAGCTTCGTCAACACCACCCTTAGCTGCTCCACGTGCGACTCCAAGGTTTTGGAGTAGATCAAGATGTCGTCGATGTAAACGATGACAAACTCATCCATCTCCTCGCGAAAAATTGTGTTCATCAATGTAGTGAACGTCAAAGGGGCGTTGTAGAGTCCAAATGGCATTACCACGAATTCAAACGATCCGTATCTGGTTTGACAAGCGGTCTTCTCAACATCTGGGTCAGCTATCCGGATCTGGTAATATCTTGACTTCAAGTCTATTCTGCTGAAGTACTTTGCGTCCGCTAGCCTATCAAAGAGGTCGTCTATCCTTGACAAAGGATAATTATTCTTCACCGTCATCTTATTGAGTGCATGATAATCTACGCAGAGTCGTAACTTCCCATCTTTCTTCTTTGCGAAAAGAACTAGGGCTCCATAAGGTGACTTACTGGTTCGAATATATCCCCGCGCTAATAGCTCACCGAGTTGTCTTTTCAACTCAAGGAGTTCCACCTGATTGAGTCGGTAAGGGGCTTTAGAAGGTGGTTCCGATCTTGGCAAGACTTCGATCTTGTGATCCACCACCCGCCTTGGAGGTAACTCAACAGGTAACTCATCTGTCAAGACATCCTCAAATTTCTTAATCACTTCGCGAAGCACCTTCGGAAGTTTAGTCGCGTCTCCTGATGTTTCCTCTTGTTTGTCACCCGCCATCAAATCTGCAACCCGCATCAAACACATGACCCCGTCGTTGAAGTCCATCTGTTTACTTTTGATCAAATTCACCGCAAAGTCGTCAATTTTCCACGCCTTCCGGATCAACCTCACTCCCAGCTTCCACCCTTTAACTCCAACGTTTAACCTTGAAGGTTTCCGCCTAAGTTCCACTTCAAACCTGTCCAAGAAAGTGTTCTCCAAAACCGTATGGATATCATCCATCTCGCACACCGTGAAATTCTCTATGAACTCCAACTTCCCACACGCAAATCGTACGTCCAAGGCCACTTCAGAAGTTTGGTACGTCTTGCCCTTGGCAAAGCGCACCTGAATAGGCTTGTCTGCCTTGGAGGTAGACAAGCCCAACTTGTTCACCAACTTTGGATTTATGAAGGAGTGAGTCGCTCCTGTGTCCACAAGAAAAGTAACATCACGGTTAGCAACTTTGGCTTGTAGAAACATCAATCCCGGCGTCTTCTTCGTGGTTCTCAAGGTCACAGTCATCTGGCCCTCCAACAAGTCCTTTGCAACAAACACATTCATGCTACAGTTACTAATCTTAGGTTTCGTGCACCCCTTAGCAATATGGCCCGTCTCGTCACAATTGTAGCAAGTAAACTTAGCACCATTGCCTTTCTGAGGTGTTTGCTCCTTAGGTTTTACTCCTGTTTGCTGCCGCTTTGCCGCCGGGACAGAAGAATCCTTCCGATCCTTCTCACCCCCATCCCACTGTCGCTTGAAGCCCTTGTTCTTCTTCTGGAACTTGTCCGTGCTGCGTGGTTCAAAAGGTTTCTGTTGCTGGACTTCGTCGTCCTCAATTCGCTCCGTTGGCTTCAAAAGTTCGGCACATGTCTCAGGTAGCTTCGGCATCCGGAAGAGAGCCTTCTCCGAGCTAGACTTGAGTCCCTCAATAAATATACATATTTTGATCTCCTCAGTCCAACGAATCCAACTTGGCACTGAACTCGCGCACATAAGCACTTAAGGTCCCCGTCTGCTTCAGTCTCACCAACTCAACACCGTCCCGAATCCTTTGATACTCCGGAGTGAATCGTCCCACGAGTAACTCCTTGAACTCCTTCCAACCAAACGCCGAGACGATCAAGGCATGCTCATCCTTGTATGCAATCCACCAGAGAAGCGCATGGTCCTTCAGGAACGTAACCGCCGCTCTCACCTTGCAGACTCCTTAGCCTGTTGCGCCTCAAAGTATAGGTCCAACTCAGTTAAGAAATCCTTAACCTTGCGAGCCCGTCCTATACCTGAAAATGATGTCGGTAAATTCGTCTTACAAAGCTTTCTGGTAGACAAGGAACTCCCTTGGCCTGCCTCAAGTTCAGCAATACGTTTATCCCTGGAGACCATGTCTTCCTGCATGGTCTTCATCATCTTGATGAGTTTCGCATATAAGGCTCCTTGAATTCCCGCGCCTGCATCGTTGAGCACCGTTGGCAAGACTCCATCTTGCTGCAATGGTGCCGCAGCCGGTACTGGACTTCCTTGACGTTGGGGCGAAGGTTGTCGGTTGTCGTCCCCTGACTGTGCCTCGGGGTTAGCTCGAGTCGATCTGCTCCCGTTAGCCGCTCCTCGTTTTTTGGTCTTCCTCCTGGAACTCTGTCCGTCGTCGGCCATCGCTCCAAGTATTCACCTAGAAACGCTGATCCGCTTCGTGTCTTGCGTTTCTCCTCAAGCGTCTAGCCTTCAGCCGCTACCTCAAGTTCTCGCTCACCGAAGCGTCGGCTCTGATACCACTTTTCGCGTACCTACCGCCTTGTTGCGCCAGCGGAAGCTCTTGCTCAGTAGGTCGCAAATTTTACACTGCTAACCTGCATACACAATCACAAGTTAGCGTCCATGCACCACTTACCTTATCTCAGTTTCGTCCGGACCGGAGCCGGACCGTCTCCCTAATCATCAAGCTCAGCAGTTCCTAAGTCTCGACCTAGATCCGTCTAGGTCGGTCCCAAACATGAGCAAGTCACAATATGACTTGGGGCGGACTTTCCATAAAGTCCAGGGTCCTAAACGGTGCCTCTAGCACACCTAGCGGTCCAATCGCCCGTGATGTCCGTATGGGTCTAGGCTCCCGAACAGTGGTCTAACCCGTCGACTCATTCTCTAGTCTTGCCCTAACTCTTACATCGTTCTTGAGTCCAGACGTCCAAGTCTGGATCGGAACGTGCCTTGGAACCGGCCCAGCCATCACCTCATGCCCCTAGAGTCTGTCCGTCGAACCCTGGGGTCGGGTGACTCGTCCTGGCCCATCCAGGCATCGAGCCCCCCTCATATATACTTCTGGGGATCAGCGGTCCCGCCCTCCTCTTTGATCCCTGAAAATTATATCACAACCCCTCGACGAGACCTTTCCAATGATACCTCACTCGCCTCGAGATCTTATGTGGAGCTCTGTCCACGACCTAAAACGTCTCTGGAGCTCCAACACTTAATCATTTTTCGGAAACCTGTGGTCCAGACCCAGAGTCGAACCCTGTGGTTCGTCTGCGTCTCGGATCCACGTCTCAGACCTATGTCTGAGACTCATGTTTCAGCTCGTTCCCAGACTCACCCCTTTAAGTCAGCGTTCGTCTGGGGCCCTCTTGGGGTAGGCCCTTATGTCCTAACCCAAGGTTCCAACCTTGGTTCAGAGAACCACTTAGGGTTCATCTGATCTCGACTTCCCGGCCAAGCCGTTAAGTCCTACTCGCAGCGTTCACAACCTAGCGCAAGTCCGCTAGGATTCTGTTGTTCGCGTCTACGTCCGATCTTGAGAATGAGAGTCGCGACAGAGGGCTTTCTAAATCAGTACATGCACTTGTGGATCATGGGTCAGAAATCAACATAATTTCAAAAGAGGTGTATGAGAAGAGAAAATGATCATTCGAAAGAAATCATGGTTGAGTACTTTGTGCTGCAAATAATCAAAAGTGTGAGTTATACAGAGTCTATCCGAATGTGCTTGTAAGGATTGAGGATGTAGAGGTTGAGCAACATCTTTTTGTACAATCCTCTGCTTCTTATCTTGTCATACTTTGCCAACCTTAAATTATCGTTGTTCGAACGAATCTCATTATGTCAAACTTTAGAGTCTTGATGACAAGTATTCAAGCTCTGGAATAATATGCAAGTCTATTGTTGTTTTGATATCAGTAACCAACTAGAAAGATGCAAGTATTTTTTATCGAACTCACATATCAACTCCTTCAATTCCATGGTACGTCCAGGCTGACACTCTATCCAATCAAAAAATGTCCTCCATGTGACTCTATAAAAATCTTCTTTTGGAAATTCCTCCCTTAGTATACAATCAAAAAGAGTCCACCCTCCTAGATATCTCCTCTCTATAC
The DNA here is from genome assembly GCA_036924285.1 of Asterella californica. Taxonomy (NCBI): domain Eukaryota; kingdom Viridiplantae; phylum Streptophyta; class Marchantiopsida; order Marchantiales; family Aytoniaceae; genus Asterella; species Asterella californica. The sequence continues at coordinate 7,770,725 of JAYKYS010000003.1, forward strand.
TTCTTACTTTATCTCTCAATTTAAGAACAAGTCAACTCAGAATTATCTCAACTTCATGTGTCCTCATCTGTTTCATTTCTCTCACATACTCTCGCAAGTATTTGATAACACCTTTGTCATCGAATCGTCCACATCGATCAACAACTGCTGTAGAGCCTTTGTTGATTTCTGCTCAACTCCTCCAATTGCGAGTTGTTGTTGAATCAAAGCAATCAACGCTTGAAGAATTTGAGTTGTATCAATAGCAAGTTGTGCACTTGTTACTAGAGCTGTAGCAAGCACTCCTTGAGGAGCAACGCCATCTTGATCAAGAATCCTTTGAACATGAGTACCTTGAGCAACAACACCTTGAACAACAAGTACACTATGAACAACAACACCATGATTCATCTTCCTCACTCAATCCAACAAATCCTCCAAACCAATCATCCCAATGTCTCTCAAGACCAGATATCGTAGAGAGAGTTTTTCTTGAGGAGGATGGACCTCCTATATGTGATTGATCGTGAGAATGACCAAAAAGAAAAAAGATAACTGTCATTATTCAAAACTCAAATGTAGTCGCTTGTAGTCACCAAGGTCAAGCAGACATTCAAATCTGTGCAAATAGACATTCAAAGACTCAAAAAACTTTATTCACGTCTTAATTTTACAATCAATGTCCTCAACAATCACAATCTCTTCCTCCTTCTCTTGGACGCATCATCTCTTGAACTCTCTTGAATATTCTCCAACTTTGACCCGTACATCGATTTACCTAAAAAACAAGTCCTTTGCTAAGCAGCCTCTTAGCTAAGCTAAGGCATTATGTCTTATACGAACATTTACTTATCAAGCAACCCCTTAGCTAAGTTGACTCCTTGGTTAATAAAAGTTTCTCAACCCTCGATGTCAACTTGATGCAACCCAGATTATGAACTAAGTCATGATTTTAGTCAACTCAAGCCACAACTGCAAGATCACTTCATAGCAACCCCCTAACTAAGCTGACCCTTTGCTTAATAAAAAGTTCCTAGCCCTCGATATCATCTTGATGCAACCCAGATTATGAATTAAGCTACGAAATCACAAATACAAAATCACCCCATAAGGCTTATAGCCCTCCCATCGCTGAATCAAATATCTCACAACCCATAACCTCGATTGCATGTAGAGGCTTAGATCATGACGCTCATGTTTAAAGAGGATATCGATCCTTCGTCCCTAGATGTGACCAAGTCATAAGGCTTACACCCCTCTCTTAGCTAAATCAAATATCTCTCAAACCATAATCTCAATTGCATACGAAAGCTTAGACCAAGAAGTCTATGTTTAAGGATAATACCGATCCTCTGTCTTTAGATGTGCAAGACGTAACCACACATCCAACATAGACTCCCATCATGGAGGTCAACATGTTGAGATAGAAACAAAGAGCTAAGAGGATTTGATCCAGAGATCTTTGTTTTTTAGGTGGACATCTTTTCCAAGGAGATGGTTCTTGCTTCCATTTAATAAAGTAATTAAACATATATATATGTCAATAGAATTTAATTTAATTTTCTTTGTTAGCTTTTACGTGTTATTTTCACTATAGATCTTCATTTTTAGTAACAAAAGAGTCAAAACTATAGTACTTGAGAACACCTATGCGATGGTGTCATCAAATAATGAATCTGAATCACCAGCGGAAAATGATAGTTTTTTTTTTGTCTTTTTTAAACTAGAAATGACATAAATATTTATGTATAACCTTGCTTCGTATAAATGAAAACACATGTCTGCTATCTTCAAGATGCGTTTTCACCTGATGCCTTCATAACTTCTTAGTAGTTCTTTTGAATATAAACTAGGGGCATCTTGTCTAGCTTTGCTCCTACTCAGCTTAACAAACTCCAGTGCAACTTCTTTTACAACTAATACAACCGTGAAAAAAGCAAAATCTTTTTATAATGATCTTTCACTATATAGAAGATCATGCAACATGATAACGTAATTGAATTTCGGTGTTGAACAATAAGAACTGTTAATGTGCTGCTTTTATGTGCGAATGCTACAAGCTTCAAGACTGATTCGGACGAGTAGTGATGGATTATGTCGCCCTCAAAGACAACACGGCTCTTTCAAGACTGGGAACTGACATATTTACTACAAAGAGAGTTTATCCTTATTATGCGATTCTCTTTCTGGCACATCGACCTTTCCTTGTTACCTTGTAAAGTTGACATGCTGAGCATCTAACCTGGCACGATAACCTGCGAAAATGGGGGTTGATCAAGAAGCGTAACAATAAGAGGGGTGGAGCAAGTACATCTTTCTTTCTGGGGGTGGAGCAAGTAAATCTCTGCCTTGTCAATTAACTGTAACTGACAGTACAATGACATAACAAGTGATGGAAGAATCAGAAACCAAAATATTTAGTGCGAGAAATTTGCTTGTCGGCTTCCTTCCCCGGGGCAGAAGTGCACTTTCGATGCATATTTTGACATCGAGGTGTGAGCCGGGGTTTATATAACCCGGTTGTGGTTGAGAAAAACGCGACCCAATGAATAGCAAACAGATGGGAAGACCCCATCAAGCCTCACAAGGGAATGAAGGACCCGAAGGGTCAAGCAACAACCACCCCGAAGGGAAGAACATCGGGGCTAAGCCCCGCTATCAGTAGCTCTAGAATCGCCTGTCGCACCTATAATGTCGGAGACCAGAAAGTCAGTAACCCTACAAACAACTGGCGCACCTGAAGAGGCATCACCTACTGCGATTGCTCTCCTGAGAACGGCTCCTGCTAAAGCTCTCTGTAGAGCAATGGAAACTCGCTGTCTAAAGAAAGTGGTGCAGAAAGAAAGAGAAAGTGGTACTCCTGGCGCCTCTCATGATAGGCTCTAGCACAGTCTCTCAGAAAGACGTCGAACTCCAAGCCTGTCGATCCGTATATCTCCAAAGCTAAGGGGATGAAGCGATGTCCCACTTGCATACCCTTATACTTGGTGACCTTCGATGCTGTCGCCACGCCTGCAGCCCATCCTGGGAGATGGGTGATCACCTGTACCGCCACTGAGTCCCGTGTCGGATCCGTGACAACCACATCAGCCATTGAGACCTGATCCTCTCTCATCATGTACAAGTCAGCTCTCAGTGATCCTCCTGTCTGATGTGGTTGAGAACCTTGAGCGTTTCGTCGATGCATCAGGCCCACCAGTCGAACGCTGTGATGCTTTGTACGAAATGCTATAACGGGGTTCTTCTAAGAGGTTGTCGGCCGGGTTTATGTTTCAGTCGCCCGTGAATCCTTGACTCTGGCCATGCGTGCTTCGACGTCCTGTGGGAGAAAATTCAACGCTGGTCCAAGAGGTTCCAGTTTAGCATCAGTCATAATCAGACCGATGTCAGAAGTGTTTCGCAAGAATGTTCAAAAAGAGACTTGAGCGGTATTCTTTCTCCTTTCTCCTTCTGATCATCCTGCAGCATAGCTAGTAGATATTTCTTTCCATCATTCTTCGTTATTGTTCGTTCGTAAAATTCTCGGGTCCCCACTTGTGGATATAATAGCAAACCAAACTACTACGCGCCTCTCATAACATCTTCTCCCCCTAGCACGTGGGCGTGGAATTCGTAAAGCCGTTTCCAGCCTGCGGAGCTTTCTTCTCCCTGAAACTGTGGACCATTATTTCTCAGCCATTTCGACTGGTCCGCAAATTTCAGCCTCCAAGCTTCAGTGCATGTGGATCTCTCAGGTTTTAGTAACAATCATTAATACCTGAAGATTATGACGGAAGATATTTCTGAATTTCAGTATGAACCGGTACATTTTTCAAGTACCTTTCAGTAATGAACAGAAGCTTCAAGCACAGCAATCCAACAAAAAATGCTTACTTGATAATCGATAGATATGGTCAATTTATGGGGACAGGAGGGGAAGTTTTCTGTTGCATATACATGCAACCTGTGGATTTGACACGAAGTTGCATAACACGGCCGGGTGCAAAGAACCACGAGACAAGTAATCCTGAAAGCATCACGGAGCTTTCTACAGTGGTAAAATGCGGATCTCCTCACCAGCGCGAAATAGGAGAGGAGACGAAATCAGGCACAGGGATGAAACATCGCCCTGTAGGGGCCCTTGCGATACAACCTCTCCTCGTCGACTTTCAGCGCTCGCTAGGGATTGGATCCACATTCCCTTCCGACAAGTCAAATCCTGACCTCCGTTTTGCTCTGATTCTGAATCCTGACCTCAAGGCGTTCACGAAACCTTCCTGGACTCTGTCCTCTTTGAGCTCTGGTCTCCTCGACCCTCCAGAGAAGGACAGCGCGCTGCCCGGAAAGGGTTTAGGGTTTAGCTACGGTTCTTACAGTACTCTTGTGCCTGGGACGGGCCAAGCCGGTTCACTGAGTTGTCAGATTGTTGTGATCCTGGAATAGAAGGCGGATACTGCATGGGATTTGAGTTTGAGGCGACTTGGGGACTAAATCCTTAATAGAGTATTTCGGGGAAGGTGCGTAGTTTCCTCTCTGGATTAGCGTCGTCTGTCACTGCTTACGTTTAAGGTTGTGCCGGTCAAGTAAATGTTATGCATCAGCTTGCTATGAGTGTTGCTTCAAATTAAGGTTCGAACTGGACTTCGGAATCTGATTACCATTCCTTCCCAGAGCACGAGTCGGTGTAGGTGGAGACGAGGAGAATGGTATTCTCGTCAGTGTCGTGGAGGGGTCTTCCACATTCAAGGCTTGGCTTGGTGGCTCGCTTCTGAGATTGTCAGGGAAATTCCTGAAGTTTATTGCGTAGGGTTTGGTCGGGGCGAATCGGAGGGAGTTTCGGTGAGCTTTCTGTTGGCAATGCCACGTTTGCCCCGGGGAGATGATGTTTAGAGTTGAATTTGAATTGGCGAGGGACACCATTTAGCTACGTAGTGTACAACTTGTTCGGGACCTTTTGTCGCCTTTCTATTTGTATAATTTGTGTCTGGGTAGGTCACGGCTAGGTGAGAAGACTTGAAATGAAAGAAACTTCCAAATTCCTCTATGTTTCAAACATTGCAGTCGAAAGGTCTGTGCGGTGCAGATTTAAATCTTCCGTCACTGTAAAGTAGACAAGCACTATCGAGTTGATGTCACATAATAGGCAAAGGGTTCCCTGGTTTGAAATCCCCTGTCTGCAGTGGACAGATTACTCGATCACAAGAGTACACCCTAGTCATCCTTTGAAGATTTCTGAGAAGTTCTATCCTCTGTTTCGAAAACTGACGAGTTGTATCTTGACGTTGGGTTCGATTTTGTTTAAACCCTAATGATTGTCTTTTTTTCCCGCAGCGCAATGGGCAGGATTTTCGCAAGATGACACAGAGTTTATATGACGTTCTGATTCGGTCCTCGAGATGGAGTTGGAGTTTGGCTTGTGTAAACCCGGTGTGTGGGGACCTTGATGCGCAATGAATTAGCAGTTCGGACAAGGACAATCAGTTTATGAGTCTGTTTGTGTTGAACGAGTAGCGCGTTCCAGTAGGACTTCACCCGACCCGTCATGGATTCTAGTGACGAAGAAAGTGGACCTAACAGCGGAGGTAGCAATGCGGAGGAAGAGTTAGACGAGGATGAAGAAATGGGCGAGGCAAGTGAGCAAGATGAGAGTTCCGCGAAGAAGAATAGTGAGAACGCGAAATCGAGGAATAAGTCGAGAGAACAGGAGTTAAAGGTGTCTGTAACCAAAAAGATGGTCGAGGCGAAGAAGGAGATGAGCGGGGAAGACAGCAGTGCGGAGGAAGAGGAAACTGGAGATGAGGAGATGAGCTCGGGAAGTGAACAAGACGGCAGCTCTGAGGAGAAAGAAACTGGCAACGTTAAATCGACGACAAGATCAGCAGAGCATGAATCTAAGAAGTCAACCACTACGAAACAGGCGAAGAAAAGAGGAGGCAGCACCGCGGAGGAAGGAGTAGCGGATGGGGATCTGACCCGGGAAACTGGACAGGATGGTAGGTCGGATGTGAACGGACAGGAAGCTAAGAAGCAGACCAGTGCCAAGAAGGCAAACGCCAAGAAGAATAAGGGAAAAACAGGGGTCGTGTATTTGAGCCGTATTCCGCCGCACATGAAACCACTTAAACTCCGACATCTTCTCTCGCAGTATGGGGAAGTGTCGAGGATCTATCTCGCGCCAGAGGGTAAGGTGCCAAAATGGGAACTTCTGTGAGTTAAATGTCAAGTAGAGTAGGATAATCGGACCACGGGTTGGAGCGTCAAAGGTTGTCCTCCTTCCCAGTTCTTCAGCGTCCTGTCAGTTCTGACGTCAACTTCTCGTCCACAGATAGTGCTGCAAGAATTCGACGCAAGCGAGCTGGCGGGAACCGTGGGAAGAATTTCTCTGAAGGGTGAGGATGATACGAGCTGTTACTAGGTTCGGTTCTCTCGATTGTGCAAGAGAGTCCTCGTGTGCAAGGCGATCATGCATGTACGTTGTACGTAGTAGTGTTCATTTGACAGCATTGTTTTTTACTCTGGCTCATTACAGTTCTGAGCCATCGCATTTTCAGGTGGGTTGAGTTTGTTCACAAGAGAGATGCCAAGAGGATAGCGGCTATGTTAAACGGGGAACCAGTCGGTAAGTCATCTTGTTGGACACAAAGTTTCTGATCAGTCGATGGTGCTAGACGGTGAGAGAGGGCCTCAGCTGTGTGGGTATTCGTCATAGGAAGTAGGTTTATGGACCTCGTACAGTCTTTCCCTTCATGTACCGATGGCTACGGAATGAGACGAAGGCAGATCTGATCAGATGAAGTTTTTATGCAGACCCCAGGAAGCGATCAGCGTACCACTATGATCTCTGGACCATCAAATATCTGAAGAGATTCAAATGGGACAACCTCACGGCCGAAATCGGTAAGTTCCTTACAACCGTTCAGAAGAATCTTGTTCGCTTTTGCAACATCTGAATTCCTGTTCATTTACGTTCCGTTGCTTCTGCTTCGATGTCCAGTGTACAAGAAGGCTGTTCGTGACCAGAAGGTAGCAGCGGAAATATCAGCAGCCAAGAAGGAGCGGGACTTCTACCTGGCAAAAGTTGACCAAGCCCGAGCCATTACTTCTATGGAGGAACGTAAACAGAAGGTCTGGTTCTGCCCTGGGTTCTCTTGAAGGCTAACGGGAACGGACGGGTCGTTCGGCTGCATCATATATAGAAATGCGCATAACTAAAGAGGTAACCTTGTATATGTGATGATCAATGTCCGTCTTCAGCAAATTAATCAGGGTCATGTATGCACATATGTTCAGAGGAAGAAACCGGAAGTCAACGGTTCTGCTGCTGCTGGTGATGGCGGAAGTCGTGATGATGGCACTGCGAAGAAATCAAGATTCGTTAGGAGTTTCCATCAGCGAAAGTCGGTTGTGGATCCCGCCATGGAAACGAAGTCCAGCTTAGCAGCAGATGTCTTGGCAGGCGTAAGTATCTGCTAGTGACTAGATGCCGTTTCCCGTTGAACTTGATTACTCCCTCCTGACCTAGTTTCGTAACTTTGCCTTTACCTGTTGATCAGGATGACACATCTTATTACGTAAAGGGCATACTGATGCTTGTTGCCATCAGTATGCCCTTTACGTAAGAGCGACTCACTTGCGTCAACCTTTCTGTGCAGGTCTTTGGAAACTCAACCGTCAAGTAGGCCTTTAACAAAGGCTGATATCGAAAGCATTAACCTGTAAATTATTCAACTCTGAGGTTTGACGTTGCAAAGGGAAGACACACTACTTAGTCGGTGTTCGACTAATTCGAACTGGGAGGTTTAGATATGTAGGGAAAGGTCTCAGTGCGTAATAATTGGAAGCATTGCATCGCAGCCTTCGTTCTTTTCTGCTCATGTGAACCTGGAGATAGAGTTATAACAATTTTGAAGTTGTAGGGTTGAGCGAATATAGTTGCAGAGAGAGCAGAGGTTAGATATTGCTGATTGGTTGGGGTCATCAAACTTCAACCCAATGTGATTTGATGACAGGTGCCTTACTCTGTTTCCAGTTAACATCAGTCCTGAAAGGGATCCCAAATGGATAGAAGGGGTGGATCATTTCCCGCCCCTTCTGTTTCTCGTTGAATCTGTGGGCCGGTTACAAGAAACAAGATATGGAGATCCATGTTGATTGCGTCTGCCTGGTAAAAGTTTCACTTGCTGTTCACAGCTACGAGACTGTCGCGGCTGCATCCTCTAAGCTAGTGCCTCACTTCTGGACCATGCGTCAGCGCTGTGCCACCCATGCAACCACTCTCATGTACCGTAAATTGCAAGAATGCTCTAAGCTTGTTTCCCAGATGCGCGATTAAGTGTACTGGCCAGCGTCAGCGCCAGTACTCTCAGCGTTGCGAGGTATCTGCCACAGTCAATGCAACAAAGGTTGCACTAAGAACACAGAAAATATCAATAGTGTACAGTCTAGATGCTCACTACGGATTTCTTGGGAAGGCATCTTGAGGACAATAATTGGTCAGCTTCGTTTGATTCTATTCTACAAAACTCTTGGGCGTTGCCGACGTGATTTTCAAAATCCAGGCGCCCACTACGTCCACAAATCCTCACCGAAAATCCGCCAAGAGGCTTAGGGTCCCTTTCGCACCAGTCGCCATTTCGCTTATCGAGGTTACTGGGGGTAGGATTGGAAGGAAGGTCGCTGATCACACCCGCTGGCTTGTCTTTGAAATGTAAGAATCTTGGTAGGTGTGGTGAGGACAATCGGGTTTTCTTCTATGTTCTTTTCGGTCTTCTGTCTGAATTATCGTTGGTCGGACACGTGTTGGGATATAGCTTGACAGAGAGAGCCTGCAACGTTAACTCTTGAGAGTTTACTCTTGAACTCTCTCTCTCTCTGTCTTTCTCTCTCTCAAGGGTTAACGTTGAAGGCCAAGTCTGAGGTGTTGACAGCTCTATATCGATTGGACAACGACTGTACTTTCTTGCGAAGATTCTATACGACAGTGACTCTCGGGAGCCATGAAAGGGTAATATATATGATGATTCTGTATGATTCTGGAAATAAAAATATAAAGTCTCGCTTCCTTTGGTATTTTGTACTGGTTTTATATTCTCTACATCATCCTTAGCATTAAAGAATTTGATGAAGTATGATGGGTTGATATATGTTAATTTAATAAGTTATAGAGTTTAAAAGCGGTCCTAGTTGTAGATTACCAGGCAAGACATTTGATAAACTATGAGTGATAGATAAAAAATAATTTTAGATGTTAATTTGATAATTATGATAAAATGATATTTTAAGAAATATAATTCAATAGTTAGATCTTCTTGCAGAATCGTCTAGATTTTTCTAGACTATTATCTCTTGTTAAATATTATATTGCGAAAGTGGCGTCGTAATGGTAGCGTTTTCGTCTTCAATTCCATTCTTCTCGTGTGAGATTAATTTAGGATTGAGAAACCACTCTAGAAACCATGAAGATGTTGGATGAACTGGTGTGTTATCATCGAGCGTCGAGAATGCGCCATAGTACCATTATTATACGAGTGAAACTTTCCATGATAAGTCTTGTTATGTTGACAACTAGATTTCACACATGCAAACGCAGAAAATTCAGAGCTTTGACTTCACTTGCATAAACTTGAAAAAGGTTGTACGCTTTAAGACGGTGCACATCGCTAGCATCAAACTTATTCGAGATTTATATATACATCTAACGTATACTTCTAGGGCGAAAGAAGAGAAAAAACAAAAACAAATGTTTAAACAGGCCATAAAATAATCATGGATAATTGGTTGAAAATTGCTTTCAAAAAAATTAGTGAAAAATATAGTTTATTAAAGCGTAGAGTGGTGAGAAAAAGTGGTGCTCGACTGGGTTTGTAAATTAGGATAGAGTTATTTTATTAAATTTATTTTGGTAACTTTAAAATATTAAAATTAAAACTCACTTGGTAAACTCACATAAGTAACTCATGCACATAGAACTTTTTCCTAGTATAAAGACCAATTCCTTCCAACCACTAAACCCTTAATGTCTAAGCTTCAATTTATAGTTTAATCCTTCCAAGAAGAGCTAAATTAAAGCTCTCTGCATATTCCTCTCTTCCGAACTTGGAAGAAGTGAATATACAAAGAAGAGGGTAATCTAACAGACCGTGAAACTTTTGAATTTCTGTAAATAACAAGAAAGATATTTACCTCTGGTATCAAACTTCTATGTTGCTATTGAATAAATGGCGAGAAATCTTGCTCTCCACTTCTTGGACTCTGTTGAACATAAATTATTTTGTTAGTGTGCTACTAAAATGTAAGTTGGTGATGAATGGATGTTTTTTGTTTCCACAAACTCTCTTCGAGTCTCTCTGCCCACTAAGAGCGTATCAAGCTTATCAGCAAGCCTCAAGTTGTGAATAAGGAGTCTCAATTTTCTGCATCAAATCTTATGAATAAATAATCTTCACTATGTTGGTGTGGGGTATCCATAGTGAGATGAAGAATCTTGGTCTGAGAGAGCATCTGGTTTCACGTGTTTGAAATCGAAAGAGAAATGGTAATTATGACGAGTTTGCAGGAGAAGTGAGCAAATGAATTTTCAGATTTCTAGTTTAGTCATGTGATCCACCATGGTTTGATTTTAGTTGGAAGCGGACAGTCTGTTCTCGTGCAGTCTGTATGTTTCTTGTTTCGATCACTGTAAACTCAATCTTCGAGAGACAAGTCTCGACGACACAACATCCAGTGGTGGAAATTCATAGCATTTGCTCTTCATTCGACTGATTTGCTGAGCGGTAAGTTCTTGTTTCAGCAGTAAGTTTCTCCACATAGCCAAACGACTTGTCATTTATCAATGGGATAGTTTTTTAAGTTCACAAATTTTAACACTATCGTGTAAGCATGTGATGCAAATAGTGTATGTGATTGATGGCAGATGCTCCGTGGTCAGTTCATGTTTTTCCTTCTACTCGTAGAAAAATTTTCTTTTGCAAATATATATGTGTTATGGACCTAGGCTTCATACAATGGTCCACTAGTGCTTTCTATTCCACCTGCACATGAATCCGATTGTACAAACAGATCTTATAGACTGAGGGTTGAATATAGCGATTGAGTCTTATTTTCTTTGATGTTTGTGTCAAATTTGTAAGCATTAAATAGGTGTTTGTGATTAAGCTTTGGTGTTCTCTAGTCGATTTATACACTTCTGTTCGCTCACACACTAATTCACTTGTGAAATAGTTGTATGCAAAGAAGGCAGTACTCATGCTTCTGCATAATAATGGATAAATCTTATGGGGTGGAGTGCTTTGTGGTTAGTTCGTGTAATATATTTTTGTTTACTCACGGATTTACGAGTGTTTATAAGTACCAGTAAGTATTCGACCGAAATATGCAACTGAATGGTTAATTTGAGTTTCTGTCAACTGGTATTGATTTTGCCAATGTTTCTTGTGGTATTGTGTGATCTAGAATGAAGAAGGTTCTAATTTTGTGGAGCATCTGCACTATTACAAAGCAGAATGTTGACATAACATTCTTGCTTTGTAATAGTGTGTGCTTGAATTATCAGCTCGTGATATGAAGACGAAGATTTAACTCACAAAACTAGAGCTTTTTGGAGTACAAGTGCTTATGCATGTCATCGGATGAAAATCCTACTTGTCAGTTTAAGTTTCTGATTTCTTTTATGTTATTTTTCCTCATGTATTTATTTATTATTAGTAATTTGGAGTTAGTCACTTCTGAGATCATATAACTATTGCTTAATGCATTGAACATTGGACATGAAATGTTGTCATCTTCAGAAATTCAGAATCTCATATTGCTTATCCTCGTTTTTTCTAAATATTATGTAGTGTTCATGCTCGAGTGTGTATAGACCATACAATAGCCATACAAAGTACAAACCATACAAATTCATCCATTCAGTAGTAATCTGAATTCTTTATGATTCTATATTTCAATGGTTAGTTACATGTTTTGATATACATACCGTCTGCCCGTTAGTATTATGCATCTTCACAGATAATTCATTGAGTCCATGTTGGAGACATCGGAGCAGTCGTTACACCATTTGTGCAGGTCGCTTCTTATGTGACAAGGTGGCCCTTCTCGCATATAAACGAGTCTGTAATGAAAACAATGAATATAGTCTCTAAATCATAACAATAGCGATGTTATGGTTACGTCTATCACCAAATGAGAAGGTATATGGAAAAGTTAAGAATGAGGAGGATTTTGATTGATACCAAGCAAGTTACTAAGATGAGACTCCATTCTCTTCCACACGAATGGATTAAAGGTCGTAATGCTCGTTCGAGGAATGAAACATCCTTCATGAGTACTATCGACGGACTTGCTAGTCATATGTTTGTTACTTTTGATGAACAATTGTACGATATTATAGATGGTTTTTCAGATGAGATCGTGTGTTCAACCCTTTACCTTTGCAGATTCATCGGTGCAAGATGATAATGACGATTCTATTGTAAACATTCTTATCCCATTGTCTAGAGACAGTTCTCTCAACTAGGATAAACATATAAGAGCTTTTACACATCAATGTAAGATTTTTCTACAAGCATATTTAGCGTTCGAGGAGAGAGGAGGAAGAGACGATAAAACACCAAACTTGAGTTTGGTTGATCATTATTTGATGAGAGCTTATGATAAAGAGACGTGGTTATATCTTTGCGAGTGCAGGAAGCATCATTCTTTTGGCTCTTGGAGCAAACTGGACTCGGGTTAGAGTGCATTGACATTGTATACCAAAAGATACTAACATTTAACCGTTATGAAAACTTTTGATTCGTCATATTGATTTAAATATGGACTTTATACTTAATACTTACATAGAGTCTGATAACACAAAGCGAAGAAATGCAAGAAATTGTTAAGTGCAGTCTCATCTACAATACAATTACAAAATCCAAATATGACTCCTCTCACCATCTCGTTGCCTCCTCCTCTCCAATCACCCCATCACTGGAGCCAACTCTCATTTGATATGTTATCTTTATTTCCTTGTTCTTCTTCTTTTTCCTCTCCAACCGAAACCTCATGAGGCATGAATAACACGCAGACATTCCATTGTCTTCTTGTATATGACAACAAGGCATAGAATGATCCCGACAAATTGAAGATAATCTTTACAAACGTACTTGTAGTAGTTAGTTTGTTTTTATGTCGTAAGAACTTAGACTTCATATTCGTCCACTTCCATTCTTCACAAATACTTGGCTAAATTGAAGTCTCAACAATTGACTACATATGACATTCCAAATGGGTAAGAATCATCTAGTTTTCCAAGATAAGAGAGAACCACCAGAGATAACATGCATGCCTTTAAACGGAAGTTCGCTAGCACTTTCCACTGAAGTTCTCGCTGAAAAAAGATAATAACTATTACCAACTACAACTAAAACATTCGTTTCTCATGGCAAGAACAGACAGCAGGCGAAGCATGTGCTATTCGCTTCACCAGAGTTTAGCATGTACATCATGAACAAGAAGTAGAAACGCAAACAATTTATCTATAAGCATAGAGCATAAACCTTGATTGTCATAACTACAACAACTGACATGTTCCACCAAAACGTGACGGTATTTGATAGAAAAATATACACGGAAGGGCTCACCAATATGATAAGCCACCGATCGAGCTGGAGCACCTCTCATCGATCAATCTTCATCTTGTGTAAATGTACTGCATCTAGAACCAACTTATCCAGCCAGCGAACAAGAGACTCTTTCTCGAGTAGTTTAGTAGTTTAGTAGTTGGATGCGTCGAAAGAAACTCAAGGACTGCAACAAATGATTCAATCAAGATAGGCGCCTGCTCCAGTTCAAATTCATTGTCCTCTGGAGTCGATCATCCATGTCTTCTCCGCAACTTCATAGTAGATGATCTTGGTTCATATTAGCCGTCCGATGTGAATCAATCATGCTGCTTTTCGCATGAAGTAGCTGGCGGAGCTGAAGTGTTGCTGAAGTACAAAGCGACAGACCAGCAGACAAATTTTATACTACCATTCAAATACTCTGGTTGGTCCGTTGGACTGGTTAGGTTTACTCTGGTTTTTTTCTCGGGTTAGCCTGTGTTGTTTGGAAAATCAACCGGCATACTTTACCAAAAATCCAGACATTTTAGGTTAATTGCCGGTGAAAAGAAATCAAATTCCTTACGTTTCTACGGGAAGCTTTCCGATCCCGTATGGTGATATCTTCAAATTTACCGGAGCCACGAAAAGTTTACCGGAAACAAGCTGGTAACTCAGATCTTTACAGTTGTATATATGTTGTGCATTTTTTGTTAATGGAAAAGATGTAAGTGTTATGTAAAATATGAACTAAACTGTTATAAAAAATTAAATTTATCATTAACACTAAACGATAACCAGGTCTAGAGTTCGAGCAGATCCAGACATAACTCATAAATGAATTACGGACTGCAGAAATGCTGAAAGATAAAGTGTGAAAAGCCTGGTAACAAAAGAACTAATCAATTTAATCCACACATTAATTTATTCCCTAAACTTTCTGACCGGAAATGTTAGAGAATAAATTTATCGAAAGTCCTCCGTCCTTGTAAATGTACATGGTACTTATATGTAATCATCTATCAAAGGTATTCACGGGATATACAGTTAGAAGGAAGAGCTTTTGACTAATTTATTCACTAGTCTTTCGGCTGGAAGGGCTAAGGAATAAATTAATGTATAGAATTAATTGGCATGCTTTTGTTATCAATCTCCTGCAGTTAAATTTTTGGCAACGGTTGAGTCCCACTTTGGTTTGGTTTATGTCTAAATCTACCCCTAACTCTAGACCCGGTTATCATTTAATAATTACAAAGAAATTTAATAACACTTTAGTACAGAAATTTACATAAAATTTATATTTTTCCGAGCAATATAAAACTCACAAGAGTTATATGTACAAAGCTGTGGGGGAGGACTTTTACCTATAGCGCTGGAATGACTTGAAACCATAGTAAAGACGTGTGTTGAAATTCACTTGAGACAATAAAAAGAAAACAATGGATAATCTAGCACAGTCCAAAAATACATCTTAGTTTCTACGATGCTAGAATTCATAAGGCATGATAACGAAATGCAGAAATATCTTTAATATGTATTTTGGAATTGAGTACATCCCTCTTAAGATTATATTACTTGACCACACGCTTGCTTGATTGACAACAACAGGTTCAACCAGTTACCACCATGTGAAGACACGACAAAAGACGAGTAAGAGATCGCACATGTTGATAATCTCTTGTACAAAAGTTTAAATTGAATTTTGTGTACAGATACATAGATACATGGTTGGCTGCTGACATGCATACTTTCATATCACATAGCAATTTGACATGCTGAACCTGCTGTTAACGGTTAGAGGTGGGATCAAGTAAAGTAATATCAGAAAAGGATAGGGTCAAGTAGGAAAAAAACGTATTAAAAGTGCGGTAATATAAAATTCTGAATGCATTATACAGATCTGTTACGTACATTATGACCATCGTACTTTCGAGAAAAGGTACCCATTATTCGCATTGCTACAGGTAATTTTCCCCGATAAGTATGGCTTTTGAGATTGCGTGATGAGGGAAGCGAGAAGATACTGTACTGTATAAAGATTATTATTCGCTGGGTTACAGTTACCCATCCAGCTACCCTCTTTTCATAGTCTTGTCTAACAATCTATCAGTATATATCCTCTTTAATTATTACTGTCCTTGACATAGTCGGCAGCTTGCAAGGCGCTTGAAAATGTGAAAAGATCCAGTCGAGAATAATCGTTTCTGATTCAACAAGTATTCTACAGTACGTTCTATACAGTACAGTACACAATGTCTTCGCCGTCCACCTTGTAACGTTCTATCGCAGATCTCGGAATAGATTCTTTAATCTCTAACCAATGAACTGCCGAACGTGAACCTCCCTAGAGACCTGTATACTTTATTTGTGTCTCCAGATCCAGTTCGTTAAACTATCAGCTAATGAGCACCGAGGATTTGATAACTGTTGAACGGGTTTCGAATAACCAACTAGTCTTTTGTAGGTCTCTGGTCAATCTTAGGTTACTAAATACATGTGGAACTATTCTAGACCTGGGTTGCACAAAATTTGGGCAGCGCTTCCGCTACTGGTGATCAAGTCGGAACGCCAGGACCCACAAGGAGCAACCGCCAAGACTAGGAGACCTAGTAGATGCTAGGAAGTAGGAAGGCAAAGCAATTACACCGAAATAAAGTCAACCCGACACCAGATGCGCCCAACTCAGTTTTGGCACACAACTCAAGCCTATTTATCAGAATGGAGAAAGTCACGGGCTCATATACATTACATGGCATTACTTGCTGACAAGGTCACGCAGCGCTCTTGGACCGGCAATCCTTCACTACTCAGCAACTCTAGAACTAAGACTTCACCAGAGAACCTAATTTCACTCTGAACGCCTCGATTTCTATTACTCAACATATCAGACCCCAAGTCAGCGCCCTAATCAACACCCCAAGTCTGCTCTCAAGGTCCCTCTTCAAATCTGCTCTCCAAGGTCCCTCTTCAAATCTGCTCTCCAAGGAGCTTGATATGCATCAGTTCTAGCTCTTGACTTCTGAACTCAAAGACAATGTACACACACTACACTGAAAATACAGTCTCCACCAAGAGTGCTCTCTCCAAAACTGAAAAACTGAGAATGCCTCCTTGAGGGCTCGCGACACTCTTTTATCTAGTCTCTTGAGCCTGCTTTTTGACCATGCAGCTGCCACGTTTGGGTTAATCACTGCCCGTTTGCCATCTGGTTTGGGAGAAAAAGCAAAAGGTGTTACAATCGTCCCAACCAGCAAAACGCAGTTCTTCCACTGAACTGCGATATCTACAATACCACATTAGAAACAACACTTCCTCAAATCCAGAGGAACAGTACCCCATCCAGGGTAAGATTAAGCCCTTTCTCAAGGCTATGCTCCATTATCGAGCATCCGTTGAAGCTTTCGGGTGAGACAGAACCCTAGCTTCCAGGTGGTGAACTCGTCAGTTTCTTTTTTATCCACCTCCTTACTATGATACACACATAGTAGCGTCAGCCTAAACCTGATTGACATCCGACAGTCATAAGCAGTCAGCAGACCACAACTCCACCTTTAGACGAGCAGATTGGCCAGATCTACTCGGTTCCAGTGTCCTTGAAGGGCCCTTTGCATGACTCTTCTGACTCGATTCAATCCACCGCTTAGCTGGAAGAGACCACTGCGGACTGTCGTCTCACAAAATATCTACGCAGTGGTTCTTGAAACTTATATAATGCTAGATCATCTAGGTACTCCCAAGCTTCACTTACCAATCCCGGAACTCTACCTGTCCAACGACATAGGTATTGAGTAACGGGTTCTCCAGCTCCATCTGGATTTGGTGATGCCCGATGATCTACTATCTCAATCAACTCAAGATCATCAGCTCTTGGTAATGCTTCTAACACTGGATGCCATTTCTGATATCTTCCTGGCAACGACTCTAGTTCCTCACGAAACATCTTTAAGTTAGAAACATGAATGATGGGGTGATAGTGCTTCATACTAGCTGGAAAACGTAATTTATAAGTCACAGGACCTAACTTCTTCTCAATCAGGAACGGTCCTGCCCACTTTGGAAGAAGCTTCTTGGCTAAGTCCACCCCTGCTGGTATTCTGAAGTTTTTGGTTCTCAACCAAACTCTCTGTCCTTCTTCGAACTGTACGTCTTGCCTACCACGGTTTGCATACTTGGCATACCGTTGTTGTGCCTTCTCCATGTGTTTCTTGGCTTCTTGAAACACAGTTCCCTGAACACGTATGAAAGTCTCTAGATCTGGAGGATCTTGATTCGACCTTCCTGTGTTTTCATGCCCCTTGGTAGCTAAAGCTATAGGAGTCCAAGGTGCATGAGAACCCCGATAAACCACTTCAAATGGTTTAAATCCTGTACTCGAGTGCTTGGTGTTGTTATATGTAAACTCCACCAAGTCCAAGTGCTCGCTCCAATCACTCTGATCTCGCATGATATAGTTTCTTAATCCTTGTTCTACTATCTGGATCGTCCTTTCAGTCTGACCATCAGTTTCAGGATGATAAGAGGAACTGAACTTGAGGGTAGTTCCGAGCCTTCGAAACAAACCCTTCCAAAAATCTGCTACAAACCTCCTATCCAGGTCTGAAACAATGTCTTTAGGCATCCCATGATACTTAAAAACATATCGTATAAACAGTTCAGCGGCACCTCTTGACGTCACTGCTTCCCTACAAGGGATGAGGTGAGCTTGCTTGCTGAAACGATCGATGACAACTAGCAAAGTGTCAAAACCTCCTGACTCAGGTAAACCGGTGCATAAGTCCATACTTATGCTCTCCCAAGGCCCATCAGGTATTGGCAACGGTCTCAGCAATCCTGCAGGTCTCCTCCGCTCAGTTCGTTGTTGCTGACATGTCAAGCAAGTCTGCACGTACTTGATTACATCCTCCAACATGGTTGGCCAATAAAACTGCTCTTTAAGTTGTTGTAACGTTCTATTCTGTCCTCCATGTCCAGCTAGTTCACAATCATGACATTCTTGCATGACTAGTGTCCTTAGAGCGCCAGCTGGAACATAGACCTTGGTTTGCTTATAAAACCAAAGGCCAGTGCGAAATGAGAGATTACGTACCAATGGATCTCTCCCTTGTTGGCTGGTCCAACGTTGAGCCTGAGGATCATCAAGCAATGCTTGTCTGTTTCGATCCAAAAGCTCTTCACTTGTGTCCTGGGTTGTTAACGCCTGGACACGTCTGCTTAACAAATCCGCTGGAATATTTTCCTTCCCCTTTTGATACCGCCATTCGATATCAAAACGTGCAAGCTCCACTTGCCACCTCTGTTGTTTACGTGACAAACGAGGTTTACTCTGAAAGTATGTATTACCCTCGCAGTCCGTCACAACAGTAACCTTGCTTGGTAACAAATAATGCTCCCACCGCTTCAGACAATGAACAACAGCGAACATCTCCTGTTCATGAGCAGGCCATTTCGCCTCAGTCTCTGAGAACTTGTGACTTTCGTAAGCCACCGGATGCTTTCCTTGCATCAACACTCCTCCAATGGCCCATTGGGAAGCATCTGTGTGAACCTCGAAAGGTTCTCCCATCTTGGGAAGAGCTAGCACGGGCATCTCTGTTAGTGCTTGTTTCAACTCCTGAAACGCTCTTTCAGCTGCTGGATTCCAAACTACCTTGGAAGTCTTGCGTAATAAGCCAAACAAAGGTGCGGCTTTATGCGCAAACTGATAAACAAAGCGTCGAAAATATGTGGCTAACCCAAGAAAAGATCTGAGCTCATGAACACTCTCAGGTCTCTTCCATTCAACAATGGCTCGAATCTTAGCCCTGTTAGGGTGAATGCCCTGCGCATCGATCAAACATCCTAGAAACACCACACTCTCTTGTCCAAAAGAGCACTTGCTCTTCTTGAGATAGAGTTGATGCTCTTCCAAGCGCTTAAACACCATTTCAACATCTACTAGATGCTGATCCCAAGTGGATGAGAAGATGATGATATCGTCTAAGTATACGATAACACTCTCATCCAAGAGATCTCTAAAAATCTCATTCATCAACCTGCAAAAAGTACCAGGTGCATTGGACAATCCAAATGGCAGCACTGTATACTCAAACAAGCCATACCTCGTCCTTACAGCTGTCTTTTCTTCATCTCCTTCTTTGATCCTGATCTGGTGATATCCAGAACGTAGATCTAGCTTGGTGAAGTATCTTCCAGTGGCCAACCGATCAGTGGTTTCATCCATGAGAGGAAGAGGATACTTGTTCTTGACAGTAACCTTATTGAGTGCACGATAGTCCGCACACATGCGAATACCACCATCTTTCTTGGCCACGAACAACACCGGGGCAGCATAAGGTGATATACTAGGTCGTAAGATACCCTGAGCTACCAACTCTTTCAACTGAGTCTTCAGCTCTGTCAGCTCATCAAACGACATCCTTCTTGATGGCACTACAGTAGGGGTAGCCCCAGGAACCAGATCAATAGCATGATCCAAGGCTCTCCTCGGAGGAAGTCCTGTTGGTAACTGGTCCGGCATTAGGTGAGAATACCTCTCAATCAATGTCTGCATATCAGGATGTATGGGAAGAGCAGCAACACGTTCTTCCTCATCCGTCTCCACCTTGGGTTTAGACATCACCGCAACCCAAGCTTCATCTACTGACTTGATCTGCTTTCCAAATTGTCTAGCTGTGCAGATCTGAAATGCCACCTTGGCTCGTTGGAACCTACGGACAGCATGGTTTGGCTCCTTAGGTCTCTCTTTGATGACCAATGGATGTGGTTGACCCAAGCCCCATTGATCCATGACAATGACATTCCCTTCTTGAACATCTAGCTTTGCCTTGGTCTCTTGTAACCAAGACCAGGACAAGATACCCTCCATCGTGTCACCTAAGCTCATAACTAAAAACTCGTGCTTCCTAGTTACCCCTCCAACAGTAACAGGAACACTCATGAGCTTTTCTGTAACGGTTGTGCTACCTTGCACAAACCTTACCAACAACGGGCTCATGATCTTGGTTCTAGTCACCCCCAAGGTCCTGACTAGTTTTTCATCCAAGACATTCACATCTGCTCCAGTATCAATAAGCAAACAACACCGATGGTTTCCTATTTTCACTTCAATCCACGGCAGAAAATCCCCATGCTCTACCAAATGCTCACTAGCACATACCTCTGCTTCAGTAGTCACCTCAACTGGTTCTTCCACACTGGTTGTCTCTTCAGCTGTCAACCCACGAACATTGCTCGCTGTTGAACGTTGGGGACACTCACGAGCGATGTGACCATCTCGTCCGCATCGAAAACAGATGATCGTCCTTGAAGGTGTAGCACTGCTAGCGCCACTGCTCCTAGCACCTGAAGTCGAAGCTTGGTTGGATCCTGCATTGGATGCATAAGATCCAGTAGGTCGTGTCTGAGTAGGACCACGAGTGACTCCTCGCTGCTGAGAGCCACGAGAAAATCCCCTTCCAGATGTACCAAATCTTCCACCACCACGTCCTCTACCACCTCTACTCTGAGAGGACGCTATCTGTCCTTGAGGATTACGCCAAAATCCTCGACTAGGCTCGTCACCACTTGTTCCACGCTGAAACTTGGAAGGCTGCACGGTGTAATTACGTTCCCTAGTGTTCTCTGCTGCTTCCAGAAATGCAAACAAGTCTTGCATGTCCTCGGACTTGTGAAACATAACCCAGCTATCAAACACACCAGCATAGAAACCCTGCAGACCTTTCTTCAAGTGAAACAGCAAGTCGGTGCGATCCACCATGTGCAAACGAGTAACCAACTCAGAAAATCGCTGGAGATACTGCCTGATACTCCCTGTCTGTCTCAGATGAATGAGCTCCAGCCGAAACTGTGTAGCTTCATCCACCGGTACCAGATGTCTTCTGAGTTCATCCTTCAGCTCCGGCCAAGTGGACATAGGAGTTGTACCGTTCAAACTCCTCATCCGCTGTTGACCTCCATACCATTCCTTAGCCTCTCCTTCCAGTCTACTAACAGCATAGGTGAACCAGCTGCGCTCATCGAAGTTCTCCAAGTAATTCTCCATCTCAGTAACCCACAATTCAAACTTGGAAAAGCTTTTCTCACCGTTGAAGGCTGATGGTGTCGCTGGTTCAGCCCACTTCACTTTCCGCTTGTGCCCTTCTTTGGCTGAGCTCCCTTCCGCAACATTCTCTTGCACCTTCTGTGATCCATCTTCATTCTTGTCTGCTTGAGCAATATCAACTGCTTCTTCGCCTGGTAGTGCTAAATCCTTGACTTGCTCGATTTGCAGTACAGGGACCTCCGCTTCCTTCTCTTGTGTCGCTTTTGCTTGAGTTAAATCCGCCTTCAACACCTTGTTCTCAGCTTCTACTTGCTCAAGTCGTCCTTCCAACTTTCTCAGCAATGCTTTCATCTCGTCCAACTCGGTCGACACAGCCTCCATTGTCGATGGTGTTTAGCAAAGACTCAACTTGAGCCTGCTCTGATACCAACTGTAACGTTCTATCGCAGATCTCGGAATAGATTCTTTAATCTCTAACCAATGAACTGCCGAACGTGAACCTCCCTAGAGACCTGTATACTTTATTTGTGTCTCCAGATCCAGTTCGTTAAACTATCAGCTAATGAGCACCGAGGATTTGATAACTGTTGAACGGGTTTCGAATAACCAACTAGTCTTTTGTAGGTCTCTGGTCAATCTTAGGTTACTAAATACATGTGGAACTATTCTAGACCTGGGTTGCACAAAATTTGGGCAGCGCTTCCGCTACTGGTGATCAAGTCGGAACGCCAGGACCCACAAGGAGCAACCGCCAAGACTAGGAGACCTAGTAGATGCTAGGAAGTAGGAAGGCAAAGCAATTACACCGAAATAAAGTCAACCCGACACCAGATGCGCCCAACTCAGTTTTGGCACACAACTCAAGCCTATTTATCAGAATGGAGAAAGTCACGGGCTCATATACATTACATGGCATTACTTGCTGACAAGGTCACGCAGCGCTCTTGGACCGGCAATCCTTCACTACTCAGCAACTCTAGAACTAAGACTTCACCAGAGAACCTAATTTCACTCTGAACGCCTCGATTTCTATTACTCAACATATCAGACCCCAAGTCAGCGCCCTAATCAACACCCCAAGTCTGCTCTCAAGGTCCCTCTTCAAATCTGCTCTCCAAGGTCCCTCTTCAAATCTGCTCTCCAAGGAGCTTGATATGCATCAGTTCTAGCTCTTGACTTCTGAACTCAAAGACAATGTACACACACTACACTGAAAATACAGTCTCCACCAAGAGTGCTCTCTCCAAAACTGAAAAACTGAGAATGCCTCCTTGAGGGCTCGCGACACTCTTTTATCTAGTCTCTTGAGCCTGCTTTTTGACCATGCAGCTGCCACGTTTGGGTTAATCACTGCCCGTTTGCCATCTGGTTTGGGAGAAAAAGCAAAAGGTGTTACAACCTGCCAGACAGTATGAACTGCGTCGATCTGCATATCCAAGGCCGGACGCACGACAACTGTAAGGAAGGCGGATGCAAAGTTACTTTGCGTCCGCCTTCCTTTCCGCTCGGAGGAGCTCCGGAATGGGAGAAGGGAAAGGGGGTTCAAAGGCCGGAGTCGCCGGACTGAAGGAAGGTAGACATAATAACGTACGGAGGGACTGCATAGGTTGGAGTCACGACCCCGTTTCAGGCTGTCTGCACAAGGAGTACAGACAGATCTCAGAGTCCAACCGGACCAGAGAGTCGGGACTCCGAAGCGGATAGAAGTTGAATTATAGAACTCTAGCCTCGAAGGAAGGAAGAGTGGCTGCTGTGAGCGGCAGAGGGGAAAGAGAAGGCAGAGGAACAGAGCACAGTAGGCAGACGAGAGTGGAGCAGTACTACAGTAACAGTACTGCATTAGGAGATGGGATCGGATGAGGAGGAATGGTCCGCTTATTCCGAAGAGATATCGGCGATTGTTCTGTTGGTTGCTTGCGTAGAGGAAATCTTTTGAGGGGAGAGGAGGAGGAGGGCAGGGAGCTGCACAGACAGAAGACAGTCAAACAGACGTCGTCCGTAATTCATGTAGCTTAGAGTAGAGAGTAGTAGAGTGGAGACTGTGTCAGTGGCAAAGCTGCTGCCTGCCTCTATTTATCTTCTACCATCTCCAGGCGCCGTTTTCTGCTTACCAGACAGGCAGGCGTGCGATTTATTTTTGGGTCGGGGAAGGTTGGGTCGGGTCGGGTCGGAGTGAGAATCTGAATGTAGAATCTGTCGAGCTCGGAGCATGGGTCGTCAGGTGTCGGTCAGCTCCGTAGGTCGCGGGTGAACTTCGTCACGACTGTCTTCTGTTCTGCGATGATGGTTGGTGGTGGAGTTTGATGTTGATGTTTGCTTTATTGAATGCCTGAGCGATCGAGTAGATAGACGGTAAGAATGACGTGTCGAGAGAAAACGACTTGCACCGGCTGAATTGAAGCAAGTCCAGTTCGAGCGGTTCCGAAGTCACTGTGCTCGCGGGCTCGTGTATGCCATATCCGGCATCTCCGCTCTTCGTTGCTTTTTCACGCTCAAGTCGGAGGAATGGTAGCTACGTGGTTACTCTCAACTTCATGCGTGGCAGAGAAAGGCTACATTGTGGGTTGTGGTGTTTGCTTTTGTGTGTCTTCACACTGAATATTGGATGTCCAGCTTAAGGGCATGAGTCCCTGACCTTTCTCGTGGTCGAAATTGTTTCTGTGACGGAGGAGGCGGGTGGAAAGGTGAGAAAGTGTTTGAACCCTAGTGTTTCATTTCGAATCTTCCGTCCCCACCTGAGGACAGAGGATTTTTAGTGCGGAACAGAGTTTTGTTGTTTCTTCGGTGTTGGTGATCATTCGATATGTTGCAAGTAATGCGAAGAGAGTGGTGACGGGTCCTGTTAGTAACGGTATATGCGCAGTCATACGTCGGCAGAGTTTACTGCCAAAACGCAAAAGAGGAAATAGATTGCTCTTGCTAGCATGATGTTAAAGGTCTTCGCGGTCTGGCTGATCTAGTCCACTTGACTGAACCTGCGTTGTCGGATTCTTATATCTAGAAGAACAGAGTACGTGACTGAAGTGGTGAGCTGACAGGCATAAGGAGGACTGAAGCTGTTGGCAAACAATTTCCACTGGCCTCTGTATTCATTATGACTGTCATTCATCCTTACGGGAAGGTCAGGCGTAGAGGACAGTCAAACGGTTGTAGATGCCCGTCTGGATAACCTCACGCGAAGGGCTTTTCTTATCAGAGCAAATGCGGGGCTCCATGAGGGCATTCTCTTCAGGATAGTGGAGTGCTTTCTGGGGAGAGTACAATGACAGAAAATTCATCAGAGGGAGGGATAAATTTGCGGGGTAGCTCCAAGTCTACGTTGAAGAGTATGGGAGACTGTGGGCACGATGGATCCCGCGACGAGGATGTGGATCGAGCTAATTACACAGATATCACTGGGGAGGAAAAGCAGGTTATGGCAAGTAGTTCGTCAGCCGTCATTGAAGCAAAGGAAGATGTTATTGATAGTCAGGTCTCCGATAAAAGGTTTTTTGATCCAGATGTGGATCCCGCCTTGTTAGTTAAGATTGTTGTTGGGAAGATCGTTGGCAAAGGAGAAGATGTCGACTTCCATGGAGAGTCACAGAACGTCGGTACCGTGACAAAATTAGCGCAGAACAGCTTGCAGTGCAAAGTTACAGACATAGGCGGGCCAGAAAAGGATGCGAGTCGAGAAGTTGATATCACCTTTTCGGGACTTGACGAGTTGACAAGTTGGGAAGATTGTGTTGTCGTGGGAGTCACCGGCAATTACAGTGTCGAGGACGTAACCCTTGTTTCAGGTGTAGCGTCTCATCCAGCAGGTATATTGGCAGTCAGTGGTCCCCTGTCCTTGAACGTCCCGGACAAGAGTGCAGCAGAGGACAAAGCACTCAGTTTGGCTGCAGATTTGGAGGAAGCGTCACCCTGTGCATCGTCTTTGGTTTCGGCGACATTGCTCTTTGAGGGAGAGAGGTCTCTACCCGACGCATGTATTAGGGGCCTTACGACCGCTGAAATTTGGGAAATTGGGAGTGAAGACGTAGGTCTACATTGTGCCGGTAACAACACTGGCGCGGATCAGACATCCTTGAAGACAGGGAAGGCAGAGCTCAAGAGGTCACAGAGCTTGGGAGTACAGGATGTAGCTGCTGCCTCTCAGTCAGAAACTGATAGTTATGTCCATATTGCTCCAGGAATGCTACTCGATGAGGCGTCCGAACAGTGCACTGGTTCAGCAGAGGTTAACACTTCTTGTACATTAACGGAGAAGAAAGGTATATTAACCACGAGAATAGACAGTGAAGAGAATTATCAGGAGGTCCATGACTCACTGGTGTATGAGGCAAGGACCGCGACATCCCTTGACGTGATTGCCCCGACTGAAGCTTCCGTGGGAACCAGGCAGGGAGCATCGATTGCTTCAGCGTCGGCGAGAGCAACGGAAGCTGTAGTGATTGCAGCGGTAGAGAGGAAATTAGTAGATGAAGAACAAGTTATCGTGAAATGCACAGGCGATGGCCCCTTACCAGTAGCTGAAGATGGTAAAGGTAGTATCAAAGTGGATGAGTTATCGGGCTCGATGGTGCAAATAATTTCCGTTCGTCGTGATATGGAAGTAAACACCGTTGGACAATTTGTAGCAGTACAGGCGGTAAATGATTCTGTTGGTAGGGCTGCGGAGGTGGAGGTGACTGTCTCTCCCGTGGAAATGTTGGCAGGTTCCAACATAGCAGGCTCTGAAGCAGATATTAAAGTAGGTAATTCTGCTTCTGAGTGTCCCGTGGAGGACAAAGAAGTACTCATGGAAATATCTGAGCCGCAAGCTTCAGTACGCGATGAAGAGGGCAACGACCTGGTTATGGAGGAGCCGGTTATGGACGAAGCTCTGTCACGAGAAGAAGAACGGGAGGAAGATGTTCTGAAGGAAGAATCACGTAGGTTTGGAGATGCAGTGGAGGGGGCGTTGCAGATGGCAGAGCGTCTATCAAGCCCGGTGCACGAAAAGGAGCTGGAGGTGGCAGAAGGCTCGGTCGATTTCGGAGTTACGGCGGTGGGAACGGTAGAGAGTGTAATGAAGGAGAGGGAGCTGGACATTGTAAAGAACCTGGTGAGGAATCTTTCTAGAGTAGTATCTACCAAACAAGAAGAGCTGTCAAGCGAAGGGAATATGGCCACAACTGAGATCAGGAGCAACTTGTTACGAGCAATCGATTCGAACTCTGGCGCTAACAGTTCCTCTGGCGCGGCAGCTCTAAAGCTTGAGGTGCCAGTTGTTTCAGACGGCTTTATCAAATGCGAAAAGGAGAGCAAGAAGTGGAGAAAACTAATACTGCACGGGTTGAAGCTGCTGAAGAGCGTCGCCGCAGATATTGAAGTGAAGCAGAAAACAACTGTGACTTCTGTTAAAGGCGGAATAGAGCTGGAGACTTCTGACGAACTCAAAGGGAATGCAGAGAACGAGAGCCTGGCAGACACCATGAAGACACAAAATTGCACTAAAAGTGAGGTTGGTGCACATATTATTTTTGGGGTCCCCAAAGCTCACGATTCACTCGCTACCACCGAAGATGCGGAGAGGACCGCTGTGGCTGGTTTAAGGGTTTCGAGTGATGATGAAAACCGGAGCCTTAGAAGCGACACTTTGACCGGTGTAAAACCATCCGAGGAAGCTGGCTGGAGCGGGGAGGTGAAGGTCCTGGAGACTCCGATAATTTCATCTCAGAGCCCAGATAAATTGCAGCTTTTAGACGGCTTTAGAGCCGGCTGCCTGACGGACTTTACAGTTGATCAACCTGAGGTCGCCGGGACTGGCGCTGTGGATTCGGGGTTTGCAGTACGTAGTTCAGTGATGCACGGGGTGTTTGAGGGAGGAGCAGAAAGCAAAGAGTGCAAGGACTCTAGTGATCCATCACCAGCTTTGGCTAATGAGAAGGTTGAGACATCAGCACTTTCAGAGATTACAGGTTTTACTAGTGATTTGCTAGTCCCAGTTACTGATGAGGTTGTAAAGGTTAGCGGACGTAATGTGGAACAGTGTTCAGGTGGTTCAAAACATCCGGTCGAAGTTGGCCCGAAGGTAACCAGGGAAACTGTCAAGGCGGCTTCAGGTGAACAACTAGATTATCCTTCTCTGTATATCCAGGGGGAAACCTGTTCTCTTGATACCAAGGCCCCAGCAATACGAGTTGGAACTTCAGGGGAGGAAACTGGTGCAGCGTTTAGACAAGGCAGTCACACAGTATCCGATAGATCTCAGAGTTTCTTCAGGAGCAAGGTGGAAGAAATCTCTCACGAAGGAGATCGAGTTCCTTCCAGTTTGCAGCCGATGATAACGGTTGAAAAGGTTCTGGCGATTTCCCCTCACGATTCATTACCTGTGGCAAAACGAACTCTTCCAGTGGTCCCTAACAAAGAACCAGCAACGGAGTACTTGATGGAAACCACCTTGTTCCCAGCATATGATTCAGAGGATAGGAAAGGACCAGCTAAAATCAAGCAAGCCAGTAAAAGTCTAGCAGAGTACCAGGAAGGGGAGGGTGCTAGTAAGTATGAGCTTGCCCAGGAGAAACGAAATGGTGTTGGGATATCATCAAGGTGCGGTTTTTCTCCAGCTTCCTCCAATGAAGCAGGCGAACATTTGGCTGGTGGAGGATTGGGAAAGTGGGACAGGCCGGGGGGGATGCGTGCCACAGACGCGCCTATGACAGGTGATGTGGCCCAGATTGCTCATTTGGATCTTTCATGTCAGGATGGTAAGGACTCAATCATGACACACGACCTGAACTCGAGAGTTCTTGTGGAAGCTGCGGGGGCCCCTCAGCAGTTAATGTCCGATCCGGAAGGAAGTTTCAAGAAGAACATCCGCGCCGCAGTCGAAGTTGCCGGAAGTAACCCGACAGTAATTGTGAAAAAGAAACTGCAGACCAAAAGGAAGAAGTTTATCGGAGAAACGGAGAAGAAGCCGACAGAAGCTGCTTTTGTGGACCCAGTTCCTTGCAGTTCTGCGAGAGTAGAGACTTTGACCACTCGGGATGCCAATGCAGTCCTGCAGGAGGATCCAGGGATACATGGATCCGAGAAGTTCGTCAGAATTCTGGAGGACACAGGTGTCTCTCCGGCACAACCAGAGGTTTCTGCCGCAGATCAGGCTGTTGTGTTGTGGTCACCCGAAGGAAATTGTGTCGAGGGAAGTCCGACTGAGTGTATCAATGGGGATCAAGCCCAGGCACTTGTTTTAAGGTGTAGCTGTGGAAAACCAGCAGTTCTTAAAACGGTGGGGTACAAGAGCCAAAACAGAGGCTTGAGATACTACTCTTGCGAGAAATATAAGCCGACATTCTTCACCAGAAAGCGGAATCGAAAGCGTGATAATGACAACTTGACAAGCTGTCGCTTTTTCCAGTATGTTTCTTTTCCTATCTGCTTTGTTTCCGTCAAGGTTTGTTATCTCAGCTTGGGACGAACCGGAATGAAATGCAGAGAACGTTGACTATGTTTTTCGTCTGTTACCTGTACCATCATCTTTAAATTCATGTACAGTAACGAAAGGATAAAATACCCCTACGAAACCACGTGCTCAAAGTTGTGGGAGTATGTGATTCCTGCTAGTGGACAGTGTGTTAATATCATTGTTGACGAGCGAGAGAACATTCTGTTCTTGACATTGTGTAACATATATCTTGTGTCTTATATCTTTGTTACTCACTTTGCACTTCCATGGGTTCAAAACTCTTTGGGGGTTACCTAAGTGTGCGGGGGAAGTTACTGTTTTCTCCGGAAACTGCTTAACCCGTGTACCATTATATACCTTATGTCGTTACCTCAAGTGTGTGTGGGTTGGGATTGCACTGCTATCCACATGGACCGACATATAATACAATATGTCTGGTCTGTGAGTTGGCCTTGTATCACTTGCTGCCGGCTGTTACGACAGTGGAATATATGTTCAGAAAGTCACTGGTTGATTAGTCCATTGAATTTGTCACTGTTTCTATGCCAGGTGGTTGGATAGTCCAAGAGTATCCATGGAAGACAGAAAGGAATTCAGATTACAGAAGAGACGGCAGTTGGAACAGATTCTAGCAGCCAAAGCTGTAACAACTAATTATTCCACGAGATCATCGTCTAAGCAGGAATTGTCACAATATGATGCACAGAGGAACCAGGAACTTCTCCAGGGAACTTCTCCGGTGTATGGTCTCTCCGTAGAGGAGCCTAAGCATGAGAATTCAGAGGAGCCAGAGCCTGCCAGTAAGAAGCAGAAGCTGAACAAGGTGGATCCCTCACTTTCAACAGCAGATTCTGTTGCCTTTTCGACGAGAGCATCAGCTGCGCGGAAGCGGAAGGGACCGTCTGTAGCGGATACCAATGACAGGAATAAGCCGGGTAGTAGTTCCTGCGCAGATGAGTCTTCTCATGAGGTTTCGGTCGGGGATTGGAGTGATAGTATTCCTAGAGAAGTGGCGAAGAGGGTTAAATCTGAAGCAGACAAAGATGACACTCCAGTTCACACGTATTCACGCAGGGGTGAGTCATCGCGACCGCCAAAACGGTCTGGTTATATGCTCCGAGCAAAAAATATCGGTAAAATGGAGAGAGCAACAGCAGACACACATCACGTCCGCAAGCTTCTGCCGGTGGCTCTGGCCTACGAGAAGTCTAGGGAAGTGGTGCTTGAGGAGAGCTCCGAGGAGGAAGTCAGTGGGGATCAGAAAGAAGAGTCCAATGAAGAGGAAAATTCTCTGCAACTGAGTTCCGCGGAGGAGGAAGGTTTGGAGACTCCGAGTTCTACCTTCGTGGAGAGAGCGCAAACTCCGGTCAAGTCGCGAAGTCAAAGAACATCCTCTACCGCAGGAAGCGGTCAAAACGGAAGACATACCCAGTCCAAGAGAAAGCTTGAAACCTCCAAACGCAGTCTGCGAGAAGTTCGTAGAGACCCAAGCGGTTCTGAATTATCACTCTCAGGGGATCTTCACAAAAGTTCAAATCGGTCTCCTCAGTGGATCGATGTGCCCTTGACGTGTCCGTTTGAAAACAAGGAGTCTGGCAAATCTGGGGCTTCAGGACAGCAGGCTGTTCAACACGGGGTCGGGCCGTATGGTCCGTTTGCTGGCAGCCAAGACCTTGTAGTTAATT
The DNA here is from genome assembly GCA_036924285.1 of Asterella californica. NCBI lineage: Eukaryota > Viridiplantae > Streptophyta > Marchantiopsida > Marchantiales > Aytoniaceae > Asterella > Asterella californica. The sequence goes on from JAYKYS010000003.1 coordinate 7,801,421, forward strand.
TCCCTACGGCGTCCCAGTCAGGAGAGAGGAGAACTATTTCGAGTAACACGCTACTGCTGGTTAAGGAGAAGGCTAGAGAAGCTAGTCTGGCTGTAAATCTCAGAAGAGGAAAAACTCCCACAACTGAAACTGAGTCCCCAAGAGTGGCCATGTCGAAACCAGCTGATCGGATGAAGAAGAGGTCAGAGCGAGTGCATGTTTCTGAATTTGACGAGGAAGAAACGGGTCCGAGCGGGTCAAGAGGCCTTAGATCACTCAAAGACATGCTAAGGATGGAGAACAGCGACGGCACACTTGCAGATTATGAGGTAGCCGATGAGTCGCAGCCGCCTTACTGTGAGTGCAAAAAAGTTAAAAGGCGTGCTGTGCTGAAGACTGTTCTATCGAACTCTGCAAACCACGGCTTGAGATACTGGGTTTGTGTCAATCACCGACCCTTGTTTCAGAAAAAGAGCTTGTGGGAGGGAGATCCAGATGATGAAAGCTGCAAGTTTTTCAGGTGAGTACGGGTCGAGAATGCGGAAGTCGGCCTTTCTTTGTGTGTGCAACGAGTGGTTCCCTTAATGCCCAACCTGTATGTAATGATACGACCCAACGGACGATTTGAGTTAAGCCAATTTTTACTTGTTTATTGGAATTTACTAGTGCGTAAATGTATGCGAGGAGAAGGTGTCCTTGAATCAGCTAGATGGAAGGGTGATACTTGTGAAGGAAACATCTAGTATCTACCGTATTTACCTGAATCTGTGTTACACTGCAGTTGTCTTGTGACTGATCTGCTCAAAAAGCTCGCATCAGCCGATGGACACTTAGAACGTGTATCCTCGAGACAGTTTTTGGATAATTTGGGAGCTCATATGACAACGCTTCCGCCTAGACATGCTTGATTTTGAACTCTGTTTAGCGCCGAACTTCCTTTACTTGTCTATTAGAACCTATGCCGGTTGGTCCAGCCTATATTATGACTGATCTTCGGGCTTTCTTTTGCGGAATTTTGATAAAGGACTCAGTGCCGTGTTGTTGCTTTGAGCATCTAAGGAGCTGATGGTATTCTGATCAGATAGTCTGCAAGTCAGGACCATGTAGTGCTGTCGTGAGAAGTTCCTAGACTTGTGGTGTTGATACAGCTCTCAGTACTCGGCTTTCTGTTGATAACTCGATACTCATACCCTCTCCGTCTACTCGCTATCTGCTTGTGTCTTCTCTGGTTTTCGCCTAACCTCGTAGTAGGTTCTCACCTGCTTGCCTAGTCACCAGTATGTATAAATTTGTAGTATTTGCGGCTGAAACCTGCCTTTACGTTTTGTACTCTACTCTTGGTCGTGTTTGCAGATGGCTTGATACTCCCATTATCAGTTACGCTGAGAGGAAGAAGAAATTGGCAGCTAGGAGACGGCGGAACGAAAGAGTAAGTCTTCCTTGCTGTTGAGTTTCTAACATCAGAAGGTTCAGTTTGAACTGGGTTTATGTTCCTTTTATTCTTTTCGGAGCCATTCCCTTGTAAATCCTAGCAATGGCGAAGGTACAGACTTTTTAAGCCTCGTCACGGCACCTAGCGGTTGTGGAGCAAAAGCGCAGTACCTTGATTCATTCATCTGTCGTTAGTACTCTTCATTTGTTTAGACTCCAAACTGAGTATCTTGTTCTTCTCGTTAAACCTTTTACGTTCTACTCGTCAGTTCAGTTGATAGCATGTTTTTCTCTTGTATATGAGTAGGTAGGCTTCGGAGCCTACCTATTTTTGTTCTTGTAGGTGATTCGAAACTGTGTTGTGCATAGTCTTCGTTTTCTATCATCGATCGGTCGATCTGCGCATCCACCAGTCCTTACAAGGATTTTGCTGCAGGTGTTCACCAGTTCCTTTTAGGGTTTGTAAGGGTTTGTAACGAGTGACCTAATGACAATCTTTTACTCTAAGGAAGTGAAGATGTTGGTCACGGGATTTCTGTTATTCTCTGGATATGCTATACGTTTAGGCCTCTTCTTAAGGTATCTAAACAAGAGGCTTAAACGTACGTGGTTCCCCCTTTCAGCAAATTTCTTATACACCTGATGTACTGACTGGATCGTACCAGGCTTCATTGAGTTCCTGAGTCACGGGAACCTCCCTTATGGAACATAACTAACGCCAATCTATTGTCCATACAGAGAAGGAGATGACAGCAGCGTGTACAATCGTTCTTTTTGTAGAGGTCAAAGTCTTGGGTTCGATGGGGCGTCTCAGTAGTCTGAGCTTTCGAGTTTTGGAGTGTGTCCAACACCACTGCAGCCTCACGTCCTTCAGTCAGCTGACAACTCGTTACTCCTGAACTTCCTTTCAACATTTTTCTGGTTCCACGAAATGGGGTTAGGCAGCAAATTATTCTGGCGATGTCTTCAGTCTTCAGTGGTGTTTCCCAGATATCAGAGGTCAGAAGTGGATGCTTCTCATCTCTTAAAAATCTCCTGCTGACGGCGGTACAGGGAACCAATCCACAAGCAGAGTTACGTTAACAAAGGGACACGATGAGTTACCAAAAGTCAGCTGTAAGAACCGAGTCTTCCTTACCACAAACATAGTCTGTTAGAGAAGCCAAACATCTAGCTGTAAAAATTTTGACATATACAGTAGTTAAGTTAGGCACAGTTATTTCCCTGCAGATTGTAGCAGTTATCTATATGGGGCCCACCATTCAAGGTGTAAATATAACTCATGAGCATTGAATAATGGAGGGACCCAGTTGAATGAAGTATCTCATCCCTTGCCACTCGGTCCGTGATGTAGCCACGGCAGCCCTAGAGAAACAATAAAGAGACTGTTCACGTTAACTTCGGAACCCCATCAACTTGGTCTATCTTTGTCGGTAGTGTTACTCGTCAGGATCATCAGAACCTTAGCAGTCGTAGCTCGAGTTCCTTGGCTGTTTCTAGGAGTGGATGGTTTCACTTTCCTGAATGAAGTATAGCGTTCGCATGCGTAAACAGATTCGGAAGTTGTACAGATGACTGCGCAGGCACAGGCCGTAACGGGCTTGTCGTGGTGAGTCATGTTAAACACCCTCTGGAATTTTGAGTTATGTTAAACTCTTCACGGCTGACTAATGTTATGTACCTCTGTTTTAACTCCATACCCTAATGTCATTTATGACAGGTGTGTAGGTCGTCTTATTTTCCTTGCTTCAGTTTTCGTACCCGGACATCACTATGTATCTATCGGTCCTGCTTTCTTGCAACTGCTATTGGGCACTAAATCTCTTCGTTGCTCTTGCTACCACCGTCCTTCATTGTCGTCAGCATCTGTTTATGCTTCCTTTCTCTGTTCGTCGGATTATCCTTCTATTGCTATCGGGAGAAGTATTTATTGCCGTCTGGAATTGACGCATGGAACTGAAGTTGTGAAGGATCTGGCTGCCTAACAGTTGCTGCTGCTCAGTCGGTTACAGTCGAGTTGATCTGTGCTGATCATTCGCTGCCTTTTTGACATTTAGTCCTCTTTCTCTCTCGGTTCTTGATTATATATCTTAGCAGGTATACAGATCTGTAGGTTTTGTCGAATATAGACTTTTGAGTCCCGAGTAGCATCGAGAATGTACCAGCACGGACGATAAGGGTCTCTGTTATATTACACTATTGCAGCTCTTTCTGCTTCGCCGCACATAGGTCTTGGTGCGCCGCACAACCATCGGTTGGTGGGTTTGCGAAGAGTAAAGCGAAGATTGTCACTCCTGTAACGACAGGCTGGGGTTCATGTGGGGGGCTGGTATAGGATGCGAGTGTGAGTAGGCAATCCCAGCCTGCCTGCACTATGCTCAGGTGCGAGTAACGCCAAGAGCATAGTGCAGGAGGCACTTCAAGAAACTGGCTTCATCTGTACAGTAGAGACCTCGAAAAGGGGTGAGGTGAATGGTAAGTTGCACTTCGCATCTTGCGTGCATGAATCGAGGAAATGAGTGGCTCAGGTGGTTTATGTTTCATTAAGTGTAGATGTTTTTCAACTTGTTTTCCACTCTGTACGTCCAGCTTGGAACTGGTGGATGCGTGCCAGTACTATCTAGCGACAAGATACCCGTCTTCGACCGTATGATGGTCCTAGCAGCGGGTTGATTGCACTGTCCACAGCCGATTTATGTCTTGTCACATCTGGGACCGCGAGCTATGATCGTCTTTCCATGACCTTGAAAGATATAAGGACTTACTACAGATTCCTTTCCTGAATAGTTAAAAGCATGCACTTCCAGCCTTCATATTGCCTGCGCATTGCTCCAAAGCACTGGGGAAGGACTACTTGAAAGGTTCGTTCCCATACAGATCCAGTACATTTATCTCACCGCGAGTGACTCTCCTCTTATAGTTCTGTTGTTCATTTGATTCGATAATCTAGTCACTGTCCGAATATCTCCGGGTACTCCTTTTCTCCCTCCATGGTCTTGGCAACTGTAGTAGTCTCAGTAAAGAACTGAGAAAACGCTTGTTCGTGTGCATATAGTATCACGAACATGAGCTGCAAATCCAGACGTTTCAGAAATGCTTCTGTAGCTTGTGGACTGGCTTCCAGGACTAGTCAGTTGTAATCAATCACTCAAACTTGTGCCACTGTTTACAGAAACGCTAGGGAGGAAACAGTTATAATCGTAACCTTAGGTGGAAATTCATATCTTTACCAACACCGAAGTAAGAGTTAAGCTGTTGGCCGGTACAAGGACTGACCGAGTGATGGTATAGTCCAAGTAGATAGGAAAGTTGACTTACTAAAGCTCGACCACTAACAAATCAGAAAATGAAATCGATGAGCTAAACTATACCTCGGTTCATAACTTATGGAAAACATCTATTTATCCTTGCACTTTGTACATCGTGTGAGATAGACTTTGTCAATTGTTAAACCAAAGTTGTTCTTGTTGGAAATAAACCAACACACTTGAGATGTCTCTTTATTCTTGCACATGCGTAGGCATACTGATTTTGAATTTGATGATAACGATGACGAGATATCAACAATATACATTACATGTTTGCTATAATCGGTGCGTAATCGTGCACGAGTAAAACACCCCAACTCAATACTCTCATGTGATAGATAGATAGAGAAGGGGAGGCTAAAATCTCAGATTTGATGGACTCTAATGTCCATCAGAATTTGTGTTGTGAACCTAATGGTGTTCTCGTGCACAAGCGAGCTCGAGAGAATTTGCACCAAAATCTAGGGGATCGTGTTCTTTGAACAGAAAAGACATGCAATTCTGTATTCTTTGCCGACCTCAGTCAAATGTGGAGCTCACCCTTACCTCTAACTCTACCGTTGCTACCCACTAGTACACTGAAAAGAGCTTTTTTTGGTGACTACAAGCTCAAGGTGGTCAATGGGAAACGGGAAACAAAACAATGTGTGAGATCATTGTCGTAACTCCCAGAGCTTCAATATAGATATAAACTGAAATGAACTAAATGATCTTTTGTTTTTAAAATCTGATGTCAAGAAAAAGTTGCATTGTCTTTCTCTGATGCTTTCAAATATTTACCTAGTATTCGATAATTAAGAAACTATTCGAAGATGTATCATACGTACTGTGCATGAGAAATTTTGCCCAAAAGTTTCAAAATTCTATACTGTAGAATCTCTAGCACAAATCACCAAGAAACATGATCCCGAAAGAATCTATTTAGTGCTTTGGCAAATCATTATGAACATTATGGGACCGTTCAATGTCAGCTCAGACTCATCATAACTCATTCGAAAGCCCTTGGCATGCTTCTTCTTTTGAGCAATAGATCACAAGATTCAGACCAGAAATCAGAATATGCCCAAGTTCTAGTAATCTAGTCTGTCCAGTCTAATTATAATTCAGGAATGACCAAACTACTTAGAGGTGGAGTATCTTAGCGTTTAAGTAGTAGAATTTGTGGTGCAATCATGCTAGACTTATACTAAGAAGATCGAGATATGGAAACAATGGAGGGAAGAAATACGAATATCCAGAAAGTATTGTAGTTCCATACGTCAGAGGTGGATGATGAGGGGCAATCAGTTTTCTTTTCTTTGTGTCCTTTTAATTTCGGTTTCACTGTATATCTTGAATTAGATCTTCTCATCCATCCGATCCAAGCGAGGGTTGCATATAGTCACATATTCTCATTATTCCCTTCTGAATATTGATTATCTAAGTGGTATATTATCAAGTGTGTACGGTGTTTTTCTGGATCGAATATCCTTCCATTTCAATCGCTAGAGTTTAATATGATATTACAAAATTTTGATTTTGATTGATTAATGAATTAATTATAAAATCAACAAATGTAATTTAATATTATTAGCTATATAATTAAAAAACAAAGACATTATTATTGAAGAATTTAAACCTAATAAAGCAATATCTGAACTATATATCTGAAACCTTCCATTCTGTCAGTTTTTGTATCATTCGAAGTAATCATGTGGACGATTGGATTTACTTCAGCTAATTGATTGATCCGCTAACATGAAGCATAACGGTTTGTCGTGGCATCATCGGTAGCTTGCAAGAAAAACTTGCAAGAAAAACTCTATTCTCCTAGCAATCCAAGTTATACGCTCAAGCGTTGAAAGTTGTCGATATCTTCGATCGAATTCATCTTAGCAACTCGTTCAATCCCATCATATGATCAAGTTGTTACTCAACTCAATCCAAAAACGTTCTCCTAGTAATTCCCTCGGAATCCTCTCCAAGAAACTCCTCCCGAAGAGCTCGCTCAAAACTCAACCAAACACCAAGATTTCTTCTCTGCACATCTCTAACTTGATTTTCCAACTCAAGCATCACATCTAACTCAAAACTAGCTATCATCTCTACATCAATAACTCTAACCAGTTCCATCTCCCCTCTGTACTCACGTAGATATCTAGAAATATCTCTATCTTCGAATCTTCCACATCTATTCACAATCGCTTGCAAAGTCTTTGTGGATTTTAACTCACCCCTCTTCAACGATCGGATGTTGTTGGATCAGACGCAAGCATTTTTAAGATCTCAGCCGTGAGATTTGATTCTGTCATCACTGTAGTAGCAAGTGATACAGAAGGTGCTGCAATAAAACGTAGATGCAGCAACCGTAGAGGTAGCAGCAGCAATGCTTTCGCTCTTACGATCCATCTCTTCTTCATGTGATAACTCAACTTCATGATCAATCACCCCAAGATCCTCTCAGTGGAAGCACAAGACTGTATGTCGAGACGAGAGTTTCATGAGAAGAACAGAATCTTCTAATTATGATACGATCGTGAAAAAAAGACAAAAATCACATACGGAACACGGATTGTAAGAAATCTCCATCACGTTATTGATCTGAACAAAACACACGGTATGCTTGTAAGTCTTCAACTCCAAATCACTCAGACTGAAAACCTCACGTTCAATAACTCAGAATTACAAACAAGTCCTGATTGTCGACACTGAAATATTGAGGTTCTTGGTTGTAGCCTCAATGCTCGGAAACTTTGAGCAATAAAACATGTTGAAACTTTCATAATTTCAGATTCGGACAAATTAACCAAATTAACCCCGACCAAAAAATATATCAGAAAATAAGACTTTCGAATCATATTCTTTCACAAAAAATCTAACGAGTATCCCTAGCACTGGCTAGGGTAACATAAAATAAGAGATCATGTAAAGAGGTGGATGTTTGGAGAGTGACGCTCAACAATCTAGACACCAGTAAAGAACCAATAACAAAATATTATAGATATATATAACATTTATAAATTACCGCTGTGGCTCAAGGAGTATTTATATAAACTTTACCTAATTATTGTAGTGGAAATTATTATTATTGTAAGACAATGACGGCATTTTGAGGTTTTGGGTAAACTTTCTTTTACATAAGACTCCCATCCCATTATATGCATATATATATTATATAAACAGAACCTATCTTAGATGGATCATTGTTATGTCTAAGTGGTGTTGATGTGAATGACACTTTTTATCTCAGAAAAAGTAATACCTCCTTGGTACAAGATTCGGATGGATCGATTATATAATAATTTTAATTAGTAAGAAAATCAAAGAATATGACAGAATATTATCTTGATTTTCTTTGGTTTTATTTTTCTACAGATGCTATTTAACAATTACGAAACCTAATTTCAAATAGAGTTGAAAATCTGCTTTACATATATCGATTTCTTGGTATTTTACCATGACTAAATTACGTTAGCATTCAAAAGATCTGCATGGAATTAAAAACACTTATCGTCAAGACTAAAAACATTATCCTTAAAAAAGATCTACATGGTCATGTTAAATCAACTTGCAAAGGTCTTGATTTATGTGATAAACCATACTCTCTTAGCAAAGTTTTCGCATAATTTTGCAAGGTTTATTTCTAACTTGACTTAGTTTCGTCATATTTTAGCAAACGTCATATCCAACACAAAAGGAGAAATTTTACTCTGGATATGTCGTTCATGAATAGAACCTCACTCGACAGGTAAATTTTATGTCACTCGTGATATACACAGTACGCAAGAGTCCCTTGTAAATGAATGCAGACATTGATTCATCATCAAACATGCATTCAAATACAATGCAAAATTTTCTCCACAAATATACATCTCTTTTATACAAGATTCTCTTGTACCACTTGATCGATTGATCGATCAAAGAATTCAATCCTCATAGGTATGACTCTTTATATACTAGTCGTTTATCAACAGGTAGATACACCGTTAGGCCAAGATAGAGAACTATCTAATGATCTAATAGTCGGATGTATTCGGATAACATTCCGTAAGATTAACTGTCCGGACTAATCCGTAGCCGGTAACAACTCTAGATCTACAATGTGGTTCTAGACATCTCATCTCTACTACATATACATGGAAAGACGAAGCCTCTCTCATCTCATTTCTATTTTACTTCTTTGTCTACTCATTCTCTTCTCTTGGAGTGTCTTCTTAGATATCGATCTTTCTACATGATATTAGAGAGATAGAGGATGTGTGCCCCTTGCTGATGAGCAAGATGGAGTTTGTGCATGGAGAAGTATAGGAGAGAGCAGCTGGAGTTGTGTCTAATGTTGAGCACTATCCTGCTGATGCGTTTGGATGAGACGAAATAGTTTCTTTTGTCATCAGAAACTTTGAATGTGATTTCAGAGGTCTAGATGATTTTTTCTCTGAAATCTGTTGACTAGTCTTGCAAGGCTGTCTTGTTCAGAAGGTGCAAATTGTATACTCGGTCAAGTTTCTACCAATTTGGAGCTTTACAACAGCAGATTTTCAAATGAATCTTTTTTGACCAAAACAAAAGTTTTAGGACTTGTGTCCAAAAAAAATAGTGGTCCGATTAAGATGGAGGTATTTTTTCCGCTTAGCGTGGGTCCCCCTCCTAACATTTTGTAAAATTTCAAGATATAGTGCGTCCATTTCTGACGTCATTGGGTTAAAAATTAGACCTTTCTTTGTTAGTTCTTTCGATGTTTTTGTCTTGTTTTGTACACTTACAGTTGCGGACAAGTTCTTTCTTCATTCTCGCTCAGGAGTAGTCCGCAGATTTGCCGTTGTTGTGACTTATGATGAACTCTTCATCGCGAAGTGTAGACGGGCGAGTTTTGTGGAGGTCATGTGAGGTCTTTTGCATAAAAAATAGTGCAATTTCCAATTGCAGCTATGGTGGAGTCCTTGTCTTTGATCACTGGAGAGAAACTCGACAAGAACAGCTACCAAGTGTGGAAGTCCTGGATGATGATCTTCTTGCAGGGACAAGATATATGGGATCTTATCATTGAGGAGGAGAAAGCGTATGTTTCCATTTCTGACATGAAATTCAAGGAGTGGAAGAAGCGGTTCGTACTCGGCGATTCATTACATCACGCTGACAGTTTCAGCATCGATGATCGGTCACATCTAGGATTGTGATACACCCAAAAAAGCTTAGGATGCACTCGTGCGCCTGTTTCAATCAAGAACAGATGCGCAGAAGCTGCAATTGCTGCAGCATTTCAACATTGTGAAGATCGATGTGCATCAACGATTGTGTGAACCACGTCAAACAGCTCACGAATCAATTATCTTCTATCAAAGTCGAGATCGATCTCACTTTGCAAGGGCTGTCTGTTGAGTACAAGCAGTTCATTACTTCAATTTCGATCAGAGAACCTCTTCCGCGGTTTGATGAACTTGTTCTTATGATATTAAGAGAGGAGGTGCACCTACTGAGGAGTACTACTTCAACGGATTAGCAAGAATCTGTCCATTTTGCAAGTTCTAGAGGATCTTGAGGTAGTGTTGTGAAAAGGTGTTGGATGTGGACGAGATTGCGAATAGCAACAACAATCGTAGCAGTAGCAACAAAACCAGCAACGGGTTAGTTCCTCCAACAATCAGAGACGTGCGCCTAGTTCTTACAACTACTGCAAGAAGTAATACCACAATGCAAATCAATGCTACAAGCGACAAAACAACCAAAGACAATACGACAATAACATCCACCAAGTTAACAGCAAGTCTATTCAAAACAGTTGTTGATTACAACACATCAGAGTGATGCAGCTTTCGAACCACATATTGACTGAGTGATCGACTCCGACACCAACAGTCATATAACATCTCATGGGGAGTGGTTCAGTTCACTTGTGCTTATGAAGACTCCTCAGTTTAAGATGACAAGCGACGACACCAAGAACCAGATTCAGCATAAGGGTAACATTTCGCTTGATATTCTTGCTTCAACGTTTACTGATATAAGGAATGTCTTGCAATCAATGTCTTCACATTGACTAGAGATCTGTTATCTATAGGACAGTTGACAGAGCAACGTCTGCAAGTACGCTTTAATAAAGATAGATGCTTTATTGAAGGTTTTAATAACACTATCATAGCTCGGGATAGCAATAGTGGTAGTCTGTTCAAACTAGATGCCTCTGTGCTTAAGTTACAGGATGTCATGTGTGGACAAATTGATCCGATAGTGTCTGATATTGACATCTGGCACAAACAAAGTGGACACATGAACTTCCAGAGGTTGAAAAACCTTCCGAGTTCTGACCTGGTTATAGGTCTGTCCAAATTCAAATCTAGTGAGCCCATTGGAGTTTGTGCAACATGTCAATTTGGCAAGCAAGCTAGATGACTCTTTTAAGGGACCAGATCGCAGAGCGAACAAACTCTTGGAGCTTGTTCACACTAATGTATGGACTGCTTCTCAGTCAAGTATGATCAGTTTCTAGTACTTTGTGTCGTTCATTGATTATCATTCGTTTTATATTTGGATATATCTATTGAGAAACAAGTCCTCTACCGAAGTACTGTCAGCATTCCAGACTTTTTGCAAGTTGGTGGAGAAACAATCTAGAGAATCTATCATCTATTTGAGATCTAATGGAGGAGGTGAGTTTCTTTCTAGAGAGTTCGATGCATATCTGCGTGAGCATGAAATCTGATGTCAGAAGACTTGTAGTTATAATCCGTAGAAGAACGAGACCGTGGAGCGCAAGAATCGACACATAGCAGAAGCTACTCGTGCGATGTTGAATGAGAAGATCGTGCTTAGACCTTACTGGGCAAAATCTGTTTCATGTGCGGTGTATCTAATGAATCAGACGCTTGTAGCGATAATCTGCAATCAGACATCGATGAAGGTCTTCACATGCAATAAGCATGATTACTCTTTGCTTAGATTTTTTGGATGTATTTATATGCATATACTTGATGAGAGACGTAAAAAACTATATCCGAAAGCAGATAGATGTATCTTTCTTGGATATGCTTCTGATACGGAAGGATATAGATATTACAATCCTTCTTCAAAACAGTTCTATATCAATAGAGATATTGTCTTTGATGAGTTACAGTCTTCGTTTGCTCTTGCACCTGTCGTAGCCATCCATGTATCTACTGTAGAACCAAGGAGTCAGTCCACTGTAGTACCTCATAGTAGTACATTGAGTGGAGGATATGAAGAAGTCACTGATTCTAGATTCACTTTCACATAGAGTTGTTGTTAACGATGGAGTCCACGTAATATAGTCTAGTGGAACTAGTGTAGTTTTTACACATGATAGTGAGTGCTATTACAGCGTAGGTTTGACTCGTCCATGACCTTGGCGTCTATGTCAGATCAGTTGTAAGAGGAGGTGACTAGTGCATCGATTATCTCTCGTAGATCTGAACGGAAAAAACATCCAGTGAGTATGTATATGCATCAAGGTTTCCTTGCTGCACATCATGCATATATGACCAATGTTCTTCAAGAACAAGAATCGAGTCCACTTGAGGAGGTGATGCACAAAATCCAATGGTGAGTGTTATGGAAGCTAAACTTGCTACGCTTCACCACCAACGGACTTGGTAGTTGGTGGACGTATATGAGGATAAGAAAGTGATTGGTTGCAGGTGTGTCTTCAAGGTCAAGCGCAACTCGGATGATAATGTGTGTCAATACAAGGTCAGATTGGTAGTCAATGGCTACGCACAACAACATGGATTGGATTTTGAGGAGGCTTTTGCTCCAGTTGCGAAGATGGTGACTATCCGAACCGCAGTAGCAATTGCAACTCAGAAAGGTTGGAAGATGTACTAGATGGATTTCAAGAACGTCTTCCTCAACGACGATCTTGAGGAGGAGTTCTACATGCAGCAACCTCTAGGTTATGAGGATCCTAAGTTCCCTTCCCGTGTGTGTAAGTTACAAAAGACCCTCTATGGTATGAAACAAGCACCAAGAGCATGATATGCAAAGATCAATTCTTACTTACAGTCTCTTGGTTTCCATCTTTGTAGTTCAGACTCTATCTTCTGCTTATTGAAGAATATGAGATCGGATTGTTGTGATCATCATCTATGTTGATGACTTAAGGTAACTATGAGGAGCTTATTTCTCAGATCAAGGTTCACTTGAAATCCAAGTTCGAGATGATGGACTTAAGAGAGCTCAAGTACTTCCTTGCAATGGAGTTTATTAGAGATGGGAAGGATGTTTTGCTTGTGCAGCGACAGTATGCTCTCAATATGTTTGAGAGATTTGGTATGCTTGACTGCAAACTCATTGCTACGTCATTAGAGCAAGCTAGGAGCAGAGGATGGTGAGTTACTTGATAATCTACGTATGTATAGACAGATGGTTGGGAGTCTTATATACTTGACTATCACCAGACTAGACTTGAGCTATGTCATCAGTCTGATCAGTCAATTTATGCAATCACCACGGAGATCATATTTAGAGGTTGTCAAGCAGATCTTTCGCTACATGAAGTTCTTGATGTAGTACGAACTTCACTATCGATATGGTGGACCATTGTTGTTACATGACTACACTAATGCTGATTGGGCAGGAAGTGCCGACATGAGATCCACGTCAAGTTATGCTTTTAGACTTGAAAGCGTTGCTATAAAATGAGCTTCTAAGAAGCAACCTACAATTGCTTTGTCATTCATAGAAGCAGAGTACCGAGGAGCAACGAACGCAACATGCAAATCAATTTAGTTTTGATATCCTTGCAAGAGAGATTGAGCTCAGTTATGTGAGCACCAGAGATCAGGTTGCCGATATCTTCACTAAGGCATTGCCTAGAGATAAGTTTGATGTTTTCAAACATTATCTAAGAGTACAGGATGTAGAGTCGAGCTTGAAAGAGAGTGTTGATATAGTCCCAAGCTCTAGTAGATCGACAGCTAATATAAGCCAGAGTGGTTAGAATAGTTACGTACAATTAGTTAGAAGGCTAACCCACCATTAGGGTTTCTCTTGTATTCATCTCTTCTATGTCCATGAAGAGGCGAAGCCTCTCTCATCCCAGTCCTATTTTACTTCTTTGTCTACTCGCTCTCACTTCTTGGAATGTCTTCCTAGAAGTATCAATCTTTCTACATTCTCAACCAATTGGGAAGAAATATGTTCAGTGGGTTGAGCTGAATTTGAACTTCACAAATCTGAAAGGGTATTTTGTGAATCTATGAATACTTGGATGACATAAATATGTGAATAAATTGAATATGTGTGTTAGTATCATGCTTCTTACTCTTCAAGTGAGTCTTTCTCTACAGTCAGATATCATGTGTATACCTTGACACACTTCACGTAATATACGATATGACACCAATAATGTTGTATGTCTTGTGGAAGTTTTATGTATTATTCTCATTGCTCACAAATAAATGTTGAGCGTACATCCCAAGAGGATGGATTTCTTTCCACAAGACCTTCTGTTTTCTTAAGACTATTTTTGTTTGTACATTCTGTTTGTCTGTTACACTCAGAATAATACGGAGTGGAGAATCTATGGTTAATCCGGTAGTGTTTTTCATTTCTTCTATAGCTTTGTTAAAGAGATATCGACCTTGGTCTAATATCAATTCAATCGGACAGCCAAACATTATGAGTATGTGCTGATAGAGAAATTTGATCTTTATTTTTGTTGTGCTCTCTCTGTAAGCTTGTGCTTCTATCCATTTTGAAACTAATCAATGGTTGTGATAATGCAAAATTTTTTTATGTAAAATGGGTAGAGGGATTGATAAGTCGTATGAAATCAATTCTCCACTTTTGAAAAATACCAATATGAAATATTAGGTTTATGGACATTTCTTCCTTAAGAACTGTGTTTCTTTAACATTCATCACAAGTTTGAACATATTCTTTACAGTCTTTGAATATGGTATACCACCACAATCTGGATTGTAGTATCTTGTATGTTGTGTTGTCTCTTGTAAAGTGTCCTTCTTTTGGTCGTCCATGAGCGTCCTCCATAATATTGATTTTCTGATTGTTCAAATTGCATCTCCTGAGATTGTCATCACTTTTTTTTTGTAAAAGATTCCTTCAATATGTATAATTTTTTATGTTGTGAATGAATTTCCTTCCTTTGTGAAGTGGAACATACGAGTGTATTTCTCCTCTCAAGATACATGCATATTTCTTCGTACCAATCTTCTGGTTTTGGGTCTTCATGAGAATTTTGTTCTTGTTCTTTGTTTGTTTCTTTGGAAAGTCTTAACCTAGCGTTGTTGAGACGAGAGTTCTCTAGGAAGGACGGAACCTTCTAGCTGTGATATGATCGCGAAAAGGAGAGCAAAAATCACACACGAAATACATATCACAAAGGAATCTCTATCACATTCTCGATCCAAACAAAACACATGATACACATGTAAGTCTTCAACTCCAAATCTTTCAATCTACAAGCCATCAACTCCAGATCATCCAAGCTGAAAATCTCACGTTAAGGACTCGAAACTTTAGAATTGCTCATGTGAAGCACTAGTGCGTTCACCAAGAAGCTTCATATTTTCTATTCAAAGAGATATGAGTACAAGTTGCAAGTCTCATCTCTAATCATTTCTATGTCAAAACTATCATCAATCAGAACATTCTCTAGTCGTAAGCTCCGTAACTTCTCTCCTCAACACTTTCATAACTCTACGCGATAATGATAAAACATCATCTCTTTGTTGTACACCCTTCTGGAGTTTTCTTCCCCCTACGTGACCTTCATCATCACCTAACAGGTGTAAATGATGCTTTAGACAAGTGACAACGGAAAAATAATCTCTGGTAAAATTTCAACACGTACTATCTTCTCACGTTGTCGTGATGTGAATTATTCCACATAGTGAATAATTCACCTCTCAGTTAGAAGTTAGTCTCTCTGAGTGAAGTTAAGACCTCAAAGAAGTCGATTCTGGAGGAAGTGAGCATTCGAAAATCTGAAAACACCACGGCGTAGGTCTCGTCGCGCTGATCACCGTGGTATGTTCAAAAGTTACAAACGGAGTTGCAGGCGAAAAGTTACTTGGGGTTCTTCTACAAGATTTCTGATACCGAGAAATTTACCATAAATCTGAGTGAGTTCGAAAAATATCTTTCATATTTTTCTCATGTAGATTGTAGTATGTAGTATTTGTTTAAAATTCAAAATGTACAAAAAGAGCATTTCTAGAGAAAGTTATGGCACTTCGTGTTAGCAAAGGAAAGACAAAATACCGCAGCTTTCTAGCATATTAGCTTAGAAATTGGTCTTCAAAACCAGTTGTGAGATC
This sequence comes from Asterella californica, assembly GCA_036924285.1. Classification (NCBI taxonomy): domain Eukaryota; kingdom Viridiplantae; phylum Streptophyta; class Marchantiopsida; order Marchantiales; family Aytoniaceae; genus Asterella; species Asterella californica. The sequence goes on from JAYKYS010000003.1 coordinate 7,817,412, forward strand.
AGGTTCCGTGGTGTAGCTGAGAAACTTGTAGGGAGGAGGTCTCCGGATCAAATCTCTTCAGACTCACAACCGGCTTGGAGTAGGCTGGCCCCTTCGAGGGAATATGAGGGGCACCAAGTTGCCTAGGGGCGGGACACTAGATGTCCCTTAAACGTACCGTGAATGCGAGACGCCTCCGTCTACCCCTGCACTAGTGCAGTCACCTAGTGTGGATGCTAAAGAGAGATTACCACCGGGTTTCGAAATGGACCTCTCACCTTCGGGTTGTCGGGGTAATTAGTACGAATTCGGTTGCGGGCCTGTGGATGCTAGAGGGAGATTACCACCGGGTTTCGAAATGGACCTCTCACCTTCGGGTTGTCGAGGTAATTAGTACGAATTCGGTTGCGGCCCTCTAAGTCCTGGGGTAGCGAGATGGCATCAAAGATACTCCAAGTCGGTACCAATTCTTTTGTAGAAAAATGTAGAGTTCGAAATATTATTCACTTGGGTCGAAAAATCAAGTGAAACAGATACCTGAGGCAATACTTACGGCACTTCGAAGTTTAAGGGGGCCGGGAAACGACAATGATGATAACTCGGGCTCCACGTGTCAGAACGAGGTGATTCTGGTGGCCAGAGGTAGCCGTGGTGGAGTTACTTCGGATGGAGGTGTCAAATGCTGACTGTACGACCGACTCGGTGGCCGTCCGTACAGATGAACCTGCGAAGCTTAGTGAAATAGTCTTCTTACGTGTAGATCTATTATCAATGATTTATTTTTCTGTTGCCATCTGTTTAGGGTGCCTTTTACCCCTGCCAGGTGACACTGAAGGTTACGTAGGGTGGAGGAAAACCTAGAGGGGTGTACTCCGGAGAGAGAGAATTCTCAGTCCATTATCGAATTATCGCATTATCGGAGTTTGTCGATCATCGAGCAGTGTAGAGTTTACCGTGCGAGAGCTATCGAGTAGAGAGAAACAGTAGAGCTGAGGAGAAGATTTTACACAGAGGTTACGTCTGAAGAGGACTTTTGTCTGATCAGAGTTTTGATATCGAGAGAATGAGAGTAGAGATCAGAATCGAGTAGAGAGGAGACCAAGAACTTGTACGTGTATCTTTCTGAATAGGGAAGCTTCTAGGTGAACGCGCTGGTGCTTCACAGGAGCAGTTTTCTAATATTCTGAGTTACTGAACGTGAACTTTGCAATCTGGATGACCTGGAGTTGAAGATCTACTTGCACGCTGTGTGTTTTATCTTGACCAGATCGAGAACGTGGTGGTGTGGTTTCTTACGGTCCGTATTTCGTGTGTGATTTCCGTCCTCCTCTTCACGATCGTATCACAGCTAGAAGGTTTGCCCTTCCCAGGAAACTCTCGCCTCGACAACGTGTTAACATGTCCTTGGAGATTCATATGTATGGACGGCTACCGAGTCGATCATACAATTAGCTTTAGACACCTCTATCCAAAGTAACTCCACCACGACTATCTCTAACCACTATAATCACCTCGTTCTGTAACACCTAGAGCTCAAGTTATTGCCGTTGTCATTCTCTGATACCTTTTAACTTCAAAATGCCGTAAGTGTCTCCTCAATTATCAGTTTGACTTGATTTTTTTTACCCATGTACATCACATGATGAAACTACATGTTTATACAAATTCTTATATCACATGATGAAATCTATATTTTTTTACAAAAGAATTTGCACCAACTTGGAGTATCTTTGTAGATCGACCTTCCAGCAAACGCCTCAGCTACCTCATCAACCACATGTCATGTCCTAATGTTTTGAATCATGACGTTGTTGGCAGGTTGTAAGTCATGGATGAAGCCTAAAGCTCCTATCTTCTCAAGCATTGTGAACCATCTACTAGAGTATGGAGCCATAGATGGTTCAAGAATACCCATCTACATCTCCTTCAATAGCTCAATGAGCTTTGGTAGCAGGGCATGAGAGATTAGAATCGGCTTCAAGTCTGAAGATACATGAGGAACAGTGAAGATAATCATCAGAGCTATCACACTAGGATCCACACAACCAATCAATCTCCTCAGTTGAGAAAGAAAATGTCTTATTATGACGAACAATCATCTGCTTGAAAGTTCTTTTCTCTATTCCAATCAAGAAGTCATTCTCTCCTATATGAAGCTACTCGAGTGTCTCTTGAGTAAACTAATGTCATATTTGTGTAAGATTTCTAAGTACAAGCTCAGTGGCCGTTAACTCTATCTATTGGTGTGAATCAACAAGTAACTAGGTCCTCCAATGGCTTCACCTTCTTTGCTACAGTTTTATATTTGGTGTGCACATCTGTTTCTTGACGAGAGTCACACTAGCAGATTGCATCTTTCCATCCACTCTCTAGTCTCGGATGAGGACGAGATGACAAGTATGAGACAATCTCCTCATAGACTTTACGAATGTGGATGGGGACCACCACCCTATCTCTCATCTACTCCATCAATCAATCTATATAATATAGAATCGAGATGATCTCCAAATAACTTTTTGCTTGCAACTCTGTTTATAACTTTATAACATATCACAGTGATGAGACATACGCCGTGGTGTTTTTGAATTTTCAAATGATCACTTTCTCCAAAATCGACTTCTATGAGGTCTTAACTTGACTTAGAGAGTCTAACTTCTGACAAAAAGATGAATTATTTACCATGTGAAGTAATTCACATCTCGACATCATCCTCATTGCTGTTTATGTCAATGCGGTGCTCAACATCTTGGTCTCGCTTCCTTGTTCCAATTCTAAGGTTCGTGTCCTCTCGTCTATGTGTTTAGTTGGATTAGTCTTTGTGCTTATTAGTGCTCTTGTTCTCTTTCTCATGTCATCACCGAAGCTTCTTGGTAATTTTGCTTTCCAGTTGAGTGTTGTTGTCGTGTCATGGATCAACTCTTATCTAAAAATCCAAATTTGATGATATGCATTATTGCTCCAAAGACGTTGATATGACTAAAATGAGCTTTTTATACAATTTTTGAATCTCTACTTTCATTGCACCAAGTGGTAGAGCTAATTTTTAGTTTCGCATGGGCACTTCATCTACCTCATTTGGATATTTAATGACAACGTTATGAGGTTTGAAAGAAAGAAAAACCAAGCTAGATCTTAGCTTGTCCATATTGACTAGGTATTCACGGTTCTTGGCGTTATACTAAGTGTGTAAGAGGGCTGATTGATCATTATGTGGATAAAACTCACATATTGTGACTGACATAAGGGGTAGCTTAAGAGATTAGCTTGTTCTTGTGAGCTGTCGCTAGATATTTTTGGGAGATTGAGAGGTACGAGGCATACGCACAAGGTGTCATTGGTTCATATATGTGCATGTTAAGTGTCGGTTAAGACGGTTCGTGAAGAGGTGGATCGTGTTATATGTTCCAAAAAAACTTGAGACATAAAGAAGAGAAACTAGAGTGCTTCCATGACATGCAAAGGAGAGTTGGATCGTTCGGACCGTTTTGGAGTCTAAAATTGTTTTCTTTGGACCCATCAGAATCAGAACACTGAGTTCTATATGAAATCAAAGACGATTTGAAATTTCATCATGTGGTTTGAGAGTTGTGAGAGAAATTGATCCACAAGGAGATGCTTACGTCAAATTTTGTTTACCTGCAACTTGAGGTTGGGTTGTTCTTCGTTCTTGATGCCTACGTGATCAAGGAGTCCTTGTCTACGCATAGGAGAAGATTGTACGTATCTCAGATTGTTGTATTATGCGTTGTAAGTGAAGTTGAGCTACAGTGAAACGATTATGTCAATTTTTTGCTTCTTATAACCAAATTTCTCATCGTTCTTTGCGAGCAGAACTCCAAACTGCTCTACCTGCTGATAAAATGAATATCATATCAGACGATCCGTTTTGTGAGTATATGTGGTTTCAAGTAGTAGGGAGGAGGGTTTAAAGGTCCGATACCTGCGAACAAAAATCATAGATATCTCAACTATCGAAAGTTAGTTCTGAAGGTTGTTGGAGCCAACGGAGTCAAGAAAGAAGGCCCTATCGATATCTGAAGATCGTTTGATGAAAAGATGAAGTTCTCAGTTAGATTGTTTTTGATTCGTTTGTTACAATTTCCATATTTTTAGACTCGTTAGAGTTCTAGTTTGTTATGTGTGGCTTGTGATAGCTAGTTTTAGCTAAGTGCTCGTATATGGATGTTGGTTGGATCATGGTTTGAATCATGTTGTAAAGCTTTTTGTTAGCAAATGCATGTTTCTCTTGCTTTGAGATATGCTTCGGTAGTTTAGGTCTAGGTTAGGACTTAGAGACCAACTTGTTTTAGGAGGTTGGGTGCAGATTACAGATGACTCAAGTCTGTTTCTTAGTTTTGTTTTCATAGAGAAAGAGAAACGAGAGTGTATATAAAGTGAAGGTTCGTATATCTTGGGAAGCTTATTCTCGTGGTTGTTTTTCTCTCTCGTCTTTGTCCAGCACAAGATTTCTCCACAGCCAAAGACATCATGTTTTCTTATACAACCTTCACATAAAATACGATATGATACGGTGGTGAATTTGATTTGAAAATCTGAGGTAGAAATATCTTGTGTGTTGGAACTTTGGAGAGGAGATCAACAATCATGAACAAGGATGAAGATATATACGATTGTTCAAGATGATGTTGCGGACTTGGGTTGATAGATATGTATAAAGTTTGGGATCATGAAAAGAAAAGACGAGCCATGACTATGGATGGGATTAATGGATCAGATGAGATACCAAGGTTGCAATTGGATGCAGTAACTATATGAATGTTTCAAGCCTTCACCTTGTTTTTCCGACAAGAACAAGGTAACAAACAAAAGGAGATTTTGAGGACAAAGGTGCTTCAAAGTGTGATCAACAAACTCAGTCAATTTGATGAAAGAAACATCTCAACATACTTGAGATGTTACAAGCGAGATTAATTATGGTAATCCTCTTCTGGTTGACATTGTTGGTGAGTTGCAATTTTTCTATACATTCATTCGAAATCTCGATCTCATTCAATAAGTGGTCCACCATCAACCTTTGTGTGTGCCATTCTCAACTTTTGCTTTGCATCATTTTAGGTACTTCTCGACCTTCTTGTGCTATACTAAGCTTTTACATCTTTCTAACAATGTTTCCAGTTTCAACTTCACTGATTCCATTTATAGATATCCTATCATGAATTTGAACGAGGTTGAAGTTTCCGCTTAGTCTATCTTTATCTCTTTCGCTGAGATCTCTCATTGCTCTCCTCTATCTATCTCCTTTTCCCTCCGTGATCACTATTGATCTGAACTACTCTATCTCTCTTTCTCTAACTGTATGTGCTTGTATCGAAGCGATCATTGAACAATATATTTGGTTCGTAAAAAAAATTAGTCTGTGGCCAAACATATTTATAAATACTATTACATTTGGATCACTTAGATATGATGCATGGTATTTATGTTATACCCGAGGTGCTCAAAAATCTTCCTTTGAACCTTAAACATCTAATATCAAATGATTTATAAATAAATCAAAGATGGAAGATTCAAACAATATATTCAAACTTATTTTATTATTAGAATATTGAGATCTACCAGAGTATACACATATTGGTGTATATATATGACAACATGCAAAATATCAAAAGAACATTACATTTGTCTTTAAGATATAAGGGTATACAAAGTGTAGTGAAGACCTAATATATTGAAATACCCAATCGACACGAATTCAGATAGTGAATTAGTAACATACGAAAGCTTACCATAACCGATCTTAGTTACTTGTTTTCCTGGATCGATATCAGTGCTCTATGCTATCTTATTGTCATTTGCATGACATGTCTAAACGAACACCGGGCTCCTGACTATAGAGGACGTCGTAGCTTTGGTCGACGCACAGAAACACACAAGTGCTTCCAAGTTCAACAAAAAAAAATCTCGATTTATTTACACCTCAACTTGTATACACATAATTTACAGCGAACTTTCAGAGTTGTAATTTCCTCCTCAACACTCAAGAATAAAATATAATCACTCTTGTCAAAGTGACTGCAGAAAAATGCTTCCCAAAGGTACCTCACTTATCTCAAACTAAAAGGACAAAGATGTCGCTATCCTTGTTGAAGTAATACATGTATCACTTCTCCGTTCAATGTTGACAAACTTACAATTCCTGCTCCACTCATCCAAATCTTGAGATCTTGGTGGCACTAGAAAGCTTACACTCCAAGCTTTCTAAAGATACCAAGTTATCTTCTAACCAAGCTTTGTAACCTTAAATGTACTCCACGGAAAAATCTTGATTTCTCTCTTCCTCAACCTTGCAAGAATATGTTTGTGAAACTAGAAGTGATACTGGTATCACTTATAAGTTCTTTAACTTCTAGTTTTGTCAAAAAAAAGTGATACATGATCACTTCTTCCTCGGCTAAACTCTTTATAGTATCCATCGTCTTCATCACTAGTCGTCCCCCTCAACCATGTACCCAAAAGAAACATTCGGATTCAGTTACAAAAATCACAGGAAAAGATCATAAGGTCCTGAACGTAATATCCCAACACTCTAAAAGTGATATTCGAAAAGAATCTTTTTGCAGCTTAAGCAGTATATGGAAGCACCTCGTAAGCTAATCCATTGCGTTTTGTCATCACCGGAGAAGTGTTACTTGTATCACTTCTTCTCGTCGTTGTCATGGATATCGTCAACTCACTAGTCGGTCTGCCAAGTGGCACCTATGCGCATTGCACGATCATCGATGTATAGTATTTCTGCACGTAATATTCCATCCTTTTTTGCAAAATTGATGTCAAAATCCTATAGGATGTCGTAACTTTTGGTGTCATGTCAGCATCTGTTACATCAATGTTCATTGTAACTTCGTTTGGGATGATCCAAGAACTAAAGTTGTTGTACTTGACGAGTCTTACGATATTGGGAAGTCATATCATCATTCGGAGTAAATTTAGAAAAATCATAAATAAAGCATCGTTTAGATGATAGTCGATGCACGACACAACAACTCAAAGAGTTTATCAGTATACTAGTTCTGTCACAATACCTAATGTGGAAATAACCACACACTCTTATGCATGGATTGAACTATTTGAACTGTATATCACATGCACTTCACACAATGTTGATTGTCCAACAAGAAATTCATCGCTAAGTGCATTTTGTTGCATAATTTTAATTGTTTCTATGGTATCGTAGTGACACAAATATCCTCGTGGTTATCATTTTTGAAGACATATTGATCATTATGCAATCGTTGTTAATAGATTTTTACTAAATATGTTAAACCACGTATCACATTATATAACCAGCAATGACTCCTTGTAACAAAGGCGTTGTAGCTCAGATGACTCAAGTATGAACCTGGAGAGACAAAGATCTCATATTAGAATCGTGTTGTGAACTTTTTCTTTTACCAAAAAATCTAATTTTAATTATAAGTTCTTGCAAAATCTCTAAAAAAGAATTCTGACAAAATCAGTTTCGGTTTTAGTCGAGTGGATCATTATAAGAAAAGTTTTGCTCACCGTAACAAGAGTCTATTCGATAGAAGAACTTTACAAATTAAAAAGAATGTATGTTTTTATTTATGATCCACACACATCTTACTTTTCTGACACATTTTTTAGTGTCAAAACTCGGGGTTGAAGACAAGTATGGCTCATTTGTAGATTTCATCATTTCAGTCATTTTGACCTTAGATCACCAAATTTTGACAACGAATGAGAACATGACAAGTGGACACAATTATGATGAGCTAGCCCGTCGGAGCTAATCGTGAAAATTTTGAACCAAAACTGATTCTAGTGGGATATCCCATAGTTAATATAGTGGTACTTGTCTATTAAAGCCAGAATATGACTACAAGTCTATTGCTTATCCAAAAGACTTTATTTTGTGGGTTTGCTTGTATAGAACTGAGAAATTTAAGGGTTATATAGAAAATGGTTTTGGTGACTAAATAAGAAATCAACTTAAAGCTATTCGTAATCTTTACAAGTTAAGATTCATCTCAAGACTACTGAATATTGAAAGAGAAATGTTAAGTTGAAGATTTTGAGTTTTTTTAGAATAAAACGGAATATTCTCTTCAAACTCAACATGCAATGAGAGGAAAAAAGTTAATATTCCTTTTCATGATTTTATTCTCATGCTATTGATTTAATCGCACACCTCTGTCTAGTATTTGTCACTTATCATGGTAGACAAGAAATGGATTTTAAATTCCAGTGCAACCAGTGATCTAATTATTTAGAGCTCACCCCTTTGAGTCCCTACGATGCCGTACTGATAACTTAAATCGTGTAGACCTTTGCACGGAGTGCTAGTTTACTGTGTATCAAGTTAAGACGTTTCTGTTAAAGTTCATATCATCCCCAACGTGAATGTACAGCGGGAGTCGAAAGAGACGAGCGTTATTTAAAAGAAAGGCAGCCAAACGTCTGGTTCGTTGACGGTTATTTAGCGCTAAGCGCGGGCGATCCGGTATATTCGTTTAGTATGAAATGTGGCAGTTAAATCACTCTGGACGCTCTCGGCGGTGTTGACGGCAAACTTTATTTTCAAGATCCAGCGCGCGGACTTTCGCTGTATGCTTGGGTTGCTGTTCATTCACGACAATTAATTTTTTGAAATCGACCGCGCGGACGTCGCTGCATGCTTGGCTTGCTGGCTTCACGTTCGCTCGCTCGCTTCACGTTTCAGTTGCTGCCTACACGATCGCTCGCTCGCTTGACGTTCGTTTCAGTCGTCCTTCACGTTCGCTCCACGCTCGCTCGCTTCCTCGCTTCCGTGCTTCAGGATTTCTCGTCACTCGATTCACGTCCCTCAGGAATTTCTACGTTTCATCGTCGCGTAACCGCGCTGTTTCGTTAGTGGATGTTCTCGTGGCCCATGTTCGCGCTGTCTTTCTTTGCTCGATTTTATCGCGGTGTTTCATTGCTCCATGTTCTTGCGATGTATCTCTTTTCTAACCTCCCCGTCGCGTTCTTTCTTTGCTGTAACTCGGCAAAGGAAGAACTCGACGGATTGGGTGGCAGTCTCGATACCAATGTTTCGATGCTTGCTGTCTATGTTTTGTTTGCCTTCCATTTCAGACGATGCAAATCGGAGCGTGTCACTGCCGTCGGTGAGTGCTTGCTGCCATTCGGGATGGTACACATACCGAGCTGTTGGTCATGTTACAACGCACAGACGATGGCGTCACGAGCATTCGCGTCAGCATTTTGGACTTGAACAGATAAGTTCTCTTCGTTGTTTTGCTCCTTTCTTTTTCTATCCTCTTCGGAACTATGTCAGAACTCGTTGTTCATGACGCCTCCGATGCTGTCGAGGCAGGCGATGATGACGTTTCTGATGACGAGCATTTGAGTATTCCGTCTACTCCTCTTGCGCGGCTTGCTCCCGGTTTACAACTGGTGTCTTCTCCTCCGAAGTGCCATTCACCTTCCCCTCCTCCCGAGCAGCTGCAGGACCCCAGTTTCGATAGTTTCCAGGCTGTGTGCCATCACTCTCCTCCCTGTTCCGTCGATCGTTTTCGGAAACCCGTGACCTCGCCCCCCTATCCTCTTTATTCGAAATATCTTCTGTCTTTCTCCGATTTAGAGCTGTACAGGTATAGATCATATGTTTACGTTGATTTTCATTACTCTTCCGTCCCACCCGAATTCTTGCTTCCTTCCCTTGATTACGTTCTCATTTGTAAGTCCTTTTCCGTACCAAAATGTTGCCTCCAAACTGTGCACGGTCCTTTTCATTGACACGGAAGGTGCCTGGATACTGCTGCGGGATTCTAACTCGAAGTTCTTCTCTTATCCCAAGTATTTTCAGTTTGCCAGTGATTCTCGACTTGTAAAACCTACTGTTCTGGCCGTCTATCGTTTGAAGTGTGTCCATTGCATCTGTCAGGACGTAGATCCGAAACTGTATAGCTTTGCTTGTAAGCACTTTCCTTTCGGAAATGCTACTGAGACGAGCAGCAAGAGCTCGTCGGTGTGCCCCGACGGCAGTCCCACCTCTGACAACCGGAACGCGTCGTGTTCTCATCCCGAAACGACTTGAAGTTTCTGTCACAGTAAATTGCACCGGAGCTGACCTCGATGTGGAGAAGTACTGGCCCCTTCTTTCTCGCTTTCTCCACGATGAGTGCAATAGCGGTTTGCTTTCGGTCAAAAGGGGGAGAAGTCTGCTGCATCTCCACATACAAGGTGTACTTTGTCTGCAAGGAACAAGTGCTTTGCAGGTGAAGCAGCGTTTGGTGGATCTTCTTGGCTGGAAAGGTGTGGACAGGCCTGTAGGGGGGAAGTTTGTGTCAAACCTTTAACAAACCGGGGCCTGCATACGTTTGTAGGTATGTTCGGTTACTGCATGAAGGACAAGTCAGAGCCTCATCATAAATCCAGCATGAAAAATGTTACTAACAGCATGCTTGAGGATGGAGAACAACTGTTTACTTTGTTCGGTGCCGCAGATACTAAGAACCCACGTGGAATTGAACCAGAACAACATTCTCCAGCGCGCTCTACAGTTTAATAAATACAGAAGCAGGCATCCGTTGGGTTCTACTTTGAGGACATGTCTTAGGTCCATGATTCGGTCGGGTAAGTACAGTCCGTCCTGCAGATGGCTAATGGCTTGTGGGATCCAGAAAACAAGAAGCGACTCTCTGTGGAAGACAATCGTACGCCCCGAAACAGTGACAATAGCGGATATCGACAACGTATTCTTCGCGCAGACCAGAGCTAGATACTTCACCGTGGAGCAACCGGATGGTGATCTTCTCGATGAGGAGGAGGAGTATATCTTAGTGACGTCGCCTTCTGTCCAGAGAACGAGAACGGTCCCGAACTTTAATGAGGTGGAGGCCTTGCCCGAATACATGCCTGTTTGCAGTGCTTTGGACCGTAACCTCGCTGCGACTAGGGCACATGAAGATAATTTGTCCATACTGTTCAACCCCTATATGTCTTCACGCTCTATGTGTATACTTTTCCAGTACCTGATACTCCCGTTTTTCTCTGACGCAGGAACCTCCAGTCACGAAAGCTGAAACTGCTGCTGCAGGGGACAATTCCATCGGTGTGGCGCTATAGTACTGTACTTCTGCTCTGCGTATAGTTCGGAGCTGAAATGTATATAGTTCAGACATAAATATCAGACTTGAAAGCTGAAACTGCTGCTGCAGGGGACAATTCCATCGGTGTGACGCTATAGTACTGTACTTCTGCTCTGCGTATAGTTCGGAGCTGAAATGTATATAGTTCAGACGTAAATATCAGACTTGAAGCACTGCTTTCTGGCAGTCTGCACGTTTTTCACTTCTCGTTTGCGTCGCGTTGCCTTCTGGCACACTGCACGCTTTCAACTCCAGTGTCATATATATCGCACGTAATAAAACAGCTAAGTTGTATTTTTACGAAGAGGTTTGGCCTGTTTTCTTGAATTCGATGCAAATACTGATTGTAGTGAAAACTGACACCAAAAACTACCGACTTGCATGATAGTGGCAAACACTTTTGCTTGTCGAAACTGCCGTTGTTGGAAGTGAAAAAAAACCACGGCCGGAAATATAATCGTCACAACCTTGTATGCCGGCCGTAAGGGAAGAAAAAAAAATCTTATCAGAAGCAGGGGAAAGAGAAAAATTCGTCGGAGGCAGAATTAAGGCTGTAACCGAAAAGTTGGAGACATCGTAAGGGCCTTTTGCTGCAGTATCACTGGCCGAGATCTGTCAATACGTATAATACTCTTTTGGACTCTTCCGCAACAAGCACTCTAACTGTACACTAAGTGAATAAGCATAGATAGTGAGGGGCATGATTTCGCGCATACGTAAAAGTTTTCAGGTTGGAAAGAATTTAATATTTAACTGAGTATAGAATGTTAAAGAGTTGAATCATTAACACGACTTAGTGAGAAACTAATGATTATATAAACTATATTTAAATATATTATAATCTGACAGTTTAGAAGATGATTACACGTGCCGAAGAACAAATGAAAAAGTAACGTTCATTGAAGTATGCGGGAACCTTAGCTGCGCGGATTGAGTTATCAGTACGGTAGTTTGTCTTGGGTCAAATGAAAAATGCAGGTCACTTACTAGTTGCGAATTGAATTACTACTAACTATTACAGTGTACTACATGTAAGTCCGCAATTCCTCAGAAAATCTAAATGAATAAGGTCACTCAAACCTGTTCGAACTCGTAGTGAAATTTATAGAGTTTATATGAAAAGAAGTAACTGTAAACTTTCAGTCATTGTAAAAGATTGCAGAACGAACGTATTATATCGATCTAATTTTTTTAGTGATATTTAAAATATATCGTTTACAAACATACATAATCACCTCAATTGACTATAAAACTTATGTATCACTTCTGGAGAGTGGTACATAAAATTTACAGCCAAAACTTAAAAATTATTTGCGAGAAATACGACAATTCCATTAAAACCAGGTTTGAGTTGCCTATGATTACTCCACTCCAGACACTGTAGCAATCGCCTGTGTCAGTCTGACTCATACGTGGATCCAAGTGGCAGTCCGATGCCTGTAGTACTCCGTGACATCCGTGACATGGACAGCCCTCACATAAGACACGTTCATACACCGCATAACACGGTGCAGCGCAGCCGCTTCGAGTTTGGCTGCCCATTTCGAATGTGAAGGTGCGGCTGCTCCTGCTCCTTCGGTAGACATTCGTTCCAGTTCCACAGGACTGACATTATGAATTTATGAGATCCATTTACATGACGGTCATTCCCGCCCCTGCCCAAGGCCCTACCGGCGAGTGGACTTGATACCTCTGCTCGCGGTGTGGCAAGAATGGCGCCGGATTTCTGTCCTTCACTGACTGACCGGCTGTAAAGGACGCAAGCAGGAAAACAGTAGACTGTGGATGTGAGCTTGGCTGCTTGCTGGCTCTAGATGACGCAGGCAGGGAGGGAGCGGGTGAGTTGACAGAGATTATGAATGTGTCGTAGAACTTTTGGTTACTAAGCTTACTAACCTAGGAGTTTTGCTTACGACATTGTTGATGAATGAGTGAGTGCGTGCGTGAGTGAGAAGGAAGAAAAGGAAGACCGGGCGAAATGGACGATTTTTTTTGGCAGAGGAGAAATTTGAAGATGGTGGATGATGCTTCGGTGGGATGGATCGGCATGTCCGTTTCGCTTTTGGCGGTCTCGTTGTTTATGATTCTGCGCTACTGGAACTGGTGGCGATTTGCGCCCAGGCTTCGGAAAGGGCAGGCCCCTCTTCCTCCTGGAGATATGGGATGGCCTGTCCTTGGACACATTCTTGACTTCCTAAGGGCGTTCAAATCCGAGAACCCGGACTCTTTCATCGGCAACATGGCCAAACGGTAAAATTATACTTCCTCGTTTGATCAGCTCCACTCACCCCTTGGCCTGAGCTGAAATCGGACAGTGGACAGTGGAGGGAATTAAATGTTTTCTGGCTGCGTTACTGTTCATTTCTACTTGACATTTCTGATTCTGTGAGTTTCTCATGGTCACTTTCGTCCTTGGGTAGTCCTATCTAGGCGCAACGAACCGCGAGCTCAAAGTTAGTCAATTAGTTATGGTTTGTGACGAAGGTTTCACCATTCTGACCTTTTACCTGCCACGATTTTGTGGTGTCGGTATTGCATTCGTCTACGAGCTCTTGCAGCAGCGTACCTAGGCGATGATGGCGGGAAGCGTATAAGAACATTCATAAATTTGCTCTCCGTGCACAGGTGGGGCCGAATGCCACTGTATACTACTCACTTGTTTGGCCAGCCGACGGTGCTCGCGACGACCGCCGAGAGCATTAGGCACGTCTGCATGAATGGTGACATATTCAAATCTGGTTGGCCAAAATCCACTCGAACTGTGCTCGGAAGAAAATCATTCTGCGTACTCGAAGGCGATGAGCATATGAGGCTTCGGAGGCTCACTAGCCAGGGCCTCCAAGGTCAGAAAGCGCTTAAACATTATATTCCAAAAGTGGAAGCAATTTGCAAGGCGAAGCTTGCGAGCTGGATGGAAGAAGGACAATTTCCAGTCGTAGAAAAGCTCCACCAGGTTTGCTATCGGACATCGGGACGAACTCTTCTTGCCTGTTGACTTCTGTCAATCGTGTCTCTGATTATATTCCTTTTCTGTGTAACTTCTGCCTTCGTCCAATCCGTAGTGGTTGTGGACCGACTCTCTGAAGACGTCTGAGCTTGTTTAATTTTATGTGACTCACGATGGAACAGTCTCTTATTTCCGCATGGAATTCGTCTGATGGGTTCATCAATCTTTTATGTCGTAAGAGATCGTCCATGCTTTATGTAGTTCACATTCGAGGTAATCTGTCTCATTTTCATGAGCTATCCACAAGGACCCCAAGCGCAGCAACTTCTTCACGACTTTGAAGAGATGGTGCACGGTTTGCGCGCAATGTCAGTAAATATCCCAGGCACTGCGTATCACAAATCGTTACAGGTAAGAAATGTGTTGATTCGTTCTCGCCACCAAGTCAGCTGTTGCTCTGGATGTTGGGCTCTCTGCGTTTCAAATAGCGAGCTGTTAGCTCTGCTGTGTTTCAAGGATTGGCGCGTTTGTGAACTTTGCAGTTTAATATTTGATCCTGCTCGAATTTCGGACTTTGTGTTGGACATCCATGTCGAATTATCATTTCTTCTCCTTAAACGTGAAGTCTAACGTTGATTTTTTTCTAACTATTCCCATCAAACATTCCAGCCAATTTTCATCATAATCATCAGGCCTGCCGTTCACTATTTTCCAACAGTAGGGTCGACTCCAGTTGTCTTCATTTTGTCTTCTTTGATCATCTAGTTGCTTCAGTGTCGATGTCACCATTTGGAACTCATCAGCTCATTGGTTGCCTTGCAAAGTTTGCTGTAGAGGTTAGGCCGAGAAGTCTCACATCTTTGGTGCATACAGGTTACACATGTCGTGTACTCCATTTCCTCGAAGGTTGCTGTCATAGCGTAGATCTACTGTAATTGGATGCTTTTTTTTGTGTCACAGTTCTTAGACATAAAGTGATTACGGCTGATTGCTCGAAGTTCCAACTGTTCCTTTTAAACTGCATTGTTTCACCGCTTCCTGTCGCCTAGAAATGAACCTGTAGGGATCGTATAGGAACTAACCATTTTGAATTGGGGTGGCTCCTGTCATCAGTAGAGTTGCATCAGATAATACGGACCAGCAGCCGTGCTTTCACGTTCGCTTATCATAGATTAGCACGAGTTAAGGATAGTTGCATGGTTGCTACGCATAGGCTCCTTAGGACTAAGAAGGCCGATGCCCCGTTGAAGAGCACAGCATTCAGCACCTATATACAGAAGCCGAAGTGGTTTACTATATCTTCGATCACTGCGTTCAGGACCAAAAATGGTGATCAGTTCTGTCATCCCTATTGAGGTAGAAAGAGAAAGCCATGAAACTCCACTAAATGAGCTTAGCACTTGGGTCTGAGGTCTTGATCAGTTTCTTGTACACTCCACAGTGGGCAGAAAGATCCAACTTGTTTCATGAAGGGAAGGAGCTGGAAATCCATTCAGATTTTCTTAGGAGGTGATTGGCGACAGATCCTGGAAGGACTACTGTGCTCTTGTTCACTTTATATGTGCCTCCACATTCTGGTATGATGCTCGTGCAGGGCAGCTGTGTCATGTTGTAACTGAACACAAGAAGTGGCTAATATCCCACGAACTACTGGCTTGGCAGGCCCGCAAGAAGGTGCTGAAAAAAATCCAAGCCATTCTTGATGAGAGGAGAGCGACCAGTACCATCAAGCAGAGAGATGTGCTGGAGTGTCTACTGGAGATGGCAGACGAAAATGGCTCGCATTTGACTGATGAAGAAATTATTGACACCATTTTGGTTTTCCTCATTGCTGGTCACCAGTCGTCAACATTCTCCATTACGTGGGCTATGATATTCCTGCAAAGGCATCCAGAAGTCCTCAAAGCATGCCGAGTACGGCCCTCTCCACTTGGACTGTTGAATGTGCGGTTCTGCCTTCTTATCTCCGCATAGCGTCTAAAAAGATACTAATCATTCTCTATGGAATCAAATGGCGGGTGTACAGGATGAACAAGTCCGTATTCATGAGGCAAAAGGTCCAGGAGAATCTCTCACATACGGTGACTTCAGACAGATGACCTTTCTCGATACTGTAAGTTTGCCACTCAAGCAGTTTGCCATGTCCTTGTAGCTGGATCTCTTCGGCGGTGCACCTTGTGATGGAAATTTTGCATGTTTCTCCATCAGTTTATCGTATTCTCGATTTGTATTTCTGATTACGCTAGCGTCCTCCTTTTAGAGATTGGATAGGACCAGGAGCGTAGTGAGGATCTGCTCTGTTAAGATACCCTTATCGCTGTTTCCTGCGGATTTGAATTTTGCCGAAGGGTGTCGTTCTTTGGGAGGCTTCGACCTGAGTATACATTACAAATGATTGCCTGTCACTCGTGACTCCTTGTTTGTTCGCTGAAACCTGCAGGTGATTGACGAGACGATGAGAATTGTGAACGTGTCCCCGTTTGTGTTCCGCAGAGTTTGTGAAACCACTGAAATTGAAGGTAAATCGCGTTCAAGTAATACATATCTACGCTGCCAACTACATTTAGTGTTATGAACACTTCCTTGATGTGTAAGAATCAGCCTACACATATCTTACTGTTACAACATTATCAAAGTTTAACACTAATTATACATACCACAACTGTGTCTATGTCTATGCGGTTCTTTCTGTTTTTCAGCTAAACTGGCTCGAGCTTGATCATTCGTTATGTTTACCTCAGATCATTTCCTCTTGCCTTTACCTCCTTAATCTCCTTACGTTTTCTCTCGCATGATATACGACGTGTTTTACTTTCACTAATCCATTGGCATTGCTCTTCACAAGCTCACGGATCTACCACTTTACAGAACGGGAGTTTGCCCTCAGATGTTCCCGGAACTGAACAGAAACGCCTGTACCGACAAGGCCCTGCTGAGTTGGAAAAGTCCTCAACTATCACTTTTCCTACTCATCTATTGCCCAACCCTCCTATTCGGTTATATTCATTCGCTGACTTCTGAAACCAATTCATCATACATGTTACCACCCTTCGTTACTCACCTTGTACTTACATGGGTTCAAAACTATTTTGGGGTTAATGTGCGGGCGAGGTCAGTGTTTTCTCGGATAGCTGCTTTACCCGTGTATCAATATATACATACCACAATTTTGTGAAAATAACACTAACAGCACCAATTCTCTCATCTTCGAGAGTTGAACTTAAGTAGCTTCATCACAATTCTAAACTTAGTCACAATGGTGTAATAACCGTTTCAGGTTTTCAGTTCTTGATGATTCATGTTGGTGTGGGTATATTGGAAATCATGTCTTTTCCAACTTCATTTGGAGTAGTAGGAATGTTGTTTCAAGAAAACGTTTCTGCACAACAGTTGGAGATTTGGTCTGCACAACAGTTGGCGATTTGGAAGAACAAGTTCAAACAAAAGAATGAAATCCGTTTGCACCGCTTAAGAGTTCATGATCTTGATTTGAAATTACCATAATTAGAGTTTTAACCGAATCTGACCCTTGATGAACTAGTATTATAAACACTATTCACGAATAACACTGATCAAGTTATTACATTAGATGTAGTTGACAGTGTAGTTAGCTGCAGGCGAAGGTGATTGCTGAGGAGCAAGGATCCGTGGTCTTTCAGGTTTCACCGTACCCAAGGGATGGTTTATTGAGAACTGGTTCAGAAATGTTCATTTGGACGAAGAGGTGTACCCTGAGCCTTACAAGTTCAAACCTGAAAGATGGGAGGTCAGTGTGTGTTATTATGTTAAATCTCCATGTTTTCTCCAGGTCTTATAGAGAAGTTCGTTCCCGGGAGGTTAGAAGTATGTGTGAAGCCTGCTGTTTAGTTACGTTCAACCCGTACACTCGTCGTTAAAGATTCTAGGTAAAATACATCTTTGACATTAGTTCGCAGGATGTTGAACAGCTTGAACAGGTGTAAGATTTAACGTGCATTATCTGCAATTCATGCAGGCGTTCACACCAAAAGCTGGGCAATTTACGCCATTTGGATTAGGCAATCGGAGCTGCATCGGCAACGAGCTCGCGAAGTTGGAGATGTCCATTTTTCTCCACCACATCGTTTTGAATTACAGGTATTACTTTGAACCTTTGGTATTGGGACGTATTGAGAATGATCCAAGCAGCTGTGATCTTGATCTACAACAATGCCATGCCCCTGCATAGAATGCATACTTCGCAAAGAAATACCCCATTGATGTTATGCTGTGGTTTTCACAGATGGGAACCCCTGAATCCAGATTCACCCACGAAGTATCTTCCTCATCCTCAACCTGTTGACGGGTATCTTGTCAACTTCAAGGGTGTGGGCTGTGAAAAAGATAATCCCGTACTCTAACAGAAGCCAGCACAGGGAAGTTTGTGTCAATCTGATGACAGCCCTTCAGCTGGAGTTCACTTGAGAGCAGTGAGTGAGAGCTTAGATCATGAACGTAGCTCAGTGTAGTAACAGTTTTGTACAAAGCTAAAGTTCAGGATTATCTCGCGTGTTATGGTCAAACCCTCAAAGAGTCGTCGTAAGCATAAGAAGTTCCAGGTGCGGCCTCCAGCCTATGAATTTAACAACAACCGTTGTCGGGTTCATCCGGTTGGAGTCTGGAGGTTTAGACTCCAGCGTATGAGAATACACAAAGTATTCCATATGCAGTTGGGGGGAGATGTCTGAGCTCAGAAAATGGCTTGATCAAGTGCTTAGTAAGTTCGTCGAGCTTGATCGGGCCCTCGTTATAGTTGCATGGTTTAATTAGACCCCTGACTTGCCAGAGGCAGTACATCCGGTTTTCGAGTTATGTCAACTGGAGAAGAACACGTTGAGTATTCGCACGAAATGCGAATAGAGAGCGGGCGGTCTAAGGTGAGTGCAGCCGATCGAAAATCCTTTTTTACGTTTGTGCTTTCCAGTTCGTGCACACGTGTATCAGTCTGCTGCTCGGTCCAGCAGCAGATGTGTGTGACAGAAGCTTGGCTAGGGTGTTTAGCAAAGTCGACAAGGGCTCACGTGGAGAATTCGGACATACCAAGCGTTACAGCCGATCGAGTTCTACGAACGAAGACGTCGGGTCGAATATCCACATCACACGAGGTATGAGTCGGCGGGTGAATGCTTCTACTTCCTGAACGACGAGTCGCAAATTCACGTGTTGCTCCCGAAAGAAAGTGGTTATCCGTTCCCGTCTTGGATTCTAAGACTTCCCTCTGCGAACTTGTCTCACTTGGTTAGACAGTGTGGTATCGGCTACACCCAGAAGTGGTGGTGATAATCTCCACCTGAGCGACATCAGATGACATTGCGGCGATTTTCGTTCTTGCAATTTGGCTCCATCTGCTTTGCAATCGCACGGAGAGTGTTTGGGTACATGATACCCGATAACTGCAGGATACTTCGATAGCCTTCTGCACTATATTTTGAATTGCAAATATTAAATAAAGCGAGACTTTTTGGCTTCACAAAGCTTCGCAGTGTCACGCATATGCACATTTGCACTTCTCGCTCTTTTCTGTCTGCCAGATAAGAAGTGCGTAAGAAATAGAGACTTATGTTTGGAATGCAGCTCGTAAGGTTTGGAAACACGCATTTCTATGTGCCTGGACGTTTGGTAGCAGGTGGTGCGTCAAGCAGATTGCTCTTTTCTTCAAGGTAGATCTTGCAAACCTCCAATAAGATAAGTTAGTGAGCTCATCTGTACTTGTTGAAAGCTTTTCACACGAGCAGGTGACAGAGACTCTTATAACCCGAGATCTGTCTATAAGAAGTAGAGCGCAGAACTGCCAGACCAGCATGCTCAACATCTGCGTAGTAGTATTCATGAAAATACTACTACGCAGATTGGTGAAACGATTGTCTAGGGAACGTAGAGTAGATGCGTGCGTCGTCATCGCCAACATTCCGAAGGCTCCCATTGCAAGTTATGAACCGGAATTGTGTCTCTCAATGTTCATTGCAAGTAAAAAGAATGATTGAAACAGGCGTGTTCACATCAGACTATCCTTATCTCTTTAAAGTACTTGGGAAGCAAATAAATATTCTTTACATTTAATTATAATTAAAAATTTTATTAATAAATAAATTTTCTATATGTAATATAAGTCGTTACAGTACTGATCGATCTAATCCTTCACCAGAAGTGAATATTTAAGGTTGAGTCGATATTGGATAACAATAACAAAATCCCGATCAAGCTCGACGAAAACTGGATGTACTACCTCTAGGCTTTGGCAAGTCAAGGGTCGATCAAGCGATGTAACAATAACAACACGGGTTCGATCAAGCTCGTTGAACTTACTAGATGTACTACCTCTAGCAAGTCAGATGTCCGATCAAGCGATGCAACAAAAACAAAGGTCGATCAAGCTCGACGAACTTACTAAGGGTCTGATCAAGCCATTTTCTATGTCTGAGTTGGTAGCTGGACTTCATACCAAACCTCTCAGGTACAAGGTAGGTTTATGGTTAAGTAGCCTCATAGCTGACAGTTACCATGAGAGAATGGATACTGTTTGTTCGAGATCTCACATATCCTGTTGTATACTGAAGCACGTTAACATTTATGTCAGTCCGATTAAGGGTTTTGATAAGATAAGGCCGAAGAGGTAAAAGTAGCACGACCCCACCCAAGGCCGACATCAGCGCTCAACAAGCCGTAGCTTCATTCCAATTCACGAGGAAAAGGCATCTGGCTGATAAGAGGAGGGCACATGCAATTAGTGCAAGTAAGTGTCACGTATGCTCTCTCTCTGGCACAGTATCCGAAATAGACATATGGAAAATCACCCAAAATTCTTCTAAAACTGTTGTGTTGCTCCAACCACTGTGCAACTTACACTTACACAACAACAGGCAGAGAGCTCCAAATCAAAATATAAATAAATCTGATCTTTTACGCTTCTAAAAACTTATTTTGAAATTCTTAACAAAGTGAAAGACTACTCATACGAGCAGCGCTCAGTGTCTCCTTGCTTGTGACGTTCTAGCTGGACCTAATGCTCACTCCAATGTCTCAAAAACGCGAACACTCAATAGGAAGATAAATTTTCTATGATAAAATTTTGATCGAACTTCAACACGGACCACTGAATTCTCCCGAGCAGATCTCGAGCTGAAACATCACAAGATTAAGCTCTTCCTCGAGCTGAATCTATTGCGCTTGAAACCAAGCTCACAGCTTCTGCAATAATCCGATAAAATTTTGACCATGACGTAAATTGACAAAACCTAGAAACTCGAAGCTAATAAATCTAGTTTCGTTCTCGCTTCTTCCGCAAACGATGAGAAAACGGGCCGACAAGGCCAATGCTTTGTTCAGGTCAAAATTACACTCCAATAGCAATCCAAAACTCTCAAATAGAAGTTTGGCAGCTTGACGGCGTCTAAGACTCTCTTCCCTTCTCTGAACCTCAGAAGAGGTTTAACTAATTCATGAGATCTGAAGGAGCTCACGCTTCCTTCAGATGTACTCAAATTACAAATAGTCGTCTTCCGAAGATGTTCAAACATTCAGAAGCGTCTTCTGTCCACGGATTTTGGTATAGAGACGCAATAGGGTAGAGAAATTGATAGTCAGACCATCGAATTTTGGAATGAGAAGTAGAGAAGCTCAATTTTAATTCGAGAAGAAGTGGGAAGATGACTGATGAAATTTGGACAGCGCTTCCACGTCCAATTTTCTCAAGAAAAATTCAGGGTAGGAGAAAATGATCTATGGGCTTCTTGCAAACGATAGGGGAAGCGCGAGAGACATCAAATCAGAGGACAGAAGCGATAGAGAAAAAAGAAGAACATGAGAAAAATCTCTATATTGTGTCTGATTGTGCTTCTGGTTGCTACGTCAGTCTTCTATGCGCTTCCGCTCCTCGATTCTGCCTCCAATGTGTACCACGATCCTGCTCATGTCTTCAATTTTGAGCTGCGCTCCATTGCTATCAAAATCAAGCTCGCCGTTGTGCTCCGAAACTTCTCTCCTGATTTCCTACTCGACCCTCCAGTTTCTGATCTTCTAAATCCTCATGGATTCCTCACTTTCCCAACTCGAGCGTGCTTCCTGGCTAGAAGATGCCTTCTTCTACTTAGTTCCTTCAATTCGCTTCCTCTCGCTTCCAATGCCTTCTGTGATTCCCAACATGCAGTCGATTCTTAATGTGCAGTCGATTGCTAATGCGAGAAGCAGAAAGAGAGTATGACCTAATGCGCCTCCAGCTCCGTATCTTCTTTGCGCAATTTAGGTAATGGCTTCGACTACCCCGACTTACTTATTACCATGGTGATTACACGGTAGGTATACCTACCCCTTACCTAAGTGGCGCACGGTTGGTACTCCTGCAGTCGTAGTCACTGTCTTCCCGGAAGATCGTCTTCCGATTTCTATCTTCGGAAGACACTTCTGGAAGTCGACTTCTTCTCACTGTTCCCTTAAGATCATCTTCTCGCTAATCAGGCGTAATCTTAAGTAATAAGGTTTCTTCAATTATATAGACACGTTATTAACTTTAAAATGTTTGAAAAATCTCCAATCTTGTAAATTGTGGATACCACATCAATTTACGCATGATTTGGGTGCCTAGATAGTTTATCTTGCAAGCTATAAGCATGGAAAGTTCCAAGTTCTAACTCTGAAAACTGAAAATATGAAAATTATTCTAAACTCTTTCTCGAGAGCTCACTGTTTGATATAAAAAAATCTCCTTAACTTCCGGAAGACATAACTCTCTCTTCACAATTGATCTCTCGGAGATATAAAGCTTGTTGAAAAGCTTATCTTGCCATCTATAACATAACATATGTACAAAGATTTTGAACTCATGTTAAAAAATAGACATAAACGGTACTAAAGACTAAATATGAATCTTTATATCGAGATCTCGTCAACAGAATCAAAATGTAAGTCAGTCTTTCTCTCACCCAGAGATACCTCAGATGACTAAGATTACTAGTGCACCCTAATGACAAAGATTCAGTTATACCCATGCTCACTTCACTCAACTCTCTGACCCATATGATCACATCAGTCTCTCTAATAGGGTTCCTACAAACAAGTTCTAATCCCGCTCTCAACATTGCATCGCATAGTACTCAAGGACTCCCAAGGTCTCCAATGTTCATTTTACTCAAAGATAACAAAATGAGAGTGTCTTCCATCTTCTCAACTCCTCCTTATATACTCTACAACTTTTATCGTGGTAACTTTCACTAAGTTACATTATCTCATGGTAAGTAGACAATCCAAAATAATAAAACTTCTAAAGATTACTAAGACTTAAGAATAGCACACACATTATCTGTTCTACTTTACTAAAGTAAAAGATTCTCCTACTTTTAGCTTTTCTAAAGTGTTAACTTTTCATACTATTCAATAGGAAGACGACAACAAACTAATACGTCTTTTGAGGAGCATCTTTAGATATTTGTGCATGACTTTTCATTATGCATCCATTCAGCGATGATCAACAAAGTTATATACTTTTGAGAAGCATATTTAGAGCTCCGCACTTGTCACATAGTGTCATAGTGAAATCTCTAATAATTTTTCAATTTAGTTATAACTATCTCAACTAGTTATGACTAGCTTTTATCACTCTAGATTTGGATCTTTGAACTAGAGTAACCTATAAGATCATTTTGGTTTAACCATCTTCTTGCAAACACTTCTGTCTCAAATACATGATAACGTTTGTGCATTAGACATGGGATCACTTCATTTGTGAAGTATTACCCGACCATAATCAGTTGCGATGTATATTTCACTTTAGAGATTTCAAGTTAATTGGTGTTGAATCAGAAGTTATAAAGCACAAGTATGAATATAAGGATTCCGGATCTCCCGGAGTCTATCAGTTTACGAGCTAGTTCTCGCGGTGCAAAGAAAAGAGAATGTTAACAGAAAAGCTTTAATACTAACTTTTCGATTCAATAATCAAAGAAATGGATCAAACTATATAAACAAACGTGAACACTGAGATAACCTTGTAATTTAATAATGATGTACAAGCAAGTTCTAGTATGAAAGAGTCTCGGGAAAGAGTTTCCCGAGACTCTTTCCCGAGACTCTTTCCTATATCTACAAGAGACAATTCAAGAATAATATTGCTATCATATGCATGTTCTTATTTTCTAGAGGGAAGGAAAACCAACAATAAGATTGGTCTTGGAAGAAGCATGTTACGTGGTAGGATTACTCATACTCGACAAAATTTTCATTTGCGCCCACTGTTAGTTTCAACTTAGGTGCATAAAGACTTGTAGTACAAAAAAATGCATCTTGTTGTTAATATCCAGAAAATTTCTCATGCTGAAAGTTGTCATATTATTATACTGGCGTTCACGTAGGGTAAAAGCATGACTTATTTGGATGCTGCGTTTAGTACATCTACCCCCTCAACAACAATGGATGCATTCTGATTTTGAAAATATGCTCTGCTCATCAATAAAAAGCTTCAATTTCAAAATAACATTTATCCCGAATATGTAGATAACTTTTGAAATGGAATTGTACGATGATCGTATGTTCTGCTTTAAGACACAGAAATGATGAAATGTTTATATTAAATCCACACCATCGAACTGAAGATCTATCTTGGAGTTGTGTATAATAACTTCTCCATCCATCGTTGTTCTAAACTTACCGCTCTTTTCCTGCATTACATGCTTTCTATTGGTATTTCAACCTATCAATATTTGACAATGATTATTATGTTTTCATTGAATCAAATTATCAGATTCAATTAGTATATGCTGATATCAGGAAACAAAAGAGAAACTTGCTCCCTATCTTGATTTTCTTTAACCACAAGTATGAATCTAAAAGGAGTAACAAAGGAAAAATCATTTCCACTTTGTATTTGGAGAAAAAGTAAGATTCATCTTTTTTCCAAAATTTCCTAAGAATTTCTAACCCATAGTTCCGAGTCATTACTGAAGAGATTCACTTGGAAAAAGAAACAAAATATAAAGCTCTCCACGTGCTTTGCATTCAATCTTTACTTCTCAGATTTATTTATTGAATAAAAAATTGCGATCAAAACTATATCTGATCGTAACGTTCATTTTTCTTGGGTCTGTGAGTGCTAACTGATAGGAGTCTTTCCTTCCATGAGTACATACTAGGAATTACTTGTACATCATTATTAAATTAAAAGGTTATCTCAGTGTTCACGTTTGTTTATATAGTTTGATCCATTTCTTTGATTATTGAATCAAAAAGTTAGTATAAAAGCTTTTCTGTTAACATTCTCTTTCCTTTGCACCGCGAGAACTAACTCGTAAACTGATAGACTCCGGGAGATCCGGAACCCTTATATTCATACTTGTGCTTTGATAACTTCTGATTCAACACGAATTAACTTGAAATCTCTAAAGTAATCTCTCTATATACATCGCAACTGATTATGGTCGGGTAATACTTCACAAATGAAGTGCTCCCATGTCTGATGCACAAACGTTATCATGTATTTTATTTGAGACAGACGTGTTTGCAAGAAGATGGTTAAACTAAAACGATCCTTTTACCTAGCCCGGTCGTTGGGGAAGGTTAGATAATAAATTTAATGCCTCGTTAAAGCCTGCATACTTTGCTTGCAAGCCCCTTTACTTATACTGTCAGAAGCACTTCCTTCATTATGCGGAGGTAGAGTGCGGGAGGGGAGGAGTCAGTAGTGTTTTTACAGTGAGGGAGGGTGTTGAGATGAGAAATTGTAGTGTTTTTACATATTCATTTTCATCTCTGTTTTCTGTTTCTTTTGATCTTAGAAATGATACATCTTGTGGAGAAATGAATGAGTCTTGGATTTTTGGATTTTAGGGTTACATAGTCTTCTGTTTAGGGCTTTTGAGAGACTTTGGAGAGTTTTCTAACTGCATTTAGTGTGTTTTTTCTTTTTCTTTTCTTTTTTTTCATCTTTTTTCTCTACATACAAGAGTTTTTCTTTTTAGTGGGTTTTTTTTTTGAGATATCTTTATTACGAGTATCGTTTGGTCGGATATCATCTCTTTTTTAGCTATGAGTATTCTCTCTCTCGCGAGATCGAGATTGATTCGAGACACACCATGTCCGGCGTGCAATCAATTATTTACCTAGCAAGGGGTAAAATCTCCCGTGGAAAGATGCACAAGAGCTATGATACGACCACATGGGATGCCCAAGTTAGCCGAGAGCGGAGGTCTACACGTGCTGTCATTACGGCACCGTTAGTCTTTCTTCCTGGAGTTCCTCATGAGTCGTGGGAGTGGTTGAGAGTCCACTCTGCACTATTCTGAGTTTGTTCGAGATGAGTTCCTCTTGTCCGCGTTTGTTCCATCCGTTATCTCGTGCTCTTCATGACGAGGTAAGACAGACATTCCGTCACCCCTTGACATGTTGGCACGGAACACCAAGGACAAGGCGACGTGGTTGCTCTTCCTCCTACTTCCTCGTTGGTGTCTCCGTTATACTCGAGGTGGCAGAGGAGGACATCGAGAGGTGGCGGCCCGTCTTCGAAGATTCTGTAGGTGATTGGGTAACCTTATAAGAGAAATCTGTACGTGCGATACGAGATAAGAGTGAGTATGTCTCTACACGTGATGTCTCATCTTCCGTCCGCATACGACGTTAGGTCAAGTTGGAGAGTATAGTAGAGCTGCTAGAGCATTGCATCCTTTGTCAGTGGCATGTCCTACTGAGGAGACGATAGCTGCGTTGCGTTTTCTTCACCCTCCACCACCTGAGGTTCAGGACTATCAACCTGAGGAGCCATTATGTCTCGATAGATCCTTGTTTGCCCCACCCTTGTGTACAGCTCCACGTCTATCCTTTGGAGGTCTGTCTGGGATGGTTTATCTGGTCTCGTCTGATAGCCATCGGCGAGATTTTCTTACGACTTATCAATCATATCATTGTCTTTCAGCTTCGAGATACTTTTCAATACCACCTTTGTCCGCATCAGTTCGGAGTTGCGACGCTTGATGGTTGTGAGTCTGTGTCCTTCGACATTATGGCTCTCTTAGACATCCATCCCCATTGGGTTGTTCTACAGAGGATGTGAAAAATACTTTTAATAGCATTTCTCGCGCTTCCATCTTTAGAGAACTCATGGATGGCGGTGGATCTCTGAAGGATCTCATTCTCTTCGTGTGATTGTTCTATGGTTCTTCCTCTTCTCTCTATTACCAGCACGGTCTCACGATAGAAGGACTTACAGTCATCAGCTCCGCTGCAAGTACTCGTCAAGGAGATCTTTTGGGTGGACCCCTCTTTGCCTTAGCTCACTATAGAGCTCTCTTGGCCACCGCTTTGGCTACTCCAGGTTGTGTTTTTTCATCTCTAGTTGATGATACACACATCGTAGGTCCGGCGGATCAAGTAGGCCTTTGATCATCTCGTCTCTCAATTGACCTTGGTAAGATTGAATGAAGGTGTCAAAGTGCAAGGCTTGGTCTTCCATAGATATACCGTCACATCTCCAACTCCCATAAAGATTTGTCACATCTACTGATGATTTACGCATCCTCGGAGTACCGGTGGATACAGAAGACTTTGTCTCTCGATTTTTGGATGTTGTGTTTTGGGAGGACGTTTTGCATATCGAGGATCTCTCTATGTTAGAGGACCTACAAGTTGTCCTTGGTATCTTTTCCTCTTCCATTGCACGTCGTCCTAATTATTTACACAGCACAGTATCTCCATCTTCTATCTTCATCTCGCGCCTTAGAGAGTTTGATAGGAAGATCATGGGGTGTTTGGCGACATCGTAGGACCATCCTTATCGTTGTCAAATAACAACGCCAAGAGGGACCTTTGACTGTGTGGTCAGATCTCTCGCACGTAAGCAGACATCTTTGCCGATATCATGTGGTGGGGTGGGCTTATTATCCACGGAGAAGACTGCTTCAGCAGTCTTTTTGGGTAGTTGAGCCCTCTCAGCACCTTGGCTCTATTGTCATTTTCTCGTGCGAGACAGATCTATTCTGGAGAGCAATGTGACAGAGATGGAGGATAGTTCCTAGCACTACAAATGTGTCTCCGTGAGACATAGTCTGACTCTTGAAGCAAGTGAAGCACATCCTCGATCCAATACCTTAGCTTTCAATGGATCTCGTGGACTTCAATCCTTTTTGACGAGATATCACTTCTAACAAGTTCTCCATGTGCTCTTAGTGGATCTTTCTTTCTCATGAGATATTAGAGCTCGACTTAGCTCTTGTGCGATCAAGGACGCAAGCTCGTGGCTCATAGCTCGACTTTGCATTAGAACGTTCTAACTCGCACCGACTATCTTCCTTACATCGATGACATTTCGCCTAGGCTTGGTCCAGTCTGCTGTTTCGACACTGTCCATTTGCGAGTGTGATGTCTCACTCGACACCTCAGGTCGTCATCTTGCTCGATATCTTCACGGTGGAGAGCGAATAGCTACTCACGATGTCGTCAAAGACGTCATGTTTACGTTAGCACGAGAGAACGATCACATGACGTGAAGAGAGCATTGGGACACTCTTCATACGAAAAGATCAATTAGAGCTGACTTGTACATGATGAAAGAAGATTAAATCAATGTGGCTGATGTGATTGTCGGATCTGACACAAGACTCAATAACGACACAAGTGAGTGAGTAATCCATCTCCTAAGATGTATTGCAAACGTAACGACAACAAAGAAAATTATCAAGTATAAAAATATACAAATAAAACATCGATTTATCCTCTTAACGTTGCAGATATACATCTCTACAATTTTAGAATTTCTTATCTTCTTCGAGATTATGCCAGAGCTTATCATGAAAGACGTCAAGAGCACCACTTTCTCTTTCTATTTTAAACAAATTTCTATTATTTTAGCAAAAACGATCCACAACAAAATAATCGGAATAAATGATGCTATTTCATGTGCACATGTTATTTGTAAAAATATTGACTTTCATGTGGCCGACATTATAAACCTATCGCATCATAAATACAATAAGACATCTCAGAACTCCTGATAGCGAGGGGTAGAAGAAGGGAGAGAAGGACCCGAAGTCCTTCTCTCCCTTGTAAGGCTTGATGGGTTCTTCCATCCGTTTGCAATTCATTGGGTCGCGTTTTTGCTTTCTGTTTTAACCACTCATTCTCCACTTCATTTCAGTCAAGTACAACATTATTGGTTACTGAGAATATTCTGTCATCTCGCAGTTGTGACTTGATCCACAGCCCATGCTTCACTCACCTCGGCAAACTTCCAAGTTCTTCACCTTACAGCCGGCGTTACCACTGAACTTGGACACATCCGTCAAGCTGCATCTTTAAGTATTAGGTTCTCAGATATTCTCAAGACTGATTCAACGGACTGCAGTTGTACAGATATGATAAAACAGCACAACTCAATATCACAATTTGCTCGTATGGTTTAGAAGTGTTCACTGCAGTCTGACACTTGCAAAAGGTTTCGAGCCAGTAAGGAGTTTCTCTAAGCATTCTTCCTTTCAGCGATGTGAAGATTTCCCGACTTCCCCAGCTGGGACAATATCTGCAGAAAATCGCTTCTTCAGTGAACACATATACAACATACCCTCGGAAATACATACGCTTGGGATATAGACGACATGCATACTTACGTCCGACCACCTCAATGCAAACTTAGGGCAGGAATATGAAAATGAAGAAGGTCCAGTTATTTTCATCCTTCCACCTGCAACTCAAATTTCACACTTTTATGCAGCAAGAAGACGAAACGTCCCTCCGGAGTACTTCTAGGCAATCGCCTGTGGTCTGGTTTAGGTACTGTCAACAAGTAGCGCCAGAATGAAGTGCTCCCAAAGTACTGTATGTACAAATCACTTCTGACTAGAGCTTTCAGACGCGCCATAGGACGCCCAACTTCCGCTATCATTAAGAACATGTAGAGAATACGGTCACTGTCTCGCTTTCAAATTCGAATCGAATTTCAATGGGATGCAGCTGAGTGAAAATATTCTAGGTTTTGGATTGTTGCGTCTCGCTTCTTTACCACCAGACTTACATGGAGACTGAAAGCTCCGTCACTACATACTGTACAGTCCACTTTCTGCCTCAAAGAGTGTCACATCATAACGTATCCATGAACTTGCCACACGTCGACTCAACATCAGGAACTCCAGCTGATCACTGACCCCTCTTGCGCTTATCCTCCTTGCGAGATGAATTAACCTCCTTCTTCGTCTGCACAAAGCCAAAGCGATATCCATCAGTCAACCTGGACCAGGAGGGAAAGACGAGAACCTTCGGAGCTGAACTGCTTTGGCTCAGGTGTTTGTTCAAACGATGTGTGATTTACCATTAAACCTGGCGCAACTTAGAAGGGAAGTCGTGGTTTTGCTCACCAAGATCACAAGAATTCTGACGAAAATAGCCACGAAGTCGATGAACAAATCCAAAGTATGCTTAATATAGTCGTCATCATTCTTGTTTGCCCTTTCGATGATCAACTGTGTGTCAAAGAGCACGTAACCAGCAAATACCAACAGACCCCCGTATAACTGAAATCACCCAAAACACAACGAGAATACGTTAGGTTAGTTTTGCAGTCAGCAGAATATGAATGAGACCAGACCTGCAACAGAAGCGTCACGTTTACAGCAACATGTTTCTCCGCTATGTTTACAAGGGGTTCTACGGCTCCAACTACAAAGAGACAGTGGTCTTAAGTTCGCTTCATCGAATGACTCTCTTTCATACCTCTAAGTTGAACATTGCCGAAGCCCCACCAAAAAAGTATGATCCAAACCGCAACACAAGCATTGTACTAACTGCTGAAGAAAGAATTCCCCCGAGAAACAAGTATTCCCGTCGTTTGGCAAAAACCGCAGCTCCAGAGAAACTTGCGAAGATTGCAACCGTCCCAAGGAGGGCTGTGATGACAACGCTGCACATCCAGCGCTAAGTTAGAAAGGACCGCAATCCCAGATCTTCTGATCCCTAAAATGACCTTGGCTGTAAGGCGAACACTTACCTTAAATCGCCTTGTAACGCACTAGAACACAACTCAATCACTGGTCCAAGACATAATCCTTCCAGGAAGGATATACCCATCAACATGTAATATCGCTTTTCCTGCGGATGGTTCAGATTGACGTTAGATCAATTTATTTCAAAGGACAATGGACGATGATCCGAAGCAAAACAAGGCAAATACAACCCAAAGAAGCCCCAACGGTCAGTACTGTTTCTGAAATATAACTGCTTTTAGTGGCCTTCTTCCTCGCTAGATACAGGACACAGAAGTGACAGTAAGTCGTTACCTCTTCGTATGCAGGTGTGTTTACGAGCCATAGCACACATGCGATAAACGCCAAGCTTGTTAGACGACCTCCAAGATTCGTCAAAATATGCGCATAGACCCCTAGGGTTGCAACCACAAGTGCCAAACAGAGAGTAGTATAAACCTGCAAACAATTATAATAAGAATAATAACCAATCTCTACTTCAATTGGCCCTGATCTTGCACTCCACGAAAGCATTATTTCAGACTTGAGAAGACATGCTTAACATGCTCCAGCTTGAACTTGTTTAGCCTTACACAAGTATCCTAACTGTATGTGAGATGAGCAAGCACTAGGTGGAGCAGGAACAGTCAAAGACTCTAACGCTCGGTGCAATCATCAAGCAACGCGTCCAAAGGATTGACAAAAGACGATGGAAACGACATAACTTTCATCCAAAAGCACCGCCTAAGGGCTAAATGTGGTCCAGAATGACATCGTCTAGCCCCATACGAATCCCGCTTGTGGAGGAGCCACCACACAACAACCCAAACCGTCCCTAACTGAGCTAGCTTGTGTGAGTACTTAAAGTCTCCCCATTTGACAGACATCACCAGCGCCCAAATCCTGATTTCCTATCTAGGGCTTACACACCACATCGGATAATGACCAAATACACACTAGAATCACCTGCTATTAATCAATACTGCAATCACACAGCAGCTCAATCACGAACCTGGACCTGCGACATTTACTAGGGCTAAGACAACAAAGAAAAACCTGCAATTCTTCTTCACAACTTCATCTGGGAAATCACCCTCAAAGATCCGCCTAAATATCCCATAAAAGCGGGGAACTAACACCTCCTTATACACCTAGTCCAATAACTTGTTGCAGACCGATCGCGGAGTCCAAGACCTTTCGGCGGCAATCGGGTGAATGACGACGTTTCACGTCTTCTGAAGTCGTCATCCGCTGAAATAGCTTAACAAGAACGAACAAAATCGAAACTCTCCCGTCCGCAGGCAAAGTAAAATAATTCCATACCCTGGCCCGGAACCTCGGAGCCTAGAAAGCATACGAATCAAGCCAACACTACAGCGTGAACAAAAGTAATCACAGAACACCAAGCATGGCCACTGACGCGAACCTTCCTTAGGTGCTGCTGAACATGCGAATTCAGATGTGAGAAACTCAGTAAACTTTTGAGGTTCCAATCCTTTCGAAACTGACTATCCATAAAGCTTGCCGCGGCGTCCATCTTCACAAACTCGCCCTCTACTCCGAAGTCAATACCCCAAAAAACAAGTCTTGATTCACCAAAGCACCGAAAGATCGCGTTCTTGATAACGTCACTCACTGCAAGGAAAAACCTGATCCCTCTAATGTAGTCTATGTATCGAAATCCAAATGAGAGGAAACACTGCACCGGCTCTGCAGTGGGCTATAAACGAGCACGGCCCCGCGACATTCTCGAGTGACATTCCAGAAAGGAAGGAAGAGTCTAGAGAGCTCGGAGGTATCGTCTGCCAGTTGTCAGCATCCGAGTGGGTTACTTGCGTGGCTGTCCCATGAGGGCGAGTCGTTCAGAGCGCATCCTCACTGGTCACTCGCATCGGAGTCACATCAGCGCTGGAATTAAGTGGCCCCTTGTTGACATGTTTGTGGCGTTACTATTGGCTGACAGGACCTTCTAAAAGAACTTGCCTACTACTGCCTGTAGTCGGTCGTTTCGCTTCTTTCTCCGGTTGCTGTCCGGCTATATCCAGTTTGTCAACCCGCGTGGGGACAGGGTGGCTGCAGGGTGGTGGTGTGGCGCCTCGAGGCCTCTTGCTTTCGCCCGAATCAGTTGAACATTTGGCAATTTTACTTAAAGTGACCGTTTAAGCTTGTCCACTTTATTTCAGTGTATTTTTATTATTACATTATTATTAACTACATTTACCAAAAGGGCATATTGTAACAATGGTCAATGTTTGAAAGTTGAGTGTACAGTTAACCTCTTTGCGAGTTCGAGATTATTTTGAAGTATTTAGGTTTAATTTTAGTTTATTTTCTTCTTAAACGATGCATAAGAGCTTCACGCACTATAAACTGACAATGGAAAGGACTAGCTTGAACCTGTGAGCTAATGATAGATATCTTGAGAGACTGGTGAACCCAACGCAAGCGTACAAGAGGTCATTGTATTCATTTTTGTGCAAATTTCGCATAAGATCAAATGGTTCGTGAAAAGACGAATCAAGAGTTAAAATTTGAGAGAAAATGAGACATAAAGAGAGAGGATTGGACGCTTCAGTTACTTGTGCAGGAGAGTTGGATCATTCGGATCGTTCCGGTGTCTAAACTTGCTGTCCTTGGATCCACTGAGATCAGAACAACAAGTTCTATTGAAAATTGAAAATGATTGTAAAATGGATGAAATTGTCCCATAAGGAGACGCTTATGTCACATTTTTGTTCACCTACGATTCGAAGTTGGACTGTTTTTGACGATTGGTGGATCAAGTACTTCGTTCTTGATCCAATGCGACCAAAGAGTCTTCATCTATGCAAAAAAGAAAATTAGACGTGGATTGGGTTGTTGGTTTGGACGTGGTGAGCGAACTTGAGTAGCAAAGATCGATTTATGTCAATTTTTCTTCTTCTTGTAACCAAATTTCTTGGGTGGTTTTGCAACAGGAACTCCAAACGATTTGTTTGGAGTCAAATCTACCTATGGGAGGAGATGAATCTCATAAGCGGTCCGTTTTATTTGTGTGCACAGATTTAGGCAGCAAGGAGGAGGTTTTGAGAATTCGATCATCTACGATCAAAAATTATACATATCTTGATTGTTGGGTGTCGGATCTTAGGGTTCTTGGAGCCTATTGATTCAAAAAGAAGGATCCTACTGGTTTCTGAAGAATATTCGATGAAAAGAAGAAGTCTTTATATCGGCGTTCTTCGGTGTTCTTCGACTTCTTTACTACGAGTTGAGTGTCTACTTCGAATGTGGACATGATTCTCGCTATATCACCAACTACATGGACTCCATTCATGACCCTCATTTGGGTTAGGATGATCTGATCATCAGGCTAGTGGTATAGTGAGTAGTGAAGGTGTTGCGAGTTTTTCGATTTGGATACAGACTATGCTTCATGTAGTGCTACGTGGACTGCATTCTCCATCCTCGTTTGGGTTAAATTGGTCTAACCACCAAGGCTAGTGATATACTAAGCGGCAGTGATGCAGTAGCACTACTACGGATGTGGCTGATGTACATAGGTTGGATAGCAAGACGTTGTTATGAATCTAACTGTTAGCAAATGGGTGTTTATCTTGCTTAAGGCTACGCTTTGATGATTCTTGTCCTAGGATTGGATTCTTAAGCTTGGTTTAGGGACTCGATTCAAGAGTAGAGACTATTCTAGACGGCTCTCTTCATGTTTGTGGTACATAACAAAAGTATATATAAAGTGAGGTTTTGATATCATGCTCGTGTATTGTGTCTATGTGTGTATATATATATCTCTCTCTCACGGTATCCTCACAGTCATATACCTCGCGTATTCTTGACAACTTTCACGTACAAAAATTGCGATGATATGGTACACTGGTGAACTTGACATGAAAGTTCGAGGTGGAGATATCATTTGTATTGGAAGTTGGGAGGTGAGCTTAACAATCATGAGCGAGGACAAAGAT
The DNA here is from genome assembly GCA_036924285.1 of Asterella californica. Lineage (NCBI taxonomy): Eukaryota > Viridiplantae > Streptophyta > Marchantiopsida > Marchantiales > Aytoniaceae > Asterella > Asterella californica. The sequence continues at coordinate 7,852,357 of JAYKYS010000003.1, forward strand.
CGGGTTGGTTGTTTGGGAGGATGCTGCAGATTGGTAAAGAATGACATGTAAAGGATTTGGGAGGATTGGATTTCAGTTTTGGGAGGATCAAGGCTTAAGGAGGTCACATATAGAAGCTCCACATGTCATGTGCGTCATAAGGATATTTCTTAGACCTTTATTATATTATAAGCATTACCTAAAAAGAAACTTTGATACCTTTATTACATAATTTTAAGTTTTTTACTCGTTGTATACTTACTGATATCCATGAGTCAATTTACATCGTCTCTTTCATTAGTTAATAATAACATGAAATTGCATGAATATATAAGAAATGATATAAAATGAATATTTCTTTCTTTACTTTCATCAACTAGAAATATGTACTAATACTAGATTAATCTTGTTCAAGATTTATATAATCTATTTGTATGATGGAAATTCTTCTTCTTCTTCTTCTTCTTCTTCTGGATAAAGCTAAATATCCTTTTTTTTCTACTCTGATTGAGGATATTGTCAACAGACAAACCGGCAGAGGGAAGATCTTACGAGAGATCACCGGTAGACAAACTGACAGAGATGTCGATGGCAGTCAAAATCGGCAAAAGGAGGTCCTTTATCGACAAACAGGTCGGCGGAAGGAGGATCCTTGATGAAGGACAAATTTGTGACGAAAGGATGATCTTTGGAGGACCATTGTCGGAAGATGAAATTGCTGTGGAGGTGTCATCGATAGAGAAATTGAAGAAAAGAGACTTTCATCGACAAACAAACTGACGGAGGAAGACCAATCAACGAAAGATGAATCCACGGTGGAGGGAGGATCACCATCGGCAAACAAACGGACGGAGGGAGGATCTAAGGAGAGATCGTTGACGAAGGATAAATCTGTTGCGAAGGTGTCACTAGTAGATAAATTGACGCTCTCCATCGATAGACGGACCTGTCACACCACAAGTATCTCATTATTTGTGTATGTGCTTATATAAATTTCATTAGGTATGACTATCTTATAGGTTACTCTAGTTCGAAGATCTAAATCTAGAGTGATCAAAAGTAGTCATAACTAGCTGTCCACTATGACACTATGTGACAAGTACAGAGCTCTAAATATGCTTCTCAAAAGTATGTAACTTTGTTGACCATTCCTGATTGGATGCATGATGGAAAGTCATGTACAAAGATCTAAAGATGCTCCTTAAAAGACGTATTAGTTTGTTGTCGTCTTCTGGTTGGATAGCGTGGAAAGTTAACACTTTACAAAAGCTAAAGTAGGAGAATCTCTTACTTTAGTAAAGGAGAACAAGTAATGTGTGTGCTATTCTTAAGTCTTAGTAGCCTTTAGAAGTTTAACTATTTGGGATTGCACACTTACCATGAGATAACGTAACTTAGTGAAAGTTACCACGGTAAGAAGTTGTAGAGTATATAAGGAGGAGTTGAGAGGATGGAAGACACTCTTATTTTCCGGTCTATAAGTAAAGTGAGCATTGGAGACCTTGGGAGTCCTTGAGTACTATGCGATGCAATGTTGAGAGCGGGTTAGAACTTGTTTACATGAAGACTATTAGAGTGACCGATGTGACCATACGGATCAGAGAGTTGATTGAAGTGACCATGGGTATAACTGAATCTTTGTAATTAAGATGCACTAGTAATCCTAGTCATCTGAGGTACCCTTGGGTGAGAGACAGACCGGCTTACATTTTTGGTTCCGTTGCCAGGACCTCGATACAAAGATTCATATTTAGTCTTTAGTACAGTTTATGTCTGTTTTTGAACATGATTTCAAAACCTTTGTACATTCATTATGTTATAGAAGGCAAGATAAGCTTTCCAACAAGCTTTATATCTCCGAGAGATCAATTGTAAAGAGAGAGTTATGTCTTTCGGAAGTTAAAAAGGGATTTTTTTTGATATCAAACAATGAGCTCTCGAGAAAGAATTTACAGTCATTTTCATATTTTCAGTTTTCAGAGTTAGACCTTGAAATCTTCCATGCTTATAGCTTGCAAGATAAGCTATCTAGGCACCCAAATCATGCATGAAATGATCGAGTAGAACTTGAGTTATGGCATTCAAAGCGAAGAGGGGTCAAATCTGTTATATCGCATACTGAGAGTGAAGGAATTTCAGAATTCTTGGAGAGGATTTTGTTGGATCTCTAAGGTCCAGAGTTGACAAGTTAAGCTTCTACTTAGTAATGTGAGAGATTGCTAAGCGAGAGGATGGTCGAGTAATCAAAAGTGTCAAATAAGCTACATAGTGAGAGAGATGTATGACAAATCATCGCCATAGAAGGACAGCAAGAGTGGAAATTGAGGTTGAGCAAGATTCCTCAAGGCTACTCGGTGATAGTTACCGCTGATTTGACGAAAGGAGAATTTCGACTAGAATTTGAAGAAGAAGTAGCGAGTAGTCGTAAAAATCTAGAGAATAACTCGAGGTGCTTTTTGTGTGGACAAGAACGACATAAAGTGAGCAAGTGTCCTACGAAGAATAGACTTTTGTGTGAACGAAGAGGGTTGGTCGACTTAAGCTTGCACATAGGTCCTTCTTCCCTTAGACAAGACGTCATTGACCTTACAACCTTCTGTCCTAGATGTGGAGTGGACGGGATTCCAGTTGAGCATGAGTGTAGCGCAATGGTTGCTTTGCTAGAAACTGTAGCCGAAGGTCTCGAGAGAAGGTTGAGTGTAGAAACGGAACGAGTGAAGATCTCTAGCCAGGATGGAGATAGTCTGTCACACGTGAGATAAGATGGCCATGAGGGTCAAGCTTATTCCAACCTTTGGAGAGGAGAAAGCTCAACATGGAAATTGTGGATTGCATTGCTTACATTTTTGGTTCCGTTGCCGAGATGTAAGCCGGCCTGTCTCTCACCCAGAGGTACCTCAGATGACTAGGATTACTAGTGCACCTTAATTACAAAGATTCAGTTATACTCATGCTCACTTCACTCAACTCTCTGACCCGTATGGTCACATCAGTCTCTCTTATAGCGTTCCTGCAAACAAGTTCTAACCCCGCTCTCAACATTGCATGGTCTAGTACTCAAGGACTCCCAAGGTCTCCAATGCTCACTTTACTTATAGACCGGAAAATGAGAGTGTCTTCCATCTTCTCAACTCCTTCTTATATACTCTACAACTTCTTACCGTGGTAACTTTCACTAAGTTACGTTATCTCATGGTAAGTGTGCAATCCCAAATAGTTAAACTTCTAAAGGGTACTAAGACTTAAGAATAACACACACATTACTTGTTCTCCTTTACTAAAGTAAGAGATTCTCCTACTTTAGCTTTTGTAAAGTGTTAACTTTCCACGCTATCCAACCAGAAGACGACAACAAACTAATACGTCTTTTAAGGAGCATCTTTAGATCTTTGTGCATGACTTTTCATCATGCATCCAATCAGGAATGGTCAACAAAGTTACATACTTTTGAGAAGCATATTTAGAGCTCTGTACTTGTCACATAGTGTCATAGTGGACAGCTAGTTATGACTACTTTTGATCACTCTAGATTTAGATCTTCGAACTAGAGTAACCTATAAGATAGTTATACCTAATGAAATTTATATAAGCACATACACAAATAATGAGATACTTGTGGTGTGACAGACCAATGGAGGAAGGACCATTGACGGAAGACAATTCCATAACGGAGGGACCGTTGGCAAATGAATCGGGAGAAGGAGGATTATTGTCGATAGATAGACTGATGGAGGAAAGATCGTTGGCGATGAAAAGACTGACAATAGATAAAGATGGGTCGGTTGCGCACAAACTACAACCCGATATTGGCATGACGATGGTTTGGAAGAAAATATGGTTGAGCATATTCAAAGTGCGATAATTGAGATCATATCACAAGAGGTTTGGATGCTGCTGTAGGGGAAGTCCATGATGGTGTCATTGACATCATCAAGAGACGAGAGGTATGTTGAGGATGAAGGAGAGTGGACCAACGCTCTCGAGACTACGAGAATTGGTTGATGGATCATGATGGCTTACATGAGAAAGAGTCATTGCTAACGATTGTACATGGACCTCGCCGTCGAGATTTGTGATTCCTAGTCGTTGTTGACATTCCTCATCACCTTGTATCTTGTACATGTCATCCTCAATCCAAATCCTCTTCTTTGACTTTTTGGCTTTGAAAAACTTTGTGTTTCTCAAAGCCACTATTGTCTCTATGTACAGTGGTATTCTCCCAACCTCTCAAACTCAACCTTGGTAGTGGTTCTTCTCTCATAGCTATCCCAATCCATTATCCAATATCCTCCCTTGTACAAATTCAACCATCAAATTGCAAGTGGATGGATAGGTGATTGACAAATTTCTACAGAGGATGATTTACTTCTTCTATGTCATCAAACACATATCGAAGATGCGTAGATTTAGAGAGAGTGCACCCATGACAGACAAATGGGTAAAAGGATTTGGAAGAGAGGATCAAAGGATGTCACGACATGAAAGATGACGATCAAGTTGCAAACCTTGAGGATAAGGTTGATCTGGATGAGAGGGAGGATGTACCACGAGAGTGGAATGCCGATCCATTCTTTGAGAACATTCTTTGAAGCATGTCTGAGGATGCGCATGTTTAGAGAGGGTGGATGTCACGTCGTGGACCGGTTATGACATGAAATAAAGATCTTGAGAAAAACAAATTCTCTAAATTTGCTGCTAACACAGTTTTCACAGCAGCATTGGATATATCCTGCCGAGAAGATAAATATTGGTATTTAAATTGTCGTAAACTGAACAAAGATGAAGAAGTTACTATGGTTTTAACATTTATGGATTTTGGGTTGATAACAACTCAGATGATGGAGATGCAAGATGCATCAGGATGGAGCGACATGGGGTTGAAGTGACGAGCACGTTAGGTTGAGAGATCTCAAGATGGGACGATCTGAACATGATAAATAACAACATACTGTTATTTATCAAACATCCAAGGATAGAGCGACCCGAGACAGAGATGATAAATTTAGTTTTTAAACTTTATATTTTATTAATATAATATAATTATCTGAATTAATAATATAGTTTGAAAATATAGTGTTCATATAAAACTAGATTTTATATATTTTCAATAGAGATTTATACTATTGAGATTATAATTTTGATTATATATTTGTAATATTTAGAATATTCGTATAAGTTTCTTGAACAATTGGTGTTCAACTTTTGAACAAATTTAGTTTACACAATGTACATTAGATTGTCCAAAATCAGTGAATACATGGATTCAAATTTTCTTAAGATTCGATGATGTGAAGATTGGTAAAACTTGTGACATGTGCTCCCGCCATTCCATTCCACTTCGAACATCGGTTGATCCATATCAATTTTTTTCATACTATGAAAAATCTATCACTTTACTCCAGAACAAACATTTTTGTATGTTCTCTTACTATGCATACTTCACTCGTCGTGACGGCTTACTTCAGTCCACAATTTGTTGTCTTTATCGGCTTCTTTTCCTCTCTTGCATTTGTCCTTAGTTAAACCTTTCGGATTATCGCTTCCTCTGCTGCCACATTCTTTCCATCTTGATCATTTCACTGAGGACACAAATCAGAGCTAGGAGTCCAAGTCTGGAATTATCAATGAATGTCTTTAGGACAAGATCCGACCTCGACACATTTTACTGTTTGCTGCTTTGAACATGAGGTAGTCTCTTCATCTGCACTTTCAGTGTGTTGTTTGTAATTACGCAAAGTTGTCTATCGAGGTCAAGAAACACATCATGTAGGTCTTCTCGAACAAAAGATTCTACACTTTTGTAGGCATTGTGGGATACTGCTTGCAGCATGACACTCAACCATACCATCATTTTGCAATGAAGAACATTACTTGGAGCATGCATGCTTTGTAGCATGCTCATGTTAGCAAATAATAGTGTGTTGTCCTACTAGCTCATGCATGCATAGGTCCAGAAGAGACTATCGGATTCGCTATGAAACTCCATCATCAAGCTTCAATAGGTGACTCTTGAGGCATAGATAAAATATTTTCAATAGATAAAATCATCATTATTTCCACTATAAGCATAAGTACTACATCAATATTTCAATCGAAAGTGATCGATGACAACATGGAGGTGTGCAAGGTTGTAGCGATATAACACTCTCATCTAGCAGAGGAGACAGATCAGATGCCCAAAGATGAAGAACAGCTCCTTGAATAATTCCTCTTGTGGATGCTCTTTGAGATTCATCAGCGCATTACGAAACATTTCAGTCACTTTGTAACTACACAACACGACCAACTCTTATTTGCAATATCTTAAGCTTCTAAAGCAGAACAGTACAACACATCTATTTCTGCTCGGCTATTTCTGCCAAATGTTTATTTCGTACTAGAGTGACACCGCCATATGCAGTTAGTACCATGACTCGGTCTAGAGAGTCTGAATTCGGATAGAATTAATATACACCTCCTTGTAATGCATTGATATCATTATGCTTTGAGACAACGACCATGTAGAAATCTTGTGTTCATTTGTGAGAGAATGATTTGAGTAAAACACATTTCTTTTATATTTTTGCAAGTGTCAAGATGATTCCTCGACGACTTCAGCATGACAACGTTGTCGTGTCGTGGACCGGCTCCTACATGAAATTCAAACTTCGATGCTTGTCGCTCCAAAGACACTCATGAGAAGACAAGCTAGGCCCCAGCTTACAGGTTTTTGGCACAATCTCAGATCTCTATTTTCATCGCATAGATGGGTAGAGCTCCTTGTCAGCTTTCCACAGGCACTTTGTCTACTTCATTTGGACGCCTAGTGGAAAAGTTACAGGATTCGAAAGATGGAGAAAATAAGCTAGGCCCCAGCTTACGGGTTTTTGGCACCACTTCGGATCTTCGTTTTTATTGCACCAGTGGATAGAGCTCCTTGTCAGCTTTCCATAGGCACTTCATCTACTTCGTTTGGACGCCTAGTGGAAAAGTTACAAGACTCGAAAGATGGAGAAAACAAGCTAAGCCCCAGCTTACGGGCTTTTGGCGCAACTTCCGATCTTCACTTTCATCACATGGATGGGTAGAGCTCGTTGTCAGCTTTCCATGGGCATCTTGTTTACTTCGTTTGGACATCCAGGGAAGAAGTTATGCGATTCGAAAGAAGGTAAAATCAAGCTAGGCCCCTAGTTACTTGCTGACTGGGTATTTAGGGCTTCAGGCGTTATATCAAAGACGCAAGGGGCCTGCTTCTTATAATTCAGGAGATTGAGGGTTGAACTTCGTACGTACAGACTGTAACAAGGGGGCTGCTTAAGAGGCTTGCTTACGTCTGCGACCTGTCAGCGGACGGTGCGGGAGATTTGGAAGTCCAATGCAAGCGCGCAAGGCGTCGTTGGGTTCAGATCTGAGCATGCTACGCACAGGTTAAGACAGTTTGGGAAGAGACGGATCGAGGGGTGTGTTCTGGGAGAAATTGAGACGCAGGAAGCAGATTTGGAGTTTTCAGTTACCTGTGAAGGAGAGTTGGACCGTTCGGGCCGTTCCGGAGTCCAAACTTGCTTTCCTTGGATCCATCGGGATCAGAACAACGAGTTCTTCAGGAAATTGAAGACGATTCAAAGTTTCATCGGACGGTTTGGGAGTTGTGAGTGAAATTGGCTCGCAGGGAAGCGTTTATATCAGATTTTCGTTCGCCTGCGACTTGAGATTGGGTTGTTCTTCGCGATCGGTGAGCCAAGCTCTTCGTTCTTGGTGCCTACGCGATCAGGGAGTCTTCATGTACGCATAGGAGAAGACTGTACGTGAATTGGATTGTTGGTTTGGGTGTGGTGAGCAAGTTTGAGCCGCAGGGAGCTGATTTACGTCAGTTTTTTGCAACCTGCGACCAAATTTCTTGCGTGGTTTTGCAAGGGGAACTCCAAACGACTTGTTTGGAGTCTTGTTGGATTCAGGGTAGCTAGATCTACCTACCAGAGAAGACGGATATCAGTTTAGGCGATCCGTTTGTGCGTGGTGTGCGGTTTTAAGCCGCATGGAGCAGTTTTTTAAGGTTCAGTCACCTGCGACCGAAAATCAGCGATACCTCGGCTATCAAGAGTCGGATCTGAAGGTTTCTTGGGTTAACGGAGTCGGCAGAGGAGACCCTATCGACATCTGAAGTCCGTTCAGCGAAAGGAGGAAGTCTACCGATAGACCTTTTTCGGTTTCTTCGCTACGGGTTTTGCTCTTTTGAGTTCGTTAGAGTTCTGGTTGGCTGTATACAGCTTGTGGTAGCTAGCTTTAGCTAAAAGCTTATACATGGATGTGGTTTGGACTTGGGTTTGGATCGTGTGATACTGTTGTGGCTCTGTTTGTTAGCAAAGAGAAGTTTCTCTTGCTTTGAGCTACGCTTCGGTGGTTTTGGGTCAGGGTTGTGATTCAAGGGTTGTTTTCAGGAGCTTTTGAATCAGGTTACAGACCGCTCTGGTCTGTTTTTCAGTTCTGTGCTCTTAGAAGAAAGAATCGACAGTGTACATACATTTGGAGTGTATATATCGCAGCGTTCGTTTTCGTGGTTGTCTTTCTCTGTCTTGTCTCTGTTTCAACACACAATATCTCCACAGTTAGGAACCTCGTGTTTTCCTGGACATCCTTCACACAAAACGTCCGACGTGACAACGTTTCTCACCCAATGTGATAACTAAAGGTTGTTCGTGCACTCAGCTGGCAAGCAACATTTAATATTATTGTCTTCTTGTTGTGCATGAAATATCTCAAATATGTGAGGTATCTAGTAGCCCAAAGTATGAAAGTTCAAAAGGCAAGCAACAAGGCACGAGCATAAACACTTCAGATTCAAAAACTCAACATATTTACATGTTGAGTTTTTGAACCATGTTTTACGTTTATTTTTCTTTATACATGAAATTTATTTGTAAACTTAAATACTCTGTGATCTTCACCAAAGTGCTATAAACTTGAATCTAACTCTTTCATTGCGGAGCTCTCAAATATTCTTCAGAACAAAACCCAACATATCTGAAATAGACATCTCTAGAAAGAGTAACATTACCTTTTTTACCTTCTGTTTTAGAAACCCTCGTCCAATTTCTTGAAACTCAAATTTTATAAAGCCAAATAAAAAGTACCTCAATCAAACCAGTTTCAGCTATACCCTATGTGATCCCAACAGATCTCTCTACACAAACTTATGTCCACCCAGAAATATTCTAGAAAACTTTCTATTTATAGAAATATGTATATGAGATCTTTTGTAGTTTTGCCAACTTGACGTAAAAACCATCACAAAACTCTCTCTGGTGCTATGTAGCATATCAAGCATTTTGATGTCCATGTTTGGAAAAAAATTTCTAGTGATACGAAAAGCTCTTTCAAAGGATCTTTGTAGCTCAAGATACGACCAATCAAATACCGCTGACTCTTTCCCAAAGGAAATTAAGTCGCATTCTGATAAAGTACTTCCATATAAAAAAACATATATAGTTCTAAAACTATACGAGTCCTTGCATGGTTTGTCATCTGCATCCCCCAGCCTCACTTTCCATCAAAATCTATTAGAGACCTCGTGCAATTTTAGCTTCAAATCTTTAAAATACTCAATGGACTTCGAACCTCTATAATTTCTTCCGTATACAACAATTCCAGTGAAAATTATCTCATTCAAAAGCTCTTGTCGTAAGCTTTCCAATGATATCAAAAAATGTCACAAACTGACTTAACCACAAAAGAGTATGGTATGACCATGTATTTTTTCTTTGGGAGTAACTTGAAATCTCCAAAAATCAATGAAGTCATCAAAAATCTTGTCGAAAATCAAAGAGCCTCCCAACACCCTAGCAAACTCTCACAATCCTCTATGCACTTCCTGCATTCTCTAACCTTTTGTTAAAAATGACCTCGCAAGCTCTATCTTTATGGTCGTAAGGCTACCCTCGGTTTAGTACATTTGTCAACCTCAACCTGCCAAGTGTCACACATGGATCATGTCACATCTCATCACATGCAACTCGTCACCTCAGTTAAGTCGAGGTTATCTTTGCTGTCAGATTCGTCTTAATCCACCTCAACTCTAACACATCAGCAACCATGTCCAATCAACATCCATGTCAATAGTTCTGCCTCGTCATCCTTTCATGCCATGTCACCTAAATCATCACGTAAGTGACTCATTTGATAGTGTCGCATCATCAATTTTTCCTTGTCAAAAGATCGACGTAAGAAATCTGAATCATCATTGATGTGCCACATCAGCATCTAGATGCCATGTCAATTTCACATCCTAAAATCTTAGAATGTCCATAGTGTTTTGTCCGTAGTTTAGTTTGCAACGATCCACGAATCTTATTTTGATATACTCGACGAGACCTACACAACGTGTTGTCAAAATTTGTTCTGAGAGAGTTGAAAAAATATTTGTGAGCATTAATTTCTCACCATAGCCGGTCCAGGACAAGACAATATAGCGCTGTTGGAAAATAAATCATGTCTTGGATCGACTTAACTTGTAAGGTGAATATGCAATGAAGACTTAACATTCAGTTTTATCTCTACATCTCAGAGGGAGAGGTGAATATATATGTCTCAAAGCGACAGAAATTCACATTTTGATTTTTGACTTCAACGATCGTCTAAGGAAGAAACACAAAGATCATTTCATTCTCGTTCCTTTTTTCAGTTCTAATCTTCTCACAAGATCAATGAAATAATATTAAATGGATAAGAAATGAACATAAAATTTGGACCTATATGCTTCTAGTAAAGGAGTAATCGATTTACAACATGTATACCACATTCAATGTGGAGAAATGTTTTGTACTCAATTATATATAGATTCTTCTGAAAGGATATTCTTTTAAGTGATGTGGGTAAAATATGCATCCAAATTCAACTTTAATAGAGAAGTGGAAAAGAAAAATTACTTGGGACCATTAATTCAACAGCTGGAATTAATCTGAAAAACAAACAAATAGAATTAACTTGAATATGCAGGGGTGTGTAGAAACCCATGAACATATTTTTGGTAGGAATATAGAAAAAATGCATACATGTAAATAGAACAAACTCATCAAGGAAGCATAGAAGAGACAACATTTATAAAATCAACAAGAAAGCATAGAAGAGACAATCCGACTCAAAGATAAAAGAGCCTGTCACGATATCGGTTACAGAATTATGACTAATTTGTTAGTATATTAACTTTAATTATGACTAAAATTTTCCAAGAAGAATGGTTGGTCATAAATTAAAGTTTACATATTCCTCTCTTCCATCTTCAAATGTATTAAAAACTCGCATAAAAGAACGTATTGAGAATCATACCATTAGTTTATTACCTAACTTTTTGTCAAAAGAGGTTAAGTAATAAATTAATGTGCATTTGTTGTTAAGATATATGTATTGTAGTTTCAGCAACTCGTGCTGGTGGTATGCTTACAGACTATGTCTAGATCTAGTTGCAACTCTCAGTTTGGCTTATTTCGTATAATCTTATACAAACCAGATTACTCATAAGTTCCTTAATCATCTCTAAGCCACGGGGTGAATATAAAAGCATATATTCTCTTTTCATGTACGTTCAGTTATTGAAAATATTTCTCTTTTGCTTGGGATATTTACTTGGTCACGCCTTGTAGTTCTTCAATTTTCTTGATCACTCCCTTGACTTGTTGGGCATTTCTTGGATGCACCCCATGGTAGTCCTCTGATCAGTCTTCCTACATGGATGCTAGCGTGGCATCCATCTTCACACTGTGGTGTAATTCTTTACATCGTGATCTAGTAGTCACATTTCGAAGCACGAGAATTTCATGATTATTTTTCAAAACATCTGGAATGACGTCTATGCGTCATTTGTGTTTCATTACACGAATGAAACAAAGTCTAATCGACTTCACGATAAAAGTTCATACGACGACATGACATAAAACATCGAACTGAACTCCGCAATGCGACATTTGAAATCGTCATTATCAGACGCGTAGGAGACCTCCCACCCAAAAAGACTCTTATCGATCTATGTTTGACGAGAATGGGGATCAAGACACCAGAGAACAAGATTGAGAACATGTACAAGAGTGAATCAGTTTCCAAAGATGCCAAAGAGAGAAAAAAGATCAAAGAAAAGATGACATATCTCGTGAACATGATCAGCCAGTGTTTATCAAAGATAGAAGTCAGTCTTGTGTGAACTGGACTTAGAGAAACATCTGCAAGCTGTATAGGTGAAGACATTCGCACTTCAAAATGCTCTAATAGAAGTACACGTAATATCGTTCGAGGAACCACCGAGTCTTGATTTTTAAATCGAATCCGTACTTAGATTGGGTTTCCACAACGGAGATGAGAGTGATGTAGACTCGGATTGTAGGTGTGCCACATGTCTGAGAAAGACACAGTGCATGGAATTAGGTAGAGTTTATAGTAGACAGTTCTTCTTGACGTGAATCTTTATGTATGCAGACGTTACAGAAGCTAGAAGTAAGAACTAGATAGTTCTCTCAAGGTTCTAAGTGCTAGTTTTGTTATGCAGACTGTTTGAGAATAAAAGCAACTTTTGTATCATCTAATCGGTCTCGCTCTTGCTCTCACTCTCGTTGTTGCTTTTTGTATACTGCATGGTCTTTTTGCTTCTGATGAAATGCCGGATGCTTGGTAGACTTTGTTGTCGAACTGCTGCTCTGCATCTGGATAGTGACAGATCAGAAATTATTTGAGCTACTGGAGTCAAACTTGTTGCTCTCTCACAACCCCTTCCTCTCCAAGTTAGTTTAGGCTGATTTTGAGGAATGACAGGAACTAGTGGAACATCTGGTGAACATCTGGTGGATAGTTTTGATGAACCTACGGTGGATATATCTGGTGCTGGATTCATATAGTCAATAGTTGGACCACTTCATGCTGGTGTAGATGCATTTGATCTGTCGTTGGATCACTCTGTGTTGATGTTGGATGGACCTGATCGATGCAAAGATCACTTCGTGTTCGTCCATCCTTGAGGTAGTAAATTGCTGTTGTTCTCTTGTTCGATATCATACGCCTGTGCATCATCATCTCCTTGTTCAAGTTCTTGTTCATCCTCTGTCTCCTTTGCCAAAGACTCAAAGATCAACCTCCTCTATAATCGAATGTTCATTTTCTTTAGAATTAGTGGAGACGGAAGTCTTATCTTGAAACCTCCATGTTCACCTCATTTGACGATAGGTCCATCAATGTCATATATTTCACCATCCAACTTCAAACCTACTCCTTGCACCTTCCAGACTCAGTCTTGCATCCACCCAATACTTTATCGTCTTCTTTGCTAGTTCTCTACGTGTATTCTTTGTAACTGTGCTCGTCTTCCATTCAGCATAGTAATGCATGGTCAAAGCAACTATAAGTTCAAAATTTGTAACTCTCTTGAATGAGAATTGCTTCAAAGCTTGCATATTGTAGGATGATTGGAACAATGTCATAACTAAATTATCATCAAAATCCAATACAAAGGAGGATAGACAGAGGATAGGAATAATAAACTCACATGATTCACCATGTGTTCAAGATGATACTTCCTAATCCTGTTCCACTTTGCAGAAAAATGACCCACACTTCTCTCAGTCGAATTGGGATCTTTCTCAGACTTCCTTATACTTTCTTTTTTGTGTGATAGGCAACTTTTCTTACATGGCATAGGGATCATACTGTGAACATCTCAAAGATATCTCCTAAACGGAGTTAGTTTATACCACCACAAACAAGTATGAGAGATCCTCAGTAAACACTGGAACGCCATCCGTTTGAAGTTATGTTTCAGTGGAACTCGTCCAAGTGGACGTCTTGTTCTACGATGGGAAGAACTTCTGGTTGGTTGCTTATCTCAACACCTGTTGCAAGAGATATAGAAGCATTGTTAGTAGTCTAGTCATAAGTTTGGTATACATGTTTTTTCCGCAGACACATCAGAAGCAAACGACATGCACTGATAAGTAAAGAACTGGAGGTTTACCAACTGTATGTGGACCAAAGCATCATTCTTGCACAAGATTCAGATCAAAAGTACTGGCAAAACAAAGATAGCATTCATGCATATATTGACAATAAGCAAGCTCATAAGAGTACTTACATTTTCAATCAGCAATTCCATATGCAAGTCAAGAAAATACTGATTGTTCCTCTAGTTGCATCATGAGTTTCAGTAGTCTAAACTTATATAGATGTGTAAATAAGACTTAAGTCCCAAAATATGACATACTTGAGGTTGTGCGAGGATCTTCCGTTTTCTTTCTGAAATTTTTTTCAAAAATAAAAAGTACGCAATGCTGCAGCAACTATAATAACTCCATCTACGATTCCTTCGATCAAATCAGTAAGATTGACGTCACAGGAAAGACTCGCACATATGTCTAAGTTTCCATTGGCTCTGAAATTGAACCATTCGACAAATGTTATTGTTAACTTGCATGAATGTTGAAATGCATGTCTGGGACATTTAGTTACTGACTATTTGCTGAACAGAGTACATATTTCACATACATAACGACAGCCGAATGACAAAACCACTGTATGTATGGTATGTCACAGCAGTCTACACAAAGTCGTCCACATACTCACTTCCTAAAATCTCAAGTATACTTTAGAACTGACCAATTACGCTGCTACTCCTAGCACTGTCTCACTTTGATGATTGTTCTCCATGAATCTAAAATATATACACAACGGTAGCTCCTTAAACCATCACTTCGAATCCAAAAGTGACAAAACAAAAGTGACGTCACTTTTGTTTGGATAGTTTCCAATGTTTGGCACTTTTTATACAAATTAAGTACAACATCAACTAATTTACTTATAATAAGTGAAATCCCGTCGGCCGCCCTGGAGTTTCCTTTGGGATTTTGACCGGGTATCGTCCGTCGACGCTCCCGATTTATCCGTGAGCCCCAGAGGATCCAATTTAGACATGGGTCCCAAAGGGACAGCTTGCTCCATAGGTCAGGGAAGATAGCCTTGACCTCTAACCTTTGAGGACAGTATTCCTAATCCGGGTTTATTTGCTCCGCTTTTGAAGTAAGGGACCGTGGTTATATCGAATTCATCGAATTACGCACCTCACGAGTTTGAGAACTTTTGTCGATAAATGTTGTGTCGCTGATTGCCCTGAAACTAACATAAAGCTCCATCACATTCGAAAGCTGGTAAAAAGGTTCAACGCCGCTTTTTCCGCCTGTTCGCTTTTTTTTATAGCTAGAGATCCAAAGGCCTAACAGGGAGCAAACCCCATACCGTACCGTGTCGGTCACATCCAATCTGGGATCCGTAGTACTTGGTACTTTTTTGTGGTGTTTGCTTTTTGGAAAGTGAAGGGTCGGTATCATTCACAGCAGAAATCCAACCTTATACGTGTTCCCTTAATAGACGTCTTAAGAGGTGTTCCAGACATCTTAAGAGGTCCGCGCATCCACCAGCTAATTCGGGGTTTTCCACCTCCGCGCCCGCGGCGGCCCTCAAGTCTTTTTTGACAGGGGGTTTGGCTCTACAGTGAAATACGGGGCCAACAAAGGGCAATCTGAGTGCAACGCTTTTGCACAGAAATGGACTTGTGCTTTTTATCGTGCGAAGTGGTTAGTAATGTACTGCATTCTTAGCTCAGTTGGATAGAGCAACAACCTTCGAAGTTGATGGTCACAGGTTCAAATCCTGTAGGATGCGTAAAGTGCACAATGAATAATATATACCAACGATAATCCTTCTACTTGTTTAATCCATTCAGTTTTAGCAGAAATAGCTAAAACTGAATGCAAAAAGTACGGTGAAACATCTTTACATGTTTTTTCCGATCAAATTGATTATGCGAAAACACAAGCATCTACTCCTTATGGAATCTTAGGTGTCAAAGTGTGGGTTTCATATTTTTTAACACAAAAAAAGGGACAAGTTGTGCTATATCCAAAACGTACAAAATTTCGTAAATATCAAAAAGGCAGATGTAAAGCATGTTCTGGAAGTTATTAGCTCATCAACGGGGCGACGGTTTTTGACTTCGCCCCACCCCTATCTTTCTGTACCAGCTTCTTCTACCTATACAGCAGTAGAAGCGCCTAAAGGAGAATTTGCTGTGTTTCTAGTCAGTAATGGAAGCAATCGTCCTTATCGTTGTCAAATAACAGCAACTATTATGCAAAAAGACAACTTGTTTTATGAACCGTCAATTCTAAGTTTAGAGTACCTATTAGGATTTTTTGAAAGCGATGGTAGCTTACAGATTTGATTCAAAAAAGACTTTTGGTGAGTTGAACATAAAAAGGTCAACTTTTGAATCCTTTGGAATTCTCAGAAATTCAAAACCCTCTCAGATGCTGCTGAAGATCTTATTCGTTGTGCGCACTCCCTTTCTGAACAACATCAGAAAAAAACTCGGCTTTTGATAGAGAATCGACCATGTATTGTGGACTGTTTCGGCCTCCGAGGAGGCCTACTTACCGTGCTCTTGCCCTAATATTCTGCTTGAGACAAGAGGAGCTATGTGACGCGAGCATTGCGTCGCGTCACACGCACTAGAAAAAAAAGTTTCAATACAAGCGATTTGGGCTTATCATGAATTAGGCTGGGGCGGCTGGTGGTTTTGGGATCCCGTAGAAAATGCTTCTTTTATGCCTTGGGTATTAGCTACAGCTTGTATTCATTCAGTCATTTTACCTAAATTGAATGATTGGACCTTGTTTCTCAATCCAGACCCCCGATCAGGACTCTCCCGTTGGTCGAGTCCCCCCTGGGCCCTCGCCCCTCTACTTTGTAATATTTACTTGCACGAATTGGACCAAGAAGTGGCCAAGATGGCTAATGAACTCTCACGAAGCCGCAAGCGAAGAGTCGACAAAAGGACCACGGCGGCTACGAGGACGCCCAGAACGAAGGCGTTCAGAGCGCTTACCCCGCAGGCGGAAATCATGAGGGTTCGTAGAAAGGAAATGGATACATAAATGTCAAACATCAAAACATGAAAATATATTATATACCAACCCGAACAATCTATTTCAATTATTATATTTTTTGAAGTATCATACCAATACGCGTTTTAAAGTTTTAATTGATATTTGTGGAGTTGATTATCCTTCTCGAAAACGAAGATTCGCACCGCCCTTGAACAGGGGGCTAGTCAAAAGAGTGGAACGCGGCTTACTTGGTTATCCTTTCGGTCACGTCATTTATTATTGTGATTTGGAATAAAAAGCCAAAGAGTTGACCGACGGAAGAGTGTAAACTGGGCAATCGAAGGAGACATCCAAGGATACTTTTACAATATCAACCACCACAAACTAGCTTCGTTCCTCGATGCGGAACTTCGAGACCCATAGCTTTTACAACTTGACTGGAAACTGGCTCCAAGCTAGTTATCATCCTTGCTTAAGAAGCGACTATCCTTACAGTGTAAGGAGAGCTACGACCTTTCCATTCTTTCAAAAAAAAGCTCAAGCAGAAGGTCACGGATGACAGAACAGAGCGTATAGCAATTTATTCACGGCGTAGCGAAAAAGAAAACAATAGATATCTTTTTGTATTTTCGCATCAACAAAATGCCAATAAAAAGCAGCAGCTTCAAAGCCAAAGTGATGCTTTGGGGATTTATATTGTAAGTTTGTATAGGTTCAAATCCTATTTATGCGTAAATTAAATAATCATACTCAAAAAAAAGAGTTTGATCCTGGCTCAGAATCAAACTCAGTTGGATAGAGCAACAACCTTCGAAGTTGATGGTCACAGGTTCAAATCCTGTAGGATGCGTAAAGTAAGTATGTTCAAACTCAACTTCATATGGAGGTTCGATGCTTGAGTACCCGCACATTTTGGAATAATTGAAGAAGCTCACACGTAGCTGCTTGTAAGCATAAGAAAAACTTTGATGTCTTTACATTTCAATCAAAGTCTCGATGCTATCGAATGAGCTCAAAAATTCCACCGAGAGTTTATTGTTCTGGAGGTGCCTATGATACACTGTTCATTATTTCAGCATACTTCTATCGAGCAAGTTATTCTCATTATGCACACCAGGTCAATCACGAACATTTGACAGCAGTTGTCATGCGCTAAGCACTGATAGAAAATACAACTAAATGATATGATGAGTGAAATTTTCAGATCTTCAAAGGATTGAGATATTAACTCATGTACTTGCGTTCTAAAATATACACACTAAGATCTTAGTTCGCACGCTTGCTCATACCAAAATTATAGTATGCTCAGGAAGCACATACATACACTTTCTTGTGATTGAACTCATAGCCTTACTCGTAAACCATACAAACATTAAGATTCTAGATATGAACAAGGATCCTCACTTACAGTAATTGCAGTCGATCAAGACGTCCAAAATTTTCAGGAATGGGGTCTGATAGAAAATTTATGTCAAAGAACTTGCGACAAAAACCCCAAGTCAATGGAGTTTTATTAAGACTGAGTTCATTTGAAAACCATCAAACAAGATCAAATTAGAAATGATAGACATATGAATAATAGGAAAAGACACCAAGGTGTCATTTATAATAGAAGTAATTGAAGAAGAATTAACGGTTAATATTGATCAAAGAAAACACCACCAGGGTGCTATTCTGTGAGTTTGGGAATATAAATAAAAGATATACCTACAAATGCGACCGAGGCATCCTTCGATATTAACAAAATATTGCAAAATGGTGCCATAGTGTCATTCAGAATACTATAAAACACATCGATTTTATTTATTTCTATCAAATGACATTCGATTGCTATTCTAAGCGGAGGAAAGCAAGGCGATTGCAGACTCCTTGACACATAGAGAGAACAAGACTCACTAGACATAGAACATCCGCCACAAACACCATAAGACAAAAACATCCTCTTTATTCAAACAAAGTTTTAGTCAACAAGAACAACTATTTCTACATGTCCGTGTTCAAGTGACTTGGATCAAAATCGTACTCTAACTCGTTGTTGAACTAATTGAAATGTACAACATCTCATCTCTATTTTCTTCTGAAGGATCTTATGAGAGAATAGAGTTCACTCCACAATCTGGTTCTGCTTGCCCGAATTGTCTTTCGTATGTTTGAGCGTTACGACCTTTGTCTCTACATGCAATGCACACTTGAGTGACTCTACTCGCAAGAACTTTATTTCTTGCTTAATTCATAAGAGCAATAGTCAGCTGAGCATCATTATCATGCACAAGATATGTGAACATGTTGTCATCTGCTCTCGTCTCCACACGGGCTGCATGTATACTTGTTGCATCAAGACGACTATTGTTCAGAATTATAACAATCATGTGTTGTCATTTACGCACAACTGCTGGTGGAGGGTCGCATCCAGTGATTGGAGAAAGTTCTTGTAGCACAAATGTAGGTATCGAGTGCATGTAGATAGACGTCAAGCTAGTCTGATACTAGATGTTGTTGAACCGGTGTCGGAGTGTGATCCGTCTACCTAGGAAAGCGCCGGGCTTCTGGCTGTGGTTGTTTACTCAAGAGGTTGGCTTTCAGGTCACAATAGGGCTATAAACACTCACACAGATGTGTAAGATCTAGTAATATGCTCAGAAAGCGAAATTCAGGTCTAGCTGGCAGTAATAGGATCAGACGGCGAACTTTGACACTCACGGAGAAGAAAACTATGAAGGTTTAGACTTCTAAACTTCCCCTACATGCAAATGAGGTACTACTGGACTCACACACGAAGTTTCAGCCTGAGATCAAATTCTGACACGGAGATATGGACAGAAAGTTCTGAGCAAGAAAACTACGGCAATTTCTGATACCTAGATGGCTATTCCGACCTATAACAGGAGATTGGCTTGAACAATTTCAAATTTCTCACAGTATTTGAAGTCTACAGGATGCTGAACATCCCTGTGAAGTTGGGACTCCTGAATGTACACAGAACTCCTCTGAAGTCGCTGCTCTAGATTAAGAGCTTTTCAGACCCCCTCAGCTTCAGCGGCCGCCCTGAATTACTCAGTCACTCAATCGATATGAAACTTTCTAGGAAATCGTAGCCCTGCTGGCAGAGAACACAACCTCGAAGTTTTGAAGCAATTTACTCAAATCTGCTGCGAGTGACACTGAAAACCCTAAATCCAACAAAAGTGATTCAATTCTAGCACAATTCGAACTTCAATTGGTCATAACTTCGTCTTTATTGCCTCAAATCGATCGAAAATTTCACTGGAAGTGCTTGGCATGACGAGCTCTATCTCCCTGTGCTCTCAGATTTCCAAGTCCTCTCACCAAATGCTCAAACTCCCCTTTAGACCACTACTTCTAAATTTAGAGTTACACAAAAGACAAAAATGGACCAATGAGAGTTCATAGTTCCACTTGGCTGTCCTTTAGTGCCTTAATCCACGTGGTAACTCAACTTCACTCAAAGGCTACCACGTCAGCCCCTAAAGTGCCAGCGTAAATCTTAAACTTCACGCGAAGGCATGTAAAATAACACGTAACCCTAAAAGATAACTTAACCAATCTAGAAAGCATGCATGGGAGACATGTAAGTACAACCCATGAGCTTAAACCCTATCAGCATGGAAACCCTAAGTTATGTACTTTCACAACATAGATAAGCATGATATCATTTGCACAAGCGCAGGAGTGCTTGAACAAGATAGATAACATACTATCAACCTACTAGGACTCAAAATATATAACACAATAGGTTCAACACCGTATGCAAAGGTGTCAAACATATGTATAAAGGACTAGAAGTAATATGAGCTAACTAACTTCTAGAACTACTAAACTCAAGCGTCGGAGTAGAAGTCAAGCATGTAGTCGTCAAGTAGCGTGACACCGGTTGGTGCGATATTCACCAAGCTCCGTGTCCCAGCAATGCATGAGCACACGGTCAATACATCTCCTGAAATTCATGGCAGGTGCATTCGAACCTGGAGTACTCTCCGGCTCTCACTTTAAAATTTTGTCTATAATTCATCTCTTGCACCGATGCTCCGATGAGACTCGACATACTACATTTCAATACCTCTGTCATCCTCTCATTCTTCGTCAACCTTCTCTTCGCAAACTTGGTCAACCACCTTGTATTGCTTTGAAGCTCTATGCGACGATGTGAGAACTTATGCATCAAATAGAACCCCATAGCACACATGATTCGGAAAGGAGAACCATACCGAATCCATCTCAAACTCATATTCATACTTTCAGCTAAATTTGATGTGGTTTTCTCATGACGAGGATGCGAAAATGCATATCAGGCATACCGTTCTGGAGATATTGATCAAATATACTCAGCCAGATCTCTCCAGATAATAGTTGTACTTGCACACTAGAGCAATCTTGTTACACCTGGAATGACACTTGGACGTCAATCGATCCACTAATGATGTTAGTGCATTGTTCATTTACACACAACTGCGACAAAAACTCTAAACTTGCGATATTTGCATAAGAGAAAAAGACAATCTTCCAATACTTACTAGTCCATTTTGAGTTGGAACTGGACATAAAGAAATAGCAAACGCATATTCATAACACTAAAGTGGGTTTTGGAAAAATTGTACTTTGTTACTGTGCTCACGTAGATAAGCTCCTTGAACAATGCCTCCTCACGCTTACCAAAATGACTTTGCATATTCATTCTGAGGTGATAAGTATAGTGACCATGCACAAGATCAGGGAAGACTTCACCAAAGGCAACTTCAAGCCTCTTCTGCATGTATGATACGACTCTTGTCTCCACGGTCATTTCTTCGTCTATTGCTTCTCTCAACAATTTACAAAATCAACGTCACGTTTCTATATTTTTTACTAGGCAACAGCAAATGTTAGAATTATAGACTTGTTTCCTCCATCCAATAGACCATGAGAATCTGACAAAAGTACTTCTGGTTCTTGCTGTAGCAAGCATCTATGATGACGGTCTCCCGGCAGAAGGGGAGTAAACTCGACTCACACCATGTGCAATGAAGACTCTACAGAAAGTGTTTGGACTACTATCTCAATACTCCCATGCAGACGGTAGCTAGTTGGTCAACACTTAAAATCTTGTTGCATAATGTCAGTATGTAATAAAATGAAATTCTTGTGCACCATGCATCTGGTTCCTAGCATGCTCCCGGTCGGGATGCTAGGATCGACTGCAACTCTGTTACTAGTGTATCGAGAAACTTTGAATGTGTGGAAGAGCCATGCCAACGCATTAGGTTATTAGGACACGTATGAGGAGGTCACATACTGTAATCTTAATTCTCTCACAATGCTTCTCTCTGGGAGCTCTAAATCATCAGAGACAACGGTTTGCCACTTGCTCTTCTAACGGTCCTCCACTTCTATCATGAAAAAAATAATTAATCAGTTGTAACATATCGTATTTGCTCACCTGATCTATCATTAACACTTCTGGAGGAACGAGAAGGTTGTGATCTAGACTGCTCATCTCCGCTTCAATTCATGCTTGTGGATGACCGTGGACTGTTCTGGTCCATGGCTGGATCCCTCGAGTTCAGACATCAGTCTTCCATGACCATTTTGGTGCAAATTATACTCTTTGAAACTTCAAGCTTCAAACCGTCTTCGCTGAGAGTCCATTTCTGATACAACATTACCCCATGTATGAACACCAGAATAGCTTTTTCTGGCTCTCATTCTCTGTCTGTACCTGCAGGTTTGAACTCTACAAGACGATATTGACTTGGTCCTCTGAAAGGCTTGGTTGTATAAAAAAGAGCAGCACTTTACAAACTAATCAAAAATGCAGAATTTACAAATTCTGCATCGAGTCTCATTCAGTTGGTAACTTTGTGAACTTGTTCGATCATCCGGTCTTCTAGATCATGATCATCACTGCTTAGTTGATCCATTTGCATCCTCCATCAATCAAAAGCAGAAATCGGTTGTTATGAGCTACCAAAATCTTGTTCTAACAGTTCTACTCTCAACCCACCGCTTCGAAAATGCAGTTGGTCCTCAATAGTCAAGTTCCTGCTCTCTGTCCTTAATCTCCATCTATCGTACTTCTATATTCCGTATTAGCACAAAAAGATTGGAATGGTGAGCTTTGATTTAAACCAAAACTTCATAGATTCTATTCCTGAAGGTTTTATCACGAAAAGCATTATACGTTTAACATGAAGGTTTTATCACGAGAAACATTATATGTTTAACGTTTATATTGTTCTCTATTCCAGAGAATTAATGAAAAGAGCTACTCCTATTTACCAAAGCTCTTATAGGCTAGGTTTAACACCCTTTTATTTCACATTCCTCTCTGATTAAGTAGACGATATATTTCCCCCCTTAGTTGCAGTTAATCCACATAGAAAACTCGACACGTATGTCTAGGGAAATATGCATGCAGGATTAACTTTAAGGAGGATTTTGCTCGCTTTCAGTTATCAAGTCACACAAGTGTTATCTGGAAACTCTATAGTAAAGTGTCAAGAATTATCAAAGTTATTTGTGATTGTAAATGATAATTTTAGATAGGGTTGCAAGATGTAAGTCATAAAACGAGGACGCCCTAACTCGATTCTGAAACTATAAGTGAAAAAAGTTCCTAATAAACACGCATTAATTTAAACCAAGTATTATTCTATTACCTAACACTTCTCAACGGGAGGAATAAATAAATAGATCCTCTTCCAAAAGATAGAGGGGGTGAAAACATGCACGTCTATCATATAAGAATAAGAGTTTGGAAACTTAAATCCCAAAAGACAGAAATCTTGGGAGAGGTGCCTCACTCGTTTCACGTGAAAGGACAGTACCAAGATTTTAACTTTCTTCTCTCTAACCTCTTCAGCTATCGCAATGCACATTTAATCAACGGTTCTAAAGAAGGGAAGAAATGGGAAAGAATATTATCAGCATATCTCATTATAATCACACTCGATATAGTCACAAACGCGTTGTAGTTACATTTTTCTTGGAGGCGCTTCATATCTTTTCTTGTAAATTTCTCTCGTTATAGTCACTATTACATTGTATATAAGTACACTTTCACAAGAAGAATTACAAAGAGATGTGATTATAACGAGATAATTTTAATTTTGTCATAACAATGTACTTTTAGCGCTTGATACATCCTGAATAGTTTTCTCCTTTTTAGCTTTTATTATTGAAAAACCATTTTTTCAAGATCATGATAACATAATCCATAGAAGTGGATTGCTCTGAGTGATTTAGAAAAAATAATATCAAAGGAGTTGTTGAAACTAGTTGTTCATGAAACAATAGACAAGATTGATAGTTCTATATCTTCTGCTTAATTGTATGTTTTGTAACCATATTTATAGATACCTCTTCCTTAGAATAATAATATACGTATAGTCACATTTAATTATTTATTCAATAGTGTAATATAAATTCACCATCACTAAGCATTAAGATATAGGGTCAGTAAAAAGTGCATGACTATAACGAGGTTTTACTGTAGAGCTGACTAGTATGACCGATATCACGTGGATGAGGAAAAAGATGCTTTAGACGAGTGGTCTTTACTCCTCCGATCCCCACACACAATTCCACTCGAGAAGATACGGAAAGATAAGAACAAACTCTTCCGAGTTTATAGAGGAACTGAAAACCGCTCCGCCTTTCTTCTGGTTTTGTTCTCCTTTCCTTTTCTCAGTAAAACCGTTTACGCAAATCCATAGAAAAGCTGTGCGAATGTGGTCAAGGCATGCCTTGACTGAGCGGTCGGTACGCATAAAGTGACCTGGATAGACGTCAAACTGTTCATGTGGAATTCGTCCAAGTCCCCGCAAGACTCGCGCGAGGAAAGAGTCAGACGCGGTTTGTGGCACTGGTGGGGGCCAGTGGACTTTGTAAAGGGAATATGGTAACTGTAAATACTGCAAAGCAGATGAAGGTTCGAAGAAGCATGTTCGGGCTGAATCAGCTCAAGGAGAATAGTTGCAGTGAATCAGAAAAGACAATCGAACGTGGAAGAGGAGCAGAACATGCAAGGAAATCTTCCAACTTGATGCACGACTGTTATCGAGTACAGTAGAAACGGTTTAAACCCCGAGCATGAGTATAAAAGCATGAAGGAGAATATTCCTTTTCCTTTCCCAATGTATCTCGATTCTGAAGAAAAGAATCTTTTTATTTTAGGAAACCTCGAAATCTTCACTTTAACATTTCTCTCTCAATACTAAGTAGTTTGTTTCGAGATGAATCGTAAGTTGTAAAGCTGGTGAATAAATTAAATTGATTTCTTAGTTCACATGTTCCAAGTTGAGATGAAGATTTTGATACCGAGAGACTCTTAGTCATACCCGGGCTTTAGGTGAAAATAAATTATGCATACAACATGTAATTTCCAGCCGGAAGAAAAAAGGGTACAAGCGCCGAGAGCGAGAGTAAAATCTTCGGACGTGAATGGATGGGTACACACAACTTCGTGTACACAATTGCTACTCTGGCTTGGATACACAACACTTCGATTATTGGAGAAGAATATATACTGGCTTGATTATATCATTATTGGTTTGGAAGATGTACTTGTCTTTTTGTAAAGGTGGAGTATTCTACTCTTTATCACATAGATCATTTACACGCCTATTTCATCATATGATGAAATAGGCGTGTCAAAGTTGGAACCTTTCAAAGAGATTTGTGGAGTTACCACTTTGGGCAGAAATATCTGTGAGTACTTTTTACAAGTATTTTTGGACGTATTTGTCAAAAATACTCCTAGATATTTGTTTATTTATTTTTGGTTCTTTTTTACCATGAGTGGTGAGAATACGAAAATGAATATTCAAGTTACGAATTCTAAGTGTAAGAGGCAGAAAATAATTAACGGAAAAACAATTTAGTCCACTCAAAATATCACCTTAGTGAATTTTGGTCTTACAGAAATTGCCCTATAATTTTTTACGTCTTTTCTCAAGTTAACTATGAAAAGATCTTTATGTTTAACTTTGACATCTCTAATAGTAACTTGGGGAGTGTAATATATGTGTAAACATTTTCTATTATAATTGTGATTTTCTTTTGGCTGTCACTCACGTATAGTGATATTCACGGAAAAAAACTTTATCTAAGATAAAGTTTAGGCTCTATCATCATGAGGGACAAACCTAATATCTAAGGTAAAGTATGATAATCTTAAATTCATAATATTCATTTCATCTTTATTTCCAAAAGAAAATGTACTTTTAATATATCAATATAAAATCTAACTGTTTTCAATGATAATCTCTCTACTGTGATAAATAGTGACCGATCAGAACCAACGAATCACAACTCTCTCAGTGGATCTTGTGAGCACCACATTTAAAAATTTCTTGAAGGGATCGTTTTCTTTCTCTCATAGTGAGACTCGAGCTCGGACTAATCTGTTCCTAGACCCAGCCTACTAGCATGGAACACTCTACTCTACGCGAGAAAAAGTGTTCACTTGAACTGAAATACCAAAACCGGAGCCACGTAAATATGCATCCCAACTGTACTTCTGGCAAACAAGAGGAAGAAGACAAACGACTAAAAAATCCATTGTTCTCATTCGTGGTAATGTACCTATTGATGACTGTATGTTTGTTTATAATGAGTAGACTGGATAAGTAAATGACTAACCTAATCTGAGTAGACCTAGTGGATAAACTGGTACGAACGCGCGTTCTAAAAAATATATTTAGTTGAGAGTTATACTTTTTTGCACAGGTATGAAGTTGTCACAGTGGTAAGATTCTAAGTTGGGAAAGACTGCATCGGGAGTTCAAACCTCCTTGGAGAACAGAAGAGGTACAGAAGGTTGACTTTATATCAACGACCAACGGTAGAAGCTGAAGATTATCGTGCTAGAATAATAATGGCTCTGGCTCTCTTCTCTAGATATGTCATTAATAATCTGAAAATTTAGAGGAGTATTGGGAGTAATAAATTGTATCTAAAGTACATCAACATCTCATCTGATTAGTTCTGACTAAAAATAATTCATCTTAGTTAATTAGAAGACACTATCAACATCTCATCTGATTAGTTCTGACTAAAAATAATTCATCTTAGTTAATTAGAAGACACTGTGATATATAAAGCAAACCGAACTCAGGTGAATATGCTAAGCATAACATCTCATCAGATTAGTTCTGACTAAAAATAATTCATCTTAGTTAATTAGAAGACACTGTGATATATGAAGCAAACCGAACTCAGGTGAATATGCTAAGCATAACATCTCATCTGGTTAGTTCTGACTAAAAATAATTCATCTTAGTTAATTAGAAGACACTGTGATATATGAAGCAAACCGAACTCAGGTGAATATATGCATGCTTAAGAGACATGATGTTATACATATGATGTTCCTTGTATAACTGATCGCCTAGCTGGTTATTTGTACCTCGGAGACATGATGTTATACATATGATGTTCTTTGTATAACTGATCGCCTAGCTGGTTATTTGTACCCTTTTCTGCTCCGCATCGCCTGTAAGCAGTAATTCTCACCTCCTAATAATTTCCGTTTGTCTTTCTTGTTCCGTGGACGTTTGTACGCTTTGGATGTATATTTAGATGCTTTTCAGACTTCATTGCTTATATGATGTTCCTTGTATAACTGATCGTGTAGCTGGTTATTTGTACCCTTTTCGACTCCGCATCGCCTGTAAGCAGTAATTCTCATCTCCCAATAATTTGCGTTTGTCTTTCTTGTTCCGTGGACGTTTGTACGCTTTGGATGCATATTTAGATGTTTTTTCAGACTTCCTTGCTTATTCACCCCTTCCAAGTTCAGAAGAGGAGCGGGAAGGGTTAGATGATAAATTAAACTGTATACAAAAAAATAGTTGATGCTTTTCAGACTTCCTTGCTTATTCACCCCTTCCAAGTTCAGAAGAAGGGCGGGAAGGGTCAGATGATAAATTAAACTGTGTACAAAAAAATGTTTAACTCTTACACTGTAGCCTGCACTTATTTTTCTCATTGCGCGCTCCAACCCACTTCTCTTATGAGTTTTGTCCGCAAAATCCTGTAGTTTACACTTAATATATAACATATACAAAAGTAATAAATTTATTTTAGAACTATTGAAATTTTTTTGTATAACATTTATATAACTTTCATTAACATATCGAAAACACCCACGCTACACTGTCTAGTCTAGTGACGCCCAGTGATATTTTTCTTTTATTTTACGTTGGTCTTTTTCCTTCACCCGACGGGAAGCACACTTTGGATGCATATTTATTTAACCTAAAAGCTATGTTAGTTCACGGGAACAAAAACTTTAAATGTCAGAGGGTTGTTAATTCTTCTCCTCCTCCAACCACGTCGCATGAAGGTCATGGTACCTTGACCTCGAGTTCATCGCAATATCCTTTCAGTACTACGGAGAAGACAAAGATGCGCCTGTGACTTTACTGTCTAATGCTCAGATCTAGATAACATGGGCCGTGATCTGAGCATTATGAGAAAATTACTTGGCTTGTGTACTCTATTAGGACTGCATACAGTTCTTATCGCTGATTGTTACCTACACACAGTGGTTTACAGCCTCAGTCATCTAATTATGCTCTGTCTGCATCAATTCTTCCGGACAACTTTGTCCGGATCAACGAAAAACACTAAATCGGGTAGTTTTCTCGATGACTGGAGTTCTCTTACGACCAGATTTACACATCAACAGTAATCGTATCGACTACAAGCAACACTATCATCCCGACCAGTTCCTTCAACCTTGCACTTGTGTCTGAAACACTATATAAAAGCAAAGCATGGAAAACGTAGCAATACGTAATGAGGAAACAACGAACTAAAAACGCTAACCCTTTGAGCAGTCAGTTTCGGGTGCCTGCAGTAGAAAACTCATCAAATCGTAGAAAAGTGAATATCTGATTGCGACCAACACCATCACCTTGATCACATGACTCATTTACCTCGCACCTGTGTCCGAAACACGATATCAAAATCACCAACATCGAAAACGTAACGAGGCAACATTGCATGCATTTTGGCTCGAATCGACCTGGACTGTGCCAAGTTAACTGGACCAGATTAAAATGTAACTGTTTGGAGTCGAAACTGATTTAACATGGATTGTTATCAAAACTTTTGACGAAATTGAGTGAATTATACAAAACCTTTAAAATAACATTACTAAAATATCTACTAAAATAGCACCTGCAGACAATAGTTTTGCTTAAACAGCACCTGCAGACAATAATACAGGTTGAGTTAAACCCTAAACCCGACACTTGAGTTAAAAAGACCTAATAAACTTAAATAACAACATTTTGTTATTTACATTTTCTTACGTGTGAACATCCGGGGCTTTTTTTAGAAAATAAATTCAAATAACAACAGGTTGTTATTTTCACTTAGCACTTGCGAATCTCACGCGTGTGAAGACTGAGGTATAGAAAAGTTGTTCTGGATCGGAATTTGCCTTCAGGCTGTGAGAAAAAAACAGGACGTTTAAATAACAATATGTGTTATTCCTCTGGGTCATCGGAATGGGAGAGCCGGGAGAGCTCCGCAACATTAATAAATCGATTGGAGGACTGAAACCATCGGGATGTTACGCCACCGGAATACTGACGCCCGGGTTCTCCTTGCCATCCCGGTTAGTTAACCTTATCGGGTGCTGTTCAACTAAATAACATGATTATGGTGCCGTTCAACATGTACTATTGTCTGCGGGTGCTGTTTAAGCAAAAACCTCATCTAAAAGCAAACTGTTTCTGAAAAGATGAATTTCATACATGGAATCATAAAACGATACTTTTCCGATAAAAATATTCGTGATTCAAGCATTGAAATCGAGCAATTTAGAACCAAAACTGAATTGTTTGAAACTTGCTTTGCAATTTTCTGTACAGAATGAACGCCTAAGAAATATCTCATAGTCTCCAAAATTCTGAAAGCGAAACGAACCGAATGAAACCAACCGAACCGCAGAATAACGCTTCCGTTCCGTTCGATTCGGTTTGCTTCTGTGAACAGACCCGATCTCCTAGAGTCGACTTTATTCAACGGAAATTGTATAACCTGATCTCACTAGAGAAACGCCGCCTCTCAACCAACCAAACACCATTTCGAACCAGAAAACCTTCTGCTTGAATTCTCTGTCCGCTCTACTTACAATCCATCCAAGCTTTTGGAATCACTTTTGGAAATTGTATAACCTGATCTCACTAGAGAAACGTCGCCTCTCAACCAACAGAAATACCATTTCGAGCCAGAAAACGTTCTGCTTGAATTCTCTGTCCGCTCCACTTACAATCCAGCCAAGCTTTTGGAATCTATCTAGTGAAAGAAAAAGCAAATCCGAAAGGAGGAGAAAACAAGGAGCTACGCTTGCAGTGGAATTTCCGGTTTTGCGTTGGCGATTTATCCGGCTCTAAACTCCTTCCTCCTGCTTCTCCGTGTTTCCGGATTCACTCTGTTCCCGCGTTATTAATACGACAAAATACCCCTTCCCCTTTCCGGTCAATCGACGTATTGCTATGCAAACGCATAGCAATACGTTTTATTACCTGCAAAACTGCAAGTAAAGTAGACAACTTACGGTCTCGTTTCTCCAACTGAGGAAGTAGATTTGGACATGAAGGACGAGGAATTGTACACCGACGAGGTAGCGGCGGAGGATGGTCCTGAAAGATTTGTGTCGGTAAAAGATTTGCTGTTGAGCATGTGGTCGACGGTGACGGCGACGTCGAAGGAGAAGACGGCGGAAGGCTTTCTCGAAGGCACGGGCGGAAGGGGAGCTTCGCCTGCCAGAACTTGTACGACTTGGCGCATGGAGGGGCGGGATTGTGGGTCAGGATGAGAGCACAGCAAGCCCAGCAGGAGCACTACTTCCAGATCTTTGCTATCGAAGTTGCCTTCCAATCTTCTGTCCGCAGCACTGATCAGCTTCCCATCGCCCAGACGCCTCCACACCATATCCACCAGGTGGAAATCATCCTCCCCAGCAGTCCCATCGAATGCCTTCCTGCCCGTTGCGATCTCCAGAGCTACAGCTCCGAACGCATACACGTCCGTCTTGTCGGTGAATTTCCCCGTGCCCGAGGCTTCGGGGGCAATGTACCCGTATGTTCCAGCCACGAGAGTGGTGGCGGCATTCTTCGAGTGATCCACAAGCCGAGCAAGCCCAAAATCCCCCAACTTCGCGTTGAACTCATCATCCAGCATGATGTTGCTCGACTTCACGTCACGATGAATCACCTGCTGTTTCCAGCCTTCGTGGAGGTAGTGCAAACCCGAAGCCAAGCCTACGAGGATCCTCATTCTCTGCTCCCAGCTGAGGACATTCTCCGGAGAGTTGGGGTAGAACAACACTTTTTCGAGACTTCCATTCGGCATCAGCTCATACACGAGCAAAAATTTCCCCTTATCCTTGCACCACCCAACGAGCTGCACCACATTCCGGTGCCTTAGCTGAGAGATGATGGAAACCTCGGCAATGAACTCTCTCTCCCCCTGCTTCGATTCCGGACTCACCTTCTTCACTGCCACCGCCGCCCCGTTGCTGGGCAGAACCCCCTGGTAGACGCTTCCGAAACCCCCTTCTCCCAGCTTGGAAGCCTCGCTGAAGGCTT
Organism: Asterella californica; assembly: GCA_036924285.1. Classification (NCBI taxonomy): domain Eukaryota; kingdom Viridiplantae; phylum Streptophyta; class Marchantiopsida; order Marchantiales; family Aytoniaceae; genus Asterella; species Asterella californica. The sequence continues at coordinate 7,883,825 of JAYKYS010000003.1, forward strand.
TAGTTGCCACACTCAGCTGCTTGTAGCTGTAATGGTCCGGCATCCCTACCATATGCCGGAATGATTCATCCCCGTTGGACTCATCGCGACGACGACGACGTCCCACGAAGATGAACAACCCCAATGCTCCGAGAGCAACAACCACCAAACCCCCGACCACGCAGCCTGCGATTAGCCCTGTAGCTACGCTGGTGCTGGATTTCTTCGCGGGTAAGCCAGAGCTTCTGAACTCCCATTCTACGATGTAATAGAAGCTGTAGGCTTCTCCCGACCCGCCCGAGAATCCAATCCACATTTCCTCGTCCATAATCTCGAGCAGGTCGATCTCGTACGTCAAAGCGGGGGCAGCAGGTCTGGTGTTATTGTTGGCTACTCTAACCTGGATAACTTTGGTCGTGCCATTGTAATCAATCCACGAGTAGATGTCGACGAGGTTTCCCCGCCAGAAGTTCACGCGGAATGAACTAGCGTTCGCTACAATTGCAGACTTCGGAGTGTTCACATCAATCCCAATGTGGTCCTCGAGAGGGTCCTCATACTCGGTGGTTGGGTAAGTGTCATACTCTACGGCGAACAGCTTCAGTCTAGGATCTGTATTTTCCTCGTAAAACCCCAGACGCCCAGCCGCTCCCCCCGCCCAGTCCCCTTCCGATGAGAAGAACAAGGTCATGCCATCTCCACGTCTATCGCTTTCTGAGTTATTATAACTCTGCGGAATTTGATAGGATTTGAACCAGGTGCTGAAAGATCCCACAGTGTTCGAAGCGCGATCCAGCATCCGGACTGGCTGAATATAATACCCCACTCCCCGCGCCTGTGTGGGAAAATCCTCTGATATCAGAGATAATCTTGATTCGTTTATGGATGCTCTATTAAGTAACACCATGTCGTCAGATCTGAAGGTTCCTTCAGCTATATGGAAGTCCCCTTTTGCCGAGTGAAGGAAAACGCTACATATAACGAAGAAAAGGAGCTGCAGTGCTGGAAATTCCACCGCCATGCCCGCTACGCCAGCACAGGCTTTCATTGAAGAAACGGGAAACGTGGCTCCTGATCACCGTCGGAGTCCTTGTTGAGGTCTTAGACTCGTTAAAAGTCACCGAGCAGACCGACAGAAAACGAAACTTGAGTTCATGCTGAACTAAAGCGAAGACCAGGTTACCGAATTACGTCCCCAGTTCAGTATCCCTCCTGCGCATCTGAGAATTAGAAGCCCGCCATCACTCTTGAAGTTGTAGGAGAGTCCAGCACATATGGCAGGCACTTAACAATCATATCCCTAGCGCTCCACAGACTAATCCTACACTGCTCCATCTGTACATGTTCACTGCCTCCAGAGTCCACACCTCCTCCACGCCTTGGAACACGCCGACTCCAGTTAAAGAATGGTTCTCAAAGAAGAGGGACTTTTTCACTTTTGCAAGGGCCGATATCTCGATGGTTCACCCAACTCGCCTCGCTGTACGTACAGGCGTTTCCCCGTCTGAAGCCGAACATCACAAACTCCTAACGATCAAAACTCCAAGCTCCTTCGACAGTCAAATGAAAATGCAGCTTAGAGTCCCAAGTTTGCAACTGGATCCAGCCATCCCCCTTCTTTCAGTCTACCGATCAGCGTCTCTACTCCAGACGCTGATTCTTTCCATTACATTATTTTGCCAACCAGAAAGGAAACTCCGATCGGTCCAATTTTCTTGCTTCCTGTCCTTCCTCGTCGTCTCCACCATAGTTCTTCCGAGGAAAGGGAGAACTATGAGGGAGATCTTCCTAAACTCGTTAGAACTCGACCGTCGCTTGTGCCCTTGACGGCAGAGCGTTCCTCCAGAGTCCAGACTACATTCCTACGTATATAGTTCACGCAAACAATCGACCCGGCCGCAACAGCGTACACCATAGAAAATCGAGTATACAGGCACGAACAGGGAAACGAGGCATAAGCATCAAGTGAAAAGCTCCCGTGTAACTGTGCCATTGATCTTACCAGCCTACCAGCGCACACATGGATTGCCAAAACCATGCGGTCTGCGACTAGACACCGGGGTTTACTGAAGCGAGCGTAAGGGACATCGTTCGCAACAGTCTCGGCTGATGCTCGACGACAGAAGAAGTGGATTGGTGTTGCAGTGGCTGCCGTGAAGGTACCTCGTGGTAATTTTTCGACTTATATTTGTTACAAAACTGAGAACTGTACTCCCAAGTCTCTCAGAATATAGAATTTATCTCCCACAACAGAATGCTACCAGTCTATTAGAACTGATAACAGATCAGCCTGTTAAAACTAATCAGAAGGAGAATTGAACAGAAATATACCGAGATGATATGTGCACAGCTTTACTTAGACTTCAGAACTGGTACAGACAGAAAGGGCCTCCGACTCATACTACTCTACAAAGAATGTAAGCTAATACACTATTGGTACATAACTGCTGTCACCTCAAAGTGACTTACCTAACTGCTGTCACAGTGCTTCTCACAGTCACAAGTCATGTCACAAGTCACCTCTTCCCTTTTTTTTCTTTTGTCTTTTTATCTTCCTCAGAGTTTTGATGTGACTCTCTAATGATATTTAACAGCCTCCTTCATTAGAGCATCACTTCTTTCATACCTAGTAAATCTCTAATATGTATAAACCTTAGCTTTGGTAAAAATATCAGCTAACTGATATTCCGATGGACAATATTCCAGCTTGACTATCTTAGCTTCAATTTTTTCCCTTATATGATGTAACCTTGTCTCCAAACCTTTTGTTCTTTCTTGATAACTCTATTGTTAGCCAAGAACATTGCACTCTGATTATCCACATGTAATACTGTTGGTCCAGATATCTTTTCTCTCATCTCCAGCAATAAATTCCTTAACCATATCAAGGTTATAGAACCATCACTAAGAGCAATGTATTCAGCTTCTGTTGAAGACCTTGCTACTGTATTCTGCTTCTTGCTGCTCCAACTGATAATTCCACCAATTAATTTCTTGTACAGATATTCTTCAATGGTATTATCAGCTGTTGTCTTCTCAAAACCACTTTCTTGTTCCATAGGTGTTGCTGATGACTTAGAATCTTCCATCTGAAATTCTCCAAGTATAGAATTTATGTACGCTTGTTGTGAAAGCATAATACAGTCATCCATCTGAAAGTAACAACTATAGTTGCTATCTTGCTGAAATGATGAGTCCAAAAAGAAAGCCCCAGAAACTAAATACCAGATTATCAGAATCTTAAAACTTTAGCTTGAGCAACCTGTGCTCAGATACCATGTTACAGAACTGAGAACTGTACTCCCAAGTCTCTCAGAATATAGAATTTATCTCCCACAATAGAATGCTACCAGTCTATTAGAACTGATAACAGATCAGCCTGTTAAAACTAATCAGAAGGAGAATTGAACAGAAATATACCGAGATGATATGTGCACAGCTTTACTTAGACTTCAGAACTGGTACAGACAGAAAGGGCCTCCGACTCATACTACTCTACAAAGAATGTAAGCTAATACACTATTGGTACATAACTGCTGTCACCTCAAAGTGACTTACCTAACTGCTGTCACAGTGCTTCTCACAGTCACAAGTCATGTCACAAGTCACCTCTTCCCTTTTTTTTCTTTTGTCTTTTTATCTTCCTCAGAGTTTTGATGTGACTCTCTAATGATATTTAACAATATTATCACGATTGATGACACGAAAGACGGTGTGGAGAAATGCAGAAAATGGCTTGATCATACCCCGAGTACGATCGCTGCGCTTGATCATACCCCTCTTAACATTTGGTTGCTTGATCATACCCCCAACCTGCTATCTACCATCTGGCTGGGATACTAAGCCATGTTGCTCTACACTTCCAGTCTGGATGTTTTTCTTTTGCTGATGACGTGGACCGCGACTGGCTGGGACCTCAGTATTCTTCGCATCGAGAGGAGTTTCTGGAATTCGAGACGTTTCAGCTCGTGATTCAGAATTGCTTCTTGCAGATTTCGGAGTAGTTCGACACGTCTTGTCGATATAGTCCCAAGCTCTAGTAGATCGACGGCTACCGTTAGCCGGAGTGGTTAGGGTTGTTAGAGTTAGTTAGAGGGCTAACCCACCATTAGGGTTTCCCTTGTACTCACCTCCACTATATATACAGAGAGAGGCAAAGCCTCTCTCATCTCATTCCTATTTTACTTCCTTGTCTACTCGCTCTCTCTCTTCTTGGAGTGTCCTCGAAGTATCGATCTTTCTACATGGTATCAGAGCTGGTGAGAGCGTGTATCCCTTGCTGATGAGCAAGATGGAGTTTGTGACTGAGACAGGAGAGAGCAGCTGGAGTTGTGACTGATGTCGAGCACTATCCTGCTGATGCGTTCGGGTGAGGCGAAACTGTTTCTTTCGCCACCAGAAACTTTGAACGTGATTTCGGAGACCTAGACGATTTTTTCTTGTTGAAATCTGTCGACCAGTCCTTTTAAGGCTGTCTTGTTCAGAAGCTATGAATTGTGTACTGGGCCAAGTTTCAGTCGATTTAGAGGTTTCCAGCGGCGGTTTTTCAATTGGATCTTTTTCGACCAAGACGAAAGTTTCAGGACTTGAGTCTAAAACAAATTCTGTTCCGAATATGGAAAATTTTGAGGGGTCGCACACCCATTTCTGACCTCGTCTGGTCTAGTTTCGACTTTTCTTGGTGTGTTCTTTTGACGTTTTTGTCGTGTTTTGTACACCTACAATTCGCGCACAGGTTCTTTTCTCGTTGTCGCTGCAGGAGGAGTTCGCGGAGTCGCCTCGTTGTGACTTGTGACAACTCTTGATCGCGCGGTGGGGAGAGACGAGTTTCATGAAAGTTCTGGGAGGTTTTTCCGCGTACAGAACAGAGCAATTTAGACATTGCAGCTATGGCGGAGTCTGTGTCTTTGATCACTTGAGAGAAACTCGACAAGAACAACTACCAAGTGTGGAAGTTTCGGATGAAGACTTTCCTGCAGGGACAAGATCTATGGGATCTTATCACTGAGGAGGAGATAGCGCCTGAAGTGCCAATTTCTGACCCGAAATTCAAAGAGTGGAAGAAGCGCTCATACCAGGCTATTCACTACATCACGCTAACAGTCTCAGCATCGATGATCGGTCACATTCAGGATTGCGACACGCCCAAGAAAGCTTGGGATGCACTCGCGCGTCTGTTTCAATCCGGAACAGAGGCGCGGAAGCTGCAATTGCTGCAGCAGTTCAACATCGTGAAGAAGGGGTCGATGTGCATAAACAACTATGTGAACCACGTCAAGCAGCATTAAGTTAAATATTAAGTAAAGTAATAAATAAATTTTTTTACCTAATAAATACAAACTTTATTTTTTTCCGTGAAAAAGCAAATGATAGAGCTGCTCGCCAATTCTTCTTGTTGATTCGGAGAAAAGGCAAGGCGCGTACGGCTGCTATTTGGGCCCCCTATTCTCTTTATGGGGTTCATAGACGCTATTTTGTGAGAGTTTTAAGAGGCTAGCTTGCCACGTGTGTAATCTCCCGTTATTGAAATTGGGACTCATAATCGGCATGACAATTACTTGTTTTTGTTTTTTATTATACTTTTCTTTGTTCATGGGTTGATATTCTGGTGTCTTAGGCTACAGATAAGGAACAGGAAATCAATACATAAAAGTAAGTCTTTCTTATGGATGGCGCGTCGGACGGCAGCCGGGAGGATGCAGGTGATTTCGAGTTGGAGCGGCTACGGGCTAAGTAAGGCCTAGACGTTATTTCTACGAACTTGGGCTCCTTTAAGTGTCTCTCACAACTCTTCCTTTCAAAAATCCATGAGCCTGTGGGCTTGTCACTCCAATTAGTCTTGGAAGCCATATGGGAAGAAATTCACAAAAAAAGAAAAAAACTGACAGTTGTATACGTAATTCCAAAATGTGTTATTAATCTGCTTATAAGTTGTTTTATGGCAGTTCTATCCATAACTTTATTATAAAATATCAAATTGACTGGTTCTGCCATAAGAAAAAACCTCTTGTTTTTATAAACATAAATTAACAATTAATTTAAGCCATTGAATATTAATTTATACCAACGTTGGTTAATTGAAAATTCTCCAGAAAAGTTTTTTCGCTTTGAATTATTAAATCATCGACAAAAATGGCTTAAAGTAAATAGTTTATTTTGGATGTATAATTCTATTTCTGTAGTGATTTTTCACTTTAGCTGGAAAATGCAATCTGATGTTTGGGGTACTATAAGTGAACAAGGTGTTGTAACTCATATTACTGGTGGAAATTTTGCACAAAGTGCTACTACTATTAATGGTTGGCTTCGTGACTTTTTATGGGCACAGGCTTCTCAAGTAATTCAATCTTATGGTTCTTCCTTATCTGCTTATGGTCTTTTATTTTCTGCATAGAAGATGTGCAGGCTAAAGCGGGTCTTTTGAAATTCAATATGTTTATAACAAAAAAGAAAAATTAATAATATTTCATTTGTTATAAATTTATGTTTTTTTTAGAATAAATTTTGATATTCTAAAAAAACTATTGACAGTAAATCATATATTGAGTAAGATAAGATTAAGGGATAAAGCCCCCATCGTCTAGTGGCCTAGGACACCTCTCTTTCAAGACAGGGCTTCTGCTTAACACAGGCAAGATTGGATTGCCTAAAAAACAAACCTTATATACAGTATTACGATCACCTCATATTGATAAAAAACTCGCGGATCAGTTATTTTCTGTCAAAGTCGAGATTGATCCCACTGTCTTGATCGGAGCCACATTGCAGGGATTGCCTGCAGAGTACAAACAGTTCATAACATCGAGTTTGATCAGAGAACCTCTTCCGCGGTTTGATGAGCTTGTTCCTATGATGTTAGGAGAGGAGGTGCGCCTACTGGGGAGTTCTACTTCGATGGGTCAGCAAGAATCTGTCTATTTTGCAGGTTCTGGAGGATCTCGAGGTAGGGGTCGTGGCAAAGGTGCTGGACGTGGACGAGGTCGTGGACAGCAACAGCAATCGCAGCAGCAGCAGAACCAGCAGAACCAGCAACAGTCTGGTTCCAACAACAATCAAAGAAGAGCGCCTGGTTCCTGCAACTACTGCAAGAAGCTAGGCCACAATGCGAATCAGTGCTACAAGAAGCAGAACGATCAAAAACAGCAACACGACAACCCCCAACAAGGTAACAGCAACCAGCAAGGCTATGCAGTCACTGAGCATGTCTATTCGGAGCAGTTGCTGATTACAACGCATCAGAGTTATGCGGCTTTCGAGCCACAGATTGACTGGGTGATCGACTCCGGTGCCACCAGTCACATGACTCCCCATCGGGAGTGGTTTACTTCACTCGAGCCTGTGGAGACTTCACAGTTTATGGTGACAGGAGATGACACCAAGCACAAGATCCAGCACAAGGGTAACATTCCAGTTGACATTCCTGCTTCAATGTTTACTGGTATACGGAATGTCTTACATGTACCCACGTTGACTAGAAATCTACTATCTGTAGGACAGTTGATAGAGCAAGGTCTGCAAGTGCGCTTCAATAAAGATGGATGCTTTATTGAAGATTCGAATGACATTGTCATAGCTCGAGGTATCAAGAGTGGTAGGCTGTTTAAACTAGATGCATCTGCGCCTAAGTTACAGGCTGTCATGTATGGACAGAGTGGTCCAGTAGTGTCTGACATTGACATCTGGCACACGCGAATTGGACACATGAACTTTCAGAGGCTGAAAAGCCTTCCGAGTTCTGACTTGGTTACAGGTCTGCCCAAATTCGAATCCAGTGAGCCCACTGGAGTCTATGCAGCATGTCAATTCAGCAAGCAAGCTAGACAGCCCTTTAAGGGATCAGGTAGTAGAGCGAACAAGCTTCTGGAGCTTGTTCACACTGATGTATGGACTGCTTCTCAGCCAAGTATGACCGGTTTCCAGTACTTCGTGTCGTTCATTGATGATCATTCGCGTTATACTTGGATCTATTTGTTGAGAAACAAGTCCTCTGCCGAAGTACTGTCAGCATTCCAGACTTTCCGCAAGATGGTGGAAAAACAGTCTGGAGCACCTATCCTCTGTTTGAGATCTGATGGAGGAGGCGAGTTTCTTTCTGGAGAGTTCGATGCATATCTGCGTGAGCATGGTATTCGACGCCAGAAGACCTGCAGTTACAGTCCGCTGCAGAACGGGGTTGCGGAGCGCAAGAATCGACACATAGCAGAAGCTGCTCGTGCGATGTTGAATGAGAAGACCATGCCTAGACCTTACTAGGCAGAAGCTGTTTCATGTGCGGTGTATCTGATGAATCGGACGCCTACAGCGGCAGTCCACAGCAAGACACCGATGGAGGTCTTCACAGGCAGTAAGCCTGATTACTCTTTCCTTAAAGTTTTTGGATGTATATGTTATATGCACATACCGGATGAAAGACGTAAGAAACTAGATCCGAAAGCAGATAGATGTATCTTTCTTGGTTATGCTTCTGATACGAAAGGATATAGGTGCTACAATCCTTCGTCCAAGCAGTTCTATATCAGTAGAGATGTCGTTTTTTATGAGCTATAGTCTTGGTTTGCACCTACACCTGTCGTAGCCATCCCTGTACCTACTGTAGAACCAAGGAGTCAGTCCACTATAGTACCTCAGAGCAATACGTTGAGTGGAGGATCTGGAGAAGTCACTGATTCCATATCAAAGTCTGTTGCACATAGAGTTGTTGTTAACGCTGGAGTCCACGTAACACAGCCTAGTGGAACTAGTGTAGTTTCTACACAGGATGAGCGCGTGCTATTGCAGCGTATGTTTGACTCATCCAGATATGTGGATCTTCCACATCCACTGGATACCTTGTCCCAGACCTTGGCGTCTACGTCAGATCAGTTGCAAGGGGAGGTGACTAGTGCACCGATTATCTCTCGCAGATCTGAGCGGGCAAAACATCCAGTGAGTAGGTATATGCATGAAGGTTTTCTTGCTGCGCATCATGCATATATGGCCAATGTTCTTCAGGAACAGGAACCGAGTTCGCTTGAGGATGTGATGCACAAGGCCCAATGGGTAAGTGCTATGGAAGCTGAACTTGCTGCGCTTCATCACCAACAGACTTGGGAGTTGGTAGACTTACCTCAGGGTAAGAAAGCGATTGGTTGCAGGTGGGTCTTCAAGGTCAAGCGCAACTCAGATGGTACCGTGTGTCGGTACAAGGTCAGATTAGTAGCTAAGGGTTACGCATAGCAACATGGAGTGGATTTTGAGGAGACCTTTGCTCCTGTTGCGAAGATGGTGACTATTCGAACAGCAGTTGCAATTGCAACTCAGAAAGGTTGGAAGATGCACCAGATGGACTTCAAGAACGCCTTCCTCAACGGCGATCTTGAAGAGGAGGTCTATATGCAGCAACCTCCTGGTTATGAGGATCTGAAGTTTCCTTCCCGTGTATGTAAGTTACGGAAGGCCCTCTATGGTCTGAAACAAGCACCAAGAGCATGGTATGCAAAGATCAATTCTTACTTGCAGTCTCTTGGTTTCCATCTTTGTAGTTCAGACTCTACCTTGTATTCATTGAGAATACGAGACCAGATTGTTGTGATCACCATCTATGTTGATGACTTGATCATTACCGGTAACTTTGAGGAGCTTATTTCCCAGATCAAGGATCACTTGAAATCTGAGTTCGAGATGATGGACTTAGGAGAACTCAAGTACTTCCTTGCTGTGGAGTTCATTAGAGATGGGAAGGATGTTTGGCTTGTACAGCGAAAGTATGCTCTCAGTATGCTTGAGAGATTTGGTATGCTTGATTGCAAACCCATTGTTACACCATTAGAGCAAGGGGTAAAGCTAGGAGCAGAGGATGGTGAGTTGTTGGATGATCCACGCATGTACAGACAGATGGTTGGGAGTCTTATCTACTTGACCATCACCAGACCAGACTTGAGCTATGCTGTCGGTCTGATTAGTCAATTCATGCAGTCACCACGGAGATCACATTTTGAGGCTGTCAAGCGGATCCTCCGCTACGTGAAGTTCTCGATACAGTACGGATTTCACTATCGATACGGTGGACCACTGTTGTTACATGGCTACACAGATGCTGATTGGGCAGGAAGTGCCGACAGGAGATCCACGTCAGGTTACGCTTTTGGACTTGGAAGCGCTGCTATAAGCTGGGCTTCTAAGAAGCAACCCACAGTTGCTTTGTCGTCCACGGAAACAGAGTAGCGAGGAGCAACGAACGCAACATGCGAATCGATTTGGCTTCGGTGTCTGCTATTTGATATTGGTGTGGAGTGTACAGATCCTGTTGTTGTATATACAGACAACATTAGCAGCATGAAGTTAGCTAGTAATCCTGTTTTCCATGCTAGGACGAAGCACATTGAGGTGCACTATCACTTTATTAGAGAGAAGGTCCTTGCAAGAGAGATTGAGCTCAGTTATGTGAGCACAGGAGATCAGGTTGCCGATATCTTCACTAAGGCATTGCCTAGAGATAAGTTTGATGCTTTCAGACATTGTCTAGGAGTACAAGATGTAGAGATGAGCTTGAAGGGGAGTGTTGATATAGTCCCAAGCTCTAGTAGATCGACGGCTACCATTAGCCGGAGTGGTTAGGGTTGTTAGAGTTAGTTAGAGGACTAACCCACCATTAGAGTTTCCCTTGTACTCACCTCCACTATATATACAGAGAGAGGCAAAGCCTCTCTCATCTCATTCCTATTTTACTTCCTTGTCTACTCGCTCTCTCTCTTCTTGGAGTGTCCTCGAAGTATCGATCTTTCTACACGTCTGAGCTCGTTCTCTTGAACCAAGGTACTGCCGAGGGTGCAGTACTAGAACGCACTTGCTCTCCAATTTTGTCTCTGTCATGGTTTCTGGGAGACCTTGTGTTGATATTCGCTGTGACCTGAGATAGCGATTCAGCATGAATCGCTGCACCGCGAGGTGAAACAGATATGCGGTGCAACGAAACATGACAGGTAAAGAGCGAAATAGACTGTTTCGCTCCTTACGCTATGTGTATGCCGTGCTGACAGTGACATGGCCTGATCTACATGACATGGGATACCTGTTGGATGATTGCAGGTTGGGGATATGATCAATCCACCAAACGTTAAGAGGGGTATGATCAAGCGCAGCGATAGTACTCGGAGTATGATCAAGCCATTTTTTGAAGAAAAGAGGACTGGATCATCTTTCGTCGCGATGGAGAGTATGCAGAGTTGGGATAACCTGTGAAGAGGAAAATGAGAGATCCACTGTCAGAAACCCCAGATATCGCTTTTCTGGCGAAACGATTCATTGTGTCGTGCTTTCAGGTTTCTGACGAAATGATTCTTCGGGGAGTGTTATTGCTTTTCTCTCTTCGATTTGATGCGGTCTTCTTATCCGTTTGGTATTCAACATTTCTTGCTAAACCATAAACGACAGCCACTGTACGTCCATTGTGGAACCGGAAAAGAAAGTTCTTTTTCATGTACAGAAGACGAAGCGATATAATCGTTGTGAAAACCAAAAAAGAAAAAGAGAGAGTTTATGTCCAGATAATCGCTAACGTTAACTCTCACAATTCCATTGCAAGAGTAACTCTTTTTTTCCTTTTCTGGAATAATTCGGATAGCATCAAAATTTATTATATTTTCAAGCGATATGATATCTTAAAAAATCAACATTGACTACCTGTTATTAATGAAAAAGTTTCACCAGAAAAGTTGTGTGAACTATTCTCTGAAGCTAGATAATAGATACAACAGCAATTTACTTGATTGTAACTCTAATACGTTTGTCGAGCTTTAATTTATTTTTTATAATTTTATGTTATTTGATTGCAGCTTTTACTGACTATAGCAGATTCAATATATCAAAATGTCATGTCCTCGTAATCCAAAAAGTGCATATTAATCGGAATCCATGTATCTATACAGAAATTTTAATTTAAAATACTTTTACAGTATATTATCCGTCCAGATTATCTTTTACTTGTAATAGTGCAGTGTACACACATAACCGTATACTTGGTGAACTTGCTATAACCAAGGGTACAATCAAATAAGATAAAGTTAAAAGAGGTGCGATCAAGTAAGATAAAGCTAAATTAATGAAGTCAAGTCCAACCCTCAAGTTGAGGTTTTACTGTATCTAAAGAGAAGTAAATATCTGTATATACAGTAAAACCCCAACTGTACCTTGTCCTTGCTCAGAATGTATCTGTATCTACTTGCGGACACAGTATTCTACTGGTCGATGCATCAACAAGACAAAACGGTAAACTAAGTGACAATTTATTTTCGTTTCCTAAAAGGAGGAGCATTTCCCCTTCTAATGTAACACGTGAATAGTTTTATGATTCCCAAGCGTACCGTCGACTTAGAACAGAGATAAAATATTTATCAAGAAAATGCATAGCCTTACCAATTTTATTGCAAGATGCAAGCTGACCTCGCAAAAAAGTGAGAAACCCGTGCATGTTTGCTTTCAACAAAATCTGGCATCAGATTTTTCCTCGGTTTGCTTCAGACTATTCCTTGAGAGGAAAGGCAGGCCCCTCATGAAGAACCATCTTGGGCAGTAAAGTCCGGTGAAGTTGCTAAGCATTCTCAACCTTAGAATTCATCCTCCAAGCCTCAGTGCATGAGTATCTTTCTGGTTTTAGTTAGAATCTACCGAAGATAATGACTGAAGGTGTTCTGAATTTTCAGTAGGAGCAGTATTTCAAGTACCTTTTGAGGAATGAACAGAAACATTAAGCACAGCAATTCTTGGTCTAGTCAATCCCATTCCAGCTCATATGCTTATCTGAGCATTCAAGTCGATAGAGAAAACGGAACTCAAGAGAATCCCATAAGCAGATGGTGTTGTTACTTAGACCAATAGCCAGCAGCATTATTTCTTCTGCACCAACTGCGTCAGATGTTTGAAAGCTAGAGTGGTTATTCTGAAGGGCAGCGCAAGTCAGAGTCTCAGATAGCGAGGAGAAACACAGAAAGCCGAAAGTCCAAGAGATCCACAATCCAGCATTCTCTTGTGCACAATCGATAGTACTCGTCGGATGAGTAATTACCGTAAAAATTTATACATCCATGACCCAGTGACTGAATCTGGGAAGAGATTGCCGCAGTTTTAACTTGGGACCTTCTCCACTATGTAAACAAAGCTTCTCAAACACTTGAACTCGTCTTTCCCCGTGCACAAGAACAGTAGACAATGTGGTTTTACCTTTCGAGCTCATCGAATGAATTTCCTCTTGAACGTCGACCTGGAATCATATGGCGATTTACGGTATGCTAGCTTTTTAGGGACTGGAGGGGTAAGTTTTCCTCAAGAAAACGACAAGTTTTCCAAGTGCGACATGATTAATTATCCAAAGAAGAAGGACAGCACCTTTTGTTTCTCAGAGTAAACGACTTCTCCTCTTGAAAACTTCGGATACACATCGTTCCGCGCCATATCTCGGTTGAGATACCGATGAATAATATCCATTCGACGCTTTTCTATAAACTATCTTACACTGAGAGTAATATTACTGTTGATAACTGCTGTGGACGATGTGCATAGTTTGAAGAAGCTTACAAGATACACTCTGCGTTCAGAAGGAGAGACCGTTCGAAGATGATGAATTTTCAGTGGAATTCTCACAGAAGGTTCGTTGTGAATTTCCACCGGTGTGTTCGAATTACAAGCATTCGATGCGCGTTTGGTCTAGGTTGATATTTACTGTCACTGAATGGAAACCCTCGTGTCCGTAAAAGTTTCCGTGCGGATTTCTGTGCGGACAAAAATTGGGTTCTGCGGACTACGGATAGTTGTTCTTTGGATGCTCTCGGTTACGAAAATCTCCTATTCTTAAGAAGTCCCGACAATTTGGTCGATGTGAGTGCAGGTCGAGGAGAACAGAGCTCAAACGAAACAAGGACAGAGTCCAGGAGGTTTTAGTGAAAGCTTAGAGAGAGAGTGAAAAGGAGGTCATGAATTGACTTGTCGGAAGGGACAATTTGGTCGATGTGAGTGCAGGTCGAGACAGAGCTCAAACGAAACAAGGACAGAGTCCAGGAGGTTTTAGTGAAAGCTTAAAAGGAGGTCATGAATTGACTTGTCGGAAGGGAATGAAGATGCAAGTCCACAGCGAGCGGTGAAAGTTGACGAGAAGATGGAAGGTTGAAGGTATCGCGAAGGTCCCTACCGGAGCGATGTCTCAGCCCTGTGCCTGATTTTGCCTCCTCCTAATCATCGTCTATTACGTAATCTCTGGTGAGGGGATGTCCCGCATTTTAATTCACTCATGTTTCGAAGCTCCAATGGTTTCAGGATTATTTGCTTTGTGGGTCCTTGCACCCGACGGTGTAATAAGATTTTCAAACTATTACAAAACAGCTGGAAGACTGAACCGTTCTTATGGCTCATGGAGGCTGCAGAGCGCTTGAACTTGAGTGCTTGATGTGATGCTGCTTTAACTCCGTATATGCTTCCGCCAATGCTAACAGCACCGTAAAGTCATCATTCGACGAGGGTAGCTGAAGGGAGATTCCTAATCTGAGAACTTCTGTGAGAAACAGAGGAAGGAGTGTTCTAATCCCGGGCTCTGTCCAACCTACAATTTCTGCAGGATGGCAACCAATGTGGCCCGCTCTTCAACATCGAAAATCGACTTCAATATTTCGTCAGGGGAATTCACAGGCCAGGAGATAATGGTAACTCCCTTCGGAGGTTTGTGACCTGAGCTGGAAAATTCTGCTTCCACAATACTAAGCCTGGTAGCGACATGGTAGATAGCCTCCGGTGTAATCGCCATTTGCTTCCGACGATTGTTACCGAAGCGTTCCTCATTTCATAGAAGTCAATTGCAAATCTCATGAAGATCGCAAGAATAGTGCTCAAGAGTATTTTAAGGAAGTCGAGAATGCCTCTGGAACTGCGAAACTCTTGATTTTCATCTGCTTGTCGTATACCGCTTCGAGACTCGGTATTCAATCCGCGCATTACTTCTTCACGTTTGAGTTTTTTCTCATTACGGACCGGAATACTCTCCGCTGCTACTAACCACGTGCCATGCGTCCACCTGTGGAAAGGTGAAAGCAAAACAGACAAGTGAGAAACCCCACCGTGAGATACAATGCACAAAGAAAGAGAAAAGAAAGAACTCGGGACACTAGCTATTCTAGATAATTGTAGAACCTGTAAACATGTCATCAGTCACTAGCTATGTCTAGATAACTGTAGAACCTGTAAACATGTCACTAGCTATGTCTATATAACTGTAGAACCTGTAAACATGTCATCAATCACTAGCTATGTCTAGATAATTGTAAAACATGTAAACATGTCATCAGTCACTAGCTATGTCTAGATAACTGTAGAACCTGTAAACATGTCACTAGCTATGTCTAGATAACTGTAGAACTTGTAAACATGTCATCAGTCACTAGCTATGTCTAGATAACTGTAGAACCTGTAAACATGTCACTAGCTATGTCTAGATAACTGTAGAACCTGTAAACATGTCATCAATCACTAGCTATGTCTAGATAACTGTAGAACATGTAAACATGTCATCAATCACGGGATAGTGTAATATGTATCCAAAGCATACATCCGGGCCGGGGAGGGGAAAAGGACAAGCGAGAGAAAAAGGACAAGCGGGGAAGGCGCGGTGGCAATGGAAGCGTTCCCGGAGTTCCTTGAATTCTGATGAACTTTTTGCTCTTTTAATGTTATCAAATATATATATAATATATAATATATATAATAAGTAAATATAAATAATATAAATATTTTATAAAAGTAAACTGTTAGCACATGCCTGGAAACACGGAGAGAGTAAGAGATAACCCATAAGATTCGACTCAACTTTCGTGCTTCAAAACGTACAAGTCCGAGAATCCACACTCATTAAACCGCTAACGTACACTGGGTTAGGTATTAAATTAAACTCCTTGCATATTCAGTTACTCCATCGAAAGATGGAGGGAATGAAATATACAAGGAAGTGTATATACTACTCTGCTGCAGTCTCTGGGTTTATTAAAAACAATGAGGAAGATCGAGCCACAGGGTCCGACTGCCCTTGTTCCGACTAACATGACTTCTTACTTCTTCTGACTTATTGTACTTATTATTCACCTCATGCACACTTCGCTTCAGTGTACATGAAGTGTACATTAAATAATGTTTTCAGTAAACGGTGCTGAATTACAATCTCTGCCCCGGACTTATACCCCCAGGAGCGCAGCAGCCAGCTCTTGACTTATGGGTTTTCTCCAGATGCGTTGGCTACTCCAAGACTGACTAACATATAACATATATAAGTGATTTTGATTTTTTATTATAGCTTATTATATTATATTTTCATAACACTTACATGTTTTATGCTAAGAGAAAACGATTTTCACTGTACAAGTACGTTGGGGATGCCTATTGACTTATTGTTTCATAAGTACCGTGACGGCGAGCGAGCCGTTGTAGGAGATGCGGAACCCCTCCTTGCACTATTTGTGTCGCTTCATAGCCGGCTTTTCAGGTTCCTGAACATCATCTGATTCACAGAGTTTTAGTCGGAATGTACATTCCTTTCACTCTTAGTGTCCTTTTTAGCCATTCAGGTTACTCTGCCCATCTCATAGATACAACTAGCAGTTTGCCCGGTTCGGATCGGTCTCGAATTGAACCATTTTACATGAAATCGAACCGAACTAAGACCTCAGTTCGGTAAGACTGCCTCAATTTCAACCTTGGCAAATTGCATCCCTGAGGAAGTGCACTTTTGCTTCTTAGACATCAAGCGCTCGTCTTCCAAGTATTACCTCAAACATCATTACCTGAAAAAGATATCATCAGGAAATCAATGTCCCATTGATCCTTTTTTACAACTCCTGTTCCAGAAGAGAATTCCCTACATACACCAGTTGAAGCACTTCAGTATAGAGAGATGAACCAGATCCATACATACAAGAAAACATTGCTCTCATGTCCTCCTCGGTGCATTTGATATATCAGCAGATATATCGAATGCACCGACCAAGGACTCGAGGATTGAATAGATCTTGTCAGTTCACTGTTAACTGATCAAGAAGAATGGCTTCTTCAACTTCTCAAACTACTTCTGCTCTTGTTCTCCTCCACTTTCTTTTATAACAGATCCAGATTCTACACAAGTCAATTCTACACGTGGCACATGCTAATACAGGATGATTGCTCACTTTCCATAGAACAAAATAGTATTCTCTTTTGTGACTTTGCTTCAATCGATCAACTTTAAAGCTCCCGCCATAATAGTATCCAACACAGACGATAGACCTTGCTTCCAGCCCTTAAGTAAAAATCTCTTTGTACAATGGTCATTTTACCAGTACCTATGGACAAGGAAATCTAGTACAGAAACATTTTCAGTTTTATTGCATCTTGAATTACACTTGCGATATCTATTTCAGTTCAAGATAAATAGAGAGTTTTAGAAGAGTCTTGTGTTCGGAGGAAGACGTAGACTTGGGTAGTACCGTAGTCAATCATATTCCCATGTTCGAGATCCAGTTTGCCGGTTTCTGCTTACTGAACTTGACTGAAGTCCAACTTTAGGACCTCGACCGACAGTCGACTGAGGAGAAAGTCCACGAGGAATTTAGCCTTTCCAAGTCCTCGCTGGTATTGCTCCAATAGACTGACTTGGACTTTAATCATTCTTTTATTCCATTTTCTTTTAAGAAAAGTACGATGAGACGCCCATAGAACTTTATGAAAGAGGAGAAAAAGGAAGAATGCGAGAAAGATAAGCACGATTCCCTGCGAATTCAATAGTGGGAACGACTTGGAGAATTCTTCTACTTCTATACTTTATAATTTCTTTTCTCTTTTTTAACCTCGAGTTTGAGTATAAAAGCAAAGTGAATATCTGTTTTCTTTTCAATGTATTTTTGAGTTTGAAGAAAATCCCCTTTTGCTCCAAAAAACCTCAAAATCTTCATCTTAACGTTTCTATGTCAATATTCAAGAGTTTGTCTCGAGACGAGTACTAACTTGTAAAGCTGGTGAACAGTTTTAAGTTGATCTTTTATTTCTTAGATTTCAAGTTAGGATGAGGATACCATAAAAATCGTTTTCAGAATAACTGTTAAATTTCTTAATTCTCTGAAAACATACTCACAAAATAAGATATTCTGAGTCACCCGGAGCACTTGTAATCAAATTGGTGCTTTAATCAATTTTTTTTCCAAAAGAGTCTGCTTTCCATATTCACCTCATATTTTCTGATGGAGAAGGCAAATATGCAAGGGCTTAATTTACTACCAAAATTTTCTTTTTCTAAAGGTTAGTTAATAAATCAAATTACAAACAGAATGTGATGTGTTTGAGATCAGCCTCTGGGATATGTAGTTTTGGGAGTGCGATTGTTAACGTTCCCTTTATGAGTTATGTCTATATTTTCTGCATTCCAGGTCTAGCTATCATATAATATTTAGAAATAACTGATTACTTTTATTCATTTAGTACCAAAAATTCACTTAACATTTATATCTTTTTTTTAATAGCAGCAAACAAAAAAAAGTTCTCCGGCAAGAATATCGTAGAAGTCAGAATTTAAAAGAGAACACGCATCGCATTCTCTTTAGAACCGATGCAACTGACTTCTGAAATTTACACACTCGAAACTAAATGAATGGAGATAAGGTTAAAGTAACCTCTCGGTGCGATCAGGACCTGGAATCCTTGCACGAGGCTCCGACAACAGATTGCCAGCTTCTAGACTGTCAACAGTGGAAGCACCTTTCTTCGTGAACACATCTGCTACGGTGATATAATATCCGGGAACTCTGTACTGTCGCTTCACACGGTAACTTGCCATACTCCGTTCATTCAATGCGTGGCGTGCCGTACCGTGACAGCAGGTACTAAACCGGACGACCAGATAGGACTTGTGAGAGCGTTGGATCATGGACTCTTTCCCAAGTCATCAGCGAATTCCCGGTAGACATGGACTCTTTCCCGAGTCATCAGGTAATGCCGGTTCTACCGCTGATGGCAGTCTGGCTTCCGGTCCTGATCAGGACACTTGCTTTGTCGGCCACGTTGTCCATTTCTCCCTCTGCGTCATACCAACTCGCTGTCATCCAACTCACTAGTTAACCGTCGATTAAAAAAAGGACTCGAAAGATGACAAAAACGAAAAATATTATTAATTATATCGTATTTTGTTTTAAACTCGCATGTTGATTTGGTATTTATTTCGTATCAGTCAAGATATTATCTCAATTTTTATTGGGAAGCATGCATATTACTCACCTCTTCCGTTTCTGAAGGAAGCGTGCAGCATGTTCAATTTATTTTTTATTTTTCCTTAAGAGAAGTTAGATAATTAATTCATGTCTATTTAGTATTAAAATCTCATATTTGTGATTATGCTGTGTTTGTTCTTTGTTTTGTGAGTTATATTTGGATCTACCTGCAGCTATCAGTCTAGTTATCATTTAACACTTAAGCAAATCAATCTTCCATATTAATTTAGTCTAAAATGTTTACATAATATTTATATATTTCCTGATAACAAAAATCGAGCCACAGTTCCTTACACAATAGGCATTGCAGCAGCATATGATCCACATTAGAGACAAGAATAAACTCTTCTTTCACAAGAATATATTGTTTTCCCTCGTTATCGTTCTATATACAGAGCAATAGAATACATTAATTATCTACATTTAGAATATTCCCACGTTTCTACCACTTGTATCCTTCCGCTCCAAACTTCCCCCAATTGTGCTTGGGATATATTATATTCACTTTATTTATTTATTTATTTACTATTATCTTCACTTTCTCTTCTACAGTAAATGCAAAGCCCCGGAATTCCTTGTGATCAAATCACCACACCATTGCGCGCGTGGCCTACTTGGCCCCTCTGACTTTTTGGTCCTCTTGACTCTAGGGTTTAACTTTATAGGTAAAAGGTAAATCACGAAAGTTCTGACGAGCGGGAAGTAAATATAAGTCGTCTGGCAGTTGTGACTCGTGAGTATATACAAGACGATAAAGTTTTGTAGTTTATTCGAAATAACGACCGCCATCAAAGGGCAGTTTACAGCAGAAATTTATTTGACCGCACCCTTGTGGGGTTTGTCGTACTTGGATGCATCCTTCTTGAGATTTTTCTTTTTTACGGTAATTCTTTTTCTGTACATCGTCGTGCAGGTCGAATTACAGGTCAGTCAACATCTGACCTTTAATGTCACCATCGACTCTCATTTTCGCCTGGTGTGTCAAGAATAGACACTTGTGGTATCTTTTTCACGATTATGTGAGGTGCATTGTGCTACCACCAGCGGAGTCAAGTTGGGACATTGCAGTTGCAGCTTCTAGCGAGTGATGATTTGTTAGAATGATGTAGAATGCAGATGACTATTTTGATATTGAACAGTGTCCACTCGATGGACTGCACTTTGAACATGTAAAAAGTTTTTATTTGATGTTCGCACGGACGATGAACAAAATGAGACGGTACTCAAACGATGGAAGAGAGAGATGCACAACACGCGTGCTTCAGCCTGTGTGCTTCAAGACAAGATCATGAATTCGCTCTGAGAGGCAGCTGAGAAAGTTAAGCTTAGAGTTGAGTTTGAATCTTTCACCGTCTTAATTGTGTTTTCTCAACAGTAAGGCGAGTCAAAAGCAGAAATCCTATTCAAATTGCAAAGTCCGTGTATGTAGGTACAGGACAAAGGCCCGATGTCGCAAGACTGAAGAAGAACATGCCAGTATTGAGATCAATAACATAGTTGTAGAGAAAAATATACGAGAGTTTCACTCAATACACTCAGCAGCAACGGCAATCAAGAAGACACGAAGAACATCAAAGCATCAATAGTGGTAATCTTGCTCGTAATGTGAGAAAATTCTTAGAGCATGATCGATGTGATGAGTTTAGATGTTATTTGATCATCGGCAAGACGGTGGTTAGAAGAGCAGGTTCGACTCATGGGTCGGTCATCCAGTCTTGTAAGTGATGAGTTCGAGCATAGAGAGGTAAGTTCAATGATAAAATCTCTATCATTGTGTGCAAGCTCGAGCACAGTTGTCCCGAACATCTTGCATACTAGCGTGCATACTAGATCGAACTCGAAGTTCTTGAAGACGGTTTTGTGTAGCAGAGCGGCAACTGATCCGAACACGCTCGTAAGTAATCTAACGGGAGAAGTTTGAATCACATATAACAAGCGAGCAGCTTATAATCAGATGTGGAGGAACCGAGAGCACGCTTGATAATGACTCAAAGATAATCAATTTGTCTCATTCTATTACATCTCTGTCCTGTGTAGGAAGATCAAAGATGTCGACCCTCAAGCTATTGACGACTAGGACACATGGCAAAATCATCCATAGACGTTTAGGTTCTTCTTATGTTCTGGAGCGACACGAACCACTTCTTCTTTTATCAACAAGTAATGTGTCTGGACGCATGTCATAGCAAGAGTCATAGATTTCTCTGTCAAATATTTCTTGCTGTTGTTCTTGATGAGATAAACGAAGTAATTATACTTGCTTTTGTTAGCACCTAGAGAAAACACAACAAAGTGGACTTGGTTCTGCATCTTGCTTCGAGAGTCTGTTCATGATACGAACTCCTTGAACACTATCATAATCAATGACAAACAGAAAGGGCTTGAGAACGCGGTAGCTGAAGTATTTTTGAATGCGGAACATGGCCATTGCTCACAACACATTCGCATGAATGTGTGGTCACAATTTGGCAAAAGAGTTGAGAAACTTTTCCTAGCGTGCTTGTATGCAAGCAATAGAGAAGTGTAAGTACCTAGATCAAGAAGTTTAGTTAAGATGTAAATTTTTGATTCTCCTTGAAGTTAATATTAATGTCTTCAATATTGACTATGAGTGACACCAGTAGGTACAATGAGGTTCTAGAGAACCTAGAGTCTTCTGGTGAAAGAGCTCAACAACTAACAACATACTTGCGAGACATTCAACCTGAAAGGTACAATCAAAGCACTTTTCCATTACCATGGCAAAGTTTGTTACCTCAAATGTTGCTCAAAGCATGAACAATGCTCTCAAGCAGATTAGGTTCAATGCGCCATTGAAGATACTCTTGGACCTTTGGTGTTACATAATGCAACAGTTTAGTAAAATGCGGTTGCAACTACAAGACGATTCGAATTTATTGTCAAAGTTCGCCCGACTTTGATTAGCAGAAAATGATCTTGCAGCCGAAGGGTTCTTTTATCACATATCTTGTCTGGCCGAGGTTACAATTCGATGTTACACCAATGGTCGGAGCCATGTAGCCAAGCACCTCAAGACAACCAAAGGAACATGTACTTGTTATGAATATCAGGAGATGGAGTGATCATACGCCCATGCTGTAGCTTTCGACAGGGAGTTTGAAGAGAACCCAATTAATAGAGTGGATCATACCTGTTACAACTCTTCACTATTGAATATCTATGGTCATCATTGACTATCCGTAATCACTATTAACGATTTGGAAGTTGTCTTTGCTTGCGGTCTTCCTCCTGTTGCGAAGCATAAGGACAAACATAGGTGTCATGATTCTCAGTCTCAAGAGCGGATGCAGACTTGAACAACAAATGATCTATTTCAAAAATCAAAAATATCGTCTTATGTGAAATTTGTCACAAGTTCGAGTTTGCATGAAGATGGTCCAGATTTAGAGGTTTGCTTCTGCTCGTCCAAAGCACGAGAGAATGATAGATTGCATGGCTTTCAATTTATCTCATTCGTACTTGTGTGTATGTCTCAAGGTATTCGCTTCTTCGCACCCAACAAACAAGAACTCAATGATTTGATGCAACAGCGAGCACGACCATTTGATGTCTCTTTCGGATCGACATTTGTGCTACCCAATACTAGTTTTCTTGAATTCTCTCCCAAGAGACAATTTACATCATTGGCAGTTCCTTTCTCTAGCTTGGACAAGCGCAAATCGCAATGAACCTACAGGTTGAAACGAGATTCCACTTCTCTCCTCGCATAATGTAGGTACTAGAAGTAGAGCTGTATTTTTTCTCAAACCATTTCATTTACATGCTCCTGTTGATTGCCTTGTTAAATGTAACGCTTGGTCACTGAGCACTGATGACAAATTATAATAAAATCTTTCAGCTACACGCTGAGATGTTTCATACTTAGCTTCGCTCTTTTCTCTCACATTATTTATAGAGCTTATAATGTGCACTGCTAAACTTTCCCGACTGTTCTCATAATGCGTCTATAATGTACCTACTCTATTGTGATCGAGGCACGAAGCTCGCATATGCTTCATTAGCTTTACATTCCGGCACCAGTGAACGACACAAATGTGGTCAACACACAAGGATAAAAATAAAAAGTTTATTGCTCATTTGGCTCAATCAAGTAATATACAAAATCTGTCGAGCTTGTCTATGATAGTCTCCAAAGCATCAGACTCAATATTCAAATCGACTATTGTCTCATCTAAGTCTCCTCAAAGCATCTCGTTTTTTCTTTGATATCCACGACATGCTTCTTCATCTATTGAATTTCTACAAGAGCATCACGGCAATATCGAGAATGCTCCAGAATGAATTCTTCGGCTTTGTCATGTTCATATGCTCCATTTCTTAGACAATGAACTCAACTCCAAGCCGCTCGATTACATGTCTTGTTCGAGCTATTGACTCAGATCGCCATGCAGCCAAGATAGTCCTCTCTCGTCCTTTCCTGCGTAAAGCCACTTGCAAATCCTAGAAGCCATGGAGAATGGTAGCATGAATCAAATCAATATGCTCCTCTACACTCTTCGTGCAAAACTGAATCATGTTTAAGTTGATAAGCGCTTCTATCAATTGCTACACAGTCAGATGACCACAAGTCTCCAATTTCCAGTCTTTCATTGTTACTTGAAATCGACAAGCGCGTATGAGAACACGTGCTTGGCTAGGAAGCTAGCAGTTTGCGATGAACTGAAATCAACAACACGAGACATTCTGCCAACTGCTTTTAAACATTGAGGACAACACTGATATGTGAGACAACGTGCCGAATTATGCATGACCTTGACACATCAACCTTATTGGTTAAACACTTTTTCCTATGGACTCCATAGCTTCATAGAACTCTGCAAGCGAGACCATGTTTGTCGCTCGAGCCATCACTTACGAACAGAGAGGAACCTGTGGCAGTGGAATTATTGAGCTCAAGATGGTCAGTGTTCTCACGACTGCACTACTCCCGTGCACTCTTCATCAGTTATGACATAGTAGATGAGGACGAGAGTCGACACTGACATGGAAGATCAGATGTCGACTGACCTGTAATTGGACCTGCACGACTGTCTGTATCCATGAGAGATACAATCAAGAAAGAAGAACTTAAGAGGGGTGCGTCCAAGTCCGACAAACCTCACAAGAGTACGGTCAAATAAATTTCTGCAGTTTACCCGTATGAAAAAAATCATAGAAAATGAAAAGAGAGATCCTTCTCAAGAGATTTTGTCTAATAGATTATTACATAAAGTAAGTGTTATTGATATTAATTGAATAAAAATCAAATTTACAGTAAAAATTTCTGAATATTTATCATAATAATGTCATTGTTTTGTACAATTGTAGACTATAAGTAGCGATATTATGATGGGAATAAATGAATAGAGATCCATTCAAAAGAAAATATACAATAGGCTTGTGCAAAAGATTTGTATTTTATGTTCTATAAAGTATTTACTATCATATCTTCTTACCGTAAATTATTTGATTAGGTGTAATTTTTTAAGCAAAAATCATATGGTGAAATCATTGAACTAGTCACTAACTGAAAATTTCCAGATTTACAAGAATGATTAAAAAATTCATGTCAACATTATATAAGAAATACATTAAAACAATGTACGTATAAATAATAGACACAGTAGATCATTGTTAGTGCGCGATTAGTACACGCATTCCATGCATGCTGCATCAAACTGATCTAAGTATAACAAGGTGCAAATTAATATGCATGCAAGATCAACTTCGGGGAACTTAGTCATTTTTATTTAAAATTTATAAATGAAGAACTCTACAATAAGCTGATAAGAAAAGTTAAATTATTTGTAAATATTAAGTGATAACTCGACCTAGAAGTACAAGAAAATCTAGATAAAACCCATAAGGAGAGAGTTGAACGATGCACTCTCAAAACCATATATATATATATATGAGGTTGATGACAGACACTTTTTTATTATTATCTAACTCTTCTCAATAAAAATATTATATGATTAAATTAAATTTTTGCATATTGAATCCCCGTCAAAAGATGGAGGAAGTGAATATATGCACGAGTTTCTCACTATTTTGCGAGTCACCTTTGCATCTTGCAATAAAATGGGTAAGGCTATGCATTTTCTTGATAAATATTTTATCTCTGTTCTAAGGCCACGGTACGCTTGAGAATCATGAAAACTATTCACGTGTTACATTAGAAGGGAAAAACTCCTCCTTTTAGGAAACGACAATAATTGTCACTTAGTTTACCGTTTTGTCTTGTTGATGCACCGACCAGTAGAGTACTGTATCCGCAAGTAGATACAGATACATTCTGAGCAAGGACAACGTACAGTTGGGGTTTTACTGTATGTACTGATATTTACTTCTCTATTCAGGATGTAGGATATTCACCCAATGTACACTTAGTTTCAGAAACGCGGAAAACTCCAAAAACGTATTTCCCTCCGGGGGTCCAGTGGGGTTCGTGCGCGAGCAAGTACAGTGCTATGCTTGTTTTCGGAAATTTTTTTCTGTTCGCGGACTGCATTTCGATGTTTTCTTTCCCGCGGGTCACAATTTTTATTAACATTTGGTCGTTTCCTTCGTTGCGGTCTATGCAGTGTACAACCGGGGGGTTTCTGCCCTCTCCTCGGACTGCTAACTTATATATATAAATTACCCGCAGTTTTCACAAACGTGATTTACTCGCTTTTCGCTTGTCACAAACTGCACTTCTGCGTAGCCCTACTTGGCGTCCTCGTAATATACACATAAACGCTTCGCACTGTATTCCCGTGAGTGTGTAGTAAGGAGAAAAAAAGGTTTCGGTGAGCCCATGGAAAACTTTATTCATATATTAACTCGTATCACAAATCAGCCTTGAGCTGTATCAGTCATGTGTAGCAAGAAGGTACAAGCTACGTTTCCACAACAGTTGTTACTGACTACACTCTGCACAAACACTACACTTCTCGATTCCAATCCTGGTATATAGTAAGGCATGTCGAATTATACACTATGCAAAAAAGGTACAGCTGCGGTATGTACAGCAACTATACATGGTGGCAACTCGCGGTAAGTGCGTGACTGCGGACTGCTATCGTCAACTCAGGTACCTGCGTGACAGAAGAAAGAAGAGGATTAGCTATGGAAACCAGGCAACATACAAGCGTGAAAGCATGAAACACAGTGAAGAGAAATAAATTACCTTCGTATGCCCGAGTTGCCGCAAGGTTACGATCCAAAGGACTACAAACTGGCATATATTCGGGCAGCGCGTCCACTTCCTGAAAGTTAGGGACAGTTGTTGCTCCGCGTAGAGAAGGAGAGGCCGCCAAGATATACTCCTCCTCCTCGTCCAAAAGGTCTGCATCAAGTTGTTCCATCGTGAAGTATCGAGCTCTGGTTTGGGCGAAAAACACATTGTCGATATCTGCTATACTGACAGTTTCGGGACGGACGATCGCTATAGTCAGTCAAATATGAATCATAATACAAAAAAGTGCATGTTAATCTGAATCCATGTATCTATACAGAAAATTTGATTTAAAATACTTTTACAGTATATTATCTGTCAGATTATCTTTTACTTGTAATAGTGCAGTGTACACACATAACCGTATACTTGGTGAACTTGCTATAACCAAGGATACAATCAAATAAGATAAAGTTAAAAGAGGTACGATCAAGTAAGATAAACTTAAAATAATGAAGTCAAGTTCAACCCTCAAGTTGAGGTTTTACTGCATCTAAAGAGAAGTAAATAGGCATCCCCAACGTACTTGTACAGTGACTGTACAAGAAACGAGCGTTGGCTAAAAGAAACGGCGGAAGGAATTCGCTCCTTGGCTGTCGCTTATTTAGCGGTAAGCGGGGAGGCGATATATTTCTTGTTCTGCGCGCCTCGGCGGGACGTGTTCGTTAATACCCGTACCCTGCTGCGTACCCTGCCGCTTTTTTACGTCTTTGCAACGTTGTCCAGTTAACGGCGGCAGTATCGATCATTTTGAATTTTCTCAGCGCGGACCACGCTGCATCGGTCCATCTCTTCCAGAATTTTGGCCTTGCGCACGCGGATACATGCTTCTCTTCAGGACTTTACGAGTTTTTCTGTCGGTTCCTTTCTTTGCTGCCCTTCAGTCGTGGCTGGTCACTCGTGATTTGCGATGTTGCTGTTACTTGTTCGCTTACGCAACGACTTGACGGCAGCGGTACCGATCATTTGTAAATTTGTCACCGCGAACCCCGCTGCATCGGTCCATCGCTTCAGAATTTCGGCCTACCGTGCAATTTGAGATGCATGCTTCTCTTCAAGACTTTTTCTCTCGGTTTCTTCGTTCGCTGCCCTTCACTCGTGGCTGCTCGCTCGTCATTTGGTCGCTCGTGGCTGGTCACTCGTGATTTGCGATCTTGCTGTTACTTGTTCGCTAACATAATGAGTTCACGGCGGCGGTACCGATCATTTGTAAATTTCTCACCGCGGACCTCGCTGCATCCGTCGATCGCTTCAGAATTTGGGCCTACCGCGCAATTTCAGATGCATGCTTGTCTTCAGGACTTATTCTCTCGGTTTCTTCGTTCGCTGCCCTTCACTCTTGGCTGCTCGGTCGTCATTTGCTCGCTCGTTGTTTGCAGGGAGCGGTGGATCGAATAGCTTACCTGCTCATTTATTCTTTACAGAGATCGGTCGATCGCTTGCTTGCCCGCTCTCAGTTCTTGCAGGATTTCCTTCGTATGTTATTCTTCTAACCTTCGTGTCGTGTTCTTTCTTCGCTGTAACACAGCGAAGGAAGAACTCGACGGATTGGATGGTGCTGTTGTTGTCGATACCGATGCGGACAGAAATCTCTTCTTTCTTGCAGACCATGCAGCTGACGATCCGAAGATGTCTTGTTGTCATCTTCCACGACGGTATGATGGCTACGGCATACATTTCTTCCATCATTGCTGTTGACGGATATCGGGATGGTGCCGAGTTTGTACACATGGTCCGATGTACCGAGCTGTTGCTGATGTTGCAACGTACAGACTGTGCGGGAACGGAAATTCGGGAAAATCAGCTTCATTTTTATGAGATAAGTTCTACCTTTTCTCTGCTGTTAGCAAGTATGTCAGAGCTTGTGGTTGATGTCCCTTCCGACAGAGCCGATGATGATCTTGACGAGCATTTGAGTATACCCTCAACTCCTGTTGCGATTCCTGCTTCCGCTTCCGAACATGTCTCTTCTCCATTCAACTGCGATTCGTCTGACACTGGTCGTCAGTACCTGCAAGAACCCAATTTTGACTGTTTTCAGGCTGTCTGTTCTCACCTGCCGCCATGTTCTTTCGATCATTTTCAGAAACCTGTCACCTCACCCCCATATCCTCTTTTTTCCAAGTCTGTTCTTATTTTCTCCGATATAGAGCTGTACAGGTACAGATCTTATATTTACAATGATTTTCATTACTCTTCTGTTCCTCCGGAGTTCTTGGTTCCTTCCCTCGATTATGTTTTGATCTGCAAGTCGTTTTCGCTACCTAACTCTTGCCTCCAAGCAGTGGTCGGTCCTTTTCATTACATAGACACAGAAGGCGCTTGGCTTTTACTGCGAGACTGTAAGTCGAACATTTTTTGTTATCCAAAATTTTTTCAGTTTGCCACTGATCCTCGACTTCTGAAACCCACTGTTCTTGCTGTGCATCGTCTGAAATGCGTTCATTGCGTCTGCCAGGACATAGATCCCAAGCTGTATAGCTTTGCATGTAAACACTTTCGCTTCGGAAATGCTACTGAGACGTGCGGCGAGAGCACGTCGTCAGACTGTACCACCTCTGACGACGAGAACGCGTCGTGTGCCAATCCCGAAAGGACTTGAGGTTTCTGTCACAGTCAACTACACCGGAGGGGACTTGGATGTGGACAAGTGCTGGCCTGTTGTTTCTCGCTTTCTTCAGGATGAGTGCCATAGCGGTCTGCTGTCTGTTGAAAGGGAGGGAAGTCTTTTGCATCTACACATACAGGGTGTGCTTTGTCTTCAAGGCAGCAGTCCTTTACAGGTGAAGCAACGTTTGATCTCTGTTCTTGGCTGGAAAAGTGTCGAGAGGTCTGTGGGGGGGGGGGGGGGGGGGGGGAGGAAGTTTGTGTGAAAGCGTTGACAAATCGGGGCCTTCATATCTTTGTAGGTATGGTGGGTTACTGCATGAAAGACAAGACTGAAGCTCATCATAAGTCGAGTATGAAGAATATTACTAACGGTATGCTTGAGGATGGTCAACAGCTGTTTACTTTGTTTGGTGCCGTAGATACAAAAAACCGTGTCGAACTCAACCAGAATAACATTTTGCAGCGCGCTTTACAGTTCAATAAGTACAGAAGTCGTCATCCGTTGGGTTCGACTTTGAGGACATGCCTTAAGTCGATGATTCGATAGGGTAAGTACAGTCCTTCGTGCATATGGCTAATGGCTTGTGGGATCCAAAAAAGCAGAAGCGACATAAAATTAAAAAGATAAATAAAGTTCGACAAACATATTAGAGTTGCAATCAAGTAATTGTCATTGTATCTATTAATGAGCTTCATAAAATAGTTCAAACAGCGTTTCTGGTGGAACTTTGCCATTAATAGGAGGTAGTCAACGTTGATTTTTTAAGATATCATATCGCTCGAAAATATAATAGATTCTGATGCTATCCGAACTATTCCAGGAAAGGAAAAAAAGAGTTACTGTTGCAATGGAATTGTGAGAGTTAACGTTAGCAATTATCCAGACATAAACACTTTCTTTTTCTTTTTCGGTTTTCACAACTATATCGTTCCGTCTTTTGCACATGAAAAAGAACTTTTCTTTCCGGTTCTACAATGGACGTACAGTGGGGTTCCCGAGACATACCATCTCGGGAACTTCTTTCAGTAGTAAGAGCAACACCCAGAGAAAACGGTAAAAGAAACCAAAAGAAACCACGAGCGCAGAGCGACGGTCAGAAGAACGACAGTCGCGCGATCGTTTGAGCATAAAAAGGAGCAACGAAACAAAAGCATGAGCCGAAAGACGGTAATGAAAACCTTCCACCGTGTAGAAGATCACAACCAGCAGCAACACGACACTCCCGTCCACCGTATGGTCTCTCATCTGACGTCAGTCCCGTCGATACAAGCATGGCCAAAGCACGAAGAGTGCTGGAATTGTCAAATTTTTCTCATCCAATTCGAGAAGCCAACATAGCGAAAAGAAGTCGCGGTCAATTCCAAAACGTAGAGGACAAACAAGCTTCTAATACAAGAAGACGCATGCAGACGAGAAGCTGACTACACGGAGAACAAGACGTCCGAAGTCGCCACTAACCTCAAGCGTAGCCAGCACCGCGGACGGGTTAGAAAAGAGAACATCGAGCGAGAACTGCCACAAGATGAAAATCATACGCGAGAACGAGAACCCCCAACACTCCTCCAAATCGCCAGTAACCTAACGGCCGCACCGCAGACGCGCAAAATATTAAACGCGCCGCGGCCGCGTTTCAAAAACCGATTAGAAGCCTCCTGCGGCCAACTCTTTGCCACTATTTTCGGCCGATTTTTTCGCTTGTCCGGACGCGCCTCCCTGCACCGAAACTGAAGTTGCATGCATATTGGCTATCGTTCATGATTTAGCGAGAAATGCTGAAAACGCTACATAATGAATACCAAACGGATAAGAAGAACGCATCAAATCGAAGAGAGAAAAACAATAACACTCCCCGAAAGATCAATATCCTTCTCCACTTACGGTGAATTTCGTTTTCTTTTATCAGAATACGTGTGTAAGTGTAATATAAATTTATTTTAAACTATTATAAAAATCTAAATATTTCATAAATATTATATGTTAATTTTTTCTCGAATAGCCAACTCATTGGGAGAGAACCCATAAGTGAATAGCGGATAGCGGGATGGTGCGTTCTTGAGGATATAATCCAGAGCACTAATTGTTATATCGAGCGTTTGCAGAGGACGTTAATTAATATTCTAACTTTTGCAATAGAAGGGTTAGAATATTAATTAACGTACACCTCAGTGAAGGATCATTTCGCAAGAAAAGTGAGATCGCGACACAATGAATCGTTTCGCCAGAAAAGCGATACCTCTCATTTTCCTCTTCACAGGTTATCCCGACTCTACATACTCTCCATCGCGACGAAAGATGATCAGCTCCTCTTACCCCACACCGTCTTCCGTGCCATCAACCGTGGTAATATAAGTCGAAAAATTACCACGACGTACCTTCACGGCAGCCACTGCAACACCAATCCACTTCTTCTGTCGTCGAGCATCAGCCGAGACTGTTGCGAACGATGTCCCTACGCTCGCTTCAGTTAAACCCCGTATCTAGTCGCAGACCGCATGGTTTTGGCAATCCATGTGTGCGCTGGTAGGCTGGTAGGATCAATGGCACAGCTACACGGGAGCTTTTCACGTCATGGTTATACCTCGTTTCCCTGTTCGTGCCTGTATACTCGATTTTCTATGGTGTACGCTGTTGCGGCAGCGTCGATTGTTTGCGTGAACTATATGTGGGAATGTAGTCTGGACTCTGGAGGAACGCTCTGCCGTCAAGGGCACAAGCGACGGTCGACTTCTAATGAGTTTAGGAGGATCTCCCGGTAGTTCTCCCTTTCCTCGGAAGAACTATGGTGGAGACGACGAGGAAGGACAGGAAGCAAGAAAATTGGACCGATCGGAGTTTCCTTTCTGGTTGACAAAATAGTGTAATGGAAAGAATCAGCGTCTGGAGTAGAGACGCTGATCGGTTAGACTGAAATAAGGGGGATGGCTGGATCCAGTTGCAAACTTGGGACTCTAAGCTGCATTTTCATTTGACTGTCGAAGGAGCTTGTAGTTTTGATCGTTAGGAGTTTGTGACTTTCGGCTTCAGACGGGGAAAGGCCTATACGCAGTGAGGCGAGTTGGGTGAACCATCGAGATATCGGCCCTTGCAAAATTGAAAAAGTCCCTCTTCTTTGAGAACCATTCATTAACTGGAGTCGGCGTGTTCCAAGGCGTGGAGGAGGTGTGGACTCTGGAGGCAGTGAACATGTACAGATGGAGCAGTGTAGGATTAGTCTGTGGAGCGCTAGGGATACGACTGTTAAGTGCCTGCCATATGTGCTGGACTCTCCTACAACTTCAAGAGTGATGGCGGGCTTCTAATTCTGAGATGCGCAGGAGGGATACTGGACTGGGGACGGTAATTATGTAACCTGGTCTTCGCTTTAGTTCAGCATGAACTCAAGTTTCGTTTTCTGTCGGTCTGCTCGACTTTTAACGAGTCTAAGACCTCAACTCCGACGGTGATCAGGAGCCACGTTTCCCGTTTCTTCAACGAAAGCCTGTGCTTGCGTAGCGGGCATGGCGGTGGAATTTCCAGCACTGCAGCTCCTTTTCTTCGTTATATGTAGCGTTTTCCTTCACTCAGCAAAAGGGGACTTCCATATAGCTGAAGGAACCTTCAGCTCTGACGACGTGGTGTTACTTAATGCAGCATCCATAAACGAATCAAGATTATCTCTGATATCAGGGGAGAATCCCGTACAGGCGCGGGGAGTGGGGTATTATATTCAGCCAGTCCGGATGCTGGATCGCGCTTCGAACACTGTGGGATCTTTCAGCACCTGGTTCAAATCCTATCAAATTCCTAATAATTCGGAAACCGGTGGCCGTGGAGATGGCATGACCTTGTTCTTCTCATCGGAAGGGGACTGGGCGGGGGGACCAGCTGGGGGTCTGGGGTTTTACGAGAAAAATAACGATCCTAGTCTGAAGCTGTTCGCCGTAGAGTATGACACTTATCCAACCGCCGAGTATGAGGACCCTTCGGTGGACCACATTGGGATTGATGTGAACACTCCGAAGTCTGCAATTGTAGCGAATGCTAGTTCATTCGGCGTCAACTTCAGGCAGGGAAGCCTCACAGACATCTACTCGTGGATTGATTACAATGGCACGACCAAAGTTATCCAGGTTAGAGTAGCCAACAATAACACCAGACCTGCTGCCCCCGCTTTGACGTACGAGATCGACCTGCTCGAGATTATGGACGAGGAAATGTGGATTGGATTCTCGGGCGGGTCGGCAGATAACTACAGCTTCTATTACATCATAGAATGGGAGTTCAGAAGCTCTGGCTTACCCGCGAAGAAATCCAGCACCAGCACCAGCGTAGCTACAGGGCTAATCGCAGGCTGCGTGGTCGGGGGTTTGCTGGTTGTTGCTCTCGGAGCATTGGGGTTGTTCATCTTCGTAAGACGTCGTCGTCGTCGCGATGAGTCCAACGGGGATGAATCATTCCTGCATATGGTAGGGATGCCGGACCATTACAGCTACAAGCAGCTGAGTGTGGCAACTAAAGCCTTCAGCGAGGCTTCCAAGCTGGGAGAAGGGGGTTTCGGAAGCGTCTACCAGGGGGTTCTGCCCAGCAACGGGGCGGCGGTGGCAGTGAAGAAGGTGAGTCCGGGATCAAAGCAGGGGGAGAGAGAGTTCATTGCCGAGGTTTCCATCATCTCTCAGCTAAGGCACCGGAATGTGGTGCAGCTCGTTGGGTGGTGCAAGGATAAGGGGAAATTTTTGCTCGTGTACGAGCTGATGCCGAATGGAAGTCTCGACAAAGTGTTGTTCTACCCCAACTCTCCGGAGAATGTCCTCAGCTGGGAGCAGAGAATGAGGATCCTCGTAGGCTTGGCTTCGGGTTTGCACTACCTCCACGAAGGCTGGAAACAGCAGGTGATTCATCGTGACGTGAAGTCGAGCAACATCATGCTGGATGATGAGTTCAACGCGAAGTTGGGGGATTTTGGGCTTGCTCGGCTTGTGGATCACTCGAAGAATGCCGCCACCACTCTCGTGGCTGGAACATACGGGTACATCGCCCCCGAAGCCTCGGGCACGGGGAAATTCACCGACAAGACGGACGTGTATGCGTTCGGAGCTGTAGCTCTGGAGATCGCCACAGGCAGGAAGGTATTCGATGGGACTGCTGGGGAGGATGATTTCCACCTGGTGGATATGGTGTGGAGGCGTCTGGGCGATGGGAAGCTGATCAGTGCTGCGGACAGAAGATTGGAAGGCAACTTCGGTAGCAAAGATTTGGAAGTAGTGCTCATGCTGGGCTTGCTATGCTCTCATCCTGACCCACAATCCCGCCCCTCCATGCGCCAAGTCGTACAAGTTCTGGCAGGCGAAGCTCCACTTCCGCCCGTGCCTGCGAGAAAGCCTTCCGTCGTCTTCTCCTTCGACTGCGCCGTCACCGTCGACCACAGGCTCAACAGCAAATCTTCTACCGACACAAATCTTTCAGGACCATCCTCCGCCGCTACCTCGTCGGTGTACAATTCCTCGTCCTTCATGTCCAAATCCACTTCCTCAGTTGGAGAAACGAGACCGTAAGTTGTCTACTTTACTTGCAGTTTTGCAGGTAATAAAACGTATTGCTATGCGTTTGCGTAGCAATACGTCGATTGACCGGAAAGGGGAAGGGGGTATTTTGTCGTATTAATAACGCGGGAATAGACTGAATCGCTCTGAAACACGGAAAAGCAGGAGGAAGGAGTTAAGAGCCGGATAAATCGCCAACGCATAGCCGGAAATTCCACTGCAAGCGTAGCTCCTTGTTTTCTCCTCCTCCTTTCGGATTTCCTTTTTCTTTCACTAGATAGATTCCAAAAGCTTAGATGGGATTGTAAGTAGAGCAGACAGAGAATTCAAGCAGAAGGTTTTTTAGTTCGAAATGGTGTTTCTGTTGGTTGAGAGGCGGCGTTTCTCTAGTGAGATTACCTTATACAATTTCCTAAAGTGATTCCAGAAGCTTGATGGATTGTAAGCAGAGCGGACAGAGAAATCAAGCAGAAGGTTTTCTGGTTCGAAATGGCGTTTCTGTTGGTTGAGAGGCGGCGTTTCTCTAGTGAGAACAGGTTATAGAATTCCGGTCGATTAAAATCGACTCTAGGAGACCGGGTCTGTTCACAGAAGCAAACCGAATCGAACGGAACGGAATCGTTATTCTGCGGTTCGGTTGGTTCCATTCGGTTCGTTTCGCTTTCTGAATTTTGGAGACTATGAGATATTTCTTAGGCGTTCATTCTGTACAGAAAAGTGCAAAGCAAGTTTCAAACAATTCAGTTTGGTTCTAAATTGCTCGATTTCAATGCTTGAATCACGAATATTCGGAAAAAGACCGTTTTATGATTTCATGTATGGAATTTCATCTTTTCAGAACCAGTTCGCTTTTAGATGGTGCTGTTTTATTAGATATTTTAGTAGTGTTATTTTAGTGGTTTTGTATAATTCACTCAATTTCATCAAAAGTTTTGAAAACAGTCCATGTTAAATCAGTTTCGACTCCAAACAGTTACATGTTAATCTGGTCCAGTTACCTTGGCACAGTCCAGGTCGATTCGAACCAAAGAGTAGAAGCTAAAACACCAAATTGGGTCGAGTAATAGCGGCATACAGTAGAACCTCATTGTTCTTAATTTTAAATATATATATATATATATTTATTTATTTACTTTACCGTGTATCAATATATATAGAGAGTGATAACTTGTTCATAATGATGAAATAGGCGTGTCAAAGTTGAAACCTTTCCAAGAGATTTTTTGTTAGAGTGTGGAGTTACAACTTTGGGTTGACATCTATGAGCATTTTTGCGAATATTTTTGGATGTATTCGTAAGAAATACTTGCAGACATTTGCTTATTTAATTTTTGGTTCGTTTTGACAGTGAGTGATGAGAATACAAAAATAAATATAGAAGTTACGAATTCTAAGTGTTAGAGACAGAAAATAATTAACTGAAAAACAGTTTTGTCCACTCTAAATGTCACCTTAGTGAACCTTAAACAAAATTGTCCTATAATTTCTTACGTCTTTTTTCAAATAAGCTATGAAAAGATCTTTATGTTTAACTTTGACACGTATAATAGTGACTTGGGCAGTGTAATATATATATGTATAACTTTTCTGTTATAGTTGTGATTTTCTTTTGGCTGTCACTCAAGTATAGTGATATTCATGGAAAAAAACTTTATCCAAGATAAAGTTTAAGGTCCATCTATAATGAGGGACAAACCTAATATCTCTAACACTAGCATTCTTGATATTGACTCGAAGATAATCAATTTATCTCATTCTATTATATCCTTGCAGTGTGTAAGAAGATAAAAGATGTCGACCCTCAAGCTATTGTCGACTAGCACACATGGCAAAAGCATCCACATGCATTTAGGTTCTTCATATGTCTTGGAGCGACATGAAGCACTTTTTCTTTTTATCAACAAGTAATATGCTTGGACGCATGTCATAGCAAGAGTCAAATATTTCTCGCTATTGTTCTGATGAGATCAAAGAAGCAATTATACTTGCTTTTGTTGTAGCACCTAGAGAAAACACAACAAATTGGATGTGGTTCTGCACCTTGCTTTGAGATTCTATTCATGGTATGAACTCCTCGACCACTGTCATAATCAGTGACAAACAGAAAGGGCTCGAGAGTGCGGTAGCTGAAGTGTTTTCGAATGCAGAACATGACCATTCCTCACAACACATTCGCATGAATGGGCGATCACACTTTGGCAAAAGAGTTGAAAAACCCTTCCTAACATGCTTGTATGCAAGTAACAGAGAAGTGTAAGTACCTAGATCAAGAAGTTTGGTTAAGATGCAAATTTTTGATTCTCGTTGAAGTTAATATTAATGTCTCCAATATTGACCACGAGTGGCACAAATAGATACAACGAGGTCATGGAGAACCTGAGTCTTCCGGTGAAAGAGCTCAACAACTAACAACATACTTGTGAGGCATTCACCTGAAAGATACAGTCAAATGTGCTTTTTCGTACCATGGCATGGGAAAGTTATCTCAAATGTTGCTCAGAGCATGAACAATGCTCTCAAGCAGATTAGGTTCAATGCGCTATTGAAGATACTCTTGGACCTTTGGTGTTACATAATGCAACAGTTTAGTAAAAGGCGGTTGCAACTACAAGGCAATTCAAATTTATTGTCAAAGTTCGTTGGACTTTGATTAGCAGAAAAGGATCTTGCAGCCGAAGGGTTCTTTTGTCACATATCTTGTCCAACCGAGACTACAATTTGATGTCACACTAGTGATCGGAGTCATGTAGCCAAGCACCTTGTGACAACCAAAAGAACATGTACTTGTCATGAATATCAGGAGATGGGGTGATCATGCGCCCATGTGTAGCTTTCGACATGAAGCTTAGAGAGAATTCAATAATCGAGTGGATCACATCTGTACAACTCTTCACTATTAAATATCTATGATCATCATTGCTTGTCCGTAATCCCTATTGACGATTTGGAACTTGTCTTTGCTTGCGGTCCTCCTCCTGTTGTGAAGCATAAGGACAAACACAGGTGTCGGAGATCCTATGTCTCAAGATTGGACGTAGACATGAATAACAGAACCCTAGTGGACTTATGCTAGGTTGTGAACGTTGCGAGTAGGACTTAACGGCTTGATCGAGAAGACGATAACAGATGAACCGTAAGTGGTTCATCGAACCAAGGTTGGAACATTGGGTTAAGACATAAGGACATACTCTAGATGAAT
Source organism: Asterella californica (assembly GCA_036924285.1). Taxonomy (NCBI): domain Eukaryota; kingdom Viridiplantae; phylum Streptophyta; class Marchantiopsida; order Marchantiales; family Aytoniaceae; genus Asterella; species Asterella californica. The sequence continues at coordinate 7,921,596 of JAYKYS010000003.1, forward strand.
GTTGACTTAAGGGGACAAGTCTAGAAACGGACTGAAACATAAGTGTGAGATATAGGTTTGAGACGTGGATCCCAGACGCGAGACCAAGACGTGGATATGAGACAGAGGGACCGTGGTTTCGATGCTGGTCCGAACAACAAGGTCCAAGTCTGATGCTGGACCACGATTTCTCGGAAAAATCTCAATGTTGGAGCTCCAGTGATGTTTTGGGTCGTGGACGAAGCTTTACTTAAGATCTCGAGGCAAGTAAGATATCATTGGAAAGATCTCGGCGAGAACTTTCTAGTGATATGTAGAACTACTCGAACTGACCTTGGAGCTGAGAATTATGATCGATCTCGTGATCAGGTTGTGGTATAATTTTCAACGACCAAAGAGGAGAGCGAGGCCGCCGATCCTCAGAAGTATATATGAGGGGGGCTCGATGCCTGAGTGGGCCAAGACGGGTCACCCGACCCCAGGGTTCAGACTCTAGGGGCATGAGGTGATGGTTGGACTAGTATTAAGACGTGTTCCGGTCCAGACTTGGACGTCTAGACTTATGAACAACTTAAGGGTTGGGACAAGACTAAAGAACGAGATGGTGAGTTAGACATCATTCGGGAGCCTAGACCCAGACAGACATCACAGACGGTTGGACCGCTAGGTGTGCACCGTTATGACCTTGCATTTTATGAGAAGTCCGTCCCAAGTCATGTTGTGACTTGCTCATGTTTGAAGACTGATCTAGCTAGATCTAGGTCGGGACTTAGAGAAGATTGAGCTTGAGTGTTAGGGAGCCGGTCCGACTCTGACTCGGACCAAACGAGACAAAGATAAGTGACGCATGAACGCTAACGTGATTGTGGTTTGCATGTTAGTGTTGTGAGTTTCATGACCTACTGAGCAAGAGCTTCCGATGACGCAACAAGGCGGTAGGTATGCAAAATTAGGATAGTAAGGATTGATAATAACGCCCAATGGTCAAAGCGGGAGAGGTTGAGCGTGCAGCTGCAGAAGTTGTAGACATCACAATCAACATGGATCTTGAAGAGCCAGTGAAGATTGAGTTCTCAATTCGAGATCCATAAGTTAATCATTTTCCTACATCAGTATTTGATGCTTAAAGGAGAAGGTGTGCACAACCAAGAACATGTGTAAGGCGATGCTCACCGTGTCCAGGATGTAGACATGTGGGATATGAGAATCCTTCATAGAATACTTGTTAGTCAAACAGAATAAATCCTGATTCCGGTAAGACCATCTCTCAATTCAGCTCCAGATCAATATAATAATATCCCTACGAACACAAGTCAAGTTGATGAGGAAGATATTGAGACTATTTCTCATGTTGTTGAGACAGAATTCTCCCAAGCTAACTATAGAGAGTTCAATTTATTCTTGCACCAATTGCAGGAGGATTTATTTGTATCAGCTCCGAATTTGAACGAGGAGGTTTTAAAAGTTCACAGACTCAGATTTTGAGGACTTTTCATAGGAAATCTGTGTGACCAGGCAAGTAAGACTATCGTTTAAAAGAGTTCAATAGTAATGTCTTAAGCGTGTGAGATTTTGTTGCACTTGTGTGTGGAATTTGAAGTTCAAGTGAGCGGTCTATCGTTCCCAGCTCCTTCAAGTTTCATTCAATTCCTAGATCAAACCTCTTTTCTCATTCAATCCATTATCGTAGTGCTCAACATCTATTTCAAAAGTCAGAAATATCGTCTCATTTGAAGTGTGTCACAAGTTCGGGTTTACATGGAGATGGTTCAGATTCAAAGGTTTGCTTTTGCTCGTCTAGAGCAAAAGAGAATGATAGATTCTGAGGAGATAGAGGGCATGGCTTTCAATTTATCTCATTCGTACTTGTGCGTATGCCTCAAGATATTCGCTTCTTCGGACCCAAGGGACAAGAGCTCAATGATTTGATGCTACAGCAAGCACGATCATTTGATGTCTCGATCGGATCGACATTTGTGCTGTCCAATACTAGTTCTATCAAATTTCCTCGAGAGACAATTTACATCATTGACGGCTTGAGCTTTTTCTTTTTCTAGCTTGGACAAGCGCGAATGGTGATGAATCTATAGGCTGAAAAGAGATTTCGCTTCTCTCCTCGCACAGTGTGGATACCAGAAGTAGAGCTGTATTTTTTCTCGGACCATTTCGTTTACATGCTCCTATTGATAAACTTGTCACCATTTTACCTTAAATATAATGCTCAGTCAATGAAGACTACGGACAAATTATGATAAAATCTTTCAGTTGCACACTGAGATGTTTCATACTTAGCTTCGATCTTTTCTTCCACATTATTTCTAGAGCTTATAATGTGCATTGTTAAATTTTCTTGACTGTTCTCATAATGCATCTATAATGTACCTACTCTATTTGTGATCAAGACACGAAGCTCGCATGTGCTTCATTAACTTTACATTTTGGCATTAGTGATCGACACAAATGTGGACAACACACAATGATAAAAATAAAAATTTTATTGCTCATTTGGCTCAATCAAGTAACATACAAAATCGGTCGAGCAGTCTATGGCAGTCTCCAAAGCATCAGCTGCAAGATTCAAATCGACTATTGTCTCATCTAAGTCTTCTCAAAGTGTCTATGTTTTTGCTTTGATATCTAGACTTGCTTCTTCACCTATCGAATTTCTACAAGAGCATCACGGCAGTATCGAGAATGACTCCAGAATGAGTTCTTCGGCACTGTCATGTTCATATGCTCCATTTCTTAGACAATGAACTCAACTCCAAGCCGCTCGATTACATGTCTTGTTTGAGCTATTGACTCTGACCGCCATGCTGCCAAGATAGTCCTCTCTCGTCCTTTCCTGTGTAAATCCACTTGAAAATCCTAGAAGCCATAGAGGATGGTAGCACGAATCAAATCGACCTTCTCTTCTACACTCTTTGTGCAAAACCGAATCGTGTTCAAACCGATAAGCGCTTCTACCGATTGTCACAAATAGACGAACCATAGATTGCCTCCAGTCTTTCATTGTTACTTCAAATCACCAAGCGCATATGAGAACACGTGCTTGGCAACAATTTCCAAGGGAACTAGCAGTTTACGGCGAACTGAAATCAATGACACGAGACGCTCCCCCAACTGCTTTGAAACATTGAGGACAACACTGATATGTGAGACAACCTGTCGAATTATGCATGATCTTGACACCTCAACCTTTTTGGTTCAACGACTCCATAGCTTCATAGAACTCTGCAAGCAGGATCATCTTTGTCGCTCGAGCCATCGCTTACAAACAGAGAGGAACCTATGGTAATAGAATTATCGAGCTCAAGATGGTCAGTGTTCTCACACGGCTCATGATTACACTATTCTCGTGCACTCCATCGGCTATGCCAAATTCATGACACGGTAGACGCAGACGAGATGACAATGACATGGAAGACCAGCTGTCGGCTGATCTGTAAATTGACCTGCACGATGGTTTGCGTCCGCGAGAGGTACGATCAAGAAAGAAGAACTTAAGAGTGGTGCATTCAAGTCCGACAAACTCCACAAGAGTACAGTCAAATAAATTTCTGCAGTTTACCTAGATGAAAGAAATCATAGAAAATGGTAAGAGAGATACTTCTCAAGAGATTTTGTCTAATAGATTATTACATAGAGTAAGTGTTATGGATATTAATTGAATAAAAATCTATTTCACAGTAAAACTTTCTGAATATTTGTCATAATCATGTCATTGTTTTGTACCGTTGTAGACTATAAGTAACGATATTATGATGGGAATAAATGAATAGAGATCCATTCAAAAGAAAATATACAATAGGCTTGTGCACAAGATTTGTATTTTATGTTCTATAAAGTATTTACTATCATATTTTCTTACCATAAATTATTTGATTAGATACAATTTTAAGCGAAAATCATATGGTGAAATCATCGAACTAGTCACTAACTGAAAATTTCCAGATTTACAAGAATGACTAAAAACATTCATGTCAACATTTTATAGGAAATAACTTAAAACAATGTACGTAATAAATAATAGATACAGTATATCATTGTTAGTGCACGATTACTACACGCATTCCATGCATGCTGCATCAAACTGATCTAAGTATAACAAGGTGCTAATTAATATGCATGTAAGATCAACTTCGGAGAACTTTTAGTCATTTTTATTATCAAAAATTTATAAATATAAATCTCTACAAAACAATAAGCTGATAAGAAAAGTTAAATTATTTGTAAATATGTGATAACTCAACCTAGAAGTACAAGAAAATGTAGATAAAACCCATAAGGAGAGAATTGGCCGATGCACTCTCAAAACCATATATATATATATATATATATATATATATGAGGTTGATGACAGATATTTTTTTCCATATTTTTTTATTATCTAACTCTTCCCAATAAAAATATTATATGATAAATTAAATTTTTGCATATTGAATCCCGTCAAAAGATGGAGGAAGTGAATATATTCAAGGGTTTCTCACTATTTTGCGAGTCACCTTTTCGTCTTGCAATTAAATGGGTAAGGCTATGCATTTTCTTGATAAATATTTTATCTCTGTTCTAAGGCCACGGTACGCTTGAGAATCATGAAAACTATTCACGTGTTACTTTAGATGCAGTAAAACCCCAACTTGAGGGTTGGACTTGACTTCATTATTTTAACTTTATCTTACTTGATCGTTCCTCCTTTAACTTTATCTTATTTGATTGTACCCTTGGTTATAGCAAGTTCACAAAGTATACGGTTATGTGTGTACACTGCACTAATACAAGTAAAAGATAATCCGGACGGATAATATACTGTAAAAGTATTTTAAATCAAATTTTCTGTATAGATACATGGATTCCGATTAACATGCACTTTTTGTATTATGAGGACATGATATTTTGATATATTGAATTTGCTATAGTCAGTCAAATATGCAATCAAGTAGCATAAAGTTAAGAAAAATAAAGTCAAATTCGAAAAATGTATTAGAATGCAATCAAGTAAATTGCTGTTGTATCTATTATCAAGCTTCAGAGAATAGTTCAAACAGCTTTTCTGGTGAAACTTTTCCATTAATAGGAGGAAGTCAATGTTGAAATTTTTAAGATATCATATCGCTTGAAAATATAATAAATTCCGATGCTATTTAATTTTTCTATTAATAACAAGTAGTCAATATTGACTTTTTAAGATTTCTTTTTTGTTTGTTTTTGTTTTTAGACCTCTTTTCACTGTGAGGCTTTCTGTAGTCGTATGCTGCTACCCTTGCACAGCATGAGTACCCCGCCAGGAGGACTCGACCTCACGGCTCCCGGGCTACAGGCGGATGGGGTAGCCAACCAGCTTGTTGGCTTACTTTGTAAGATATCATATCGCTTGAAAATATAATAAATTCCGATGCTATCCGAACTATTCCAGAAAAGGAAAAAAGAGTTACTGTTGCAATGGAATTGTGAGAGTTAACGTTAGCGATTATCCGGAAATAAACTCTCTCCTTTTCTTTTTCGATTTTCACAACTATATCGCTCCGTCTTCTGCACATGAAAAAAACTTTCCTTTCCGGTTCCACAATGGACGTACAGTGGCTGTCGTTTATGGTTTTGCAAGAAATGCTGAAAACGCTACGCAATGAATACCAAACGGATAAGAACACCGCACCAAATCGAAGAGGGAAAAGCAATAACACTCTCCGAAGAATCATTCCGCCAGAACAGTGAAAGCGCGACACGATGAATCGTTTCGCCAGAAAAGCGATACCCGCGGTTTCCGACAGTGGACCTCTCAGTGGACCTCTCATTTTCCTCTTCACAGGTTATCCCGACTCTACACTCTCCATCGCGACGAAAGATGATACGGTCTTCTTTCCCCACACCGTCTTTCGTGCCACCAACCGTGGTAATACAAGTCGAAAAAGTACCACGACGTACCTTCAAGGCAGCCACTGCAACACCAATCCACTTCTTCTGTCGTCGAGCATCAGCCGAGACTGTTGCGAACGATGTCTCTACGCTCGCTTCAGTAAACCCCGGTGTCTAGTCGCAGACCGTATGGTTTTGGCAATCCATGTGTGCGCTGGTAAGATCAATGGCACAGCTACACGGGAGCTTTTCACTCGATGCTTACGCCTCGTTTCCCTGTTCGTGCCTGTATACTCGATTTTCTATGGTGTACGCTGTTGCGGCTGCGTCGATTGTTTGCGTGAACTATACGTAGGAATGTAGTCTGGACTCTGGAGGAACGCTCTGCCGTCAAGGGCACAAGCGCCGGTCGACTTCTAACGAGTTTTAGGAAGATCTCCCTCTTAGTTCTCCCTTTCCTCGGAAGAACTATGGCGGAGACGACGAGGAAGGACAGGAAGCAAGAAAATCGTACGGATCGGAGTTTCCTTTCTGGTGGCAAAATAGTGTAATGGAAAGAATCAGCGTCTGGAGTAGAGACGCTGATCGGTTAGACTGAAAGAAGGGGGATGGCTGGATCCAGTTGCAAAGTTGGGACTCTAAGCTGCATTTTCATTTGACTGTCGAAGGAGCTTGGAGTTTTGATCGTTAGGAGTTTGTGACTTTAGGTTTCAGACGGGGAAACGCATGTACGTACAGCGAGGCGAGTTCGGTGAACCATCGAGATATCGGACCTTGCAAAAGTGAAAAAGTCCCTCTTCTTTGAGAACCATTCTTTAACTGGAGTCGGCGTGTTCCAAGGCGTGGAGGAGGTGTGGACTCTGGAGGCAGTGAACATGTACAGATGGAGCAGTGTAGGATTAGTCTGTGGAGCGCTAGGGATATGATTGTTAAGTGCCTGCCATATGTGCTGGACTCTCCTACAACTTCAAGAGTGATGGCGGGCTTCTAATTCTCAGATGCGCAGGAGGGATACTGGACTGGGGACAGTAATTAGGTAACCTGGTCTTCGCTTTAGTTCAGCAGGAACTCAAGTTTCGTTTTCTGTCAGTCTGCTCGGTGACTTTTAACGAGTCAACAAGGACTCCGACGTGAACAGGAGCCACGTTTCCCGTTTCTTCAACGAAAGCCTGTGCTGGCGTAGCGGGCATGGCGGTGGAATCTCGAGCACTGCAGCTCCTTTTCTTCGTTATATGTAGCGTTTCCCTTCACTCGGCAAAAGGGGACTTCCATATAGCTGAAGGAACCTTCAGCTCTGACGACGTGGTGTTACTTAGTGGAGCATCCATAAACGAATCATCAGGAACATTATCTCTGATATCAGAGGATTTTCCCACACAGGCGCGGGGAGTGGGGTATTATATTCAGCCAGTCCGGATGCTGGATCGCGCTTCGAACACTGTGGGATCTTTCAGCACCTGGTTCAAATCCTATCAAATTCCGCAGAATTATAGTAACTCCTCAACCGATCGCCGTGGAGATGGCATGACCTTGTTCTTCTCATCGGAAGGGGACTGGGCGGGGGGAGCGGCTGGGCGTCTGGGGTTTTACGAGGAAAATAGAGATCCTAGTCTGAAGCTGTTCGCCGTAGAGTATGACACTTTTCCAACCGCCGAGTATGAGGACCCTTCGGTGGACCACATTGGGATTGATGTGAACAGTCCGAAGTCTGCAATTGTAGCGAACGCTAGTTCATTCGGCGTGAACTTCGGGCAGGGAAACCTCATAGACATCTACTCGTGGATTGATTACAATGGCACGACCAAAGTTATCCAGGTTAGAGTAGCCAACAATAACACCAGACCTGCTGCCCCCGCTTTGACGTACGTGATCGACCTGCTCGAGATTATGGACGAGGAAATGTGGATTGGATTCTCGGGCGGGTCGGGAGATGCCTACAGCTTCTATTACATCGTAGAATGGGAGTTCAGAAGCTCTGGCTTACCCGCGAAGAAATCCAGCACCAGCGTAGCTACAGGGCTAATCGCAGGCTGCGTGGTCGGGGGTTTGGTGGTTGTTGCTCTCGGAGCATTGGGGTTGTTCATCTTCGTGAGACGTCGTCGTCGTCGCGATGAGTCCAACGGGGATGAATCATTCCTGCATATGGTAGGGATGCCGGACCATTACAGCTACAAGCAGCTGAGTGTGGCAACTAAAGCCTTCAGCGAGGCTTCCAAGCTGGGAGAAGGGGGTTTCGGAAGCGTCTACCAGGGGGTTCTGCCCAGCAACGGGGCGGCAGTGGCAGTGAAGAAGGTGAGTCCGGAATCGAAGCAGGGGGAGAGAGAGTTCATTGCCGAGGTTTCCATCATCTCTCAGCTAAGGCACCGGAATGTGGTGCAGCTCGTTGGGTGGTGCAAGGATAAGGGGAAATTTTTGCTCGTGTATGAGCTGATGCCGAATGGAAGTCTCGACAAAGTGTTGTTCTACCCCAACTCTCCGGAGAATGTCCTCAGCTGGGAGCAGAGAATGAGGATCCTCGTAGGCTTGGCTTCGGGTTTGCACTACCTCCACGAAGGCTGGAAACAGCAGGTGATTCATCGTGACGTGAAGTCGAGCAACATCATGCTGGATGATGAGTTCAACGCGAAATTGGGGGATTTTGGGCTTGCTCGGCTTGTGGATCACTCGAAGGATGCCGCCACCACTCTCGTGGCTGGAACATACGGGTACATCGCCCCCGAAGCCTTGGGCACGGGGAAATTCACCGACAAGACGGACGTGTATGCGTTCGGAGCTGTAGCTCTGGAGATCGCCACGGGCAGGAAGGTATTCGATGTGACTGCTGGGGAGGATGATTTCCACCTGGTGGATATGGTGTGGAGGCGGCTAGGCGATGGGAAGCTGATCAGTGCTATGGACAGAAGATTGGAAGGCAACTTCGATAGCAAAGATCTGGAAGTAGTGCTCGTGCTGGGCTTGCTGTGCTCTCATCCTGACCCACAATCCCGCCCCTCCATGCGCCAAGTCGTACAAGTTCTGGCAGGCGAAGCTCCCCTTCCGCCCGTGCCTTCGAGAAAGCCTTCCGACGTCTTCTCCTTCGACGTCGCCGTCACCGTCGACCACAGGCTCAACAGCAAATCTTCTACCGACACAAATCTTTCAAGACCATCCTCCGCCGCTACCTCGTCGGTGTACAATTCCTCGTCTTTCATGTCCAAATCTACTTCCTCAGTTGGAGAAACGAGACCGTAAGTTGTCTACTTTACTTGCAGTTTTGCAGGTAATAAAACGTATTGCTATGCGTTTGCGTAGCAATACGTCGATTGACCGGAAAGGGGAAAGGGGTACTTTGTCGTATTAATAACGCGGGAACAGAGTGAATCCGGAAACACGGAAAAGCAAGAGCAGGGAGTTTAGAGCCGGATAGATCGCCAACGCATAGCCAGAAATTCCACAGCAAGCGTAGCACCTTGTTTTCTTCTCCTGTTGGAATTTTTTTTTTCTCACTAGATAGATTCCAAGAGCTTGGATGGATTGTAATTAGAGCGGAGGGAGAATTCAAGCAGAAGGTTTTCTAGTTCGAAATGGTGTTTCCGTTGGTTGAGAAGCAGAGTTTCTCTAGTGAGATCAAGTTATACAATTTTTAAAAGTGAATCCAAAAGTTTGGATGGATTGTAAGTAGAGTCCACGGAGAATTCAAGCAGAAGGTTTTCTAATTCGAAATGCTGTTTCTGTTGGTTGAGAGACGGCGTTTCTCTAGTGAGATCAAGTTATATAATTTTTAAGAGTGAATCCAAAAGCTTGGATGGATTGTAAATACAGCAGACGGAGAATTCAAGCAGAAGGTTTTCTAGTTCGAAATGGTGTTTTTGTTGGTTGAGAGACGGCGTTTCTCTACTGAGATCAAGTTATACAATTTCTAAAAGTGAATCCAAAAGCTTGGATGGATTGTAAGTAGAGCGAACTGAGAATTCAAGCAGAAGGTTTTCTAGTTCGAAATGGTGTTTCTTGGTTGAGAGGCGACGTTTCTCTAGTGAGATCAAGTTATACTAATTCTAAAAGTGAATCCAAAAGCTTGGATGGATTATAAGTAGAGCCGACGGAGAATTCAAGCCGAAGGTTTTCTAGTTTGAAATGGTGTTTTTGTTGGTTGAGAGACTGTGTTTCTCTAGTGAGATCAAGTAATACAATTTCTAAAAGTGAATCCAAAAGTTTGGATCGATTGTAAGTAGAGCAGACGGAGAATTCAAGCAAAAAGTTTTCTAGTTCGAAATGGTGTTTCTGTTGGTTGAGAGGCAACGTTTCTCTAGTGAGATCAAGTTATACAATTTCTAAAAGTGAATCCAAAAGTTTGGATGGTTTGTAAGTAGAGCGGACGGAGAATTCAAGCAGAAGGTTTTCTAGTTCGAAATGGTGTTTCTGTTGGTTGAGAGACGGCGTTTCTCTAGTGAGATCAAGTTATACAATTTCTAAGAGTGAATCCAAAAGTTTGGACGGATTGTAAATAGAACGGACAGACAATTCAAGCAGAAGGTTTTCTAGTTCGAAATGGTGTTTCTGTTGGTTGAGAGATGGCGTTTCTCTAGTGAGATCAAGTTATACAATTTCTAAAAGTGAATCCAAAAGCTTGGATGGATTGTAAGTAGAGCGGATGGAGAATTCAAGCAGAAGGTTTTCTAGTTCGAAATGGTGTATTTGTTGGTTGAGAGGCGGCATTTCTCTAGTGAGATCAAGTTATACAAATTCTAAAAGTGAATCCAAAAGCTTGGATGGATTGTAAGTAGAGCCGAAGGAGAATTCAAGCAGAAGGTTTTCTAGTTTGAAATGGTGTTTCTGTTGGTTGACAGACTGCGTTTCTCTAGTGAGATCAAGTAATACAATTTCTAAAAGTGAATCCAAAAGTTTGGATGGATTGTAAGTAGAGTGGACGAAGAATTCAAGCAGAAGGTTTTCTAGTTCGAAATGGTGTTTTTGTTGGTTGAGAGACGGCGTTTCTCTACTGAGATCAAGTTATACAATTTCTAAAAGTGAATCCAAAAGCTTGGATGGATTGTAAGTAGAGCGAACTGAGAATTCAAGCAGAAGGTTTTCTAGTTCGAAATGGTGTTTCTTGGTTGAGAGGCGACGTTTCTCTAGTGAGATCAAGTTATACTAATTCTAAAAGTGAATCCAAAAGCTTGGATGGATTATAAGTAGAGCCGACGGAGAATTCAAGCCGAAGGTTTTCTAGTTTGAAATGGTGTTTTTGTTGGTTGAGAGACTGTGTTTCTCTAGTGAGATCAAGTAATACAATTTCTAAAAGTGAATCCAAAAGTTTGGATCGATTGTAAGTAGAGCAGACGGAGAATTCAAGCAAAAAGTTTTCTAGTTCGAAATGGTGTTTCTGTTGGTTGAGAGGCAACGTTTCTCTAGTGAGATCAAGTTATACAATTTCTAAAAGTGAATCCAAAAGTTTGGATGGTTTGTAAGTAGAGCGGACGGAGAATTCAAGCAGAAGGTTTTCTAGTTCGAAATGGTGTTTCTGTTGGTTGAGAGACGGCGTTTCTCTAGTGAGATCAAGTTATACAATTTCTAAGAGTGAATCCAAAAGTTTGGACGGATTGTAAATAGAACGGACAGACAATTCAAGCAGAAGGTTTTCTAGTTCGAAATGGTGTTTCTGTTGGTTGAGAGATGGCGTTTCTCTAGTGAGATCAAGTTATACAATTTCTAAAAGTGAATCCAAAAGCTTGGATGGATTGTAAGTAGAGCGGATGGAGAATTCAAGCAGAAGGTTTTCTAGTTCGAAATGGTGTATTTGTTGGTTGAGAGGCGGCATTTCTCTAGTGAGATCAAGTTATACAAATTCTAAAAGTGAATCCAAAAGCTTGGATGGATTGTAAGTAGAGCCGAAGGAGAATTCAAGCAGAAGGTTTTCTAGTTTGAAATAGTGTTTCTGTTGGTTGACAGACTGCGTTTCTCTAGTGAGATCAAGTAATACAATTTCTAAAAGTGAATCCAAAAGTTTGGATGGATTGTAAGTAGAGTGGACGAAGAATTCAAGCAGAAGGTTTTCTAGTTCGAAATGGTTTTTCTGTTGGTTGAGAGACGGCGTTTCTCTAGTGAGATCAAGTTATACAATTTCTAAAAGTGAATCCAAAAGCTTGGATGGATTGTAAGTAGAGCAGACGGAGAATTCAAGCAGAAGGTTTTCTAGTTCGAAATGATGTTTTTGTTGGTTGAGAGGCGGCGTTTCTCTAGTGAGATCAAGTTATACAATTTCTAAAAGTGAATCCAAAAGTTTGGATGGTTTGTAAGTAGAGCGGACGGAGAATTCAAGCAGAAGGTTTTCTAGTTCGAAATGGTGTTTCTGTTGGTTGAGAGACGATGTTTCTCTAGTGAGGTCAAGTTATACAATTTCTAAGAGTGAATTCAAAAGCTTGGATGGATTGTAAATACAGCAGACGGAGAATTCAAGCAAAAAGTTTTCTAGTTCGAAATGGTGTTTCTGTTGGTTGAGAGACGACGTTTCTCTAGTGAGATCAAGTTATACAAATCCTAAAAATGAATCCAAAAACTTGGATGGATTGTAAGTAGAGCCGACGGAGAATTCAAGCAGAAGGTTTTCTAGTTCGAAATGGTGTTTCTTGGTTGAGAGGCGGCGTTTCTCTAGTAAGATCAAGTTATACAATTTCTAAAAGTGAATCCAAAAGCTTGGATGGATTGTAAGTAGAGCCGACGGAGAATTCAAGCCGAAAGTTTTCTAGTTCAAAATGGTGTTTCTGTTGGTTGAGTGACGATGTTTCTCTAGTGAGATCAAGTTATACAATTTCTAAAAGTGAATCCAAAAGCTTGGATGGATTGTAAGTAGAGCCGACGGAGAATTCAAGTAGAAGGTTTTCTAGTTCCAAATGGTGTTTCTGTTGGTTGAGAGGTGGCGTTTCTCTAGTGAGATCAAGTTATACAATTTTTAAAAGTGAATCCAAAAGCTTGGATGGATTGTAAGTAGAGCCGACGGAGAATTCAATCCGAAGGTTTTCTAGTTCGAAATGGTGTTTCTGTTGGTTGAGAGACTGCGTTTCTCTAGTGAGATCAAGTTATACAATTTCTAAAAGTGAATCCAAAAGTTTGGATGGATTGTAAGTGGAGAGGACGGAGAATTCAAGCAGAAGGTTTTCTAGTTCGAAATGATGTTTCTATTGGTTGAGAGATTGCGTTTCTCTAGTGAGTTCAAGTTATACATTTCCAAATGTGATTTCCAAAAGCTTGGATGGATTGTACGTGGCACGGACAGAGAATTGAAGCAAAAGGTTTTTTGTTTCTAAATGGTGTTTTTGTTGGTTGAGAGATGGCGTTTCTCTTGTGAGATCAAGTTATACAATTTCTAAAAGTGAATCCAAAAGCTTGGATGGATTGTAAGTAGGGCCGACGGAGAATTCAAGCAAAAGGTTTTCTAGTTCGAAATGGTGTTTCTCTTTGTTGAGAGATGGTGTTAGAAATCGCAAGTGTAATTCAAGATGCAATAAAACTGAAAATGTGTGTCTTAAGATTTTCTTGTCCATAGGTATTGGTAAAATGACCATTGTACAAAGAAAGTTTTACTTAAGGACTGGAAGCAAGCTCTATCATCTGTGTTGGATACTTTTATGGCGAGAGCTTTAAATTTGATCTATTGAAGCAAAGTTAGAAAACTGAATACTATTTTGTTCTATGGAAAGTGAGCAATCATCCGTGTATTAGCTTGTTTCACGTGTAGAATTTACTTGTGTAGAATCTGGATCTGTTATAAAGAAAGTGGAGGAGAACAAGAGCAAAAGTAGTTTGAGAAGTTGAAGATGCAATATGATTTTGACAAAGCCGTTCTTCTTGATCAGTTAACAGTGAACTGCCAAGATCTATTTAGTCCTTGAGTCCTTGGTCGATGCATTCAATATATTAACTGATAGAAGAGGAGGACATGAGAGCAATGTTTTCTTGTATGTATGGATCTGGTTCATATCTCTATACTGAGGTGCTTCAACTGGTGTATGTAGAGAATTCTCTTCTGGAACAGGAGTTGTAAAAAAAGATCAATGGGACATTGATTCCCTGGTGATATTTTTTTCAGGTAATGATGTTTGAGGTAATACTTGGAAGACGAGCGCTCTAGATGTCTAAGAAGCAAAAGTGCACTTTCTCAAGGATGCAATTTGCCAAGGTTGAGACTGAGGCAGTCTTACCGAACTGAGGTCTCAGTTCGGTTTGATTGCATGTAAAATGGTTCAATTTGAGACCGATCTGAACCGGGCTGCTAGTTGTATCTATGAGATGGGCAGAGTAACCTGAATGGTTAAAGAGGACACTAAGAGTGAAAGGAATGTATATTCCGACTAAAACTCTGTGAATCAGATGATGTTCAAGAATATGAAAAGCCGACTATGAAGCGACATACAAATACTGCAAGGAGGGGTTCCGCATCTCCTACAATGGCTCGCTCGCCGTCATGGAACTTATGAAAGCATAAGTTATGTTACTCCGAACAAGGGCAGTCGAGCTACATATATCATGTGGCTCGATCTTACTCATTGTTTTGAATAAACCCAGAGATTGCAGCACAGTACTATATACACTATTCCGTGATTGATGACATGTTTACATCTTCTACAGTTATCTAATTATATTCTAACTTCCTCGCATATAAAGCCGACTATGAAACAACATACAAATACTGCAAGGAGGGGTTTCACATCTCCTACAACGGCTCGCTCGTTGTCACGGAACTTATGAAAGCATACGTTATGTTACTCCGAACAAGGGCAGTCGAGCTACATATACCATGTGGCTCGATCTTACTCATTGTTTTGAATAAACTCTGAGACTGCAGCAGAGTAGTATATACACTATTTCGTGATTGATGACATGTTTACATCATCTACAGTTATCTAGTTATATTCTAACTTCCTCGCATATTCACCTGAGTCCACTTGGTTTCATGTATTAGAGATGTTTTTATGATTGATACTAAAATAATCAGAAGTGCTCCTGATGTGCTTTTGACACTATTCAATAGTTTATAAACTCTTCTAAATATTTAGAATAAAAATATTATCGTGTTATGAGAATGTACTAATAAAATCTCCTTAGTCCGTCTCGAACACCTGAAGTCTGAAGTCTAAACCAGTCCAGTTATCATCGTGATAACTTCTGACTTTGTATTTAAATATTCTACTTTAAATATAATACATGAGTAATGTACTATACTTAGAGACGCGTGAGTATAGTAAGTGAATTTCCTCTCCTCTTGAAATCAAGATCACAGTTATTTTTACTTGAACTGAACTTGTACAATTCCAGACACATAACGAATTGTCACAGTACAATCAGTTTCCAGTCACATAACGAAATGAGGAGCCTGAATATTTTTTCAGCTTGTCGTTATCTCTCTTTTTACCGGAATGTCACTTTGGATGCATATTTAGACATAGCTAGTGATTGATGACATGTTTACAAGTTCTACCGTTATCTATACATAGCTAGTGTCCCGGTTTCTTTCTTTTCTCTTTCTTTGTGCCTTGTATCTCACGGTGGGGGTTTTTCTCACTTGTCTGTTCTGCTTTCACCCTTTCCACGGATGGACCCATGGCACGTGGGTTAGTAGCGGCGGACGAGTATTCAGACCGGTACGGAATGAGAGAAATTTCAAACGTGAAGAAGTAATGCGCGGATTGATTACAGAGTCCCGAAGTGCCAACAAGCAATAGCTTGTTGGCTACCTCATCCGCCTGTAGCCCGGGCGCCATGGGATCGAGTCCTCCTGGCGGGGGGGCTCGTGCTGTGCAAGGGCAGCAGCATACGGCTACAGAAAGCCCCACAGCGAAAAGAGACCTAAAAAAGACCTAAAAAAAGAAAAGAAAAAAAAAAAAAAAAAAAAACCGATTCCAGAAGCGGTATACCACAGGCAGATGAAAATCAAGAGTTTCGCAGTTCTAGAGGCATTCTCGACTTCCTTAAAATACTCTTGAGCACTATTATTACGATCTTCATGAGATCTGCCATTGACTTCTATGAAATGAGGAATGCTTCGGTAACGATCGTGGGGAGCAAATGGTGATTACAGCGGAGGCTATCTACCATGTCGCTACCAGGCCTAGTAATGTTTCTCACAGAAGTTCTCAGGTTAGGAATCTCCCTTCAGCTACCCTCGTCGAATGATGACTTTACGGTGCTGTTAGCATTGGCGGAAGCATATACGGAGTTAAAGCAACATCACATCAAGCACTCAAGTTCAAGCGCTCTGTAGCCTCCATGAGCCATAAGAACGGTTCAGTCTTCCAGCTGTTTTGTAATAGTTTGAAAATTTTATTACACTGTCGGGTGCAAGGACCCACAAAGCAAATAATCCTAAAACCATCAAGGAGCTTCGTAACATGATTGAATTAAAATGCGGGACATTCTCTCACCAGCGATTACGTAATAGACGATGATTAGCAGGAGGCTAAATCAGGCACAGAGCTGAGACATCGCTCCGGTAGGGACCTTCGCGATATCTTCAATCTTCCATCCTTGTCAACTTTCACCACTCGCTGTGGACTTGCATCCTCATTTCCTCCCGACAAGTCAACTCATGACCTCCTTTTCCCTCTCTCTCTAAGCTTTCACGAAAACCTCCTGAACTCTGTCCTTGTTTCGTTTGAGCTCAGTTTCCATTCAGTGACAGTAAATATCAATCATAGACCAAACACGCATCGAATGCTTGTAATTCGAACACACCGGTGGAAATTGACAATGAACCTTCTGTGAGAATTTCATTGAAAATTCATCATCTTCGAACGGTCTCTCCTTCTGAACGTAGAGTGTATCTTGTAAGCTTCTTCAAGCTATGCACATCGTCCACAACAGTTATCAACAGTAATATTACTCTCAGTGTAAGATAGTTTATAGAAAAGCGTCGAATGGATATTATTCATCGGTATCTCAACCGAGATATGACGCGGAATGATGTGTATCTGAAGTTTTCAAGAGGAGAAGTCGTTTACTCTGAGAAACAAAAGGTGTTGTCCTTCTTCTTTGGAGAATTAATCATGTCGCAATTGGGAAACTTGTCATTTTCTTGAGAGAAACTTACCTCTCCAGTCCCTAAAAGTTTAGCATACCGTAAAACGCCATATGATTCGAGGTCGATGTTCAAAAAGGGTTCTAGTTATCCTACGTTCATCAACGTTGTTGCTGCTTTCAAAACTTACGGTCACTTTAGCTACCACATTCTTGGGCTGTGTTAGGAAACTAGAGGAACTAGTTGCTTTGCAAATAATGCTCAAGTTGGGAAATTCGAAAATGATCATATCTGAGTTCTGGTTTTTGTATTCCCAAGCACGTACCATATCTTCTGCTGTACGATACTCTTACAGGAAGTCTCTTAAGCTCTATATACACCTTTGATGGCATCAGGGTGCATGGCATCTGTTGTGGACCAGCCGTTCAAGAGGAAATTCATCCGATGAGCTCGAAAGGTGAAACCACATTTTCTACTGTTCTTGTGCACGGAGAAAGACGAGTTCAAATGTTTGAGAAGCTTTGTTTACATAGTGAAGAATGTCCCAAGTTAAAACTGTGGCAATCTCCTCCCAGATTCAGTCACTGAGAAATTACTCGGTAATTACTCATCTGACGATAATTACTCATCTGACGAGTACTATCGATTGTGCAGAAGAGGATGCTGAATTGTGGATCTCTTGGACTTTCAGCTTTTTGTGTTTCTCCCGGCTATCTGAGACTCTGACTTGTGCTGCCCTTCGGGATAACCACTCTAGCTTTCAAACATCTTATGCAGTTGGTGTCTGACGCAGTTGGTGTAGAAGACGTAATGCTGCTGGCTATTGGTCTAAGTAACAACACCATCTGCTCATGAGATTTCTTGAGTTCCGTTTTTCTCTATCGACTTAAAATGCTCAGGTGAGCATATGAGCTGGACTGGGATTGACTGGACCAAGAATTGCTGTGCTTAATGTTTCTGTTCATTCAAAAGGTACTTGAAATACCGACTCCTATTGAAAATCCAAAACACCTTCAGTCATTATCTTCGGAGGATTGTAACTAAAACCAGAAATATCCTCATGCACTGAGGTTTGGAGGCTGAAATCTAAGGTTGAGAATGCTTAGCAATTTCACCGGACTTTACTGCCCAAGATGGTTCCTCATGAGAGGCCTGTCTTTCCTCTCAAGCAAAAGTCTGATGTCAGATTTTGTTGAAAGCAAACCGAGTACCAATCCGGTCAGTTGCTTCCCGGTCTTGACAAAAAGATCGGGAGAAGTGGTCATACGCTGGTTTTTCTAACTGTGAGCATGGTGTTGCACGTCTCAGAGAGATTGTTACTCTATTCGATGGGACTTTGGAGTGATTCTCTAGGAAACTTGCTTGCTGGTGTTGGCACTATCTTCAACGAGGTTAGTATTCGTGCCTTTCTAGTTCAGATGAGGTAGATGAATATAATTGCTTAGCCGAATATTATTCCCCCTACGTTAATGAGACGCGAGTTGACACCTTTGAGTTTGTAATATAGTCATTCCATCTTTCCATCCTTGTCCTTGACATAGGAGATTCTTTTACGTACTGCCTCTTGGTTAAGCAGGTAGTGAAGTCAGAATAATTTTGACTGAGGTCAAAATACCACTGTAATGGAAACTAGCGATTAGGTACTAATGAAAGTTCATTATACATCTTCAGAGTGTGATGCAAAATTAAACACTGATAAATTTCTATCTGACTACTAGAAAACGAACCCTAGAGTTGAAGGTAGGATGTTTATGGAAGAGTCATGTTGTCTCGAGAATGAAAGTAATATACCTTGTAATTTGATGAACATGATGACATTTTGCTTGCTTTTTATTCGGGTTCTGGCATGTTGCATAGCTCATTCATAATCAACATGTATTTAGTATAACTGATGAGAACGGATATTTATTTCATCATTTTTCTTTCGTTATATCGAAAAGATTTAAGATATCCATAAATCCAAAAGATACAGTTGGATTACACGGTACTTTATCTTTAAAAGTTACCATGTTAGTAGATTTATGTTATAATTATAACACATGAGATGGACTCACAAATGAAAGCGATGGGATTTTCATGTCCACAATAGCATATAAAGATGATCAAATCATTTGGATCCAATTCTTTGATCCAAAGATTAGAACACAAACGAGAAATAAACAAAAACATTTGTATTCCAATAACATCAATCCATCTTGGACGCCCATTATGAAAATTTTACAACAATTTCCAATCAATAAATATACTAGAGAACATAAGATCACTAGAACACAATTCTCTGTTGAACAAGCATCTGCATGAACTATCCACAGTTCGCAAGAATTGATCATGCATCAGGTAGCTTTCAGTCCCAAGCACATCAGTCGACATGGATTGACATACAGTGCATTATCAAGAGTGAAAAATCCTAAGCACATATATATATTATAATTGATCAAGCAGATCAACGCATCGTCATATAGTTGTAGACAACAGAGTCATTCTCAAAATGGAACGATTGAAACCAAATCATCATGGCAATTCCACATCCATGATCTTCATATGAATATGTCATCTTCCACTTACATGCTCATATAATTTCTAAACACAAGATCATTAATAAAACATCACCTTGATGTTCGAGCAGATCATAATTTACAACTATCTGATATTTTGTGCTTCAGTGAGACACTTATACAAATCCTAGTTCTGTTCTACATTTTATAGACATCGAGCACTTTCAATATATAGATACGCACATAAGTCGAGGTTTGCTACTAACATATCAAAACACAATGTAACTCTCGGCGCATAATATTTTTGGAACTCATAACATGGAAATAATTTCTGCAAATTTCAACATTCTAACTCGTCGTGCAATTCACATCATAGTTGTATACAAATCTCCTCGTATGCATGTCGATGAGTTTTTGATCAATTTTACTACTATTATTCAAAACATACATAAGGATTATCCCACGATAATCATAGGAGATTTCAATATCGATCTGCTCAAAATTGATGATCACCAAACTACATCCTTCGCATCTTTCATGAATTCATTTAACTTTTTTCCAACTTTCACAAAACCAACCACAAAATACGGATCAAATCTGGACTAACGTTCTCCAATACAAAAATCTCTCGTCACATGCTTATTAGACAGATCATGATCATATTTTTATTCTCTATATAAAGCTATCACATGTTAATACATTTTCATTTACGTGAAAAAACAAATCCAATCTTCTTTTGTTCGTGTACTCATCAATAGAGCTGTACGAGTGATGTTCATGATCATATATTTCAGATTCAAGAGATTTTCAACACTTGGGAAACAAGGTACTCCCTCGTACGTTTTCTTGAGAAAAACATTTCTTATATAAACTGTAAATCATCATCGTGTCATGAGCTATCGACTTCACAAAATTTCTAAATGTATGCATCCACAATTGTTCGTTATAATATAAACATGCTCATTTTAACATCCATAATATTCCAAATGTTTTGTTTTGCAGTTACAATTCGTCATGCTCTCAAGACGACCTCAAGATTCAAATCCTTCTATACATTTCTTGCATATCTTATATATTATATACTCCAATATACATAATCTTCACGACATCCCTCATATTCTCCATTATATAATTTTTCATTCCAAAATCATCATATGTTAGTATATTCTCATCTAGCTAAACAAATTAGTCTACTTTTTTTCTTCATACGCTCATCATTCGAACCATTCAATACACATTCATATGCATCGAATTAAAGCTAATTTCAACAGTTATGACATCATATACTCCTTCATATTTTCTAACAATAATTGCATCATATACAAACTAAAAACTAGCACAATGTCATTTATGTATCTTTTCTTAATTTTCATAAATTTTGAAATATATGTAATAACACAGTCTGAAATTATCCTTCCTAACCTCCACAATATTCTTTTTTGCAGCTACAACTGATCACTACATTTGAATCGGTCCAAAGACTCATAAACTTCTACATTATCATACATCTGAAGATTCTTAGGATCACTATCCTCAAAATGATACGAAGCTTCACAAGTAAATATTTGCATAAATGGTGCAGACATGTTAGTACCAATATATGAAGACATGATGAAAGAAGCCCGTTGTGAGTTACATAAAATTATAAACTACTTCTTTCAGTATCTGGAGATAATCTTATCATGGCTTTCAAAGACTATATTAATTTTGATCATTTTTTCATCCACATCTCTAGAATTACACCTTCACATATATCACCTTCTAAGACTCGTGAGGTGAGATGAATTTCACTTTTAATATTCCCCTTCACAGATTTCACCTTCTAGGATTGTGAGGTCTTGCAAACGGATAGCCCTTGCAATTCAATTGCATGCGTAGCGCCTTGTTATATATCCTAATGTATGAGTACCATATTACTTTTTATCAAAAGTCTAAAACATCAACATAAAAATCTAGAGTTTAGTATGCAATGATCTAAGTTAGTCAAATCAAATGTTCAGGAACTGAACTTCAAAAGTTCAAATCTGGTATTCAAATTGTCATTTTTCATATCTGAATTGTCCAAACTTTGACCCCGAAAGAGATTCTGATGGATGTGAGACTAGTCTACTTTTAGTGAATACATTAATCTTTGTTAATGTTTGAAAATAATCGTAACCAGGATAGCATATTATAATTATTGCGTGTCTATGCTATAGCCTGTGGCAAATATTCTTGGCATGCGGGGCAATAAGAAGAAGGATGTTCCTGGGCAATCTCCAGAGGTGTCATAGGAAAATACCGCCTACGTCTCTTATTGACATTTCGGGGAACGTGCATATTCTTCTTCTCCATCTTCAGATGGAGGGTAGCATGCTTAATTTATTACTTAACCCTTCCGTTGGTAAGGGTTAGGTAATAAATTAATGTCCCTGAACATTATTGTTTTCTTGAGAGCAAGATCTTTATCTTATCTTTTCAGAAGTGTGTCTTCTCAATCTGTACTTATGGGTTGTCTCTGGATCAGATGTAGCTTGTGGTTCTTTTAACACTTAATGCTTAAAAAGTTCATTAAATAAAATATATTTTAAAAATATATATAACATATATATAGATATATATTTCTATAACCTAAACAAGAACATCAGCATACATCGTGAAGAAAAAATCAAACGATATTCCTAAAATGATCTTTTACTCCATGTCACCCTACACCCAATCCACTTGGTTGTACTTTGTCTCGCATACCCCGCTTGTCTTTCTTTTCCCGGGCCAAAAGTTCATGTGGCACGCATATTGATCTTTTATATCAATTCGGTCATGAATTTCGGTAATACGGAAGTTTGAAATACAAAGAATTTACTTTTATTTCAAGAAAATAATTATTTTATTTCAATTCACAAATACGACCATAAGGGATCCAGAGATATGTACAAAGTTATCCTTCTATTGGATTTTTCTTGCTGGATGTAAGAGAATCTTATGCATTAGCTTGGACACGTCCTATTAGGTTTTTGTGTGAGGGTTCTTCCTCCCCTATCCTTTTGGGGTTTTTCGAGCTGAAAACTATCATAGTAGTGACGCATGTCATTATTTCCCATTTGATTCATCCTTTGCCCTTTCGGCTATTTCTTAATCATAACTATTAGAGTGGTAATATTCTAAGACGTTGAAGGTAATGGGTAATATCTTTCAGCGCTATTGTGTCATAGCTGTAAAAATTTTGTTCTCAGCATACTCTAAGAAAATCAACTAGTTCGATGTCAACAAGTCCAGTATGTATGTATTCATGACCTTTTGTCTTAATTTAAAAAGAATAAATTTATTTTTTTAAAGAATAATAACATGTTCTTCGCTACGATTCTGAAACTTCTGTGCATGTTCTTAGTATTGACTGGATAAAGAGAATATTACTTCTTAAAAGAAAGTCTCTGGGAACAGATCAGTGGAGGTGGGGTTTGTAGCTCAGAGTTGGTGTAACTGTTGAATTTGGTGGTGATGAACTTAACAGAATTAGTCTTAATGGTTCTGCAACAGTAGAAAACCATTTCAAAAAGAAAATCGGAACTTTTAGTGCATCTATTCAAAATTCAAGGTACAACAGAGTCTTTCTTTGCCTTCCATCTAAGCTTCCATCTAAGCTGCTCGAGAAAAGCCTACTCTACACTTCAAAATGCATATATATATAATTTCAAAGTTTCTTTGAAAGAACGATTCTGAAACTTCTACGCATCTTAGTGTATTGACCCTAGCAGCTCGGCAGAGTACCATAAGCAAATCTGAAACTTATTGTGAATGGCTAGCCCTAACTATGATACAAGGTTAGAGACGCTTGAGCATAATAACAGTAATGCTAGTAGATGTAGATGGTTTAAAATATGTCGTGGTACTTTCTGGTGCAAGCTCTCTTGAGTCGAAACGGAGAGAAGTTGGAGTCGTGTGGAAGACAAGTTATAGTAAAATAATCCACAACTCCCATGTTGAAAAGAATATCGAAGGAACTTGTGATATCCTCTGGTCTTTTTCCATATAATATATCTGTTGCAAATAAGAGATGAGTAAAGCAACTGACGACCAAACAGAATGATAGCCCATAGAATAGACGGACGAGTATGGTTCTGTTCTTTGCCTCTTCCTTATATATGGTCTCTCAGGTCGATAATAAAATTCATGCTGTAGAAAAAAAAAAGAATTTCTAAGTTTCTCCATGTCTTCGGTAGCTGTGTGCTATCACTACCTGATATCCCATCAACATCTATGGGCTATCATACTGTTTTGTCGTCAGTTGCTTTACTCATCTCTTATTTGCAACAGATATATTTTTGGAAAAAGACAAGAGGATATCACAAGTTCCTTCGATATTCCTTTCAACACGGGAGTTGTTATTATTTTACTATACCTTGTCTTCCACACGACTCCAACTGAACCATACTCGTACGGCCTGGTACTCTAACTCTGGTCCGTGCACGAGGTCGGTTCCCGTTTGCGGCTTACATCGCTTTTCTCTTTTCTCTTTTCACTGTAAAGGGTATGCGGGTCGGGTTCCTGCCGCGGTTTATAAAGGAACAAAGAGAGAAAAGGAGAAATAGAAGACTTTGGTCGCACAGGTCAAAGTGCTCAAAAGAAAAAGAACGTGTTTCTCATGAGTCGCCTCTACTGTAGAACCCGTTAATTCATGTAAAATCCGGTGTTATGATGTTCAGTCATCAGCCGTTGGATTTATTGAGTCACCGCTACTGTAGCAGCCATTATTCTTGGTCAAGATTTTACTTTCTAATGGTCGTGTATGATGTGTTCACTCATCAGTCATTCGATTCTTTCGCCTCTTGTACTGGAACGTAAGACGGCAGATATAGTTTTCTTTGTTCTTTGTCCATGTGACTCTAATGTATGGCGTTTCCTAATTCGTGATTATAGCTCTGTGGTATATTATTGCGTTTCAAAGCTGGAACCCTTGGGAAATATTCGATTCTCGTGGGAGAGTGTTACTGCTGCGGCCAAGAGATCGTAAATATGGTCATCTCTAATTTATTTTTTTCCACTCGTATGTGAGTTTCAACCGTAAGTAAATTCAAAATTCAAAATATTTACTAGAGTTATCAAAAAGTCAAAAAATAAAAGAATAAAAAGCTTACAGCTATACAAAAGCACCCCTGAGCTATACACGCTTCTAGATAAAGCTGCCCTTGGCCAAACTAAAGCAATTTTCTTTCTCGCTTTTAGAGAATTTTTCTTTTTAGCTTTGATATTTCTTATTATAGAGTTTTTGCTATTCATTATATGATCTATTTTAAAAAGAAAGAAAGGAAATTTTTTGTTATGTAACGGACCCTTAAGTGACAGAGAGGACAGAGCGGCTGTGAAACTCGAAAATAAATAGTGTCAGATCTGGATAAATCATAAATTATATGTTCAAAATTACACTGCAAGCGTACTTGTTGTTATTTGTTTTTTGTTCATTTTTGCAAGGAGTTTAAGGAAATTTGATACTCAAAGAAATGATTCTACATTTTAGAAAAATTGGAAAATAGAAAAGTCGATCATTCATAAATACTCTCGTAAGAATCCACGGTTTTAATCATTTTTCTCGTTAGAGAATCTTGTTTTACAACTTTGACACTCACTAGTATGCACATGTTCGAATACTCAAGGATGGTCTATCTAGCTAAAGGGGGATTCACTCTTTTAGGTAGATGACGAATTGCTGCAAATACTAGTCGATCTTATCATTTTAAGAAAAGGGAAAATCACTTTTTATCTATTTTTTGTGAAACTGGAAATGAATGATGGTTTGCTTCTTTGACTTTCACATGCATTTTGCATGGCTAACGGTCGAGTACATCCCCGCAGAAACTCGGTATCCCGCCGCCAACATTCTTCCGCATTGGAGTTCATCCATGAGTTTAACCACACTAGTAATTACTGAGGACTGCAGTTTTAGAGAGTGTTCCAGTGCTCGGGGTAAAAAGTGTTGAGAACCGGAAATCATCCGACGGCAATGAACGAGAACCGGTTTTTCTCAATCAATTTTTAATCTTCCCGGATTTTTTAACAGATAACTTGTCGTTTTGTAAAACTTTAACCTGCAAAAAATCCGGCTGGACATCATTTCAACCCGACTTTTTGGAATTTTCAGCCGGTTGAGAATACAAAGAATGCCGGTTAGCCCCGAGCGCTGGAGTGTTCTTTCCTAGCGGTTCCGCCACAACTCTTTCTTTCCCGGAACGAAATCCTTGGTGTTTTGGGGCCGTAACGCTAAATTCAGATCTTCCGACTTGGTCAACCATACCGACAATAGCTGACTTGCTATGAAGAACAGCCGGTCAATGGACGGACCTTGAGACATAATCAACCGTCCGGGACTCCGGGTACGAAGCAGCAGTCAGTGGGACTCGGGACTGAGCCGGAGTCAGTCCTCACTCACTACTATAGAAGCAGAGTGCTCATGTAGCATACTACTGTAACACACTCACCTCCAGCTTTAGTGTTCTCTCGAACTCAGATATCAAAGGAATCATCTAGTCTTGGACGTACCTTCTTGCCACCACACTTATCTTCGTGCAGCAGCTCCAAATTTCAGCTCCATTTCATAAATCTTTCCTCCTGAAATTCTGAGTGTAGACTCTGTAAAGCTACCGAGAGAGAGACAGAGACAGAGAGACAGAGATTTCGGAGTCTGAGAAAATGGCCAACGATGGCATTGCTACCCCTTACAAGCACCAGAGAGCGGTCGGACCTGCAACCGTTCTAGCCATCGGCAGAGCCACTCCTCCAACAGCGTACCCTCAGAGCGAATACCCCGACTTCTTCTTCGACATCACCAACACCAACCATAAGACGGATCTCAAGGCCAAATTCGCACGTATTTGTAAGTGTCCAATCCACGTTACTTACTGAATCACTGCAGCTGACATCCACCTAACCATCTAATTTCTTCAGTTCAATGGGGTTGCTGTAGTGCTTCTCAGAGTCATCCAATGCTCTGCATGCAGTATCCGTATTCATCTTAGGTACAATTGTTGAATTCTGCAGGCAAGAATTCCGGAATCAATCAGAGGTACTTTCACTGCACGGAGGAGGTACTCAAGGCCAATCCGGCCATGTGTACGTACAAGGAGCCATCTCTGGACGTTCGCCAGGACATTGCCATCAGGGAGGTGCCGAGGCTGGCAGAGAAGGCAGCAATCGAGGCACTGGAGGAATGGGGCCAACCTCGAAGCTCAATCACTCACGTGGTATTCGCGACCACGAGCGGAGTGAACATGCCTGGAGCTGATCTCACTCTCACGAGGCTCCTGGGCCTCAACCCCAACGTCAACCGTACCATGCTCTACCAGCAAGGCTGCTTCGGGGGAGCCACAGTTCTTCGAGTCGCCAAGGATCTAGCCGAGAATAACAAGGGAGCCAGGGTTCTGACAGTGGTCAGCGAGCTCACTTGTGTCACCTTCCGTGCACCCAATGAAGAGCACTTGGACAATTTGGTGGGTTCTGCCATTTTCGGTGACGGAGCTGCTGTCGTGATAGTGGGATCGGACCCCATTCCAGAGACGGAGAAGCCCCAGTTTGAGATCCACTGGTCAGGAGAAACCATCCTCCCGGAAAGTGATGGAGCCATCGAAGGACGCTTGACGGAGGCAGGCCTCATCTTCCACCTGCTCAAGGATGTTCCAGGACTGATCTCACGTAATACCCTGCCCATCTTCAACAAAGCAGTGGAGATAGCCGGATCCCCCACTTGGAATGATCTCTTCTGGTGTGTGCACCCAGGAGGTCGTGCCATCCTGGACGAAGTGGCCAAGACGCTGAGTTTGAAGCCAGAGAAGCTGGAAGCGACCAGGGATATATTATTCGACTATGGTAATATGTCAGGTGCTAGTGTTCTGTTTGTTCTCGATCAAATGCGTAGGAGGTCAGTTGACAAGAAGAGCAGCACTACTGGAGAAGGCTGTGAATGGGGACTTGTAGTAGGCTTCGGACCAGGTTTGACAGTGGAAGTGTCCCTGCTCAAGTCTGTTCCCCTTGCTCTTGCCCAATAGTAGTAGCCAGCCAAACATCTAAAATTCTTCTCCTTCCTTCCTCACTGGGCAGTCCCTGATGATATTAATACAGTGGATGAGTATCATAGTCTAGCCCCAGATCTCTCACTCCCCATCAGCAGGGTACCGGATAATTCTAGAATTAGGAAACACAATTTGAATAGCGTGACCCTTTTTATGTACAGTAGTCACTCACTTTGGCCACCGAAGAAATGGAAATCATATCTTCTATATATGCAAGGATCCATATGGACATAGCAGCAATGCAAGTTTCCTGGTCCAATGTGCAGTGCTCTCTAAGTGTTCCTGCATTGTCAAAATAATGTGTTCAAGCTGTGACCTTGAAATACTGTTGTGTTTAGTCTCTGTACTACATATTTTCACCCGGTGTCTCATTACTTTTTTCCATTTTTTATTGTGTTATGAGCTTCTTACTTCGATCCTGCATCGTGCGTTGCAATTATCTGCTATCAATTCGTGTTCTGGTAAACTATGGGCTTGAACTTCATCAAGAATACCATTCTTCTGTTAATGGAATAGCATTCTGTAAACACTGTATGTAGAGAGGAAAATCAGCTTTTGGGTTCATGCTCGGGAATCTTTACTTCAATATGTTGTCAAAAGCACTGAGGACATGAATGGAGTGATCATGTGGAATTATCTTCTCTCACCGCGTTCCTCGAAAGAATCTCGTCAGTGATGATTGAATGATATAAAAGGCGTTCAAAGTGCACAGAGAAAAGATTTCATACCACGAACTTCATGGACTTCATTCTTGTCTAACAGTTCAGTCACTTATTCTTCTAATCATCAGGTACTACGAGCGTCGAGTAAATTCCATGTTACCGCCACTTTTGTAAGCTATAGTTTTCCAAAGAGTTTCTTCTAAACCAGCTCGTTATCAGGATTGTTACGTTAATGCCTTTTGGAAAAACTAATTAAAACCGAGATCGAAGCAACCGCATCGAATAAATTTCCTCTTGCAGCTGTGCCCTCTCATGTCCTTTTGAATGAAACATTGCCTCAAACTGTAAAGTACGTTGATATCTAACATAACGTTGTTATCATGAATGCAAGTGTAGGTATGATTTACTGTCATGCTGAAGTGAGCAGGCCGAGAGGTAGACCTTTCATGACAAGTGCACCACATGTATCCTCTACTAGCTCACGTCATATCTTTTAAGTAGTGACTGTGTGTAATGAGAAATGTTGTTGTTTCTGTTTGGATCAACTTCGCTTCATCCTTACACACCCAATCCGTCCATCCATCGAAAACAACAACGCGTTGTTGTTTTTAGTTCAGATCAACTGATGAATCAGATATGCTAAGGTCGCGTCGTAACACTCGCACACGGGTGAAGAATATTGATTGGAGAAAACTGAAATATATTGAGCTATCCACTTAATCGAGTATTCCTCAATTCTGAACTTCTTTCCTATCAAGAAATATGTAGATCCATGTACATTTTTTCATTGAATTCTATGTCTAATAGTTATTGTAACAATCTAAGTTTATTATCGAGATAGACCAAGATATTAAAAATATCTATTCGTTATTTTGTATAATTTCTAACAAACTAAATATCTCCAGAAAAAAAATTAAAAAGAATATGCATTTTGAAGAAAAATCTGTTGAATATTTTTCTCTATTTATTATATTTATTATTTTAAAAGTTACCAATTGATTGTGATTCTCCGAGCACTAATAATTAGGGAGTGCCGAATTTATTAAACTTTCCTTTTTAGCTCGAGTTATTGATTAATGTTCAGAGATATCTCTCATTAAGGTTCCAGTCCAAGGATGTATACAAGTTTGCTTCTTGTACTCCAGGACGTGTTAATGAGCTATGCAACATGCCAGAACCCGAAAAAAAAGCAAGCAGAATGTCATCATGTTCATCGAATCACAAGGTATATTACTTTCATTCTCCAGACAACATGACTCTTCCACAAACATCTCTTACCTTCAATTCTAGGGTTCGTTTTCTAGTAGTCCGATAGAAGTTTTACAGTGTTTACATCACACTTTGTCCTGAAGAAGGTATGATGGACTTTCTTTAGTACCTAATCACTAGTTTCCATTACAGTGGTATCTTTGACCTCAGTCAAAATTATTCTGACTTCACTACCTGCTTTAAAGTACGTAAAAGCGTCTTCTATGTCAGAGACAAGGATGGAAAGATGGACTGACTATATTACAAACTCACTGGTGTCAACTCGCGTCTCACTGACGTAGGGGGAATAATATTCGGCTAAGAAACTGTATATTTTCATCTACCTCGTCTGAACTAGAAAGGCAGCTTCAATTTGACGAGACAACTGACACGAATACTAACCTCGTTGAAGATAGTGCCAACACCAGCAAGCAAGTTTCCTGGAGAATCACCCCAAAGTCCCATCGAGTAGAGTAACAACCTCTGTGAGACGTGCAGCAGCATGCTCACAGTTAGAAAAACCAGCGTATGACCACTTCTCCCGATCTGTCTGTCAAGACCCGGAAGTAACTGACCGGATTGGTTCAATGGGAAGAGTTAGATAAAAGATAATAATAAGATGTCTGTCATCAACCTCATATATATATATATATATATGGTTCTGAGAGTGCATCGTTCAACTCTCTCCTTATGGGTTTTATCTATATTTTCTTGTACTTCTAGGTCGAGTTATCACTTAATATTTACAAATAATTTAACTCTTCTTATCATTTGTTCTTATAGTTTTATATTTGTAAATTTTTGATAATAAAAATGACTAAAAGTTCCCCGAAGTTGATCTTGCATGCATATTAATTAGCACCTTGTTATACGTAGATCAGTTTGATGCATCATGCATGGAATGCGTGTAGTAATCGCTCACTAACAATGATATACTGTATCTATTATTTATTACGTACATTGTTTTAAGTTATTTCCTATAAAATGTTGACATGAATGTTTTTAATCATTATCGTAAATCTGGAAATTTTCAGTTGGTGACTAGTTCGATGATTTCACCCTATCATTTTTGCTTAAAATTGTACCTAATCAAATAATTTATGGTAAGAAAATATGATAGTAAATATTTTATAGAACATAAAATATAAATCTTGTGCACAAGCCTATTGTATATTTTCTTTTGAATGGATCTCTATTCATTTATTCCCATCATAATATCGCTACTTATAGTTTACAATTGTACAAAACAATGACATGATTTTGACAAATATTCAGAAAGTTTTACTGTAAAATTGATTTTTATTCAATTAATATCGATAACACTTACTCTATGTAATAATCTATTAGACAAAATCTCTTGAGAAGTATATCTCTTTCCATTTTCTACGATTTTTTTCATACGGATAAACTGCAAAAATTTATTTGACCGTACTCTTGTGGAGTTTGTCGGACTTGGATGCTCCTCTCTTAAGTTCTTCTTTCTTGATCGTACCTCTCCCAGATGCAGATCGTCGTGCAGGTCAAATTACAGGTCAGTCGACAGTTGATCTTCTATTAATGTCATCTCGTCCTCGTCTATCGTGTCAGGAATTTGGCATAGCCGATGGAGTACACGAGAATAGTGTAGTCATGAGCCGTGTGAGAACACTGACCATCTTGAGCTCGATAATTCCACTGCCACAGGTTCCTTTTTGTTCGTAAGCGATGGCTCAAGCGACAAAGATGGTGTCGCTTGCAGAGTTCTATGAAGCTATGGAGTCGTTGAACCAATAAGGTTGAGGTGTCAGGATCATGCATAATTCGGCAGGTTGTCTTATATATCAGTGTTGTCTTCAATGTTTCAAAGCACTTGGTCGAGCGTCTCGTGTCATTGATTTCAATTTGCCACAAACTGCTAGCTCTCTTGGAAATTGTTGCCAAGCATGTGTTCTCATATACGCTTGGTGATTTCAAGTAGCAATGAAAGACTAGAAACTGGAGGATTATGATCGTCTGACTGTGTGGCAATGGGTAGAAGCGCTTATCAGCTTGAACACGATTCAATTTTGCATGAAGAGTGTAGAAGAATAGATTGATTCGTTTCATGCTATCATCCTCCATGGCTTCTAGGATTTGCAAGTGGCTTTACGCAGAAAAGGACGAGAGAGGACTATCTTGGCTGCATGACGGCCAGAGTCAATAGCTCGAACAAGACATGTAATCGAGCGGCTTGGAGTGAGTTCATTGTCTAAGAAATGGAGCATATGAACATGACAGAGTCAAAGAATTCATTCTGGAATCATTCTCGATATTGCCGTGATGCTCTTGTAGAAATTCGATAGGTGAAGAAGCAGGTCGTGGATATCAAAGCAAAAACAGAGATGCTTTGAGAAGACTTAGATGAGACAATAGTGGATTTGAATCTTACGTCTAATGCTTTGGAGACTGCCATAGACAAGCTCGACCGATTTTGTATGTTATTTGATTCAGCCAAATGAGCAATTAAATCTTTATTTTTATCATTGTGTTTTATCCACATTTGTGTCTATCACTGATGCCAAAATGTATAGCTAATGAAGCACATGCGAGCTTCGTGCTTCGAACACAAATAGAGTAGGTACATTATAGATGCATTATGAGAACAGTCAGGAAAGATTAGCAATGCACATTATAAGCTCTAGAAATAATGTGAGAGAAAAGAGCGAAGCTAAGTATGAAACATCTCAGCGTGCAACTGAAAGATTTTATAATAATTTGTGGGCAGTGCTCATTGACAAAGCGTTATATTTATGATAAAATGGTGACAAGTTAATCAACAGGAGCATCTAAACGAAATGGTCCGAGAAAAAATACAGCTCTACTTCTGGTACCCACACTGTGTGAGGAGAGAAGCGGAATGCCGTTTTAGCCTGTAGATTCATCACGATTCGCGCTTGTCCAAGCTAGAGAAAGGAAAAGCTCGAGCCGCCAATAATGTAAATTGTCTCTCGAGAAAATTCGAGAGAACTAGTACTGGGCAGCACAAATGCTCTACCATCACCAACACATACCGCTGGTGACGTATGGTCAACGGTAAGAGTCCCGCAAAATTCAAACTCCAATGGTAATCCAACCTTATAATCGATAAGAGGTGTAACTATGGAGTAGGAGCATTAAACGATGCTCGTACTCGATCACAAACCACACATTGTGCGACAAACTGCTGCACATCGACGTGCATATCACGCCACCAATACTGTCCTTGGAGTAAGCTATGCGTACGCTTCACTCCAAAATGTCCCAACTCCTCATGAGCATGTCGTACTAACTGTGCCCTCTGGGATGGATGTGGCACTATCCGTACTCTCTCATCATCTCACACTTGAAGTACATGTCGTCCTTCTCATTGAAATCTCTTCGCTCGTTGAAGGACACGATCTCGCTCCTTAGCACTTACTGTGCCTACCATCATACCAGTACGTAGATACTCCATTACAATCACATTGTTATGGATATCTCGCTAGTCTGGTACACCATCTCCACCCTCAAGATCTGGAGACTCATCATCTACTTTCTTACCAGAGAAAGATACGACTTGACCTTCCATACTAGAGTTCATGGTCAACACACAAAGAAAGACAGATGCATGCCACCCTGGCATCTCTTCATCAACCTCGTCATGCCATCGAGGCCCAGTCTGATCTTGCTGACTCGTGCATGGGTTACGACTCAACCCATCGGCATCTAGGTTTGCAACTTCAAATCTATGTACTACTTGGAAGTCATACTCCTGTAAGATAAGAGTCAATCGTGCAAGCTTCCCTGTAAGCTTATCGGACTCCATCAACCACTTGAGCGGCTGGTGATCAGTGATGAGAGTAAATGCGTTCTCAAACAGATAACATCGGAAGTGTGCAACAGCCCACACTGCAGCTAAACACTCCCCCTCGTATGAACTGTACCTCGCCTCTGCTGAATTGTTGGAGCGACTGACATACGTCACCACAAACTCCTTTTTCTCATCATCATGCTGAGTCAGCACTGCTCCAAGTCCCAACATACTCCAATCAGTGTGCAGTTGGAAAGAACACCTCCTAAGGGGTCTCCTCAAGATGAGAGCAGATGTCAACTTATCCTTGAGCTCTACAAAAGCTCGCTCATGCTCATCTTCCCACTGCCACTCCAGGTCCACCTTCATCAGCTTGGTCAATGACTTCGCAATTGCACTAAATTCTTTCACGTATCGACGATAGAAGTTCACCAAACCAACAAATGCTCGAACTCGACTGTGGGACGTGAGATACGTGCAATAGCCTCAATCTTCATCTGTTGAACACCCAACTCACCTGGATAGATGGTGTCGCCCAGATACTCTACCAACTCCTGGAAGAACTTACACTTCTCATGGTGTAACTTCAACCCATGAGCTCTTAACCGCTGTCGCGCTACTTGACGACTACATATTACATTTCTACTCCGACACTTGAGTTTAGTAGTTCTAGAAGTTAGCTCATATTACTTCTAGTCGTTTATGTATATGTTTGACACCTTTGCATTGCACCTTATGTATATGTTTGACACCTTATTTTGAGTCCTAATAGGCTGATAGTATGCTAGTTATCTTGTTCAAGCATTTGTGCTTGTGCAAGTGACTTCTTACTTGTCTATGATGTTCAATTACACATAACTTAGATTTACCATGTTGATAGGGTTTAAGCTCATGGGTTGTACTTACGTGTTGCCCTGCACGCTTTTTAGCTGGTTTAAGTTTACTTTTAGGGTTGCGTGTCGTTTTAGGTAGTTTAAGTTATACGCTGGCACTTTAGGGGACTTGACGTGGTAGCCTTTGAGTGGAACTAAGCTACCACATGGTTTAAGGCACAAAAAGACAACCAAATGGAGCTATGAATTCTCATTGGTTCATTTTTATCTTTTGTGTAACTCTAAACTTAGAAACAGAGGTCTAAAGGGGATTTCGAGCATTTGGTAAGGACACTTCGAAATCTGAGAGCACATGGAGATAGAGCTCGTCATGCAAAGCACTTCCAGTGAAATTTTCGATCGATTTGAGGCAATAAAGACGAAGTTATGACCAATTGAAGTTCGAATTGTGCTAGAATTGAATCACTTTTGTTGGATTTAGGATTTTCAGTGTCACTTGCAGCAGATTTGAGGAAATTGCTTCAAAACTTCGAGGTTGTGTTTTCTGCCAGCAGGGCTACGATTTCCCAAAAAGTTTTATATCGATTGAGTGACTGAGTAATTCAGGGCGGCCGCTGAAGCTGAGAGGGTCTGAAAAGCTCTTAATCTAGAGCAGCGACTTCAGAGGACGAGATCTGGAGTTCTGTGTACAGTCAGGAGTCCCAACTTCACAGGGATGTTTAGCATCCTGTAGACTTCAAATACTGTGAGAATATTTGAAATTGATCGAGCCAATATTCTGTTCTAGGTTGAAATAGCCATCTGGGTACCAAAAATTGCCATAATTTTCTTACTCAGAACTTTTCTGTCAACATCTCGGTGCTAGAGTTTGATCTCAGACTGAAACTTTGTGTGTGTCCAGTAGTACCTCATTTACATGTAGGGGAAGTTTAGAAGTCTAAACCTTCATAGTTTTCCTCTCCTTGAGTGTCAAAGTTTACTGCCTAAACTTATTATTACTAGTTAGACCTAAATTTCGCTTTTTTAGCATATTAGAGGATCCTACACACTTGTGTGAGTGTTTATAGTCCCTGTTGTGACCTGAAAGCCAACCTCTTGAGTAAACAACCACAGCCAGAAGCCCGGCGCTTTCCTAGGTAGACGGATCACACTCCGACACCGCTCGAACACATCTCGTAAGTGTCTCTCGTGCTCCTCCATAGTAGCACTATAGACTAAGATGTCGTCAATATAACATCTGACAAAATCCAGTTCTGCTAGGATCTTGTCCATCACCCTCTGGAACTCAGCAGGGGCGTTCTTCAACCGAAATGATAAGGACCGTCACTGATACAAACAATCCTTGCCGTGAGAGTCAATTTCTCAGAATGTTGTCCTAGACTTATCTTCTTCTCTCACTGGCAACTGATGATACCCCGCTCGAAGATCCAAAGTACTGAAGACCTTCACATGCCCCACTGCATCAAAGATCTCCTCAGGTGTCGGCATGACATACTTATCAAACTTTATCTGCCGATTGATAGGACGGTAGTCTCCACACATCCGCCTATTCGTGTAGTTGTCATACATATATTTCTTTGCTGGCATAACTAAGGCCGATGCATACTCTTCATGCGACATCTCCACCAACCCAACCTCCAACAAGTCTTAAGTCCTACTCCGGATCAAAGCTCTCTCCATGTCACTATATCTGTAAGGACGTTATCGTATAACGTGTTTTTCTGTCTAGGAATACACGGGGTATATGGCTGTGTAGAGGTAGGTGACTTGACCAGGTTGGCTCTGAACCTTGATCCTTCAACCCTAATGTTCTCTATCTACTCTTCTCGGACAAGTGCCCTTGTATCTCTCGACTCAAGGTTAAAGGTTGTTACGGTCCAATGATACGTATAAGTTGTACAAATTTATGTTGCATACAAATCCTTTTGTACTCTATCTGAAATACTCAGCTCTGTACTATCTGCATGCATGTAACTCTAAATCACTAGAAGCATGATTTAACTTCTCAACGACGCTAGCTACCCATCAGTTTGACCGTCATAACTCTATTTGATAGAACCGAAAGATACTATAGGATCGCTCAACCAACTTGATCGAGTCTCGATACAACTTGCTGTACACCCTGGCCTACCAAGCATTCCAGCAAAGTAAAGCATGCATGTTCCAAGACACTACTCAGATCTCAATATAGCACCAACGGCGGTAGTACCTGGCAGCTCCGAGAATCCAAACAACGGCTTATGACTCATGACGACTCCGTTCTCCTTCATCACCAAGAGTTGAAATCAGCCCCACATCTTCCAATGTCGAGTTGTATGCAGACATGGCAGTTTCAACAACAAACTCCTCTCCAAATTGCTTGAAAATGACCAAAGCGACAATAGATGTGACAAAAAAAAACCCAAAATCGTTAATAACAGAAATATCTTCTAACTTTGAGACCTCAGTCCTCCCAAATCAGTCGACCAATGATGATCAAACTCCACAAGAAGCTTGATTGGACCCTTCACTCCTACCCTGAATAATTTTCAGGTCGAAATCTCAAACCAATTCTCAGATATGGATCAAATCGTAATCTGTGTTAACTTAAGAGCTTTACAGACCTAGGTACATTTGATCCAAGATTCTGAACAAACTACTTGACCATTTGAGGTGAAACTTTCCAAGTATCTTATTGATAAGACATACTTCAATCTTGGAAAGTTTCACTTAGAAATTCGACTCAGAACTCAAGCAATAGCAAACTATCCATGACTATCACAGTTTGCTGTTCTTGTCTTATCACGTCTGCACTTCTCAACTTCAATCGGTCGGTTCACAATCCAAATCGATCAAGAACCTGATGAAATTAATATCAAAATGACCAGCACGTCATCAACTCTCCAATCCAACAGAAAGCTCTTAAAAACTCTTCACGAGTCTTTCGAAACAACCAGAAATATAACGGTAGATACAAATTTCACCCCCCTCCATTCAATCGATCATAACGCCCTCATCTTTCCATCAAATCGATTGATTCTTCAGCCCAGATTGTAGTCCCGATCGAGAAATTTCCAACCATACCCTTCGTTTTACGAATGGCCCTCCGAAACCTCCAGAAACCACAAAAACGTTGTGAGGATCAGCTTGAACACCATTGGTCCAAAAGTAGACCAATAAGAGCAAAAAGAGCTTTACTTTTGTCTTTTCTCCACTCAACTTTTTCCCCTAGAACTAATTTTCACTCCCAAGGAGACACAAGATGTGAAGCCTTGGATTTTCAGTTTGTTAGAAAATTTTTATTTTTATTGGATAAAACAATAGATTAGTTAGTATAGATGATAGATAAGATAAGTTTAGTTGTAGTATAGAGATTCTTAGCCGAAGAATGATACTGAGCAAGAATACAGAACCTATGAAGTGTATATCTTTGGAATAATAACCTAGCTGCATTTTTCAAACGAAGAGCTTTCCAAGGATACCTCATTTGCTGAGGACGGATATCGGACGACGAAGTTATGACCCTGATATGAAGAACCAAAACAGAACAGAAATTCATGCAACTTCGTAGCTGAGAGACTTTGCACGTGACGAGGCGAGAGGAAAAGCTATAAGAGGAGTCAAAAGCAAATCACTTTTACTATTTCCACTTGCGAGTTTACTGTAGCGCTCCGCAACAACCGATTCGAGAGAGGCGAAGTCTGTCTTCGGTGAAGAGAGCCTTCCTAGGGTTTAGTCGAAAGGAGAAGAGACTGCCTTCGGTGAAGTTGATCTTCTTACATTCAGTGCTGAGTGAGGAAGTTTTGTAGTCTCAGCAGGCAAAGGAACTTTGAATCTTCGGAGAAGATGAGAGGGATGCAGACGTTGAAGAAGCCGAAGTTGAAGATTATAGCGATGAAGTGGTCGGACTTCAGTCTGTATCGGGAACGATTGACGTTCTTGATGAAGAACTGGGGGTGATCTCTCCGGAGCTAGTGCAGGAGATCCTCGTCTGCAAGGGGCAGCTCTCCGAAGATCTTTGGGGAAGATCGAACAACTAGAACGTGTCGCATTGAGGTTTTGCTTTAGGGATCGATGATGCAGGAAAACCAGACGATCTTCTATACGACAGCACTTGCAAGCCATCTTCGGAGGAAGTGACGAAGTACAACGAGCTATTCTCGATGATGCCGGTGGGGTCAAACAGATTTAAGGTTCATAGCTACATCGATCCGTTCAAGAGAGATGTAGCGATCGCGCTCAATACGATCTTCAAGCCACAACGCACTTCGTATCTGGCCAATTGGCAGATACATTTCATTGAACAGGTCTTCGAAGGCAAGAAAGCGTATTGGGCGAAGATCTTCCACGACCATGTGCAGAAGCTGTACACTACCTTTGACGATGGCGGGTCGACATAGTTCGCGGCCTTCGCAGTGTTTTTCTATCTGGGAATGAAGTTACTGTTTCTAGAAGAAGAGGAGAAGTTCGAACGAAGAACGACTTCCGAAGATGAACTTTTAATGGAGCCAACTCCTCGAAGGGAGGAAGTGACGACTCCAGTGACTTCGATGGGACCTAGTACCCGGACGAAGAGGAAGATAGACGAAGGAACACTGAGTGGTGTGACTTCGAGGAGAAAGAAGAAAGCGAGAAGGACGACCATGACAACTTCGGATGAAGGGGCCGAAGGCGTACGATCTCCAGCAAAGTCTTCTTCTGTGGAGATAATTGGAACGACGGGCTCGAGAGGAGACCAAGGAGAGTCGAATGTGAGAAGGATACCTTCGCGTGTGGCAGAAGAAGAAGTGGAAGGTCCTCAAGCAGAACTTCGGACTTCGCCCAGACCAGGCGAAGCTACAACTTCGGGACTGAGTGATTCAAATTTTGAAAGAGAGTTGAAGATGTTCGAGCAGACTCTGGAATTCCTCAGTGGTACAGCGTTGCCGATCATGACACAGTTGGACATACAACGGCATGTCTACGAGAAGGAGGCGAAAGAGTCGATATCGCTGAACAAGCTTCTCAATGCGGTACACTTCGGACGACAAGGGTGGATTCAGGAGAAGGACGCTCTAACGAAGAAGCTGGAAGACACTTCGGACGAAGTCAGAAAGTATACTTCGCAGCGAGATGCTTTGCTCGTGGCACAGGTGGAAGAACAAACAAGAGTTTCGCAAGAACTTCAGGACTGGCAGGCGAAGCTCAATCTTATGACTTCACGCTTCCACGACTTGAAGTCAGAGAGAGATGCTATTTTGGAACAGCTAGCGACAAAGGACGAGCAGTTGACTACAAAGGACGAGGAGCTAGCAAAGATTCAGAAAGCGAAAGAGATAGCAGAAGTGAAGGCCGAAGAACTTCAGACGAAGGTGGAAGAGGTTACGACTACCTACTTCGCCACCGAACTCAACGCAACAGAGACAGAGCTACTCCAGCGACTTCGGGCAGAACTAACGATAACGTCAGATCCTTCGGCAAAGAGTAGAATAGTTAGGATAGCGGAGAGAATTATTAGAGATTTGAAGGAGCTTAGAGAGACGGTTAAGTTTTCATTATGGAGTATAGGACAGACAGTTAGGTAGAGTAGAAACTTCGGTTCCGTCAAGTGGAGAGTCGTGATTCGACGTTCTAGATGTAATCTTTTCTTTGTAGAAAATGAGATCCGTCATCTTCGGACGACAGGCTATATAAGCGATGTGATTCTCGATCATTTTACTTTTTCTATGTTTTCATTTTTTGTTAGTTAATTTTTTATTGCGTAAGATTGCGGAGTGAGAGTGTGAATAAAGCAGGCGAAGGCAATTACCTACGAAGGACGTAGTTTGCTGTCGCAAGAGTAAATCTGATTGATGCAGAACCTTCGAAGTTGACCTTCGATGAAGAGAGTCTTCGGGCTATTTAAATGAAGGATATTTTGAAGAATCTGAGAACATATTAGTTATTGTGAACTGGAGGAGCATAAGTTAAAGTGGCTTCGCCTTAAGTCTGCCTTCTTCAAATAAATGGGATTCTTAAGAGTGAGGATTTAGTTGGAAGAACACTTCTTAGGAAGAGTAAAGGCTTATTCTTTGAGCCTTGATGTGAAGTCTGTATTCTTCTGTCTTTTCAGAAGAAGACTAGTAACATTTCAGAAGTATTTGCGATCTCATTTATTCATACATCTATCTTCTCGAATCTTTTATATGTTTGTTGGAAGGGTCCCTGATCAAGAACTATTTCATTGTTGTTTGTATTCGATTTATCAGGTTGTGCTTGGATTTGGTTTCTTATCAGACTTAAACTCTCATCCGGATACTATTTTATTCCGTGAGAATAACAAAAAATATCTGAATTATCATTGTGACGTTGTAGTATTCTGTTCTGTGTAATTGTTAACTGTATCTTTGTGAGAACGATCCTTAATTTATTATTTCCGATACTTTGTGTTTCTCTGGGTTGTTACACAAGATATCAACAAGACTCTAAGATCTCAAAAAATCCTTCAGATATGTCAACGGATTCTTTGCGGTCCATAACTACACAGAAGCGCTCAACCAGAATGAAAATCGCAGACTAATAAAAGTCAATATTACAACCTGGAAATGATCTACAATAAAAGGTTTGACAAAAAGAAACGGTGAAGCTATCACTCGATTGAAATATTCTTGCCCGAAGTTTCTCACGATCCAAACCTCATGATTGATCTTCGGTCTGCAATGACATCAGACATCGACCCAAAGGTTGAAAGGAACATTCGATGGATAGTTGAGATCCATTGTTCCTCACAACAAGATGTACACCGTCATATGTCAAGTCTCTTTGTATGTAACGATCGAAAGGATCACCGAAAGCTGTAACTCCATCACCCTCTCCATGAATTCATCGCCAAAGTACGCAACTAACCACGGTCGAAAGTGATTATGGTGGATGCAATGAAGCTTGATGTGAAACGGGTTCGGAAAAATAAGATCCGGAGCCAGTATCACACCTCCATCCATAACCACTACGCTTGCAGTTCTTCACTTCTCCATGCAGACCTCCGAGCACCCTCACAAATCACCCGTTGAGAGACAATGCCGTATGAACCCTCGACCTATCATTTTATACATAAATGCGACGACAAGGACCACTGAAGTGAACGTGCACAAATCGATGACTTGGCACCGTGCGATCACTTAAACAGATAATCATAAACGTGACACCCATCACACCGTTCGGCGAGTTACGCGATACGGTTCACGTAACACAAAAAAGAAACACAACTTACGTTTCATGAGAATTTCACACAAGAGTCGAACCACAACACGACAACGTCGAAAGATTGACGTGTCATTAGTCAAGTCAACCCTTATACTTGGTCTCTTCAAGGTACCCAAATCCTTCATATTGAAGGTAAAACAATTCCTGTAGCTCTTCAGGAATCTCTGAACTCTTCGTCTCTCCTCCTTTATAAGCTTGGATCCAATCTCTGACTCTCAAGTATCTTCTGTCGTCATGCTAGAGGTAGAAGACGAAGTCATTGACTGCTATCTTGAAGCCTCTAGAGCAATTTCCTTTTGCTCACCACCAACAACCTCCACCGCCACTGTGCGAAAAAACTCCTACAGTCCTAGCTGCAAGCTCCACACTCTCTCCTATGACATCTCATGATGTCCAAGGATGACGAACTCCACACGTCTCGCCCCCAGCCTTTGCCTCCACCTACTCGATAAACAAAGAGCTCAAAAGTGTCTGCGTAGTAACACTTGTCGATCACATCCGACGCAGCTCAGCCAATCCAAGACTAACAATCCATGTCAAGCAATTCAAGTCCATTGTTTGATCCAATACTTGACGACGTGAAGCCTTCGACACCGAAGCTACTGCCATCATACCCGTAGCGAAACCCATCGCTCTCGCTCTCTCATCGACATCAGATAACGTTATCATGGGCCGTCCCACTAGGTTCACCATTACCATGGGTGACCTATCGACGACTCTCACTACTTGAGATCGTCGCCCTACATCCAAGATGCGATCAACTGTGAGGTGTTCTGTTCGTCTCACTGCATCGTGTGCGCGCTTGAGCACCTACCTCGGTAACAAGTTTGTCCATCATAACCGTGGATGATGTGCACGAGATCCCACTCTCTCTGCATCTAACAACACTGCTGGTCTGATCCAGGACCGCACCTAGTGCACACTCATCATCATCTGTGTACGAGCATCACCCAACAAAGGAACGTTCTCCAAGATGTACGTTGGAGAATCCATCTGATGCATCTGGAGACGTCATAAGATTCGTAACATCTCTCAGAACATCCTAGATCGCGGGTCATGTAAATCTTGATCTCTCCCAGCACGTGTGTGACCTTGACATGGCCACTCGGCTATCACCAAGTGAATGATGCCAACAAACGGGAGATCCTGTGCCCCAGCAGCAAAATATCCGACGGTAATGCTTGCTGGTATCTTCTAACGACTGATATGGACAACAACTCAGGATATCTCTGCACCAAACGTGCCACATGACGCAATGAGATGCGTCTCGCAACCTCATCTCTCTCCACATACAAGTATCGCTATACTTGTATGCATGTCTGCAATATCACAGCCAAACTTGTGCTGATCTCTCCAAACAGCTCCAACACACATATACCCTCCTCTAGATACTGTCACACAATGGGAGTCGTATCCAACGGTGATAAGGTCATAGGGCTAGTAGCAGGAACAACCTTTGATTCTTCTACTAGTGGTACAAAGACTTCACTCCAAGCCTGCTGCACCAATCAATCAGCATATTGCTGCAACTCTCCACTTGAACTCTAGAGTGGAACATCCAAGGCAGATGGTACTAACATAGACATGCTAGGCATGTCTCCCACCTCCTCAAATATCGGAGTATCCTCCGCATGGGCATTGTCCTCCAACAACTCGCCGGTCAAGTGATGACCGAACTGAACTTGACAATGGATGCCATCGTCCCTGGTGTAAGCTCCGTTGTCCCAACTCTAGCACTGAACCGCACTGGTAAGCGGCTCACTCGTCCCTCACCGGACTACCAACCTTATCTATAAGATGCTGTCTCTGTCCAATAGTCGATCAGGAGGAAGACCAAAAGAAGACGGAGTCGCTGGAAGCTAACCTCCGCACTACTGAGAAGCTTGCGGCCAGGTACAAGGCGGAAGCAGCCGCTTCTGCCAAGGAGCTGGTACAGCTTCGGAAGAGCAACCAGGAGTTGCAGGCGCGGGTACAACAGCGCAATTAGGAAGTCACCCGAGTGGGAGAAGATCACCGCCCTCGCAGAAGAGCAGACCCTATGGAAGACGCAACGAGAAGCCGCGGAAGCGCGAGCTGCAGCTGAGAAGACGCAGAGGGAAGCAGCAGAGGCCCGTGCGCAGAAGATGTTGGCACAGTCGGTGGAAGCGCTTCGAAAGAAGTTCAACTACACCGCGGGTAGGAAGTTACTTACCTTAGCTAGAGGATGGGACAGCGAGTCCAAAGCGATGTTGGTGGAATGCCGGGAGAGTATGTTCAGGTACTTGGATAGACAGATAGAAGGAGTGAAGACACTTTATGGTCTTCCCTCGCTTCCGACACCTGCAACCGCATC
Organism: Asterella californica; assembly: GCA_036924285.1. NCBI lineage: Eukaryota > Viridiplantae > Streptophyta > Marchantiopsida > Marchantiales > Aytoniaceae > Asterella > Asterella californica. Next base: position 7,965,017 of record JAYKYS010000003.1, read on the forward strand.
TTCCCACGCTCCAACACCATCGACTGGATCCGGAATGGAGAAGGAGGAGTTCGATCTCGCTGTGCACTTGGTGGTGACAGCGTTGGAAGACGAGAAGACTCCAGAAGACGCCTCGGAAAACAAGATGTCTTCAAGAAGACAGGAAGACGAGCCGTCTTCCCGCGTGGAGGAAGCGACTTCCCCGGATCCCCATGAGGTCCCCATGGTCCCTAGTCCCGCACCCGTTGTCGGAGTGTAATCCGTCTACTTAGGAAAGCGCCGGGCTTCTGGCTGTGGTTGTTCACTCAAGAGGTTGGCTTTCAGGTCACAATAGGGCTATAAACACTCACACAGATGTGTAAGATCTAGTAATATACCCAGAAGGCAAAATTCAGGTCTAGCTGGCAGTAATAGGATTCGGCGGTGAACTTTGACACTCACGGAGAGGAAAACTATGAAGGTTTAGACCTCTAAACTTCCCCTACATGCAAATGAGGTACTACTGAACTCACAGACGAAATTTCAGCCTGAGATCAAATTCTGACACGGAGATATGAACAGAAAAGTTTTGAGCAAGAAAACTACGGCAATTTCTGGTACCTAGCTGGCTATTTCAACCTATAACAGGAGTTTGGCTCGATCAATTTCGAAGTTTCTTACAGGATTTGCAGTCTACAGGGTGCTGAACATCCTTGTGAAGTTGGGACTCCTGAATGTACACAGAACTGTAGATCTCCTCCTCTGAAGTCGCTGCTCTAGATTAAGAGCTTTTCAGACCCCCTCAGCTTCAGCAGCCGCCCTGAATTACTCAGTTGCTCAATCGATATGAAACTTTTTGTGAAATCGTAGCCTTGCTGGCGGAGAACACAACCTCGAGTTTTGAAGCAATTTCCTCAAATCTGCTGCGAGTGACACTGAAAACCCTAAATCCAACCAAAATGATTCAATTCTAGCACAATCCGAACTTCAATTGCTCATAACTCCGTCTTTATTGACTCAAATCGATCGAAATTTTCACTGGAAGTGCTTGGCATGACGAGACCTCTCTCCCTGTGCTCTCAGATTTCGAAGATCCCTCACCAAATGCTCGAACTCCACTCTAGAGCTCTGTTTCTAAATTTAGAGTTTAACAAAAGACAAAAACGGACCAATGGGAGTTCATAGCTCCACTTGGTTGTCCTTTAGTACCCTAAACCACGTGGCAACTTAGTTTTACTCATAGGCTACCACGTCAAGCCCCCTAGAGTGCCAGCGTAAAACTTAAATTACTTAAAACGACACGCAGCCCCGAAAAATAACTTAAATCAGCTAGAAAGCGTGCATGGGCGACACGCAAATACAACCCATGAGCTTAAGCCCTATCAACATGGTAATCAACCTACTAAGACTCAAAATAGTGTTAACACCGTATGCAAAGGTGTCAAATATATACATAAACGACTAGAAGTACTATAAGCTAACTTCTAGAACTACTAAACTCAAGCGTCGGAGTAGAAATATAACATGTAGCCGCCAAGTAGCACGACACCGTGCCTCAGAAGACGGAAGAAGCACCGGTCGACTCCGCTTCCCAGAAGACGCTTCTGTCTTCCGAAGCAGAAGTCGAAGCCGAGGAAGACGCAGCAGCAGCAACAGCAGAGCCAGCAAGAGACGATGAGGAGGAAGCCACCTCAGTGACACCCGAGGTAACTGCAGGGCTTTCTAGCTTATCAGAAGCCGCATTAGGAGCTCCGATAGGAGCAGATCAGGTAGAGATTGCCTCCGTGCAATCTGAGTAGTTAGTAACTCCATTTCCAAATATAGTAGAATAGAACATGCTATCTTAAGGATGGCAGTTTTCCCATGTAATATTAGTTAGGACACCATGTGGCAGCATAGGTAGCGTAGGAAGGACAAGGTGGATGGCCAATTCGGGCAGGGGAACCGCTTGCATGTGAGGTAGCAATCTCTTGTCAGCGCCTCTCTCTCCCTGGTGGTCGCCTCCCCTGGTTCTCACGGCGGCAGCATAAGTAGGATAGCAGAGTAGGAGAAAGGGCTCTGCCAGTTCGACCAGTTCTGTAGAATTCTGTAGTAACTGAACATACACACCGATTCTACAGGCAGGCAGACGAGACACATTAGAGCAGAGACAGTCTTAGCGCACTACACCCGTCGTTGGAAACATACGAATAGTCTTGGAATATACCGGAGGGGTCTGCATACTCGCACCAGCAGTGGGTCGACGATGTAGATAGAAGTAGTGGACAGTCTAGGAACAGGGAACGGCATCCTCGTGCAGTCCTGTTAGCTAGGCTGGTGTGTCGAGGAGTAGACGCAGGAAGTAGAGGGAGTGAGCTTCCCAATGCCATTGTGACTTCTTCTCGAGGAATAGATTGTGGATTTGAATGCAGAAACTTTGCTCATGTCTTCTGGATGGTGGGTTCATTGAATTCGCTCCCAATTGTGCATGGGAAGTGTTCTTCTTGAGTGGCGGTGACTGTCAGCAGTTGTGGAAGTGTAGCTTGACTCATTCAGTAGAGCACGTGGGATCTACGTACGAACGATCTTCTGGGTAAGGGATCCCGGAGGACAGAGCAGTCAGAGCAGCGAAGTGAAGAAGAAAGAAGCCTTCTTCCCGCAACAGAAGACGACATCCTCGAGTAGAAGACGGTGCAACAGTACTCACGTTTGTTGTCTTCCTCCCCAAACTATTACAAGCAGGGATGGCTTGTTAGTCAGGATCCGGACTAGAAGCCTGTCGGAATCTTAATTTACTCTTTTCATCTTGTTTTCTCTTGTTTGGCTTTTCTCATCTTCCCCATCTTCTCCCATCTTCCCCATCTTCTTACCTTCTTCTAGTGAGTTTCCGAGACTTCTATTGAGCTTCCGTGAAGGTGAATGTCGTTGTAGTGCTGCAGGAAGACAACTTCCGTAGGCAGAAGCCTGGGAAGACTACAGGGGGCATACACCCTGTGATTGATCTAACCCGTTGAAATGTGAGTGTGAGAATAAGGTGTAACGACCGTTGCTAGTCGACTTCTGCGGAGCAGGACAGTCTTCTAGAGGTGTGAGAAGACGAGTTGAACCCCCAGAAGACGAGAATCGCTTCGGGAAGACGGTATCGAGAAGACCAATAACGACCTATGTTACACATAAGAAGTTTGTTATTAGTAAGGTGTTTAGTTATAACTAAGTGTTGAGAATGTTTATTGGCTGCCAAAGTACTTTAAGGATGTATCAAGTTAGTCATGACTAGCTAAAAGTTAGTTATGGTTAAACTTAGCTGTACTTTTGGCAGAATTCAGATATTTGCTAAAGAGTGAGCACTATTATCTTGTCATCTTGTCTAAAAGGTAGAAAGGAGGTGGAAAGTATCCCTTATCTCCTTTTTGACTTGATATTAGTGGTTGGATTAAAGTTGTGGACTTTGTGAGCATTAAAAACAAGAAGAGATTCCACATGTTTCCTTTTTAGTGGGTCCTAGTGTAGAGGGGGGGTGGAAATTCGAGATTCCTTGAGAATATTCCAGAATCCTTCTAGAAGTTGTTGACTTTGAAGGAATAAGCCCATGTGAAAAGGTAAAAAGCTCATGTGATCAATGCTTTTACCTTAAGTAATATCTTAGTAAAACCCGGTAAAAGTAGTTACGGCTGAGTTACCGGGGTACCAAAGTAAAAACCTAGAATGTATAAATAGAGGAGTAGAGAAGAGCTCCTCATCCTTGTTTTCACATTGTCGTAATGACAACTTGAGTAATATAGAGAGTGTGAGATATTTTTAGCATGTGAGAACTTGAGAGACGTCATTAGAATGGAGGATTTTAGTTGATGTGTTTAAGGAGATTTTAGTTGATAAGTTTGTGGGTGTATGAATGAGTGAACTCAGCATTTTCCCTTCAAGTTCATGGTGTGCTTCCATCAAAGCCATCAGAGGTGACCCCTGAGTGAGAGATAGGCCCGACATGTTGCAGATTCGTGGATGACGATCATGGAGGTTGAGAGATCGGGGGGGTAGTTGATCGATAGGACCACGGAGGGTTTACATTTTTGGTTCCATTGCTGGGACCTCACTTGAAGGGATCGTTGAACGATGTTTAGAGTTCAGTTCTATATTCGACAAAAGGAGATTATGAGAGAGCACATGGAGAGAACGTTGGGAGGAGAGAGAGCTAACGCGATGTTAGCAACGTTAGAATCTTTCGTGTATCTCGCAGTGATATATGACGCGTTCGAAGTCATTCTTTACATCTTGTTCACTTAGAAAGGGTTTGAGGAGAGTTGAAAGAGGGTGCAACAAGAGTTGTAGAGAAAGGAGGAGAGAAAAGTTATTAGAGGAGATAAATTTGTGAATATAGAAATTCTGCTCTCTGGAAAATTTGTACAATCGCTGTCAACTTTTCTGTGAATTTTATTTTCCTGAGAAACTTTCCAGTGTTTTAGATTGGCTGATAACCTATCTAAGACAAAAGAAATCATAGGAAAAGGTGGTCTAGAGAGGGAGCAATGAATTTTCAAAGTTGAGGGGGTCTATTCGTGAGAGTTGAGGAATTTTGTTATCTAAAAAAATTTTACAGTCATTTCAGATTTTCTGTGAATTTTATTTTCCTGAGAAACTTTCCAGTGTTTTAGAGTGGCTGATAAGCTATCCAGGACAAAAGAAATCATGAGAAGATGAGGTCTGAAGAGAGAAAGAATTTTTCAAAGTGGAGGGGGTTGACAACCATGAGGGAAGTGAAAATATACAAATTTCAGTTCTCTGAAAATTTGTACTGTCATCACCATCTCGTCTGATTAGGGAAGTTTCTGTTGAAACTTCATGATTTAGTAGCTTGGAGGTTGAGCTACTGGAGACCACAAAAATCTTGGAGAGATCTCTTACCAACTAAGAGATATACGTTTCGGCATACAAGGAGGTCTAGAAGATACTTCATGGGGAATCCAGTTCGAATGACGAGGTGGAAGAAGAGACGTTTAGGAGTTCGAACAGAGACGGAGAAGCCCAAGTTAAGTATAGATGAGTTACGAACCCGCATCTATAGCACTTGGGGTGCCCTCTTTACCCTATACGAAGAAGCTTCCGCGACCATGGGCACAGATTTGAAGAAAGCTGAGTTTAAAGCATCATTCACTGTGGAGGCCACGAATACTCCTGGTGAAGTAGAGTTGGATCCTTACAAGAGTGAGTTCAAGATGTCTGTTGTGATTAGTACAAACGATGGTGAGGAGGATCATATCTTCGATAGTTAATTTTAGATTAGATTTTATTTCGTGTATAGCATGTATAATACACGATTTCCAATATAAAGCTCGGAAGAGTTAAGAAAGTGAGGTAGAATTATTTTCCTCTATGATATTTTGTCCACTTAATGGTTGAGAAGGTGCAACATGAGTGGAAATTCAAAAGATTGGAAAGTTAGACTTAGAAACCTTCCTCAAGGTTTAGATGTCATAGTAAGTGTCGGAGAAAGTTCGAGAGAGATTATCGTCGAGTTTGAAAACCCTAGTACTAAACCTCAAGTAGAATCTCCGAGGAGAAGAGTAGAAACCGACTTGTGGTGTTATTTCTGTAGAGGGTTGGGACACAAAGTAGTGAATTGTCCAACTAGAATCAGAACCGAGAGAGCTAAAGGGAAGCGGGAGTTTACTGATTTAAGTCTTCGAGTGGGTCCATCGTCACCAGCGCCAATTCATCTTCTAGGCGAAGATCCTTGTCCAAGTTGTGGAGTGGGTGATCTATCCAAAGGACACAAGTGCGTCGATGTGGCCGCCCTACTTACGTCAGTAGTCGAGAAGTTGGACGAGACTCAAAGAGCTGAGACGGAGAAGTTGTCGACTTCAAAAGAGGACTCATCTGAGTTGTGATGGAGATCGTCATTCGGATGGTGGAGAAGGCGGTGATGCGACTCAGGCTCATGATTACCTTGGGAGAAGAGATGGCACAAGAGGTGTTGTTACAACCATTTCTTTTCATTTTACCTATGGTAGATTATTCGCGAATGGAATTGGTGATGTTCGTACTCTTTTAGCGAGTAGTTATTGCACAAAAATTAGAAGGGTAGAAAGAATAGTTACAAGATGGGAAAGTTACCAGTGTTTCATGGGAAGGACAATGAAGATGTAGAACCATTTGTACGAGACTTCAAAAGGGGTTGCATCGGAAACAACGTGAGAAAGAAGGAAGAATGGGTGTTGTTACTGCCAGAGTTTTTAGAAGATTTTGCTCTTACGTGGTATGACGACCGAGTGAAGAGCAAGACACCTGGTGCAGTTGAGGACACATGGGAGACGTTGAGTAATGCACTCATCGAAGAATTTCTTCCAGAAGAGAGTTATGAGAAGCTCATGGTGGAGCTTACTCATTTGAAGCAACGGGACGACGAGAAAGTTCGGCAATATGTCGAAAGGGTGGATAAGTTGGAGCAACGGTTTCAGACGGTCTTACGGAAGAGTGGAGACAATGTGGAGCTAACGATGACGGAGATTGGAGCAGTGTTGACCAAGAACTTGGTGGGAGGATTGAGACCTTCAATTCTAACCCAAGTGAGGTACGAGAAGCCAACAACCAAAGCGGAGGCCATCAAGATTGCGACAAACATGGAAGAGAGTTTGGATGAAAGAGATATCATCCAACCTCATCATGCTGCTCTGGTGTCGACTCCGACTCCTGGTGTAGCCACAATGATCGCACCTGCACCATCACAATTGGTGATTGCTTCAACGTCAGCTCCTACTCCAACGGTGGTGCCAAGACCGTTTGTCCCAACAACGATGTCTACTGCCACCTCTGATTTTCATGCCGAGCTGAAGAGCATCACCGATACTCTTGCGGATCTCAAGATAAACGTGGTGCAGTTACGAGAATGGAGGAACAAAGGTGGAGGAGGAGGTCAAAGAGGTTACGACAACAATCCCAACGGAGGAAATCAAGGTACCTTTGGAGGCAACCAAGGTAACTTTGGAGGAATCACTTGTTGGACGTGTGGAGGTTCTCATTTCCAGCGAAATTGTCCTAACAACGGAGCAAGAGGTGCCGAAGCTATCAGAATGAATGTGGGTGGAGGAAATCCATCACAAGGACGAGACAAGGGGGTGGCTACTATCGATGTCGTGCGAGATCCCATCTACGAGAAAGGAAAGAGTTCAAACTCTTCTCATGCACCGGTGGAGCTTTTAGCTCAAGAAAGGAAAAGAACTCGATTTTCTGATGAACCGGTTTTCATGGAGGAGTCAGCAAGTAGAAGTACTCGTTCGAGTAATGTTTCGAGTACACCAAGGGAGCCAAGAAGGAAGCTAGGGATGGCAGATTTCACCATTTCATCTTCCCAAGCGGGATATGATGTGGTTGAAGATGTGGGTGCTCAGAAAGCAAACATCACTGTTGGACAACTGATCGCACTTAATCCCAGCTTACGAAGAGAACTCAGAGGAGGACTGAGTTCTAAGAGAAGCAAGAAGAAGAAACCCAAGAGCAAGACATCAAGGTCTGTGGGAGTTGGTGTGGTGGATGTGCATGCTTCAGAGGTATGCACTAGGGCTTCAAAGATTGAAGTCCGGTTGAATGGTCACTACGTCTCTGACGTATTGGTGGATGGAGGATCGGCTGTCAATGCCATATCGGAGAGGTTGATGAAGAAGTTGGGGATGGAACCAACTCGCCCGGCTAGCATTGTCGTGGGGATGGCTAACAAGCAACGAGTAAGACCTCTTGGGGTGTTAGAGAAGGTGGTCGTGTCTGTGATGGGAGTTCAAACGTTGATGTCCTTTCAAGTGTTAAAGGACTCTAGTTATGATTTGCTCCTAAGTAGGCCTTGGTTGAGAGCTGTGCGCACCACTGATAGGTGGCACAAGGGATACTTACGGATTGGACCTAGAGATCATAGAGTGATAGTTCCTCTCTCGGGTGTTGGAGTTGTGACTTCTGACTCTGATAGACCCACTAGTGACTACTGGGAATCTGATACGGAGGATGATCAGAGTGTATCAGAAGTAGATACCAGAGATTCTTACAATCAAGAATCCTCGTCTGAGGACGAAAGATTTGGTCGAGATGAATCATTACATCAGCTTAGTGCTATTGACTTGTTGCCTCGACCAGCAGTGGAGAAAGATCTTGACAAAGAAGAGTTGAGTGAGGCAGAGATTGTGAGAAGACTCTCTACCCTGAAGTTTGGTATCAATGTCACTCAAGAAGAGAAAAGTAGATTCCTAGATATATATCGAAAATATATCCATGTGTTTGCTTTCAGCTACAAGGATTTGAAGGAGGTGACTCTCGAGACTCATCGAATCGAATTGGAGGAGCACGCAAGACCAGTTCGACAGAAGCAGAGAAGGGTCAATCCCACAACGGCAATGATGGTCAAGGAGGAGATAGACAAGTTGAAGGAGGCGAGTTTCATCTATGAGGTGGAGAACTCAGAATGGGTTTCACTCATTGTGATTGTCAAGAAGAAGAATGGTAAGCTGCGAGTGTGCATAGACTATAAGAAGCTGAATGCAGTTACCAAGAAGGATTATTATCCTCTATCATTTATAGATGAGATTTTGGAGGAAGTTGCTGGTCATGAGTGGTACAGCTTTGGTGATGGTTATAGTGGGTATAACCAGATCAAGATAGCACAGGAGTACCAACAGTTGACTACTTTCACTACTCCTTGATGCCATTCGGATTGTGTAATGCTCCGGCCACGTTTCAAAGGTTCATGAACAAGGTGTTTGAACCATTCATAGAGAAGTTTGTTCGAGATTTCATTGACGATTTCTGTGTGTACGGACGAAAAGAGGACCACTTTGATCATGTGATCAAAGTTTTGCAGCGGTTGGAGCAAGCCAACGCTTCTCTAAATCCAGAGAAGTGCATCTTTGGCTGCGAAGAAGGTCTGCTGTTAGGGCACATCATTTCCAAGAATGGGATTGCGGTAGATCCTAAGAAGGTGAAGAAGATTGTGGATCTTCCATTTCCGATCAACTTGACAAAGTTGAGGCAGTTTCTTGGCATGGTTGGATATTATCGTAGGTTTGTCTTTTCCTTCTCAAACAAAGCAATAGATTTGACTATGTACATGAGGAAGGGAGTTGATTTTGACTTGATAGTGCATGATCAGAAGGCAAAGGAAGCATTTGAGGAGCTGAAAAAGGCATTAGTGACAGCTCCTATACTTGCTAAACCTGAGTGGAGTAAAGCATTTATTCTGTATACGGATGCCTCCAATGTAGTAATCGGATGTACATTAAGTCAGCTAGATGGAGATGGGCATGATCATCCTATAGCTTATGCTAGTAGGCAGATGGTTCCAGCGGAGAAGAATTACTCCGTGACTGAACGAGAAGGATTAGCGGTGATCTTTGGATTGAAGAAATTTTGACACTACTTGCTAGGAGGGAAATTTTCCATAGTCACAGATCACAAGACTTTAAAGTATATCTTTAATAAGCCTAATGCCGAAGGTCGTATTGCTCGTTGGAAGATCCTTCTAACAGAATACGATTATGTGATCGAAGATAGACCAGGGAAGAAGCATGCGAATGCTGATCTTTTGTCAAGGGCTTATGATGATGAGGGAGAAGAACCGTTTGATGATTCATTTCCAGACGAGCATCTGATGGCCATCACAAGCATCGAAGAGATACCGGACGAGTACAAGGAAATCTGGAATTTTCTTGTAGATGGCTCTTTTCCAGAAGGTATGCATATCCGAGAACGTAACGCGTTGATCAAGAGATGCAAACCTTACACCATGGTGGAGGGAATTCTGTTTCATCAAGGAGCAGATGGGTTACTAAGGAGAGCAGTTGGTCAGAAGGAGGCATTCAAGCTAATGCACGAGTTTCACGACGGAACTGTTTGCGGAGGTCACTTTGCTGGTAAGATAACAGCCTTCAAGATTTTGGATGCGGGTTATCACTGGAGAGGGATTTTCAAAGAGTGTTTAAACTATTGCAAAACTTGTGACGTATGTCAAGCATTTGCTCTAAAGTCTACTAGAACACCTCCGTTAAGATCAATTCCAGTATTAGGGCCGTTTGAGAAATGGGGTATTGACTTTGTAGGTCCTCTTAATAAGACACCTCGAGGCAATAGATACATTGTAGTCGCCACTGACTATTGTACCAAGTGGGTAGAGGCTAGACCTTTGAGAGAGACCAATGAAACAGAAGTCGGTAGATTCCTATGAGAGAGGATCATCACGAGATTTGGATGTCCGTTAGAGTTGGTCTTAGATAGAGGAGGAGAGTTTGTAGGGAGCATGACTACTGCTATGCTACAACACTTTTCTATCAAGCCACGAGTAACGACCTCATACAAACCAAATGCTAATGGTCTTGCGGAGAAGACCAATCTTACACTTTGTATGATGCTCGCCAAAGATGCTGGTGTTGAAACTGCGAAACATACTTGGGATAAGAGGCTACATGCCATCTTATGGGAGTACCGAACGACAACAAAGACTTCTACTGGATACTCCCCATTTCGACTGGTTTATGGAGTGGAGTCCAAGTTGCCGATCCAATTCGAATTGGATACTTTTCAAACTATTCAACGAAAGTTGAAGAGGTCGAGAGGAGAAGACGTGGTCAGATCAAGAAGGGAGCAACTCATGGAGTTGGAAGAGACGCGAGCGGTAGCAATGATCCGGATGGAACGAGCTCAGGCGTATCAAAAGAAGAGTTACGACAAACGGTTGGGCAAGAGAGAGGTAAAACCTTTTCAAGTCGGAGATTGGGTTATGTTGTATGATGCTATCAGATTCAAGAGGGCTAGGAAGAAGTTTCTTCCGAGATATTTTGGTCCTTTTGTTGTAAATAAGGTGTGGAGCAACTTCACATATGACCTTCAGGAGCTGGGAGGAAGGAGATTTGATCGAGTAAATCATGACAAGTTGAAGTTGTTTCATCGACGAAAGTTCTCTCTTCACTCCGAGGACGGAGCAAAAATTTAGTCCGGGGGTAAAATGTAACGACCTATGTTACACATAAGAAGTTTGTCTATTAGTAAGGTGTTTAGTTATAACTAAGTGTTGAGAATGTTTATTGGCTGCCAAAGTACTTTAAGGATGTATCAAGTTAGTCATGACTAGCTAAAAGTTAGTTATGGTTAAACTTAGCTGTACTTTTGGCAGAATTCAGATATTTGCTAAAGAGTGAGCACTACTATCTTGTCATCTTGTCTAAAAGGTAGAAAGGAGGTGGAAAGTATCCCTTATCTCCTTTTTGACTTGATATTAGTGGTTGGATTAAAGTTGTGGACTTTGTGAGCATTAAAAACAAGAAGAGATTCCACATGTTTCCTTTTTAGTGGGTCCTAGTGTAGAGGGGGGTGGAAATTCGAGATTCCTTGAGAATATTCCAGAATCCTTCTAGAAGTTGTTGACTTTGAAGGAATAAGCCCATGTGAAAAGGTAAAAAGCCCATGTGATCAATGCTTTTACCTTAAGTAATATCTTAGTAAAACCCGGTAAAAGTAGTTACGGCTGAGTTACCGGGGGTACCAAAGTAAAAACCTAGAATGTATAAATAGAGGAGTAGAGAAGAGCTCCTCATCCTTGTTTTCACATTGTCGTAATGACAACTTGAGTAATATAGAGAGTGTGGGATATTTTTAGCATGTGAGAACTTGAGAGACGTCGTTAGAATGGAGGATTTTAGTTGATGTTTTTAAGGAGATTTTAGTTGATAAGTTTGTGGGTGTATGAATGAGTGAACTCAGCATTTTCCCTTCAAGTTCATGGTGTGCTTCCATCAAAGCCATCAGAGGTGACCCCTGAGTGAGAGACAGGCCCGACATGTTGCAGATTCGTGGAGGTTGAGAGATCGGGGGGGGGGTAGTTGATCGATAGGACCGCGGAGGGTTTACAGACCGGAAGAAGCAATCTGGAAGCAGGAAGATCGTCTTCCCGAGCTTCTCTGTGAATAGTTGTGTGATATTGTGATTGGTAGTTGTTTGTTTGGGTCTAGAGCACCATTTGGCGTGTCTGGAAGACGTGTTGTTTTGTGTGGTTTTGTGAGAAGACGGGATTTCTAGGCAAAACCCGTGTGTTTGTGTGTTTGAACAGATCTTAGAAATTAGAGCAGCGTTACTTGTGCAAATCCTCTGTGGGAACGATATCTTGTATACTAAATGGGCAAAAGGAGAAATCCTTCGTCACTACACCCAACATCAACGGTTGGGCTCCAGAGTCTAACAAGACTTTTTGCGGTCGATACACCTTCCCTGAGGATGTCACCAAACAGAAGATACCACTTCTGTTGTCCAGCAACATCACACCTGGTACCAAACCAGCATGGTCAATCGCCAGCTTAGCTGGTAACTCATCTAACCTGGCAGTCGCCGCTTGCCAAGTACCACTGGTAGCTGTCTTAATCCTCGACTCTACGGACACATCTACCGCCTCTCGTTGAACCACCTCAGAACTAGAGGTAACAACATCATCGCTCTCATTGAGTGTGGCCGCCAACTGGAACACTGGAGCCAAGCTGACTCCCAATGCCCTCATATCCGTGGCTGAAAATAGTGGGGCTCGCAAAACTGCTGTAGCCGTCCAGCAAGGACCCGCTTGTTGCTGACTAGAGAAGGACGGCATGAGTTTCTGCCCACCAGATCCTCAAACACCTCCTTGGGATCGTGACTGCTCCGCACGATCCTTACCACCACCACAACCACCACCACGGTTGCGTAGCCTATGATCTTCGAGAAGAGGTGGTCATCCCATGTGGTGTCTCCTTGCTGAATCCAGCAACCACCACCCTCTCCTCCACCATGTTGAGCTCAATCCGCTCAGCCAAACCAAAGACAACCGCTAACGTAGAAGCAGTGTCTCTAAGAAGAGTGGCATCTTTGACTCTCTTACGTAGCTCTCGATCTAGTATCCCATACCAGAATTGGATTGCATGTGCTTTCGTCACCTCATGTGCAGACGCTGATCAACCGTCTCATACGAGTAAACGCCTCACGTAAGCTCTCTCCAGTCTTCCGCTAGAACTCTTGCAGACTCCTCAACTTGTCGGTCCGCAAACCTTGATAGTTCTTCCTCAAACCCTGGAAGAACTGAACCACAGGGTTAAACCTTGGTGGTATCCCACTCACACTATCACCTGCTCCACTACTACTGGATGCACCGCCGGTAGTAGGTATTCCGTCATCTGCGGATGTACCACTGCTACTTACATCTGAACTCGTAGGTGCTACGCCTCCTGACACTGCACCAGTAGTAATAGAAACGTAGTTGAGAGACCAATGTTGTCTCCACAACTGAATCTCCACACTGTAGTCGCCGGAACTCATGATAATCGTCCATCGATGATCCCTCCAAGTTGTTGGAACAAACCCTTCCACGCCATGAAGAGTGTAAACAGCTGTGGGTTCCGCATCTGCTGCAGATCGCACCAACTGTCGATGATATCCACTGTATCTGAGTAACATTGAGGTCCCTTCGTGGTCTCATAGATCTCGTCAATGTCCCACCATGTGTCAATGGTGTGGTGACACTCGACTCACCATCAGAAAACATGCTATCTGCGTCTGACTCGTCCTCTAGAACAACCGATGACAATGGTGTAGATAGTTGATACCTCACCCCACTCCGTGTATACCCACTATCCGAGAAGTCCTCACCAGAACCTCTCAAGAACTCTGTGATAAGAGAATCTCGATAACGCACTCTCCAACCAGAATGCTGAAATCCTTGTCACCACTGTAACCACCACTTGCCTAACCTCGCTCCTACTGAGCTCACTTATCCTCTACTAGGACGGTCAAGGTAAGGGCAACATGTACCTGTCATCATCACAAGCAGCCTCTCACGGTCTGTTGATCATTCCAACTGCACCGTGAGAGAAACAAAAATAGTCTGACTGGTTCACAACTCCAATCTCACTACCGATAGCACACAGAGTGAACTCACTCCGGAAATCAAGCGCCAACACAAGCAAACGCGGCGCACAAACAAAAGCAGAATATGGAGGATTTCCAACCACAAGAACTCCAAACGATAACCCTCCACACTCAAACATTCACATAAAGAGAAACCTAGCCTCCCCGGACTGACGTCTCCTCTTCGATGATCACATGCACAATATATGATCACCAACTGTCGTAATTGATACTTAAGGTCACTAACTAGATGTCCACACTTCTAGTAGCTCCAAAAATATCTACGTGATAGCTCTACTAGCTCATCCAAGACAATTGTCACCAATTGCCTCTGGACGTATCTCCACGATATAGACAAACACTACCACAACTATAGCTTCCCCCTAATACTGTGGGGTCGTCTTACCACTCCTCTAGGAACGTGCGAGAAGGTCTCCTACCATCTTAGACAAGTCCATAAGTACTTGCACGCATCCCTGTAAGACACCAAGAGCTATTGGTCTAGTGGTAAAGCCAAAGCTAAGACTACAAAGTTAAGTGTCCAAGTCCAGGAATAGTGTTGGGATGGATGACCAGTTGGTTTTACACTTCCCACACAACTGAAACTTGCATACCTCTCTCACGCACGCCAGCAAGGTGACTTGCGGCAAGCTCGGGCTCAGGCTCAGGCTCCGCTCCGCCTCCTCACTCTCGCACTCTCGCACTCTGCTTCACACGCCTCCGCACTCACACACCTCTGCTCCTCTCTCACGCACTCCACACCTCGACACTCCCGCTCACTCTCTGCTCAGCTCCGCTTGGAGTAGAGTGGAACGAGTACAACACACCAAAAGAGGCTCGGCTACACCTCGAATTGCACCAGATTGCACCAAAAGAGGCTCGAAAACAGCAAAAATAGCTTGCGAGTGCACACAGGTAACAAAAAATTTGACGTAAAACAGCAAGAACATCCAAAGCCAACCCGAACACCACGACAACAGGTTCATGAATGCACAATACACACTTTGCAAATGCACACACACATACAACAAAACTCCTAAACTCGAGTTTCCACACGAAATTGCACAAAAATCTGACGTAACTAGCTTTTTGCACTTTCGGGTCACACGGCAGTGAACTTCGACATGCCATAACTTCTTCGATGCTCGGCCAAACTCCACGAAACTTGATGCACTAGAATCGTCTCTCCAATGCGCTTCCAAAGAGCCCACTCCAGTTCGACATTGACAAGTACGTCGTCTGTCACGCCCAAACACGCACTCCGACCCGAACAAGTCACTTCAAGAACATTCCGCAAATTTTCTGCAACGTTTCCGCATGACAAAAAATCACCACTCGACCCCACAACAGCAATCAATCCGCGAACAGTAAGGTACCATGCGCCCACACACACCTCGATCGCAGGTCCAATCAATCAAACATGAACGACAACGCCTGAAGATACCAGCGGATGATTTCAGATCAGCGAGCTCTTACTGAACTCCGTCTCAACCTGAACTCAGTTCTTCAAGTAATCTGAACAGAGAAACTATCATCTCCAACATTGCAACAAAGATAACTCACAAACAATCAAGCAAAACCTACTCTATGCTCGAAGAGAATCCGGGTTACACTCAACTAGACTATCCACCATAACCTGGAGCTTGAAGGCTCAACTTGAAGAACTAAGATCTCCAAGCCCTACCTGCGAAGTATATCCCTAGTGGGCTATCCCACCAACTCGCCCTAACGGCACTAACGGCCTTATCGAGATTTGTCACTCCGCACTCGGTCAACCTAACCGAGGTGCCCAAACTGACGTGACAAAGACCGTCATGGGGAAGATTGGAAGCCGTGACATGGAAGCAAAAAGCGTCTTCTCGAGCTTCTCAGTGGATAATTGTGTGATATTTTAGGTAGTAGTTGTATGTTAGGGCTCCGAGCATCTTCTATAATATTGAGCTAACTTTTAGGACTACTAAAACTCAAGTATCGGAGTAGAAGTGTAACATGTAGTCGTCAAATAACGCTACAACAATGATCGGCGCCATGAGACTAACTCTTGACAGAGAGGTGAATTATTTACTATGTGAAATAATTCACATCACTACAACGCTTAGGACACTACTATTAAACTCTATAAACTATAGTCTTACCTGCCTGGTCACCCAGATTTCCTATGAAGAGTCCTCAGAATCTGCGTCTGTATTCAAATTCGGAGTTGATGCAAATAAATCCTCCTACAATTGGTGCAAGAATAAATTGAACTCTCTATAGTTAGCTTGGGAGATTTCTGTCTCAACACCATGAGAAATAGTCTCAACCTCTTCGTCATCAACTTGACTTGTGTTCATAGGGATATTGTTATATTGATCTGGAGCTGAATTGGGAGATGGTCTTATCAGAATCAAGATTCGTTCTGTTTGGCTAACATGTATTATGTGAAGGATTCTCATTGCATCCCACATGCCCACATCTTGGACATAATGAGCATCCCGTTACACATGTTCTCTTCACTGGTCTCACTTGTCTTCTGCTTCCGACACGTAATCTAACCTCACAACAGACACAAGACAGTCATACTCTATTCTTCCGACTTCTCACCTCTTATACACACGAAGAAGCTTTCCGACATGACCCTCGATCATTCTCTCCAGATTCTGCCAGCAAGACTTCTCACAACTCTCTTTTATGTTCGGGAAGAAGAAGAAGGAATAGGCTGCTATGGGTCAAACAGAAGAGACCCGTAAAGAACCCTCACGTCTTCTCGCGCATTCTGCCATCCTTTCCAACCTTCTAGTCTCTCTAGGAAAATGTGGATTTGAGAAGCTTAGAAGATCGGGAGGCACAGGCCTGGTTCCCAACTTCCAGCTTCTCGAAACAACAAATAACTCACCAAGTCACTCAGGATTCGTACCAGGCCTCTCTCAACACAAAACCCAATCCAATCCACTCTTGATACGAATTGCACACAGTCGTCTTTCGAAGACGTTCGGACATCCAAAAGCATCTTTTGAAGATGTTCAGATCTTCCAAAGCATCTTCTATCCAAGGGTTCAAGAGAAGAGGTGCGGTAGGGTAGGGAAATTGATAGCTGCGGGATCAAATTGGAGAATGAGAGACATGGAAGCTTGATTACAGCTTGAGAAGAAGTGAGAAGATGGTTGTCGAAAATTAGACAGCGCTTCCGTGTCCAATTTCACCTCAAACAGTCTTCTGGCTGCTTCTTGTAGTGCCTTCAGTCTTCTACGCGCTTCCGGCTCCACCTCAGCTTCCAATGCGACCCCACCGAATTGCTCTTATCGTCGATTCTGAGCTACGTCTTGCTCTTCCTCAATCGATCAGTGCTCCACCTTGGATACTTCTTCAATCGTCCTTCAATGTCTACTTCTAGAAATCTACAAGAGGACTCCTTCAGCTTCGATGGTGCCTCCTGCTCTCACAGAATCCTCCTCTCGCTCTCTCTTTGACCTCGATTTGATCCTTGCTGTTCATGATTTCACTGTGCTCGCTTTTCCTCACTCAATTTGGCATCTCCAAAATCAATCTTCTGCACGCGGTGACATTCGATGCGAGAAGCAATCGCTGATTCTGCGCTAATGCGCTTCTTCCGTATCTTCCTACGCGATTAGGGATTCTTCGACCTACTGACCTACCTACTACCTTGGACTACCTGGTAGGTACACCTATCCTCCTACTGGGTGGTGCGTGGTTGACGTCCATGCAGTCGCGGTCGCTATCTTCTGGAAGACACGCGTCTTCCGTCTTTCCTCTTCCAAAGACATGGTCGGGAAGACGTCTTCTTGGAAGACGTCCTTCTTCCATCTTCGGAAGAAGTCGACTTCTTTTACAAAAAGTTCTTAAGACCATTTTTCTTCTAAGCAAGATGTAATCTTAAGCAACAAGGGTATTTCAATTACACAGACATGTTATTAACTTCAAAAATTTCAAAAATTCATAAATCTTGTAAATTGTGGGCACACATACGCCCACCCTCACATGTTTGCATCCCCGCAAACATCAGAGCTGGTTCACGCTGTCGTGTTGTGGATTGGCTAGGGTGTGAAACCACCACATATCCTTATCGTACGTGTTTGGTGTTGAAGAGCCACTAGGACCTTATCGTGTCAAAAAATAAGGCTCCACGTGGATGATCCTTGTACTCTCCGCTGAGTGGAGATAAGGGTAGTACTCTTGACGTCATATGCGAGGTTGATGTATAAGAAGAGAGGTGCGCGGAGCTTGGGATATAAAGTGTAGAGTATCCAAGTCTAGTGTGAGTGTGATCAGTATCATCGGATGAAGTAAACGGTAGTGCGAGTGGTAGGCATGAACGGAGAGCCCTTTCGTGCTCCTGATCTTCCACTTGTGCATCCATTCGTCATTAAGATCCATTGTCTATCACGGGATCACTTTCGAGTATTTATGGTGGCTCATCAGGGAGAGTCGTTCATGACTGCGGTGATGGCTACTCCGGATCCTATCATTCTTCTTATTGTCACTTACGATGCTGTTTGGGATCTTACTGTCTACATCTTGCTCTGATGTGGTATGGATCCTCCACTGGATCTGAACTTTCTAGCGAGAGTTCCGTTCAACACCTAGGTCGAAATACGTTGTTGCAGTCGATCAAAGGTGGTACATCGAGAGTTTGTCGTGAGGAACTTTAGAGAGGATTATTACAACCAGATAATAACTTCATCCGTTCCTTTTGTAGTACCGTTTATTGTCAACCGTTTTGGAGTCGGGATTCTAACTCTATATTGAGCGTAGTTTGTCCTTCATGTCTACGTGCTTCGTGACCAACGGTATCGTCAACAGCACGTGTTTTTAATTTGTTCAATATAAGCTTTGAGGCCTAAATGGTACTCTTGGAGAAAAAATTGTTCTTTGTGTGTTTGTCATGTGAGTGAAGACAAAAACTCTTCTGTCAACTTGTTTTTATTGGTCGAAAGTTTGACCAATCATCTTTCACTAAGTTCCTTTCACGTTTTCGAGGGTTAGAGGCACTTCTCGTGGTCCATTCTCAGAGTGTGAGATATGGTTGGAAAGCTTGGGAGACGAGGATGCCCGTGGACTCAATGGTTGCTCGATTTGAAGCACAGATGAGAACGTTTTGATCAATTGAAGCTGAGGGGGTCAAATTCGGGACCAATTTTGTTTCCGTGAGGTCTTTTTCACTTTCTGGGAGTTCTGTGAGGTTGCTAGAGATGAATTGACTGATGCAGGAAAGCTCTTGAGATGGGCTTGTTGATAGATTCTGAGATCAATCGATTCCAAGCCGGAGTGAAAATGTTATGGCCGGCTGAAGTTGGATGTCTCAAATCAGAGGTTATGATAGTAGGCGACTGTAAACTGGAGACATTGAGAGAGATATGGAGAGTTTGAGGTCGAATTTCGCTATGAAACCTTCCAGGGTCTGAGAAGGTACAGTCAGCTACCTACCTGTGAAATTTCAGACCATTTGGATTATTGGGTATAAGGGTATCACTATTTTTTGTGCACAAGGGTCTGCATATCGCCTTGTGTCATTGACAGTAAGGGGCTTGGATCATTCCGAGAGTTTGGTTGAGGATACGCTGATGAAATTTTACAGAGTGGTAGTGATGATGATACATTAGCTTCTTGAGAAGTTTGAGCCGTTTTGGTCGAGTGGTTTGTGAAGAATCGAACAGCAAAGTTCTGTCGAAATAGTATCATGTTATAAAAACAGCAATAAGGGCTTGGATCATTCCGAGAGTTTGGTTGAGGATCTGTTGATGAAATTTTACAGAGTGGTAGTGATGGTGACACATTAGCTTCCTGAGAAGTTTGAACCATTTTTGTCTAGTGGTTTGTGAGGAATCGAACACCAAAGTTCTGTCGAAATAGTATCGTGTTATAAAAACAGTAAACTTTGGAAGGGCATAGATGCCAAATCAGAGATGATCTCTCTGCATGTAATACCTTAATAGAGAGATTATTCTACAAGCTATCTTCTGGCCTTGGTTTTATCTCATTCTGAGCTGTGGTTGAGGAGTGACAGTGAGGTAAAGTTGAGAGGTTCTTGCTCTGAAAGATGCAAGAGTTAAGATTCTTTGAAGAACAGGTCGACCTGGAGGTTTTGCTAGTGCTTCAGAGCACTTGATCATGGGTATGGAGAGTTGTTGACTGTATTACATGTGTTTGGATCCTCTCCATACTCGCATGCCTGTTTGTACGCCCAGTTGGTTTGATTGGATTTGTGTGCGGGCGTTGCGCTTAGGTTTCTTTTCTATTAGGAGTGCTTGTATTTCTTTTGTGGTGAGGTTGGAGTGATAACCAGCAGACCCAAGAGTGCTTGCGGTGATGGCAGAAACAGGTTGTCCGTGCTTGTTACCTCGGTTCTATTCTTAGTCGAGTAAGAGAAATTTGCCGAGAGGACGTGAGGATATCGTAGCGGGATAGGTTCAGAGTACTTGGAGGTCAGAGAGAGGTTTGGGTGATCGCTGGTTCTGAGTCAAGGAGTGTGACACATACTCTCTATAGCTAGATACCCGGTGTATTCCCAGATAAAAAAGTACGTCACACGACAACGCCCAATATTTCTTGACACGTCACTCATTAACGCGGGTGGTCATCAATGTACCATCTAACTCTTCTAGCTGCAAGGAGCCATTGGTGAAGACCTCCAAGACTCGGTAAGGACCCATCCAGCGAAGATGAAGCTTCTTAGGGAGCTTGAGATGCCTGTTGTCATACAGAAGAACCAAGTCTCCATCCGCGATGATCACCTTCTTCAGCTTGCCATCATAGTTCACCTTATGTTGTGCTTGTACTTCGTACGTCTTCTCCAAAGCTGCATTCCTGTCTTCTTCAAACTCCAAAAAGTTCAAAAGACGCTGCTCCTGGTTTTCTTCTTCTTCCATGCGTTCCGTAACGGCTAACCTATAAGTAGGGACCTCTAACTCGATGAGAACAACAGGTGTCATTCCATAAGTTAGGTAGAAGTGTGTCTTCTAGGTTGTGACCTTAGGTGAAATCCTAAAGGTCCATAACACATATGGCAGTTTCGTGTCTCAATCATACGCATGGTTAACAGTTACCTTATTCAAAATATTACAAAGAAGATCATTCGACTTCTCTGTCAGTCAGTTAGCTTTCGAGTTGTAAGGTGTCGTGTCGTGGACCGGCTCCTATTTGAAATTCAGACTTCGATACTTGTCATTCCAAAGACACTCATGAGAAAGACAAGCTAGGTCTTAGCTTATGAGCTTTTGGCATCATTTCGAATATCCATTTTCATTGCATAGATGGGTAGAGCTCGTTGTCAGCTTTCCATAGACACTTTGTCTACTTTGTTTGCACGCCTAGTGGAGAAGTTACAAGACTCGAAAGATGGAAGAAAACAAGCTAGGCCCTAGCTTACGAGCTTTTGGTGCAACTTCGGATCTTCGCTTTTATCGCATCAGTGGATAGAGCTCCTTGTCAGCTTTCCATGGGCACTTTGTCTACTTCGTTTGGACGCCTAGTGGAGAAGTTACAGGACTCGAAAGATGGAGAAAACAAGCTAGGCCTTAGCTTACGAGCTTTTGGCGCAACTTCGAATCTTCGCTTTCATCGCATCAGTGGATAGAGCTCCTTGTCAGCTTTCCATGGGCATCTTGTTTACTTCGTTTGGACGTCTAGTGAAGGAGTTATACGACTCGAAAGAAGGAAAATTCAAGCTAGACCCTAGGTTACTTGTTGATTGGGTATTTGAGGCTTCAGGCATTATATCAAAGACGCAAGGGGCCTGCTTCATTATTATTGAGGGAACATCGTACGTACAGAGACTGATGTAAGGAGGCTGCTTAAAGGGCTTGCTTGTTCTTACGACCTGTCGGTGGATGTTTTGGAGAATTGGGAAGTCCAATACACGCGCGCAAGGTGTCATTGGGTTCAGATCTGTGCAGGCTACGCACAGGTTAAGACGGTTTGGGAAGAGACGGATCGAGGGGTTGTATTCTGAGATAAATTGAGACGCAGGGAAGAGATTTGGAGATTTCAGTTACCTGTGAAGGAGAGTTGGACCGTTCGGGCCGTTCCAGAGTCCAAACTTACTGTCCTTGGATCCATCGAGATCAGAACACTGAGTTCTACAGGAAATTGAAGACGATACCAAGTTTCATCAGGCAGTTTAGAAGTTCTGAGTGAAATTGGCTCGCAGGGAAGCGTTTGCGTCAAGTTTTTCATCGCCTGCAACCTAAAATTGGATTGTTCTTCGCGATCGGTGTGCCAAGCTCTTCGTTCTTGGTGCCTACACGACCAGGGAGTCTTCATCTACGCATAGGAGAAGACAACACGTGGATTGGATTGTTGGTTTGGGTGAGGTGAGTGAGTTTGAGCCGTAGGGAGTCCATTTACGTCATTTTTTTGCAACCTGCGACCAAATTTCTTGCGTGGTTTTGCAAGAGGAACTCCAAAGGGCTTGTTTGGAGTCTCGTTGGGTTCAAGGTAGCTAGATCTACCTGTCAGGGAAGACGGATATCAGTTTAGACGATCCGTTTGTGCGGTGTGTGCGGTTTTAAGCCGCAAGGAGGAGTTTTTGAAAGTTCGATCACCTGCGACCGAAAATCAGCAATATCTCGGCTGTTGGGAGTCGGATCTGAAGGTTTTTTGGGTTAATGGAGTCAGCGGAGGAGAACCTATCGACATCTGAAGTCCGTTCGGTGAAAAGAGGAAGTTCTCAGATAGATCTTTTTCGATTTCTTCGCTATAGATTTTACTCTTTTGAATTCGTTAGAGTTCTGGTTGGCTGTATACAGCTTGTGGTAGCTAGCTTTAGCTAAGAGCTTATACATGGATGTGGTTTGGACTTGGGTTTGGATCGCGTGATATGGTTGTGGCTCTATTTGTTAGCAAAGGGAAGTTTCTCTTGCTTTGAGCTACGCTTCAGTGGTTTTGGGTCAGGGTTGTGATTCAGGGGTTAGTTTTTAGGAGCTTTTGAAGCAGGTTATAGACCGCTCTGGTCTGGTTCTCAGTTCTCTGCTCTTAGGAGAAAGAACCGACATTGAACATACATTTGGAGTTGGTATATATCGCAGCATTCGTTTTCGTGGTTGTTTTTCTCTGTCTTGTCTCTGTTTCAGCACAACTCGACGTGAAGGTCTGGGGTGGAGATTTCTTCTACGTGTGAACTTTGAAGAAGAGATTGGCAGTCATGAGTGGGGATGGGAAAGATGATGGAGATGGAGCTAGTGGTTCAGGTGGATTGCCGAAGGTACAGTTGGATCCGGCGACTGCATCGATGTTCCAAGCTTTCACTATGTTCTTACGGCAGCAACAATCTGATGAGCGGAAGGAAGCTTTGGCAACAAAGGCGCTACAAGCGGTGGTCAGCAGGGTTGACCAGTTTGATGAGAGAGATGTCTCAAAATATTTGAGGCATTATGTGAAGGAGATAGAGCTGAACCGGGTCTCAGAAGATGAGATGATTGAGACGTTTGAGTTAGCAACAGCTCCAAAGATTAGAGATCATGTTAAAATGCTAACGAAGCATTTTAACAAGGATTGGGAGACGTTTGCTCGTGCTTTGATGGATGAGTACTTCTTGGAGGACTCTTATCGAGTCACCAAGAAGTCATTCTTGGAGTGGTTGAGCAACCAAGGAAGGGTTTACAAGCTACTGAGTTGCTCAGAGAGTTTGAGAAGCAGTTTTCACGGCTGACCAGGATGGAGAAATTGACGTTGCAGTCCAACAAGACAGAGCTATTTCTTCGGACTGCAGATGAGAAGTTGCAGGAGAAGCTAGAGGTACTTTTGGAAGACCGGGAGGAGGACGATGGATTGAGCAGTAGCTGGAAGAAGGTTGAGGAAGCTGTTGGTCTGCTTACCAAGAGGGAGCGGAGACGAGAGAAGGTTCCTGTTAGGAGACTGGCACCAACACCTACTGCTGTAACACATGTTCCTGTAGTCCGACTAGTGGTTCCTGTTGCTAGACAAGTAGTACCAATTGCTCCAACTGTTCCGGTTGTTTCAGTTGTTCAGGCACCTATGGTATATCCGAAGAAGAATGATTCAAACTTTGAGGAGATTTTGCGTGGAATGCGAGATCTTCAGATCAAGCTCACAAGATTGGAAGAGAAGGGGTCTACAAGCGGAGCAAGACCAGTTGAGAAGCAAGGCTGGATCCAGCGGTGTATCTGGTGCGACGGTACTGATCATCCGCGTAGAGATTGCAAGGAGTTCACTGATATTCTGCATCAAGGAGTGATCTTTTGGAAAGATGAGAAGTAGCGCTGAGGGATACTGGCGCACTTCTTCAGACCAACTTTGGTAGAGGAGGGATGAAGAAGTTGGTTGAGGACCACCTATCAGCGCAAGTAGTTGCAATGGTGGAAGCTGGAACTTATGGCACAAGGGTTGAGGATCATGCTGAGAGAAGTTTTAACAAGCAGGTTGAGCCAAGTGGATTGTGGTCATCTGCCATCTCCATGAAACAGAAAGGGAAGATGGCACGTGAGACATTGCTGAGACCAGCTGCTACGATCAGAAAGGATACTGGATGGGAGGATCCAATAGAAGCTCTATCGGTGCATGCTTACATCACCAAGAACCAACACGAAGCGTTGTTGGAAGAGAAGAGAAGACGAGATCCAAAGGATGCAGGAGAAGGAACTTCTTCCAAGAGACAGACTCGAGGAGAGAAGATTCGTCAAGAGCTTCGAGATGCAGGAGCTCAAGATCTACCGATGGAGAAGGAGAGAGTGAAGGAATCTCAGAAGGAGAAGGATAAGCCGGTTGCATACAAGCTACAGTCGGATATCGAGGCTTCAACAGACTTGAAGGGAGTCTTGGAAGATCGCATTCTGAATGCGAAGGTGGAGTTTACCTTGAAGGAAGTGTTGAGCATTGCTAAGCGTGAGTTTCATGATGTCATCATCAATGTCATCAAACAGAAGCGATAGATTACGGGTGAGATTGGTTTATCGCATGCCTTGGATACTAGGATGTCTGTGGATGAGGAGAGAGAGCTTGCAAAGTGCACTGTTTCTTCTCCAGAGGAAGAAAGAGATCGAAGGCGCAAGGTGCATTTTGAGGATAAAGAGGAGGATGGGAAGCAGAGCTCAAGTCATTACAGCCACAGTCATTGGGCTCGAGCTACAACGGAGATGTTGGTGAGAATCGGAGACTTGGATGAGCCGGTGATTGCTCTGATCGATCATAAATCATAAATCAACATCATGTCGAAGGAGTTGTACAAGAGAAAGAAGTGGTCGATTGACATAGAGCATGGGTGGGTCATAAGAGCAGCCAACAACACGAGAGAAGACTTGTATGGAGCTTGTTCAAACATCAGAGTCCGCGTAGGTGATGTTGCTATCGAGCAAAACTTCTTTGTTCAAGAAGCAACATCATACCCGCTCATTCTTGGTCAACCGTTCATCATAGCAACTCGGATGGAGACAAAGGTACTAGACGACGGATCTGCTTATGCTAGGATCCAAAGTCAAGATGAGACGAGAGCGGTACAATTCTTGACTGTATCGTCAAATCACGAGCGCAATCGAGATCGGTTGAGGGAAAAATCGCTTCCAAGGGTGAGTGAAGAGTTCAAGGATTTTCGTTGAGTACTACTATAGAGCGGGATTGTGGTGGTGCGCAAGAGAAGGTACTCTCGCTTGATGGAGATATTGCTTTTTGTACAAGGTTTGTTGGGTTTTCAGAGTGTGGGATTGCTATCTACAAGCAAGTAGAAGAGCTGGGTGAGCTAGAAGAGGATGAATGAATTTTTGGTGTTTATGAAGAGGATGGGTTGGAGGATCCTTTGCGAGTGATCATGTCTATTGGATGGAAGGATATGGATAAAGTTGTGCAGATTCATTCAAGGGAGGTCTATTCTGTGATCGAATCATTCCGTGCACCTGAGGTTCGAGTTGAGACGAAGTACAAGACAGTGGATAAGAAGATAAAGCCAGTTGCTGGTCCTTTGCCGGAAGATACTAACCAACAGATGGATCGAGCTTCAAGAGAAAAGAGTTTGAGAGATCTTGCAATGATAGGACACAAGTTCACAGAGAAGACCCTTGAAGAGTGGAAGATTGGATCTGATGGGTCTCTTCTATCAGAAGAGAAGATGTGCTTCAAGGAGATGCTTTCACGACATGGGAAAGCATTTGCCTTTGAGTCATATGAGACTGGGTGTGTAGATCCGTATGTTGTTACCCCGATGGTTATCTTCACGGTACCGCATGTGCCATGGAACCTGAGACCAAATCCGGTACCGCGGGCTCACTTGCCTAAACTAGTGGAGTTGCTGAAGGAGAAGATGCGGATGAAGATCTTGGAGCCGTCGTTTGCATCATATTCGAGCAGATGGTTTATAGTGTCTAAGAAGAATGAATCGCTGTGGTTCATCCAAGACATGCAACCGGTAAACACAGTAACAATCAGAAATGCTGGAGTGGGACCGATTGTGGATGAGTTTGCTGAAGCGTTTGCAGGAAAAGCAATTTACTCAATGGGAGATCTTTATTCGGGGTATGATCAGTTTCAACTAGCGGAGGAGAGCAGAAGCTTCACGATAATGAGGACACCTTTGGGGTTGGTTAGGATGTGTACCTTACCACAGGGAGCTACCAACTTGGTAGCACACAAGATGAACAAGATGAATCGAGTTCTAAGAGATTTCATCCTTGAAAAGACGATGTCGTTCTTGGATGACATCCCCATCAAGAGATGTGTGGAAGATGAGAAGGATGAAGCATTAGATCTGAGGGGGTGTCGGCGATATGTCACCGATCAAATCGCAGACTATGAGAAGATCTTATCTCGACTTGAGGAAGTTCATCTTACGTTGTCAGGTGCGAAGTCTACGTTTAGGGTTAGAGAGGTTTTGATCGTTGGTCATTTGTGTGGATCGTTTGGTCGGAAGCCAGATCCGAACAAGGTGGATGCGATTGGGAGGATGAAGGAGGTTTGCAACTCGCTGACAGAAGTAAGAAGATTTTTGGGTGCTTGTGTATTCTACCACATTTGGATTCTTCATTATGCGCATATGGCGGATCCGTTGTATGGATTGTTGCGTAAGGGTCATAAGTTTAGATGGGAGGAAGAGCATATTGATGCGGTAAGGAAGTTGAAGTCTTTACTATCATCTCCTCCAGTTTTGGGAAGGATTGATTACAAGGGTGCTAGGCCGGTGGTTCTTACTGTGGATACAAGTCCAGTTGCAATTGGATGGACAGTAGGACAGGATGATGAGGATGGAGACAGGTTTGCGGTTAGGTTCGGAGCAAAGGTGTTAAGTGCTCGACAACGTGTTTACCTGCAAGTGAAGAGAGAACTGTCGGGTATTGTTTCAGCTATGAAAATTGAGAAAGAGTATTTGATTGGAGCAGTAGTGGTGGTTGAAACTGATTGCTTGCCGTTGTTAGGGATGATCATGAATTGTTGAACTCCTGATATTGCGATGCTACGATGGATCGCATATATCAAGTCGTTGAACCCGGAGTTTAGACATATTGCAGGGAAGGATAATCCGATATCAAATATGTTATCTCGAGCTCGGTATGATGGGGAGGATGAGATGGTTGAAGATATTGACGACATAGGTGCAAAGTTCTATTCAATTGCCCAGATAGGAAAGGAAGATGAGTTGTTTGTTGAAGGATTGTATGATGGTGATTTGCTTGACATCGGAAGGTATCTTAGTACGATGGTTAAGCAGACAGCTTGGATGGATGAGAGGTTTCAGAGAGTTCGAAGGAAGGCCTACAACTTCATGTTGCAGGATGGGTTTCTTTGGAAGCGACCGAAGCAGAAAGGTGGGGTACCGCTACGAGTGATTTGCAACAAAGAAGATCAGCAGAAGTTGCTCAAGGCGTTCCACGAGAGTCTTTGGGCTGGACATCGAGGAATCTGGGTCATTTTTACCAAGATGAAAGAGCGGTATTGGTGGAAAAACATGTACAGGGATGTTGTATCTTTTGTAGAGTCTTGTTTGACATGTCAGATGTATTCGAACATCCGACATCGTGACGGATTACACCCGACTTATCCGTTGACAATCCACTTCAAGTGGGTGGTAAACTTGGTGATTATGCCGGTTGGATTGTGGCAGATGAGATACTTGGTACTTACTAGAGAAGATCTTTCAAATCAAGTCGAGGGTAGGGCGCTTCAGACAAAGACAATTGAAGAGATATGTAGATTTCTCTTGGAAGAGGTTGTTTGTCGATATGGATGTGTGGGTAAGATGTCGTGCGCACACACATCGCTACACAACATACATCATTGTCAGAGATACACCACACATACACATAACACATGGACGATGTCATACACATACACAAGTGTACCACAATCAATCTGCATTGAGAAATTACCATCTCCAACACTACAACACTGATTACTCACAAATGGTCAAGCCAAACCCACTCTAAACGCAAAGAGAATCCGAGTTACACTCAACTAGACTATCCACCATAGCCTGGAGCTTGAAGGCTCAACTCGAAGAACTAAGGCCTCCAAGCCCTACCTGCGAAGTTTACCCCTAGTGGGCTCTCCCACCAACTCGCCCTAACGGCACTAACGGCCTTACCGGAATGCGTCACTTTGTACTCGGTCAACCTAGCCGAGGTGCCCAAACTGACGTGACAGCTGTCGTGCACATACACATCGCTACACAACATACATCGCTGTCAGAGATACACCACACATACACATAACACATGGACGATGTCATACACATACACAAGTATACCACAATCGCCCCCCTAACTGACAAACATGACATATGCCAACCTCTCGAACAACCATCACACACCAACATACGGGCTGCTCCACCAGCAGACCCACACAACATACACCTCAAGCCCGCGCGTACAACTACTAAGCTTGGGTCAACGGTATCATCAATGTTGGGAAGATGACATGGCGCGCAATTACGCACATGGTCCTTTCACACAACACCATCACGGCCCTCTAACATGAGTACTCCAGAAGGTAACACCTCTCACACTCGTAAAATAGTGCGCCATGCGGTCACATCCAACGTCGTCGGTGCGGTCTGCTGCAGATAGATATAATCACCAGGATGAAACCTGCGAATCGATGGTCGATAACCTCCTCCTCGGATAGTTGCATATCGCAACGTGTCTCTATGCTGAGCAATCGTTAGGTTCTCAAAAGCCATAGGCATAACTCTCCGAAATGTCTCTGCTCGTTGAGAACATGCTCTCACCCACATATCCGGGTCATCAAGGTTCAGCACCTCAGCAGAATCACGACGAATGGCCGAAGGTAGATCTGGATCTCGTCTATACAATAGAAAATACGGTGAGAAGGAAGCCAAAGACGCTTGTCGGCTGAAACGGTAGCCCATAGCCAACCATGGTAACTGCACATCCTAGTCTCCCAAGTGGTCCTTTTGCAAGCCATACTTGCGCAATTCTCTCTTCACCGTCTGAACTACCCTCTCCGCCAAACCATCTGCCTCAGGATGATCTCGAGATGTAGTCCGATGATCAATCAGCGCCTGATCACACAAGGCCTGAAACTCACCAAGGAACTCTGTACCTTGGTCTGTCAGCACTTCAGCTGGTGCTCCAAAATGAGTCAACACTTGATCTAAGAACGCATACGTTGTCCCTTCACTCGCCTTGTCTGGTAATGCCACCAACTCAATCCACTTGGAGAAGTGCTCCACCATCACCAACACATACCGATGGTGACGTACGGTCAACGGTAAGGGTCCCGCAAAATCCAAACTCCAACGATAGCCCAACCCCATAATCGGTAAGGGGGTAATTGTGGAGTAGGAGCATTAAACGA
Organism: Asterella californica; assembly: GCA_036924285.1. Lineage (NCBI taxonomy): Eukaryota > Viridiplantae > Streptophyta > Marchantiopsida > Marchantiales > Aytoniaceae > Asterella > Asterella californica. The sequence continues at coordinate 7,994,597 of JAYKYS010000003.1, forward strand.
TGCTCGTACTCGATCACAAACCACACATCGTGCGACAAACTGTTGCACATCGATGTGCATACCACGCCACCAATACTGTCCTTGGAGTAAGCTATGTGTACGCTTCACTCCAAAATGTCCCAACTCCTCATGGGCATGTCGTACTAACTGTGCCCTCTAGGATGGATGTGGCACTATCCGTACCCTCTCATCACTCCACACTCGAAGTACATGTTGTCCTTCTCGTCGAAATCTCTTCGCTCGTTGAAAGACACGATCTCGCTCCTTGGCACTTACTGTGCCTACTACCACACCAGTACGTAGATACTCCATCACGGTCACATCATCATGGATATCTCGCTGGTCTGGAACACCATCTCCACCCTCAGGATCTGGAGACTCATCATCTACTCTCTGACCAGAGAAAGATACGACTTGACCCTCCATACTAGAGTTCATGGCCAACACCCAAAGAAAAGTAGATGCATGCCACCCTGGCACTATCTCCTCATCAACCTCGTCATGCCATCGAGCCCCAGTCTGATCTGCTGACTCGTGCACGGGTTGCGACTCAACCCATCGGCATCTAGGTTTGCAACTCCAGATCTATGTACTACCTGGAAGTCATACTCCTGTAAGATCAGAGCCCATCGTGCAAGCTTCCCTGTAAGCTTATCGGACTCCATCAACCACATGAGCGGCTGGTGATCAGTGATGAGAGTAAAGGGGTTCCCAAACAAATAACATCAAAAGTGTGCAACAGCCCACACTGCCGCCAAACACTCTCCTTCATACGAACTATACCTCGCCTCCGCTGAATTGTTGGAGCGAATGACATACGCCACCACTTTTTTCTCATCATCATGCTGAGTCAGCACTGCTCCAAGTCCCAACATACTCCAATCGGTGTGCAGTTGGAAAGGACGCCCCTTAACGGGTCTCCTCAAGATGGGAGCAGATGTCAACCTATCCTTGAACTCTACAAAAGCTCGCTCCTGCTCATCTCCCCACTGTCACTCCTGGTCCACCTTCATCAGCTTGGTCAACAGCTTCGCAATTGCACTAAATCCCTTCACGTACCGACGATAAAAGTTCGCCAAACCAACAAATGCCCGAACTCGACTCACATCTGTGGGGCACGAGATACGTGCAATAGCCTCAACCTTCGTCTGTTGAACACCCAATCCACCTGGATAGATGGTGTGGCCCAGATACTCTACCAACTCCTGGAAGAACTTACACTTCCTAAGGTGTAACTTCAACCCATGAGCGCTCAAACACATCCCGTAAGTGTCTCTCGTGCTCCTCCACTGTAGCACTATAGACTAAGATGTCGTCAATATAACATCTGACATCCAATCCTGCTAGGATTCTGTCCATCACCCTTTGGAACTCAGCAGGGGCGTTCTTCAACCCAAATGGTAAGAACCGCCACTGATACAAACAATCCTTGCCGTGAGAGTCAATTCCCCAGAATGCTGTCTTAAACTTATCTTCTTCTCTCACTGGCAACTGATGATACCCTACTCGAAGATCCAAAGTACTGAAGACCTTCACATGCCCCACTGCATCAAAGATCTCCTCAGGTGTCAGCATGGCATACTTATCGGACTTCATCTACCGATTGATAGCACGGTAGTCCTCACACATCCGTCTATCCGTATAGTTGCCATACAATTTCTTCTTGGCTGGCATAACTGTGGCAGATGCATACTCTCCATGCGACATCTCCACCAACCCAGCCTCCAACAAGTCTTGAGTCCTACTCTGGATCAAGGCTCTCTCCATGTCATTGTACCTGTAAGGACGTCGAAAGATTGGCGTGTCGTTAGCCAAGTCGATCCGTATACCAGGTCCCTTCAAGGTACCCAAATCCTTCATACTGAAGGCAAAACAATTCTTGTAACTCTTCAGGAATCTTTGGACTCTTTGTCTCTCCTCTCCTATAAGCTTGGGTCCAATCTCCGGCTCCCAAGTATCCTCTGTTATCATGCTAGAGGTAGAAGACGAAGTCGTTGACTACTATCTTGCAGCCTCTGGAGCAGTTTCTTTCTGCTCACCACCAACAACCTCCACCGCTACTGTGCGTAAAATTTCTGCAGTTCTAGCTGCAAGCTCCACTCTCTCTCCTATGACATCCCATGATGTCCAAGGATGACGAACTTCATGTGCCTCGCCTCCAGCCTTTGTCTCCACCGACCCGGTAGGCAAAGAGCTCAAGAGTGTCCGAGCAGTAACACCCGTCGATCGCATCCGACGCTGCTCAGCCAATCCAAGGCTAACAATCCATGTCAAGCAATTCAAGTCCATTGCTTGATCCAATACTTGACGACGTGAAGCCTCTGACACCGAAGCTACTGCCGTCGTACCCGTAGCGAAACCCATCGCTCGCTCTCTCTCATCGGCATTGGGCTCCACCAACTGCCGTAATTGAGCATCCCACACAAGCCCAGGTCCTCCATCTCTGTAAGCATGTGACGTTGGAAAGCTTACCAAAGTGGATAACGCTATCATGGGCCGTCCCACTAGGTTCACCATTGCCATGGGTGACCTATCGACGACTCTCACTACTTGAGATCGTCGTCCTGCATCCAAGATGCTATCAACCGTGAGATGTGCTGGTCGTCTCACTCCATCATGTGCTCGCTTAAGCACCTCTCTTGGTAACAAGTTCGTCCACCACAACCGTGGACGATGTGCACGAGATCCTACTCTCATTGCATCCAACAACACTTCTGGTCCAATCCAAGACCGCACTTGGTGCACACTCGCCATCATCTGTGTAAGAGCATCACCCAACAAAGGAACGTTCTCCAAGATGTACGCTGAAGAATCCACCTGATGCATCTGGAGATGTCGTAAGATCCGTAACATCTCCTAGAACATCCTAGATCGCGGGTCATGTAAACCTTGATCTCTCCCAGCACGCGTGTGACCTTGACATGGCCATCCGGCTATCACCAAGTGAATGGTACCCACCAACGTAAGATCTTGCGCCCCCAGCAGCGAAATATCCGACGGTAATGCTTGCTGGTATCCTCTAACAGCTGATATGGGCAACAACTCAAGATATCTCTGCACCAAACGTGCCACATGTCGCAATGAGATGCATCTCACAACCTCATCTCTCTCCACATACAAGTATCGCTGTACTTGTATACCTGCTTGCAATACCGCAGCCAAACCTGTGCTGATCTCTCCAAACAGCTCCAGCACACATACACCCTCCTCTGGATACTGCCACACAATGGGAGTCGTATCCAACGGTGATAAGGTCACAGGGCCAGTAGCAGGAACAACCCTTTGTTCCTCTACTGGTGGTACAAAGACTTCACTCCAAGCCTGCTGCACCAACTGATCAGCATACTGCTGCAACTCTCCACTCGAACTCCAGAATGGAACATCCAAGGCAGATGGTACTAACGTAGACATGCTAGGCATGTCCTCCACCTCCTCAAAGACCGGAGTATCCTCCGCATGGGCATTGCCCTCCAAGAACTCGCCCGGCCAAGTGATGACCGAACTGAACCCTGCAACGATGTCATCGTCCCTGGTGTAGGCTCCGTCGTCCCAACTCTAGCACTGAACCGCACTGGTAAGCGGCTCACTCGTCCCTCACCGAACTGCCAACTTGGTCTGTAAGATGCTGTCTCCGTCCAATAGTCGATCACGAACCCCATAGGGTACAACACAGCACCTCCCACCAATACATCATAAGACTCTGCGGTTGTAACGATGGCCTTGGCCCTCACCATAGAGCCATCCGTGGGGTGATCTGGCCGAACTCTCACCGTCAACATCTCACGTGTCATGTGTAGAGCAGTACATCCTGATCCCCCTAGAGATGTCTGCAACTGGAATGGACATCTCTCTATCTCGGACTTCTTCAGACCCAAACCAATACACGCCGTCTTTCCCAACATCAACGGTTGGGCTCCAGAGTCTAACAAGACCTTCTGGGGTCGATACACTTTTCCTGAAGGTGCCACCAAACAGAAGATACCACTTCTGTTGTCCAACAACACCACACCTGGTGCCAAACCAGCACGGTCAATCGCCGGCCTAGCTGGTAACTCATCTAACCTAGCAGCCGCCGCTTGCCAAGTACCACTGGTAGCTGTCCTGATCCTCGACTCCATGGACACGTCTACTGCCTCTCGCTGAACTACTTCAGCACTAGAGGTAACTACATCCTCGCTCTCACTGAGCGTGGCCGTCAACTGGAACACTAGAGCCAAGTTGACTCCCAATGCCCTCATATCCGTGGCTGAGAATAGTGGGGCTCGCAAAACTGCTGTAGCCGCCTCCAACATCGGGTTCGACATCGCATCCACAGACGTCGAAGGTGGACTCACATCACACCCACTCCTGGATGTTGATGCCTCCAACTCTACTACACCATCGGTAGGTCGTTTAGGAACCACAGATGTGGTCCTCAACGCCTCCGATAACGTGAACGACTGGAGAAGCCTGGCTTGTCTACCAGCCTCCCCGCGTTGTGGATCCAACTCCACTGACGCACCTCGTGGCTCAGAGACACGTACTGCACCTCTAGTCACTGTCGCAGATGCCTCAATCTGCACCACACCAGCCATGAAGTCGAAGTCACCTCCTTCTCCTCCATAAGACGTGGAAGCCTTTGTTCCACCTGATCTCCGCTGAGCCATAGCCATACTAGCTATCCTCTGCTCCAACTGCTCAATCCGAGCAGCCATACCTGCTTCTGACGTCGTAGCAGGCGGTGGACCGACCGGTCCTCTCCCAGGTGTTGGACCTCTACCTCCAGCTCGACCACCACAGCCTCCCTGAGCTCCTCCTCCTCGTCCACGATCAGCCTTCCCTTGCTGCAACTTGGGATGGAGATCAAAACAACGGTCACTACTGTGACCAGGTCGTCCGCAATGCTCACATTGCCTAGGTACTACTTGAGACGTCCCTGATGTCCCTGACGTCTCATAACCTCTCCTCTGTGGACAGTCCCTCTGCTGATGAGGACCATCACACGTCTAGCAAGGACCTGCTTGCTGCTGACTAGAGAAGGACGGCATGGGCTTCTGCCCACCAGATCCTCCAACACCTCCCTGAGATCGTGACTGCTCCGCACGATCCTTACCACCACCACCACCACCACGCTGTTGCGTAGCCTGTGATCCTCGAGAAGAGGTGGTCGCTCCATGTGGTGTCTCCTTGCTGAACCTAGCAACCACCACCCTCTCCTCTACCATGTTGAGCTCAATCCGCTCAGCCAGACTAAAGACAACCGCCAACGTCGGAGCGGTATCTCTAAGGAGAGTAGCATCTCTAACTCTCCTACGCAGCTCCCGGTCTAGTATCCCATACCAGAACTGGACTGCCTGTGCTTCCGTCACCCCTTGGGTAACGCTGATCAACCGCCTCATGCGAGTAAATGCCTCGCGTAGGCTCTCTCCAGTCTTCCGCTGGAACTCTTGCAGACTCCTCAACTTGTTGGTCCGCACACCCTGATAGTTCTTCCTCAAACATTGGAAGAACTGAACCACAGGGTTAAACCCTGGTGGTATCCCACTCACACTACCACCTGCTCCACTACCTATGGACGCACCGCTGGTAGTAGGTACTCCGCCACCTGTGACTGTACCACTGCTACTGACACCCAAACTCGCAGGTGCTACGTCTCCCGAAACTGCGCCAATAGTGATAGAAACGTAGTTGGGAGACCAATGTTGTCTCCACAACTCGATCTCAACACTGTAATCTCGCTTGAACTCATGATAATCGTCCATCGGCGATCCCTCCAAGTGCTGGAACAAACTCTTCCACGCCATGAAGGGTGTAAACAACTGTGGGTTCCGCATCTGCTGCAGATCGCAACAACTGTCGAACTCTTGGATGAAGTCATCCAGCTCAATGATACCAACTGTACCCGAGTAACGTCGAGGTCCCTTTGTGGCCCCATAGATCTCGTCCATGTCCCACAACAACGGTGTGGTGACACTAGACTCACCACCAGAAAACGCGCTGTCTGCGTCTGACTCGTCCTCTGGAACAACCGACGGCAATGGTGTAGGTAGTCGGTACCTCACCCCACTCCGTGTATACCCACTGTCTGAGAAGTCCCCACCAAAACCTCCCGAGAACTCCGTGATGAGAGAATCCCGCTAACACACTCTCCAACCGGAAGTCGTAATCTCCGTCACCACCGTAACCACCACTTGCCTAACCCGCTCCTACTGAGCTCACCTATCCCCTACTAGGACGGTCAAGGTAAGGGCAACCTGTACCTGCCATCACCACAGACAGCCTCTCACGGTCTGTTGGTCGTCACTCCAACCGTACCGTGAGAGAGACAAAGGTAGTCTGACTGGTCCGCAACTCCAGTCTCACTACCGACAGCACATTGGAATGAACTCACTCCAGAAATCAAGCGCAAACACAAGCAAACGCGGCGCACAAACTGGAAGCAGAATATGGAGGGGTTCCAACCACAAGAAGTCCAAACGATAACCCTCCACACTCAAACATTCACATAAAGAGAAACTCAGCCCCACCCGGATTGATGTCTCCTCGTCGGTGACCACATGCACAATATATGGTCACCAACTGTCGTAACTGACACTAGAGGTCACTAACTAGATGTCCACACCTCTAGTAGCTCCAAAAACATCCACGTGGTAGCTCTACTAGCTAACCCAAGACAACTGCCACCAATTGTCTCTATACACGTCTCTACGGTATAGACAAGCACTACCACAACTATAGCTTACCGCTAATACTATGGGGTCGCCCTACCACTCCTCTAGGAACGTGCGAGAAGGTCTCCTACTACCTTAAACAAGTCCATAAGTACTTGCACGCATCCCTACAGGACACCAAGAGCTATTGATCTAGTGGTAAAGCCAAAGCTAAGACTACAGAGTTAGGAGTCCAGTTCCAGGAATAGTGTTGGGATGGGTGACCAGCTGGTTTTATCCTTCCCACACAATTGAAGCTTGGATACCTCTCTCACGCACGCCAGCAAGCTGGCTTACGGCGGGCTCGGGCTCGGGCTCAGGCTCAGCTCCGCTCCGCCTCCGCACTCTCGCACTCCGCTCTCACGCACCTCTGCTCCTCGAAGCCTCGAAGCCTCTAAATGCCTCATAACACGCACTCCACACCTCGACACTCTCCGCTCCGCTCCGCTTGAAGTAGAGTACAACGGGCACAACACACCAAAAGAGACTCGGCTCCACCTCGAATTGCAGAAGATTGCACCAAAAGAGGCTCCAAAACAGCGAAAACAGCTTGCGGATGCACACGGGTGACCAAAATCTGACATAAAACAGCAAGAACACCCAAATCCGACCTGAACACCACCACAACAGATTCGCGAATGCACAAGACACACTTCGCGAATGCACACACACACACAACAAAACTCCTAAACTTGAGTTTCAACACGAAATTGCACCAAAATCTGAAGTAACTAGCTTTTTTGCACTTGCGGGTGTCACGACAGCGAACTTCGACATGCCATAACTTCTTCAATCCTTGGCCAAACTCCACGAAACTTAGTGCACTAGATTCGTCTCTCCAATGCGCTTCCAAAGAGCCCACTCCGGCCCGACATTGACAAGTATTTCAGCTGCCACGCCCAAACATGCAATCCGGCTCCAACAAGACACTTCAAGAACATTCCGCAAAATTTCTGCAGCGCTTCCGCATGACAGAAATCTCCACTCGACCCCAACAACAGCAAATCGATCTGCGACCAGCAATGTAGCATGCGCCCACACACCTCGATCACAGCTCCACACAATCAAGCACGAACGACAACGCCCGAAGATACCAGTGGACGATTTCAGATTTCAGATCAGCGAGCTCTTACTGAACTCCGCCTCGACCTGCACTGAGTTCTTCAAGTAATCTGCATTGAGAAATTACCATCTCCAACACTACAACACTGATTACTCACAAATGGTCAAGCCAAACCCACTCTAAACGCGAAGAGAATCCGGGTTACACTGAACTAGACTATCCACCATAGCCTGGAGCTTGAAGACTCAACTCGAAGAACTAAGACCTCCAAGCCCTACCTGCGAAGTTTACCCCTAGTGGGCTCTCCCACCAACTCGCCCTAACGGCACTAACGGCCTTATCGAGATGCGCCACTTCGCACTCGGTCAACCTAGCCGAGGTGTCCAAACTGACGTGACAAAGATCACTGCAGATCGAGGAGAGTTAGATGCACATGAGGCTCGTGAATTCTTTGCAAGGTGTGGGGTGAAGTTGTCATTGACAACTGCTTACAACCCTGAAAGGAATGCCAAGAGTGAACGTGGTCATCCACCCATTGTGAAAGCTTTGGTGAAGGCATGCAACGGAAGGGTGCGCGAGTGACCTCGACTCTTACCATTTGCGTTATGGACGGATCGAACGACGCATAACTCGGTGACAGGTTACATGCCGGTGGAACTCATCACAGGTCAGAAACCTATCATGCCGATTGAAGAACACGTTTTAACATGGAGTGTGTTACCTTGAGAAGACAATCTGACTAGGGAGGAGCTTCTTGCTATTCGAATTAGGCAGTTAGAAAGAAGACATGAGGATATCCAAGCTGCTTTGGATAAGCTGCGAGAAGCACGGTTGAAGAACAAGATCAGATTTGATCAGCGACATCGTTTGAGACCTAAGGAAATCAAGGAAAGTGATTGGGTGTTAGTCTATGACAACAGTCTAGATAACCAGCATAGTGCACTCCGGAAGTTTTCCAAAAGATGGTTTGGTCCGTATGTGGTGAAGAAGGTTCATGACAACGCAACTTACGCCCTGCAAGAGTTGGATGGAACGAGCTTGAAGATACCAATGGCAGGTAAACGTGTCAAGATTTTCAGAAAGAGAGATAAGGAGGACGATCTAGCGGATATCTTGACGGAGTTTCAGTTTGAGGATGAGGATTATGCAGAAGACCTTGAAGGTGAGGTTGGCTACGATGGGAAGTAGGACGATAAGATGAGGTGCTTGTCGATCCACTCCTTGGTTGGTATCTCTGGTGCATATCAGAGGATGCACAGGTTCAGAGGGGGTGGATGTCGTGTCGTGGACCGGCTCCTATCTGAAATTCAGACTTCGATGCTTGTCGCTCCAAAGACACTCATGAGAAAGACAAGCTAGGCCCTAGCTTACGGGCTTTTGGCATCATTTCGAAACTCCATTTTCATCGCATAGATGGGTAGAGCTCGCTGTCAGCTTTCCATAGGCACTTTGTCTACTTCATTTGGACGTCTAGTGGAGAAGTTACAGGACTCAAAAGATGGAGAAAACAAGCTAAGCCCTAGCTTACGAGCTTTTGGCGCAACTTTGGATCTTCGCTTTTATCGCATCAGTGGATATAGCTCCTTGTCAGCTTTCCATGGGCACTTTGTCTACTTCGTTTGGACGCCTAGTGGAGAAGTTACAAGACTCGAAAGATGGAGAAAACAAACTAGGCCCTAGCTTGCGAGCTTTTGGCGCAACTTCAGATCTTCGCTTTCACATCAGTGGATAGAACTCATTGTCAGCTTTCCATGGGCATCTTGTTTACTTTGTTTGGACGTCTAGTGAAGGAGTTATGCGACTCGAAAGAAGAAAAAATCAAGCTAGACCTTAGGTTACTTGTTGACTGGGTATTTGAGGCTTCAGGCGTTATATCAAAGACGCAAGAGGCCTGCTTCATTATTAATGAGGGAACATCATACGTATAGAGACTGACGTAAGGGGGCTGCTTAAGGGGCTTGCTTGTTCTTACGACATGTCGATGGCCGTTTTGGAGAATTGGGAAGTCCAATACACGCGCGCAAGGTGTCATTGGGTTCAGATCTGTGCAGGCTACGCACAGGTTAAGACGGTTTGGGAAGAGACGGATCGGGGGGTTGTATTCTGAGATAAATTGAGACGTAGGAAGGAGATTTGGAGATTTCAGTTATCTGTGAAGGAGAGTTGGACCGTTCGGGTCGTTCCGGAGTCCAAACTTGCTGTCCTTAGATCCATCGGGATCAGACCACCGAGTTCTACAGGAAATTGAAGACGATACCAAGTTTCATCGGGCGATTTAGGAGTTCTGAGTGAAATTGGCTCGCAAGGAAGCGCTTGCGTCAAGTTTTTCATCGCGTGCGACCTAAAATTGGATTGTTCTTCACGATCGGTGTGCCAAGCTCTTCGTTCTTGGTGCCTACATGACCAGGGAATCTTCATCTATGCATAGGAGAAGACAACACGTGGATTGGATTGTTGGTTTGGATGAGGTGAGTGAGTTTGAGCCGCAAGGAGTCCATTTACGTCAGTTTTTTGCAACTTGCGACCAAATTTCTTGCGTGGTTTTGCAAGAGGAACTCCAAACGGCTTGTTTGGAGTCTCGTTGGGTTCAAGGTAGCTAGATCTACCTGTCAAGGAAGACGGATATCAGTTTAGACAATCCATTTGTGCGGTGTGTGCGGTTTTAAGCCGCAAGGAGGAGTTTTTGAAGGTTCGGTCACCTGCGACCGAAAATCAGCAATATCTCGGCTGTTGGGAGTCGGATCTGAAGGTTTTTTGGTTTAACAAAGTCAGCGGAGGAGAACCTATCGACATCTGAAGTCCGTTCGGTGAAAAGAGGAAGTTCTCAGATAGGTCTTTTTTTATTTCTTCGCTACGGATTTTACTCTTTTAAGTTCGTTAGAGTTCTGGTTGGCTGTATACAGCTTGTGGTAGCTAGCTTTAGCTAAGAGCTTATACATGGATGTGGTTTGGACTTGGGTTTGGATTGCGTGATACTGTTGTGGCTCTATTTGTTAGCAAAGGGAAGTTTCTCTTGCTTTGAGCTACACTTCAATGGTTTTGGGTCAGGGTTGTGATTCAGGGGTTATTTTTAGGGGCTTTTGAAGCAGGTTATAGACCGCTCTGGTCTGGTTCTCAGTTCTCTACTCTTAGGAGAAAGAACCGGCAGTGTACATACATTTGGAGTTGGTATATATCGCAGCATTCATTTTCGTGGTTATTTTTCTCTGTCTTGTCTCTGTTTCAGCACACATCTCCACAGCCAAGAACCTCACGTTTTCCTGAACATCCTTCACGCAATATCCGACACGATAACGGTGTCGTCTTCCGATGCTTTATCTTGAAGTACTTGGTCAAGAGGAAAATAGTCTCATTTAAAATATAAGTACCCCTATCTGATACTAGTTCCAGCGGGCGTCCGTATCGAATGATGATGTTGTGTCAAAGAAACCTGGCCACCACTGCGGCGTCGTTCTTCCTTGTGGTTTCACCTTCTACCATCTTTGTGGCGTAATCGATTGCTATCAAGATGTACCGTGCTCGTGTTCTTCTAGCCACCGGGGTGATTGATCGCACAAAGTCGATTTTCCACTTTTCAAAAGGAGCAAGCGGAAGAATGGGAGTAAGAGATCACCTAGTAGTAGCTGTTGGTCTTCCTACCCTCTAGCACGCATCACATTTTCGGATCTCCTGAAAAGTGTCTCTGTACATGGTCGACCACCAGTAGCCGACGTCCAACATCTTCTTCACCGTGATCTTCAACCCATAGTGTCCCCTAGCATCTTCGTAATGAAGACCTGGATCATTGGCGTAATCTCTGAAGGCTCAAGGCATCTCCTTAGCTTCTCGTCATGTCCCTTCTCTGAAAGATGACGTAAGGGCTTGCCTTGTGTAAGAAGACAGCCCTCTGCTCGGCATCCAATCCCTCGGGGTACTGTTGGTCTTCCAAGAACTTCCTCAAGTCCTTGAAGATCGATTCCTCTATGGAAGTCGTAAAGACCGGATCAGAAGACCTAGTCTTGTCTTCTGAGAAGCATGCGGTACGCCCCCTTCAGATGAGAATGTCTTTGTAGAAACTGAAAACAGCTTCTCATCAGAAAATTAGTCTTCCTATTCATCTTCTCGTCGCTCTGTCTTCAATCTGGATAGGTAGTCAGCATTAACATGATGTCTTCCATGCTTGTACTCAACCGTGTAAGTAAATTCCTGGAGTAGAAGAATCCACCTAGCTATCCTACCATACAAATCTGCTTTCTTCACTAGATGTTTCAAAGAAAAATGATCCACATAGAAGACAAACGGATTGGTTAGAAGATAGTGCCTAAACTTCCTACAGGAGTAAATCATGCCAAGACACTCCCTTTCAGTTGTAGAGTACTTCTTCTCTGCATCACTGAGTTGTCTTCTCGCATAGTAGATGGGATAATCCTTCTTCTTCTCATCTTTCTGACTCAATATCACCCCTATGGCAAAAGCAGAAACATCCACGTAAATGTGGAAGACTTTCTCTCAATCAAGCGGTCTTAGGATAAGAGATTCTGACAGAAGTCTTTTCATTTCTTTGACCGCTTCCTGCTGCTCAGAAGACCAAATGTAAGGTTCGTGCTTCTTCAGCAACTTGGTGAGTCTTCGTGCTACTTCTGCATACCTGTCAATAAACCTCCTGTAGTATCCTACGTTGTCGTGTCGTGGACCGGCTCCTACCTGAAATTCAAACTTCGATGCTTGTCGCTCCAAAGACACTCATGAGAAGACAAGCTAGGCCCCAGCTTACGGGTTTTTGGCACAATCTCAGATCTCCATTTTCATCGCATAGATGGGTAAAGCTCCTTGTCAGCTTTCCACAGGCACTTTGTCTACTTCGTTTGGACGCCTAGTGGAAAAGTTACAGGATTCGAAAGATGGAGAAAATAAGCTAGGCCCCAGCTTACGGGTTTTTGGCACCACTTCGGATCTTCGTTTTTATCGCACCAGTGGATAGAGCTCTTTGTAAGCTTTCCATAGGCACTTCATCTACTTCGTTTGGACACCTAGTGGAAAAGTTACAAGACTCGAAAGATGGAGAAAACAAGCTAGGTCCCAGCTTACGGGCTTTTGGCGCAACTTCGGATCTTCACTTTTATCACATAGATGGGTAGAGCTCGTTGTCAGCTTTCCATGGGCATATTGTTTATTTCGTTTGGACATCCAGAGAAGAAGTTATGCGATTCGAAAGAAGGTAAAATCAAGCTAGGCCCCAAGTTACTTGCTGACTGGGTATTCAGGGCTTCAGGCGTTATATCAAAGACGCAAGGGGCCTGCTTCTTATTATTCAGGAGATTGAGGAGAGAACGGTACGTACAGAGACTGTTGCAAGGGGGGTGCTTAAGGGGCTAGCTTGCATCTGCGACCTGTCAACGGACGGTTCGGGAGATTTAGGAGTCCAATGCAAGCGCGCAAGGCGTCGTTGGGTTCAGATCTATGCAGGCTACGCACTGGTTCAAACGGTTTGGGAAGAGACGGATCGGGGAGTGTGTACTGAGGGAAATTGAGACGCAGGAAGGAGATTTGAGGTTTTCAGTTATCTATGAAGGAGAGTTGGACCGTTCGGACCGTTCCGGAGTCCAAACTTGCTGTCCTTGGATCCAACGGGATCAGAACACCGAGTTCTACAGGAAATTGAAGACGATACCAGTTTTCATCGGGCGGTTTGGAAGTTCTGAGTGAAATTGGCTCGCAGGGAAGCGCTTACATCAGATTTTCGTTCACCTGCGACCTGAGGTTGGGTTGTTCTTCGCGATCGGTGAGCCAAGCTCTTCGTTCTTGGTGCCTACGCGATCAGGGAGTCTTCATCTACTCATAGGAGAAGACCGTGTGTGAATTGGATTGTTGGTTTGAGTGTGGTGAGCAAGTTTGAGCCGCAGGGAGCTGATTTACGTCAGTTTTTTGCAACCTGCGGCCAAATTTCTCGAGTGGTTTTGCAAGGGGAACTCCAAATGACTTGTTTGGAGTCTCGTTGGGTTTAGGGTAGCTAGATCTATCTGCCAGCGAAGACGGATATCAGTTTGGACGATCCGTTTGCGCGATGTGAGCGGTTTGCGCGATGTGAGCGGTTTTAAGTCGCAGGGAGGAGTTTTTGGAAGTTCGATCACCTGCGACCGAAAATCGGCGATATCTCGGCTGTTGGGAGTCGGATCTGAAGGTTTCTTGGGTTAACGGAGTCAGCGGAGGAGACCCTATCGACATCTGAAGTCCGTTCAGCGAAAAGAGGAAGTCCACAGATAGGTCTTTTTCGATTTCTTCGCTACGGGTTTTGCTCTTTTGAGTTCGTTAGAATTCTGGTTGGTTGTATACAGCTTGTGGTAGCTAGCTTTAGCTAAGAGCTTATACATGGATGTGATTTGGACTTGGGTTTGGATCTTGTGATACTGATGTGGCTCTGTTTGTTAGCAAAGAGAAGTTTCTCTTGCTTTGAGCTACGCTTCGGTGGTTTTGGGTCGGGGTTGTGATTCAAGGGGTGTTTTTAAGGGCTTTTGAAGCAGGTTACAGACCGCTCTGGTCTGTTTCTCAGTTCTGTGCTCTTAGGAGAAAGAACTGGCAGTGTACATACATTCAGAGTTGGTATATATCGCAACATTCGTTTTCGTGGTTGTTTTTCTCTGTCTTGTCTCTGTTTCAGCACACAACATCTCCACAGCCAGGAACCTCGCGTTTTCCTGGACATCCTTCACGCAAAACGTCCGACGCGACAACGTTGCCCAGGAAACTTCTCAACTGAGTCAGGTTAGCAGGTGGGTGAAGTTTCATGATGAGTTCCATCTTAGCACAGTCGACTTCTATACCTCTTCCAGAAATCCTATGTCCTAGCAAAATTCCTTCTGACATACCAAAGAAGCACTTCTCAGGATGAAGAACCAAGCGATGCTCTCTACACTTCAAAAAACACTTCCTCAGAAATATCAGGTGATCTTCTTCTGATCCAAACACGCAAAAATCATCCAAGAAGATCTCCATGAAAGTACGAAGATACTCCTTGAAGATCGTGATCATCAGTCTCTGAAATGTGACGGTGCGTTTTATATAAACCAAACAGCATTTGGTTGTACACGTACGTGCCTCAATCAATGATAAAAGTGATTTTCGACTTGTCTTCTTTTCTGATTAAAACTTGGTTGTACCCAGAATACCCATCCAGGAAGTTGTAGAACTCATGTCCTACTACCTGGTCTAACACAGAATCGGTGAAAGATAAAGGATGGTGATCCTTTTTTGTGGTCAAGTTCAGCTTCCGGAAGTCCTGACACACTCGGATCTTACCTAGCTGCTTCTTCGGCACGATGACAATAGGAGCTACCTACTCACTACTAAGTACTAGGAAGATGACTCTTGTCTTCAAGTACTGATCGATCTGATCTTTCATCAGAAGCGAGTACTTGGGGTTGAGTCGATACTGCCTCTGCCGTGTAGGAACAACGCCCTCCAGCAAGTCAATGCGATGCTCTCCCAGTTCTCGAGGTATGCCTTTCATGTCTTCTATGGTCCAAGCGAAGACGTCCTGAAACTCTGTCAAAAGTTCTCTAAAGTCTTCCAATTGCTGGTCCTCGATCACCTTGGAAATCTTCAGCTTCTTCCTAGGAGCAACCTCCATTTCTTGAAGATCATCAAGTTTCATCATTCCTTCAGTATGACTGTACTCATTGACACCAAAGTATTCCGGTTTGGGAACTTCTTCCGGTTCAGATTCGTCTTCTGGAAGATCAGCTAACTGGTCTTCCAAGGAAAGACGGTACTTTCGTCTTCTGGAAGATCAGTTGTCGGGTCTTCCGAAGAGAAGATGATACTTTCGTCTTCTGGAAACTCTTGTTCTGTAATTTCGTAGCACTCAATGTATCCACAAATCACTTCTTCTGCTATCTCTGCTACTTCTGTAGTACACAAGTTATTCACCACAAACTCATCATATCGTTCATCAATATCAGAAGACGCAGCTGAGTCTTCTGACGTGTACTCTTCAATCGTAGAGGGAGTTTCACCTTGATGTCCAATCTTCATCCAAGGGAGTGAGACTTTGGTCTTCTCACCCGGCTTGGGTGTAGGATTGAGAAACTTCAAACGATGTCTTCTCCAATCGGTATTTACGTTTGCAACATACAGCCATGGTCTTCCTATCAACACCTGATATCCAACCTTAGCTACATGTCGCAAAATGATGTAAGTGAGGTAAAAAGATACTCCTCCAATTACCGTCAAGACATCTTTCAGTTGTCCCAAGGGTCGTCTTCTGGTCTGATCTGCCATTCCGAGGATTCTCGGAGTAGGCTAGAACTCAGTGAAGCCTAAGGTATGCGCAGTTTCTTCAGTCATGATGTTAACTCCGGAGCCAGAATCAGTGGGTACCTTCTTCAGAAGACAGCCATGGATCTCTATATCAAGTTTTGGGGCTCCCAAGTCCTCATGCTCTATCTTTAGGATCGGGGTACTCTGGAGAAGTTTCGCTGTTCTCTTCTTCCTCGATCCTCGAAGGACAGATTGTAACAGTTTCCTGTAACCAGCATTGTCATCCAAAAGCTGTTGGAAGGTTACATCTGTCTTTTGATTCCACAAATCTCGCAAGAAGTCATAAAGGGATCGCTTCAGAAGAGTAACTGGTGTTTCCAAGAGAAAAGATGTAGGAGCTGCTTCCTTGGGTGGAAGATCCAAATGATGTCTTTCTTCGACTGGAAGCTGTTCCCGTGAGACAGGGGCTGCCGTAGTCGGTGGAGGAAGCTGCTATCGCTTCTCCAGCTCTTCTTGCATGATCGCTTCAACTTCTTGCCTACTGTCAAGAGCACAGTACTTCGGATCTTCTCTGTCGTAAGCCGGAGAAGAATGCCGTTCAGGGGTAGATGACTTCTCCTTACGCTGCTTCTTCTTCTTGATCTCCTTCTGATGGGATTCTGACTTCTCTTTGCTTCTGGTACTTACCTTGAATACTGCTTCATCCAGGACTTCTTCTGGAGACCAGTTGTCTGAATCCGGGCAAGGGCTCCACACAGTGCCATCTGTCAAAGTGAAAGATGAAGCTGCATCAAGTGACTTTGTCTTCTGAGTTGCAGTCGTCTTCTGCAGCTGAGGTTCCTTTTCTTCGCGCTTCCTGAGGTCTTGTTCGTCTTCCTCTATATGGAGACAATCCGTACAATCTCCAGGATCTTCTTCTTCTATCGTGATGTGATGTACCACTGCTAGCTCGAGTTTAGAAGCTGATGCGGCTTCTGCAGGAGGTGTGGTATATGCAAATCTAACCATTTGTCGTAGACGTAAGATTTGAGGGCAATTTTCTGTGAAATGTCTTGCTTCCTTACAATTCTCACATAAGAGCACTTGTCCAATCTATCTTCTCGGATGAGGACAGGTGGACCACCAGTGTGCTATTTCTCCACAGTTGTTACATGCTCCAAGAAGAGTGTTTAGAGGTCGTTCTGATGAAGAAGGTTGCCAGGGCGTCCTGATCTTTACATTACTAGCCCTGTCTCTAGGTGTATAACGATTATATTGAGCAGGAGGTGTAGGGGTGAATGGATGTATCGTCTCGATCTTAAAGAAAGATTCTCCACTGGAACGTGTAGATATCCCTCATCGTCTTCTTCCCAACCTGCCCAATTACACTTTTCTCTGGTGTGTATGTGTGGTGCCCACAAATTACAGGATTCACGAATTTTTGAAATTTTCGAGATTAATAACTTATTTGTATAACTGAAGATGCGTTGTTACTTAAGATTACGGCTTCCTTATCAAGAAGATGATCTTAAGGGCTGTTTGTAATAATAAGTTGACTTCTTCGGAAGACGATCGTCTTCCGAGGAGCGTCTTCTCGGTGGTGTCTTCGGAA
The DNA here is from genome assembly GCA_036924285.1 of Asterella californica. Lineage (NCBI taxonomy): Eukaryota > Viridiplantae > Streptophyta > Marchantiopsida > Marchantiales > Aytoniaceae > Asterella > Asterella californica. The sequence continues at coordinate 8,012,175 of JAYKYS010000003.1, forward strand.
GACGAAAGACGCTTCGGAAGATTGAAACATCTTCGGAAGACTGTCTTCGGAAGTCGACTGTACACAATTCGTATCAAGAGTGGATTTGCTTTGCTTTTGTGTTAAGAGAGGCTTGGTACGAATCCTGAGTGGGTTGGTGAGTTGTTTTGTTATTTCGAGAAGTTGGAAGTCGGAGACTGTGGTGCCCCCAAATTACAAGATTCATGAATTTTTAAAATTTTTAAGATTAATAACTTGTTTGTATAATTGAAGAAGCGTTGTTACTTAAGATTACTGCTTCCTTAGAGGGAAGATGATCTTATGAGCTTTTTAATAAGAAGTTGACTTCTTAGGAAGACGACCGTCTTCCAGGAAGCGTCTTCTCAGTTGCGTTTTCGGAAGACGGGAAGACGGCGGAAGATGAGAAGACGGCGGAAGACACCTGTCTTCCGGAAGACAGCGACCGCGAAGACCTAACCACGAGTTTTCGGGTAAAACAGTAGATGTACCTACTAGGTAACACACAGGTGGTAGGTAGATCGAGAAAGACACCTAGGGTCGAAACCCCTAATCTGCGGGGAAGATGTGCAGGAAACGCATTAGCGCATTCCAACTTCTCGCAGCACAGCGCGCTTGAGAAGATCGATTTGAGAGAGTGAGCTTCGCAAGTGAGCTTTGAGAGAGGAATCGAGTGAGGACATCGAGGTAGGAGAGAACCAGTTGGCAGCTAGGCGAAGGGCGAGACCAAATTGCTGGAGCACGGAAGGCAGAGAGCGAAGGCGTTTCTGTGAGCTCCCGAGAAGCGAGTAGAATCAAAGGTGGAATCGAGGCGTGGTCAAAAATTGACAGCATGCGCAGTCGTGAGGAGTCGCAATGGAGCTAGACCCAGAGCCAGAAGCGCGCGGGAGGTCGAAGACATCTCGGGAAGAAGACAGAAGACTGTAGAGGTTCTTCCCACGTTCTTCTCTCTTCCCACTACTTCTCGCCTCTGTTGTGTGTTCCTCGCGCTTCCCTGGTTGTGTGCAGGCAGCCTGATCGATTACCCCCACCCCCCATTCTTTCTAATGAGACATTGAGTGCGGAAGCGCTGCCCAATTTCTGTCAGACATCTTCCTACTTCTTCCTAAGTCCAATTCGAGCTTCCCTACACCCCGTCCTCAAATTGACGATCTCAGCTATCAATTTCCCTACCCTACTACCCCTCTACACCCGAAACCTCGAACAGAAGACGCTTCGGAAGATGGGAACATCTTCGGAAGACGCTTCTTAAACTTGACTGTCTTCGGAAGACTGTCTTCGGAAGTCGACTATAACCAATTCGTATCAAGAGTGGATTTGTGTTGCTTTTGTGTTAAGAGAGGCTTGGTACGAATCCTGAGTGGTGTGGTGAGTTGTTTTGTTATTTCGAGAAGTTGGAAGTCAGGAACTAGGCCTATGCCTCCCGGTCTTCCAAGCTTCTCAACTCCACATCTTCCTAGAGAGACTAGAAGACTGAAAGGCTGGCAAAATGAGGGAGAAGACGTGAGGGTCCATTTCGGATCTCTTCTGTCCGATCCATAGCAGCCATTTCTTCTTCTTCCCAAACTTAGAAGAGAGTCGTGAGAATACTTGCTGGCAGAATGGTCGAGGATCATGTCTTCCCACCGAGCAGCAAGCTTCTTCTGAGTGCGTATGAGAGGTGAGAAGTCAGAAGAACAGAGTGCAATTGTCTTGAGTCTGTTGTGAGGATAGATTGCGCGTAGGAAGACGAAGACAGGTGAGACCAGTGAAGAGAAGTCTGACTTCGGGAGGTCTTCCGAGAAAGACATTGAATCGGAAGCTGTCCCGAGTGTCTTCCCAGAGGCCACTGTCACCGCAGGAGCCCGCAACCATCTTCCGAACCTGTTATGCACTTGATGTTTCGCGAATCTTGTATCTTCTGATAGGAAGTATGATGTAATGCAAGGTGGGTTGTCTTCTTGGTAATCCATGCGAGGCCTTGCTTAGATAGGATTGTTTAGATATAGCTCGGAAGACGAGAGCTATCTAGGAAGTACTGTTAGAATCCCGGAAGACGGAGTAGCTATCTTCTGGAAGACTAGTTTTGTCTTCTGAGAAGTAGAAGCTAGACTGTGGGCACTTGGGAAGGACTGAGCCTTCAGCTCATAGTAGGTGCTTGTGGCTTAGTGCAACAGATCTTCCAGCATGACGATGCATCCGCGAGGCTTGGTGTTACCAGCGGCAGAATTGACCGAGGCCACTCCTTTCCTCAAGGAGTTGGGTCTCGACTTCTTCCTGTGGGATTGGAACCTCGCAGACCAAGGACTTCTGGAGGAGGTGTGGGCAACGTTGCCACCTTGTAACCGTGTACCTGCGAAGACAGGAGTAGCTCGAGGAAGGTCATCTTCCTGGACTGAAGATTGGTGGCGCAAGGCTTTTCACAAGCTAGAGTCCGAGAACCGAGAATATTGGTACGAGAAGAAGATCTTGCCAAGGATCGTGAGTTCATGGCATGTGCCTGGGAGCACCACTTGCCTTTTCGTGGAAGACAGACAGGAGAGGAACGGTTGGAAGATAGAATCTTACCGGGAGCCGAAGAAGCGACTTCTGGCGAAGTTGTTTCTGCATCTCTTTCCCAAGGGAAAAGCGCAGAAGACAAGGTACTTAGGAGATCAGGACGTGGAGTTCCTAGAATCAGTGTGGGATGACAGAGTGCCCATCTACTGGGGCGCGTACATCCACAACTATGTACAGGCGGAGCTAGCATACTTGGGTATCCCGGCGGGAGGACACTTGACGTCCTTCCTCTGCTACTTGTATGTAGCCATGGGGGATCTTAGGGAAGATCAACTGGCAGGGTATGGACCAACGGAGCGACAGGAGGTGAAAGAGGAGACCTCGGAAGACGATGATCGAGCGGCAGCCGCAACGTCCCCTCCCACTCTAATGCCACAGTTGAGGTCCGGCTCTCACCAGAAGACACTTCTGATGAGGGAAGATGAGTCTAGTGGCTCGGAAGACGCCACGCCACCGAGGAAGATGGGTCCCAGAAATGTACCGAGGACACCCATCTCTCTCATTCATTCAGGATCGGAGTCTGACTCGGAGGGAGAACTGCTAAGTACCCGATCGGAGCAGAAGACCGCTTCTACAACACCTAGGAGTCTTCCGAAGACTCCAGAAGACAAGAGAAGAAGGGATACTCCTACTGCGATGCGAGGAAGTGCAGTAAAGAGACCCGCTCCTGCCATGAGGGACCTTCCAACCCCGGAAGATGAGAAGGGTAGCTTCTTCTCGTGCGTAGAAGATGAAGGCCATTGTGGTGGAAGAGGCTTCCTTGCCTCTGGAAGACGAAGTCGACACCGCGGAGCAAGTGGTGGAGATGAACTTGTCTTCCGTAGGAAGACGACTGGAGGAATTCAGCGCCTACTTCCAAAAGGAGATCCAGCCAGCTATGGAGTTGCTGGAGAAGAGAGCGAAGGCTCAAGAGAGGCCCTTGCAACCTGGATTCGGCCTGCGCACCTTGCTGCGACAGGGAGAAGACCAGAAGAAGACGGAGTCGCTGGAAGCTAGTCTCCGCACCACGGAGAAGCTCGCAGTCAGGTACAAGGCGGAAGCAGCCGCTTCTGCCAAGGAGCTGGTGCAGCTTCACAAGAGCAACCAGGAGTTGCAGGTGCGCATGCATCAGCGTGATCAGGAAGTCCTCCGAGTGCGAGAGAAGATCACCACCCTCGCAGAGGAGCATACCACTTGGAAGACGCAGCGAGAAGCCGCAGAAGCGCGAGTGGCAGCTGAGAAGACGCAGCGGGAAGCAGCAGAGGCTCGTGCACAAGAGATGCTAGCACAATCGATAGAAGCGCTTCGGAAGAAGTTCAACTTCACCGCGGGTAGGAAGTTACTTACCTTGGCTAGAGGATGGGACAGCGAGTCCAAGGCAATGTTGGTGGAATGCAGGGAGAGCATGTTCAGGTACTTAGATCGGCAGATAGAAGGAGTGAAGACACTTTATGGTCTTCCCTCGTTTCCGATACCTGCAACCGCATCTTCCCACGCTCCAGCACCATCGACTGGATCCGGAATGGAGAAGGAGGAGTTCGATCTCGCTGTGCACTTGGTAGTGACACCGTTGGAAGCCGAGAAGACTCCGGAAGACGCCCCGGAAGACAAGATGTCTTCTGGAAGACAGGAAGACGAGCTGTCTTCCCAGGTATTTCGAGTGGAGGAAACGACTTCCCCGGACCCCTATGAGGTCGCCATGGTCCCTAGTCCCGCACCAGTGGCTCAGAAGACGGAAGAAGCACCGGTCGATTCCGCTTCCCAGAAGACGCTTCTGTCTTCCGAAGCAGAAGCCGAAGTCGAGGAAGACGCAGCAGCAGAGACAGCAGAGCCAGCCAAGGACGATGAGGAGGAAGCCACCTCAGTGACACCCGAGGTAATTGCAGGGCTTTCTAGCTTATCAGAAGTCGCGTTAGGAGCTCCGATAGGAGCAGATCAGGTAGAGATTGCCACCGAGCAATCAAAGTAGTTAGTGACTCCATCGACTATTCCAAATTTAGTAGGACCAAAACATGTTATCTTAAGGGTGGCAGTTTTCAATGTAAAATTAGTTAAGATACCATGTGCCAGCATAGGTAGCGTAGGAGCAACAAGGTTGATGGCTAATTAGGAAGGGGGACCATTTGCATGTGGGGTGACAACCTCCTGTCAGCGCCTCTCTCTCCCTGGTGGTCATCTCCCCTGGTTCTCATGGCAGCGACATAAGTAGGATCGAAGAGTGGGAGACAGAGTTCTAGAGTTCGATAGTTCTGTAGTTCTGCACGCACATACCAATCTTACGGTGCAGGAGACAGATTAGACACTAGAAGTACACAGTGTACACTACACCCGTTGTTGGAAACATACGAATAGTCTGGGAATACACAGAAGGGGTCTGCATGTTCGTACCAGCAGTGGTTCGGAGATGTAGATGAGTAGTGGACAGTCTAGAGTAGGGAACGGCATCCTCATGCAGTCCTGCTGGTTAGACTGATGTGTCAAAGAGTAGACGCAGGAAGTAGAGGGAGTGAGCTTCCCAATACCATTGTGACTTCTTCTCGGGGAATAGATTGTGGATTTGAGTGCAGAAGCTTCGTTCATATCTACTGGGTGGTGGGTTTCTTTGAATTCGCTCCCAATTGTGCATGGGAAGTGTTCTTCTTGAGTGGCGGTGAATGTCAACAGTTGTGGAAGTGTAGCTTGACTCGTTCAGTAGAGCACTTGGGATCTGCGTACGAACGGTCTTATGGGTAAGAGATCCCAGAAGACAGAGTAGTCAGAGCACCGAAGTGAAGAAGAAAGAAGCCTTCTTCCCGCAACAGAAGACGACATCCTCGAGTAGAAGACGGTGCAACAGTACAAATATTTGTTGTCTTCCTCCCCAAACTATTACAAGCAGGGATGGCTTGTTAGTCAGGATCCGGACTAGAAGCCTGTCGGAATCTTAATTGCCTCTTTTCATCTTGTTTTCTCTTGTTTGGATTTTCTTATCTTCCCCATCTTCTCCCATCTTCCCCATCTTCTTACCTTCTTCTAGTGAACTTCCGAGACTTCTATTGAGCTTCCGTGAAAGTGAATGTCGTTGTAGTGCTGCAGGAAGACCATTTCCGTAGGCAGAAGCCTGGGAAGGCTACAGGGGGCATACACCCTGTGATTAATCTAACTCGTTAGAATGTGAGTGTGAGAATAAGGTGTAACGACCGTTGCTAGTCGACTTCTGCGAAGCAGGACAGCCTTCTGGAGGTGTGAGAAGACGAGCTGAACCCCCAGAAGACGAGAATCGCTTCGGGAAGACGGTATCGAGAAGACCGGAAGAAGTGACTTGGAAGCAGGAAGATCGTCTTCCCGAGCTTCTCTGTGAATAATTGTGCGATATTTTAGTTGGTAGTTGTTTGTCCAGAGCATCATTTGGCGTGTCTAGAAGACGTGTGGTTTTGTGTGGTTTTGTGAGAAGACGGGATTTCTAGACAAAACCCGTGTGTTTGTGTGTTTGAACAGATCTTAGAACTTAGAGCAGCGTTACTTGCGTAAATCCTCTGTGAGAACGATATCTTGTATACTAAATGGGCAAAAGGAGTAATCCTACATCACTATATATAGTGAGCACCATTTTTGGCGCCGCTGCCGGAAATTTCAACTTAGTAACTTCTGTTCTAAGCTTCACGGATCTGTGTGCCAGTAGTTAGTTTCATTTCGAACTAACTTCGATTGTAGTTGAATGTGTTGTGGGAATCTATCTTGCTAGAAGACAGGAACCGCAACCAGAAGTTGATAAGATACATCAGGGAGAGTTGGAAGAAGCCGCTTCCCTGCTTCCAAGAGCTTCTTGGAAGACTCGATCTTGGAAGACTGCAGTAAGTGCAACAGAAAGCAGGAGAAGAAGACGTTTTGAACCTGTGATCGGTTGTTCAGTCATTTGGTCTCTCGGATCTAGTGGTAGAAGAAGAGGGACATCTCTTCTCTGTACTCTGGTGGATGCCTCCGACCAGAGGTAGAAGTAGAAGACGCACGGGTAAAGATCCTAAGTGGATAAATTCACCCCAGCGAACCGCTTCTAGAGAGCAGCGGATATCCCTGAGACATCAAAGGAAAGAAGAAGAGCTCAGGAAGATCCGATCGGTAGAGTTGGAAGACTCTTTCATCTCGAGCATAATCTTTGGCGAAGACAGAAACCAACCGGGTGATCACGTGTATAAAATAGATTTTGGTACTGGTTACTCGGAAGACGTCTTCTCAAGTGCGGAAGAAGCTTCTCAAGGTGAAGGAAGACTGGAGGAGATTGTTCCAGACGTCTCGGAAGATAGCAGTGATAGTAGTTCTGATTCAGAAGACGACCTTCGTGATTCAAACAGACCTGGACCTTCGAGAAGACCATCTCCACCACCTGGACCTGAGGGAGAAAGAAGTTGACAGTCGCACCAACCGGTAGTCGACATGACTTCCCACACTCGGCAGAAGTACCATCCGTACGACGATGATGCTGACGCAGACGACTTCATCACGATGTTCGAGACCATCTCTCGATCCAACAAGGAAGACGCTGATGTTGACAGACTCCGTGTATTTCTCAGTTTGATCGTAGGGAAGGGAAGGAAGTGGATGTGTAAGATGTTGGATGACGGTGTAGTAATGACCGCTTGGGCTACTCTGAAGACAGCTTTTCTGAAGAGATTCAGAGGAGTGGGCTATGATCGGATGACCCTCATAGAACTTCAGAGACTCGAACGGAAGAAGAAAGAGACATTGCGGGATTACACCGAGAGGTTTGAAGACCTCCTGGATCATATCCCTCAGAACCAAGGAAGACCCGGCTACTGTGCTCAGCAAGCTGTGGACTGGTACTTGGGAGGATTGTCTCAAGATATGGAATTGTACTGCAGAAGAGGAGGAGGTGATGATTTAGTCGAAGTACAGAAGCATGCCGAGCAGTATGAAACCTCGAGCATCACTCGGAATATGACGAAAGACAGAGGGAAGACCTCGAAGAAGTCCAAGAAGGCGAAGAAGTCTTCTCGGAAGTCCAAGAGGAAGTCCAAGTCCACTGAAACTGATAACAGCGAGTCGGAAGAATCTTCTGCTTCTGAAGAGTCTACGGTCGAAAGTTCAGAATCCGAATCTGAACAAGAGAAGAAGACGCGGAAGAAGAAGAAGGAGAAGACGCGAGCAAGGGAGGAAGTTGTGCAGAAGATGCCTCAAACCCAGATCATTCAGTCAGCACTTGATCCCCACATCGATGAAGTTCTGAAGCAGTTTGCCGACCTGAAAGTTCATCTTTTGAACCAGAAGGACAAGCGGAAGCAGCCTACGGCTTCCTGGCCAAACCTTTGGTGCAACCTTTGTAACTCTTCCGGACACACCAGAGATCAGTGTACGCAGGACCAAGCTATCAACTAGGCAGGATGAGAAGAAGACGATGAGGGATATCTACACGATCCCAGTGGGGAAACTTGCTATAGGATCGAGACGATACAACCTTTCACTCCTACGCCTCCCGCCCAATATAATCGTTATGTACCTAGGGATAGAGCTAGCAATGTACAGACCAGGACGCCCTGGCAACCTTCTTCATCACAACGACCTCTCAACCCTCTTCCTGGAGCGTGCAATAATTGTGGAGAGACTGGACACTAGTGGTCCACCTGTCCTCATCCGAGAAGACAGATTGGGCAAGTGCCCTTGTGTGGGAACTGTAAGGAGGCCGGTCATTTCACATGGAATTGTCCTCAAACCTTACGGCCACGACAAATGGTTAGATTTGCAGATACCACGCCTCTTGCAGAAGCTACATCAACTTTTAAACTCGAGTTAGCAGTGGTACAGCACATCACGATAGAAGAAGAAAATCCTGGGGATTGTACGGATTGTCTCCATATCGAGGAAGACGAACCACACCCCGAGAAGCGCGAAGGAAAGGAACCACAGCTGTAGAAGACGACTACAGCCCAGAAGACGAAGTTACTTGAAGCAGCTTCTTCTTTCACTTTGGCGGATGGCACTGTTTGGAGTCCTAGCCCGGATTCAGACAGTTGGCCTCCCAAAGAAGTCTTGGATGAAGCGATGTTCAAGGTAAGTACCAGAAGCAAAGAGAAGTTAGAATCTCGTCAGAAGGAGATCAAGAAGAAGAAGCAGCGAAAGGAAAGGTCATCTTCTCCTGAGCGACCTTCTTCTCCTACTTACAACCGAGAAGATCCGAAGTACTTTGCTCCTGACATTAGACAAGAGGTTGAAGCGATCATGCAAGAAGAGCTGGAGAAGAGACGGAAGATAGTACAGCAGCTTCCTACACCGACTACGGCAACACCTGTCTCAGGGGAACAGCCTCCAATCAAGGGAAGACACTCATCTGGTCTTCCACCCAAGGAAGCAGCCACTACATCTTCTCTGTTGGAAACACCAGTCACTCTCCTGAAAAGATCTCCTTACGACTTCTTGCGAGACTTGTGGAATCAGAAGGCGGATGTAACCTTCCAACAGCTGTTGGATGACAATGCTGGTTACAGGAAGTTGTTACAATCTGTGCTTCGAGGATCGAGGAAGAGGAGGACAGCTAAACTTCCCAAGAGCACCCCGATCCTAAGGATAGAGCATGAGGACTTGGGAGCCCCAGAACTTGATATGGAGATCCATGGCTATCTTCTGAAGAAGGTACCCATCGATTCTGGCTCCGGAGTTAACATCATGACTGAAGAGACAGCGCATGCCCTAGGCTTCACTGAATTCCAGCCTACTCCGAGAATCCTCAGAATGGCGGACCAGACCAGAAGACGACCTTTGGGACAACAGAAAGATGTCTTGACGGTAATTGGTGGAGTATCTTTTTACCTCACTTACATCATTTTGCGACCTGTAGCTAAGGTTGGATATCAGGTGTTGATAGGAAGACCATGGCTGTATGCTGCAAATGTAAATACCGACTAGAGAAGGCATCGTCTGAGATTTCCCAATCCTACACCCAAGCCAGGTGAGAAGACTAAGGTCTCGCTTCCTTGGATCAAGATTGGACACCAAGGTGAAACTCCGTCTACGACAGAGCGGTACACTTCAGAAGACTCAGCTGCGTCTTCTGACAATGATGAACGGTATAATGAGTTTGTGGTGAATAACTCGTGTACTACAAAAGTAGCAGAGAGAGCAGAAGATGTGATCTGTGGATACATTGAGTGCTACGAGATTGCGGAAGAAGAGCTTCCAGAAGACGAGAATACCGTCTTCCCTTCGGAAGATCCGATAGTTGGTCTTCCAGAAGACGAATCTGAATCGGAAGAAGCTCCCAAACCGGAATACTTTGGTGTCAGTGAGTACAGTCACATCAAAGGAATGGTAAACCCGGATGATCTTCAAGAGATGGAGGTTGCTCCTGGGAAGAAGCTGAAGCTTTCTAAGGTGATCGAGGGCCAGCAGCTGGAAGACTTTCGAGAACTTCTGACGGAGTTCCAGGATGTCTTCGCATGGACCATAGAAGACATGAAAGGCATACCTCGAGAGCTGGGAGAACATCGGATTGACTTGCTGGAGGGCGTTGTTCCTGCACGGCAGAGGCAGTATCGGCTCAACCCCAAGTACTCGCTTCTGGTGAAGGACCAGATTGACCAATACCTGAAGGCAGGAGTCATCTTTCCAGTGCTTAGTAGTGAGTGGGTAGCTCCTATCGTCATCGTGCCGAAGAAACAGACAAGGAAGATCCGAGTGTGTCAGGACTTCTGGAAGCTGAACTTGGCCACGAAGAAGGATCATCACCCTTTACCATTCACCGACTCTGTGTTAGACCAGGTAGCAGGACATGAGTTCTACAGCTTCCTGGATGGGTATTCTGGGTACAACCAAGTTTCAATCAGAGAAGAAGACAAGTCGAAAACCACTTTCACTACTGATTGAGACACGTACGCGTACAATCAAATGCCGTTTGGTTTATGCAACGCATCCGCCACATTCCAGAGATTGATGATTACAATCTTCAAGGAGTATCTTCGCACTTTCATGGAGATCTTCTTGGATGATTTTTGCGTGTTTGGATCGAAAGAAGATCACTTGATATTTCTAAGGAAGTGTTTTCTGAAGTGTAGAGAACATCGTTTGGCTTTTCACCCTGAGAAGTGCTTCTTTGGTATGTCAGAGGGAATCTTGCTAGGACATAGAATTTCCGGAAGAGGTATAGAAGTCAACTGTGCTAAGGTAAGTTATCATGAAACTTCACCCACCTGCTAACCTGACTCAGTTGAGAAGCTTCCTTGGCAACGTAGGATACTACAGGAGGTTTATTGACAGGTACGCAGAGGTAGCAAGAAGACTCACTAAGTTGCTGAAGAAGGACGAACCATACGTTTGGTCTTCTGAGCAGCAGGAAGCATTCGAAGAAATGAAGAGGCTTCTGTCGGAATCCCCTGTCCTAAGGCCACCTGATTGGGAAAGAGTCTTCCATATCTATGTGGATGTTTCTGCTTTCGTCATAGGGGTGGTGTTGAGTCAGAAAGATGAGAAGAAGAAGGATTATCCCATCTACTATGCGGAAAGACAACTCAGTGATGCAGAGAAGAAGTACTCGACAATTGAAAGGGAGTGTCTTGGCATGATTTACTTCTGTAGGAAGTTTAGACATTATCTTCTAGCAAACCCGTTTGTCTTCTATGTGGATCATTTTTCTTTGAAACATCTTGTAAAGAAAGCAGATTTTGTCTGGGAGGATAGCTAGGTGGATTCTCCTACTCCAGGAATTTACTTACACAGTTGAGTACAGGCCCGGAAAACAACATGTTAATGCTGACTACCTATCTAGATTAGAGACAGAACGACGAGAAGATGAAGTGGAAGACGAGTTTCCTGACGAGAAGTTGTTTTCAGTTTTCGCAGAGACACTTTCATCTGAGGGGGGGCGTACCGCCTGCTTCCCAGAAGACGAGACTAGATCTTCTTATCTAGTCTTTGCGACTTCCACAGAAGAGTTGATCTTCAAGGACTTGAGGAAGTTCTTGGAAGACCAACAGTATCCCGAGGGATTGGATGCGGAGCAGAAGGCTGTCTTCTTACACAAGGCAGGTCCTTATGCCATCTTCCAGGGTATCATGTTTCGGAAAGGACATGACGAGAAGCTGAGGAGATGCCTTGAGCCTTCAGAGAATAAACCAGTGATCACAGGTCTTCATTACGAAGATGCTGGGGGTCACAACAGCCTGAAAATCACAGTGAAAAAGATGCTAGACGTCGAATACTGATGGCAAACCATGTACCGAGACACTTTTCAGGAGATCAGGAAGTGCGATACGTGCCAGAGGGTGGGAAGACCGACAGCTACGACTAGATGGCCTCTTACTCCCATTCTTCCGCTTGCTCCGTTCGAAAAGTGAGGAATCGACTTTGTGGGTCCTATCGCCCTGGTGGCGAGAAGAACACGAGCACGGTACATCTTAATAGCTACCGACTATGCTACCAAGATGGTGGAAGGCGAAGCCACAAGGAAGAACGATGCCGTAGTAGTAGCCAGGTTCCATTGGCACAACATCATCACTAGGTACGGATGTCCGCTGGAATTGGTGTCAGATAGGGGTACTCATTTCTTAAATGAGACTATCTCCCTCCTGACCCAATACTTCAGGATTAAGCATCGGAAGACGACGTCATACAACCGAAAGCGAATGGACTGACGGAGAAGTCGAACGGTCTTCTGTGTAACATCCTGAATAAGATAACTGTTAACCATGCGTATGACTGGGACACGAAACTGCCATCTGTGTTATGGGCTTTCCGGATTTCACCTAAGGTCACAACCCAGAAGACGTCTTTCTACCTAACTTACGGCATGACACCTATTGTGCCCATTGAGTTAGAGGTCCCAACATACCGGTTAGCCGTCTCCGAACGCATGAGAGAAGAAGAGAGCCAGGAGCAGCGTCTTCTGAATTTTGTAGAGTTTGAAGAAGACAGGAATGCAGCTTTGGAGAAGACGTACGAGGTACAAGCGCAACGTAAGGTGAACTACGATAGTAAGCTGAGGAAGGTGACCGTCATAGATGGGACTTAGTTCTTCTCTATGACAACCGACACCTTAAGGTGTGACTTTATCAGGAGCCAAGTCTGTGTTTGGAGTACAAGAGGTGTTAATAGTGGGACATCTGTGTGGATCTTATGGTCGGAAACCTTGTCCAAACAAGGTTGATGCCATCCGAAGGATGAAGGAGACATGTGGATCGGTTACTGAGGTGAGAAGGTTTCTAGGAGCATGTGTGTTTTATCATATATGGATTCCACACTTTGCACATGTAGCAGATCCGTTGTACAAGTTGCTGAGGAAGGGACAAAGATTTCAGTGGCAAGAGGAGCAAAGCGAGTCTATGAGGAAGTTGAAGGATCTTTTGGCTTCACCACCAACTCTACGAAAGGTAACATATGAGTTGGGGAGATCTGTTATCCTTACTGTTGATACTAGTCCTATTGGCATTGGATGGGCTGTAGGGCAAGACGATGAGGATGGGAATAGATATGTGGTGCGTTTTGGTGCTAAGGTATTAAGTTCACGGCAGAGAGACTATCCTCAAGTCAAGAGAGAGCTATGGGGAGTAGTTACTGCGATGAAGAGTGACAAGGAATACTTGATAGGAGCACCTGTGGTTGTGGAGACAGATTGTTTACCTCTCTTGGGAATGATTACTAGCTGTACAACTCCAGATATTGCTATGTTGAGGTGGATAGCATATATCAAGTCCTTGAACCCAGAGTTTAGACATATTGCAGGAAAAGACAATCCTGTGGCAGATATGTTATCAAGGGCTAGGTATTACGATGAGAAGGAAATGATAGATGACCAGGAGGATGTGGGAACAGAGTTCTATTCTAGTGCTCTTGCTAGAAGAGATAGAAGCTATTTTGCAGCCCCGTTGGAGTTTTTTGAGGAAACTGTGTATGATGGCGAGTGGTTGGATCTTGGGCGCTATTTGAGTTCACTAGAAAGGCAGGAAGGTTGGTCTGATGCAGATTTCAAGAGGATCCGTAGAACAGCTTATGGTTACTTTTTACATGGAGGACATCTATGGAAGCGCCCTAAGCTACAAGGAGGTATACCGCAGCGGGTAGTATGTGACTTGGAATTGCAGCAAAAGCTGATCAAGGAGTTCCATGAGAGTTTATGGGCCGGTCATAGAGGAGTTTGGGCTACATTTGTCAAGATGAAGGAGAAGTATTGATGAAGGGTATGTATAAGGATGTAGTACAGTTTGTTTCATCTTGTATACCCTGCCAGATGTATTCCAACGTACGTCATCGGGATGGATTGCATCCTACTTATCCTTTAGCCATTCATTACAAATGGGTAGTGGATCTGGTAACTATGCCGTTTGGGCTTGGACAAATGAGGTATCTAGTCTTGGCTAGAGAAGATCTATCTAACCAAGTCGAAGGCCGTGCTCTGAAGACGAAGACCACTGCTAGTGTCTACCGCTTTCTACTTGAAGATGTTATTTGTAGGTATGGGTGTGTGGGAAAGATCATTGCAGATAGGGGTGAGCTGGATGCACAAGAAGCAGTTGAGTTCTTCAAGCGATTGGGAATCAAATTGGCGTTAACCACTGCTTACAATCCTGAAGGGAATGGCAAGAGCGAACGAGGTCATCCGCCAATCATCAAAGCTTTGGTAAAAGCTTGCAAGGGTAAGATCCGTGAATGGCCTAGACTGCTACCATTTGCTTTGTGGGCAGATCGTACAACTCATAGTACCGTTACAGGTTACATGCCAGCAGAGTTGATACTAGGGCAAAAACCTGTGATGCCGATTGAGGAGGTTGTGCCTACTTGGAATGTTTTGCCATGGGAAGATGGTAGAAGTACGGAGGATCTTCTTGCATTAAGGATCCAGCAGTTAGAACGAAGACCTGAGGATGTTGCCAAAGCTGTGGAAAGGTTAAAGACTGCTAGAGAGAGAAACAAAGGCAGATTTGATAGAACGCATAGATTACGACCTAAACCAATTAAGGAGGGTGATTGGGTGTTAGTCTATGATAGTAGTCTTGATAATCAGCATAGCGCTATCAGAAAGTTTTCCAAGAGATGGTTCGGACCTTATGTGTTGTTAGAAGTTTATGATAATGCCACATACTCTTTGAGAGAGTTAGATGGTGCAGTGCTCAAGATACCAGTCGCAGGGAAGAGAATCAAGCTCTTTAGAAGGAGAGGGGACGATCAGAACATTGCAGAGCTTACTGAGGATGAAGCTGAAGACTCAATGGAGGTTGAAGATGAATTTGAAGCTGAAGCTGAAGAGTTTGATCTGGATCTGGCACATACCGGAGGATGTGCAGGTTCAGAGGGGGTGGATGTCGCGCTACTTGGCGGCTACATGCTTGACTTCTACTCCGACGCTTAGGTTTGGTAGTTCTATAAGTTAGCTCATATTACTTCTAGTCCTTTATGTATATGTTTGACACCTTTGTATACGGTGTTAACACTATTTTGAGTCCTAGTAGGCTGATAGTATGTTAGTTATCTTGTTCAAGCATTTGTGCGCTTGTGCAAGTGACTTCTTACTTGTCTATGACGTTCAATGTACATAACTTAGGGTTTCCATGCTGATAGGGGTTTGAGCTCATAGGTTGTACTTACTTGTCGCCTATGCACGCTTTCTAGCTAATTTAAATTATTTTTCGAGGCTATGTGTCATTTTAGGTAGTTTAAGTTTTACGCTGGCACTCTAGGGGGCTTGACGTGGTAGCTTATGAGTGTAGAAAAGTTACCAGGTAGTTTAAGGCACAAAAGGACAGTCAAGTGGAGCTATGAACTCCCATTGGTCCATTTTTGTCTTTTGTAAAACTCTAAGTTTAGAAACAGAGCTCTAGAGGAGAGTTCGAGCAATTGGTGAGGTATCTTCGAAATCTGAGAACAAAGGAGGAGAGAGCTCGTCGTGCCAAGCACTGTCAGTGAAATTTTTGCTCGATTTGGATCAATAAACAAGGAGTTATGCCCAATTGAAGTTCGGATTGTGCCAAAACTGCATCACTTTTGTTGATTTTGGGGTTTTCGGTGCCAATTGCAGCAGAATTGAGGAAATCACTTCAAAACTTCGTGGTTGCGTTCACTGTCAGGAGGGCTACTACTGTCCAAAAAGTTTTGAATCATTTGAGTAACTGAGTAATTCAGGGCGGCCGCTGAAGCAGAGGGGGTCTGAAAAGCTCTTAATCTAGAGCAGCGACTTTAGAGAAGGAGATCTGGAGTTCTACAAACAATCAGGAGTCCCAACTTCACAGGGATGTTCAGCATCCTGTAGACTTCAAATACTGTGAGAAGATTTGAAATTCATCAAGCCAATTCTCTGTTCTATGTCTGAATAGCTGTCTAGGTACCAGAAATTGCCATAATTCTCTTATTCAGAACTTTTCTGTCAACATCTCGGTGCTAGAATTTAATCTCAGGTTGAAACTTCGTGTGTGTGTTCAGTAGTGCCTCATTTACATGTAGAGTAAGTTTAGAAGTCTAAACCTTCATAGTTTTCCTCTCTTTGAGTGTCAAAGTTCACCGCTTAAGCCTATTACTACCAGTGAGACCTAAATTTTGCTTTTTGAGCATATCAGAGGATCCTACACTCCTGTGTGAGTGTTTATAGCTCCTGTTGTGACCTGAAAGCCAACCTCTTGAGTAAACAACCACAGCCAGAAGCCCGGCGCTTTCCTAGGTAGACGGATCACACTCCGACATACTCTCTTTTTGGTGAACTCGACATGAAACACCTAGGGTGGGAGTTTTCTTGAGAGTGTTACAGGATCAGATATCATGGCCAACCAAGGATCATCAAGTGGAGGTGCTGCTGCTGCTCAGCAACCTGTTCAGTTGGATGCTGCTACGATGAAGATGTTCCAAGCTTTTTCCATGTTTATGCAGCAGCAGCAGAGCACAGAGAGGAAGGAGGTATTAGCAACCAAGGCGTTGCAATCTGTGGTGCATCAGATGGACCAGTTCAAGGGGACAGATATTTCCAAGTACGTGAGATACTATGCTAGGGAGATGGAGGTGAACAAGGTACCTGAGAAGGAGATGGTGGAGAATTTTGAGCTTGCTGTTGTCCCTGAGATTCGTGGGCGTGTGAAGGAGCTCAAGCAGCAGCAAGGACAGAGTTGGGAGAGCTTTATGCGAGCTTTGAAGGAGGAGTACTACACTGAAGATTCAGAGAGGGTGACCAAGAGAACGTTCTTGGAGTGGGTGGTGAAACCTAACAAAGGTATGTCTGTAAATGAGTTGTTAAGGGAGTTTGATCGTCAATATGCTCAGCTTTCTAGGACAGAGAAGCTTACACTAGAGGTTGAGAAGACCGAGCTTTTCCTACAAGCAGCGGACGTGACTATTCAGGAGAAGCTTGAGCTGTTGCTAGAAGACAAGAGTGAGGAGAGAGGATTGAAGACTGACTGGAAGGAGGTTGAAGAGGCTGTTTCTTTGCTGACCAAGAGACAGAGAAGAAGGGACAAGGTGGTGGTAAGTGAAGCAGCACCTCTGATAATTCCTGTCAAGCAGTTGTCTACTAAGCCCGCTTTGGTAATTGCTAGAGAGGAAGACTCACCGCTTGATGAGTTGATTAAGGGTATGAAGGAGCTTAAGCTTAAGCTCACTAGGTTAGAAGAGAAGGAGCAGAATGTACAGCCTGCTATGCAGAGACCTCAGATGAGAGAAGGCTTTGTTCATCGTTGTATATGGTGTGATAGCCTAGACCATGTAAGGAGAGATTGTGGAGAGTTTTCAGATGCATTGAGGAAGGATCTGATCTTCTTCAAAGATGGTAAGATCCATCTGAGAGAGACTGGGATGATGTTGGGAACCAACTTTGGCAAGGGTGGTATGAAGAGGCTTGTGAATGAGATATCAGCATCACATGCTGTTTCTCTTGTGAATGCTGCTACGTGTGGGGTGAAAGTGGAGATGGAGAGAGAGAAAGGGACTACTGGGTTGTGGTCTGATGTAGTGCGGTCCGTAGCTAGAACAGAGCTAGACAAGGATGTGCTACGAAGAGTTGGCAACTCAATTCGAGAAGCTACAGGATGGAATGATCCGTGGATACTATGTCAGTGCATGCTTATGTTGCAAGAAGTCAGCATGAAGCTGTACTAGAAGAAAAACGCAGGAGGGAGGATGCAGGTGAGGCTTCTACAGCCAAACGACCTGCTACAAGGAGTGAAAGGGCTAGACCAGAGGCAAGGCAGGAGACAACACCTACTCGGGAGGAGACTATGGAGGATCTACCATCTACAACACCAAAGGAGAAGGAGAGGAGCAAGGAGAAGGGTAAGATGCCTGCATACAAACTTCAGTCTGACATTGAGATTGCTACAGACTTGAAGTAGGTGTTAGAGAATCGTATCTTGAATGGGAAGGTTGAGTTTACCTTGGGTGAGATTCTTGGGATTGCAAAGCGTGAGTTCCATGAGGTTATCATAGATATCATCAAGAGGAAACGTCAGATCTTGGGTGAAGCAACTACGCTTAACGCTCTAGAGACCAAACTGTCGGAGGATGAGGAAGATGAGATTGCTGGTTATTGCTCTCAAGTATCAGAGGGAAGATCAGATCAGCACGTGAGGTTTGAAGATGAGGTGGAAGCATCACAGAAGAGTCATTATTCTCACAACCATTGGGCGAGAGCAACCACAGAGACCTTAGTGAAGCTGGGAGATCTAGAGGAACCTGTGGTGGCATTGATTGATCACGGCTCAGAGATTAATCTGATGTCTAAGGAGCTCTACAAGCGTGGGAGGTGGCCCATAGACACCGACCATGGATGGCTTATCCGTGCTGCCAACAACCAGAGGGGAGAACTCTATGGTGCTTGTCCCAACATCAAGGTAACTGTGGGTGACATCAGTGATGTTCAGAATTTCTTTGTGCAAGACATGTCAACCTATCCTATCATTCTAGGGCAGCCTTACATTACTGCTGTTAGAATGGAGACACGAGTTATGGATGATGGTTCAGCCTATGCTAGGATACGTAGTAGAGATGGCAGAAGAGCTGTTCAGTTTTTTACCGTTGCTGCAGAACATGAGAGGAATCGTGATAGCTTGAGAGACCGTCCACTACCTAAGATTACTCAGGAGTTTAGAGAGTCTAGGGGTTTTGGCAGAGTACCATTGAAGAGCGAGACTTCAACGGTACAGTAGAGATAGGATTCTCGCCTGATCCAGTAGAGCAGGAAGCTTTATCCACTAGCTTCTTAGGACTGACATCATGTGGATCAGTGTGTTATAGGAAGGTTGAGAATTTGAAGAGGTTTGAGAGACAACATGTGAAGTGTGTACAGCAGTCTTTGTGGGACAGTGGAGAGTTAGCAGGAGATGAATACATATCTGGAGTGTTTGAAGAGCAGTATTTGGTAGATACTATAGGGGAGTTGAAATCTATAGTAGAAAGTTCTATAGATGGTGTAGATAGAGTGGTGAGAGTGAGCTCCAAGGAGCTTTATGATGTAATTGATAAGTTTATAGATCGACAAGAGGTGTATGTGGAGACCAAGTACAAGTCAGTGGCAAAGAAAGTCAAACCAGTGGCTTTGCCTTTACCACTCGATTACAATCAGAAGATGGAGCAAGCTGCACGAGAGCCGACGCTCAGAGGACCGAGAAGAATTGGGCACCAGTTCACAGAAACAACACTAAAGGAGCTGAGGATTGGAGGTGATGGATTTCTTACTGAGCAAGAGAAGAAGAGCTTCAGGGAGATGCTATCTAGGCATGGTAAGGCGTTTGCATTTGAGTCACATGGAGTAGGATGTGTAGATCCAAGTGTAGTTGCACCTATGGTAATCTTTACTATACCGCATGTGCCTTGGAATCTACGTCCTATCCCTGTGCCTAGAGCTCATCTGCCAAAGTTGATAGACTTGCTCAATGAGAGGATTAGGATGGGTATCTTGGAACCATCTATAGCTCCTTATTCTAGCAGATGGTTTACTGTTCCGAAGAAAAGTGGAGCTTTGAGATTCATTCAAGATATGCAGCCAGTTAACAAAGTAACTATCAGGAATATGGGTATAGGACCTATTGTAGACGAGTTTGCGGAGGCTTTTGTTGGTCGTGCTATCTATTCCATGGGAGACTTATATTCAGGTTATGACCAGTTTCAATTATCCTCTGAGAGTAGAGACTTGACTACAATGAGGACACCTTTAGGGTTACTAAGGATGTGCACCTTACCGCAAGGTGCTACCAATTCGGTAGCACATATGATGAATGGCATGAATAAAGTTTTGAGGGACTTCATTCCTGAAAAAACTATGCCATTCCTTGATGATGTGCCGATCAAAGGGTGTGTTGAGGAGGAGAAGAATGAGATAAAAGATCAGAGGGGGTGCCGTAAGTTTGTAGCAGATCACATAGCTGATTGTGATAAGATACTGAGTCGACTGGAAGAGGTTCATTTGACTTTATCAGGAGCCAAGTCCGTGTTTGGAGTACAAGAGGTGTTAATAGTGGGACATCTGTGTGGATCTTATGGTCGGAAACCTTGTCCAAACAAGGTTGATGTCATCCGAAGGATGAAGGAGACATGTGGATCGGTTACTGAGGTGAGAAGGTTTCTAGGAGCATGTGTGTTTTATCATATATGGATTCCACACTTTGCACATGTAGCAGATCCGTTGTACAAGTTGCTGAGGAAGGGACAAAGATTTCAGTGGCAAGAGGAGCAAAGCGAGTCTATGAGGAAGTTGAAGGATCTTTTGGCTTCACCACCAACTCTACGAAAGGTAACATATGAGTTGGGGAGATCTGTTATCCTTACTGTTGATACTAGTCCTATTGGCATTGGATGGGCTGTAGGGCAAGACGATGAGGATGGGAATAGATATGTGGTGCGTTTTGGTGCTAAGGTATTAAGTTCACGGCAGAGAGACTATCCTCAAGTCAAGAGAGAGCTATGGGGAGTAGTTACTGCGATGAAGAGTGACAAGGAATACTTGATAGGAGCACCTGTGGTTGTGGAGACAGATTGTTTACCTCTCTTGGGAATGATTACTAGCTGTACAACTCCAGATATTGCTATGTTGAGGTGGATAGCATATATCAAGTCCTTGAACCCAGAGTTTAGACATATTGCAGGAAAAGACAATCCTGTGGCAGATATGTTATCAAGGGCTAGGTATTACGATGAGAAGGAAATGATAGATGACCAGGAGGATGTGGGAACAGAGTTCTATTCTAGTGCTCTTGCTAGAAGAGATAGAAGCTATTTTGCAGCCCCGTTGGAGTTTTTTGAGGAAACTGTGTATGATGGCGAGTGGTTGGATCTTGGGCGCTATTTGAGTTCACTAGAAAGGCAGGAAGGTTGGTCTGATGCAGATTTCAAGAGGATCCGTAGAACAGCTTATGGTTACTTTTTACATGGAGGACATCTATGGAAGCGCCCTAAGCTACAAGGAGGTATACCGCAGCGGGTAGTATGTGACTTGGAATTGCAGCAAAAGCTGATCAAGGAGTTCCATGAGAGTTTATGGGCCGGTCATAGAGGAGTTTGGGCTACATTTGTCAAGATGAAGGAGAAGTATTGATGAAGGGTATGTATAAGGATGTAGTACAGTTTGTTTCATCTTGTATACCCTGCCAGATGTATTCCAACGTACGTCATCGGGATGGATTGCATCCTACTTATCCTTTAGCCATTCATTACAAATGGGTAGTGGATCTGGTAACTATGCCGTTTGGGCTTGGACAAATGAGGTATCTAGTCTTGGCTAGAGAAGATCTATCTAACCAAGTCGAAGGCCGTGCTCTGAAGACGAAGACCACTGCTAGTGTCTACCGCTTTCTACTTGAAGATGTTATTTGTAGGTATGGGTGTGTGGGAAAGATCACTGCAGATAGGGGTGAGCTGGATGCACAAGAAGCAGTTGAGTTCTTCAAGCGATTGGGAATCAAATTGGCGTTAACCACTGCTTACAATCCTGAAGGGAATGGCAAGAGCGAACGAGGTCATCCGCCAATCATCAAAGCTTTGGTAAAAGCTTGCAAGGGTAAGATCCGTGAATGGCCTAGACTGCTACCATTTGCTTTGTGGGCAGATCGTACAACTCATAGTACCGTTACAGGTTACATGCCAGCAGAGTTGATACTAGGGCAAAAACCTGTGATGCCGATTGAGGAGGTTGTGCCTACTTGGAATGTTTTGCCATGGGAAGATGGTAGAAGTACGGAGGATCTTCTTGCATTAAGGATCCAGCAGTTAGAACGAAGACCTGAGGATGTTGCCAAAGCTGTGGAAAGGTTAAAGACTGCTAGAGAGAGAAACAAAGGCAGATTTGATAGAACGCATAGATTACGACCTAAACCAATTAAGGAGGGTGATTGGGTGTTAGTCTATGATAGTAGTCTTGATAATCAGCATAGCGCTATCAGAAAGTTTTCCAAGAGATGGTTCGGACCTTATGTGTTGTTAGAAGTTTATGATAATGCCACATACTCTTTGAGAGAGTTAGATGGTGCAGTGCTCAAGATACCAGTCGCAGGGAAGAGAATCAAGCTCTTTAGAAGGAGAGGGGACGATCAGAACATTGCAGAGCTTACTGAGGATGAAGCTGAAGACTCAATGGAGGTTGAAGATGAATTTGAAGCTGAAGCTGAAGAGTTTGATCTGGATCTGGCACATACCGGAGGATGTGCAGGTTCAGAGGGGGTGGATGTCGCGCTACTTGGCGGCTACATGCTTGACTTCTACTCCGACGCTTAGGTTTGGTAGTTCTATAAGTTAGCTCATATTACTTCTAGTCCTTTATGTATATGTTTGACACCTTTGTATACGGTGTTAACACTATTTTGAGTCCTAGTAGGCTGATAGTATGTTAGTTATCTTGTTCAAGCATTTGTGCGCTTGTGCAAGTGACTTCTTACTTGTCTATGACGTTCAATGTACATAACTTAGGGTTTCCATGCTGATAGGGGTTTGAGCTCATGGGTTGTACTTACTTGTCGCCTATGCACGCTTTCTAGCTAATTTAAATTATTTTTCGAGGCTATGTGTCATTTTAGGTAGTTTAAGTTTTACGCTGGCACTCTAGGGGGCTTGACGTGGTAGCTTATGAGTGTAGAAAAGTTACCAGGTAGTTTAAGGCACAAAAGGACAGTCAAGTGGAGCTATGAACTCCCATTGGTCCATTTTTGTCTTTTGTAAAACTCTAAGTTTAGAAACAGAGCTCTAGAGGAGAGTTCGAGCAATTGGTGAGGTATCTTCGAAATCTGAGAACAAAGGAGGAGAGAGCTCGTCGTGCCAAGCACTGTCAGTGAAATTTTTGCTCGATTTGGATCAATAAACAAGGAGTTATGCCCAATTGAAGTTCGGATTGTGCCAAAACTGCATCACTTTTGTTGATTTTGGGGTTTTCGGTGCCAATTGCAGCAGAATTGAGGAAATCACTTCAAAACTTCGTGGTTGCGTTCACTGTCAGGAGGGCTACGACTGTCCAAAAAGTTTTGAATCATTTGAGTAACTGAGTAATTCAGGGCGGCCGCTGAAGCAGAGGGGGTCTGAAAAGCTCTTAATCTAGAGCAGCGACTTTAGAGAAGGAGATCTGGAGTTCTACAAACAATCAGGAGTCCCAACTTCACAGGGATGTTCAGCATCCTGTAGACTTCAAATACTGTGAGAAGATTTGAAATTCATCGAGCTAATTCTCTGTTCTATGTCTGAATAGCTGTCTAGGTACCAGAAATTGCCATAATTCTCTTATTCAGAACTTTTCTGTCAACATCTCGGTGCTAGAATTCAATCTCAGGCTGAAACTTCGTGTGTGTGTGTTCAGTAGTGCCTCATTTACATGTAGAGTAAGTTTAGAAGTCTAAACCTTCATAGTTTTCCTCTCTTTGAGTGTCAAAGTTCACCGCTTAAGCCTATTACTACCAGTGAGACCTAAATTTTGCTTTTTGAGCATATCAGAGGATCCTACACTCCTGTGTGAGTGTTTATAGCTCCTGTTGTGACCTGAAAGCCAACCTCTTGAGTAAACAACCACAGCCAGAAGCCCGGCGCTTTCCTAGGTAGACGGATCACACTCCGACAGCGTCAAGAAGTACTGGACGTGAACACAAATGGCGAGAACACTGATGTTCACGAGGACGCAAACATGTGAGGGTGGGCGTATGTGGTGCCCACAAATTACAGGATTCATGAATTTTTAAAATTTTTAAGATTAATAACTTGTTTGTATAACTGAAGAAGCGTTGTTACTTAAGATTACTGCTTCCTTAGAGGGAAGATGATCTTATGAGCTTTTTAATAAGAAGTTGACTTCTTCGGAAGACGACCGTCTTCCGGGAAGCGTCTTCTCAGTTGCATCTTCGGAAGACGGGAAGACGGCGGAAGATGAGAAGATGACGAAAGACACTTGTCTTCCGGAAGACAGCGACCGCGAAGGCCTAACCACGAGTTTTCGGGTAAAACAGTTGGTGTACCTACTAGGTAACACACAGGTGGTAGGTAGGTCGAGAAAGACACCTAGGGTCGAAACCCGTAATCTGCGGGGAAGATGCGCATTCCAACTTCCCGCAGCACAGTGCGCTTGAGAAGATCGATTTGAGAGAGTGAGCTCCGCAAGTGAGCTTTGAGAGAGGAATCGAGTGAGGACATCGAGGTAGGAAAGAACCAGTTGGCAGCTAGGCGAAGGGCGAGACCGAATTGCTCGAGCACGGAAGGCAGAGAGCGAAGGCGTTTCTGTGAGCTCCCGAGAAGCTTACATTGGAAAGTAGCGAGTAGAATCGAAGGTGGAATCGAGGCGTGGCCAAAAATTGACAGCAGGCGCAGTATTGAGGAGTCGCATTGGCGCTAGGCCCAGAGCCAGAAGCGCGCGGGAGGTCGAAGACATCTTGGGAAGAAGACAGAAGACTATAGAGGTTCTTCCCACGTTCTTCTCCCTTCCCACTACTTCTCGTCTCTGTTGTGTGTTCCTCGCGCTTTCCTGGTTGTGTGCATCCAGCCTGATCGATTACCCCCACCCCCCATTCTTTCTATTGAGACATTGGGCGCGGAAGCGCTGCCCAATTTATGTCAGACATCTTCCTACTTCTTCCTAAGTCCAATTCGAGCTTCCCTACACCCCGTCCTCAAATTGACGATCTCAGCTATCAATTTCCCTACCCTACTACCCCTCTACACCCGAAACCTCTTACAGAAGACGCTTCGGAAGACGAGAACATCTTCGGAAGACGCTTCTTAAACTTGACTGTCTTCTGAAGACTATCTTCGGAAGTCGACTATAACCAATTCGTATCAAGAGTGGATTTGTGTTGCTTTTGTGTTAAGAGAGGCTTGGTACGAGTCCTGAGTGGTGTGGTGAGTTGTTTTGTTATTTCGAGAAGTTGGAAGTCGGGAACTAGGCCTCTCGGTCTTCCAAGCTTCTCAACTCCACATCTTCCTAGAGAGACTAGAAGACTGAAAGACTGGCAAAATGAGCGAGAAGACGTGAGGGTCCATTTCGGATCTCTTCTGTCCGATCCATAGCAGCCATTCCTTCTTCTTCCTAAACTTAGAAGAGAGTCGTGAGAATACTTGCTGGCAGAATCTGGAGAGAATGGTCGAAGGTCATGTGTAGTGATTTCTCCTTTTGCCCATTTAGTATACAAGATATCGTTCCCACAGAGGATTTGCACAAGTAACGCTGCTCTAAGTTCTAAGATCTGTTCAAACACACAAATACACGAGTTTTGCCTAGAAATCCCGTCTTCTCACAAAACCACACAAAACTACACGTCTTCCAGACACGTCAAATGGTGCTCTGGAACTAAACAAACAACGACCAATTACAATATCACACAACTATTCACAGGGAAGTTCGGGAAGATGATCTTCCTGCTTCCGGGTTGCTTCTTCCGGTCTTCTCGATACCGTCTTCCCGAAGCGATTCTCGTCTTCTGGGGGTTCAGCTCGTCTTCTCACACCTCTAGAAGATTGTCCTGCTTCGCAGAAGTCGACTAGCAACGGTCGTTACACCTTATTCTCACACTCACATTCCAACGGGTTAGATAAATCACAGGGTGTATGCCCCCTGTAGCCTTCCCAGGCTTCTGCCTACGGAAATAGTCTTCCTGCAGTACTACAACGACATTCACCTTCACGGAAGCTCAATAGAAGTCTCGGAAACTCACTAGAAGAAGGTAAGAAGATGGGGAAGATGGGAGAAGATGGGGAAGATGAGAAAATCCAAACAAGAGGAAACAAGATGAAAAGAAGCAATTAAGATTCCGACAGGCTTCTAGTCCGGATCCTGACTAACAAGCCATCCCTGCTTGTAATAGTTTGGGGAGGAAGACAACGAATGTGGGTACTGTTGCACCGTCTTCTACTCGAGGATGTCGTCTTCTGTTGCAAGAAGAAGGCTTCTTTCTTCTTCACTTCGCTGCTCTGACTACTCTGTCTTCTGGGATCCCTTACCCATAAGATCGTTCGTACGCAGATCCCAAGTGCTCCACTGAACGAGTCAAGCTACACTTCCACAACTGTTGACATTCACCGCCACTCAAGAAGAACACTTCCCATGCATAATTGGGAGCGAATTCAAGGAACCCACCATCCAGAAGACATGGACAAAGCTTCTGCACTCAAATCCACAATCTATTCCTCGAGAAGAAGTCACAATGGCATTGGGAAGCTCACTCCCTCTGCTTCCTGCGTCGACTCCTCGACACACCAGCCTAGCTAACATGACTGCACGAGGATGCCGTTCTCTGTTCCTAGACTGTCCACTACTTCTATCTACATCTTCGAACCACTACTGGTACGAGTATGCAGACCCCTCCTGTGTATTCCAAGACTATTCGTATGTTTCCAACAACGGGTGTAGTGCGAAGAACTACCTATCTTGTCTTTGCTCTAATGTGTCTCGTCTGCCTGCCCGTAGAATCGGTGTGTATGTTCAGTTGCTACAGAATTCTACAGAACTGGCAGAACTCTATCTCCTACTCTGCTATCCTACTTATGTCGCTGCCGTGAGAACCAGGGGAGGCGACCACCAGGGAGAGAGAGGCGCTGACAGGAGGTTGTCACCTCACATGCAAGCAGTTCCCCAGCCCGAATTGGTCATCTGCCTTGTCCTTCCTACGCTACCTATGCTGTCACATGGTATCCTAACTAATATTACAGGGAAAAACTGCCACCCTTAAGATAGCATGTTCGATCTTACTATATTTGGAATTGTCAATGGAGTTACTAACTACTCATATTGCACGGAGGCAATCTCTACTTGATCTGCTCCTATCGGAGCTCCTAACTCGGCTTCTGATAAGCTAGAAAGCCCTGCAGTTACCTCGGGTGTCACTGAGGTGGCTTCCTCCTCATCGTCTCTTGCTGGCCCTGCTGTCGCTGCTGCGGCGTCTTCCTCGGCTTCGGCTTCTGCTTCGGAAGACAGAAGCGTCTTCTGGGAAGCGGAGTCGACCGTTTCTTCTTCCGTCTTCTGAGCCACTGGTGCGGGACTAGGGACCGTGGGGACCTCATTGGGATCCGGGGAAGTCGCTTCCTCTACTCAAAATACCTGAGAAGACGGCTCGTCTTCCTGTCTTCCGGGGCGTCTTCTGGAGTCTTCTCGTCTTCCAATGCTGTCACCATCAAGTGCACAGCAAGATCGAACTCCTCCTTCTCCATTCCGGATCCAGTCGAGGGTGCTGGAGCTTGGGAAGATGCGGTTGCAGGTGTCTGAAGCGAGGGAAGACCATAAAGTGTCTTCACTCCTTCTATCTGTCTATCCAAGTACCTGAACATGCTATCCCTGCATTCCAATAACCCCGTCTTGGACTCGCTGTCCCATCCTCTAGCTAAGGTAAGTAACTTCCTACCCGCGGTGTAGTTGAACTTCTTCCGAAGCGCTTCCACCGACTATGCCAGCATCTTCTGTGCACGAGCCTCCGCTGCTTCCCGCTGCGTCTTCTCAACTGCAGCTCGCGCTTCAACGGCTTCTCGCTGCGTCTTCCAAGTGGTCTGCTCTTCTGCGAGGGTGGTGATCTTCTCCCACACTCGCAGGACTTCCTGATCACGCTGTTATACCCGCGCCTGCAACTCCTGGTTGCTCTTCCGAAGCTGCACCAGCTCCTTGGCAGAAGCGGCTGCTTCCGCCTTGTACCTGGCTGCAAGCTTCTCCGTGGTACGGAGACTAGCTTCCAGCGACTCCGTCTTCTGCTGGCCTTCTTCCTGTCGCAGCAAGGTGCGCAGGCCGAACCCAGGTTGTAAGGGCCTCTCCTGTGCCCTTGCTCTCTTCTCCAGCAACTCCATAGCTGGCTGGATTTCCTTCTGGAAGTAGGCACTGAACTCCTCCAGTCGTCTTCCTGCGGAAGACAAGTTCATCTCCACCACTCGCTCGGAGGTGTCGACCTTGTCTTCTAGAGGCAAGGATGCCTCTTCCACCACGATGGCCTTCATCTTCTACGCACGAGAAGAAGCTACTCTTCTCATCTTCCGGGGTGGAAGACTCCTCATGGCAGGAGCGGCTCTCTTCTTTGCGCTTCCTCGCATCGTAGCAGGAGCGCCCATCCATCCTTCGTCTTCTGGAGTCTTCGGAAGACTCCCAGGCGTTGCAGAAGCAGTCTTCTGCTCTGATCGGGTACTCAGCAGGTCTTCTTCCGAGTCGGACTCCGATCCTGAATGAATGAGGGAGATGGGTGTCCTCGGTACACTTCTGGGACCCATCTTCCTAAGTGACGTGGCGTCTTCCGACCCACTAGACTCGTCTTCCCTCACCAGAAGCGTCTTCTGGTGAGAGCCGGATCTCAGTTGTGGCATCAGAGTGGGAGGGGGCGTTGCGGCTGCCGCTCGGTCATCGTCTTCCGAGGTCTCCTCCTTCACCTCCTGTCGCTTTGTTGGCCCATACCCTGCCAGCTGATCTTCCCTAAGATCCCCCATGGCTACATACAAGTAGCAAGAGGAAGGGCGTCAAGTGTCCTCCCGCCGGGGTACCCAAGTATGCTAGCTCCGTCTGTACATAGTTGTGGATGTACGCGCCCCAATAGATGGGCACTCCGTCATCCCACACTGATTCTAGGAACTCCACGTCCTGATCTCCTAAGTACCTTGTCTTCTGCGCTTTCCCCTTGGGAAAGAGATGCAGAAACAACTTTGCCAGAAGTCGCTTCTTCGGCTCCCGGTAAGATTCGATCTTCCAACCGTTCCTCCCCTGCCTGTCTTCCACGAAAAGGCAGGTGGTGCTTCCAGGCACATGCCACGAACTCACGATCCTATGCAAGATCTTCTTCTCGTACAAATATCCTCGGTTCTCGGACTCTGGTCTGTGAAAAGCCCTGCGCCACCAATCTTCAGTCCAGGAAGACGGTCTTCCTCGAGCTACTCCTGCTTTCGCAGGTACACGGTTACGAGGTGGCAACGCTGCCCATACCTCCTCCAGAAGTCCCTGATCTGCGAGGTTCCAATCCCACAGGAAGAAGTCGAGACCCAACTCCTTGAGGAAAAGAGTGGCCTCGGCCAATTCTGCCGCTGGTAACACCAAGCCTCACGGATGCATCGACATACTTGGAAGATCTGTTGCACTAAACCACAAGCACCTACTATGAGCTGAAGGCTCAGTTCTTCCCGAGTGCCCACAGTCTAGCTTCTACTTCTCAGAAGACGAAACTAGTCTTCCAGAAGACAGCTACTCCGTCTTCTGGAATTCTAACAGTACTTCCTAAATAGCTCTCGTCTTCCGAGCTATATCTAAACAATCCTATCTAAGCAAGACCTCGCATGGATTACCAAGAAGACAACCCACCTTGCATTACATCCTACTTCCTATCAAAAGATACAAGATTCACGAAACATCAAGTGCATAACAGGTTCGGAAGATGGTTGCGGTCTCCTGCGGTGACAGTGGCCTCTGGGAAGACACTCGGGACAGCTTCCGATTCAATGTCTTTCTCGGAAGACCTCCCTAAGTCAGACTTCTCTTCACAGGTCTCACTTGTCTTCGTCTTCCTACACGCAATCTATCCTCACAACAGACTCAAGACAATTGCACTCTGTTCTTCTGACTTCTCACTTCTCATACGCACTCAGAAGAAGCTTGCTGCTCGGTGGGAAGACATGACCCTTGACCATTCTCTCCAGATTCTGCCAGCAAGTCTTCTCACGACTCTTTTCCAAGTTCGGGAAGAAGAAGGGATGGCTGCTATAGGTCGGACAGAAGAGACCCGAAATGGACCCTCACGTCTTCTCGCTCATTTTGCCAGCCTTCCAGTCTTCTAGTCTCTCTAGGAAGATGTGGAGTTGAGAAGCTTGGAAGACCGGGAGGCACATGTCTAATTCCCGACTTCCAACTTCTCAAAATAACAAAACAACTCACCACACCACTCAGGATTCGTACCAAGTCTCTCTAAACACAAAAGCAAAGCAAATCCACTCTTGATACGAATTGTGTTTAGTCGACTTCCGAAGACAGTCTTCCGAAGACGATCTTCCGAAGACAGTCAAGTTTAAGAAACGTCTTCCGAAGATGTTCCCATCTTCCGAATCGTCTTCTGTTCCAGGTTTCGGGGGTAGAGAGGTAGTAGGGTAGGGAAATGGGTAGCTGAGATCGTCAATTTGGGAACGGGGTGTAAGGAAGCTCGAATTGAACTTAGGAAGGAGTAGGAAGATGTCTGACAGAAATTGAGCAGCGCTTCCGCGCCCAATGTCTCAATAGAAAGAATGGGGGGGGTGGGGGTAATCGATCAGGCTGTCTGCACACAACCAAGGAAGCGCGGGGAATACCAGACAAAGGCGAGAAGAAGTGGGAAGGGGAAAGAACGTGGGGAAGAACCTCTACAGTCTTCTTCTGCATCCCGAGTTGCCTTCGACCTCCGCGCGCTTCTCGGCTCTGGTCCTAGCTCCAATGCGACTCCTCACGACTGCGTCTGCTGTCAATTTCTGGTCATGCCTCGATTCCACCTTCGATTTCTACTCGCTACTCTCTAATGTCAGCTTCACGAGAGCTCACAGAAACGCCTTCGCTCTCTGTCTTCCGTGCTCCAGCAATTCGGTCTCGCCCTTCGCCTAGCTGCCAACTGGTACTCTCCTACCTCGATGTCCTCACTCGATTCCTCTCTCGAAGCTCACTTGCGAAGCTCACTCAAAATCGATCTTCTCAAGCGCGCTGTGCTGCGAGAAGTTGGAATGTGTCTAATGTGCTTCCTGCGCATCTTCCCCGCAGATTAAGGGTTTTCGACCTTAGGTGTCTTCCTCGACCTACCTACCTATTTGGTGCGACCCAGTAGGTACACCTACTGTTTTACTCGAAGACTCGTGGTTAGGCCTTCGCGGTCGCTGTCTTCCGGAAGATGGTTGTCTTCCGCCGTCTTCCCGTCTTCCGCCGTCTTCCCGTCTTTCGAAGACAGCACCGAGAAGATGCTCTTCCGAAGACGGTCGTCTTCCGAAGAAGTCAACTTATTATTACAAACCGCCCTTAAGATCATCTTTCTGTTAAGGGAGACGTAACCTTAAGTAACAACGCTTCTTCAGTTATACAAACGAGTTATTAATCTCAAAAATTTTAAAATTTCGTGCATCCTGTAATTTGTGGGTACCACATCATGTCTTCCCACCGAGAAGCAAGCTTCTTCTGAGTGCGTATGAGAGGTGAGAAGTCAGAAGAACAGAATGCAATTGTCTTGAGTATGTTGTGAGGATAGATTGCGCGTAGGAAGACGAAGACAGGTGAGACCAGTGAAGGGAAGTCTGACTTCGGGAGGTCTTCCGAGAAAGACATTGAATCAGAAGCTGTCCCGAGTGTCTTCCCAGAGGCCACTGTCACCGGAGGAGCCCACAACCATCTTCCGAACCTGTTATGCACTTGACGTTTCACGAATCTTGTATCTTCTGATAGGAAGTATGATGTAATGCAAGGTGGGTTGCCTTCTTGGTAATCCATGCGAGGCCTTGCTGAGATAGGATTGTTTAGATATAGCTCGGAAGACGAGAGCTATCTAGGAAGTACTGTTAGAATCCCAGAAGACGGAGTAGCTGTCTTCCGGAAGACTAGTTTCGTCTTCTGAGAAGTAGAAGCTAGACTGTGGGCACTTGGGAAGGACTGAGCCTTCAGCTCATAGTAGGTGCTTGTGGCTTAGTGCAACAGATCTTCCATCATGACGATGCATCCACGAGGCTTGGTGTTATCAGTGGCAGAATTGGCCGAGGCCACTCCTTTCCTCAAGGAGTTGAGTCTCGACTTCTTCCTGTGGGATTGGAACCTCGCAGACCAGGGACTTCTGGAGGAGGTGTGGGCAGCGTTGCCACCTCGTAACCGTGTACCTGCGAAGGCAGGAGTAGCTCGAGGAAGGCCATCTTCCTGGATTGAAGATTGGTGGCGCATGGCTTTTCACAAGTCAGAGTCCGAGAACCGAGGATACTGGTACGAGAAGAAGACCTTGCCCAGGATCGTGAGTTCGTGGCATGTGCCTGGGAGCACCACTTGTCTTTTTGTGGAAGACAGGAAGGGGAGGAACGGTTGGAAGATAGAATCTTACCGGGAGCCGAAGAAGCGACTTCTGGCAAAGTTGTTTTTGCATCTCTTTCCCAAGGGGAAAGCGCAGAAGACAAGGTACTTAGGAGATCAGGACGTGAAGTTCCTGGAATCAGTGTGGGATGACAGAGTGCCCATCTACTTGGGCGGGTACATCCACAACTATGTACAGACGGAGCTAGCGTACTTGGGTACCCCGGCGGGAGGACACTTGACGCCCTTCCTCTGCTACTTGTATGTAGCCATGGGAGATCTTAGGGAAGATCAGCTGGCAAGGTATGGACCAACGGAGCGACAGGAGGTGAAGGAGGAGACCTCGGAAGACGATGACCGAGCGGCAGCCGCAACGCCCCCTCCCACTCTGATGCCACAGCTGAGGCCCGGCTCTCACCAGAAGACGCTTCTGGTGAGGGAAGATGAGTCTAGTGGGTCGGAAGACGCCACGCCACCGAGGAAGATGGGTCCCAGAAGTGTACCGAGGACACCCATCTCCCTCATTCATTCAGGATCGGAGTCCGACTCGGAGGGAGAACTGTTGAGTATCCGATCGGAGCAGAAGACCGCTTCTGCAACTCCTGGGAGTCTTCCGAAGACTCCAGAAGACAAGAGAAGAAGGGATACTCCTACTACGATGCGAGGAAGCGCAGTAAAGAGACCCGCTCCTGCCATGAGGGACCTTCCACCCCGGAAGATGAGAAGGGTAGCTTCTTCTCGTGCGTAGAAGATGAAGGCCATTGTGGTGGAAGAGGTTTCCTTGTCTCTGGAAGACGAAGTCGACACCGCGGAGCGAGTGGTGGAGATGAACTTGTCTTCCGCAGGAAGACGACTGGAGGAATTCAGCGCCTACTTCCAAAAGGAGATCTAGCCAGCTATGGAGTTGCTGGAGAAGAGAGCGAAGGCTCAGGAGAGACCCTTGCAACCTGGATTCGGCCTGTGCACCTTACTGCGACAGGGAGAAGACCAGAAGAAGACGGAGTCGCTGGAAGCTAATCTCCGCACCACGGAGAAGCTCGCAGTCAGGTACAAGACGGAAGCAGCCGCTTCTGCCAAGGAGCTGGTGCAGCTTCGGAAGAGCAACCAGGAGTTGCAGGCGCGCGTGCAGCAGCGTGATCAGGAAGTCCTCCGAGTGCGAGAGAAGATCACCACCCTCGCAGAGGAGCAGACCACTTGGAAGACGCAGTGAGAAGCCGCAGAAGCGCGAGTGGCAGCTGAGAAGACGCAGCGGGAAGCAGCGGAGGCTCGTGCACAAGAGATGCTAGCACAGTCGGTGAAAGCGCTTCAGAAGAAGTTCAACTTCACAGCTGGTAGGAAGTTACTTACCTTGGCTAGAGGATGGGACAACGAGTCCAAGACAATGTTGGTGGAATGCAGGGAGAGCATGTTCAGGTTCTTAGATCGGCAGATAGAAGGAGTAAAGACACTTTATGGTCTTTCCTCGCTTCCGATACCTGCAACCGCATCTTCTCACGCTCCAGCACCATTGACTGGATCCGAAATAGAGAAGGAGGAGTTCGATCTCGCTGTGCACTTGGTAGTGACAGCGTTGGAAGCCGAGAAGACTCCGGAAGACGCTCCGGAAGACAGGAAGACGAGTCGTCTTCCTAGGTATTCCGAGTGGAGGAAACGACTTCCCCGGACCTCTATGAGGTCGCCATGGTCCCTAGTCCCGCACCAGTGGCTCAGAAGACGGAAGAAGCATCGGTAGATTCTGCTTCCTAGAAGACGCTTCTGTCTTCCGAAGCAGAAGCCGAAGTCGAGGAAGACGTAGCTGCAGAGACAGCAGAGCCAGCCAAGGACGATGAGGAGGAAGCCACCTCAGTGACACCCGAGGTAATTGCAGGGCTTTCTAGCTTATCAGAAGCCGCGTTAGGAGCTCCGATAGGAGCAGATCAGGTAGAGATTGCCACCGAGCAATCAGAGTAGTTAGTAACTCCATCGACTATTCCAAATTTAGTAGGCCCAACACATGCTATCTTAAGGGTGGCAGTTTCCAGTGTAAAATTAGTTAAGATACCATGTGGCAGCATAGGTAGCGTAGGAGCAACAAGGTTGATGGCTAATTAGGAAGGGGAACCGCTTGCATGTGGGGTGACAACCTCCTGTCAGCGCCTCTCTCTCCCTGGTGGTCATCTCCCCTGGTTATCATGGCAGCCACATAAGTAGGATCGAAGAGTAGGAGACAGAGTTCTAGAGTTCGATAGTTCTGTAGTTCTACACGCACATACTAATCTTACGGTGCAGGAGACAGATTAGACACTAGAAGTACACAATGTACACTACACCCGTTGTTGGAAACATACGAATAGTCAGGAAATACACAGAAGGGGTCTGCATGTTCGTACCAGCAGTGGTTCGGAGATGTAGATGAGTAGTGGACAGTCTAGAGTAGGGAACGGCATCCTCGTGCAGTCCTGCTGGTTAGACTGATGTGTCAAAGAGTAGACGTAGGAAGTAGAGGGAGTGAGCTTCCCAATGTCATTGTGACTTCTTCTCGGGGAATAGATTGTGGATTTGAGTGTAGAAGTTTCGTTCATGTCTTCTGGGTGGTGGGTTTCTTTGAATTCGCTCCCAATTGTGCATGGGAAGTGTTCTTCTTGAGTGGCGGTGAATGTCAACAGTTGTGGAAGTGTAGCTTGACTCGTTCAGTAGAGCACTTGGGATCTGCGTATGAACAGTCTTATGGGTAAGGGATCCCAGAAGACAGAGTAGTCAGAGCAGCGAAGTGAAGAAGAAAGAAGTCTTCTTCCCGCAACAGAAGACGACATCCTCGAGTAGAAGACGGTGCAACAGTACTCACGTTTGTCGTCTTCCTCCCCAAACTATAACAAGCAGGGATGGCTTGTTAGTCAGGATCCGGACTAGAAGCCTGTCGGAATCTTAATTGCCTCTTTTCATCTTGTTTTCTCTTGTTTGGATTTTCTTATCTTCCCCATCTTCTCTCATCTTCCCCATCTTCTTACCTTCTTCTAGTGAGCTTCCGAGACTTCTATTGAGCTTCCGTGAAGGTGAATGTCGTTGTAGTGCTGCAGGAAGACCATTTTTGTAGGCAGAAGCCTAGGAAGGCTACAGGGGGCATACACCCTGTGATTAATCTAACCCGTTGGAATGTGAGTGTGAGAATAAGGTGTAACGACCGTTGCTAGCGACTTCTGTGAAGCAGGACAGCCTTCTGGAGGTGTGAGAAGACGAGCTGAACCCCCAGAAGATGAGAATCGCTTCGGAAAGACGGTATCAAGAAGACCGAAAGAAGCAACCTGGAAGCAGGAAGATCGTCTTCTCGAGCTTCTCTGTGGATAATTGTGTGATATTTTAGTTGGTAGTTGTTTGTTTAGTTCCAGAGCACCATTTGGCGTGTCTGAAAGACGTATGGTTTTGTGTGGTTTTGTGAGAAGACGGGATTTCTAGACAAAACCCGTGTGTTTGTGTGTTTGAACAGATCTTAGAACTTAGAGCAACGTTACTTGCGTAAATCCTCTGTGAGAACGATATCTTGTATACTAAATGGGCAAAAGGAGTAATCCTGCGTCACTACAGGGACTAGGCCTGTGCCTCTCTATCTTCCAAGCTTCTCAACTCCACATCTTCTTAGAGAGACTAGAAAATTGAAAGGCTGGCAAAATGAGCGAGAAGACGAGAGGGTCCGTTACGGGTCTCTTCTGTCCGACCCATAGCAGCCTATCCCTTCTTCTTCCCGAACTTAGGAGAGAGTCGTGAGAAGTCTTGCTGGCAGAATCTGGAGAGAATGGTCGAGGGTCATGTCTTCCCATCATGCAGCAAGCTTCTTCTGAGTGTGTATGAGAGGTGAGAAGTCAGAAGAACAGAGTGCAAATGTCTTGAGTCTGTTGTGAGGATAGATTACGTGTAGGAAGTAGAAGACAGGTGAGATCAGTGAAGGGAAGCCTGGCTTCGGGAGGTCTTCCGAGAACGTTATTGAATCGGAAACTGTCCCGAGAGTCCTCCCAGAGACCACTGTCACCGTAGGAGCCCGCAACCATCTTCTGAACCTTTCTTATACTCTACTTCTCGCATATCTTGTATCTTCTGATAGGAAGTAGGATGTAATGCAAGGTGGGTTGTCTTCTTAGGAATCCATGCGAGGCCTTGCTTAGTTAGGATTGGTTAGATATAGCTCGGAAGACGAGAGGAAGTTAGGAAGCACTATTAGAATCCCGGAAGACGGAGTAGCTGTCTTCTGGAAGACTAGGTTCATTTTCTGAGAGTGGAAGCTATACTGTGAGGACTTAGGGAACGACTGAGCCTTCGACTCACAACAAGTACGTCACTTCTTCCAAGGAGTTAGCGCAGCTGAAGAAGAGCAACCAGGAGTTGCAGGCGCGCTTACAGCAACGTGACCAGGAGGTTCTGCGAGTACGGGATAAGCTCACCGCCCTTGCAGAAGACAAGACGACGTGGAAGACTCTGTGGGAAGCCGTAGAAGCGCATGTTGCGGCCGAGAAGACTCAGAGAGAAGCAGCGGAAGCCCGTGCGCAGGGGTTACTAGCTCACTCGGTGGAGGCACTTCGGAAGAAGTTTAACTTCACTGCGGGTAAGAAGCTCCTTACCTTAGCTAGAGAGTGGGACGAGGAGTCCAAAGCAATGTTTGTGGAGTGCAAGGAGAGTATGTTCAGGTACTTGGACCGGCAGATAGAGAGAGTGAAGACGCTCTATGGTCTTTTCTTGATCCCGCCATCAGTAAACACGTCTTTCCAAGCACCAGCATCATCGACAAGACCAGACTTGGAGAAGGGGGAGCTCGACCTCGCTGTACACTTGGTAGTGACAGCGTTGGAAGCCGAGAAGAACCCGGAAGATGCCTCGGAAGACAAGACATCTTCTGGAAGACAGGAAGGAAGACCGTCTTCCCAGGTATTCCGCGTGGAGGAAGCGACTTCCCCGGACCCTTATGAGGTCACCATGGCTCCCAGTGTCGAACTAGTGCCTCAGAAGAGCGAGGAAGCACAAGTCGACCTAGCTTCCCAGAAGACGCTTTTGTCTTCCGAAGCAGCAGCAGCAGAGTCAGTGATGAACATGGAGGAGGAGGCCACCTCAGCGACACCCGAGGTAATTACAGGGCTTCCCAGTGTATCAGAAGCCATTTTAGTAGTTCAGGTAGGAGTAGATAATGTAGAAATGGCATCCGAGCCATTAGAGTAGATAGCAAAGCGCAAAAGACCAGGAGCTTGTCCAAACTTAGTAAGTGCCCAATATGTTATATTAAGAAATAGCATGTCTAGTTTAATTTTAGATAAAGTGACCATGTGGCAGAGTAGGCAGCCAGGCTAAACAAGCAGATGGCTAAAAAGGAATGAGGAACCGCCTGCATGTGGGGTGGCAGCTTGCTGACGGTGCCCATCCCTCCCTGATTGTAGTCAAAGCTTGGAGGGAAACTCTCCCATGCACCGCAAGGCAGATGCATGAGTAGGATCACAGAGTAGGAATTAGGAGCTCTTTGCATACACACCAACATCTTACGGTGCATGAGACTCATGACACATTATACGCTACAGAGGTCTGCACATATACAGATTCTACAGTGCAGACAGATTAGCTTTGCTCGATGTTAGACTAAGGGAATTATGCAGGAAGAAGTCTGCATTCTCTAGTTATCAGCAGCGGCTTGGAGATGTAGGTGTAAGTGGTGGACAGTTTAGGAGCAGGGAACGGCATCCTCGTGCAGTCCTGTTGACTAGACTGGTGTGTCGAGGAGTAGACGCAGGAAGTAGAGGGAGTGAGCTTCCCAATGCCAATGTGACTTCTTCTCGGGGAATAGATTGTTCATTTGAGTGCAGAAGCTTTGTTCATGTCTTCTGGATGGTGGGTTCCTTGAATTTGCTCCCAATTGTGCATGGGAAGTGTTCTTCTTGAGTGGCGGTGACTGTCAGCAGTTGTGGAAGTGTAGCTTGACTCGTTCAGTAGAGCACTTGGGATCTACGTACGAACGGTCTTATGGGAAAGGATCCCAGAAGACAGAGTAGTCAGAGCAGCGAAGTGAAAAAGAAAGAAGCCTTCTTCCCACAGCAGAAGACGACATCCTCAAGTAGAAGACGGTGCGACTGTACACATGTTTGTTGTCTCCCTCCCCAAACTATTACAAGCAGGGATGGCTTGTTAGTCAGGATCCGGACTAGAAGCCTGTCGGAATCTTAATTTCCTCTTTTCATCTTGTTTTTCTCTTGTTTGGATTTTCTCATCTTCCCCATCTTCTTACCTCCTTCTAGTGAGTTTCCGAGACTTCTATTGAGCTTCCGTGAAGGTGAATGTCGTTGTAGTGCTGCAGGAAGACTATTTCCGTAGGCAGAAGCCTGGGAAGGCTACAGGGGGCATACACCCTGTGATTGATCTAACCCGTTGGAATGTGAGTGTGAGAGTAAGGTGTAACAGCCGTGCTAGTCGACTTCTGCGAAGTAGGACATTCTTCTGGAGGAGTGAGAAGACGAGCTGAACCCCCAGAAGACGAGAATCGCTTCGGGAAGACGGTATCGAGAAGACCGGAAGAAGTGACTTGGAAGCAGGAAGATCGTCTTCCCGAGATTCTCTGTGAATAGTTGTGTAATATTTTAGTTAGTAGTTGTTTGTTTAGTTCCAGAGCACCTTTTGGAGTGTCTGGAAAACGCGTGGTTTTGTGAGAAGACGGGATTTCTAGACAAAACCCGTGTGTTTGTGTGTTTGAACAGATCTTAGAACTTAGAGCAGCGTTACTTGTGCAAATCTTCTGTGGGAACGATATCTTGTATACTAAATGGGCAAAAGGAGTAATCCTGCGTCACTACATAAATTGAGCATCCATTTTTGGCGCCGCTGCTGGGGATTTCAACTTAGTAACTTCTGTTCTAAGCTTCTTGGATCTGTGTGCCAGTAGTTAGTTTCATTTTGAACTAACTTCAATTGTAGTTGAATGTGTTGTGGGAATCTATCTTGCTAGAAGACAAGAACCGCAACCAGAAGTTGATAAGATACATCAGGGAGAGTTGGAAGAAGCCGCTTCCCTGCTTCCAAGAGCTTCTTGAAAGACTCGATCTTGGAAGACTGCAGTGAGTACAACAGGAAGTAGGAGAAGAAGACGTTCCGAACCTGTGATCGGTTGTTTAGACATCCAGTCTCCCGGATCTACTGGTAGAAGAAGAGGGACATCTGTTCTCAGCACTCTGGTGGATGCCTCCGACCAGAGGAAGAAGCAGAAGACGCACGGGTAAAGATCTTGAGTGGGTAAATTCACCCCAGCGAATCGCTTCTAGAGAGCAGCGGATATTCCTGAGACCCTAAAAGAAAGAAGAAGAGCTCAGGAAGATCCGATCAGTAGAGTTGGAAGAGCCTTCCATCTCGAGCATAATCTTTGGCGATGACAAAAACCAACCGGGTGACCACGTGTATAAAGTAGATTTTGGTACTGGTTACTCGGAAGACGTCTTCCCAAGCGCGGAAGAAGCTTCTCAAGGTGAGAGAAGACTGAAGGAGATCGTTCCAGACGTCTCGGAAGATAGCAGTGACAGTAGTTCTGACTCAGAAGACGATCTTCTTGATTCAGATAGACCTGGACCTTCGAGAAGACCATCTCCACCACCTGGACCTGAGGGAGGAAGAAGTTGACAGTCGCACCAGCCGGCAGTCGACATGGCTTCTCACACTCAGCAGAAGTACCATCCGTACGACGATGATGCTGACGCGGACGACTTCATCACGATGTTCGAGACCATCTCTAGATCCAACAAGGAAGACGTTGATGTTGACAGACTCCGTGTATTTTCCAGTTTGATCGTAAGGAAGGGAAGGAAGTGGATGAGTAAGATGTTGGATGATGATGTAGTAATGGCCGCTTGGGCTACTCTGAAGGCAGCTTTTCTGAAGAGGTTCAGGAGTGGGCTATGATCGGATGACCCTCATAGAACTTCAGAGACTCGAACGGAAGAAGAAAGAGACACTTCGGGATTACATCGAGAGGTTTGAGGACCTCCTGGATCACATCCCTCAGAACCAAGGAAGACCCGGTTACTGTGCTCAGCAAGCCGTGGACTGGTACCTGGGAGGATTGTCTCAGGATATGGAATTGTACTGCAGAAGAGGAGGAGGTGATGATTTAGCAGAGGTACAGAAGCATGCCGAGCAGTATGAAACCTCGAGCATCACTCGGAATATGACGAAAGACAGAGAGAAGACCTCGAAGAAGTCCAAGAAGTCGAAGAAGTCTTCTCGGAAGTCCAAGAGGAAGTCCAAGTCCACTGAAACTGATAACAGCGAGTCGGAAGTATCTTCTACTTCTGAAGAGTCTACGGTCGAAAGTTCAGAATCCGAATCTGAACAAGAGAAGAAGACGCGGAAGAAGAAGAAGGAGAAGACGCGAGCAAGGGAGGAAGTTGTGCAGAAGATGCCTCAGACTCAGATCATACAGTCTGCACCTGATCCCCGCATCGATGAAGTTCTGAAGCAGTTTGCCGACCTGAAAGTTCATCTTCTGAACCAGAAGGACAAGCGGAAGCATCCTACGGCTTCCCGGCCAAACCTTTGGTGCAATCTTTGTAACTCTTCCGGACACACCAGAGATCAGTGTACGCAGGACCAAGCTGTCAACTGGGCAGGATGGGAAGAAGACGATGAGGGATATCTACACGATCCCAATGGGGAAACTTGCTATAGGATCGAGACGATACAACCCTTCACTCCTACGCCTCCCGTCCAATATAATCGTTATGTACCCAGGGATAGAGCTAGCAATGTACAGACACACATTCATCACAACGACCTCTTAACCCTCTTCCTGGAGCGTGCAATAATTGTAGAGAGACAGGACACTGGTGGTCCACCTGTCCTCATCCGAGAAGACAGATTGGGTAAGTGCCCTTGTGTGGGAACTGTAAGGAAGCCGGTCATTTCACATGAAATTGTCCTCAGACCTTACGACCACGGCAAATGGTTAGATTTGCAGATACCACGCCTCCTGCAGAAGCCACATCAACTTTTAAACTCGAGTTAGCAGTGGTACAGCACATCACGGTAGAAGAAGAAGATCCTGGGGATTGTACGGATTGTCTTCATATCGAGGAAGACGAACTAGACCCCGGGAAGCACGAAGGAAAGGAACCTCATCTGCAGAAGACGACTGCAGCTCAGAAGACGAAGCTACTTGAGACAACCTCTTCTTTCACTTTGGCGGATGGCACTATTTGGAGCCCTAGCCCGGATTCAGACAGTTGGCCTCCCGAAGACGTCTTGGATGAAGCGGTGTTCAAGGTAAGTACCAGAAGCAAAGAGAAGTTAGAATCTCGTCAGAAAGAGATCAAGAAGAAGAAGCAGCGAAAGGAGAGGTCATCTTCTCCTGAGCGGCCGTCTTCTCCTACTTACGACCGAGAAGATCCGAAGTACTTTGCTCCTGACATTAGACAAGAGGTTGAAGCGATCATGCAAGAAGAGCTGGAGAAGAGACGGAAGATAGTACAGCAGCTTCCTACACCGACTACAGCAACACCTGTCTCACGGGAACAGCCCCCAGTCGAGGGAAGACACTCATCTGGTCTTCCACCCAAGGAAGCAACTACTACCTCTTCTCTGTTGGAAACACCAGTCACACTTCTGAAAAGATCTCCTTACGACTTCTTGCGAGAGTTGTGGAATCAGAAGGCGGATGTAACCTTCCAACAGCTGTTGGATGACAACGCTGGCTATAGAAAGTTGTTACAATCTGTGCTTCGAGGATCGAGGAAGAGGAGGACAGCTAGACTTCCCAAGAGCACCCCGATCCTAAGATAGAGCATGAGGACTTGGGAGCCCCAGAACTTGATATGGAGATCCATGGCTGTCTTCTGAAAAAGGTACCCATTGATTCCGGCTCCGGAGTTAACATCATGACGGAAGAAACGACGCATGCCCTAGGCTTCACTGAGTTCCAGCCTACTCCGAGAATCCTCAGAATGGCAGACCAGACCAGAAGACGACCTTTGGGGCAACTGAAAGATGTCTTGACGGTAATTGGTGGAGTATCTTTTTACCTCACTTACATCATTTTGCGACCTGTAGCTAAGGTTGGATATCAGGTGTTGATAGAAAGACCATGGCTGTATGCTGCAAATGTAAATACCGATTGGAGAAGGTATCGGTTGAGATTTCCCAATCCTACACCCAAGCCAAGTGAGAAGACTAAGGTCTCGCTTCCTTGGAAGAAGATTGGACATCAAGGTGAAACTCCGTCTACGACAGAGGGGTACACTTCAGAAGACTCAGCTGCGTCTTCTGACAGTGATGAACGATATAATGAGTTTGTGGTGAATAACTTGTGTACTACAGAAGTAGCAGAAATAGCAGAAGACGTGATCTGTGGATACATTGAGTGCTACGAGATTGCGGAGGAAAAGCTTCCAGAAGACGAAAGTATCGTCTTCCCTTCGGAAGATCCGATAGTTGGTCTTCCAGAAGACGAAAGTATCGTCTTCCCTTCGGAAGATCCGACAGTCGGTCTTCCAGAAGACGAATCCAAACCAGAAGAAGCTCCCAAACCGGAATACTTTGGTGCCAGTGAGTACAGTCACACTGAAGGAATGGTAAACCGGATGATCTTCAAGAGATGGAGGTTGCTCTTGGGAAGAAGCTGAAGCTTTCCAAGGTGATCGAGGGCCAGCAGTTGGAAGACTTTCGAGAACTTCTGACGGAGTTCCAGGATGTCTTCGCATGGACCATAGAAGACATGAAGAGCATACCTCGAGAGTTGGGAGAGCATCGCATTGACTTGCTGGAGGGCGTTGTTCCTGCACGACAGAGGCAGTATCGGCTCAACCCCAAGTAATCGCTTCTAGTGAAGGATCAGATCGACCAATATCTGAAGGCAGGAGTCATCTTCCTAGTGCTCAGCAGTGAGTGGGTAGCTCCTATCGTCATCGTGCCGAAGAAGCAACCAGGGAAGATCCGAGTGTGTCAACACTTCCGGAAGCTGAACTTGGCCACGAAGAAGGATCATCATCCTTTACCATTCACCGACTCTGTGTTAGACCAGGTAACAGGACATGAGTTCTATAGCTTCCTGGATGGGTATTCTGGATACAACCAAGTTTCAATCAGAGAAGAAGACAAGTCGAAAATCACTTTCACTACTGATTGGGACACGTACGCGTACAATCAAATGCCGTTTGGTTTATGCAACGCACCCGCCACATTCCAGAGATTGATGATTACAATCTTCAAGGAGTATCTTCGCACTTTCATGGAGATCTTCTTGGATGACTTTTGTGTGTTTGGATCGAGAGAAGATCACCTGATATTTCTAAAGAAGTGTTTTCTGAAGTGTAGAGAACATCGTTTGGCTCTTCACCCTGAGAAGTGCTTCTTTGGTATGTCAGAGGGAATCTTGCTAGGACATAGAATTTCCGGAAGAGGTATAGAAGTCGACTGTGCTAAGGTGGAAGTTATCATGAAACTTCACCCACCTGCTAACCTGACTCAGTTGAGAAGCTTCCTTGGCAACATAGGATACTACAGGAGGTTTATTGACAGGTACACAGAGGTAGCAAGAAGACTCACTAAGTTGCTGAAGAAGGACGAACCATACATTTGGTCTTCTGAGCAGCAGGAAGCATTCGAAGAAATGAAGAGACTTCTATCGGAATCCCCTGTCCTAAGACCACCTGATTGGGAAAGAGTCTTCCATATCTATGTGGATGTTTCTGCTTTCGCCATAGGGGTGGTGTTGAGTCAGAAAGATGAGAAGAAGAAGGATTATCCCATCTACTATGCGGGAAGACAACTCAGTGATACAGAGAAGAAGTACTCGACAACTGAAAGGGAGTGTCTTGGCATGATTTACTCCTGTAGGAAGTTTAGACACTATCTTCTAGCAAACCCGTTTGTCTTCTATGTGGATCATTTTTCTTTGAAA
The DNA here is from genome assembly GCA_036924285.1 of Asterella californica. Taxonomy (NCBI): domain Eukaryota; kingdom Viridiplantae; phylum Streptophyta; class Marchantiopsida; order Marchantiales; family Aytoniaceae; genus Asterella; species Asterella californica. The sequence continues at coordinate 8,055,941 of JAYKYS010000003.1, forward strand.
CATCTTGTAAAGAAAGCAGATTTGTCTGGGAGGATAGCTAGGTGGATTCTCCTACTCTAGGAATTTACTTACACAGTTGAGTACAGACCTGGAAGACAGCATGTTAATGCTGACTACCTACCAGATTAGAGACAGAACGACGAGAAGATGAAGTGGAAGACGAGTTTCCTGACGAGAAGTTGTTTTCAGTTTTCGCAGAGACACTTTCATCTGAGGGGGGGCGTACCGCCTGCTTCCCAGAAGACGAGACTATATCTTCTGATCCAGTCTTTGCGACTTCCACAGAAGAGTCGATCTTCAAAGACTTGAGGAAGTTCTTGGAAGACCAACAGTACCCCGAGGGATTGGATGCGGAGCAGAAGGCTGTCTTCTTACACAAGGCAGGTCCTTATGCCATCTTCCAAGGTATCCTGTTTCGGAAGGGACATGACGAGAAGCTAAGGAGATGCCTTGAGCCTTCAGAGATTAAACTAGTGATCACAAGTCTTCACTACGAAGACGCTGGGGGTCACTACGGGCTGAAGACCACAGTGAAGAAGATGCTAGACGCCGGATACTGGTGGCCGACCATGTACCGAGACACTTTTCACGAGATCATGAAATGCGATGCGTGTCAGAGGGTGGGAAGACCGACAGCTACTACGAGGTGGCCTCTTACTCCCATTCTTCCGCTCGCTCCGTTCGAAAAGTGGAGAATCGACTTTGTGGGTCCTATCGCCCCGGTGGCGAGAAGAACACGAGCATGGTACATCTTAATAGCTACCGACTATGCTACCAAGATGGTGGAAGGCGAAGCCACAAGGAAGAACGATGCCGTAGTAGTAGCCAGGTTCCTTTGACACAACATCATCACTAGGTACGGATGTCCACTGAAATTGGTGTCAGATAGGGGTACTCAGTTCTTAAATGAGACTATCTCCCTCCTGACCCAATACTTCAGGATTAAGCATCGGAAGACGACGCCATACAACCCGAAAGCGAATGGACTGACGGAGAAGTCGAACGGTCTTCTGTGTAACATCCTGAATAAGGTAACTGTTAACCATGCGTATGATTGGGACACGAAATTGCCATCTGTGTTATGGACTTTCAGGATTTCACCTAAAGTCACAACCCAGAAGACGCCTTTCTACCTAACTTATGACATGACACCTATTGTGCCCATTGAGTTAGAGGTCCCAACATACCGGTTAGCCGTCTCCGAACGCATGGGAGAAGAAGAAGGCCAGGAGCAGTGTCTTCTGAACTTTGTAGAGTTTGAAGAAGACAGGAATGCAGCTTTGGAGAAGACGTACGAGGTACAAGCGCAACGTAAGGTGAACTACGATAGTAAGCTGAGGAAGGTGACCGTCATAGATGGGGACTTGGTTCTTCTCTACGACAACCGACACCTTAAGCTCCCCGGGAAACTTCATCATCACTGGATGGGTCCTTACCGCCTCTTGGAGGTCTTCGACAATGGCTCCTTGCAGTTGGAAGAGTTGGACGGTACATTGATGACCACTCGTGTTAATGGGTGGCGCGTCAAGAAGTACTGAACGTGAACACAAGTGCCGAGAACACTGATGTTTGCGGGGACGCAAACATGTGAGGGTGGGCGTATGTGGTGCCCACAAATTACAAGATTCACAAATTTTTGAAATTTTTGAGATTAATAACTTATTTGTATAATTGAAGAAGCGTTGTTACTTAAGATTACGGCTTCCTTACAAGAAGATGATCTTAAGGGCTGTTTGTAATAATAAGTTGACTTCTTCGGAAGACGACCGTCTTCCGAAGAGCGTCTTCTCGGTGGTGTCTTCGAAAGACGGAAGACGCTTCGGAAGATTGGAACATCTCCGGAAGACTGTCTTCGGAAGTCGACTGTCCACAATTCGTATCAAGAGTGAATTTGCTTTGCTTTTGTGTTAAGAGAGGCTTGGTACGAATCCTGAGTGGCTTGGTGAGTTGTTTTGTTATTTCGAGAAGTTGGAAGTCGGGGACTAGGCCTGTGCCTCCCGGTCTTCCAAGCTTCTCAACTCCACATCTTCCTAGAGAGACTAGAAAATTGAAAGGCTGGCAAAATGAGCGAGAAAACGAGAGGGTCCGTTACGGGTCTCTTCTGTCCGACCCATAGCAGCCTATCTCTTCTTCTTCTCGAACTTAGGAGAGAGTCGTGAGAAGTCTTGCTGGCAGAATCTGGAGAGAATGGTCGAGGGTCATGTCTTCTCATCATGCAGCAAGCTTCTTCTGAGTGTGTATGAGAGGTGAGAAGTCAGAAAAATAGAGTGCAAATGTCTTGAGTCTGTTGTGAGGATAGATTGCGTGTAGGAAGCAGAAGACAGGTGAGACCAGTGAAAGGAAGCCTAGCTTCGGGAGATCTTCCGAGAACGTTATTGAATCGGAAACTGTCCCGAGAGTCCTCCCAGAGACCACTGTCACCGCAGGAGCCCGCAACCATCTTCTGAACCTTTCTTATACTCTACTTCTCGCATATCTTGTATCTTCTGATAGGAAGTAGGATGTAATGCAAGGTGGGTTGTCTTCTTAGGAATCCATGAGAGGCCTTGCTTAGTTAAGATTGGTTAGATATAGCTCGGAAGACGAGAGGAAGTTAGGAAGCACTGTTAGAATCCCGGAAGACGGAGTACATGTCTTCTGGAAGACTAGGTTCATCTTCTGAGAGTGGAAGCTATACTGTGAGGACTTAAGGAAGGACTGAGCCTTCGACTCACAACAAGTACGTCACTTCTTCCAAGGAGTTAGCGCAGCTGAAGAAGAGCAATCAGGAGTTGCAGGCGCGCTTACAGCAACGTGACCAGGAGGTTCTGCGAGTACGGGATAAGCTCACCGCCCTTGCAGAAGAGAAGACGACGTGGAAGACTTTGTGGGAAGCCGTAGAAGCGCAGGTTGCGGCCGAGAAGACTCAGAGAGAAGCAGCGGAAGCCCGTGCGCAAGGGTTACTAGCTCACTCAGTGGAGGCACTTCGGAAGAAGTTTAACTTCACTGCGGGTAGGAAGCTCCTTACCTTAGCTAGAGAGTGGGACGAGGAGTCCAAAGCAATGTTTGTGGAGTGCAAGGAGAGAATGTTCAGGTACTTGGACCGGCAGATAGAGAGAGTGAAGACGCTCTATGGTCTTTCCTTGATCCCGCCATCAGTAAACACGTCTTCCCAAGCACCAGCATCATCGAGAATGAACCGCCTGCATGTGGGGTGACAGCCTGCTGACGGTGCCCATCCCTCCCTGATTGTAGTCAAAGCTTGGAGGGGAACTCTCCCATGCACCGCAAGGCAGATGCATAAGTAGGATCACAGAGTAGGAATTAGGAGCTCTTTGCATACACACCAACATCTTACGGTGCAGGAGACTCATGACACATTATACGCGACAGAGGTCTGCACATATACAGATTCTACAGTGCAGACAGATTAGCTTTGCTCGATGTTAGACTAAGGGAATTATGCAGGAAGAAGTCTGCATTCTCTAGTTATCAACAGCGGCTTGGAGATGTAGGTGTAAGTGGTGGACAGTTTAGGAGCAGGGAACAGCATCCTCGTGCAGTCCTGTTGACTAGACTGGTGTGTCGAGGAGTAGACGCAGGAAGTAGAGGGAGTGAGCTTCCCAATGCCAATGTGACTTCTTCTCGGGGAATAGATTGTTCATTTGAGTGTAGAAGCTTTGTTCATGTCTTCTGGATGGTGGGTTCCTTGAATTCGCTCCCAATTGTGCATAGGAAGTGTTCTTCTTGAGTGGCGGTGACTGTCAGCAGTTGTGGAAGTGTAGCTTGACTCGTTCAGTAGAGCACTTGGGATCTACGTACGAACGGTCTTATGGGTAAAGGATCCCAGAAGACAGAGTAGTCAGAGCAGCGAAGTGAAAAAGAAAGAAGCCTTCTTCACAGCAGAAGACGACATCCTCGAGTAGAAGACGGTGCGACTGTACACATGTTTGTTGTCTTCCTCCCCAAACTATTACAAGCAAGGATGGCTTGTTAGTCAGGATCCGGACTAGAAGCCTGTCGGAATCTTAATTTCCTCTTTTCATCTTGTTTTTCTCTTGTTTGGATTTTCTCATCTTCCCCATCTTCTCTCATCTTCCCCATCTTCTTACCTTCTTCTAGTGAGTTTTCGAGACTTCTATTGAGCTTCCGTGAAGGTGAATGTCGTTGTAGTGCTGCATGAAGACTATTTCCGTAGGCAGAAGCTTGGGAAGGCTACAGGGGACATACACCTTGTGATTGATCTAACCCGTTGGAATGTGAGTGTGAGAGTAAGGTGTAACAGCCGTGCTAGTCGACTTCTGCGAAGCAGGACATTCTTCTGGAGGAGTGAGAAGACGAGCTGAACCCCCAGAAGACGAGAATCGCTTCGAGAAGACGATATCGAGAAGACCGGAAGAAGTGACCTGGAAGCAGGAAGATCGTCTTCCCGAGATTCTCTGTGAATAGTTGTGTGATATTTTAGTTAGTAGTTGTTTGTTTAGTTCCAGAGCACCTTTTGGAGTGTCTGGAAGACGTGTGGTTTTGTGAGAAGACGAGATTTCTAGACAAAACCCGTGTGTTTGTGTGTTTGAACAGATCTTAGAACTTAGAGCAGCGTTACTTGTGCAAATCCTCTATGGGAACGATATCTTGTATACTAAATGGACAAAAGGAGTAATCCTGCGTCACTACAGTATGGAAGAGTTGCAAAGGTTGCACCAAATGTTTGACTGGGAAGCCGTTGGTTGCTTCCGCTTGTCCTCTGATTCAGAAGATGAACCTTCAAGTCGGCAAATTGCTTTACAATCAATTCGAACTAGAAACTAGAAACTATAGTTTCTATCATTTTTCTCGTTAGATAATCTTCTTTCACAACTCTGACACTCACTAGTATGCACATGTTAGAATACTCAAGGATGGTCTATCTAGCTAAAGGGGGAATTACTCTTCTAGGTAGATGATGAATTGCTGCAAATACTAATCGATCGTATAAAATGATAAGAAAAAGGAAAACCACTTTTTATCTATGGTATGTGAAACTGGAAATGAATGGTGGTTTGCTTCTTTGACTTTCACATGCATTTTGGATAGCTAACGGTCGAGTACATCCCCGCAGAAACTCAGAATTACACTTTGGAAACTCGGAATCCCGCCGCCAACATTCTTCCGCATTGGAGTTCATCCATGAGTTTAACCACACTAGTAATTACTGAGGACTGCAGTTTTAGAGAGTGTTCTTTCCTAGCGGTTCCGCCACAGCTCTTTCTTTCCCAGAACGAAATCCTTGGTGTTTTGGGGCCGTACCGCAGAATTCAAACATCTGACTTGGTCAAACATACCAACAATAGCTACGCTGACTTGCTATGAAGAACAGCCGGTCAATGGACGGACCTTGAGACGGAGCATAAGACATAATCAACCGTCCGGGACGGCGGGTACGAAGCAGCAGTCAGTCGGGACTCGGGACTCGGGACTCGGGACTCAGCCGGAGTCAGTCCTCACTCACTACTATAGAAGCAGAGAGAAACACGCGACGCAATGAATAGCCAAAGGATGGAAAGACCCCAACAAGCCGTAAAGGGGAAGAAGTACCCGGGGCCCAAGCAACCATCTCCCCGAAGGGAGGAAGAACTATCAGTAGCTCTGAGGTGTCCAATCGCCACTAAGATGTCACACACGGGTAAGTCAAAACTCCTGCATAGAACACTGCATAGAAGCAGAGTGGTCATGTAGCTTACTTCTGTAACACACTCACCTCCAGCTTTAATGTTCTCTCGAACTCAGATATCAAAGGAATCATCTAGTCTTCGACGTACCTTCTTGCCACCACACTTATCTTCGTGCAGCAGCTCCAAATTTCAGCTCTTTCTCGTAAATCTTTCCTCCTGAAATTCTGAGTGTAGACTCTGTAAAGCTACCAAGAGAGAGAGATTTCGGAGTCTGAGAAAATGGCCAACCATGGCACTGCTACCCCATACAAGCACCAGAGAGCAGTCGGACCTGCAACCATTCTAGCCATCGGCAGAGCCACTCCTCCAACAGCGTACCCTCAGAGTGAATACCCCGACCTCTTCTTCGACATCACCAACACCAACCATAAGACAGATCTCAAGGCTAAATTCGCACGTATTTGTAAGTGTCCAATCCACGTTACTTACTGAATCACTGCAGCTGACATCCACCTAACCATCTAATTTCTTCAGTTCAATGGGGTGCTGTAGTCCTTCTCAGGGTCATCCAATGCTCTGCATGCAGTATCCGTATTCATCTTAGCTACAATTGTTGAATTCTGCAGGCAAGAATTCTGGAATCAATCAGAGGTACTTTCACTGCACGGAGGAGGTACTCAAGGCCAATCCGGCCATGTGTACGTACAAGGAGCCATCTCTGGACGTTCGCCAGGACATTGCCATCAGGGAGGTGCCGAGGCTGGCAGAGAAGGCAGCCATCGAGGCACTGGAGGAATGGGGCCAACCTCGAAGCTCAATCACTCACGTGGTATTCGCGACCACGAGCGGAGTGAACATGCCTGGAGCTGATCTCACTCTCACGAGGCTCCTGGGCCTCAACCCCAACGTCAACCGTACCATGCTCTACCAGCAAGGCTGCTTCGGGGGAGCCACAGTTCTTCGAGTCGCCAAGGATCTAGCCGAGAATAACAAGGGAGCCCGGGTTCTGACAGTGGTCAGCGAGCTCACTAGTGTCTCCATCCGTGCACCCAATGAAGAGCACTTGGACAATTTGGTGGGTTTTGCCATTTTCGGTGACGGCGCTGCTGTCGTGATAGTGGGATCGGACCCCATTCCAGAGACGGAGAAGCCCCAGTTTGAGATCCACTGGTCAGGAGAAACCATCCTCCCGGAAAGTGATGGAGCCATCGGAGGACGCTTGACGGAGGCAGGCCTCATCTTCCACCTGCGCAAAGATGTTCCAGGACTGATCTCACGGAACACCCTGCCCATCTTCAACCAAGCTGTGGAGATAGCCGGATCCCCCACTTGGAATGATCTCTTCTGGTGTGTGCACCCAGGAGGTCGTGCCATCCTGGACGAAGTGGCCAAGACGCTGAGTTTGAAGCCAGAGAAGCTGGAAGCGACCAGGGATATATTATACAACTATGGTAATATGTCAGGTGCTAGTGTTCATTTTGTTCTCGATCAAATGCGTATGAGGTCAGTTGACAAGAAGAGCAGCACTACTGGGGAAGGCTGTGAATGGGGACTTGTAGTAGGCTTCGGACCAGGTTTGACAGTGGAAGTGTCTCTGCTCAAGTCTGTTCCCCTTGCTCTTGCGCAATAGTAGTAGTAGCCAGCCAAACATCTAAAATTCTTTTCCTTCCTTCCTCACTGCGAAATCCCTGATGATACTAATACAGTGGATGAATTTTATAGTCTAGCTCCAGATCTCTCACTCCACATCAGCAGGGTACCGGATAATTCTAGAATTAGGAAACACAATTTGACGTGACCCTTTTTATGTACAGTAGTCACTTTCACTTTGGCCACCGAAGAATCACGGAAGGGTTCCTCATTTCACAGAAATCATCACCGACCTCATGATCGAAAGAATAGTGCTCAAGAATATTCGAAGGAAGCAGAGAATGCCTCTGGAACTGCGAAACTCTTGATTTTCATCTGCCTGTGGTATATCGCCTCACCGCTTCGAGACTCGACAAATCATGGTAATCATTCGAACATTACTTCTTCTCGTTTGAGTTTTCTCTCAGCACGTGCCCAGGCCGAAGGGTGTCCGTCGAGAAAGTGCTGAGCTATCCGGGTAGAATTTGAATCGAGCAGACATCTTCGTGTAGAAGATGGAAATGACAGTGCGCGGGTGACATATTCAGTCTCTGGCCTAGGTTTCAGATATGCCCGTCTAGTTCACGTCGAAAAAGTGCTAGAGCCCTCTGGGTAGAATTTAAAACGATCAAACATCTTCGCATAGAAGATGGGAATGACAGTACGTCGAGGAAGTGCTAGAGCTGTCTGAGTAGAATTGAAAACGATCAAACACCCTCGCATAGAAGATGGGAATGACAGTGCGCGCTTGACATGATCAGTCTCAGGCCTAGGTTTCCAATATGCCCGGAGTTGACGTTTCGTCATTGCAGCGAAGGTGGTCGAAGTTCCACGTCAGACTGTTGGGTTTCTCGTCGGGCGTATGGGAGGCAAGATGGGTCTGTCGTGTGTGACCCACCCCCTATCGTCATCAGTCGCGGAAGTACGGGGTGTAAAAGCTAGCAAAGAAGATTTTCTAACGGACTACGGAATATTATCTGTAACTCCGAAACCTTCTTTTTCAATTTTATTGGAAAGATAACTTTGTTCATGGTTCGTAAATGATCTCGTCGAGAAAAAGAGGGTATTGAAGTTATCCTTCTAAATTTTTAACTTAAAAATAAAATATAGTATTCAAAATAAATTGAATGAAGTCGTTCATGTTTATGAGTGGAGCAAGTGTATAGGCGCCGTATTCATGAGAGCAGAGAGCTAGGTTTCATCGCAAGAATCTAAGGATATCGTTACAAAATAGATGTCATTTTTGTAGAAGCTGATATTTATCTGAATAGAGCGAGAATCACAGCTGCTGAGCCCAGTGAACCTGAGCAGATTGTGAAAATATTTAACTAGATCGTCTTCCAAAAATAGTGATATGATGAAGAAAAATATATTCGTCTTAGCATAGATGATTACAAGAAGTGATGGTTTACATTGAGGTGTTTGATAAATTTGCAGCAATTCATGGATCTGATCCGAAGACTAAGATAGGTGGACAGAAGTGTTTGAGTAAAGCTACAACTTTTGGTATCATGGCCGCTCATTTATTAAGGAGAAAGAATTTCATTTAGTGAGAAGTAACGAAGTGAAGAAAAGATTCGAATGATATGTCGATATGTACAAAAAGACCAAAGAGATTCAAGCACTAGAGGAGCAATCACTAAGTCAGAACTACAGATGGGAGTCACTTTGGAAGATAAGTTGAATCAAATGTCCTCATTATCTTTTAATGAATGTTGTATTTGGTAGGAGAGCTAACATTGATCCTCTTGTTGTGAGTTCTTTAGTCTTGTAGTCTGAAGATATTTACAGACTTGATTCACAATTTCAAGCAGATAGTTCGATTTTTTCATAATTGTTTATCAAGAACATGGTTCCATCTTTTGAAGAGAAAGGAGATGAGAAGATTTCAACATGGAGAGATCTCGTTCTACAAGTCTTGATCTGACTCACGAGAGAGATTTTGATACTCAAGATGGAGGATGATGAAAAATGGATAGAACAGATTGAGAATGTAAAGACAGTGATAATCAACACCGAGATGATCCCATCTCCTCAAAGATTGAACTTGCAAGAAGAAGTTGTCAAGAGTGTAAAGCATTCTCGTTCTAGCGTGTACAAAATGAGAGACAATGTGTTGTCTTTGTATAAAGAAATTTTAAAAAGAAAAAATGAGTACATAAAAGTGTTAGTCTAGTATCAAATGATATATTTAGAAGAAAAAAGATGAGCAAAAGACTTGTCACTAGAAGAGAAAAAGAGAGCAAGAGATTTTTCGCTCGAGGAAAAGAAAAAATATAGAAAGAACCGAGAGAAAAAAAAGACACATAACGTTCTATCTTGAGTTACACAGAGAAAAAAAATCGTTCAAAAAAATCAAATTCATTATCGATTATTATTATTATTAACAAATCGACAATATGTAAATCACTTATATGAAAATAAATTCTTCTGTGTTATACATCAATTCGTGTTACATATTTTTGTATGCATCTGTTTGATATACCTCTTCAGAGGGAGAATATAAGGGTTGACAGAAGAGAGGATAGTAGAATGCAAAGAGGAGCCTGAAGCATGAGAGAGAAGGATAGGAGAAGGGAGATCAAAGTTCCATGAGAAAAATTTAATCTCAAAGCCTTGTAAGAATTTCCTTACGATATGTAGTTTGTCAACATCTTAAGCCTGAGACAAGTTTCTCAATTATATAGTTCAGATTAAATCCTCTTTCATGGAAGATTACATGACTTTATGTTTATGGGTAAAGAAAGCTTTACAGTTCCGTAAAACACTGATGGAATTTCCGTGAAGCAGCGTAATGTCACCGACAAACAATGAGAAATTATGAACACAAACAAAATTTGTCGTAACCGATTTACGCATGCTAATGTATGCTCGACGTATGTTTATGAGCAGCGGCACTCTGATAGTGTGCTTATGCTCGTCAACACACTAGGGATAGTGCATTACCTTATATATAAATCACATCTAATCTCTATTGTGAATCTATTATTTTTTATGCCCATTATGAGAGGATAAAACCACGGCAGCCTGTTCAGCTGAAGTAATCAACAGATTAATCGTTCTACCGCGACATATACTCTTGAGTCTAAGGATCGGTGATTTGCTCTCTTGTCCTTCAGCGCAATCGTCTGGGAAAGTGATCCGTTTTACTACGTGCGAGTTGGGAAGAGAACATTACCTGGCTGGCCTAAGGAGCTGTGACAGAAGATGCCTCCACAGTTAGGATTATCATTGCAGCAAGCACCACGAATGCAATGTATAGCAGGCTATTACAAAACGGTCATATAATCCTGTTAAATTGCGGAATGGTCCTATTCCAGTGGGCAGCACGCAAGCCAGCACGCTGTAGAGCTTCATGAGCTTCCTTCTCAAAAGGCGACACGATGTTGTTCTCGGGAGGTAAATGGAATGGTTAGTACCCTTCCCTCGCTAGAGTGAGGCCCATGGTTCAAGCCCACCCCGTCCTCGTCAGACTGCATCTCCAGCCTGGGCCTGAGGGTTTGCAGTCGATCGATACGGGCAGGCAGTAAATGAACATTTAAAACACGTACACGCACCGGTGAAACCTCTCAAAAGTCGGCTCAAACAACCACCCGCACCTTTAATTCCACATGCAACAAAGTCATCAGATGGATAGTCCCCGTTCACTTCTCCAATGCTGTGCGTAGAACTGAACTCTCACATTTTGCTGGCATAGAAAGTTTACATCTTCCGTCGGATATCTGCACATAAAAGACTAGCTCCCAGGATGGATTATATCTCAATCGATAAGTACATTCGTACATCTTAGTTCTCCCAACAGGCTTTTAAACGGTAGAATGCAAGTCCGGGCTACTGGCAACACAGTATACTCGACTCTTTTCATTGCGTAAAAGCTCGGAAACATACATCATCAAGCTGAGATGATAATAGTTATATCTTGCATAAAGTTCGATATGATTTATTTCAGAAGAACAGTTGAGATAGGATTACAACGGAGCGAAAGGGGCGGCGAAATCAAATTAGAAAAAGCGCTAATAAATCTCAACCAACAATGAACAGGATAGATCAAATGTAGGCTTACCACCAGTGCAGGAACAAGACAACACTGTCGCGACGTTGTATCCCATATCCAGCATCAAAGCTAATGTCAGAAGCATGAAAAGGATACAAAGACTATCCCCTTCTACTGATGACTCCACTGAATACTATGATATCTTCACACCTGTTCCATCCTAAGGTAACTTTACAAAACTGCAGTCTCTTTTCCCGAGCTTCCACACTGGTATGTGGAGACTGTCAACGATAATTTGACTTGAGGTTAGACCTCACTTTACTAATCAACAAATAACGTTACCCCAATCAGTAAGTTACTGGATTAACGCTTCCAATTTTTTCTCTCCATCTCCATTCTGGATAGTCCTTGTTGAGGAAGACTGAAGGTTGGTTAGGATAATCAAATTTGAAGTTTGGATAGAAGTTCGGTTATGTTGCTGAAACTCCAAATGACCAATCTCCCATCAACACCTGTCCATGTGATATATCAACATCTTCATTAACACAACCATACAATTACATTCAGAATTTGAAACAGCATATCTCCAACTGTCTCAGAGCAAACTCGTTGGGTTAGCAACACGAAACCAAGACTAAGGTCACCACAAAAATTCTTCCTCCAGTTTTCAAGATCCGGAAACGTAAGTCTTACCCAACTATTTATAACACATAGAAATCAACACCTGTACATGTGATATATCAACATCTACATAACATTTATAACACACAGAAATCAACACCTGTCCATGTGATATATCAACATCTTCATTAACACAACCATACAATTACATTCAGAATTTGAAACAGCATATCTCCAACTGTCTCAGAGCAAACTCGTTGAGGGTTAGCAACACGAAACCAAGACTAAAGGTCACCACAGAAATTCTTCCTCCAGTTTTCAAGATCCTGAAACGTAAGTCTTACCCAACTATTTATAAGACATAGAAATCGAGCGCATGCGGTATACCTGATGTACTAAATGCTTGCACAACTTTCTCCCCTGGTTCTTGTCCGTTTACTTCCCCTGCTGAAATTAAAGGGACAATACACCTAGACAGCGTACACACAGTTCGGTACCAAAGTTCAGGACGGTTTAGGGAGAGGAAAGCTCGTAAAATAAGTGCACCAATGCTAGCAGAAACTAAATATCAAGGTAAGGCGGATGTTTCCAAACTTACAACATAGTAGATGTAAACTGCTGAGATCCTCTTGCTTCCTCCCAACAACATCACTCCCAACTTTGAAGGTTTCAACTAAACACACTTACGTTATGCAGTTATCGTGAGCTAAGCCAGACGCCCGAGATGTTTCAAACGCTTCGTGCGTTCCACGCCTGGTCTGTCCATGAAATCTTCCCATGGCCTCTAAGAACTGCGAATAAGTGTTCAAAGGTCACTTCACCTTCATTCCTAGACTATATCTGGAGGCCTGAGAAACGTAATTACAGAAATATAAAGTTCACTCATTTTAGAACCCGCAAACATTTCGATACAAAAACAAACAGAATCACATTCAACATCACTTAGGAACGGTTCAAAAGCTTACGCGGAGTTTGTATACTTCCTACATACAACTGCATCTACGACGAAGGATGTTGACAACCTACCAAAGTACTGGATTTCAAATCATGCGTGGATGATTTCGCTTCGTCCACGAATTTCACAAAAGTCCTATACTCGACAAACATACTCATAATCAAGGAAAGCTGGTAAATCAGAGATGCAACGAGCAGACAAGCGGTGTCCTCCTACTCCAGTACGATTACTTGCTATGACATTAAGTGTGACTGAACTTTGTTTCCAGAGGAGGGTCAGAAGTTTCGGGATTGTACCAGATTCCTCTTTTGGGATCAATTTCAAAGAGCATAGGATTACAATCGAAGCCTCCACCAACAAGTCTAGTCTCCGAGAGGAATAAAATCTGCGTCCCTCAAAACTAGAGGGTCAGACAGACGTACATGACAAAATTCTACAAACCGCATATCGAGTTGGAAAACAGATGCTTTTATGTGCATCTAGCTGGTCGACTGCAAGATATAAGTCCACTGCGTTACAGGCCTATTTCTAACTTTACCTAAGGGCAGGTAATCTGTGTAAAGAACTGAGACAACTTCGAGGTGAAAAAGCTGACCTACATCACGAAGGGGCAGGTGTCGAAGATTTATTGTCTGGTGGGATGGCGTCGGGCCGATGTTACTGACTACATGTAGAGTCGAATCATGTCCTTCATATGTACAACACGAGGTACACGTAAAGTCAGAAGCCTAAACCGACCCATAATCAAGGACGATAAATGCCTACTTGCACAATATAAATGTGCAATTTTGTGCGTCTTACTTGCACAAAATATATGTCCTCAAAATCATGTAGGACACTGAGTGGAAGACTCACCCACAAAATCGATGTGGGAATAAGCCAAAGTAGAATAACAGGATTATTACAGCTGGCTCTCACTCTATCCGTAAACGATTAATGGTGTCCTAATCAAGGAAGATGTACTCATTAAGATTAACATGCCGTGGTCTTTCGACCATAAACCCCCTAATCATGAAGATATTGCATGGATAGAAGACTCACCTACATAAGCCAAACTATTACCACCAGGGGACCATTTCACACCAAAGCTCCAGCCATTGGCTAAGTCCAGTTGTATCAGTTGCTGCATGCCGATTCATATAGAAGTCTTCAGAACTTTGTGGGAGGATCAAATGACTCTATTTTGCAGGCTGCAAATACGACCACCCTTCTTATAACGCTTGTCGCGGACCATCCTTTGTAGAATCAGATGGATGCCTGGTGGTGACACAAGTTTGGTGGACGTACCTCCCCAAACTTCGTGTCAGCAAAAGTTGTTCCTGGGTTGATCCTGCGAGTGCAGTGAGACGCAAGATTAAAGCAGAAAGATCGTCACATTCGAAATTTGCAGTTCATGGCAGTTTGAGTGGCTGTCACATCCAACTATCTCTAACGTCTCATCTCGGAACGACCTGAAGACGGAAGAATGGAACTTACTTCGAATCGACTCCCTTTATGTACGCAGAGAAAACTCGACATTTGCTATCCGTTGACGTTGTAGCTATCAGCAACTGCAAAACCACACCAACTGTAAGTATTCTGCCACACCGCAGAATACTTAATAAGAAACTCTAGAAGTGAATGGACAGTGGCGTCGTGATATCCTACAGATCCAAAAGAGACAAAAAGGACAAGACCACGGAGTCAAGTACAACAGAACCACTATTCCGTGGAATGCTAAATACAATCATATGGGAACATGAACCCTGGTCATTAGCATTCCCATTGCATAGCATGACCTCCTAAACTGCAACCCTTTAAGACGTCGGAATGCTAGACTAAGACCTCATATTCATGTTTGCAGGACTGTAACTGAGCACAGCGATGTACTCGTTAAGAATCCATGCCGTAGCCTTTCGACCATAGACCCCGCGCCCTGGCTGCAGGGTTCTAACTGAGCACACAGAAGTTAGGAAACAACAAAATCGTACATTATTTGGATGCCAGGCAACTCCAGTAACGGTGGAGTTATGCTTCTTTCGGATGATTTTACTAACCCACCTGAAGGATCAACACAAGGTCCAAGCACAGATGTTACCAGCATACGAGAGGTTGAAATATCTAACCATGAGCAAAAGTGTGCGTCCTCAGGGTGCTAATGACAAAAGAAGCGGAAGAGAGCACAAGGAGGATTGCAAAAACTGAAGTATGAAGTCAGTACAAGCATCCCGATATATGGCATTTGCTTCGCCAGAACATACAGTAACAGCTGTTCAGTAGAATGATTGACCGAACAAAGGACCGCACAGAGAGTATGGAAAAGCTTAGACTAATTCATCGCACCAGTTATTGTCAGCCTCGTAGTAGCAGACGCATACACTCTTAGCACCGCTTCCAACAACGAACTTGTTTTCTGTAAATGCACTCAGAGGAAAACATGCTTCCCTGAGACTTGTTACCTTTGAACGATGCGATCCAACAACCGGAGGTACTTACACACTCAAATTTCCACCTACGCTCAGAAACAGGGACCTTACTCGACAAAGTTAGGCACTTCATATCACAGTGGAGATACAGTCCTCAAGACAACAACGTTCAGCTTTAGTCCGACCCAAATGGAAGAAAGTAAACAAAGGCAGAACGTCCAGACCTTTGGGACTCCAATCAACCGAAATCGCAGCTCGATTTAAACGCAGGATAACCAACGTTGGCTGCCACTGGGAACCGTCGAAGCTCCACACATACCTGCAAATAATCATCATACAACCATAACATGCTTACAGACTGACTTAAGATCCGACGAGCAATCCAAAGGACATCAACGCAAACCACTGACAAAATGACTTGGAAACTTTCCAAGATCCAATATAATCTAGCTTTGATATCCAAAAGAAACAACAGGTCTTAGTAATATGAACTTGTGCTACTCAGCACATCATTTGAAAAGCTTCTAGACTGCACAAAGATATTCACGGTGCACGAAGAATCTTACGAGTTTCTATCGTGCGAGCAAGTGACAATGTAGTCAGAAATAGGTGCCCAATCGATACCTGACACCAGCTGATCATGCTGCAGTTACGACATTCAAAAACCATGAAAACATCAGTCTCATAACGTTCCCACTGATGATGTTCCCGGATATAACAGTACAACGAATGGTGTTTTACTTACCAAGACGCCTATTATTGGTATACAACAATGAGAACTCCGCAAGACCCGGAGGGTTGGTAGCCTAGGCAGTCTGGGGAAATAGGGCCTTGGGGCCTTAGGAAGAAGGGACGCGCACCAGACCATACCAGAGCAAAGGAACTGACATGTTCACAAGGAAAAAGAAGTGGAAACCTCATACACCCTCCTAACGTTTCGCTAGTGTACACAGTGAGTCAGGAAAATAATTCAGTAGTTCGATGACGTTTGAGTTCAGGATCTTCAAGCATATTTAGACTGATTTAAGAAAGGAACCAAGTAGCGTGATGATGTACGAGGTTCAGACTCTTCAAGCATATTATGTCTTAGCCCACAGATTGAGCAATATATGATCCTAAAGCTTTGCAGAGCACGTATCCATTTGGGAATTATTTATGTGAATGCTGACTAGGTTCAACCCCTTCATAGTATTTCATAGTAGATCCTTGTCAAGGTACATACACACCTTCTGGAGCACAAATGCTTTCTCCCAAACGGAATCCGGGGCCGGTGAACCTTTATAAATGTGCACCTCATTGTTGTTTGGACAAAGAGCGATCACTGCGGAAAAAACAAGGACCCACAAGAAGGACTTCAGTTCTCTCGAATTTAGCTGGATTATGCCACTAAACTGCTTTAACAGATGAGCTCAAGCCTACCAAAACACGCGGACTATACTCAAGAGCTCGAACACTAAGCGAGCCTGAAGTATTACTTGTCAATGTAGCATTCCAGGCATGAGCACTTATGCTCTGCGCCAGATGATGAGATGCAACTACAGCCATTTTTGTATACGCCTAATCTGCACTTGCACCACACCACATTATTTCTCATAAATTGCGCTTACGTCGCCATGTCTCCCATTTTCATCTCAATGACGTATCAAAGTTCCCACAAACTAGTGACTGAACATCCGAAGACCTCAACTTTACTTGCCAAGAGAGACAGCAACAACTTATTCACCTAGGTATCATCCCTGCCGGGCGTGGAATCAGTCCTACGATATTAAACCCTAGGGGTGCCAGCATGTCAGTCAATTCTAACGGACGATATCATCGCCCGAAGTAGCAATCCAACCGAAGGGATATACAGGATCTGAATGCACTGAGCGCTTACCCACTCGGCAATTCTCAAACCCTCGACTGACGGATCGGGCACATACGACTGCAAGGGTTTCCGCAAAGCAACTCAAACTCAAACTGGACAACTCACAGATCTCGCATTCGTGAACTAAGTCAGAAGCTTCGAACCGCACCAAACAGTGCGGAATTTCTTTCACACATCCATCCAGTTCACAAAGATTCATAGGAGAGGCAAATTGTACAATTGCAGTAGAAGCCGGGCACGTGGAAGCCAGGAAAGACTATGCGGTGACTGACCTGCTTGTAGACCAATACGACTTCGACCAGACGACTTCCCCTCGTCCAGACGTGCTCACTGGTTCGTTCGTTAGCATCGGCAGTGATCACCTACGGCTGTTATTGAAGGATTCTTGTAGCAAAAAGATCAACCACAGATCGATGAATACATACCGATTCATCGATCGATGAGCTGATCGGCTACAGTAGAGCCGAATTATTGCAGCGCCTTCTCCCACCCCCTCCCGATCAGTCGTCCTTTCTTTCGTGAAAAATCGACCAGCTTGGGAGTACTACTGCAGCACGGTCGGAGAGTGCAACCAGATTCCATCCAGGATTCGATCCCCTTTCATCTCACAGGCGCGCACAGCCAGGGAGCTTGTGACTGCTGTCCGTCCGAAATTCGAACTTTCCAACCCCTGAAGAGCCCCGCGACAAAACCCTTGTACAAGACGTACTGTATATGGTACAGCGCGAACACCTCTAACTTAGTTTAGTGTACGCCAGTTTCAGCGGCGATTGACAAACTCGCCTAAACCAGGTCCCTGAACTGGCCGACATAGTCACGATTTAGCGTTGAGTTTGGCGGTGAATAGATGGATGATGGCCGGCGCTGAAACCCGCCATTTGTACGACGGGGGACCGAGAATCCAAACTACGGTGGTGGTCACTGGTGGAGTAGTGAGAAGTTTGAGCTTATTCGCACTAGTTCAACTTCAGAAGTTCAGAAGAGGCTGAACTTTTAGATTTCCATAAATTTAGCGTTCTAGACAGAAAGAGGAAAGAAGACTAGAATAGAAGATAGAAGACTTCTGGAACTTATCCCAAGGAGGTGGCTACTCTATAGGGAGTGAAATCCCAGGAGAGAGGGTGAATAGGCATGCAGGAGCCTGCATTTTCATCCTCTTCCAAGTTCAGAAGAAAGGAAATCTGTAAGTATTTTAATTTATATTTATATTTTATTTAGAAAGATTAAGATTATAAATCAAAAAAATAATTTCTATTTTATTATTTATAGACGAAATATTTATGATAACATGAAAGTAGTTTGAAGTGACATTTATGGTCTTTTTCCTTTGGATAGATACAAGTGTTCGTAGTATATAAAGGTTGACTACTTTAGACCTAAATCACTTCAAAAATAGAGAAGTTTTCGTTCTCAGTCAAACTTCTTTAAGTCTTGCAATGAGTTATTTATTTTTGATATTTTTTCTGGATTTCTCTTAACATCTAAAGTCTATTCAGTCTTTAATCAGGCTCAGTAGACTTATTGAAGACTGGTGTGTACATATTGTGTTAAATTTGAGAGAGTCCATTCATCCTAATTTTTCTGCACAAATTCTTCTCCAAGTCAATTAATAACCAATAGCTTCTGATCATTTTTTAACCTACATCAGAGATTGTCTTTTTTCTTTTACTCTACCAAGACTTCACTTTGGATGCATATAACAAGGCTGTTTGTTAAGGTCGCACCCGTGTTTTTAACCGCACCCGCATTTAGTCGTGTTAGATTTTTCCTCCTGTTAGTGCGCATGTGTTTTTTTCTTGCTGTTGTAAGATGTTGTCAAGGAGCATTTGTTTTCTCGGGTTCTCATCGACTAAGTGGCTTGTCGTTGTATTTTTGTATATTTGCCTCAATAATGTTGTATGTCCAAAGAATCTTCTGACCTTAGTAACTCTCAAGATTAAACCACGAGTTCCACTACACTAGCTGTGAGATATATCATATATAGTGTGAATTAAAATTAGTCGTCTTTAGATGCGACAGGTTAGTCCATCGATTATGCACCTAGTTGTCATGTCTTTATTCGTCGTCAATAAGCTCAAAACATAGAGATACTTGAGATCTTCAAATTGATACTTAGAGGTCAAAATCTGAGATCTGATGGTTCGTATTTTCTCTCTCAAAAGATGAAACTCGAAGGACCACAACTAGAAAATCTAATCAAATTTGAATTTTGAATTGTGCTTGTGCAAAGTTGCTACGCGTTAGGATGTCCATATTCTTGGCAATAAGAACATACAACCGAGATCTCTAGGTGATGCACAATGGGAGAAAACATAGTCCGACTGGCAGACCATTAGCTAATTGTTTTTCCGGCATCACTTCTAGGAGGTCCCTGCTAGGCTGCAAGGAGCAGAACCAGCCTCCTTGCTGGAAGACAGACTACAAATATGATGGTATACTATACCTTCTGAACTTCTTATTTTCACTCTCATTCTATTTCCTTAAACCACTCTTGCATTTGCTCTGTAAACTCCTCGTTTTATTCTCATAGTGATTTTCTTTCTTTTGCATGTTCTTCTTAGCTTATTCTTGGGTTCAAATAGTGAGTTCAGTTTGAGTTTACAGTAGATTTTAGCTACATTTCTCTGCTTGTTTTTCTATATGTAAGTGAATAGTTTATTCATTTCAGATTTTTTTCTTTTTTTGTCATCTCTATGGTTTAGCTATCTCTTTCATAGCTCCGTAGTTAGATATAAGATTCATGTAGTTTGATATTACTTTTATCAACACTAACTTTACTTTCACATTTCGATAATATTATACTTTGCTGAGGTTTTAGTTTGAAAAATGAGACTTGGCTTTAAGGTTTTGTACTGATTGTCAATTGGTTGGACTTTGGTTACAATAGTAGATCATTCTTGGACCTCCAGACGGATGGACATGCGTGGATTCAATAGACTTTCTTGTTTTAGTGATGCTGCTTATAGTACATCCTAGATTACCAAAGGATCATCACACACTTAGAGGATGTTCGGAAGTCTCGACGGGTATAATAAGAGTCATAGAGTTAGTGCTACTTACATATGTGTAGGTCGTGAAACTCTCGAGCCCTAGCACGAACCACGCTGTCATGTTCAGATTTTTGTTTGCAACAGATGACCCTGGACCATTGCACTTATCAGTTGACCCAAATGTAATCTTAGAGGAGGGTGTTCTGGAGAGAGAAAGCGCATCAAGAGTTGTTGATGAGTTTGTTGTGGATGCGGATGTGTTGCAAGCGCTTGGCATCATAGTCAATGAAGACCATGTACCTGTCTTATGACATTCAGCTTATGCTCACATGAAAGTTTGACATATGTTTATAACGTAAGTAAAGATTTGTAACATTCACTATTGTGTTTGTAGGGGTGTTAGGGTCAACGGTACTAGACTCCCATGTTGGGGAGGCTATTGTGATGGATTCTCATATTCCGAGTGAAGGTCATGAGGAAGGAGGATCGAATGTAGCTACATATGGAGTTGTTATGGACCTCCCGGTGTATGCATTTGTAGTCATGTCTCAGTTGAGAGAACTCTTTCAAACGTTTAGCATTAGTTGTCCTCACTACGGATGCGAGCATTTGTTTTTGCCATCCATCATTTTCTCCATCCATCAAAGTTGATCTGTGAAGCTAATCTGTCATTGACATATTAGCTTCACAGATTGACACAACTCTAGATGGAGATCGACGTAGATGGAGATATATAATAATGTCTCATATGTTATCCATCGTATGTATTCAGCTGCACTTAGTCCTCCTCATGTTCAATGAGGTTTAAGAGATCTCGTAGCTAAAACAATTATGTTGCTCAAGCAAGTGCAAGAAATGCCATGCGAGTTGTCATTCAACTTGGATTTATGTTTGTTGACGTGAGAATCAAAGGATTAAGTTATGAAAAGGAATTTTTGCTACGTGATTTAAAGCTAAGAGGTATATTATTAGCAAAATTCATAATATAATCTCGACGTCACATAATGGATGATGACGTCCTAAAAAATATTGTTCAATTAAAAAGTGAAATAAAAGTTAACTATAAGCTTTAATGGACGAATAGCCCAACCCTTGGAACATATTACTGCCCCCAAGATCATTATTCTCTTTTTACTAGAAAAAAAGGTGGATGTAGCTAAGCGGACTAAAAATCCTTGTGATAATGGTTCAAATCCACTTCTAAACACAAATAAGGGTAAAGTGTTGTGTAATATGCGTGCAATCAATCCATCGCTCTCGTTACTAAGGATAGTCGTTTCTTAAGCGAGGATTATGTTTATTTATTTTTTCTTTCTTCATGTGAAAAGTGCACTTTGGATGTATATTTCACTTTCTTCTTCTGATAGAAGAGGTTATATATGCAAGGGTTTGAGTTATCACCTAACCCTTTCGTTGAAAAGAATTAGGTGATAAATTAAACGACCACTAAAATGTGTTATGTTAGTGCAAATCTCTCTGAAATGTAATATCTGATACGTGTTTGTATCTGAGATGTAATCTCTTCCCTTATGAATTATCTCTGAATTTTCATGCATCTCCAAATCAAGCTATCATTTATCAATTAAGTTTTGAAATTCTCTTAACGCTTATGTTGATATAGTCCAAAGCTATACTACATCGGCGGCTAATACGAGACGGAGTAGTTAGAGTTGTTGCGTATAGTTAGTTAGAGGACTAACCCACCATTAGGGTTTTCATTATACTCACCTCACTATATACACATGGAGAGGTGAAGCCTCTCATATCTCATTCTTATTTACTTACATGTCTACTCACTCTCTCTTCTTGGAGTGTCTTCCTAGAAGTATCAATCTTTTTACATGGTATCAGAGCAAATCAGAGAGTATGTCTCTTGTTGATGAGCAAGATGGAGTTTGTTGAGAGAGAAGTACAGAGGAGGACAGCTGGAGTTGTGCATGATGTTGAGCACTATCGTCTTGATGCGTTCGGATGAGACGAAATCATTTCTTTCATCACGATAAACTTTGAATGTGATTTCAGAAACCTAGACGATTTTTTCTCACCAAAATCTATTGACAAGCACTTTAAAGCTAAACTTGTTCATAAGGTGCGAATTGTGTACTCGACCAAGTTTCAATTGATTTGGAGCTTTCTAGTGGCAGATTTTCAAACGGATCTTTTTCGACCAAAACAAAAGTTTTAGGACTCGAGTCCAAACAAATATTGGGCTGCCCTTGACACTTTGAAAATTTTGTGAAATTTCTAAGTATTGCGTGTTCATTTCTAATCTCATTTCGTCCAGTTTCATTCTTTTCTTGGTTTATTCTTTCGATGTTTTTGTCTTGTTTTGTACATCTATAATTCATGGAAGTTCTTTCTTCATTCTCGCTGTAGGAGGAGTGCCTAGAGTTGCTCTTGTTGTGACTTGAGATCAACTCTTGATCATGAGGTGTGGGTGGACGAGTTTCGTGTGAGTGGACAAGATTCTGTGAGGTTTTTCGCTTATAGAACAGTGCAATTTCTCGATTGCAGTTATGGTGGAGTCTGTGTCTTTAATCATAGAGAGAAGCTCGACAAGAACAATTACCAAATGTGGAAGTTCTAGATGATGACTTTCTTGCAAAGACAAGATATATGGGATCTTATCACTGAGGAGGAGAAAGCGCTTGATGTACTCATTTTGATGTGAAATTCAAGGAATGGAAGAAGCGATCGTACTAGACGATTCCCGTTGATAGTTTTAGCATCGATGATCGGTCACATCTAGGACTGTGATACATCCAAGAAAGCTTGGAATGCACTCGTATGTCTTTTCAATCAAGAACAGAGACACAAAAGCTGCAATTTTTGCAACAGTTCAACATTGTGAAGAAGGGGTCGATCTACATAAATGCCACGTCAGTTTAACACCTTCGCTAGGTTGATAGACTGCATAGTGGCTACTCCCGGTAGGGTCGTTAGTTGCTGTTAGGGCGAGTTCTTGGACTAGTCTCACTAGGGGTATACTTGGCAGATAAGGCTTGTAGCCTTCAGTTCTTCTAGTTGAGCCTTCAAGCTCATAGCAATGGTCTATAGTATTGGTGAGTGCAGTCTAGATTCTTTGTTGCGTAGAGTGGGTGTGGCTCGACTTTAGTGTTTGTGGATTGTCAATTGGCATGATGGAGAGAGTACCGATTCTTATTACTCAAAGAACTCAAGTCGTGAGGTCTGATTGAGTGCTTTTATGTCATGCATTTCTATCAGTGATATCTTTGGAATGTGCAGATCATTGATACCTTTGATTTGTAGATGCGTGCATGTGCGGAGTGGTTCTTTTTGGTCGTGTGCTTGACCGCTTTTTGGATTAGTAATGTGTGGACTTATTCTTGGTCGGATTTGTGGTGGGGTAGCGTGGAAGCATTGCTGAAATTTCTTATGATAGATTTTTGGGTCAATTTTGAGATCAGTGGACGTCGAGTAGGTATTGGTTGGAAATTGCTGGAGACAACAAGTGTAGTTGGTGTGTGTTGGGAAGACGATTCTAACACACAAAAAATCATCTGATTTGGTGAAGGATCGAGTAAAAGAAAGAGAAAGAAGATCTCAGGAGGTCAAAAATCTAATGTAAACCCACCTACGCTGCATCTTTGGCAGATTTCTGCCTTGTGGAGTTGTCCAAAATTGTTGTTTGGGATGTGTTTCTTACTTGTGCGCGTTTGGTCCCCAGTTGCTACTCTACTCTAAGCGAAGAGTGAGCAAAAGTGTTGTGGTGTGGAGCACGTGTTAGGAGGTTTCGAGGAGCAGAGGTGCATGAGAGCGGAGTGCGAGAGTGCGAGGCGAAGGTGGAGCCGAGCCGAGCCAACAAGTCAGTTTGCTAGCATGGACAAGCTAAGCTCAATTTCAATGGTGTGGGAGTGAGTAAAATAAGGTCATCCATCCATCCCAACACTTCTTGAAAAATTTGGATAACTATTTAACTATTTAATTTGGCTTTATCACTAGACCAATAGCTCTTGGTGTTTTCTAGAGATGCATGTAAGTATTTACGGACTTGTTTAAGATAGTAGAAGACCTTTTTAGATGTTCCTAGAGGAGTGGTAGGACGACATCATAGTACTAGAGAGAAGATGTAGTTGTGGTAGTGTTTGTCTATGTCGTAAAGATGCGCATGGAAGAAGTTGATGGCAGCTGAACTGGGTGAGCTAGTAGAGCTACCACGTAGAGACGTTTGGAGCTACTAGAGGTTTGGACATCTAGTTAGTGATCTTAAGTACAATGCATAATAGTTGGTGGCATATATTGTGTATGTAGTCATCGAAGAAGAGACGTCAGTCCGATGAGACTGGGTTTATCTTTGGTGCATGTTTGCGTGTGGTGGTTGTCTTTGGACGTCTTGTGGTTGGAACTCCTCCATATTCTTTTTCTTATTTGTGCGCCTCGTTTATTTGTGTTGGCGCTTGATTTTTTGAGTGAATTCATTTCAGTGTGCTGTCGGTAGTGGTACTTGAGTTACGGACTAGTCAAACTACTTCTTTTTCTCTCACGGTGAGGTTGGACTTGCGAAGCAGCAGACTGTGAGAGGCTGTCTATGGTGATGGCAAGTACAAGTTGTCCTTACCTTGACCGTCTTAGTAGGGGATATGTGAGCTTAGTAGGAGCGGGGTTAGGCAAGTTGGCGTCACGCGTGGTGATGAGATTTTGACATTCTAGTTAGAGCTTAGTGTTCATGATTGACACGAGGATGTCATCACGGAGGTCCATGGAGGTTTTGACGGAGATTCAGTTGCAGTAAGCAGTGGATTCACACGAAGTGGTGTGAGGTACCAATCAGTAGCACCGGTCTCATCAACGGAGGACACCGATTCAAACGAGGACGTGGTTGGAGATACATATAGCATCACCACACCGTTGTTGTGGGACATGGATGAGATCTATGAGGTCACGAAAGATCCTCTACGATACTCGGATATGATGGATATCATTGAGCTGGATGACTTCATCCAGGAGTTCGACAGTTGGTGCGATATGCAATAGATGCAGAACCTAAAGTTGTTCACACCCTTCATGGCGTGAAAAGATTTGTTCTAACCATGGGAGGGATCGGCCTATGAATAATTACCATGAGTTCAGAACGAGACAACTACAACATGGAGATTGAGTTATGGAGACAATATAGGTCTCCCAACTATGTTTCTATCACTACCGACATAGTTTTGGGAGACGTAGCACTTGCAAGTTCAAGTGCAGATAGCAATGCTACATCCACGAGTGACGGAGTACATACTACCAGTGGTGCGTTCACTAGTAGTGGCGTAGAGAATAATACGAGCGAGATACCACCATGGTTTAACCATGTGGTTCAATTCTTTCAGTGTTTGAAGAAGAACTATCAAGATGTGCGGATCGACAAGTTGAGAAGTCGGTATGAGTTCCAATGGAAGACTAGAGAGCGCGTACACAAGACATATACTCGCATGAGGTGATTGATCAACGTTACTCAAGAGGTGATAGAGACACAAGCAGTCCAGTTTTGGTAAGGGATACTAGATCGAGAGCTACGTATGAGACATAGAGATGTGACTCTTCTTAGAGACACCGCTCCGACGTTGATGATTATCTTTGGTTTGGTTGAGCAGATTGAGCTCAATATGGTGGAGGAGAGGGTGGTGACTGTTGGGTTCAGCAGGGAGGCATCACATGAGACGACCATCTCTTCTCAAGAACCACAGGCTACGCATCGTAGTGGTGGTGGTGGTGATGGTAAGGATCATGCTGAACAATCATAATCCATGGGAGGTGTTGGATGACCTAGTGGACAGAAGCTCATGCCGTCCTTCTCTAGTCAGCAGCAAGCGGGTCCTGTAACACCTGAGGGTTGCATAGTAGTAAAAATATGATAAGTTATAACTATGTGTAGTGAATCTTCTAAATAAGTCCCAAGGCTAGACAACACTCTAAGTTAGTGAAGGATAACTAGGAGTAGTCACAGTTAGAGTTGGTGGTATTTGAGGATAGAATATTAGAATATTCTAAATGTGAGAACCACTATTTTGTTTGGTTGTGCATAAAATGACAAGTAGGTGAATAATACACTCTTGTCTTATGCATGACTAAATTTTATTGGTTGTAGAGGCTTAAGGTCAAACAATCAAGAGGGTTGTTGACCTTTTTGGCTCAATTATGTGTTAGTACTTTGTCTTATAAGGAGCAATCCGAGATTCCTTTTCAAATATTCCTTTCTACTTCTAGAAGGATTCAAATTATTAGAGTAGAGACATCTATCATTGACTTATGACTTTTATCTTTGACTTGGTCTCGATAAACTACAATAAATCAGATTTACAAGTAGTTATTGTGGTAAATCTGGAGTAGTATAAATAGAGGAGTTGTCGAGTGATCCCTCATCCTCCTTTTTCTTTGTATTTGGAAATCATTAGACCATATCTATAAATGGTGTGTTCTTCATCTCTATGTCTCCATGAGACTCGTTTCGAGTGAGAAAGTGATATGAGTATGTTGAGAGTTGGGTTTAGCTAATGTCTCCTAATTCTTTGATGCGCCTCATCAAAGACCATCAGAGGTTTACCTTAGGTGAGAAACATGACCGATAGTGTAGTGACGCAGGATTACTCCTTTTGCCCATTTAGTATACAAGATATCGTTCCCACAGAGGATTTACGTAAGTAATCGCTGCTCTAAGTTCTAGGATCTGTTCAAACACACAAACACACGGGTTTTGCCTAAAAAGCCCGTCTTCTCACAAAACCACACAAAACCACACGTCTTCCAGACACGCCACATGGTGCTCTGGAACTAAACAAACAACTACCAACTAAAATATCACACAATTATTCACAGGGAAGCTCGGGAAGACGATCTTTCTGCTTCCAGGTTGCTTCTTCTGGTCTTCTCGATACCGTCTTCCCGAAACGATTCTTGTCTTCTGGGGGTTCAGCTCGTCTTCTCACACCTCCAGAAGGCTGCCCTGCTTCGCAGAAGTCGACTAGTAACGGCCGTTACACCTAATTCTCACACTTACATTCCAACGGGTTAGATTAATCACAGGGTGTATGCCCCCTGTAGCCTTCCCAGGCTTCTGCCTACGGAAATGGTCTTCCTGCAGCACTACAACGACATTCACCTTCACGGAAGCTCAATAGAAGTCTCGGAAGCTCACTAGAAGAAGGTAAGAAGATGGGGAAGATGGGAGAAGATGGGGAAGATAAGAAAATCCAAACAAGAGAAAATAAGATGAAAAGAGTAAAGGAAGATTCCGACAGGCTTCTAGTCCGGATCCTGACTAACAAGCCATCCCTGCTTGTAATAGTTTCGGGAGGAAGACAACAAACGTGAGTACTGTTGCACCGTCTTCTACTCGAGGATGTCGTCTTCTGCTGTGGGAAGAAGGCTTCTTTCTTCTTCACTTTGCTGCTCTGGCTTCTCTGTCTTCTGGGATCCCTTACCCAGGAGATCGTTCGTGCGTAGATCCCAAGTGCTCTACTGAACGAGTCAAGCTACACTTCCACAACTGCTGACAGTCACCGCCACTCAAGAAGAACACTTCCCATGCACAATTGGGAGCGAATTCAAGGAAACCCACCACCCAGAAGACATGAACAAAGCTTCTGCACTCAAATCCACAATCTATTCCCCGAGAAGAAGTCACAATGGCATTGGGAAGCTCACTCCATCTACTTCCTGCGTCTACTCCTCGACACACCAGTCTAGCTAACAGGACTGCACGAGGATGCCGTTCTCTGTTCCTAGACTGTCCACTACTTCTATCTAGATCTTCGAACCACTGCTGGTACGAGTATGCAGACCCCTCCTGTGTATTCCAAGACTATTCGTATGTTTACAACAACGGGTGTAGTGCGAAGAACTATCTATCAGGTGTCTTCTCTCTAATGTGTCTAGTCTGCCTGCACCATAGAATCGACTACTGAACGTTTTAGAACTAGCAGAACAGGCAGAACTCTATCTCCTACTCTGCGATCCTACTTATGTCGTTGCCATGAGAACCAGGGGAGACGACCACTAGAGAGAGAGAGGCGCTGACAGGAGGTTGCTACCTCACATGCAAGCGGTTCTTCTGCCCGAATTGGCCATCCACCTTGTCCTTCCTACGCTACCTATGCTGCCACATGGTATCCTAACTAATATTACATGGAAAAACTGCCACCCTTAAGATAGCATGTTCGATCCTACTATATTTGGAATTGTAAATAGAGTTACTAACTACTCAGATTGCACGGAGGCAATCTCTACCTGATCTGCTCCTATCGGAGCTCCTAACGCGGCTTCTGATAAGCTAGAAAGCCCTGCAGTTACCTCGGGTGTCACTGAGGTGGCTTCCTCCTCATCGTCCTTGGCTGGCTCTACTGTCGTTGCTGCTGCGTCTTCCTCGGCTTCGGCTTCTGCTTCGGAAGACAGAAGCGTCTTCTGGGAAGTGGAGTCGACCGGTGCTTCTTCCGTCTTCTGAGCCACTGATGCGGGACTAGGGACCATGGTGACCTCATAGGGGTCCGGAGAAGTCGCTTCCTCCACTCGGAATACCTGGGAAGACGGCTCGTCTTCATGTCTTCCAGAAGACATCTTGTCTTCCGGGGCGTCTTTTGGAGTCTTCTCGGCTTCCAACGCTGTCACCACCAAGTGCACAGCGAGGTCGAACTCCTCCTTCTCCATTCCGGATCCAGTCGATGGTGCTGGAGCGTGGGAAGATGCGGTTGCAGGTGTCGGAAGCGAGGGAAGACCATAAAGTGTCTTCACTCCTTCTATCTGTCGATCCAAGTACCTGAACATGCTCTCCCGGCATTCCACCAACATTGCTTTGGACTCGCTGTCCCATCCTCTAGCTAAGGTAAGTAACTTCCTACCCGCGGTGTTGTTGAACTTCTTCCGAAGCGCTTCCACCGACTGTGCCAGCATCTCATGTGCACGGACCTCTGCTGCTTCCCTCTGCGTCTTCTCAACTGCAGCTCGCGCTTCTGCGGCTTCTCGCTGCATCTTTCATATGGTCTGCTCTGCTGCGAGGACGGTGATCTTCTCCCGCACTCGGGTGACTTCCTGATTACGCTGCTGTACCCGTGCTTGCAACTCCTGGTTGCTCTTCCGAAGCTGCACCAGCTCCTTGGCAGAAGCGGCTGCTCCGCCTTGTACCCGACTGCAAGCTTCTCCGTGGTGCGGAGACTAGCTTCCAGCGACTCCGTCTTCTTTTGGTCTTCTCCCTGTCGCAGCAAGGTGCGCAGGCCGAATCCAGGTTGTAAGGGCCTCTCCTGTGCCTTCGCCCTCTTCTCCAGCAACTCCATAGCTGGCTGGATCTCCTTCTGGAAGTAGGCACTGAACTCCTCCAGTCGTCTTCCTGCGGAAGACAAGTTCATCTCCACCACTTGCTCCGCGGTGTCGACTTCGTCTTCCAGAGGCAAGGAAGCCTCTTCCACCACGATGACCTTCATCTTCTGCGCACGAGAAGAAGCTACTCTTCTCATCTTCCGGGGTGGAAGACTCCTCATGGCAGGAGCGGCTCTCTTCTTTGCGCTTCCTCGCATTGCAGCAGGAGCGCCCATCCATCTTTTGTCTTCTGCGCTTTCCCCTTGGGAAAGAGATGCAGAAACAACTTTGCCAGAAGTCGCTTCTTCGGCTCCCGGTAAGATTCTATCTTCCAACCGTTCTTCCCCTGCCTGTCTTCCACAAAAAGATAGGTGGTGCTCCCAGGCACATGCCACGAACTCACGATTCTAGGCAAGATCTTCTTCTCGTATCAATATCCTCGGTTCTCGGATTCAGGCCTGTGAAAAGCCTTGCGCCACCAGTCTTCAGTCCAGGAAGATGGTCTTCCTCGAGCTACTCATGCCTTCGCAGATACACGGTTACGAGGTGGCAACGCTGCCCACACTTTCTCCAGAAGTCCTTGATCTGCGAGGTTCCAATCCCACAGGAAGAAGTCGAGACCCAACTCCTTGAGGAAAGGAGTGGCCTCGGCCAATTCTGCCGCTGGTAACACCAAGCCTCGCGGATGCATCGTCATGCTGGAAGATCTGTTGCACTAAGCCACAAGCACTTACTATGAGCTGAAGGCTCAATCCTTCCCAAGTGCCCACAGTCTAGCTTCTACTTCTCAGAAGACGAACCTAGTCTTCCAGAAGACAGCTACTCTGTCTTCCGGGATTCTAACAGTACTTCCTAGATAGCTCTCGTCTTCTGAGCTATATCTAACCAATCCTATCTAAGCAAGGCCTCGCATGGATTACCAAGAAGACAACCCACCTTGCATTACATCCTACTTCCTATCAGAAGATACAAGATTCGTGAATCATCAAGTGCATAACAGGTTCAGAAGTCGGTTGCGGGCTTCTGCGGTGACAGTGGTCTCTGGGAAGACACTCTGGACAGCTTCCGATTCAATGTCTTTCTCGGAAGACTTCCCGAAGTCAGGCTTCTCTTCACTGGTCTCACTTGTCTTCGTCTTCCTACGCGCAATCTATCCTCACAACAGACTCAAGACAATTGCACTCTGTTTTTCTGACTTCTCACCTCTCATACGCACTCAGAAGAAGCTTGCTGCTCGGTGGGAAGACATGACCCTCGACCATTCTCTCCAGATTCTGCCAGCAAGTATTCTCACGACTCTCTTCTAAGTTTGGGAAGAAGAAGGAATGGCTGCTATGGATCGAACAGAAGAGATCCGAATGGACCCTCACGTCTTCTCGCTCATTTTGCCAGCCTTTCATTCTTCTAGTCTCTCTAAGAAGATGTGGAGTTGAGAAGCTTGGAAGACCGGGAGGTACAGGCCTAGTTCCCGACTTCCAACTTCTCGAAATAACAAACCAACTCACCACACCACTCAGGATTCGTACCAAGCCTCTCTTAACACAAAGCAACACAAATCCACTCTTGATACGAATTGTGTTCAGTCGACTTCCGAAGGCAGTCTTCCGAAGACAGTCAAGTTTAAGAAGCGTCTTCCGAAGATGTTCTCGTCTTCTGAATCGTCTTCTATTCAAGGTTTCGGGGGTAGAGAGGTAGTAGGGTAGGGAAAATGATAGCTGGGATCTCTAATTTGAGGGCTAGGAGTAGGGAAGCTCGAATTGAGCTCGAGAAGAAGCAAGGAGATGTCTGACAGAAATTGGGCAGCGCTTCCGCGCCCAATGGGGGGGGGTGGAGTAATCGATCAGGCTGCCTGCACACAACCAAGGAAGTGCAGGGAATACCAGACAAAGGTGAGAAGAAGTGGGAAGGGGAAAGAACGTGGGGAAGAACCTCTACAGTCTTCTTCTGCTCCCCGAGTTGCCTTCGACCTCCGCGCGCTTCTGGCTCTTGTCTTAGCTCCAATGCGACTATACAAACAAGTTATTAATCTCAAAAATGTTAAAAATTTGTGTATCCCGTAATTTGTGGGCACCACAGATAGCAAGCTTCAAGGTCACAGTTTTGGTTCCGTTGTTGGGACTTCACTAGGAGAGTTGAGAGATATGTTTCGGGTGCAATTTTATATTAGACAGAAGGAGGTTATGAGAGAGCATATCGAGAGAACTCTTGGAGAGGCTAGAGCTACTGCTATGCTATAGACCTTAGAGCCATTCGTGTATCCTGTTGTCATCTATGATGCATTTGAGGTCATCTTGTATATTCTATACACATAAGATGTTAGAATCAACTAAAGAGAATGTGTCGAGTAGTAGAGATTAAATCTGAGAGTAGAGTGCTTCATGTAATCTTATATGTTGATGGGTAGAGGATCATATCACTCTTATCAGGTTCTTTGAGTCATAGTTCTTATCGTTGCAACTAAAAAGGAGGAGAGACTAAGGGTCCAAAGATGCAGACGAATCGCTTACTGGTGAGTTTACAATCATTGTCATTTTCTTTGGGACGTCTTTGAAACTGCACGATGGATTGGAGGAGCTCATGATCTATCCATTGATCCAAAGATCACTCGATTTGGAGCTACAGAGCTCAAGATATCGCTATCAGAAGCTCAGTTGGTAGTCCAATAGATCAAAATTTGCATGGGGTCGAATTTAAATCGAGATCATGGAGGATAAGAAAGAGTGGCAGTGAGGCTTAGGAACGTTCCTCAAAATCTTGATGTCATAGTAGGTGTGGATGAACGTTCTAGAGAGTTAAAGGTCGAATATGAAGAGAGAACAAAGAGAAACAAGCAAGACTTTTCCAAGAAGAAGTTTAAGACAGAACCGTGGTGCTACTTTTATAGAGGATTGGGGCACTATGCGGCAAGTTGTCCTATGAGATTCAAGAGAGAAAATACTCGTGAGAGAAAGAGTTCTACTGATCTAGGTCTCCGAATTGGTCAATCGTCTCATTCGTACGTTTTCAAGGACGAGAACATCTGCTCAAATTGTGGAACTGAAGGTTTGTCAAAGGAGCACGGCATGGAGACGTGTCGCACTGCTGACATCTACGTCTAGAAGACTGAGAGAGGAGCAAGGAGTTGAAACGGAGAAGCTGCCATCTTCAGACAAAAATTCAGCTAACACATTCTGGAAATGATAATCCAGATGGTGGAGAAGGTGACGATGAGGATGCGACTCATGCATACGTTCGATGAGGAGATAGCGCATACGATTATGGTGGAACCATTCTCCTTCTTGCTATCGATGGTTGATTATGTTCGCATGGAGTTAGTGATGTTCATCCTCTACTAGAAAACGAAGAGAGATATTGGATTGAGGAGAGGAAAAGACATCGAGA
Organism: Asterella californica; assembly: GCA_036924285.1. NCBI lineage: Eukaryota > Viridiplantae > Streptophyta > Marchantiopsida > Marchantiales > Aytoniaceae > Asterella > Asterella californica. The sequence continues at coordinate 8,088,704 of JAYKYS010000003.1, forward strand.
ATTTAAGATGAGGAAGCTTCCAATTTTCTATGGAAAGGATGCTGAGAATGTAGAAACCTTTATGCGAGACTTCAAAAGAGCATGCATTGTAAGATGAGGCTCTAGAGTGAACTCAAAACTTGAATGCTCATGGTGGTACATTCGCAGCCTTTATATAGTGAGAGAAATAGTACATGATAAGCTTCCGGCCGATACTCATCTCTCACGCGGATCGTTGATGTGACTTACATGCAGCCTTAGATCTAGAATAACATCTAGAGGGTTCAGAATGAGCCACGTAAGAGGCTCGTTGGAAAGTTCTAGAAGCTTCTTTCTAGAAACTTCCTTCTGGAAGCTTCCTAGCTGGAAAGTTCTAGAAGCTTCTTTCTAGAAACTTCCTTCTGGAAGCTTCCCGGCTGGAAAGTTATCGAAGCTTCCTTTTAGAAACTTCTTTCTGGAAGTTTCCCGGTGGACTTTTGGTGCACTCGTCTATTGGTAGAAGTACTATTTGTTGCATGTATTCTTCGGCCAACTTAGCCATAACTAATTTTTATACCAAAGACTTCTACCAAACCAATTTCCCCTCTAGTTGATAAGTAGGGCTTTACTTATTACAAACCTCCCCTCTTTTAAGAAGCAACGTCCTCGTTACTCAACTGATGTTCGAAAGCTTGCACTATGAGTGAGGCGTATGCAAGATTGGTTGCAGGTTTCCATGTTGCTTCATGTAATGGATAGCCTTTCCATTTGATCAAATAATCTACCCGTTGATGACGAGTCTCACGAACACGTTTCTTTAAAATGCGTTCCACTTCAAACTCTTCCTCGCCATCGATAATTTGAGGGAGAGATCGCGACTCTTGCGAATTGTCAAATTGAGAAGGTCGTGGTGTATATCGCCGTAATAAAGACACATGAAAATCCAGATGAATCTTCATGTAGGGTGGAAGTTCGAGTTCATATGCCACTGCTCCAATTCTACGGACAACAGAGAAAGACCCAATGAAGCGAGGGTTGAATTTACGACTGCCAATCAGAGTAAGGTTGGTTGTGGATAACCAAATTTGATCACCAATCGTGAATTCTTCATGCTGACTGTGTCCATCGGCATATTGCTTTTGTCGATTCTGAGCAACTTGTAGTTTCACCTTAGCTTTTTTCACTCCTTGTTGAATTTGTGCAACGAATTCATTGACAGCATCCACTTTGGTGTTGACTGACGACATCGCGCCGAATTGTGTCAAACTTGCTGGTGTGAGAGGATGTTCGCCGTACATGAGATAAAAAGACGTTTCACGAGTAGATGCATTGAGGGAGTTGTTGTAGGTAAATTCTACCAAAGGGAGTAAGGTGTCCCACTTCGCTTGCTCCTCCAGAGTAAAGGCTCATAGCATGTCTTCAATGGTGCGATTGGCTCTTTCAGTTTGTCCATCGGTTTGTGGGTGGTAAGCAGTAGACATGACAAGTTTGGTCTTGAACAGACCAAATAAGGTTCTCCAAAATAGGCTAGTAAACTGAAGACTTCTATCTGTTATAAGCACCCGTGATAGACCGTGCTGAGCAAAAATGGTGTTCAAATATAACTGGGCAAGTTGCGGTGATGAGACGTCTTTCGTTGTTGGTCGAAGATGGATCATCTTGCTGAGCTTATTGACGAAGACGACTATGGAGTCAAAACTTGAGCTAGTCATAAGAAGTTCACACACTAAATCTATACTAACATGTTCTCAATGTTTGGAAAGGATCGGGAGGGGTTGAAGGAGACCGGAGGGTGCTTGATTTGTAGCTTTATTTTGTTGACACATTGCACAACTCCGAGTGTATACTACAACATCCTCTGCCATCTTGGACCAATAGAACACTCGTTGGACTACTTCCAATGTCTTTTCTACCCCCATGTGTCCTGCAATGACTGAATCGTGACATTCAGTAAGTATGGTGGTGCGTAGTTCTAGATCATCTGGGATCCATAACTTCCCTTCATGGAATACCAAACCATGGTTGCGAGTGATGGTTCTTGAAGATTTTGCTGCGACAATCTGTGCATCCGATCTTGTGCCCTCGATCAATTTTATCCAGAAGTCAGAATTCACTTTGACTTCAGAGACTATGTTATGCACCATAGGCATGCGGGTTAATGCATCAGCAATTTGCTTCTTGTGAGTTCTTGTGTGTTGCGTGATGGTCATGTTGAATTGCTGCCTTCATTCTGCCCAACGGATTTGTCTCTTTGAGAGATCCTTCTGCGTCTCCAAATAGACTAAAGGTTTGTGGTCTGTCTCGACCATAAAAGCCTTCTCTCCTAGATAGTGCTTCCAATGCTTCGTGGCGAGGACTATCGTCAATTCTTTCGTTTCGGTGGTGTGATAGTTTTGTTCTGCTGGTAACAACTTCCGAGAGAAGTATGCAATTGGATGCCAATCATCTTTCCATTCTTGTTGCAACATCGCCCCTACTGCCGTGCTTGATGCGTCCGTTGCTAACTTGATAGGTTTCTTTGGGTCGTACCACTTGAGGATCGGAGCATGTAGTAGCGCGGTTTTCAATGCTTGAAAACCTACTTCTTGCGCTGTTCCTCATATCCATTTCTTTCCTTTGCTTAACAAGGCAGTTAGTGGTTGTGCAAGCTTGGCAAAATGCTTAACAAATCTACGATAAAATCCTATCAATCCCAAGAAGCTCTTAAGTTGGGTCTGATCTTCAGGAGCCTTCCATTGTTGGATGACAACTATTTTATCTACCATTACTTATATGCCTTCTGCACTCACTCTGTGTCCTAAGTAGTCCACCTCCGTCTCGCCAAACTCACATTTTGAAATTTTGACGTACAATTTATTTTGGCGGAGTACTTGGAGAACCTCTCTCAAATGGTACACATGGTCCTTCATAGTTTTGCTATAGACTAGGATGTCGTCAAGAAATACAACGACTGATATGTCTAAGTACGGGCAGAATATATCATTCATCAAGCCCATGAAGATGACCGGTGCATTTGTGAGACCAAATGACATTACTAAGTATTCGAAGTGATCATACCTTGTTCGGTAGTCTTTTCCACATCTTCATCAGCGATTCGAATCTGGTTGTATCCGCTCCGTAAGTCTAGCTTCGTGAAGTACTTTGCTCCTTCGAGTTGGTCGAACAAGTAATCCATCCGAGGTAGTGGATACTTATTCTTCACCGTTTGTTGATTGAGTGCTCGGTAATCGATGTACATCCGTAGGCTGTTATCCTTTTTCTTAACAAAAAGGACCGGAGCTCCATATGGTGACACGCTGGGCTGGATGAACCCTTTTTGTAACATCTCCTCGATTTGTGCCTTGCACTCCTCCAATTCATGTGATGCTAGTCTGTATGAGACCTTACAAGAAGGGGTGCTCCTTGGAATCACCTCGATTTTGTGATCAATCTTTCGTTTTGGTGATAACCCTGAAGGAAGATCATCGGGAAAGACATCCTCATATTCTGCTATCACCTCTGTCAAGCTTTTTGAAATCTGCCCTTCAAGTCATGCACTCGGGACTCCTCTTATTAAACCCAAAAAACAGACATCGCTATTACGCATAGCACTTGTACCTATTACATACAAACGCAAGTTCTGTCTTCGAGATCTCACTCTATCTCCGAAGATTTTCCACTGTTTGGTTTTCACCACTTTTCTTCGCCAATCCACTTCAGGATTATACTGCTCCATCCACGGCACCCAATATGACATCATAACGGGCTAATGTGATCGCCACTCAATATCTTTGCGATATTCGTCTAAAGTAAGTTCTATCTTTTGAGGTAGGGATTCAATCTTCTCAGTTTGTCCATTGGGCAGTTCCACCTCTTCACTCTCATCGCTTTCTAACTCCATTCCCAGCTTCATAGCAGTCGATCGAGACAAAAAGTTCTCTGTTGCACCAAGATCGATTAGTACTCTCACATGGGTCCCTTCCAAGACTCCATCCGTGACAATCAACTGCGCATTATTTTTTGTCAATCTCCTTCTCCTTCCCTCGTCTTTCTTCTCCCTCCTTGCACCAGTAAGGCCGCGAGGTGCATTTACTGGTGTTCCTCGTTTCCCAATCTTGCATCGATTTCTTCATTTCCTTTCGTCTCATTCAGATGATTCAGAGGTCGACGATATGGAGGTCTTGGATCTCTAGGAAAATGACTTTGGCAATTTACAGCTATGTGGTCGAATCGTCCACAGTTGTAACATCGGCGTTGTTCGAGTTGAGGTGTAGCATTCCTGACACCTTCTCCTCTAAGAGCTCCTTGACGTCTTTCTTCTGACCGCCCTCGACGATCTCCACCTTGAAACTGTCGTGGCTGATAGCGGATGTTGCCTAGCTCCATGGGTGTCGGATCGTTTACATACGGGATTTCAGATCTATTCTGATGATTTGGTGGAATCATCACTTCTCCTCCTAATGCTCCAGCAATTCTCTGAGCGCAAGCGATGACCTCAAAAACCGTGAGAGGATTTTGCACCATTATTTCTTGTCATATTCTTTCCTTCAACCCCCTCTTGAAATTATCAAGAGCCTTCGTCAGACTCATATCAGTGATTGCAACTTGCAAGTCGAGGAAGACTTCTACATACTCTTGAAGGCTTCCCTTCTGTTTCAATCCCCACTCCTTGTTCGAGCCATTTGCACCGAATCCACAGATTGGAAATTCTTCAACAACCCTTTCTTGCATTGCAGTCCATGTGACTGTTCTCCCTTCCGCCAACACCGATCTCTCCCATGCATCATACCACGTGAGAGCTTTATCGTTCAAGTAGTCACACGCAAACACTCCCGCTACATGGTCCGTGATTTGCGTACTGAAAAGTTGCAAATATCGATTCATCCGAGAAATCCAATTCTCGACTACTCCTATGATTCGTTGGCCTTTGTATGGTTCGATGTTACATGTCTTCTTCATTCGTAGTAACATGACATCTTCATCATCGACTGGAGCTCTAACGATTTGTGCCACGAGTTTTCTTGGTGCAGCTTGCTCTCCCACCATCGGTACTCCTTGAGACGATGTTCCTCTTGCAACGTCTGTCATACTCTGACCCTCGAGGTTCAACATTTTATTCTATAATGCTTCAACTGTCATCTTCATCTCTTGAAATTCGGTCAGTATGCCTTGCATCAGTTCCTGCATCACCAACTCTGGATTTGGAGGTTGTGGCTCCATGATCGCTCTCTCTCTCTCTCTCTTTCAAACTACACGAAAGTTTCAAGCTCCTCCTAGTATAGAGTTATGACGATCACTCGGAAACATTCGTACAATACAAGTACTACAAAAGAGACAGGAGAATCGATTATCTCGCGATAGAAATCCTCACCAAAATTTCTAATCACAAACTCTCTATGTAACGATTTCGGTCTGTAGACATAGCGGATCTCCACCAACGTGTTGAAAGGAACAAGAGCGAGTAAGTTTAGATCCACGCTCACTAAATCAAGATGTAGACGATCAAATCCCAACTGGTTACATATGTCACTACTGGAAGAATCACCGGGACTGGCGAATTCATCACTTGACCCATGAAATCCTCACGGAAATGATAGACAAGATACACTCGAAAATGCTCACGACGCATATACATAAGCTTGATATGGAAAAAATTCAAGAATGGTAATTCTGGAGTTGGAAATCTACCCCCATCCATCACATAGCTCTCTTGATCCTTTTGGCGCACTCAGAGTTTCAATTGCTAGGTATCTCGATCAAAGGTCCTTCTAAGAGGGGTAATCCGCTCTCTTAGAGTTCCTTGCTCTGATACCATTGTAAGATGAGGCTCTAGAGTGAACTCAAAACTCGAATGCCCGTGATGGTGCATTCGCAGCCTTTATATAGTGAGAGGAATAGTACATGATAAGCTTCCGGCCAAAACTCATCTCTCACGCGGATCGTTGATGTGGCTTACATGCAGCCTTAGATCTATAACAACATCTAGAGGGTTCAGAATGAGCCACGTAAGAGGCTCGTTGGAAAGTTCTAGAAGCTTCTTTCTAGAAACTTCCTTCTGGAAGCTTCCCGGTTGGAAAGTTCTAGAAGCTTCTTTCTAGAAACTTCCTTCTGGAAGCTTCCCGGCTGGAAAGTTCTCGAAGCTTCCTTCTAGAAACTTCCTTCTGGAAGCTTCCCGGCTGGAAAGTTCTCGAAGCTTCCTTCTAGAAGCTTCCTTCTAGAAGTTTCCTGGCAGACTTTTGGCGCACTCGTCTATTGATAGAAGTACTATTTGCTGCATGTATTCTTCGTCAACTTAGCTGTAATTAATTCTTATACCAAAGACTTCTTCCAAACCAATTTCCCCTCTAGTTGATAAGTAGGGCTCTACTTATTACACATTGGAAATCATGAGAGGAAGAAGGAAGAGTGGGCATCACTATTACCTGATTTTCTAGAGGATATCGCATTGATTTGGTATGAGGAAACATAGAAAGAAAGATTTCGACAGGCTTCTAGTCCGGATCTTAACTAACAAACCATCTCTACTTGTAGTGAATTGAGAAAGAAGACCAAAGATTTGCTTACAGTTACACTGTCTTCCAATCGAGGATGTTGTCTTTTATTGTGGAAAGAAGACTTCTTCCTTTTTTTGTCGTTGTTCCGACTACTCTGACTCAAGGGACCAATCTCCCATAGGATAGTCCGTGTGTGGATCCGAAGTGCTCCACTGGATGAACAAGCTTGGACTCTACACAACTTCTAACAATCCTCGTCACTCAACAAGAAAGCTTCTCATGCACAATTGGGTATGAATTCGATGAAACCCACTCCCTAGAAGACATAGATAAAGCTTCTGCAATCAAATATGAAATCCAATCCTCGAGAAGAAGTTACATTGGCTTCTGGAAGCTCACTCCATCCACTTTACTCCTCGAGACACCAACTTAGAAGCAGGACTGCACGATAATGTCGTTTCCTATCTATGCTGTCTACTACTGTCTACATCATTCGATCTTTTGCTGGAAGCGGAGGTGCAGACCTACTCTAAAATTTTGTGCCCGTAGTGTATGTGGGTCTGTGCTCACATGTGTGTGTAAAATCCTACATTGTCATCTACAATTGCCTTGAGTCACAGGAGAGAGATCTCTTCCAATCGCAACTCACAGCCCAGGAAAATGGAGCGCTGTCAGAAGCCCACCACATCCCAGGCTTTGGTTTTCTTCTTAGTTTGGAAACTAATTTCTACTCCTACAGTTGCTTATCTTACAAACATGGACAGTCATCTAAAAATAAAGAGAGAGTTACTCATCTTAATATAATAGACTCCGATTCCTACAAAAATAGCCAAGATAATTAACAACTAACTACCTCTACTACCTACTCCTGGTGGTCAAGTATGATCCCTATGGGATCTTCACTTGCCTGATCTCCTAATTCGGCTTCTGGTGCGGCTGAAGTGGCATCCTCCTCTATGCTGGTCAGGTGTGCTTCCACCATGGCTTAGGAAGCCAAAAGAGGTCCCTGGGAAGCTGAATCCACTTGCACTTCCTGGCTCTTCTGTGGCACCTACTCAACATTGGGAGCTAGGGTGACCTCACGATGGTCAGAGACCGTCATCTCATCCACTCTGAACACCTGGGAAGATAACTTTGCTTCTTGTCTTCTAGAATGCGTCTTGTCTTCCGAGGCTTCTTCGATCTTCTTCTCGGCTTTCAACGTTGTCACCACCAAGTGGACAGCGAGGTCAAACTCCTCCTTATCGAGATCCTTCACAATTGCTGGTCCTGGTTCACCAAAAGACATAGCTGGAGAATCGAGAAAAGACCATAAAGAGTTTTCACGCTCTCGATTTGCCGATCCAAGTAGCAGAACATACTCTCCTTGCAGTCCACTAACATCTCCCTCGAAACGTCATCCCATTCACGAGCTAGGATCAGAAGCTTCCTTCCCGAAGTGAAGTTGAACTTCTTCCAAAGCGCTTCTCCCATCTATGCAATTATCTCCTTGGCTCGAGCTTCTGCTTCTACTCGCTGCTTCTTCTCCTCTGCAGCTTGGGCTTCCACGGCTTCCACCAGTGCACTCGAAGTCATCTTCTCTTCTGCGTGATCAGTCAACTTATCCTTGATCCGTAGAACTTCATGCTTGTGCTGCTGAAGTCGCATCTGCAACTCTTGGTTGCTCTTCCGTAGCCTTTCCAACTCCTTGACAAAAGCAGAAGCTTTCGCCTTATGCTTTATGGCCATCTTCTCTGTGGTGCGGAGATTGACTTCTAGAGCTTCCTACTTCTGCTTCTGGATTTCCTCTTCCTGCACCGGGGTTTGAAGACTGAATCCAGTCTATAATGTCTTCTCTTGAGCCATCGTGTGCTTCTCCACCAACTCCATCGCTGGCTGGATCTCCGAACTGAAGAAGGCGTTGAACTCTTCCAGCCATCTTCTCGCTGAAGACAAGTTCATGTCCACAAATCGATCTGAGACGTCTTTCTTATCTTCTAGAGATATGGATATCTCTTTTACCACCATGATCTTCTCCTTTGGTCCTTGAGAAGATGCTATCCTCAATGTCTTTCGAGGTGACCATCTCTTCTCACCGCAGAAATAGTCCTCTTCGATGCGCTTCCTCTGGTTGTAGTCGGAACATCAATCCATGTCTTGGCTTTTGGAGTCTTTGGAAGACTCCTTGTAGTCGTAAAAGCTGTCTTCCTCGCGGTCCTGGTACTGGACGTGTCATTGACTCGGATCTAGAATGGATTGTCCGGAAGGATGTACTCTTCTGTGGCACGCTCTTAGGTCCCATCTTCCTCGGCGGTGATGCGTCTTTTGTGTCGTTGGAGTCGTCTTCTCGCACCATAATCGTCTTCTACTGAGTGTTTGATCCCGTCTGAGACACTAGGGTGGGAGGGAAAGACATGACAGCTGCCTGGTCTTCTTCCTCGGAGGTCTCTTCTTTCACCTTTCGCTGTCCCGCTGGTCCATACTTGATCAATTGGTATTCCTTCAAGTCCCCCTTGGACACTACAGATAACAGAAGAAGGGAGTAAGATGCCCTCCTGCTGGGATGGGGTTTAGCAAGTACACTAGCTCGGTATCGTATAACATGTTTTTCTGTCTAGGAATACACGGGGTATATGGCTATGTAGAGGTAGGTGACTTGAACAGGTTGGCTCTGAACCTTGATCCTTCAACCCTAATGCTCTCTATCTACTCTTCTCGGACAAGTGATCTTGTATCTCTCGACTCAAGGTTAAAGACTGCTATGGTCCCATGATACGTATAAATTGTACAAATTTGTGTTACATACAAATCCTGAAATGCTCAACTCTATACTATCCGCATGTAAGTAACTATAAATCACTAGAAACATGTTTTAACAACTTCTCAGCGATGCTAACTACCCATCAGTTTGGTCGTCACAACTCTATTTGATACAACTGAAAGATACTATAAGATCGCTCAATCAACTTGATCGAGTCTCAATACAACTTGCTATACACCATGGCCTACCAAGCATTCCAGCAAGGTAAAGCATGCATGCTCCAAGACACTACTCAGATCTCAATATAGCACCAATGGCGATAATACTTGGCAGTTCCAAGAACCCAAACAACGGCTTAAGATTCATGACGATTCTGTTCTCCTTCATCACCAAGAGCTGAAATCAGCCCCACACCCTCTAATGTTGAGTTGTATGCAGGCATGGCAGTTTCAGCAACAAACTCCTCTTCAAATTGCTCGAAAATGACCAAAATGACAATAGATGATACATGAAAAATCCGAAACTGCTAATAACAGAAGTATCTTCGAACTTTGAGATCGCAGTCCTCCCAAACCAGTCGACCAATGATGATCAAACTTCACAGGAAGCTTGATCAGACCCTTCACTCCTACCCTGAACAGTTTTCAGGTCGAAATCTTAAATCAATTCTCAGATATGGATCAAACCGTAATATGTGCTAACTTAAGAGCTTTACAGACCCAAGTACATTTGATCCAAGATTCTGAACAAACTACTCGACCATTTGAGATGAAACTTCCCAAGTATCTTACTGATAAGACATGCTTCAATCCTGGAAAGTTTCACTCAGAAATTCGCCCCAGAACTTAAGCAATAGCAAACTATCCATGACTATCACAGTTCGTTATTCCCGCCTTATCACGTTTGCACTTCTCAACTTCAATCGGTCGGTTCAGAATCCAAATCGATCAAGAACTTGATGAAATTGATATCAAAACGACCAGCACGTCATCAGCTCTCCAACCCAAAAGACAGCTCCTAAAAAATTCTCACGAGTCTCTCGGAACAACCAGAAACGTAGCGGTAGGTACGAATTGCATCCCTTTCCACTCGATCGATTATAACGCCCTCATCCTTCCATGAAATCGACCGATTCTTCAGCCCAGATTGTAGCTTCGGTCGAGAGCTCTCCAACCATACCCCTCGTTTCGCGAATGGCCTCCTGAAGCCTCCAAAAACCACAAAAATGTTGCGAGGATCAGCTAGAACACCATTGGTCCAAAAGTGAACCAATAAGAGCAAAAAGACTTTTACTTTTGTCTTTTCTCCACTCAACTTTTTCCCCTAGAACGAATTTTTACTCTCCAAGGAGACACAAGACATCAACAAGACTCTAAGACCTCAGAAAAATGCTTCTGATATGTCGATGGATTCTTTGCGGTCCGTAACTACATAGAAGCGCTCAATCAGAATGGAAACGATTGAATCGCAGACTAATACAACGTCAATATTACAACCTGGAAACATTCTACAATAAAAGGTACGACAAAAGAAAATGGTGAAGCTATCACTCGATTGTAATATTCTTGCCCGAAGTTTCTCACGATCCAAGCCCCATGATTGATCTTCGGTCTGCAATGACATCAGACATCGACCCAAAGATTGAAAGGAACGTTCAATGGATAGTTGAGATCCATTGTTCCTCACAACAAAATCTACACCGTCATATCCCAAGTCTCTCTGTATATTACGATCGGAAGGATCACCGGAAGCTGTAACTCCATCACTCTTCCGATGAATTCATCACCAAAGTATGCAACTAACCACTGTCGAAAGTGATCGCGATGGATACAATGAAGCTTGTTGTGAAACAGATTCGAGAAAAGAAGATCCGGAGCCGATAACAAACCTCCGTCCATAACCACCACTCTTGCAGTTCTTCACTCCTCCATGCAAACCACCGAGAACCCTCACAAATCACCCGCTGAGAGAGAATGCCGTATGAACCTTCGACCCACCACTTTATACACAAATGCGACAAGGACCACTGGAGTGAACGCGCATAGAATCAATGACTGGGCACGTTCCTCTACCGTACGATCACTTAAACAGATAATCACAAACGTGGCACTCATCACACCGTTCGGTGAATTACACGATACGGTTCACGAAACACAAAAAAGAAACACAACCTACGTTCCACGAGAATTTCACACAGGAGCCGAACCACAACACGACATTGGTCTGGACGTAGGTGTGGAAGAAAGCACCCCAGTTGACGACATGTCCTCTTCATATAACCTCCAAGAACTCCACGTCCTAGTCTCCAAGGTATCTCATCTTATGGGCCTTTCTCTTGGGAAAAAGATGAAGGTACAACTTCTCCAAAAGATGCTCTTCGGCTCGGTAAGCTTCCACTTTTCATCCGTTCTTCCTCTGTTTGTCTTCCAGGAAGAGACATGTAGTACTTCTAAGTACATACCACTTCCTTGAGATCATCGGTAGAATCTTCTTCTCCCGTTCATATCCGCGGTTTTGGCTTCAAGCCGGTGGAAAGCTCTGCGCCACCACTCCACCGTCCACGAAGATGATCTTTCTCGTGCGACTCCTGCCTTGACAGATACACGGTTGTGAGGAGGTAACGCTGTCCAGACTTCTTCTAGAATATCCTTGTCCGCGAGGTTCTAGTCCTATGTGAAGAAGTCGAGGCCCAACTCCTTGATGAAAGGTTTGACCTCGACCAACTCTGCTTGCGGTAACACTAACCCTCGAGGATGCATCGACATGTTCAAGCTTCTGTTACACTAAACCACACATACTTGCTATGAGCCTAAGGCTCGGCCCTTACCAGGTCCTCACAATCCAGCTTCCACTCTCAAAAGACGAATCTAGTCTTTCAGAAGACAACTATTCCGTCTTCCAGAATTCTAACAGTGCTTCCTAAGTGCATCACGTCTTCTGAGCTATATCTAAGCAATCCTAACTAAGCAAGGCATCATTTGGATTACTAAGAAGACAATCCATCTTGCAATTCATCCTACTTCATAACAAAAGATGTCAAGATATGTGAGAAGCGTAGTCTACGAATGATTCAGAAGAAGATTGAGGACTCCTGCGGTTACAGTGACCTCCAAGAAGACTCTCGGGACAGCTTCTGATTAACTGACGTCTTCAGAAGATTTCTCGCATCCAAGCTTCTCATCACTAGTCTCACATGTCTTCGATGTCCTACATAGTAATCTAGCCTCGCAACAGACACATGACATCCGTACTCTATATTTTGACTCCTCATCTCGCATACACTCTCAGAAGAAGCTTGCTGCGTAATGAGAAGACATGACCCTTGATCATTCTCTTCAGATTCTGTCAGCAAGGCTTCTCACAACTCTCATCTAAGTTCAGGAAGAAGAAAGAACAGGCTGCTATGGGTCAGACAGAAGAGACCCGTAAAGGACCCTCACATCTTCTCGCGCATTCTCCCAGCCTTTCTAATCTTCTAGCTCTCTAGGAAGATGTGGATTTGAGAATTCAGGAAGATTGGGAGGCACGTGCATGATTCTCAATTTACTACTTCCTGAAACAACAACCAACTCTCAAGTTCACTCAAGATTCACATCAAGCTTCTCACAACTCTAATTTCAATCCAATCCAATCCAACTACTTGATGCGAATTGCAAACATTCAGTCTTTTGGAAATGTCTAGACGTTCAGACATGTCTTCTATTCACGGTTGCTGGGACAAAAGCGTAGTAGAGTAGAGAAATTGATAGTCAGATTATTGAATTTGAGCATGAGAAGAAAGGAAGCTCAGTTTTGATTCGAGAAGAAGTGAGGAAGACGGTTGACGAAAATTAGACAACGCTTCTGCGTCTAATCTTCTCAGAGAAATTTAGGGTAGGGAGAAGGTTCGATGGGCTTCCTACAAACGATTGAGGAAGCGTAGGAGACATCGAATATGAGGACGGAAGCGATAAGAAAGAGGAAAAACATGGAACGAACCTAAGTACTGCTTCCAGCTACGCTTCTGATTGTTTCTTCAATCTTCTGCGCACTTCAGAACTTTGATTTCGTCTTCAATGTCCTGCCACGATCTTACTTCTGCTTCCAATCTCGAGATGCTGCTAACACTACTTCCACAATCGAGCTCGACCTGCTGCACTCCGAAGCTTCTCTCTTGATTTTCACCTCGACCCTCAATTTCTAATCTTCTAATCCCTTAGGGATTCCTCACTCTTCCACCTTAAGTGAGAACACCTTCTCCTACTCACTTACTTCAATTCGCTTATGCGCGCTTCCAATGTCTTCTCCAATTCCTAATTCGAAGTCAATTCCCAACTCGAGAAGCAGCCAAGAGAGCTATGATGCTAATGTGTCTCCAGCTTCCGTGTCTTCTCTACACGATTTAGATAATGACTTCGACTACTCTAGACTTATCTACTACAATGGTGACTGCACAGCAGGTACACCTACCCCCTACCTAGTTGATACGTGGTTGGTACCTCGGTTGTAGTCATTGTCTTCCCGGAAGCGTGCTCCGTCTTTCGACTTCTGACTTCTGGCTTCTAGCTTCCAGAAGATGTCTTCTCGAAAGACGTCCGTCTTCCGGCTTCGGAGGAAGTCGACTTCTTCTCACAAATTCTCTTATAATCATCTTCTCGCTAAACAGGGTGTAATCTTAGGTAATAAGGTTACTTCAATTATATAGACACGTCATTAACTTAAAATTTTCAAAAAAATCTTCAATCGTGCAAATTGTGGACAGCACATATGCTGATCGGCTAGTGCAGCAAGCTTGGAGTAAAACTTTTGTACTGTCAGTAAAGGAAGAAAAGGTTGTTCCTGCTACTGGTCTTACTATCTTATCACCGTTGGATATGACTCTCACTATATGATAGTATCTAGAGGAGGGTGTGTGTGTTTGAGGAGATCAGTATATGTTTGGCTGCGATATTGTAGACATGCATACGAGTATAACGATACTTGTATGTGGAGAGAGATGAGATTACGAGACGCATCTCATTGCGTCATGTGGCACGCTTGATGCAGAGATATCTTGTGTTGTTGTCCATATCGGCCGTTAAAAGATACCAGTAAGCATTATCGTCAGATATTTTACTGTTAGAGGCGCACGATCTCACGTTTGATATCATTCACTTGGTGATAGTCGGGTGGTCATGTCAAGGTCAAACATGTGCTGGAAGAGATCAAGGTTTACATTCTCACGATCTAGTATGTTTTGGAAAATGTTACAGATCTTACGACATCTCCAGATGCACCAAGTGGATTCTCCAGCATACATCTTGGAGAACGTTCCTTTGTTGGATGATGCTCGTACACAAATGATGACGAGTGTGCACTAGATGCGGTCTTGGGTTGTATCGGTAGTGTAGTTGGATGCAGCGAGAGTGAGATCTCGACCACGATTGTGGTGGACGAATTTGTTATCGAATGAGGTGCTCAAGCGCATACACAAGGTAATGAGACGATCAACGCATCTCACGGTTGATGACATCTTGGATGCAGGATGATGATCTCAAGTAATGAGAGTCATCGATAGGTCACTCATGACGATGGTGAACCTAGTGCGACGACCTCAAGTAGCATTGTTCACTTTGATGAGCATTTCAACGTCACATGCTTACAGAGATGGAGGACATGGGCTTGTGTGGGATGCTCAATTACAGCAGTTGGTGGAATCTAATGTCGATGAGAGAGCAAGTTCTCTATGAGTACAACGGTAGTAGCTTCGATGTCGGAGGCTTCATGTTATCATGTGATGGATCAAGTAGTGGACTTGAACTGCTTGACGTGGATTGTTGTCCTTGGATTTGTTGAGCAACATCGGATGTGATCGACGAGTGTTACTGCTCAGACACTTCTGAGCTCTTTGCCTACTGGATCGATGGGACAAAGACTAGGAGCGAGGCGTGTGGAGTTGGAGAATAGATAGTGAGTCTCTAGATCTTGAGTGTGGAGATGGTATTCTAGACCAATGAGATATCCATGACGATGTGATAATAATGAAATATCTACGTACAAACGTGATGGTAGACGCAGTAAGTACCAAGGAGCAAAATCATGTCCTCCAACGAGCGAAGCGATTTTTGACGAGAAGGACGACATGTACTTCGAGTGTGAGACGATGAGAGAGTAAGAATAAGGTCACATCCATCCCAGAGACATAGTTAGTATGACATGACCATAAGGAGTTGAGACATTTTGGAGTGAAGCGTACACATAGCTTTCTCCAAGGACAGTATTAGTGGCGTGGTATGCACATCGATGTGTAGCAATTTATCGCACGATGTGTGATTTGTGATTGAGTACCAAAATTGTTTAACACTCATACTCCACTGTCACACCTTTTACGATTATGGGGTTGGATTATTATTGGAGCTTGGATTTTATGAGATCCTTACCGTTGATTATACGTCACCACCGAGTGATGATGTGGCACTTCTCCAAATGAATTGAGTTGGTGATATTACCAGACAAGACGAGTGAGGAGACATCGTATGCGTTCTTTGATCGGGTGCTAGGTCATTTTGGAGCACCAGCTGAAGTGCTGACAGACCAAGGTACATAGTTTCTTGATGAGTTTCAGACCTTGTGTGATCAAGCGATTTCGTGTTGGATATTTTGCGTGAAGGATGTCCAGGAAAACGCGAGGTTCCTGGCTGTGGAGATGTTGTGTGCTGAAACAGAGACAAGACAGAGAAAAACAACCACGAAAACGAATGCTGCGATATATACACTCTCAAATGTATGTACACTGCCGTTTCTTTCTCCTAACAGTAAAGAACTGATAATCAGACCTGAGCGGTCCGTAACCTACTTCAGAAGCCCTAAAACAAACCCCTGAATCACAACCCTGACCCAAAACCACCGAAGCGTAGCTCAAAGCAAGAGAAACTTCTCTTTGCTAACAAACAGAGCCACAGCAGTATCACGCGATTCAAACTCAAGTCCAAACCACATCCATGTATAAGCTCTTAGCTAAAGCTAGCTACCACAAGCTGTATACAGCCAACCAGAACTCTAACGAACTCAAAAGAGCAAAACTCGTAGCGAAGAAATCGAAAAAGACCTATCTGTGAACTTCCTCCTTTCGCTGAACGGACTTCAGATGTCGATAGGGTCTCCTCTGCTGACTCCGTTAACCCAAGAAACCTTCAGATCCGACTCCTGATAGCCGAGGTATCGCTGATTTTTGGTCGCAGGTGACCGAACTTTCAAAAACTGCTCCCTGCGGCTTAAAACCGCACACCACGCACAAACGGATCGCCTAAACTGATATCCGTCTTCTCTGGTAGGTAGATCTAGCTACCCTGAACCCAACAAGACTCCAAACAAGCTGTTTGGAGTTCCCCTTGCAAAACCACTTGAGAAATTTGGTCGCAGATTGTAAAAAACTGACGTAAATCAGCTCCCTGCGGCTCAAACTTGCTCAGCACACCCAAACCAACAATCCAATTCACGTACAGTCTTCTCCTATGCATACATGAAGACTCCTGATCGCGTAGGCACCAAGAACGAAGAGCTTGGCTCACCGATCACGAAGAACAACCCAATCTCAGGTCGCAGGCGAACAAAAATCTGATGTAAGCGCTTCCCTGCGAGCCAATTTCACTCACAACTCCCAAATCGTCCGATGAAAACTGGTATCGTCTTCAATTTCCTGTAGAACTCGGTGTTCTGATCCCGTTGGATCCAAGGACAGCAAGTTTGGACTCCGGAACGGTCCGAACGGTCCAACTCCCCTTCACAGGTAACAGAAAACTCCAAATCTGCCTCCTGCGTCTCAATTTCACTCAGTATGCCCTCCTTGATTCTTCTCTTCCCAAACCGTTTGAACCAGTGCGTAGCCTGCACGATCTGAACCCAACGACGCCTTGCGCGTTTGTATTGGACTTCCAAATCTCCCGAACCGTCCGTTGACAGGTCGCAGGCGCAAGCTAGCCCCTTAAGCAGCCCCCTTGCAACAGTCTCTGTACGTACAATTTTCTCCTGAATACCTGAATAATAAGAAGCAGGCCCCTTGCGTCTTTGATATAACGCCTGAAGCCCTGAATACCCAGTCAGCAAGTAACTAGGAGCATAGCTTGATTTTACCTTCTTTCGAATCGCATAACTTCTTCCCTGGATGTCCAAACGAAGTAAACAAGATGCCCATGGAAAGCTGACAACGAGCTCTACCCATCCATGTGATGAAAGTGAAGATCCGAAGTTGCGCCAAAAGCCTGTAAGCTGGGGCCTAGCTTGTTTTCTTCATCTTTCAAGTCTTGTAACTTTTCCACTAGGCGTCCAAACGAAGTAGATGAAGTGCATATGGAAAGCTGACAAGGAGCTCTATCCACTGGTGCGATAAAAACGAAGATCCAAAGTGGTGCCAAAAACCCGTAAGCTGGGGCCTAGCTTATTTTCTCCATCTTTCGAGTCTTGTAACTTCTCCACTAGGCGTCCAAACGAAGTAGACAAAGTGCCTATGGAAAGCTGACAAGGAGCTCTACCCATCTATGCGATGAAAATGGAGATCTGAGATTGTGCCAAAAGCCCGTAAGCTGGGGCCTAGCTTGTCTTCTCATGAGTGACTTTGGAGTGACAAGCATCGAAGTTTGAATTTCAGGTAGGAGCCGGTCCATGACACGACAGCGATGATTGATCATCGGACTACATCTCGAGATCATCCTGAGGCGGATGGTTTGATGGAGAGGGTTGTTTCGACGATGAAGAAAGGATTGCGTAAGTATGGCTTGCAGAAAGACCACTTGGGAGGTTAGGATTTGCAGTTACCATGGTTGGCTAAGGGCTATTAGTTTAGTCGGTAAGCGTCTTTGGCTTCCTTTTCATCATATTTTCTATTCTATGACCGTGATCCAAATCTATCTTCGGCCATTTGTCGTGATTATACTGAGGTGGTGAACCTTGATCACACAGATATGTGGGTGAGAACATGTTCTCAACGAGCTGAGATATTTTAGAGAGTTATGCCTATGACTTTTGAGAACTTAGTGATTGCTCAACATAGAGACACGTTGCAATATGTGACTATTCGAGAAGGAGGTTACCGATAATCGATCCGCAGATTTCATATCGGCGATTATATCTATCTGCAGCAAACTGCACCGATGACATTGGATGTGACCGCATGTCGTACTATTTTATGAATGCGCGAGATGTTATCTTCTAGAATACTCATGTTAGAGGACCGTGATGGCATTGTTTCAAAGAGTCATGTGCGTCATGTCATCTTCCAAACATCGATGGTATCGTTGATCCAAGCTTAGCAGTTGTACGCGCGGGCTTGAGGTGTATGTTGTGTGGATCTGCTGATGTAGCAGCCGTATGTTGGTGTGTGATGGTTGTTCGAGAGGTTGATGCATGTTGTGTTTGACTTCATCTCTCAGTGTGGTTCATACTAGACGGTAGGTTTGTCCTCGGTGTATATAGCAAGGATAGCCGATTAGATCTTTGTGTGGGATGGATTACAGACAAGTGATTAATGATGAGATGTTGTAGCACTCAGCCTCCTGATTCTTGCACCCACGAAGGTGTATATCACATAGTTGAGGTATAGGGCTATCTGGAGTTAGAGGGACCTAGCCGCCAAGAGGACGATTATGATACACTTGTGTATGTATAAGACATTGTCTATGTCTTTTGTGTCTGTGTGGTACACCTCTGACAACAATGTATGTTGTGTAACGATGTGTATGCGCACGACAACTATCACGTCTGTTTAGAGCCTCGGCTAGGTTGATCGAGTGCATAGTGGTTAGTCCCGGTAAGATCATTAATGCCGTTAAGGCGAGTTATTGGCCTAGCCCACTAGGGGTATACTTCACAAGTAAGGCTTGTAGGTTTTAGTTCTTAGAGTTCAGCCTTCAAGCTCCTAGCGATGGTAAATAGTCTTGGTGAGTGCAACCTGGATTATCTATTGTGCATAGTGGGTGTGGCTCGATTTTAGTGCTCGTGTATTGCCGATTGGCATGATGGAGTGAGTACCTATTCTTACTATTGTGATACACTTGTGTATGTGTAAGACATCGTCCATGTGTTCTGTGTATGTGGTGTATCTTTAACAACGATGTATGTTGTGTAACGATGTGTATGCGCACGATATAAATAACTATATGAATCGCGTCGAGCAGCTCGCAGATCAATTGTCTTCTATCAAAGTCGAGGCTGATCTTGTCTTGATCGAGGTCACATTGTAGAGATTACCCAGAGATATTCAACAATTAGAGATAACTTTGAACTTTTTAGCTTCATATAGAGTTTTTTATTAACACTTACGTCTTTTTCGATAACAGCAAACGGATAAAAATTCCCAGTTCATGTTGTTTGTATATTTACTTTCTCATCTTCATTAATTTATTACTGTAAATTAATGTCTATTTAGTACCACATTTCCACTTTTGTAGTTTGAAAAGCGAGTGTTGATCACTTATAATTACGGGTTATGTTTGGATCTGCTTGTAAATATTGATTTGCTTATTACTTATTAATATTCATAAAATTTATAAAATTTTAGATTTTTTTATAACAAAAGAAAACAAAAGTTCCCAAAGTTTAATACATGTTTCATAGACAAGTTAGGAGGATCTAACCAAAGCATAGAAATCATACATATCGTCTCTCCGAGAATCAACCATTTTTTTGAGAAAAGACAAGATCTAGGTACTACATATTAAAGAAAAAAGAACCATAACCAACCACTTCTAATAAATTTTCACCTCTTGCATTTGTCTTCTTCTACACGTTCATACTGTAGCGCACTTGGGATCCATATTATTCACGTTGATGAGAGTTTCAGAAAATTGATATCATATCACATACATGTTTGTTTCAGCAAACATGTCTGTGATGTTTGTTGAAACAAAGGGATAATACGTGGAATTTTTGATAGCTATTGATGATCAACTTGTGATACACCGGTCGGTATAAGGTATATACTATATTTCGAGTCTCAAGAAAAAATTCCCTTTTGTTCCAAGAAATCTCAAAATTTTCATTTTTTATATTTCTTTGTTAATACTCAATGGTTTGTCTCGAGATGAATCATAACTTGTAAAGTTGATCAATAGCTTTATGTAAGTATATGTAAGAGTTTCGATTTAGCGACATATGATATTTTTGAAACAATAAGTGACTATAGAGCTAGAGATAACGAGACTTAGTTTTAATTTTCTCTTCTTTTTTGGGTGTTGGTTGCTTGACAAAAGAAGAAATATTTTTTTTCATGCTTTTATACTCATACTCGGGGTTTAACCCTTTCTACTTCCAGTCTGTTGGAGGGAATTGGTTTTTGTTTTAACATTGTTACTTCATCACTGTACATGTGAAACGAGCTTAATAGTTTTCTTGTACAATTTTGTGTGTATGGTACGTCTTTTCTTTCCCTTTGGGTCTCTCGTTTGCTTGTTTGATTTGATGAAACATTCCCATCCATTTGGTATTCATTGAGTAGCATTTTTATGAATAACTTTTAAGTTTATTTTTTATTTCATAGATTCCAAGTTGGGATGAAGACTTAATCACCAAAATAAGATCTTCTTGGTCACTCGAAGCTCTTGTATTCATACTCTAGCTTTAAAAGGTTCTGTTGACAAAGTCTTCATCCCAACTTGGAATACGTGAGATAAAGAATCAACTTAAAACTATTCATCAGCTTTACAAGTTATGATTCATCTTGAACAAATTATTGAGTATTGTAAGAGAATTGTTCAGATGAAGATTTAGATGGTTTTTGGAACAAAAGAGAATCTTCTCTTCAAACTTAAAGTACATTGAGAAGGGAGAAAAGTATTCTCTTTTATTCTTTATACTCATGATTCAATAGTAATCTTTCTTCCATTGTAATGACGGATCTATTGTAGGATTCACACCTTGTCACGTCCTAGAAAAACATCTCTAGCATGGCTCCGAAGAATAGCAGCCGTCAGTTCTTGAGGCATGGGGAAGCATGGAATGTAGTGAAAGAAACTATACAAGTAACTCGATAGAAGTAGTCTAAGTTCTAACTTGGTATACGAAAGGAAAAGAAACTAACTAGCGACCATGTGCACAAGAATAATATGCAAACAAAACTATATCAACTTCTTGGGGAATTTTTGATCGTTTTATGTTTTATTTATATAAAAAAAATTTACTAAAGTGTCAAGAAAAAACAAATTTATCTATAATTGTTAATGACAATTAAACATAGAGCTACAAGATAGATCTAGATATAACTAATAAAAATAAACATCGTTCAAAAACTATAAGTGTAAAGGGTTGCTAACGAATATATTCTAATATAATTACATTTATTTTTATTTTTAGTAAATTTATAAGAATTTATATATTTACCTCTTCCATCATAAGATGGAGATGCAATATACAATTAATTACTTTGTGCCATTGTCCTTATTTGACCAGGCCCCTCAGGTTTCCTCTCCCATGGTCGGTACCATGACTCGCAATCCATTTTGACTGGCACGGCAGAGTAAACCATGACTTGGACATTCAATATGGCTGAGTTGACCGTGAAGAGGTCCACGTCCACATAAATGGTTAACAAAGGTCTTGCCACCTCAAGACATGCCACATCAGCTTCAAGTCCTCTACATGGACACTGGCTGGTGTGATCGGTCTATCAAAACGGATTACTACCATTCATGGGCTCGACAATGGGAGGAGACCATGGTCAAGTAGAGACTATGGCGCATAGACTTCACCAAGTAAATAACTGGTGAAACATACCTCGTTAGAATGTTATCGTTTTGTGAAATTCCACCAGAAGAAGAAACCGGCTATGCCCGGCGGATCGCAGCCCCCATCGACAAGCGAATGCGGTCTCCAACTCCTGGACAGACGGGCTCCCAGCAGTTGGGTCAGGAAGCATAGTACGCAATGAGTAAAAATACCCAACAAAAATCTCAAGAAGAATTTATCAATTCAATCAGCCCGAGTATTCTAACCTAGTCCAGAAGAAATATGTACTCTACTAGACTGCGTTTTTCTTCGTTTTTCTCCAGAAGAAAAACGCAGTCTAGTAGAGTACGTATTTCTGCCACTGTCGTCAATTTCTCGATGTTATTACTCAAGACAGACTTGACAGTCTCGCCGCGACAGACCAGTCATTGTGCCACTAGTTGTGCAGGTACTTTGTAGCTCATGAGGAAGAAGCGCCTGTTTGGATTCTCGTAGTGTATCTCTCCGCGGCGATTACGCACACTCCAGAGAAAAACTTCGAAGGGATAGATTGGAAATAACCCCACGGAGTAGTGTCACGCTCTCGGTCGTCTTTTCAATCCTGCAGCATGTTGCGGCACGCTGCAGGGTCAACAACGTCGAGAGCATCTTGAGGCACCTTCTTCTGAGCTTAGCGTTCGAAAAGAATCAGTGGAAACCTTTTACAGCTGTAAGAAGAATTTTAGGGGCAACCTGAAAAGGAAAAGAGCTCAGCAGAAAGCAACCTCAGTTCTTGTCTGTAGACGCCTTTCCCCTCTCATTGGCGTCGTGATGGACTAGTCTGGCAACATGCGAATCTGCAGTTCTAATATGCTTTTGAAGAACTTATTGTCCCTGCTTTAGGGACTAGGAAAATACTGTACAAGGAAGGAGCAGCTGGTCTTCAGAAGAAGACTTATAAATTCCATCCCAGTTTGAGATCCTTAGAATTCTTTACCGTTCTCCGGTTCCGGAACAGAGCTCCGGTTTTAAGCCTCTGTCAGTGGTCTTACTCTTTCTAGAGCGTCTCTACTTGACAAGTTGGCCTTGCAGGATTGCCTAGAACGGGGAACCCCGTCATTCTTCTTTTCTTCTCTTGCTACGTCGTGTTTCCTTGATGAGGTCCAAGAGAATTCCTTCGACGGCCGGGGGTAGTCGTTCGCCATGTTCGCCATTTTCCCTTTATCTCAGAATAGGTTTAAACCGTGGTTCCTTCGGAGTCGGCACTTCTCTGATTATTACCTCCTCAATTCCTTACGACGATGAAAAGTGAATCGCTTTGAACTCGGAGGTCCATTCTTTCTTTAGCTCGTGTGAAAACATGTCCCGGTATTAGCTCCTAAATTCCTCACGATGATGAAAGTGAGTCGCTTTGAACTCGGAAGTCCATCTCATGTAAAACGCGTTCTTCTTACGACGTTGAAAGTAGAGTCACTGCCAATCTACCACCCCACCCGTTCCGGAATGAATGAATCGGGCGGATTTACGGAGCTGAGTGGAGGAAAGTTCGGCGGAAAGTTCGGCGAAACAACGAACCGACTTTGCTCGTTGAGGAAGGACAGCATGCAAAAGGGTAGGCGACGAGGGAGGACGTCTTCAAAAAATTTGTGCGTGCTTGGTGACAGGGTTTTTCAGATGGTCCATGCAGGACAGACTCGCCTTGCCCTGCACTGCACTTCCCTCGATTTTAGGGTTGAGGTCCGAATCACTTCACGAAGTTAACCCTCCGGCAATCCCGGAACAAGATGATGGCAGCGAGCGCGGGTATGGAAAAGGGATAAAACTGCAAACTGACGAAAATTGCTCTGTTTCGATCATTCGTTCACGCTGTTACTATTGAGAAGCGTAATGGATAGATTCGTGTCAACATATCGTGCTCGTAGTAAAACCAAACTCCCATCACTCATGGTTCAAATTCAGAACTGTGGGAGGTCAATCTATCGTGGTGGATAGTAAATTGCTGAGCCATGCTCGTGCCTTTAGAATCTTCCTTTGGGGATTCTAAACGCCTAATGCCCGGCCATAATCATTGGTATCAGTAGGCTGTATCCAAGGTGGGAAATAGCTTAAGACGTGCTTCTCCACTGTGGAGCCCTCTCCTTGCAGGAATCCTTCCCATTTTCTGCACGTACAACTAATTTTTATCGTTAAAGAAGTCTGCGAAATCCTGCAGTCGCACATGTAGTCACCCACGGTTTCTCTAGCGTGGTTGTAAAAAGAAGAACACTCGACGCAATGAATAGCAAACGGATGGAAAGACCCCATCAAGCCTTATAAGGGAAAGAAGGATCCAAAGTGCAAAGCACCCTTCGCCCCGATGGGAGGAAGAACACCGGGGCTAAGGGCTTCTTCCGACTACACCCTTTAACGCGGCTAATGAGTCCCGCCGGACCTGACAGGTACAGCTTCCAATCTTCCAGCTTTTAAGTACTACTCTAGTCGCGATAGTGAACGTCTTCTCATCACAAATTATTTACCTTCAGGATTTTCGGAGAAAAAGTAGTCTCACGTGCCGCGACATGATGTTCGTCAACCGGATTTGTCTGTGTCTGGTTTGCATGTGAGTACTCGGATTCCTACTGACTGTGATGAGAAATGTTCGTTTCTTTTTCTTGACACAAGGAAGCAACCGTCACTGGGAAGAGACTTGATCAATTCGCTCGAGATAAAGGACTTGAATTTGATTGCGTCTACTGAACTCCATTTCACTTCGCCGTAAGCTCGTTCAGTGTTGTGCGCTGAATGGAAGACTGGGAAACCGAGCAAGGTGAGAGACCCGGATGCAGGGGAGTGGAACTAGCAGCTACCACCTCGTGCTCGAACGAGGGCACGCAGAGTTCCAGTTCAGCTATCACCTTTCGCGCGTTTTGAGTGTCCACACGTCCGCCTGAGATAGTTCCTGTAAGCAAAAAACACGGAAATGCTAGCTCTGAGGTACCCCCAGCCAAAAACTGTGGAGATGCTATATGCTGACGAATATGCTATTGGCACACTTGCGGAAGTACAGTCGAAAGTCAATTCTTATTTACCGAACCAATCTGACAACGTCTGATAAGCACACTAAGGACCTAGTCGGAAGAAGCCCTAAGCCCCGCTATCAGTAGCTCTAAGTTCTCCAATCATCCCTAAGATATCACACACGAGTAAGTCAAAACTCCTGCATACAACAGGTGTAGATGAAGTAGCATCGCCTCTTGCAATTGTTCTGTTGTGGACCGCGCTAAAACTCTCTGTAGAGCAGTGGAAACTTGCTGTCTAAAGAACATAGTGCAAAAGATACAGAAAGTGATACCCCTCGTGCCGCTCATGGTAAGCTCTAGCACAATCTCGAAGAAAAACATCGAACTCTGAAGCTGTCGATCCGTATATCTCCAAGGCTAGGGGATGAAGCGATGTCCCACCTGCATACCTTTATATTTGATCACCTTCGCTACTGTCGCCACGTGTGTCGTCCATCCTAAGAGATGAGTGATCACATGTGCCGTCACTGAATCCCGTGTCGGATCTATTGTCCTATCAGATTTTACGTGAAAGTTGTCCACAAGCTGTACATAACAAACTAGAACTCTAACGAACTCAAAAAGACAAACACCGTAGCGAATGAATCAAAAAAGCCTATCTGAAATCTTTTTTCCTTTCATCAAACCATCTTCAGATGTCGATAAGATCTTCCTTCCTGACTCTGTTGGTCTCAAGAACTCCCAAATGACTCTCGACAGCCGAGACATCATCAATTTTTGATCGCATGTGATCGAATCTCCAAAAACTTTCATGTGGTTTAGAAATCACGCACACTGTCCAAACGAATCGTCTGATCTTAGATCCGTCTTTTCTGATAGATAGATATGGCTACCTTGATTCCAATGAGACTCCAAACAAATTGTTTGGGGTTACTATCACGAAACCACTCAAGAATTTGGTCCTCGGAAGTAAAACTTGACGTATATCGACTCTCTACGGCTCAAACTCGCTCACCACACCCAAACCAACAATCCACTCCACATACGATCTTCTCTTATGCGTAGGTGAAAACTCATTGATCGCGTAAGCACCAAGAACGAAAAACTTGGCTCACTGATCGCGAAGAACAACCCAACCTCAAGCCATAGGCGACGAAAAATTGATGTAAGCGCTTCCTTGCGACTCAATTTCACCCAGAACTCTTAAAGAGACTTCGTATCGTCTTCAATTTCTTGAAGAACTCGACGTTTTGATCCTGATGGATCCAAGGACAATAAGTTTAGACTCCAGAACGATTTGAACGGTCCAACTCTCCTTCGCACGTCACTGAATCACTCCAAACTCTTCTCCTAAGTCTTAATTTCTCCCATAACACCGTCCTCGATGCGTCTCTTCACGAACCGTCTTAACCAACGCGTAGCTTGCACAGATCTGAACCCAATGACACCTTGCGTGCATGTATTGGACCTCCCAATTCTCCAAACCGTCCATCGACAAGTCGTAGCAACAAGCTAATCCCTTAAACTACCCCCTTACATCAGTTGCGTACGTGAATGTTTTCACATATAATGAACAAGCAGGCCCCTTGCATCCTTAGTATAGCGTCAGGAACCGTCGATACCCAGTCAGCAATAGTAAATTAAGACCTAGCTTGATTTTCTCACCTTTTGAGTCTCGTAACTTTACCACTAGGCGTCCAAATGAAATAGAGGAAGTGTCCATGGAAAGCTGCCAACGAGGTCTATCAGTTCATGTAATGAAA
This sequence comes from Asterella californica, assembly GCA_036924285.1. Classification (NCBI taxonomy): domain Eukaryota; kingdom Viridiplantae; phylum Streptophyta; class Marchantiopsida; order Marchantiales; family Aytoniaceae; genus Asterella; species Asterella californica. The sequence continues at coordinate 8,115,291 of JAYKYS010000003.1, forward strand.
GTGAAGATCCGAAGTTGTGCAAAAAGCCTGTAAGCTAAGACCTAGCTTGATTTTCTCACCTTCCGAGTCTCGTAACTTTATCACTAGGCGTCTAAATGAAATAGATGAAGTGCCCACGGAAAGCTGACAAGGAGCTCTACCAGTTCATGTAATGAAAGTGAAGATCCAAAGTTGTGCAAAAAGCCCGTAAGCTAAGGCTTAGCTTTTTTGGGTAGTTGGATCCTTTCAGCACCTTGGCTCTATTGTCGTTTTCCTCGTGCGAGATAGACATATTCTGGAGAGCTATGTGACAGAGGTGGAGTTACCCACTACATATGTATCTCCGTGAGACAAGAGATTTGACTCTTGAGACACGTGAGGCACACACTAGATTTGATACCTTGGTATCGATGGACCTCGCGGACTACAATTCTCTTTGACGAGACATCACTTCCAGCAGGTTCTTCATGCGCTCTTAGTTGATCCTTCCGTCTCACTAGATATCAAAGCTCGACTCCGCTCTTGTTCGGACAAAGGTGCATGCTCTTGGTTCATAGCTCGACTTTGCATTAGAGCGTTCTGACTGCACCAACTATCTTTTCTACAGCGATGAGGTTTCACCTAAGCTTGGGTCTAACATGTTGCTTCGACATTGTCCACCTGCAAGTGTGGTGTCTCGCTCGACACCTCGAGTCGACACCTTGTTCACTATCTTCACGATGGAGAGCAGATAGCTACCCACGATGTCATCATGGACGTCGTGTTTGTCTTAGCATGAGAGAGTGGTTACATGACATGGAGAGAGCGATGATATGTATGTCAGACGAGAGGATCAATGAAAGCTGACCTGTACATGATGAGGAAGGATCATGTCTCAGTGGCAGATGTGGTTGTCACCGTGTCGTGTCATGAACCAGCTCCTATCTGAAAATCTATTTTCGATACTTAATATTATCACTCCAAAGATGCTCGTAAGACTAAAAATGAGTTTTTTTTACACAACTTTGGATCTTCACTTTCATTACATCAATTGGTAGAGCTCATTGTATGCTTTCCATGGACAAAATGCTATGAAAGCAATCTCCTCCATCGATAATAAGTCCATCCTGTCACATGATATCGACAAAGATGTTTGCGTATGTGCGAGAGGTCCTACCACACAGTCAAAGGTCCTCGATCTTACGATGTTATCAAAAACCCTCATGATGCTCTTATCAAACTCTCTAAGGCGAGAGATGAAGATAAGAGATGGAGGTACTATACGGAGTAAGTAACCAAGACGGCGTGCAATGAAAGATGAAAGGATACCAAAGGTAACTTGGGGTCCTCTAACAAAGAGAGATCCTCGATATGTAAAACGTCATCCGTCATGACAACATCTAAGAACTGAGAGATGAAGTCCTTTGTACCAATCGGTACTCCGAGGATACATAAACCATCTCTAGGTGTAACAAATTCCTCTGAGAGCTAGAGGATGATATACTTATGAGAGATCAAGCCATGCACTTTGACACCTTCACTCTCAGCCCTACCAAGGTCAATTGAAAAACTAGGTGATCAAAGACACCAATGACCTCATCCGCGGGATATACGATACGCGTATCATCAGCTAGAGATGGAAAAACACAACATAGAGCAGCCAAGGCGGTCACCAAGAGAACTCTATAGTGAGCTAAGGTAAAGAGAGCTCCACCCAAAAGATCTCCTTGACGAGTACTTGCAGCGGAGCTGATGATTGTAACCTCCTCTATCGAAAGACCATGTCGGTAATAAAGAGAGGAGGAAGAACCATAAATTGACCGCATGAAAAGAACGAGACTCGTTAGAGATCCACCGCCATCCATGAGCTCTCTGAAGATAAAAGCACAAAACACTATTAAAAGTATTTTCCACTTCCACTTGTAGGACATCCCAATCGAAATGGATGTCCAAGAGAGTCACAATCTCTAGGCATCGCAACTCCAAACTGATATGGGACAGAGATGGTCCTGAAAAGTACAGTGATACGACTAATAAGTCGTAAGAGAATCTCGTCGATGGCTATCGGTCGAATCCTTCCACCATCCTTCATCATTGTCAAAAGTCTAGTTGTCCCTAGTACTTGAGTTATAGAATGAAGAATATGTCTCTGAGCTACTACTACCGCTACCTGAAAAAGCTCCGTGAAATCACTAGAGGGATCGTCTATCTGAAAACAATCTCGTAGGTGCTCGTAGATCATCACAGACAGACCTCCAGAAGATAGACGTAGAGCTATACACAAGACCTGGGCAAACAAGGATTTATCAAGACATAATGGCTCCTCAGGCTGATAGTCCTGAATCTCAGGTGGTGGAAGATCACCCGGTGAGAGATAAAAGAAACGTAACGAAGCGATCATTTTTTCTCAGTAAGACATGCCACTAAGGATGCAATGCTCTAGCAGCTCTACTATACTCTCCAACCTGATGTAACGTCTTACAACATCGTACGCGAGCGGAAGATGAGACATCACGTATGAAGATAGACTCACTTCTATCTCATACTGCACATACTGATTTCTCCTATAAAGTCGCTCAATCACCTGCACAGAATCTTCGGAGATGGGCTGCCACCTCCCGATGTACTCCTCTGCCACCTGGAGTATAACGAAGGCAACAACGAGATAATAGGAAGAAGCTGTAAAGCATGCTGCTGTTGCCGATTGTTGTCGATTAAAAGCTTGTTTGGATACTTCTGAATTCTTTGCCAGGTAACTCCGTTCGTCATGGTCACTCACTAATATTCTGTTAGTTGATGAGGGTGGACGTGAACAATGCGCCTTTCCATGCAGTCACATGGTGGTGCTCAGTCATTTGCTGATCCATCCCTTCAAGCATCTGGCTGCCTTTCGACATGGTGGACTCACAGTCGACCCTGTCCGTGTTGCATATGTGAAGGGCTCGTCCTCAACTTCGGTTGACAATGAATGACTACGTATCTGTACGGACAGTTTATGTACGTCCGACATCAGTATCCACTTAGTTTCGTACCAGGTTTATAAACATCAATTGCGAGCTGTACGAAAGGAAGTCCAACAAAACCTACATGTATGTAGAATCATTGTAGATAGGTGGCAAAATTGTGGTCGTTGGATAACTTCTTTCCTAGAAATGCTTTCCTCCCGCAGAATGAATGAAAGCTTCAACGCATCGTACCGTTTAGTTCACGAAAATATGGAGGTACGAGGAATAAAAGGGACAAACTTGCATGCAGCATGCAGATCCATGAGAAAGATCTTCATGTGCTTTCTTACAGGTCTTCATGTGCTCTTCTTTCTTGCTTTCTGTTATGCTATCTTCCTTTTCTTTTCCTTTCTGACAGGTCACAGCGTTGAGATTGTCAATCATGAATGCTGCTGCTATAGGACTCATGTCTGTATAGGTTCAGCAGCAGTGTAACCATAGATTCGAGATATGATTTTTATTCTGTATTCCTATAAAGTTTCAAGACTTCAAGTACCGTATTCACCATATGTTCCTCAAAGCAACTGTAAGAACCTAACCACTTGTTTCTCAGTGTATAAAGCAGGCATGGAAGTGTTTTCCTGGTCTGAACCAGCTACACACTGGATAGTGCAGAAATTGGCTTGATCACACACCCAGTAGTTTCTGTGGGCTTGATCATACCCCTGATGTATGGCTTGATCACACCCCTGACTGGCTATTGCCTGTAAAACCAGTCACTTTGTGATGTGAGACTGCACATATTAAAAGAATGAGAATATGGATAGTCTGAAGTGTCTTTAGTGTTAAATATTTTTACTTACAATGATATTTAATCAAGGTTGAAAGTACTAAGAGGATGAACTAAAAAATAAAATGACTACTTCTACTATCAATAACCCGTCAGGGGTACAATCAAACAACCAAACGTGAAGAGGGTTATGATGAATCGCAACTATCGTATTGGGGGTATGATCAAGCCAATTACTGCTGGATAGTGGCTCAATTTATCTTCGTCTCTACATGTGTGATATACATGAAGAAATGGAAAGAAAGAAATTTAGCAGGCTGGCTACTGTGGTTATAATGCTAAAGCTAGTCTCTTTGGAACAAGAACAGCTGTGATTCTATCTTTTACTTAGGAACAAACTGTTCTTGTGCGTGAAGACCTATGAGGAGTAGATCACATGAACATCAATATTTGAAGAATGAAAATGGTTGATTCTGCATTCAGCTTTATGAACAGGTTCACCAGCGCGAAGAAGTGTGAAAAGGACTCTCTGCAGTAGCCGACACAATATTTCAGTGCCAGTTTGCCAGTTTGATAAGTTGATGATGCATATTCCACTTATCAAACAACAGGTTCGCATACATGGGAACTAGGGAATACGTATTACAGCAGCTGACTACACATTTTTTTCTCTACGAGTTCTTCGTTTAAATCTCTATTCACGTACTTGAAGAAAGCATTTCACGGGTTCCTACTTTGAACATTTCCGAGTGAGGTCGACTTCAGTCAATGCGGAACTTGTTTACAACATAGTCAATCACCTTAGCGTGTTTCTAGAGATCTCCCATCGAACTAAAATTCTAGGACTTCGATCTAAAATCATCACTGGCTAGTTCTTTCTTTGGCTCTCTCACCTCTTTCTTCTTTGTTTGCAGCAGACAGAGAAAACGGCTGTATGAGTTTCAAACGATGGTTAGTTTAGCTCCGCGGAGCTCAGCGTTGGACAAACATCCGACAGACGTTGACAAAGAGTATTCAAAGTTGAAGCAGTCGTTCCATCAGATTCCCACGATCCGTAAGCAACAACGTGGGATGATAGCGAAATAACGTGGAACTCATTTCAAAGGTCCATTCCTGCCACCTCTAAAATAGCAGAGGGAATCACGATAAACGTCCACCATGCAGTCTAAAGTGAAAGAAACATGAACAGGAGGAGGGAACCGAAGGGCGAGCCGTAAAGACCGTGTGAGGGACAACTCGCTGCTGCGGAGGTGCGGAAGACCCTTTCGCATCAAAGGGGAGGACTTGTTGACCCGCAGCACTCGGGCGAATAGGACCTGAACCGTGCGATGACAACCGACGGTTACGAGGAGCTGCGCGTCAGTCTTCTGAACCCGGATTCGACCAATTCGTGGACTCGAACTTCCGTTTTACGGATTTCATTTACATAATCGTCAAACACAAACAGCGTATCTGCAACAAATTTCGGCCGCAAACATTGGATAAATCACAGGTCCCTGATCAGGGGTGTCAAAGTTGCGAGGTATATTCTTAAACTGCTAAGAGAGAAATAGCCTTAATATCGTAGTAGTTAACTTTGTATTGAATCTCTACTGAATTTGGATCGCGTTGATGACTCGACTTCATAATTTCTTCAACTAATGTTTTTTAGTTCTGACACTCAAGATAATTACTCAGCATAGTAGATATTCCACTGCAAAAGAAAACTGGCAAAACAAATGAATAGAGGGTGTCAAAGTTAGGAACCTTCTGAAAGATTCGAGACCCGCGGCGATGAATTACGACCTCGTCTAGACTTCGGACAGTGTTTCATGTGGTCACCTCCGGAGGTACCCGCATGAAACACCGCGGTCTTTTCCTTAACGGCTCTTCAGTCGTTTCGCTCACTTTTTTTTTTGCAACAGATTTTCCTCTGCTCTGAGTAATTATCTTGAGTGTACAAACTGAAAAAAATCAAAGATAAAATCGTGATGTCCAGTCACAGACGCGATCTAGAAATGAGTTGCGCTTATATACAAAGTTACCTATGACAATTTTACAGCTAGTTAGCTCTCCATCGTTGAAGAATATTTCTTCTGAACTTTGACACCCCCTAATAGTCTTTAAGTAAACACCCGTGGGTACTTTGGAGGTACCCGCACCAAACATCTGTCAAGGTTTGGTCCAGTCGTAACTCTTTTCCGTGGGTGTAAAATCTTTCAGTAAGTTTCTTAGCTTTGACACCCCTAATGTTCTTGTTCTAGTGACTCTAACTCGTTATTCTTCCACCTCCCGGACTTACCATTTGCCTAACACATGTGCCTGCAGGAACCTGTGATTTGGAACTAGATGATCATTAACCAGATATAAGGTGTTTCGAGATCAGATTAGGCTATAACGGCACATGCTTTTTACTTTTAGTTTTTTCTCCCGAATGTGCTGAGATTAGGTTCGGTAGTAAAGACATCATCGCACAGTTCTGGTTTTTGTTTTTCTTGCTTCAGCGAGCTCTCTCGGTTCGGTTCCGTATTTGTTTAAGAGCTGCTCATCACTCTCACGCCTAAGCTTCTGGATGATGTACATAGTGTGGTGCGATGATGCTAATTTTTCATGTAAATGACACGTATGTAAATTTTTAGGGTTGACAGTTTTTAAACTTTCGTGCTCCGGGGTCCAGAATCGTGACCGCAGAAGACGAATGAGAATGAATCTCGTTCGTCCTTTGTAAATAATGAGGTCCTCGTCTCGCTGCATGCAAGCACTAATGTTCATTAGTAACGAATCATGGTCTGTGATCTCGTAGAGTCGCAGAGTCTACGTAGATTAGCAATTGAGACATTGAGACATTGGGGTTGCAGTGCGTACAGTGCAAATCGAGATAAGGCTGAAGAGAATTGACATGCGATGATGCGAATCAAGCGAGTTTACGAGATCTCAGCACAACTCTTGTCGTCTTGATATATGGAAGTGGTTATGTCGTCAGTAATAAAATGAAGCATCTTACATAGCTTTGGAAATTTCGAGAAAGAAATACCTTCTTTACCAATAAAGTAAGCAACAAGAAATAGTGTTAGTATTGCTTTGTCACAAGTCGCTCTCGCGGTTGTCATGGCTTTCTCCAAGGTTTTTCCAACCAATAATTTTGTAATCAGTATTGCCTTACGCTCATTTGAGCCATCATGGTCATGGAACGCAAATGTCCTAAGATTTCTAGACCCTCTCTTAGCAAAATTCCCTCTCCTTTACCTTTCTCACAAAGTTTACAAAATAATTGGCCGAGTATTTACAAAATACTCGGCCAATGAAAGATCAAAGCGGATCCAGTCAAAGTCAAGCAGCCATTTATCATTCCAAGTTTTCCAATTATGTAAGATTTTTGCCTTCTCTGTGGCAATGAAACGTTCAGTACTATAGCTCTCATCTAAGCCTACACTGTCTATCTTGATAGATGGTAACTGTACAATTATCTTCTCGGACTTGAAACTAGAATCAAAAGGACACTTCTGTCTCTTCATTGCTCTAAGCTATAGATAATCAAGAAAAAACTGCATCACAATTATATCTAAAGTTAACTTGCAACAATATCAGTTCACAATGAGTTACCGATAATCGAGGTGTTCTGAAACTCAGTATTTTCTTCCTATCATAGCTCAGTTTCTTCTAGACAGACCCTTCTCCTGAACCAGTTCCCTCTCGAGTCCCGACATTAGAAGCTCAACCCTTCTTGGATTCAGTAAATCTAAGAAGCAAAAACAATTGAACTATGCACACACCTCAAATTTTCAAGAATCTTCTGTCAAGAACTAGATACATTGATGAACCAAGGATAATAGAAAGATTAAATTCCCGGAACACTAGCTATGTTAGTAAGCTCCGCATCCTACTCAACTCAAGTAAAAGACGTATGAACCTCCACGAGTTGACTCACAGAAGTACCACCCTCTCGGAGTAGACGAAGAAAGACGAGGAGAATTTTCTGCATAGTGTTCATATATGAGGCTATGGCGGACGGGCTTGAACCAGCTCACATTTGGCAAGGTAGAGGAAAAGAGAGGTAGTGATGCTAAAGAATGCAGAAAGGGTGCCTAATATGGAGGAGGGGAGGAAGACGCGCAAGACATGAAGAGAAATAGCGACGAATGCAAGAGGTCATGAGGAAATGGACACCAAGAGAGCTTAAGGACCGCCGCTTCTTTGCTCACCTGCTCCTTTTCCTGAAGAGGACAAAAGACGGTCCAAATTATGAATGGAGATGAAACAACACAGCAACTCAAGATTTGCTTGAGATCATCGAGGTCACCTCATATAACTCATGAATGTCAAGCGATTGAGAGCAAACAAAAGCGATTGAGAGCAAAACCGAAGAACAACATCGCATCTGCAAAAATGTGTCTTGCAAGATGCTATCGACCACAAAACCACACGGATCAACTTCTCGATCGAGAATCAGTCAAAATTGTCATAGTAGAATGATCAGTCACTGTGAACAGTCCTAGTCGGCTAGTGGTCCACCGCTTGCGCTTGGAGTTCAAACAAGATAAAAATATGACGCGTGCGATAGTTCAGACTCGGAGAGCAATAAACATAAACTAATCTGACGAAAAACATGTGCACAACGAGTCAATGACTAGCAATAAACAAATGCAGTATATTTGAAGATCGTACAAACGAGAACTTGATCGAGGACGGTAGCGAAAAACATAGATTTGATATAGTACATCGAGAATGATAGCGTCCAAAACAAACAAATCGATCGAGTAGAGCTAACCCTAAATGACAAAAGTCCATCTCCACCTTGTCCATGTTGCCTCACAAACTCGCTTGATTTGCATGTCACGTCAGTTTGGGCACCTCGGCTAGGTTGACCGAGTGCGAAGTGGCGCATCCCGGTAAGGCCGTTAGTGCCGTTAGGGCGAGTTGGAGAGAGAGCCCACTAGGGGTAAACTTCGCAGGTAGGGCTTGGAGGCCTTAGTTCTTTGAGTTGAGCCTTCAAGCTCCAGGCTATGGTGGATAGTCTAGTTGAGTGTAACCCGGATTCTCTTCGCGTTTAGAGTGGGTTTGGCTTGACCGTTTGTGAGTAATCCTTCTTGTGGTGTTGGAGATGGTAATCTCTGTATTCAGATTACTCAAAGAACTGAGTGCAGGTCGAGGCGGAGTTCAGTAAGAGCTCGCAGATCTGAAATCGGAAATCGTCCGCTGGTATCTTCGGGCGTTGCCGTTCGTGGATGATTGTTTGGAGCTGTGATCGAGGTGTGTGGGCGCCGTGCTACATTGCTGGTCGCAGATCGATTTGCTGTTGTTGGGGTCGAGTGGAGATTTCTGTCATGCGGAAGCGCTGCAGAAATTTTGCGGAATGTTCTTGAAGTGTGTTGTTGGAGCCGGATTGCGTGTTTGGGCGTAGCAGCTGAAATACTTGTCAATGTCGGACCGGAGTGGACTCTTTGGAAGCGCATTGGAGAGACGATTGTAGCGCACTAAGTTTCGTGGAGTTTGGCCAAGGATTGAAGAAGTTATGGCATGTCGAAGTTCGCTGCCGTGAATCGCGCAAGCACTAAAAGGCTAGTTACGTCAGATTTTGGCTCAATTTCGTGGGGAAACTCGAGTTTAGTAGTTGTTTTGTGTGTGTGTGGTGCATTTGCGAATCTGTTTTGGTGGTGTTCGGGTTGGATTTGGAGGTTCTTGCTGTTTTACGTCAGATTTTGGTCACCCGTGTGCACCCGCAAACTGTTTTCGCTGTTTTGGAGGCTGTTTTGGTGCAATCTTCTGCAATTCGAGCCTCTTCTGGTGTGTGTGTACCTGTTCTACTCTACTTCAAGCGGAGAGTGAGCGGGAGTGTCGAGGTGTGGAGTGCGTGTTAGGAGGCGTTTAGAGGCTTCGAGGAGCATAGGTGCGTGAGTGCGGAGGCGTGAGAGCGGAGTGCGGAGGTGGAGCGGAGCTGAGCCTGAGCCCGCGCCCGCCGCAAGCCAGCTTGCTGGCGTGCGTGAGAGAGGTATCCAAGCTTCAGGTATGTGGGAAGGGTAAAACCAGCTGGTCGGTCACCCATCCCAACACTATTCCTGGACCTGGACTCCTGACTCTGTAGTCTTAGCTTTGGCTTTACCACTAGACCAATAGCTCTTGGTGTCCTACAGGGATGCGTGCAAGTACTTATGGACTTATATAAGGTAGTAGGAGACCTTCTCGCACGTCCCTAGAGGAGTGGTAGGGCGACCCCACAGTATTAGGGGGAAGCTATAGTTGTGGTAGTGTTTGCCTACACCGTAGAGGCGCGTATGGAGGCAATCGGTGGCAGTTGTCTTGGGTGAGCTAGTAGAGCTACCACGTGGATGTTTTTGGAGCTACTAGAGGTGTGGACATCTAGTTAGTGACCTCCAGTGTCAGTTACGACTGTTGGTGATCATATATAGTGCATGTGGTCACCGACAAGGAGTCGTCAGTCCGGGTGGGGCTGGGTTTCTCTTTATGTGAATGTTTGAGTGTGGAGGGTTATCGTTTGGACTTCTTGTGGTTGGAACCCCTCCATACTCTGCTTCCTGTTTGTGCGCCGCGTTTGCTTGTGTTGGCGCTTGATTTCTGGAGTGAGTTCACTCCAGTGTGCTGTCGGTAGTGAGGCTGGAGTTGCGGACCAGTCAGACTACCTTTGTCTCTCTCACGGTGCGATTGGAGTGACGACCAACAGACCGTGAGAGGCTGCCTGTGGTGATGGCAGGTACAGGTTGCCCTTACCTTGACCGTCCTAGTAGGGGATAGGTGAGCTCAGTAGGAGCGGGATTAGGCAAGTGGTGGTTACGGTGGTGAGGGAGATTACGACATTCCGGTTGGGGAGTGTGTTAGCGGGATTCTCTCATCACGGAGTTCTCGGGAGGTTCTGGTGGGGACTTCTCGGACAGTGGGTATACACGGAGTGGGGTGAGGTACCGACTACCTACACCATTGCCGTCGGTTGTTCCAGAGGACGAGTCAGACGCAGACAGCGCGTTTTCTGGTGGTGAGTCTAGTGTCGCAACACCGTTGTTGTGGGACATGGACGAGATCTATGGGGCCACGAAGGGGCCTCGACGTTACTCGGGTACAGTTGGTATCATTGAGCTGGATGACTTCATCCAGGAGTTCGACAGTTGGTGCGATCTGCAGCAGATGCGGAACCCACAGCTGTTTACACCCTTCATGGCGTGGAAGGGTTTGTTCCAGCACTTGGAGGGACCGCCGATGGACGATTATCATGAGTTCAGGCGAGATTACAGTGTTGAGATCGAGTTGTGGAGATAACATTGGTCTCCCAACTACGTTTCTATCACTACTGGTGCAGTTTCGGGAGGCGTAGCACCTGCGAGTTCAGGTGCCAGTAGCAGTGGTACAGCCGCAGGTGGCGGAGTACCTACTACCAGCGGTGCGTCCACAGGTAGTGGAGCGGATGGTAGTGTGAGCGGGATACCACCAGGGTTTAACCCTGTGGTTCAGTTCTTCCAATGTTTGAGGAAGAACTATCAGGGTGTGCGGACCGACAAGTTGAGGAGTCTGCAGGAGTTCCAGCGGAAGACTGGAGAGAGCCTACGTGAGGCGTTTACTCGCATGAGGCGGTTGATCAGCGTTACCCAAGGGGTGACGGAAGCACAGGCAGTCCAGTTCTGGTATGGGATACTAGACCGGGAGTTGCGTAGGAGAGTCAGAGATGCTACTCTTCTTAGAGATACCGCTCCGACGTTGGCGGTTGTCTTTAGTCTGGCTGAGCGGATTGAGCTCAACATGGTGGAGGAGAGGGTGGTGGTTGCTGGGTTCAGCAAGGAGACACCACATGGAGCGACCACCTCTTCTCGAGGATCACAGGCTACGCAACAGCGTGGTGGTGGTGGTGGTAAGGATCGTGCGGAGCAGTCACGATCTCAGGGAGGTGTTGGAGGATCTGGTGGGCAGAAGCCCATGCCGTACTTCTCTAGTCAGCAGCAAGCGGGTCCTTGCTGGACGTGTGATGGTCCTCATCAGCAGAGGGACTGTCCACAGAGGAGAGGTTATGAGACGTCAGGGACATCAGGGACGTCTCAAGCAGTACCCAGGCAATGTGAGCATTGCGGACGACCTGGTCACAGTAGTGACCGTTGTTTTGATCTCCATCCCGAGTTGCGGCAAGGGAAGGCTGATCGTGGACGAGGCGGAGGAGCTCAGGGAGGCCGTGGTGGTCGAGCTGGAGGTAGAGGTCCAGCACCTGGGAGAGGACCGGTCGGTCCACCGCCTGCTACGACGTCAGAAGCAGGTATGGCTGCTCGGATTGAGCAGTTGGAGCAGAGGATAGCTAGTATGGCTATGGCCCAGCGGAGATCAGGTGGAACAGAGGCTTCCACATCTTATGGAGGAGAAGGAGGTGACTTCGACTTCATGGCTGGTGTGGCGCAGATTGAGACATCTGCGGCAGTGACTAGAGGTGCAGTACGTGCCTCTGAGCCACGAGGTGCGTCAGTGGAGTTGGATCCACAACGCGGGGAGGCTGGTAGACAAGCCAGGCTTCCCCAGTCGTTCACGTTATCGGAGGCGTTGAGGACCACATCTATGGTTCCTAAACGACCTACCGATGGTGCAGTAGAATTGGAGGCATCGACATCCAGGAGTGGGTGTGATGTGAGTCCACCTTCGACGTCTGTGGATGCGACGTCGAACCCGATGTTGGGGGCGGCTATAGCAGTTTTGCGAGCCCCACTATTCTCAGCCACGGATATGAGGGCATTGGGAGTCAACTTGGCTCCAGTGTTCCAGTTGGCGGCTACGCTCAGTGAGAGCGAGGATGTAGTTACCTCTAGTGCTGAAGTAGTTCAGCGAGAGGCGGTAGACGTGTCCATGGAGTCGAGGATCAGGACAGCTACCAGTGGTACTTGGCAAGCGGCGACTGCTAGGTTAGATGAGTTACCAGCTAGGCCGGCGATTGACCGTGCTAGTTTGACACCAGGTGTGGTGTTGTTGGACAACAGAAGTGGTATCTTCTGTTTGGTGGCACCTTCAGAGAAAGTGTATCGACCCCAGAAGGTCTTGTTAGACTCTGGAGCCCAACCGTTGATGTTGGGAAAGGCGGCGTGTATTGGTTTGGGTTTGAAGAAGTCCGAGATAGAGAGATGTCCATTCCAGTTGCAGACATCTCTAGGGGGATCAGGAGGTACGGCTCTGCACATGACACGTGAGATGTTGACGGTGAGAGTTCGGCCAGATCACCCCACGGATGGCTCTATGGTGAGGGCCAAGGCCATCGTTACAGCCGTAGAGTCTTATGATGTATTGGTGGGAGGTGCTGTGTTGTACCTTATGGGGTTCGTGATCGACTATTGGACGGAGACAGCATCTTACAGACCAGGTTGGCAGTCCGGTGAGGGACGAGTGAGCCGCTTACCAGTGCGGTTCAGTGCTAGAGTTGGGACGACGGAGCCTACACCAGGGACGATGGCATCCGTTGCAGGGTTCAATTCGGTCATCACTTGGCCGGGCGAGTTGTTGGAGGGCAATGCCCATGCGGAGGATACTCCGATCTATGAGGAGGTGGAGGACATGCCTAGCATGTCTACGTTAGTACCATCTGCCTTGGATGTTCCACTCTGGAGTTCGAGTGGAGAGTTGCAGCAGTATGCTGATCAGTTGGTGCAGCAGGCTTGGAGTGAAGCTTTTGTACCACCAGTAGAGGAACGAAGGGTTATTCCTGCTACTGGCCCTGTGACCTTATCACCGTTGGATACGACTCCCATTGTGTGGCAGTATCTAGAGGAAGGTGTATGTGTGCTGGAGCTGTTTGGAGGGATCAGCATAGGTTTGGCTGCGGTATTGCAGGCAGGTATACAAGTACAGCGATACTTGTATGTGGAGAGAGATGAGATTGCGAGACGCATCTCATTGCGACATGTGGCACGTTTGGTGCAGAGATATCCTGAGTTGTTGCCCATATCAGCTGTTAGAGGATACCAGCAAGCATTATCGTCGGATATTTCGCTGCTGGGGGCGCAGGATCTTACGTTTGTGGGCACCATTCACTTGGTGATAGCCGGATGGCCATGTCAAGGTCACACGCGTGCAGGGAGAGGTCAGGGTTTACATGACCCACGATCTAGGATGTTCTGGGAGATGTAACGGATCCTACGACATCTCCAGATGCATCAGGTGGATTCTCCAGCGTACATCTTGGAGAACGTTCCTTTGTTGGGTGATGCTCGTACACATATGATGGCGAGTGTGCACCAAGTGCGGTCTTGGGTTGGACCAGCAGTGTTGTTGGATGCAGCGAGAGTGGGATCTCGTGCACATCGTCCACGGTTGTGGTGGACGAACTTGTTACCGAGAGAGGTGCTTAAGCGCGCACACGATGGAGTGAGATGACCAGCGCACCTCACGGTTGATAGCATCTTGGATGCAAGACGACGATCTCAAGTAGTGAGAGTCGTCGATAGGTCACCCATGGCAGTGGTGAACCTAGTGGGACGGCCCATGGTAGCATTACCCACATTGGTAAGCTTTCCAGCGTCACATGCTTACAGAGATGGAGGACCTGGGCTTGTGTGGGATGCTCAATTACGGCAGTTGGTGGAGCCCAATGCCGATGAGAGAGAGCGAGCGATGGGTTTCACTACGGGTACGACGGTAGTAGCTTCGGTGTCGGAGGCTTCACGTCGTCAAGTATTGGGTCAAGCAATGGACTTGAATTGCTTGACATGGATTGTTAACCTTGGATTGGCTGAGCAGCGTCGGATGCGATCGACGGGTGTTACTGCTCGAGCACTCTTGAGCTCTTTGCCTACCGGGTCGGTGGAGGCAAAGGCTGGGGGCGAGGCAAGTGGAGTTCTTCATCCTTGGACATCATGGGATGTCATAGGAGAGTGTGGAGCTTGCAGCTAGAACTGCAGAAGTTTTACACACAGTAGCGGTGGAGGTTGTTGGTGGTGAGCAGAAGGAAACTGCTCCAGAGGCTGCAAGATAGCAGTCAACGACTTCGTCTTCTACCTCTAGCATGGTGACAGAGGATACTTGGGAGCAGGAGATCGGACCCAAGCTTATAGGAGAGGAGAGACGAAGAGTCCAAAGATTCCTGAAGAGCTACAGGAATTGTTTTGCCTTCAGTATGAAGGATTTGGGTACCTTGAAGGGACCTGGTATACAGATCGACTTGGCTAATGACACGTCAATCTTTTGACGTCCTTGCAGGTACAGTGACATGGAGAGAGCCTTGATCCAGAGTCGGACTCAAGACTTGTTGGAGGCTGGGTTGGTGGAGATGTCGCATGGAGAGTATGCATCTGCCACAGTTATGCCAGCCAAGAAGGATATGTATGGCAACTACACAGATAGACGGATGTGTGAGGACTATCGTCCTATCAATCGGCAGACGAAGTCCGATAAGTATGCCATGCCGACACCTGAGGAGATCTTTGATGCAGTGGGGCATGTGAAGTTCTTCAGTACTTTGGATCTTCGAGCAGGGTATCATCAATTGCCAGTGAGAGAAGAAGATAAGTCCAAGATAGCATTCTGGGGAATTGACTCTCACGGCAAGGATTGTTTGTATCAGTGGCGGTTCTTACCATTTGGGTTGAAGAATGCCCCTGCTGAGTTCCAAAGGGTGATGGACAGAATCTTAGCAGGATTGGATTTTGTCAGATGTTATATTGACGACATCTTAGTCTATAGTGCTACAGTGGAGGAGCACGAGAGACACTTACGGGATGTGTTTGAGCGGTTGAGAGCTCATGGGTTGAAGTTACACCCTGGGAAGTGTAAGTTCTTCCAGGAGTTGGTAGAATATCTGGGCCACACCATCTATCCAGGTGGATTGGGTGTTCAACAGACGAAGGTTGAGGCTATTGCACGTATCCCACGCCCCACAGATGTGAGTCGAGTTCGAACATTTGTTGGTTTGGCGAACTTCTATCGTCGATACGTGAAAGGGTTTAGTGCAATTGCGAAGCCGTTGACCAAGCTGATGAAGGTGGACCAGGAGTGGCAGTGGGGAGATAAGCAGGAGCGAGCTTTCATAGAGCTCAAGGATAGGTTGACATCTGCTCCCATCTTGAGGAGACCCGTTAGGGGGCGTCCTTTCCAACTGCACACCGATTGGAGTATGTTGGGACTTGGAGCAGTGCTGACTCAGCATGATGATGAGTAAAAGGAGTTCGTGGTGGCGTATGCCAGTCGCTCCAACAATTCAGCGGAGGCGAGGTATAGTTCGTATGAGGGAGAGTGTTTGGCGGCAGTGTGGGATGTTGCACACTTTCGGTGTTATCTGTTTGGGAACCCCTTTACTCTCATCACTGATCACCAGCCGCTCAAGTGGTTGATGGAGTCCGACAAGCTTACAGGGAAGCTTGCACGATGGGCTCTGATCTTACAGGAGTATGACTTCCAGGTAGTACATAGACCTGGAGTTGCAAACCTAGATGCCGACGGGTTGAGTCGCAACCCGTGCACGAGTCAGCAGGATCAGACTGGGGCTCGCTGGCATGACGAGGTTGATGAGGAGATAGTGCCAGGGTGGCATGCATCTGCCTTTCTTTGTGTGTTGGCCATGAACTCTAGTATGGAGGGCCAAGTCGTATCTTTCTCTGGTCAGAGAGTAGATGATGAGTCTCCAGATCTTGAGGGTGGAGATGGTGTTTCAGACCAGCGAGATATCCATGATGATGTGACCGTGATGGAGTATCTACGTACTGGTGTGGTAGTAGGCACAGTAAGTGCCAAGGAGCGAGATCGTGTCCTCCAACGAGCGAAGAGATTTTGACGAGAAGGACGTCATGTACTTCGAGTGTGGGGTGATGGGAGGGTACGGATAGTGCCACATCCATCCCAGACGGCACAGTTAGTACGACATGCCCATGAGGAGTTGGGACATTTTGGAGTGAAGCGTACGCATAGCTTACTCCAAGGACAGTATTGGTGGCATGGTATGCACATTGATGTGCAACAGTTTGTCGCACGATGTGTGGTTTGTGATCGAGTACGAGCATCGTTTAATGCTCCTACTCCACAGTTACACCCCTTACCGATTATAGGGTTGGGTTACCGTTGGAGTTTGGATTTTGCGGGACCCTTACCGTTGACTGTACGTCACCATCGGTATGTGTTGGTGATGGTGGAGCACTTCTCCAAGTGGATTGAGTTGGTGGCATTACCAGACAAGGCGAGTGAAGGGACGGCGTACGCGTTCTTAGATCAAGTGCTGAGTCGTTTCGGAGCACCAGCTGAAGTGCTGACAGACCAAGGTACAGAGTTCCTTGGTGAGTTTCAGGCCTTGTGTGATCAGGCGCTGATTGATCATCGGACTACATCTCGAGATCATCCTGAGGCGGATGGTTTGGCGGAGAGGGTAGTTCAGACGGTGAAGAGAGGATTGCGTAAGTATGGCTTGCAGAAGGGCCACTTGGGAGACTGGGATGTGCAGTTACCATGGTTGGCTATGGGCTACCGTTTTAGCCGACAAGCGTCTTTGGCTTCCTTCTCACCGTATTTCTTATTGTATGGCCGAGATCCAGATCTACCTTCGGCCATTCGTTGTGATTCTGCTGAGGTGCTGGACCTTGATGACCCGGATATGTGGGTGAGAGCATGTTCTCAACGAGCAGAGACATTTCGGAGAGTTATGCCTATGGCTTTTGAGAACCTAGCGATTGCCCAGCATAGAGACACGTTGCGGTATGCGACTATCCGAGGAGGAGGTTATCGGTCGTCGATTCGCAGGTTTCATCCTGGCGATTATATCTATCTACAGCAGACTGCACCGACGACGTTGGATGTGACCGCAGGGCGCACTATTTTACGAGTGCGTGAGGTGTTACCTTCTGGAGTACTCATGTTAGAGGGCCGTGATGGTGTTGTGTGGAAGGACCATGTGCGTAATTGCACGCCATGTCATCTTCCCAACATTGATGGTACCGTTGACCCAAGCTTAGCAGTTGTACGTGCGGGCTTGAGGTGTATGTTGTGTGGGTCTGCTGGTGGAGCAGCCCGTATGTTGGTGTGTGATGGTTGTTCGAGAGGTTGGCACATGTCATGTTTGACTCCACCTCTCAGTGTAGTTCCTATTGGACGGTGGGTTTGTCCTCGATGTATATAGCGGAGATAGTCGATTAGATCTTTGCGTGGTATGGATTGCAGACAGGCGACTAACGATGGGACAATGTAGCACCCGGCCTCCTGATCCTTGCACCCATGAAGGTGTGTATCACGTAGTTGGGATATGGAGCTATCTGGAGTTAGAGGGACCTAACCGCCAGTTAGGGGGGCGATTGTGGTATACTTGTGTATGTGTATGACATCGTCCATGTGTTATGTGTATGTGTGGTGTACCTCTGACAGCGATGTATGTTGTGTAGCGATGTGTATGCGCACGACAGATGTCACGTCAGTTTGGGCACCTCGACTAGGTTGACCGAGTGCGAAGTGACGCATCCCGGTAAGGCCGTTAGTGCCGTTAGGGCGAGTTGGAGAGAGAGCCCACTAGGGGTAAACTTCGCAGGTAGGGCTTGGAGGCCTTAGTTCTTTGAGTTGAGCCTTCAAGCTCCAGGCTATGGTGGATAGTCTAGTTGAGTGTAACCCGGATTCTCTTCGCGTTTAGAGTGGGTTTGGCTTGACCGTTTGTGAGTAATCCTTCTTGTGGTGTTGGAGATGGTAATCTCTGTATTCAGATTATTGTGGTACACTTGTGTATGTGTATGACATCGTCCATGTGTTATGTGTATGTGTGGTGTACCTCTGACAGCGATGTATGTTGTGTAGCGATGTGTATGCGCACGACATGCATCATCGCATGTCAGTTCTCTTCAGCCCTGTCTTGATTTGCACAATACGCACTACAAGAACAAACAAGTCGATCGAGTAGAGCCAGCACTAAATGACAAAAGTTCATCTCCATTTGGTCCATGTTGTTTCACAAACTCGCTTGATTTGCATCATCGCATGTCAGTTCTCTTCAACCTTGTCTCGATTTGTACAGTACGCACTGCAAAACAAACAAGTCGATCGAGTAGAGCCAGCCTTAAATGACGAAAGTCTGTCTCCGTCTGATCCATGTTTATTTTTTATATTAGTCAGATTATCCACAAGCGTGTCTTGGACAAGGTAAGAAAGTCTCCTTTCTTTGGGATGATGATGGACAATTCGACTGACATATCTCTGACTGGTCATCTTGTGGTCTTTGCTACATTTTTGGACGAAGGTGTGGTGAAATATATTTTTCTGGGTTGTTGCAAATGCGATTAAACGACTATGAAGCTATCACTTCTGCTATAATGTATTATTTCTGACTGTAACTTGGAGTCTAACCGTTTTATGAGATTCGGTTTGGATGGTACGAGCACCATGATCGGTGTTCGAAATGGAGTCGCAACGCGTTTAAAACGAACAATTAATCCTGACATTCTTTTTGTGCATTATATCGCACATCGAACTAACTTGGCAAGTCTAGCCGCAGCTAAAACTCTTGGCTGCAGGAGATTAATGGAGATGTAGATAGTATCTTTAATACGCTTGCATCTTACTTCCAGAGCAGTTTAAAGCGTAAGATAAGTCTGTCATCGTTGCAAGAAGCTTTGAATGATGCACGAAAGTGCATGAAGTGATACTTGAAGATCCGATGGCTAAGCCGTTGACATGCTATTATCAGTGTTTGTGATAGTTACGAGTCAGTCTTAGTTTACTTTCGTGATGTTGCAAAATCTGACGATTGTGTGACCAAATCTTTGTTCCAGAAGCTTGGGTCTTACAGAATGTTGTACCTTTTGTATTATTTGGCTGATTTTCTAGGTAGCATAGCGAGATTGAACAAAGCTTTTCGGAGTCTCTCCATAGACTGTTCTATTGTAGGTCCTCTAGTGAGGACTACAATAACTGTCTTGTGTAACTGAGATCGGTGTTAACTTTTTAGTGAAGACTACAGAACTCAACGCTTGTCTTCTGAACAAAGACATATGATACCATATTCTGAGAGAGTATGGTCCTCCAGGTGGTTATCTGAAGCGCCTTCAGTCCGAACTAAGAGGTAAAACTTTTCACTTTGTGACTTTAGAGAGAGATCGCATTGATAGAGATTTGGAGAGTGCTTTGCTTTTTCAGAAAGATTTTTCTCAAGCGGTGTACTCTGCTTTGGAGGAGAGGTTCGAGGATAATGATGTCATTAGATGTTTCAAGGTTTTGAACCCTCTTCTGATGCCTTCAACAGCCTTAGCGGTAAGAGAATGAGGTGCGAGAGAGATACATTCACTTTGTGACTTTTTTGGACATGATCTATCATTCGGTTCGAATAGTACTCAAAAAGCTTTAATTTTTTTATTTGCTATCTGAGATGAATTTTGATCTTTTAAGATTCACTGCAGATCAGAATGGGCAGAGAAGCGGATTAACGACTTGTGGTTCATGTTGTCTGGTGAGAAGTGTACGAAGGTCAGTATCCGAATTTATTTACGTTGGTCAATATTGCACTCATTCAGTGTGTTTCCACAGCCATCTGTGAACGAGATTTTTCTATCCAGAATTCTATCAAGATCAAGTTTAGAAATAAACTACAAACTAAACATCTTGAAGTCACAATGAGAGTGAGTTTAGAAGCTACTGGAGGAGACGAGGAACTTCTTTTTGAAGCTGTTTCTCTGTGGAGAAACAGCGTGGAGTATAAGCACTTGTACGCACATCCTGCTGTGCATTTGAGTTCGGCTTCTTCGGACAGAGGTTCATGCA
Source organism: Asterella californica (assembly GCA_036924285.1). Lineage (NCBI taxonomy): Eukaryota > Viridiplantae > Streptophyta > Marchantiopsida > Marchantiales > Aytoniaceae > Asterella > Asterella californica. The sequence continues at coordinate 8,135,652 of JAYKYS010000003.1, forward strand.
GTGTTACTGCTCCAGTGTCTGAAAGTTAGTTGTTTCACAAGAGTTGAGTCATGTCAAAATATTTTCTCTTTTCTGTGGTTTGTATATGTCTGTGTGGGAGTTCTTGGAAACCCTCCCCGAAGTATAGTTCTCCGTTGTATTTTGGAGGGAGTTGGATCTCTTGCCCCAGTTGGGGGTTCTTGGATTCAATTCCCGCAAAAGATGTTTACATTTGACAGTGGAATCAAAATAATCATCATAAGTTCTTTTTGGATTTCTGAAAGAAAACTCGTGCAGTAAGAAAAAGCTACTTGGTTAAAAAAACAGTAAAAGAGTTTGTGGAAGGATACTACATCTTCGGATAAATCTTTACCCGCTTTAATTATCAATCGAAAAGTGTATGCTGTAGGATAAATTCCACGGAAGGTTCCGGAAGTAAAACAATGCCACCTATCTCCTGTAATTATTTTCCGGCGAAAAGCAGTTTTTCCTAAACAACCTCCCCGAACCGTGCTGCAGAGTCGCTGGACCTTGATCTTCTCGGTATCTGGGCATCTTCAAGCCATTCGTGCACTTCGCCCAGTTCGACGGGTCATCGTGTCATCGTGTCTGTCACGAGTTATGTTTGTGACAGCGCACCGCGACAACTGTTGCAACGTCTCGTTCAAAATTTTGCATCGGGGTCACGATCTGTGACTCCCATCCCGAACATGTTTTAGTGAGACTTGAGTAGGGGCTTTTAGTTTATATTTTAACTCGCCATCGAGGCTTCCTCTTGCAACAATTTGCTTTTCTTCATTATTCCACGTGTCTGTGGATGGGGATACCATTATCTCAAAGGGATATTTAATATTTTAATTATTCTTGCAATATCTCCTAAGGAATATAGGCTATGTGTCGAAAGCAAGTATGTTGAAAAGGTTTTAAGAAGAATGAAACTGACAGCTTCCTCTATGATGCCATCATAATATCTAGTGTTTGAAAGTGTAGAAAGGATCCTTTTTCCTTTCAATGGATCGGCAAAAGGAGGACGTAAGGCTTTATCACTTCCTATAGTCTCAATTAAACAGCACCATGTGTTGAATCCCAACGTCACTTCCCGTCGCTGGCAGATCAAACACGCGGTTCCATTGCACTGCTCAAAGGGAGCTCGTACCGTCCACGTGAGCACCGTCATGGCAACACACAAAACTCGAGTCAGCCGATAGCTGATAGTCGTGATGCAACGTTGTCCACACAGCCGGATCCTTGTGGCGAGTTCCAGGCCCTCCACGGTTTAGCGAAACTAGATGATCCGCTACCAGTAGCCCTACTACCGTATTCCTGTCTGTGATAGCTGAATGGGCTCTAAGGAATGGGCTATACTCTACATGTGTACTGCCATTGCTGTTCCAGAGTTAAGTTACTCGTGGGCCTTGGCATATCAACTCTTCACAAGATACATTCGCCCGTCCTTTCGGGCAGCTTATGAGAACGACGGTTCTACTTACATGATTAAGGTTTTCGTATCGCATAAGGATCTCTAAGAGAGCTTTATTGGATGTAAGGGTCTCCTCCGTGAGTTAGTTTTCAGATCCCAAATAGCTCGACTTGTAGAGCCTTGTTCCGTGCATAAATCACAGCTGGGAAAATTCAAACTTAACATTTTTAACTCATAGTGTAATACTATTTAAACTATCAAGACTTATTTGTAAAATATATTACATGATGACACGTATTGTAGCTTACGCTTACATGATGACACGTGTATTCATCTCTTAGGAGAGTTGTTTCTGGATGTTAAGGTCATGAAATTTACATTTACAAAGAGAATTGAGAGCATTTACCAACTGTGGTTTATGTATTACATAAACATTAGTCTGATAAACCGAACCTAAACTGTGGTATAAGTTTCCCGAACCTAGACATTGGTGTACGAGGAAAAGATGGATGGTTTCTCAGAAAGAAGCCACGGAAAAATACACAAAAATAAAACTCCGAACTGGTTTATGTGGAAATAAAACTTACTTGTAGACTTTCTCAAATTTCCAATTCTCGTGATATCTTATACGGGAATTCTAACATACCTTGTGTCTCTTCACTGAGATGATTTTCCTAATTTCCTAATTAGATGTCCTAATTTTCTAGTCAGAATTGCTCAACTACTAGCTGCAACAGTAGCAGGAGAGCACATTAGGAATAATTAGGACCGGCATAATTAGGGACCTCTTATGGTCACATTATTAGTGTATTCATATACTTGAAGGTACTGTAACGCCGTTTACTTTTAAAAAGGGGCAAGGATTAGATAAGATTGCGTGGCAGCTACAGGTCCAAAGAAAGACTCAAGGAGACCATATAACCTTGTTCGCGAACCCTAAAACTCACGGGAGTTTAGTTTTTGTGTTCTCAGGCAGGAGGCTGGCAGAGTGCAGACATTGACATACAGTAAACAGAGAAGCAAATCTGGAGATTGGAGATTTAGACCAGATTCTATAGAGTGCATCTTGTGGATGGAAAGCTTCAGGCTAAGGATACCCGAGGGATTTTAGTCTTGTTCAGACTGTTAATCTGAGATTTAGTTCATTGGAGTACAAAATCAGAGCGTTCAGAGTGAAATCAAGCTTTCTGGAGAAATTCTGATTCTGGAGGGGAATTTTCACAGGAGAGTAGCTAGAACAAGGAAGATTGTCGGTCCATGAGCTCTTCGAGACCTTGTCAGCAATTGAAAGCCACGTAATGTATATGAGCCCTTGATTTCTCTATTTTATGATCAGCAAGCTTGGATTGAGTGCCAAAGCTGGATTGAAGCGTCTTGTGTGGAGTTGACTCTATTCTGGTGTACTTTCCTACTTCCTAGCATCTACTAGGTCTCTGAGTCTTGGCGGTTGCTCCTTGTGGGTCCTGGCGTTCCGACTTGATCACCAGTAGCGGAAGCGCTGCCCAAATTTTATGCAACCCAGGTCTAGAATAGTTCCACCTGTATTTAGCAACCTAAGATTGACCAGAGACCTACAAAAGACTAGTTGGTTATTCGAAACTCGTTCAACAGTTATCAAATCCTCGGTGCTCATTAGCTGATAGTTTAACGAACTGGATCTGGAGACACAAATAAAGTATACAAGTCTCCAGGGAGGTTCACGTTCGGCAGTTCATTGGTTAGAGATAAAGGAATCTGTTCCGAGATCTGCGGTCGAACGTTACAGTTGGTATCAGAGCAGGCTCAAGTTGAGTCTTTGCTAAACATCATCGACAATGGAGGCTGTGTCGACCGAGTTGGACGAGATGAAAGCATTGCTGAAGAAGTTGGAAGGCCGACTTGAGCAAGTGGAAGCTGAGAACAAGGTGCTTAAGGCGGATTTAGCTCAAGCAAAAGCGACACAGGAGAAAGAAGCAGAGGTCCCTGTACTACAAACTGAGCAAGTCAAGGATTTAGCACTGCTGGGTGAAGGAGCAGTTGATGCTACTCAAGCAGATAAGAATGAAGATGGGTCACAGAAGGCGCAAGAGAATGTTGCGGAAGGCAGCTCAGCCAAAGAAGGGCACAAGCGGAAAGTGAAGTGGGCTGAACCAGCGACACCATCAGCCTTCAACGGTGAGAAAAGCTTTTCCAAGTTTGAATTGTGGGTTACTGAGATGGAGAATTACTTGGAGAACTTCGATGAGCGCAGCTGGTTCACCTATGCTGTTAGTAGACTGGAAGGAGAGGCTAAGGAATGGTATGGAGGTCAACAGCGGATGAGGAGTTTGAACGGTACAACTCCTATGTCCACTTGGCCGGAGCTGAAGGATGAACTCAGAAGACATCTGGTACCGGTGGATGAAGCTACACAGTTTCGGCTGGAGCTCATTCATCTGAGACAGACAGGGAGTATCAGACAGTACCTCCAGCGATTTTCTGAGTTGGTTACTCGTTTGCACATGGTGGATCGCACCGACTTGCTGTTTCACTTGAAGAAAGGTCTGCAGGGTTTCTATGCTAGTGTGTTTGATAGCTGGGTTATGTTTCACAAGTCCGAGGACATGCAAGACTTGTTTGCATTTCTGGAAGCAGCAGAGAACACTAGGGAACGTAATTACACCGTGCAACCCTCCAAGTTTCAGCGTGGAACAAGTGGTGGCGAGCCTAGTGGAGGATTTTGGCGCAATCCTCAAGGACAGATAGCGTCCTCTCAGAGTAGAGGTGGTAGAGGACGTGGTGGTGGAAGATTTGGTGCAGCGGGAAGGAGGTTTCCTCGTGGATCTCAACAGCAAGGAGTTACTCGTGGTCCTACTCAGACACGACCTACTGGATCCTATGCATCCAATGCAGGATCCAACCAAGCTTCGACTTCAGGTGCTAAGAGCAGTGGCGCTAGCAGTGCTGCACCTTCAAGGACGATCATCTGTTTTCGATGCGGACGAGATGGTCACATCGCTCGTGAGTGTCCCCAACGTTCAACAACGAGCAATGTTCGTGTGTTGACAGCTGAAGAGACAAACAGTGTGGAAGAACCAGTTGAGACGACTACTGAAGCAGAGGTATGTGCTGGTGAGCATTTGGTAGAGCATGGGGATTTTCTGCCGTGGATTGAAGTGAAAATAGGAAACCACCGGTGTTGTTTGCTTATTGATACTGGAGCAGATGTGAATGTCTTGGATGAAAAACTAGTCAGGACCTTAGGGGTGACTAGAACCAAGATCATGAGCCCGTTGTTGGTAAGGTTTGTGCAAGGTAGCACAACCGTTACAGAAAAACTCATGAGTGTTCCTGTTACTGTTGGAGGGGTAACTAGGAAGCACGAGTTTTTAGTTATGAGCTTAGGTGACACGATGGAGGGTATCTTGTCCTGGTCTTGGTTACAAGAGACCAAGGCAAAACTAGATGTTCAAGAAGGGAACATCATAGTCATGGATCGATGGGGCTCGGGTCAACCACATCCATTGGTCATCAAAGAGAGACCCAAGGAGCCAAACCATGCTGCTCGTAGGTTCCAACGAGCCAAGGTGGCATTTCAGATCTGCACAGCTAGACAGTTTGGAAAGCAGATCAAGTTGGTAGACGAAGCTTGGGTTGCAGTGATGTCTAAACCCAAGGTGGAGACGGATGAGGAAGAACGTGTTGCTGCTCTTCCCATACATCCTGATATGCAGGCATTGATTGAGAGGTATTCTCACCTAATGCCGGACCAGTTACCAACAGGACTTCCGCCGAGGAGAGCCTTGGATCATGCTATTGATCTGGTTCCTGGGGCTACCCCTACTGTAGTGCCATCAAGACGGATGTCGTTTGATGAGCTGACAGAGCTGAAGACTCAGTTGAAAGAGTTGGTAGCTCAGGGTATCTTACGACCTAGTATATCACCTTATGCTGCCCCGGTGTTGTTCGTGGCCAAGAAGGATGGTGGTATTCGCATGTGTGCGGACTATCGTGCACTCAATAAGGTTACTGTCAAGAACAAGTACCCTCTTCCTCTCATGGATGAAACCACCGATCGGTTGGCCACAGGAAGGTATTTCACCAAGCTGGATCTGCGTTCTGGATATCATCAAATCCGGATCAAAGAAGGTGATGAAGAAAAGACAGCTGTAAGGACGAGGTATGGCTTGTTTGAGTATACAGTGTTGCCGTTTGGATTGTCCAATGCACCTGGTACTTTCTGCAGGCTAATGAACGAGATCTTCAGAGATCTCTTGGATGAGAGTGTTATCGTGTACCTAGACGATATCATCATCTTCTCATCCACTTGGGATCAGCATCTAGTAGATGTTGAAATGGTGTTTAAGCGCCTAGAAGAACATCAACTCTATCTCAAGAAGAGCAAGTGCTCTTTTGGACAAGAGAGTGTAGTGTTTCTAGGATGTTTGATCGATGCGCAGGGCATTCATCCTAACAGGGCTAAGATTCGAGCCATTGTTGAATGGAAGAGACCTGAGAGTGTTCATGAGCTCAGATCTTTTCTTGGATTAGCCACATATTTTCGGCGCTTTGTTTATCAGTATGCGCATAAAGCAGCACCTTTGTTTGGCTTATTGCGCAAGGCTTCCAAGGTTGTTTGGAATCCAGCAGCTGAAAGAGCGTTTCAAGAGTTGAAACAAGCACTGACAGAGATGCCCGTGCTAGCTCTTCCAAAGATGGGAGAACCTTTTGAGGTTCACACCGATGCTTCTCAATGGGCCATTGGAGGAGTGTTGATGCAAGGAAAGCATCCGGTGGCTTACGAAAGTCACAAGTTCTCAGAGACTGAGGCAAAATGGCCTGCTCATGAACAGGAGATGTTCGCAGTTATCCATTGTTTGAAGCGTTGGGAGCATTATTTGTTACCAAGCAAAGTTACTGTTGTAACGGACTGTGAGGGTAATACATACTTTCAGAGTAAACCTCGTTTGTCACGTAAACAACAGAGGTGGCAAGTGGAGCTTGCACGTTTTGATATCGAATGGCGGTATCAAAAGGGGAAGGAAAATATTCCAGCGGATGTGTTAAGCAGACGTGTCCAGGCGTTAACAACCCAAGACACAAGTAAAGAGCTTTTGGATCGAATCAGACAAGCATTGCCAGATGATCCTCAGGCTCAACGTTGGACCAGCCAACAAGGGAGAGATCCATTGGTACGTCATCTCTCATTTCGCAATGGCCTTTGGTTTTACAAGCAAACCAAGGTCTACGTTCCAGCTGGATCTCTAAGGACACTCGTCATGCAAGAATGTCATGATTGTGAACTGGCTGGACATGGAGGACAAAATAGAACATTGCAACGAGTTAAAGAGCAGTTCTATTGGCCGTCCATGTTGGAGGATGTAATCAAGTACGTGCAGACTTGCTTGACATGTCAGCAACAACGAACTGAGCGGAGGAGACCTGCAGGGTTGCTGAGGCCATTGCCAATACCTGATGGGCCTTGGGAGAGCATAAGTATGGACTTATGCACAGGTTTACCCGAATCAGGAGGTTTTGATGCCCTGTTAGTTGTTATAGATCGTTTCAGTAAGCAAGCTCACCTCATCCCTTGTAGGGAAGCAGTGACGTCAAGAGGTGCCGCTGAACTGTTTATACGATATGCTTTTAAGTATCATGGGATGCCTAAAGACATTGTTTCAGATCTGGATAGGAGGTTCGTAGCTGATTTTTGGAAGGGTTTGTTTCGAAGGCTCGGAACTACCCTCAAGTTCAGTTCCTCTTATCATCCTGAAACTGATGGTCAGACGGAAAGGACGATCCAGATAGTAGAACAAGGGTTGAGAAACTATATCATGCGAGATCAGAGTGACTGGAGCGAGCACTTGGACTTGGTAGAGTTTACATATAACAACACCAAGCACTCGAGTACAGGATTTAAACCATTTGAAGTGGTTTATCGGGGCTCTCATGCACCTTGGACTCCTATAGCTTTAGCTACCAAGGGGCATGAAAACACAGGAAGGTCGAATCAGGATCCTCCAGATCTAGAGACTTTCATACGTGTTCAGGGGACCGTGTTTCAAGAAGCCAAGAAACACATGGAGAAGGCACAACAACGGTATGCTAAGTATGCAAACCGTGGTAGGCAAGACGTACAGTTCGAGGAAGGACAGAGAGTTTGGTTGAGAACCAAGAACTTCAGAATACCAGCAGGGGTGGACTTAGCCAAGAAGCTGCTTCCAAAGTGGGCAGGACCGTTCCTGATCGAAAAGAAGTTAGGTCCTGTGACCTATAAGTTACGTTTTCCAGCTAGTATGAAGCACTATCACCCCATCATTCATGTTTCTAACTTGAAAATGTTCCGTGAAGAACTAGAATCGTTGCCAGGAAGATATCAGAAATGGCATCCAGTGTTAGAAGCATTACCAAGAGCTGATGATCTTGAGTTGATTGAGATAGTAGATCATCGAGCATCACCGAATCCAGATGGAGCTGGAGAACCCGTCACTCAATACCTATGTCGTTGGACAGGTAGAGTCCCGGGATTGGTAAGTGAAGCTTGGGAGTACCTAGATGATCTAGCATTGTACAAGTTTCAGGAACCACTGCGTAGATATTTTGTGAGACGACAATCTGCAGTGGTCTCTTCCAGCTAAGCGGTGGATTGAATCGAGTCAGGAGAGTCATGCAAAGGGCCCTTCAAGGACACTGGAACCGAGTAGATCTGGCCAATCTGCTCGTCTAAAGGTGGAGTTGTGGTCTGCTGACTTCTTATGACTGTCGGATGTCAATCAGGTTTAGGCTGACGCTACTATGTGTATATCATAGTAAGGAGGTGGATAAAAGGAGACTGACGAGTTCACCACCTGGAAGCTAGGGTTCTGTCTCACCCGAAAGCTTGAATGAATGCTCGGTAATGGAGCATAGCTCTGAGAAAGAGCTTACCCTGGATGGGGTAATGTTCCTCTGGATTTGAGGAAGTGTGGTTCCTAATGTGGTATTGCAGGTACCGCAGTTCAGTGGAAGAACTGCTTTTTCTTGGTTGGGGCGATTGTAACGCCGTTTACTTTTAAAAAGGGGCAAGGATTAGATAAGATTGCGTGGCAGCTACAGGTCCAAAGAAAGACTCAAGGAGACCATATAACCTTGTTCGCGAACCCTAAAACTCACGGGAGTTTAGTTTTTGTGTTCTCAGGCAGGAGGCTGGCAGAGTGCAGACATTGACATACAGTAAACAGAGAAGCAAATCTGGAGATTGGAGATTTAGACCAGATTCTATAGAGTGCATCTTGTGGATGGAAAGCTTCAGGCTAAGGATACCCGAGGGATTTTAGTCTTGTTCAGACTGTTAATCTGAGATTTAGTTCATTGGAGTACAAAATCAGAGCGTTCAGAGTGAAATCAAGCTTTCTGGAGAAATTCTGATTCTGGAGGGGAATTTTCACAGGAGAGTAGCTAGAACAAGGAAGATTGTCGGTCCATGAGCTCTTCGAGACCTTGTCAGCAATTGAAAGCCACGTAATGTATATGAGCCCTTGATTTCTCTATTTTATGATCAGCAAGCTTGGATTGAGTGCCAAAGCTGGATTGAAGCGTCTTGTGTGGAGTTGACTCTATTCTGGTGTACTTTCCTACTTCCTAGCATCTACTAGGTCTCTGAGTCTTGGCGGTTGCTCCTTGTGGGTCCTGGCGTTCCGACTTGATCACCAGTAGCGGAAGCGCTGCCCAAATTTTATGCAACCCAGGTCTAGAATAGTTCCACCTGTATTTAGCAACCTAAGATTGACCAGAGACCTACAAAAGACTAGTTGGTTATTCGAAACTCGTTCAACAGTTATCAAATCCTCGGTGCTCATTAGCTGATAGTTTAACGAACTGGATCTGGAGACACAAATAAAGTATACAAGTCTCCAGGGAGGTTCACGTTCGGCAGTTCATTGGTTAGAGATAAAGGAATCTGTTCCGAGATCTGCGGTCGAACGTTACAGTACCGTAAAGCGTATAATACGGACCTGTATGTCGCTCATACCAGGCCTGCGACAAGGACTGATGTAATAATTGGCAGACTTTGATTCGACCTTGCAATGGGAATGTGCTACAGAGAAAGCGTCCTCCGCGGAATCTACCCTGGAAGGCCAGGCAGGGAAGGGCAAGGCAGGCAGGCAGGCAGGTAGGCACAGGAGGTTCACAAGCGTGACGGGCAGGCTGGGTGAACATCATATCGTATCACAGGCATACTGTAGCATGGCCCGGTAGGCGATTGGTGTGGGTGGCGCGGCCTATATGAGCGCTCTTCGTTTACCCATCTAGCACGCCACAACAGCAGCAGCAGCAGCATACTTTACACTCACAGGAATCCCTCACTCACCATCGGAGGCTTTCGGGCCTCTTTCGAAGCTTAATATAAACTCGAGAGGGATCACTCTCGAGGTTGTGTAAGTTCAGAAGACGCTGACAGGTGAGTGAGCGCTTTCATTCAGCCAGGACAGGAGTTTTAGATTGCGAGAGGAATTATGGCTTCCAACGGAGTGAATGGAATTTCCCATGGCGACTACACTGCCACCAATCTGGACAAGGAGGAATACTGGCCCGAGGCGAAGTTGAGAATTTCTGTCACAGGTGCTGGGGGTTTCATCGCCTCCCACATTGCCAGGAGGCTCAAGAGCGAAGGTCACTACGTGATTGCGTCCGATTGGAAGAAGAATGAGCACATGACTGAGGATATGTTCTGTGATGAGTTCCACTTGGTCGACCTCCGGGTGATGGACAATTGTCTGTTGGTCACGAAGGACGTGGAACATGTGTTCAACTTAGCCGCCGATATGGGCGGTATGGGATTCATCCAGTCCAACCACTCGGTGATCATGTACAACAACACCATGATCTCGTTCAATATGCTAGAAGCATCCAGAATCAACGGTGTCAAGAGGTGTGTTCTCGCTACTAATCTCTTTGTTTGTTGATGGTTATGTTTTTTCCGCCAAGATTGTCGCCTGCAATTTAGGAGATGAGTTCACTGTGTAGAGTGTATTCAGATCTCGGTGGTCTCTCCCTTCAAGGATTCTACTGGTCTAGGTCTGTCGGCAGGCAGTTGTCTCTTGTAAGAACTTACGCTCCATGTACAGTAATATACCTGGAACTGCCGATTCGGTTGTTAACTACATGCATGATTCCTCGATCGATCCTGCTGCTGCCGGCGTTGATTTGTATCCCTAGTACTCCTCGTAAATCGAGGAGCAGATGATGCAATTGTCAGTTAATTCGCTCCTCGCAATTCTCGTACGCCGCTGCTGGTTGTATGAGTGGACTTTGAGCAATTTCTTGATTGTCCCTCTCGCCTCCAGCTGAGAGCATTTTGTGTGCCCAACTTTAACGTACCCTTTATCCGGTTACTCCCGCCGCGATATGAAGTCTTCATTAAAGTCAGCTCCTGGTCAGTGATGGACCGCATCCCACTTGTTCTTTGCCCAGTAGAATTCACCGCCTTGACTGCTTTTAAGCTCTGTTAAGCTTTTGTCTGAGTGGAGTGGAATGTGGATCATAGACCTAAGATCGACCTCACTAGAGTCTTCTGGGAGTTGCCATTTCCTCACCAATGACCTAGTCTTTCTGGTGCTCTCGCTGCTTGAAAGTTGAGGTTCATCCACGTCGTCCTTAAATTAGTGTATGTCTCCGCATGCAAGTTGCCGTCAGCTGCACTTCCAGTTCGACAATGAAACACAAGTTAGAGACTTAGGGTTGCACCTTCAGATGGTTCTTCCGACTGAATTCATCGTCACTTTTGGGTATGGCAGGTAAGTCTTTATTCCTCTATTGAGATGGCATACTAAGTTATTTTTCCGTCTTCTTGAATAGGTTCTTCTATGCCTCGAGCGCTTGCATCTACCCAGAATACAAACAGTTGGATACTGCGTGCGTCAGTTTAAAGGAGTCCGATGCGTGGCCTGCTGAGGTACAGCAGCACCTCACTTTCCACGCTCAATTTGCAGTGAATTGTCATTCAAGTATCAGAAATGTCCTGGAGGGAGAGCTAATTGGGCAGAATCCAGTTTTCTTCTGGCTTGGAGATTGTATTACAAAGGAGAGAATCGAAATTAGCTGGTCGGTCAGTGGAGAATTGGCCTGGTGAGGAGTTGTCAGGAGTGTTGACGCCACCGGATTTGTGGGGTGTCCGTCGTGAGTCGAATCTTCGAAATCGAGTTGCTCTCTCCACACCAGAGAATCTTTTCCAGATTAACATTGGTTCGTTTTCTTCGTCCTGTTCGACTTACAGCCGCAGGACGCTTATGGCTTGGAGAAGCTTGCTACTGAAGAGCTCTGCAAGCATTACACAAAGGACTTCGGCATGCAGTGTAGAATTGCTCGGTTCCACAACATCTATGGACCCTACGGAACCTGGAAGGGTGAGTATAACGATGTGTCGTTGTTGGCAATTTCCCATAGAGATGATTTCCTAAATTTGACGCATCCGGTTTCACTGGAGAGGGGTCTCATTGCAGTTGGCTTTATTGAGATGTAGGTGGACGTGAGAAAGCCCCTGCTGCATTCTGTAGAAAGGCGATCACCTCCACGGAGAAGTTCGAAATGTGGGGTGACGGCAAGCAGACCCGATCATTCACTTTCATTGATGAATGCGTCGAGGGAGTTCTGAGGTGAGTGTTGTCGCACATTTCCTTCAGCTGCGAAATTGAGAGCATGGTTCTTGTTAATCAATCTATCGTATTCAGTGACGAGCAGAATGTCACAAGCTAGTGCAGTTCTGATGATCATGATCCTGTGTGATCACAGGTTGACCAAGTCAGACTACTCCGACCCTGTAAACCTTGGAAGTGACGAGATGGTGAGCATGAACGAGATGGCAGAGATAGTGTTGAGCTTTGAGGACAAGAAGTTGCCGATCGAGCACATTCCTGGACCCGAGGGTGTGAGAGGGCGAAATTCTGACAATACTTTGATCAAGGAGAAGCTAGGATGGTCCCCAACAATGAAGCTGAAGGTAAGATCTTGCAATGTTCAGTTACCTGTAAGAAGCTCAAATGTTGTGTAGTAGGTTGCTATTCACATCGCCGACACTCCATGAGATCTCTGAGACGTCTACAAGGGGAGTCCTTTGCTGACAGATTTACGGTGTTTGCATCCATGCAGGATGGTCTTAGGATCACCTACTTCTGGATCTTGAGTCAGACTGAGAAGGAGAAGGCTAAGGGTGTGACTATGGACACGTATGCGAGCTCTAAGGTTGTGGGTACCCAGGCGCCTGTAGCTTTGGGCTCATTGCGGAGTGCTGATGGCAAGGAGTAGACGAAGATGTGATTTTGACACGAACCTCACATTGGGTTCTCAGATCGTGAATTGGAGGCCATTTAGAAATGTTATCCTTCTGCCCTGTGCACTGGATGGATACTGGTTACATGAGAGTTAGTATGATTCTGCGCCGGAGTTTCCACTGCACACGGACAATAGTGGTTCGGCTGCACATTACATAAAATTCAATCGAGTCATGTGGCTCACTACCGAAAGCAATCGAGGAGACCTACTGGTTCCTCCTCTGCTATTAGAAAGAAAAGCCAACCAGGTCCACAACCCTTTGATTGAGAGGGTACATCATAAATGAGCAGCTGCCTTGGAGGTGCAAACTAGAAGCGACCATTTAGTAATGGAGCGAGGTAGAATTGAGTTTGAAGATCAGTCTCATTGTGTACTTGAGAAGATCTTCAAAGTTCTAATACAAATGCCTATACATAGCTGTCATATTTTTGACCAAATTCTGAGCAACTTGTGGTATGGTCTTTGACCCTTTACAATGGGGTTTGTATAATTGTTCTGCCCGCGGTGTCAGTCAGATTGTGTATCTATGCTTGTCTCCGTCGGAGTCTGAAGTAGATTGCTGGACATAACATCTTCTCTTTCCCACCTTTATCGTAGTTTTACGAGGATGGATAGAGAGGTTTCCACCTGGGGATTCTTCTCATTTGTGTTCCTCCTATGGTAACGGTTGTGTACCGTGGAACGGCCTCCCGCCTGTTATGAGGACAAGACTTCTGCTCATGCCTGTAACACGGGATATTACGAACACTTCTCCCAGGAAGGAGAAAGACCTTCTCGAGTAATTGGAGTACCGGACTAATCAGGAACGATGTGAAACCAGTGAAAGGTGAAGTTCGAATGAACTGAGCGCAACTGCCTCTCTGCGAGAACGAATGGAGTCCAAGGAACCGTGAACTCGACTCAACTTTTGTTAAGTCTTGTATGGTTCAGAAACGTCATAATTATCTGTTCCTAGTCAACCCTACAGCGTTTTATTCCGACTGTTAGGGGGAAGTTATCACGTATCTGGTGCATAAAGTGAGTGAGAAGATTGAAAGTCTCCATACGCAGTGACACCCAACTGTATCTTGTGCTGCTAACTGTAACGTCCATTGACGAGAAGCATCCGAATCCTACTTTACACTGTTGCACGCATCTCGCTCCTAACTGCACTTTCCACAATAATGTCAACTTTAATGAGAGAAGAATTGGAGAACATTCTTGCACGACAAAAGAAAAGAGCCGTGCCAACTCCCGGGAAATGGCAAAGGCTGTCAAGAAGGGCAGTCCACATGGTGACTTGTATACCTGCTGTTGTACTTCCGGCTGGTTTACGTCCGACCCCTCTCCATCTTTAACTGTTCATGGTAACAGGGGGTTTCAAATCTCGAAAAGAATGGAGTTTTTCGTAAACTAAGCTGTTGTTTTGCAGGACGTATGTGGATTTGAATCTATGAATGGTATCATCCGTAAATTTGAATCTATGAATGATATCATCCGTAAATTTGAATCTATGAATGACATCATCCGTAAATTATGCATGTCGAATGAAATACCATTATAATTCTGAATAGCATCTAACACTGTGTTGACAGTTGTTACACTCATAAGCTAAGAGAAGTCATGTTTACATTCAGAAAGTCGTCAATCTAGTCTCTTGCCGTCGACATGTAAAATCAATAAAACTAAGAAGGGGGCAAATGAACTGAGGTCGAAACTCTTTCTACTCTGAAAAAGAAAGAACGATTTATGTTTCAACTTGTATTTTCTCTTATAAGATATTTTCTTTTCCACCAGACACGTCCTTTTGGAAAACAAGAGTTACTCAACTCGTCTCGAGAGTTTACGGATTAACTCTAATATTCTCCTATGGAAATGTAATAACCTTGTAAATTACCTATTTCTTTAACTGACGGGTTTACATTACTAAGTCTGCACATCTGGTAAACAGGCTAGAATATCTATTAAAATGAATAATAATTATAGTAATTTAATGGAGAATAATTACCTTTTTGATCCTCTGCGGATGATGCAGGGATAATTCAGCATATCCCGACAGCCGGGGAAAAAAAGAATTTCTTGTATTTATTAATTGATGTGCATCCTGGGTATACATCTCATAATGTCTCACGTGTTTCGACCGTTCAATTTCAAAATTCTATTTCCGAGAAAACGAATATCAGCCAAAGCCCAAGGTTTGAAATCCCCTAATTGTGCGTTACATACATGGAATTCATTTTATCTTTTCTTGCTGGCTCTACTCTATTCTATAGAGCAGTTGGTGATCGATGTGGAAAATTACATTCCAATTAGAAGAAAATATATTTCAGTACTCACATTTAACACGTGTTGCAACTGTGTGTATTCTCTTCCATGTGCAAGATTAAATGGAAAGAAGATATATTCAGAAGTTGAGAGGAAACTTTCATGTGAGTGATACATGAATGTACGTCCTCTGCATGCATGCATGATGGTTTATGCATTAGTTAAGCATGCATCATTCACTTGGAGGAAGTTCTATATTCCGAAGTGACAAAATGCAACAAATGGACGGCGACTTCCGAGGGGAACGAGGACCAATGGTGTGCCGCAGTGTATCCCTCGAATTATCTGTTATTGCATGTGTTCTAGATTGCACTATTCATGTTCTCTATCTCTATCTTTTATATTATGCTATCGGTAATATAATAATTTAGTATCGTTTATGTTTTTCGTAATCGTGTAGTAAAAAGTATTCGAATATATACCTATAGTGTAGAAACAACATATAAGCTTTTGATGATTAGAGCTTTAACTTTTGCAAATAGATTTTCATGAAATTTACAGAGGTAATCTTGACTATGCTCTCGTGGATCCCTTTGGATATGTTTCAGGAGAATTGATTTATTGGGCTTCAGAGTAGATTTAAAGATAATCGAAGTTGATCTGATAGATTTGCAGTTCTTCGTAGTCACCTTCGACTGGATATCCATGTTCTGAGCTATTGATCCTGTAAACTTAAAACACGATTTCAGAGACCGAATAAACTGTTCTGGGAAAATTGGACAGCACCTTGCGATCAATGTCCCAAGGTCTTTCACTAGGCTAGACATATTCGTATCAGAACTCTGCTCGAAATGATCTTTATTTGGCTTCATTCATACTACTTGTCAATTTGAGATCAGAAATAACGTCGAGTCAAGTTAGTCTCTTACCGAAGCATACAGCTTTCCACCAATAGGATTTAGCTCTACTTGAGATTTCCACGGTGGTTTGAAGTCAGGGATTGTACAAGATAGTGCGTTTGGTGGAAAATAACTGAGGAGTTACTTTGAGTATTTTGATGATTCTAGATACTCTTATGTTATAAATTTTGACTTCATCTTACTCTATTATCGGAGCTGTCGTGCGCAATACACATCGCTACACAACATACATCGCTGTCAGAGATACACCACACATACACATAACACATGGACGATCTCATACACATACACAAGTGTACCACAATAATCTGTATCGAGAAACTACCATCTCCAACATTGCAACAAAGATTACTCACAAACGGTCAAGCCAAACCCACTCTATGCTCGAAGAGAATCCGAGTTACACTCAACTAGACTATCCACCATAGCCTGGAGCTTGAAGACTCAACTTGAAGAACTAAGGTCTCCAAGCCTTACCTGCGAAGTATATCCCTGTGGGTCATCCCAAGAACTCACCCTAACAGTACTAACGGCCCTACCGGGATTCCCCACTCCGCACTCGACCAACCTAACCGAGATGCCAAACTGACGTGGCAGCTGTCTGTGCATACACATCACTACATAACATACATCGCTGTCAGAGGTACACCACACATACACATACCACATGGATGATCTCATACACATACACAAGTGTACCACAATCGCCCCCCTAACTGGCGGTTAGGTCCCTCTAACTCCAGATAGCTTCATATCTCAACTACGTGATATACACCTTCATGGGTGCAAGGATCAGGAGGTCGGGTGCTACATCGTCTCATCGTTAGTCGTATGTTTGCAATCCATACCACGCAAAGATCTAATCGGCTATTCCTACTATATACATCGAGGACAAACTCATCATCCAGTAGGAACGACACTGAGAGATGGAGTCAAACATGACATGTATCAACATCTAGAACAACTATCACACACCAACATACGGGCTGCTCCACCAGCAGACTCACACAACATACACCTCAAGCCCGCATCGATGTTGGAAAGATGACATGGCACGTAATTACGCACATGGTCCTTTCAAACAACACCATCATGGTCCTCTAACATGAGTACTCCAGAAGATAACACCTCACGCACTCGTAAAATAGTGCACCATGCGGTCACGTCCAACGTCGTCGATGCAATCTGCTGTAGATAAATATAATCAGCAGGATGAAACCTGAGAATCGATGATCGATAACCTCCTCCTCGAATAGTCGCGTATTGCAACGTGTCCGTATGCTGAGCAATCGTTAGGTTCTCAAAAGCCATAGGCATAACTCTCCAAAATGTCTCTGCTCGTTGAGAACATGCGTTCATCCTACATATCCGAGTCATCAAGGTTCAACACCTCAGCAGAATCATGACGAATGGCCGAAGGTAGATCTGGATCTCGGCCATACAATAGAAAATACTGTAAGAAAGAAGCCAAAGACGCTTGTCGACTAATATGATAGTCCATAGTCAACCATGGTAACTGCACATCCCAGTCTCCCAAGTGGCCCTTTTGCAAGCCATACTTGCGCAATCCTCTCTTCACCGTCTGAACTATCCTCTCCGCCAAACCATCCGCCTCATGATGATCTCGAGATGTAGTTCGATGATCAATCAGTGCCTGATCACACAAGGTCTGAAACGCACCAAAGAACTCTGTACCTTGGTCTGTCAGCACTTCAGCTGGTGCTCCAAAATGACTCAACACTCAATCTAAGAACGCATACGACGTCCCTTCACTTGCCTTGTCCAGTAATGCCACCAACTCAATCCACTTGGAGAAGTGCTCCATCATCACCAACACATACCGGTGGTGACATATGATCAACGATAAAGGTCCCGCAAAATCCAAACTCCATTGATAATCCAACCCCACAATCGATAAGGGGTGTAATTGTGGAGTAAGAGCATTAAATGATGCTCGTACTCGATCACAAATCACACATCGCGCGACAAACTGCTGCACATCAATGTGCATACCACGCCATCAATACTGTCCTTGGAGTAAGCTATGCGTACGCTTCACTCCAAAATGTCCCAACTCCTCATGAGCATGTCGTACTAATTGTGCCCTCTGAGATGGATGTGGCACTATCCGTACTCTCCCATCATCTCAGACTCGAAGTACATGTTGTCCTTCTCGTCGAAATATCTTCGCTCGTTGAAAGACACGATCTCACTCCTTGGCACTTACTATACCTACCACCACGCCAATACGTAGATACTCCATTATAGTCACATCGTCATGGATATCTCGCTGGTCTGGTACACCATCTCAACCCTCAGGATTTGGAGGCTCATCATCTACTCTGTGACCAGAGAGAGATACGACTTGGCCAACACACAAAGAAAGACAAATGCATGCCACTTTGTCTTGGACTTATCTTCTTCTCTCATTGACAACTGATGATACCCTGCTCCAGTAATCCAAATTATTGAAGACCTTCACATGTACTGCATCGAAGATCTCCTCATATGTCAGCATGACATACTTATCAGACTTCATATGTCGATTGATAGGACGGTAGTCTCCACACATCAGTCTATCCGTGTAGTTGTCATGCATATCCTTCTTTGCTGACATAACCGTGACAGATGCATACTCTTCATACGACATCTCCACCAACCCAGCCTCCAACAAGTCTTGAGTCCTACTATGGATCAAGGCTTTCTCCATGTCACTGTATCTGTAAAGACATCGAAAAATTGACATGTCATTAGCCAAATCGATTCGTATACCTGGTCTCTTCAAGGTATCCAAATCCTTCATACTAAAGGTAAAACAATTCATGTAGCTCTTCAAGAATCTTTGAACTCTTCGTCTCTCTTCTCTTATAAGCTTGGGTCCAATCTCTGGCTCTCAAATATCCTCTGTCACCATGCTAGAGATAGAAGACGAAGTCATTGACTGCTATTTTGCAGCCTCTGGAGCAATTTCATTCTGCTCACCACCAACAACCTCCACCGCCACTATGCAAAAAACTCCTACAGTCTTAGCTGCAAGCTCCACACTCTCTCTTATGACATCCCACGATGTCCAAGGACGACGAACTCCATACGCCTCGCCCCCAGCCTTTGCCTCCACCGACTCGATAAGCAAAGAGCTCAGAAGTGTCCGAGCAATAACACCCGTGGATCGCATCCGACGCTGCTCAGTTCATCCAAGGCTAACAATCCATGTCAAGCAATTTGAGTCCATTGCTTGATTCAATACTTGACGACGTGAAGCCTCCGACATCGAAGCTACTGCCGTCGTACCCTAGCAAAATCCATCGCTCGCTCTCTCTCATCGACATTGGGCTCCACCAACTGAGCATCCCACACAAGCCCAGGTCCTACATCTCTGTAAGCATGTGACGTTGGAAAGCTCACCAAAGTGGATAACGTTACCATGGGCCGTCTCACTATGTTCACCACTACCATGGGTGACCTATCGACGACTTTCACTACTTGAGATCGTCGTCTTGCATCCAAGATGTCATCAACTGTGAGGTGTTGGTCATCTCACTGTATCGTGTGCGCGCTTGAGCACCTCCCTTGGTAACAAGTTCGTCCACCACAACTGTGGATGATGTGCATGAGATCCCACTCTCGCTGCATCTAACAACACTACTAGTCCGACCTAGGACCGCACCTGGTGCACACTCGTCATCATCTGTGTACGAGCATCACCCAACAAAAGAACGTTCTCCATGATGTATGCTGGAGAATCCATCTGATGCATCTGGAGATGTCGTAAGATCCGTAACATCTCTCAGAACATCCTAGATCGTGGGTCATGTAAACCCTGACCTCTCCCAGCATGCGTGTGACCTTGACATGGCCACCCGGCTATCACCAAGTGAATGATGTCAACAATCGTGGATCCAGCACCCCCAGCAGTGAAATATGCGACGGTAATTCTTCCTAGTATCCTCTAACGGCTGATATGGACAACAACTCAGGATATCTCTGCACCAAACGTGCCACATGATGCAATGAGATGCGTCTCATAACCTCATCTCTCTCCACATACAAGTATCGTTGTACTTGTATGCATGCTTGCAATACCGTAGCCAAACCTGTGCTGATCTCTCCAAACACTTGATTGTAAGAGCTCCAATTCCTCTAATAGGTTGAAGTAGTGTATGTTTGATCGAGCAAATCAAGTGCAATCTTCTTCAAGTGTGGAGCTGCATCTCCAAAACATGTTCACCGTCTCAATGACATGCCCACCGTCTATATTTTCTCAGTACCTTCACGACATTCAAGACTCCAAAACTTGCAATCCTTGGCTAGTATTGTTACTAGTTCATCTTTGTAGTGATCTACATAATCTACCACATATGTCGAGTTCAACCCGAGATTGTGTCGAGCATAAAAAGTGTAGTAATTATGAAAATCAACTTTCATATGACAGCGGTGCATCACTTTCATGTTATCCTCGTGATACATATATTTAAGAGTCAAACACATGACAGTGGTGTGCAAAATGTTAGTCCACTTACTCCAAAACATCATCAAAGAGAGCACCAAACCATCACATATCTCTGGTGTAATCATATTGTTTTTAGTTATTAGGTTCTTATCTAAACTACATACCTTTTCATTATGACCTATGTTTCACAATATATGTGACCATTGTAGCACGTGTATGCATCAACTTGTCGAAGAAGCACATATATGAGGCTCATCAATTCAATGATGTCATGAATCTCATCCCAAAAATGCATGTCAAGTATAACATTGACAACCTCCTTCACTTTCTCAACTTGTTTTTGATCTTTGAGACGGCCTGAGAAATCCCGCCAAAGCTCGTTGACTGGCCAACAAGGAGGACACTGACCTAGACAAACTAAGAGTGTTTCTCAACCTAATGAGAGAGAGAACCCGTCACTAGATGCATATTGTTGAGAAAGATGCATTCATCATGACTACTTGAGAGACTCTGAAGGTAGTTTCCCTCAAGTACTTCAGAGGAGTAGATTACAATAGAAGGGTGCTTACCAAGTTACGTTGAACTGTGAGAAGAAGGAATCTTTAGGAGATTACATTGAAAGATTTAGAGGTTTAATGGATAGAGTTCCTCGAGGATGCAATGTTGTGTCATACTATCTACAATAGACCATTGATTGGTTCTTGATGGGGTTGCCAAGCAAGACGGAACTGTTTTGTTGGAGAAATACTTCTAACGATCTAGATGAAGTTATGCATCATGCGGAGACGTATGAAGCGTCAGTGCTCAACAGGAAGGCAACAAGGAGGAAGTCCAAGAAATCTAAAGAAGAAGAAGAAGAAGGATTATTCTAATTCTGACAACAGTAAGTCATCAAATAATTGGAATACAACGTCTGATGATGAACCATCTTCAAGTGCAAAACTGAGGACAATTGAATCATCAATGTCTTGTGACTGAATAGACTGCCACCAGCTGTACTTACATTACCCTATCTGTTATTTTAGCAGGGCTGCCAATCAACTAATAATAAAAGTAAAAGTTAATCATAAAAATAATAGCTATTTAGAGTGAAATCAGCCTTCGGCTGATTCACCCACCTTAATTTCTTTTATGGACAGACCCAGGCGACTGTTTACCAAAAACACATGGAATTCAGACTTTAGACTAAAGTCTCTGCCTTCCACTTTCTGAACTAGCGCAGCAAGTCAGAACTACTATTAAATCATATAATTATGATTTAAGATATATTTAACTGTTTAAATCTCTCTCGACTTACTTCTCAGTAAAGAAATAAATATCACACATAAATAAATATAAGAAAATATAGCTATGTGAATACTACTTTTGGAAGCTACACAGACATTTTTGCACAAAAAGAATCTTGATCATACATACTCATCTTGCTCATCCAAAAATACATACGGGTTCCATAAGACAAGGCGGACACTCCTAGCTACTCTTCTTCAATTTTTCCTCACAAATAAAATCCAGATAAGAGACACCATGCATTTTCCTCAGCTAACCACAAGCTCGTATATCCTGATCTTTTTTTGCTTGAACAAGCTCCACGGGCGTGCATTTAATCATCGCCGTAGCACGTGTCTCTTGTAAGTTGCAATACACCACATCAATGCAAACTTAATCGTGGCTGTATATCTCAATCTGTGCTCTCCAACATATGAATATCGTCAAACAAGCATATGAATATCATCCACGTCTCATGATATATCCTTATCCGACATCTTCATCACACATACTACATACTTTGAACACTTAGTGATTCAATGACTTACGCTGTCGTGTTGTGGATTGGCTAGGGTGTGAAACCACCACATATCCTTCGTACGTGTTTGGTGTTGAGGAGCCACTAGGATCTTATCGTGTCAAAAGATAAGGCTCCACGTGGACGATCCGTGTACTCTTCGCTGAGTGGAGATAAGAGTAGTACTCTTGTCGTCACATGAGGAGATTGATGTATAAGAAGAGAGGTGCGCGGAGCTTGAGGGACAGAGTGTAGAGTATCCAAGTCTAGGGTGAGTGTGATCAGTATCATCGGATGAAGTAAGCGGCAGTGCGAGTGGTAGGCATGAACGGAGAGCCCTTTCGTGCTCCTGATCTTCCACTTGCGCATCCATTCGTCATTAAGATTCATTGTCTGCCGCGGGATCATTTTCGAGTATTTATGGTAGCTCACTGGGGCGAGTCGTTCATGACCGCGGTGATGGCTACTCCAGACCCTATCATTCTTCCTATTGTCACATACGACGCGGTTTGGGATCTTACTGTCTATATCTTGCTTTGATGTAGTATGGATCCTCCATTAGATCTGAACTTTCCAGCGAGAGTTCCGTTCAACACTTGGGTCGAAATACGTTGTTACAGTCGACCTAAGGTGGCGCATCGAGAGTTTGTCGTCAGGAACTTCGGAGAGGATTATTACAACCAGATAATAGCTTCGTCCGTTCCTTTTGTAGTTCCGTTTATTGTCAACCGTTTTAGAGTCGGGATTCTGACTCTCTATTGAGTGTAGTTTGTACTTCGTGTTTACGTGCTTCGTTGCCGACGGCATCATCAACGGCACGTGTTTGTAGTTTGTTCAATATAAACTTTGAGGCCTAAATGGTACTCTTGGATAAAAAATTCGTTCTTTGTGTGTTTGTCATGTGAGTGAAGACAAAACCCTTTTGTCAACTTGTTTCTCATTGGTCGAAAGTTTGACCAATCACCTTCTACCAAGTTCCTTTCACGTTTTGAGGGTTAGAGGCACTTCCCGTGGTCCATTCGCGGAGTGTGAGCTATGGTTGGAAAGCTTGGGAGACGAGGATGCCCGTGGACTCAATGGTTGCTGGATTTGAAGCGCGGATGAGAAAGTTACGATCAATTGAAGCTGAGGGGGTCAAATTCGTGACCAATTTCATTTCCGTGAGGTCTTTTTCGCTTTCTGGGAGTTCTGTGAGGTTGCTGGAGATGAATTGACTGTTGCTGGAAAGCTCTTGAGATGGGCTTGCCGATGGACTCCGAGATCGATCGATTCCAAGCCGGAGTGAAAAAGTTATGGCCAGCTGAAGTTGGGTGTCTCAAATCGGAGGTTATGATAGTAGGCGACTGTAAACATGAGACATTGAGAGAGATATGGGGAGTTTGAGGTCGAATTTTGCTATGAAACCTTCCAGGGTCTGAGAAGGTACAGTCAACTACCTACCTGTGAAATTTTGGATTATTGGGTTGAAGGGAAACGTTGTTTTTGTGCACAAGGGTCTGCATATCGCCTTGTGTCATTGACGAAAAGGGTTTGGATCGTTCCGAGAGTTTGGTTGAAGATCTGCTGGTGAAATTTTACAGAGTGGTAGTGATGGTGACACATTAGCTTCTTGAGAAGTTTGAGCTGTTTTGATCGAGTGGTTTGTGAGGAATCGAACAGCAAAGTTCCGTCAAAATAGTATCATGTTATAAAAACAGCGATAAGGGCTTGATCGTTCCGAGAGTTTGGTTGAAAATATGCTGGTGAAATTTTACAGAGTGGTAGTGATGGTGACACATTAGCTTCCTGAGAAGTTTGAGCTGTTTTGATCGAGTGGTTTGTGAGGAATCGAACAGCAAAGTTCTGTTGAAATAGTATCGTGTTATAGAAACAGCGAACTTTGGAAAGGCATAGATGCCAACTCAGAGATGATCTCTCTGCATGTAATACCTTAATAGAGAGATTATTCTACAGGCTATCTGCTGGCCTTGGTTTCATCTCATTCTGAGCTGTGGTTGAGGAGTGACAGCGAGTTAAAGTTGAGAGGTTCTTGCTCCGAAAGGCGCAAGAGTTAAGATTCTTTTGGAGAACAGGTCGACCTGGAGGTTTTGCCAGTGCTTCAGAGCACTTGATCATGGGTATGGAGAGTTGTTGACTATATTTCCTGTGTTTGGATCCTCTCCATACCCGCATGCCTGTTTGTACGCCCAGTTGGTTTTGATTGGATTTGTGTGCGGGCGTTGCGCTTAGGTTTCTTTTCTATTAGGAGTGCTGGTATTTCTCTTGTGGTGAGGCTGGAGTGATGACCAGCAGACCCAAGAATGCTTGCGGTGATGGCAGGAACAGGTTGCCCGTGCTTGTTACCCCGGTTCTATTCCTAGTCAAGTAAGAGAGAGATCTGCCGAGAGGACGTGAGGATATCGTAGCGAGAAAGGTTCAAAGTGTACTTGGAGGTCAGAGAGAGGTTTGGGTGGTTGCTGGTTCTGAGTCACGGAGTGCGACACGTACTCTCTACAGCTAGATACCCGGTGTATTCCTAGATAAGAAAGCACGTCACACGACAGTTGGTGAACTCGACGTGAAACTTCTGGGGTGGAGAGTTAGTGAAGTTCTTCTCAGAACTTTACCATGGCCGAGAGACAAGGAGTTGGAAACCCTTCGGGCACGATTCCGCTGCAGCTTGATCCTGCTATAGGGCAAATGTTCCAAGCATTTGCTCTGTACATGGA
Organism: Asterella californica; assembly: GCA_036924285.1. Classification (NCBI taxonomy): domain Eukaryota; kingdom Viridiplantae; phylum Streptophyta; class Marchantiopsida; order Marchantiales; family Aytoniaceae; genus Asterella; species Asterella californica. Next base: position 8,160,424 of record JAYKYS010000003.1, read on the forward strand.
TCAACAACAAGCTGTTCAGCGGAAGGAGGCGATGGCTACCAAGGCTTTGCATTCGGTGGTGGGGACATTGGATCAGTTTGAAGGGAGAAACATCTCCAAGTACCTTAAGTTCTATTCTCGAGAGATGGAGCTGAGTAAGGTACCAGAGAGGGAGATGGTACGGACGTTTGAGCTCGCTGTTGTCCCGGAGTTACGGGAACATGTGAAGGGGCTCATTCAAGCTCATGGGGCTAACTGGGAGGAGTTTTCTCTTCAGTTGAAGGAGGAATACTCTTTGGAGGATGTAGATCGAGTGACTAAGAAGTCATTCATGGAGTGGGTGAACAAACCCAACAAGGAACTAGTTGCTACCGAACTACTTCGGGAGTTTGAGAGACAGTTTCTTCAACTATCTCGGATGGAGAAGCTCACACTTGAGAATGACAAAGTGGAGCTATTTTTACAGTCAGCCAACAGCGAGCTACAAAGGGAGTTAGAGTTGCTGTTGGAAGATCGGACGAAAGACAATGGTCTTACATCTGATTGGAAGAACGTTAGCGAAGCAGTGGGAGTACTTGCGAAGCGAGAATATCGAAGAGGGAAGGTGGTTGTGACTCAAGCACCAAGACCACCGCCTATTGTGATACCACGAAGGCAACCAACGGTGCAGACTGCTCCTCTACCTACTATTTCACTTCCTACTATTCCTATCACTACGGTTGTACCACAGCGGAATCAAGCAATGGAAGATTTGGAGAAGAAGATGAGAGACTTACAGATCAAGTTGACAAGGTTGGAGGAGAAGGATGGGGCACCTGAAGGGAGACCTGCACCAAAACAAGGATATGTTCAGAGGTGTATTTGGTGTGACAACACCGATCATCAACGAAAGGAATGCGGGAGTTTCACTGATGCCTTACAGCAAGGCATAATTTTCTGGAAGGAAGGAAAAATTGCCTTGAGAGACAACGGAGAGACTCTGAGGACCAACTTCGGTAGAGGAGGGATGAAGAAAATTTTGGAGGACCATCTAACAGTGCACGATGTGGCATCGGTAGAAGTTTCTACTTATGGAGTCGAGGTGATTAGCAAAAAAGAGAGTGCCTTTTTGAAACATGAGGATACGACTGATATGTGGAGTCACGCTGTGAGCACGAACAGAAAGGGGAAAATGGCAAGGGAGGAGTTGCTCAGAACAGCCACAGCAATCAGGAGTGCTACTGGATGGGATGATCCCGTAGATGCTATGTCCGTTCATGCCTACGTAGCCAAGGCTCAACATGAAGCTATCATGGAAGAGAAGCGTAGGAGAGATGAGGCTGGTCCAAGTGAGGAGAGAGCGGCTCCCAAGAGGCAACTAAGAGGAGATAGACTCCGACAGGAGACTACACCTCTACGAGAAGAAGCTATGGAGGACGTCTTACCTTCTGGGAGTGCAGAGAAGAGTAAGGTTAGGGAGAAGGGCAAAGCTCCCATGTACAAGCTGCAATCAGACATTGAAGCAGCAACCAACATGAAAGAGGTGTTGCAGGAGAAGGTGCTCAATACAAAAATTGAGTTTACCTTGCGAGAAATCCTCGGGATTGCGAAGAAGGAGTTTCATGATGTCATCATTGACATTATCAAGCGGAAGAGACAATTGACGGGAGAGACCGCAGTGTCCAGTGCTCTAGACACAGTGATTACAGAGGAAGAGGAGCGAGAGTTGGTTCATTCTTACAACACTCGTAAAGTTCGATTTGATGTGGATAAGGAAGAGGACGATAAGATCTCTAGTCATTACACTAGAGGGCATTGGGCAAGAGCCACAACTGAAACCTTAGTGAATGTAGGAGAGATGAGAGATCCGGTGGTTGCTCTCATCGATCATGGATCTGAGATCAATATTGTCTCTAAGGACATCTACAAGCAGGGTGGATGGCCTGTTGATATAGATCATGGTTGGATGATCCGAGCAGCAAACAACACACGAGGAGAACTCTATGGTGCTTGTCCGGATGTGAAGGTTAAGATAGGGAATGTGGTACTTGAACAAAACTTCTTTGTTCAAGATACTACTTCCTATCCGGTTATTCTTGGTCAACCATTCATTACAGCTGTAAGGATGGAGACTAAGGTGTTGGATGACGGTTCTGCTTATGCTCGGATCAGGAGTCAGGATGGCAAAACAACGGTACAGTTCTTGACTGTGTCTGCTAATCATGAGCGTAACCGAGATTACTTGCGGAGCGTTTCTCTACCCAAAGTCACTGAAGAGTTTAAGGATTTTTCCAGAGGGCCACTATAGAGCGAGAGTATAGTGGTACCGATACACAAGAGAAGGTACTCTCGTTGGAGAAGGATAGTGCCTTTTGTACAGGAGTGGTGAGATATTCGGAGAGTGGATTTGCTGTGTATACACAGCTTGCTGATCTTCAGAAATGGGAGAAGAAAGCTGTGCAAAGAACCCAAAAAGATCTAAAAAGAGTTGGTGTGCTTAGTGAGGAGGATAAGATAGAGGGCGTTTACATGGAGATGGATTTAGATGATCCTTTGGAAGAGCTTCGTAAGGCTGAGCAAGGGAATGAAGACCAAGTTGTCTACATACGTTCTATGGAGCTTTACTCGGCTATAGAGTCATTCCAGATACCTGAAGTCATAGTTGAGACCAGGTATAAAACGGTGGATAAAAAGGTGAAGCCGGTTGCACAACCGCTACCTAGCGACTCTGACCAACGAGTTCAACAAGCCTCAAAGGAGAAGAGCTTACGGTATCCTGATCAGATAGGTCACAAGTTTACAGAAGCTACGCTTAAGGAGTTGAAGGTTGGTTCTACAGATTTTCTTCTACCTGCTGAGGAGAAGGAGTTCAAGGAGATGTTAAGTAGGCACGGGAAAACATTTGCTTTTGAGCCTTCAGATATTGGGTGTGTAGATCCAAGTGTTGTAGCACCGATGATCATATTTACGGTACCGCATACGCCTTGGGACTTAAGACCAATTCCCGTACCTAGGGCACATCTGCCTAAGCTTATGGAGCTTCTAAAGGAGAAGATGCGGATGAGAATCCTTGAGCCATCGTTTGCACCATATTCCAGCCGCTGGTTTACAGTACCGAAGAAGAGCGGAGCGCTACGGTTCATTCAGGATATGCAACCGGTGAATCAGGTGACCATCAGAAATACGGGGATCGGATCTATTGTGGGAGAGTTTGCTGAAGCATTCGCTGGTAGAGCCATTTACTCGATAGGAGACCTCTACTCTGGATACGATCAGTTTCAGCTTGCTGAAAAGAGTAGAGATGTCACTACTATGAGGACACCGTTGGGTTTGGTGAGGATGTGCACATTGCCACAGGGGGCAACAAATTCTGTTGCACACATGATGAACGGGATGAACAAAGTTCTTCGAGACTTCATCCCGGAGAAGACCATGCCTTTCTTAGACGACATTCCAATCAAAGGATGTGTAGAGGAGCAGAAGGATGAGAGAGTCGATCAGAGGGGGTGTCGAAAATTTGTGGCTGATCATATTCTAGATTGTGATCAGATTTTATCACGGCTCGGGGAGGTTCACTTGACACTATCTGGTGCTAAGTCTTCGTTTGGAGTTCGAGAGGTTGTGATTGTGGGACACTTATGCGGATGGTTTGGTCGCAAACCTGATCCTAACAAGGTGGATGCCATACAGCGGATGAAGGACACATGTAGCTCAACAACAGAGGTGCGAAGGTTCTTAGGAGCTTGCGTGTTTTATCATGTGTGGATTCCTCATTTTGCTCATGTATCAGATCCACTCTATGGTCTGTTACGGAAGAGCACGAAGTTCACATGGGAGGAGAGGCATATCGAAGCGGTGCAGAAGCTGAAGCAGTTGTTGTCTTCTCCACTTGTGCTACGAAGGGTGAGTTATGAAGATGGCAAACACGTGATAATCACGGTTGATACAAGTCCGATAGCCATTGGGTGGGCAGTGGGACAAGATGATGAGGATGGAAACCGGTTTGCAATCAGATTTGGAGCCAAAGTGTTGAGTGAGCGACAACGAAACTACCCACAAGTAAAGCGAGAGCTATGGGGGGTAGTTACTGCGATGAAAGTTGAGAAGGATTATTTGATTGGAGCACCGGTAATAGTGGAGACGGATTGTTTGCCACTGTTAGGGATGATTACCAATTGTAACACCCCTGATATTGCTATGTTGCGATGGATTGCCTATATCAAGTCGTTGAATCCAGAATTCAGACACATAGCGGGAAAGATAACCCGGTAGCAGATATGTTGTCTAGGGCCAGATATGAAGATGAAGAGGATTTGATGGAAGACACGGAGGATATAGGTACGACCGTCTTTTGTAGAGCTCAAAAGAGAATGAATGAGCATCAAAACTCATTCATGGAGGAGCTATACGAAGGAGAATGGTTAGACATTGGGCGTTATCTTGGTTCGCTGACCAGGCAACCAGAATGGGATGATGCTCAGTTCAAACAAATCAGGAGGAAGGCTTACAACTACATACAACAAGGGGGCTATTTGTGGAAGCGCGCCAAGCGGAGTGGCGAGATGCCGCAACGGGTTGTGTGTAAGCAAGAGATACAAACCCAGCTCATTCAAGAATTCCATGAGAGCTTATGGGCTGGACATCGGGGGATTTATGCCACCTTTACCAAACTCAAAGAGAGATATTGGTGGCGTAACATGTACAGAGATGTAGTGCGATTTGTGGAAACGTGTGTAACTTGCCAGATGTACTCTGACATCCGGCATCGAGATGAGCTACACCCTACGTATCCACTTGCAATGCATTACAAGTGGGTAGTAGATCTAGTTACGATGCCGGTTGGAATATGGCAGATGAGATACTTGGTTTTGGCACGGGAGGATCTATCGAACCAAGTCGAAGGACGCGCTCTGCGCACAAACACTACAGAAGGGGTGTGCAGATTTCTACTTGAAGATGTGATCTGCAGATACGGATGTGTTGGGAAGATTACAACAGACCGCGGAGAACTGAATGCTCATGAAGCTGATATGTTCTTCAAGAGGCGGGGAATCAAGTTAGCTCTTACCATGGCTTACAACCCAGAAGGAAATGCGAAGAGTGAGCGCGGTCATCCTCCCATCAGGAAAGCGATTGTGAAAGCTTGCAACGGAAAGGTGAGAGAATGGCCAAGGCTTCTACCATTTGCTCTATGGGCCGATCGTACAACTCATAGCTCGGTGACCGGATACATGCCAGCAGAACTAATGCAAGGGCAAAAACCGATCATGCCTATCGAAGAGCAAATACCTACTTGGAGTGTTCTACCTTGGGAAGATAATCTCTCTAGAGAGGATCTTCTCGCTCTTAGGATTCGTCAGTTGGAGCGGAGACCAGAGGATGTGGAGCTAGCTCTGGAACGGTTACGAAAAGCTCGCTTGAAGAACAAAGACAGATTTGATAAGCGACATCGACTACGACCTAAGAAGATCGAGGAAGATGATTGGGTGTTGGTATATGATAGCAGCTTGGATAACCAGCATAGAGCATTGAGAAAGTTTTCTAAACGCAGGTTTGGACCTTACGTGGTTGTTCGTATTCATGACAACGCCACATACGTGCTACGCGAGTTGGATGGTGCACGGCTTAAAGTTCCGATTGCAGGAAAACGGATAAAACTCTTTAAGCGACGAGATGAAGATCCAGACATTGAGGAGATCAGTATCGAGTTTGATCTCTCTCGAGATCAAGATGAGAGTCCAGATGAGAGCGTAGAGCCCGAGGGGGAGATTCCCGAAGAAGAAGATGAGGAAGAAGTGGTATGATGCCAACCACAACGTATGATTAGGTTGGTGCATACCAGAGGATGCACAGGTTCAGAGGGGGTGGATGTCGTGTTGTGGATTGGCTAGGGTGTGAAACCACCACATATCCTTCGTACGTGTTTGGTGTTGAGGAGCCACTAGGATCTTATCGTGTCAAAAGATAAGGCTCCACGTGGACGATCCGTGTACTCTTCGCTGAGTGGAGATAAGAGTAGTACTCTTGTCGTCACATGAGGAGATTGATGTATAAGAAGAGAGGTGCGCGGAGCTTGAGGGACAGAGTGTAGAGTATCCAAGTCTAGGGTGAGTGTGATCAGTATCATCGGATGAAGTAAGCGGCAGTGCGAGTGGTAGGCATGAACGGAGAGCCCTTTCGTGCTCCTGATCTTCCACTTGCGCATCCATTCGTCATTAAGATTCATTGTCTGCCGCGGGATCATTTTCGAGTATTTATGGTAGCTCACTGGGGCGAGTCGTTCATGACCGCGGTGATGGCTACTCCAGACCCTATCATTCTTCCTATTGTCACATACGACGCGGTTTGGGATCTTACTGTCTATATCTTGCTTTGATGTAGTATGGATCCTCCATTAGATCTGAACTTTCCAGCGAGAGTTCCGTTCAACACTTGGGTCGAAATACGTTGTTACAGTCGACCTAAGGTGGCGCATCGAGAGTTTGTCGTCAGGAACTTCGGAGAGGATTATTACAACCAGATAATAGCTTCGTCCGTTCCTTTTGTAGTTCCGTTTATTGTCAACCGTTTTAGAGTCGGGATTCTGACTCTCTATTGAGTGTAGTTTGTACTTCGTGTTTACGTGCTTCGTTGCCGACGGCATCATCAACGGCACGTGTTTGTAGTTTGTTCAATATAAACTTTGAGGCCTAAATGGTACTCTTGGATAAAAAATTCGTTCTTTGTGTGTTTGTCATGTGAGTGAAGACAAAACCCTTTTGTCAACTTGTTTCTCATTGGTCGAAAGTTTGACCAATCACCTTCTACCAAGTTCCTTTCACGTTTTGAGGGTTAGAGGCACTTCCCGTGGTCCATTCGCGGAGTGTGAGCTATGGTTGGAAAGCTTGGGAGACGAGGATGCCCGTGGACTCAATGGTTGCTGGATTTGAAGCGCGGATGAGAAAGTTACGATCAATTGAAGCTGAGGGGGTCAAATTCGTGACCAATTTCATTTCCGTGAGGTCTTTTTCGCTTTCTGGGAGTTCTGTGAGGTTGCTGGAGATGAATTGACTGTTGCTGGAAAGCTCTTGAGATGGGCTTGCCGATGGACTCCGAGATCGATCGATTCCAAGCCGGAGTGAAAAAGTTATGGCCAGCTGAAGTTGGGTGTCTCAAATCGGAGGTTATGATAGTAGGCGACTGTAAACATGAGACATTGAGAGAGATATGGGGAGTTTGAGGTCGAATTTTGCTATGAAACCTTCCAGGGTCTGAGAAGGTACAGTCAACTACCTACCTGTGAAATTTTGGATTATTGGGTTGAAGGGAAACGTTGTTTTTGTGCACAAGGGTCTGCATATCGCCTTGTGTCATTGACGAAAAGGGTTTGGATCGTTCCGAGAGTTTGGTTGAAGATCTGCTGGTGAAATTTTACAGAGTGGTAGTGATGGTGACACATTAGCTTCTTGAGAAGTTTGAGCTGTTTTGATCGAGTGGTTTGTGAGGAATCGAACAGCAAAGTTCCGTCAAAATAGTATCATGTTATAAAAACAGCGATAAGGGCTTGATCGTTCCGAGAGTTTGGTTGAAAATATGCTGGTGAAATTTTACAGAGTGGTAGTGATGGTGACACATTAGCTTCCTGAGAAGTTTGAGCTGTTTTGATCGAGTGGTTTGTGAGGAATCGAACAGCAAAGTTCTGTTGAAATAGTATCGTGTTATAGAAACAGCGAACTTTGGAAAGGCATAGATGCCAACTCAGAGATGATCTCTCTGCATGTAATACCTTAATAGAGAGATTATTCTACAGGCTATCTGCTGGCCTTGGTTTCATCTCATTCTGAGCTGTGGTTGAGGAGTGACAGCGAGTTAAAGTTGAGAGGTTCTTGCTCCGAAAGGCGCAAGAGTTAAGATTCTTTTGGAGAACAGGTCGACCTGGAGGTTTTGCCAGTGCTTCAGAGCACTTGATCATGGGTATGGAGAGTTGTTGACTATATTTCCTGTGTTTGGATCCTCTCCATACCCGCATGCCTGTTTGTACGCCCAGTTGGTTTTGATTGGATTTGTGTGCGGGCGTTGCGCTTAGGTTTCTTTTCTATTAGGAGTGCTGGTATTTCTCTTGTGGTGAGGCTGGAGTGATGACCAGCAGACCCAAGAATGCTTGCGGTGATGGCAGGAACAGGTTGCCCGTGCTTGTTACCCCGGTTCTATTCCTAGTCAAGTAAGAGAGAGATCTGCCGAGAGGACGTGAGGATATCGTAGCGAGAAAGGTTCAAAGTGTACTTGGAGGTCAGAGAGAGGTTTGGGTGGTTGCTGGTTCTGAGTCACGGAGTGCGACACGTACTCTCTACAGCTAGATACCCGGTGTATTCCTAGATAAGAAAGCACGTCACACGACAACGCATAGTCCAATTCCTCTCTCACTATAACTGTTTTACTATATTAGAATGACTACAACAGGTAGTCGTTGTAATACTATCCCAGAGTTGTCCATGACAATACTACAAGCTCTCGGTCTATTAAAGGTCGGAAAAACTCTAGTTAAACATTGAATGATTTTGTCATTTGATGCATGAGGAATTTCTTCACGTGCTTAAAAACTTCGTATGTGTCTCACACAATGACATGATTCATCAAGACTCACGACAATAGATAAATGATTACAACGAGTACAACAAGTAGTCGTTGTAATCACTACTGTCTCAATGTTTTATATGACTATACTACAAGTTATAGTCCATTGAAGATCGAGATGAACTCGTTAGACATCAAATGATTTTCTAATTCGATGATGGACATATCATTCATTATTTTTCTCTCATGCGCACAACACTTGTAATAGTACACATTTGCGTAAGTAGAAACTTTAGCGAAAGTTACTCGAAAGTTATAGTAGAAGTTCTATAGAGTTAGAAGTATGTACTATATATGAAGCTTCGTAAAGAATATTCTAGTAACATACTTAGGAAGTTTATACCATATTGAGTGAGTAATGTACTTAAGAAACTTCGTGAGGTTGCTTATCAAAAGAGTAGACTGTTAACTTCATGAGAAAGTTAATAATCCTTATGATAGAAGTAGACGGCTAGCTTCAAGAAGAAGCCTTGTATACTCCATACTATAAATACCAAGGCTTGTGGTGAGCTCTGATATCTATAATTTGTCTCTATTCTTAATTGTTATCTTGGCTCCATTTCTTACTCCTCTCCTCGGTTCTAGTCTCTTACAACATTGGTCCATGTCTCACACAATGAAATGATTAGTCCTTTGTTATGGATAAGTGAATTTCAAAATCTTTGTTTAATACACTTAAGCCTCATCAATAGCTCATACTTAGCTCATTCTAGCTAAGTAATGTGTTTAATGAGGAGTTATATGTCAACTAGTGAAACCACTTGAGAGTTATTGCTAGTTCCTCCTAAAATGCCGTAGTAACAACCATCACTATAAACTGTAGCTTGTGAGAATGTAATATTTTCAATGATGATCAGCTTAACATGTTTTATTAAACTTATATTTGTGAGATCTAGACCATCAATCTAATGATCATATGTAGACATGAAGTATTAACGAATATTGATATCATAAAAATATATTTAATGTAATACATGTTGTCGTATCACAAGGCACAAAAAGTGTATCTGAGAATATGCAAGATATCCAATTGTGAAAAGCGTGTAGGGTCGAGAAACGCAAGCGGTAACGTACGAGCAAAAACTTCCAACCCAAAATCTTATTTTTACTACTACTAATATTCACAGAGTTTACAAATAAACTAAATATTATGTGGTCTTAATAAAAATCTCCAAAACCATGATCTAATGCTACAGCTACATAACCCTCGGAAAAAGGTATCAAAAGGTACCCAATATACCTCTAACAGGCTCTCGTGGAAGAAGTTATGCCACTTCCGCGATCATTGTAGTACCATTCATTTTGAGATATTTATAAATAAATCAAAATGCTTACTCGTCTTCCTCAAAGTGGTTTAGAACGAGATATGATTAAAGTATTACTGTACTTATATGAATACCTCGCGGCATAATCTTTTGTGATCCTTCATCCTCTTTACACGGTAACCATGGATACCCTAAAGGTTTAAAATTAATAACAGTATTTTTAGGTATTTTGTTATGTTTGGTTGATAGCTAGATCAATGCATTCAATATTTCATGTGCAAGGTATCATTCCAACCGATAGCGGAGATCGAAACAATTAAAGGGATAAATAATTATCTATATAACTTATGAGTGAATGATGAAAATTAGTATTAATTGTTGGTAGATTAAAAGGTCCCATAAATAAATAATATATATAACTACTTAACTTATAAGGCTGGCAAAAATTATTTGGGACCATAAAGAAACGTGGGCTTTAATTAATTGGTTAACATCATACTTTTTATTTCATATTTGAATGCATAAAGGTGTACAAGGAAATTCTTTTGAGAAAGAACTTAAGATGTATAAAAGCTAGTATTTGATAAACTAATTCCAATAAATATATCAGTTTGTTGGGATGTGATAACTAGAAACTACTAATACTAGTTGTTAGATAGTTACTTGAACATCTTGTTAATTTATTTTAAATTATATTGTAACGAATATGGTTACACTTAGAAAATTTGACAGAAAAATGAATTCAGTGCTCAGGAAAATCGTTACTATATCAAGGTAAATATATCAAACTTTTTAATATAGACATACATATCCGTACATAATATATAAACTTTATATTCACGAAACGACTTGTTACAAAATACATTTTCAACCAAGCTTCCGTACTGAATATAAATAGCAAGCAAGTAATAACTTGTGTGTCATTTATTTAACTTGCTGGTAACCCCATGCGCCCGTAGTGGATGCGGTGTGGGGTCTAGTCCTCTACACAGTTGTATGACTTCCTTGCATTATCACCTCTTCCAAGTTCAAAAGAGGTGATAATGCAAAAGGCGTTTAATTTATGTTCTAACCTTTCTTGCGGGAATGTTAGAGCATAAATTAAAAGTCATACATGATTTTTTATTGCCCTCAGACTCTCCTTTATGACAGAAAGAGAACTGTTCAGCTTGCTATACTTATAGATTTTTTTTGAAAACAAATCGAAGTCTGCTTTGTACAGATTAGTTACCTATATTTAAATATATTAATTTTAGTCACTTTTACAAATAGCAATAGTCAACCCGAACATGTACTGTATTCCTTTTTCTTTATAAACCAGTACTGTATTGCATTCCAGCTTCTTTATATAAAGTCAATGGAGTAAGTTCAATTGATCATTCTATTTTTTCACGTAGTTTTCTCAAGTCCAACAGCTTCTACATTCATTACGTTAATTCAATTGTTATCGTTTTTCCTCACTTGACCAAAAATTGCCCGCAAACTCTCCTTTATTGCAGAAGGAGAACTGTTCTGCTTGCTCTACTTATAGATTTTTTCTTGGAACAGATCGAAGTGTGCTTTGTACAGATCAGTTATCTATATTTAAATAGCAATAGTCAACTCGAACATGTAATGTATTCTTGTTTCTTTATAAACCAGTACTGTACTGCATTCCAGCTTCTTTATGTAAAGTCAATGTAGTAAGTTCAATTGATCATTCTATTTTTTCACGTAATTTTCTCAAGTCCAACAGCTTCTACATTCACTTCATCTATTCAATTGTTGTCGTTTTCTCTCACGACCAAAAGTACGCTTTGGTTGCATATTCTTGCCTAGGTGCCTCATGTTGTGCAAGGGCTGTAGAGCACGGCTGCATACAATTTCATAGTGAAAGATGCTTAATAAAATAAAAGCCCAATATTGAGTATTGAACTCCGATGACGCGAGGTTGAATGTTGAGACATGTATTTACCCAAAATTAGAAGATTACTCCAGTCTCGAGTAACGATAAATCTGAAATTTTGGATATACCAAACTGCTATCCAAATCCGCTACACTCGGGTAGCGAAACTAAGGCTATTAGTTCTTGGTATTTGCGGATTCTTTCTAAGATGTCTTATATGAGTTTTGATTATAGTATTTGCAAATTGTTTCTAGGGTATCTTGTATCCAAGTATGAGTATAGAAGTATGAGAAAAATATTCTTTTTGCTATGTGTTAGCATAGTTTACGTTGATTGTGAAAAACAAAAAAGAAAAAGAGAATGTTTTATCGAGTAACGAAACGGCGGATGGAGTCGTGTGAGAACTGAAAAACGAAAAGAAGTAACAAGAAAGGATAGATGAAATCATTGTGAAAACTGCAAAAAGGAAAAGAAGCGATGGGTCCGGATAAATCGTTAACATATAGATCGTAATTCTATTGCAAACGAAGCTTCTTGTTGTCCTCCTAGTATATTGTGAGTCTGAAGAAAATATATTTTTTTGTTCCAAGAAATCTCAAAATTTTCATCTTAACATTTCTTCATCAATACTCAGTAATTTCTTTGAAAATGAATTATAATTTGTAAAACTGATGAATAACTTTAAGTTGATTTTTTATTTCATAAATTTTAAACTGAAATGAAGACTTATCCACCGTAACCATGTTCTGCATAACAGTTAAATTTACCAATTTTCTGAAAATAAACTTGCAAATATAATATCTTTTGGGTCATCCGGAGCACTTGTAGTCATACTCGTGTTTAAAATAATAATTTTATTTTAGTGTGATCATCAATTATTGAAATTATCATAAATAAATAAGAAATCATAGCTAAATACTGTTCGAACATTTCTTATGGCATTTCGCGTTATTGAGTATAGTTCCTTAGTATTGCCTCTGGAATGCAGGTAAGTTTCCGATTTTCGAAACAGTAGCAAATTTGAATAACAGTACGGTAAGCTGCCCTTCCTGACAACGAACAGGTAGTACGACCTCCTAAGAATATCAAAAGAATATTGATCACGCGGGACAACTATTCGAATTGGTAAAGTCAGCAGGGAAATCTGCGGACTTGTCAAGTTGTCAGTCTCAAGTAAGTCGAACCGGCAGAAATCCGAAAATTTAAACTTGGAGGCCAGGCATTTCCGGAATGTTTCACATTTCATACGTTGCGTTTCCGAACTGAGAGTTCTTTAGCCGGTTACAGATGCCGAGAAAGTTGTCGCAAATCGGAAATAAGAAATGCGGTAGACTTGACTCTAAATGCCGGAACTCTCCGAGCATGACTGTACGAACCGGTGATGAACGTCCGGCATCTACTGGGACCGGTGGTCAAAAGCTTTTGTTCGACGGACTGCATTTCCCGCTTCTCTCCCCACCACCCCGCCCCCGATCACACGGACCTGCAGAGTTTGAAAAATCACTTGGCGTGCTGACGGCGCTGACGCTGGTGACTACGGCAGCTCCTTTGCTTCCATCGCTCCATGACTACGGCAGCTCAATTGATCGGATTCGGTTTATGTCTGTTGATCACTCGTCCATTGGTTTTCATCTGGTGATCAACTCGCGCCAGAAATTGTCGATCCTGCGACGCGAAATGACGATCTTACTGAGCATGAGAAGTTTGTTTCTCAATTTAGTGACAATATGGCGAGGAGGATTGTATTGAAGTGGAGAAACTTTTCGTCGTGGTGTGAAGCGATCGGCGCGTTGAGGTGAGCTTTCACCAGTTCGTGTTGTTGCTAGTTGCCGCTAGTGGAACGAGTTGGTGGATCTTTCTTTCTGGCATGTGTTTGTGTCGGGCCTACAACGTAGCTCGTACTACCCCTCCCCCTGACATCATCATGGAGGTCGGGCAGCACGACATTCGCGGCTGCCTTTGTCCGTGTCGGGAATCGTCGGTAGATGGGTGGTTATATCTTACCACTCTTGAGCTTATCTTTCTTATTGCACGAATGTGGTTTCGGATCGCCAGTCTCTCATTCAACTTGAGTGGTATCCTACTCTGTTGTGTTCGCTAAGCCTCCAAGAAGGTCCGCCGATGCTTGGTTTGATTCGGTTCGGTGCTTGATATCGTTGAGGTGATATGCTTTTAATGACCAGCCAGCAACGTAGTATAACTTCAGCAAATCACCACCGTGCGCTTGATGTTGTGTGATTATAAGGGTCCAAAGTCACGACAAGCGAAGCGAATGGTTCTTCGGAGTTAGAAAGCTACTTTTGGCGATTCATATATAATCATGAGCTCATGAGAGTGTTCTTGCTTCTTACACAGTTGAACTTCTATTCCTTCTTCATGTTTATTGTCCACCTGCCCGGTGGAAAGGACTCAGGATTCTCCTTTGGGAACCGAATTTCTTTGCAACTTACCCATCCTATTGGGTGTAATTTTAAATGGGAGCCCTCCCGAAATGTAAGCAGCAGAACTACGTTTGAAAGTGGTAGTAATTCCCCGGTGTTAGTGGGAGCCGTTAGGCAAGAATGTGTAATAGAACACGACGACAATTGAGGGAAAATTCCGGTTCTACAGGCGATGCCCAGGCGCGAACACGTAAGATCTACGCGGGAAGGTTGTAGTGCTCCGGTAGTGGTTGTTTGGGAGACCATCTCACTAGTTGAGAGATCACGAAATTGACAATGGCAATGTGGCTTCGATCTAGAATGTGCAGATTATTCTCCACTGATCTTGGGATATGGAGAAGAAGACGGTAGTTTACAAACGTCGACCAAAGAAGCAGAGTGCTTCAGATGTACCTGCAGCTGAGCCCCTCGAGCTCTCTTCTGACAATGGCGCAGCGAATATCACGCGCAGTGTGGGATCTGGATTCAGCAACGGGTAGGCTATCGACCAACATTTTCTTCGGCTGCAGCAGTCTAGTGCTCACAAGCACGATGTCTACACTCGCCTACTGGTCAAGCACTAGTCCCGAATAGCGAAATTGGATGGACCGTGCTAGTCGAACATGACCGGCGTTTTCCTGCAACGTCTAAAGTTCAAATTGTAGACTAAAGCACCGAAGAAAACTTCAGGTTGATTCAAGGTCTTCCTCAGCTCGTAGTGTGATTGAACAGGGGAAAGTCCGTGAGCGACAGCAAGAGAAACGACAGGAAGAGTTGGGTTGATCGCTCTTTATCAAACAGGTGTGTTTTTCAGCTCTTCCCACCTATCGATCCAGGGATCTCTGACTAGTGGCAATCTTACCTGCGTTGCTTCAATGAATCGTTCTGAAGATTGACATGATTCCTTCAGAGCTGGTGCTTTAGTGTTGGAGTCTTTGCTTGTCTTCAATTGCTTGGTCGCCGCGATCGCACCCGGCGTTTCGACATCTCCCTTGGCACATCCTCCCATAATCAGTACGTTCTTGTAATTCATCCTCGTTTCCTCTATCTTCATCTTCTCGAAAGGATCCAAGACAGTAATTTTAACATATGTCATGAACCTAAATGCCTCAGTCTTTGTCACTTTTCGATATGGGTCTACCTTAATGTGGAATGTTTTACTTGTCTCGTTCATCATTCATGTACTTTTGGTCCGTGTGCCTGTGAACTTCAGCCGCATACCCCCAACGGACAGTTAGGTTGTAAGTCGATATCCCTGGTTTTCAGAGGTTTGAATCTCATTATCCTGCAACTCTGACTGCATTGGTTTGTAAGACAACGGCATGTCAAGTCAAGTGGTGCAGACTTTCAGAAGCTTGGTTGAGTCGGCTAGGTAGGTAGGATGGAATCAGAAGAAACATTGATAAGCATTCATGTCACAGAGGAAGACGGAGCAGTCTGAGTTTGGGAGAAGCATTCGATCTGTCTACAATGGCTTCGAAATGGATTGACTCAGTGGGGTCTCGCTTTTTACCCGACTGGGCTACGAAGAAGAAGAATCAAGGAAAGAGTGGTCGTAATGGAACAGTTAAGAATCCCCCTTTCATATCTATGTCATGTTTCTACTCTCTTCTATCGGAGAGTGCCTGGTTTAGATGTTAAAGCAGGTGCAATAGTTATATGCTACTATGATTGCAGTCAAGTAAGAAGTCCAGTGTGTCGTACTGCAATCATGATGCCATCTTGGGTATGCTCTAGGCCAACCGCAACAAAAGGATCGAGCCCCCGGCGGATTTCGTCCAAGAGAAGTGTGCAATGTTCGCAGAAATTGACGCCTTTGAGCTGGAATCAGAAGAAGAAATTCCGATCCCGTGGAGAGTTAAGCCTGACATATTCGTAGATCTGCCGAAAGAAACTGGGTTGAAGAATCGGCATTGGAAGGGGCCGCTGGAGATTGTGCCAGAAGCTGGGTCGGAAGAGCTGAGCTCAGAAAGCCTCAGCGCTGCCTTGAGCGCGGCCCTTAGAACTCCAGGTCCGATCAGTGCTCAAGATCCCTTCCGAGCAGAGTCTGTGTGCTCAACCAGCCGCATCGAGAGTGTTGACTCCAGGCTCAGTAAAGTCCTGAACCGTCAGGACTTGAACTATGCAGAGGAACGACCAGCGAGTAACCCGGTTGTGCGCACGGAGGTTGTGCATGGATGGAATATGGACTCTGATGGTGAGGATGGTCGGAAGATCAGATGGCAAGGATTGGACTCGAAAAGATTCTCTGCTGAGTGTAACCAAAGCGACCCGAGGCTTACAGCTAACCGAAGTCTGAGTGAGAGGAGAAATTCAGCAGACAGCATATCGGACCAGGGTAGACACTCTCTTGGGAGCAGATCGGAGAAACATTTCTCCGTCGAACTAGATAATTTGGCTTCTGGATTCAGAAGTTTAGCGGTCGGTGAGAACCTCCGTCTAAGCACTGGAGTACTGAAGCCCTTGGTGGAGCACCTTGAAGATGACGAGATAAAACGTTCCAGTGAGAGTGAAGGTATTGATGACTCGGAAGAGTCGCCGCGCTTTGAAGAGCTGCTTCTAGAAACGGACCTCCTTCCAGTTTTTGAGGCTTTGATGAAGGAGTGCCATCAAACGCGACCATTATCTCTGAGGGACGCCATCGCTAAATTCTGGTCAGTACCTCCACCTGCTCCTTCACCTGGAACTGGAATCAGCAGCCATGGCCCTGAATGACTGTTGGTCACATCTTTTAGGTTGATGGACCAAAGCTCTTCCGAGCTAAACAGTTGACCTGGTGGCTGTTCAAGTTCAAGTTCTCAGTTCGCACATAACGAGGCCTTTTGTGGCCTCCTTTGTCTCTCTCTGTCAACACTTGATTCATCTCCTCTTCGCTAGTGTTAATCCTTCGTCCTCAATATGTTCTTGCTAGAATATCTTTGGTTGAACTACCCAGACTCTTTGAGGTTAACTTGGTATCGGTTTTTGTTGAATGCCAGTGACATATCTAGTGTGGTGAAGTTGGGAGAAGGAACTTTTGGCGAAGCTTTTAAAGCGAGTGGCTGCGTCTTCAAGATTGTTCCAATGGATGGCGAAATTTTGGTGAATGGGGAAGTTCAGAAGGTAAGGTTATCATTTTAGTTCCAGGGCACACTGAAGTAGTGTATTCACAGCTTTGGGTGATGATGATGAGCAGCTCCTTGCTGCCCAGTACTGGGAAATTACGCAAAGCAGGGAAATCTATAGCTTCTTTTCCTTCAGATGTCTCGTGGCTCAGAGGGTGATACTTTAACGTCTGGAGGTTTGTGCAGACATCCGCAGAAATTTACAGCGAGGTGCTCCTGACGAACACCCTCACCCGTTTGCGGGTTGTCAAGAATGAAGCTTCTGCAAGACTTCCAAACTTTTGTACAAATTTCATCGAGACTAAACGGTACGTGCGCAAAAGGTGCTTGGAAGTTAGCCTTCATTATGCCTCCAACGTCTGTAGGCTCCACTTCCTAACTAGAGTGGGCCTTACTTTGTGTGTTAACAGGATTTACATCTGTCAAGGAACCTACGAACAAGAGTTGATCAAAGCCTGGGAGGACTGGGATGCTGTTCGTGCGTCCGACAATGACCATCCGATGATTTTCCCTGAAAAGCAGGTCTGAGACTGGGACACTGCTTCGTGTCTATTGTCAGCAAAGCTCTACTCGTTTATCATACAACAGTTTGTATATCCCAAGTGCCCTGAGTCACATGTCCTCACCAAGAAATGTCGAACAGGTGTATGTTGTTTTTGTCCTGGCAGATGGTGGGGTAGATCTAGAGTCATTTGTACTCTTTAATTTCAGCGAAGTACGGAGCATTTTGCTGCAAGTAAGTCTTACCTCTACTGTTTCATCTCTCATGTTGGCAAGTGTTACTATTTCTAGCCTCCGGTGCTCTCAACTCACTTAAACTAACTCTCTTGTGCGCGGGGATTGGCATGTTGGCATTGGCTGAGTTGGCATGTTAGCGCGCATTCTGCCCCTAATCGCTTCGTACTATGTACTTGGCCGGGTTAATGCGTGTTACCTCTATACTAGAGAGTGGTCCTTGAGAATATCTGCCAACTCGACGTATGGATATATGTCTAACCTCCATTACTTCTACAAGTTGTAAAAGAGTGAAATCCTGTTGAACCTCAGCCTCCAACTGAAGAATGAAGAAAATGCAGGTCGTGCTTGCTCTAGGCGTGGCAGAAGAGGCTTGTGGATTTGAGCACCGAGACTTGCACTGGTAAGAACTCAAGACTCCCTCGACCACTCGACGCATGTTTTCTTATTCCAGATTTAAACTGTCAGCTTTCAGTATAAGTTATCATAGTTCCACCACAGTTTTGTCATCAGATCACTCCTACTTCCGTATGTGCAGGGGAAATATCGTACTTGCCAGAGATTGTAAAAATGAGATCGGTTACTACAGGCTATTAGACACAGATATGAAGGTCAAAACCTTTGGCGTGTCTGTGTCGATCATTGACTTCACTCTCTCACGTATCGACACAGGTACGATCTTTCGTGCGACATGTCAGTTCCTTATGTTGCACGAAGAATTTGGTATTCAACTTCAGTTAATAAAGTTTTCCTTGCTTGAGACTTGCAAAATGCTGGCCCATGTCCGCATCATGAACATCATCACGAGCTTGTAATCTCGATAGACCATTATGGGATAATTCGTTTATATTCATCGATTCTATCAAGCACTCACAGAACAAATGGTCGGTTCTTTCATGCAGGAGCGCAAGTGTTTTTCTGTAATCTATCGAATGACCCAGAGCTCTTTGAAGGTCCTACAAGAGATGCCCAGGTACTTTGAGGGTATGACGTACTTATGATTGCTAGTCCAGTTGCGCTCGACAAACCAAACTCGTCTGAAATGACAGACGGAGAAGCATTTCAGATTCTCCGTCCTCCTTTGCCTTATACGGAGACCCTTTCGATCGGCGGTGTAAGTTTTGGCCCTCCAGAGACTATAGACACCATGACATATTTTGGTTGCTTGACATCGACATGCTACTTACTTGCACACATTACTTCACATCGACATGCTGTTTTTTTGGGATTTCACCAAGTGGCATCGTGGATGCGTGGATCTATTTACGTAACCGGTGTTTCATTTGCCATTACTCTGTTTAATGTCAACCACTATGTGCTTGTGAATGCAGTCCGATACTTATCGAAGGATGCTGAACCTCACGGAGGGCCATTGGGAAGGAAGGTATAATTACTTAGCCTCCTGAGAAACGATTACCACCTGATCTGCACTGCATTTATTTTAGACTGTTCTGATACGTGTATGTTATCGTGTACTCGTGCAGTTTCCCCAAAACCAACTGCTTTTGGATCCACTATTTGGCGGACACGCTTCTCAATAGAAAGTCATACGTAAGTCTTCTGTCTTGCCCACTTCTGACGCTGAGGCTAACGTTTTTGTCTAGTACACTGATCTGTCTTCAGCCGTAGTTTCAAAACATGATCCAGAAATTCATGATGATGGAGGATTACGAATGGAGAGTTGTAACGTACATAACGTCTATTTCCTTGAATCTGCAGCCCATCTCTTCTCAGGAGAAACGTGCCTTGCGTTCATTCTGCAAACGAGTTTTGCTCTACGATTCAGCTAAGACTACTTCATCAGATGACTTTTTCCACGATCTGAAGGTCGTCTGAATTGTACGAAACAGTAAGTTATGTACTTTTTGTAGTATAGTAACTCGGGCCGGGAATATAGAGAATTTTCAGTATGTACAAACGACTAAAATTTACAGTTTTGAAGCATTTGTGAAACTAAAGCTCCGAAGGCAACTACGCGGATGTATCTGGAAATCATTTCACGTGATGTAACACAGAATGCCATCCACGCCTGCTCTCTCTGTGATGATAAATTACAGTCACTTTCTCTTTCCACGTACGAACTCGCATCTGCAGAGATAAGTGCAAAGATCGACTTAGAACTTTTGTCCACTTGCAGCTGTTCATGCCAGGAAGGACTTGTTATGATCGTACCTCTGATTACCAGTCGATGGATTAAATATCAACTGTATTCACTCCGTCCCTCGTGCCAAGCGGGGGTAACATGAAACCTGATCAAGAGCAAATTTACTGGGTTAGGAATGTCTCTGACAGTGTTGCAGTCAGCAACTGAGCCAAGAAGTTTTTGGTGAGGTCAACTCGCTTTCTCACCAGAACTCCAAATGATCGGCTGGTGACGATTCACACAGATCCGCCCGTTCCGACTTTGGATATCGTGTTGGTGTGGAAAATGGTTTAGTACTTGGCGTGCATCTAGTAGCCGATATTATCTACGACTCTGGACTCTCGTGCTGCAGCCACAGTCCGGATCGCGTTGATCCGGTCTGTACAAGCAACCATCATATAGAGCCTGGGAACTCCAAGCATGTCTGCATGTTGCCACTCTCTCAGCATTGAGTTCACTGTCTTCGGCGTCTCTGTCAACTCCAACGTACATCACAGTGTGATCTATATCCGCCGGTGCAGGGGAGCACACCTGCAGGAAATCAACCATACTCGTCGAGAGGAGATCCATAAATGTGTACCACCGAACGAACATCAAGAATCTACAAACAGAATCAGAGACACTACTTCGTGTACAACTCCATCTACAACATCAGGATCTCAGACACCTCAAGTTAAGCGGAGAGCAAGAGTACCTGTACGCAGCGCCCTTTCAGGTCCCACAGGTCTGACAAAGTGGGCTTCATTGTTCTCATGTCTTCCCATTTGGGGTCAACCTGCTTTCTCACCTTCCTTCAAATTCATCCAGCAATATCGTCTGGGTCTCAGAATATGTACTGAACGCTAAGTTATCAAACAATTCTAAAGCTGGCGGGGACGATGGAGAAGGTCCAGAAGTTCATAGATGAGGTTCCAACGGTTTAGCGACGCAGCGATATAGAACCTCTGCTACAAAGACGGGAGCGCTGGTGAACAGGAAAGATACGCTTCACTAACTTATATCTAAGTGTTTGATTGGGTCCCATTTTCTGAGAAAGTTATTGCTAGTTTAAATTCACTCTTTCAGTAACTTCACCTTGCAGCTAGGAAGGGACCAGAATGTGAAATTCGAGGATCATTGATTTTCTTTAGCTGCGAGTATCGCACGGACGGTTTCCCTGATTTCACTTCAGTCCCTTTACGTTTAGTAACTGTCGCCTGCGTGCTCTGTTTTTCAAGAACTCTCCTGAGCTCCTTCTCGTTCTCCTTGTCCACCTCAATTCCTCTCAGCTTAGCAACTCGTAGAGCCGCTTCCACACTGAATGTCTCCTGCTCAACTTCGCGCAATCTTTCCAGCAACTTCGCTGTGGAAAACGGTTCGGGCTGCACTAACTTCCGCTCTTTTGCCATTTCCCTGACAGCTGGGGCCACCAATTTCAACGGAGATCTTTCCTCCTCCAGAAAGTCTTCGAGTTCGTTGCCACCAACGACATGATTGTCAGGCAGATTGTCACCACCCACCAACTCCGGCCGGTTCATGAGTAGCTGCTGCTGCTGGCTTTGAACGGGATTCTCCTCATCACTCTTGGAGTAAAGAGGTGGACCACCCAAATCATGTTGCTTTGGTGAATCTGAGGAAAGCTGGACTGGATCATGGATGTTTTCTTTCCCTCCTTTGAGGTGCTCATTCGCAATTGTAGTGTACAACCTCTTCCCTCCTATTAGTGGCTGGAGGTGGTGCTGCGTTTGTTGCTGTGCCGCCTCCTGAGGATGACTTGCTGCACCAGAGCTTGAGGGAGCTCCTTCATGGACTTCCTCCTGTCCTGCTTCTTTTTCTGTTTCACCTTCCCCTGTTCCCCTGACATCTCCTGCCGCAATGCCTGCTGGACGGAGTGTTGGACAACCCGGAGCTGTATAACTCTGTTGCTGTCGTTGCGGGTGCTGCTGGAAAGAAGATGCACAGTCCTCGTCATGGAGCTGGGACTCGCATTCGCTGAAAGGTTCATCCTCATGACGAGGGATTTGATCATCCTCGTTATCATCAGCAAACCTCATTGAGAGTATGGTTCTAGGCTTCCTTTTCAGCTGGCGAGGCACTGGACGTGAACGGGTCGGCGAGAGATCGGCCGAACTAGCGCATGAAGCAGTAAGTTTGCGAGCTGCTTGAAGGGTGGCTGCTCTCCTCCTCCGAGGAGGCCTGGCAGAGGCAGACGAAGATGGGTTCTGCTTTGCAGCAACATTTCTAAGGTCTTGGATGACGACTTTCCCCATGGGATAAGGTACCGGAAGCTCCTTTGATCTGGCGTGCTTGGAGCAG
Organism: Asterella californica; assembly: GCA_036924285.1. NCBI lineage: Eukaryota > Viridiplantae > Streptophyta > Marchantiopsida > Marchantiales > Aytoniaceae > Asterella > Asterella californica. Next base: position 8,182,842 of record JAYKYS010000003.1, read on the forward strand.
CACACACAATTCATGGTCTTAATTTGAGGAAGCCACTGACGGGTGCTAGCTCTGTACTTCGTGGCGACGTCCATAGGAACTCCCACCGGCTCTACAGGAAGAGACGGGTCCCGAATCTGGGCCCTCCTCACCGAGTGTACAGACCCAGCAGGAGACCGAGACCGAGAGCGAGACCTGAGAGGGGGAGATCGACACGGAGACTTAGCAGCAGTAGCTGCAGCATTACGCCTTGCTTCACTCCTACCCATTGGCGAATTTGGAGTCCATAGAAGATCATCTGGCGTCACAGGACGGAGTTGTTCTCTCTCGGAATGATGAGCAGGATGCGTGCAGCATGTACTGGAAACGGCTTGTGCCGAGCGCACCTGACGATCGGCCGGACATGATGATGACTGCTGTGCTCCTCCTCCTCTCTGTTCTCGCTTGAGATCAGCCCAACGAACAGTTTTTGCCTCCTTTCTGAAACCTGCTGGTCGCTGGTCTCGTGGGTACTGATAGCGACCATCTCTGTATCCAAAGAGCCCATGCTCAGGAAGAATGTGCGCTTGAGGACCGCTGGCGGTGGCAACGAGAAGCACTCTGCAAGAAGAAATCTTCTCTCGACTCACGCAGCGTCTGGGGTCCTTCTTATCCTCCGCTCTGAAATGTGGGTGATAAAAGAGGCAACTGCCAATCTGAGAACTGAAATTCAAAGACCCGACGCAGCCCCATGACAGAGACTCGTAAAGGTAGACACGCTCGCAGACTCGTTTGATCTTCTTGGGAGGAGAGGCGAGAAGAAGCGCCTCCGTTTCCTCATCCGTGAGTTGTTTAGCCGAGAAGGACGCCGCTGCAGCCAACAGTCCACCATCTGCTCGAAAACTCAGACAAACGATGGACGCTCCTTCCGACGAGGGAGTCGTGCTCCAGGTAGAGGACCATTCACCGAGATTCTTGTGCCGGGTCCACACTATCAACTTACCATTACTGGTTCCGACAGCAATTCGTTCCTGGAAACCCATGGCCAGTCTCGCAGAATAGTCCTCCTCATCTTCAGCGTCGTCGTGCGGCAGTGGGAAGTTGCTGTCTGGAACGTGGAGGGCGAGGGAGGAAATTGGGGATTTGCCGGAGACGAGTGTGGCGGACTCCGCAATTCGTTTGATGGTCAATGGGGAACCCTCATCGATCTCCTGTGTCCAAGTTCTCGCCTCCCCGCTGGGACATCCCATGGCCACATCCCATGACTTCCCAAAGAAGCTCACGATCCTTAAGGCAGGATAAGCGCAATCAATATCGTCATTCTGTCTTCTGAGTGGGGAAACTCTACCAATTCCTGGACTTCTGGGCTGCCTCCAGCGAGCAAACATGGTCTGCGCAATCATGGTGCCATCCGACAGTCTCCAGGTCCTGATACACCCATCCCTTCCAGCAGAAGCCAAAGCCAGTCCATCCGGTCTGATGGCAATGCTGAGAACGGTCGAGGAGTGTCGCCCCACGCAATACACTTTGGTTCTGTCCTCATCAATCTGAGTTGCAACATTCTCCTCATCAGAATAGATCAGACGTCGGGGAGAACCTCCGGGCAGTTGGGCGAAGAGGATTCTGCTCGACTCCTCTTGGAAGAAGATGATCTCGCCCTGGCGCTTGGGGATGAACTCGAAAGAACCCCATGGCTGCTTGATGGGCTTAAGCCCACTGTAGAACTCCTCATCCCAATCCCTCCTCCTCGTCTCCCCACACTTGTTGCCACTCTCCTGCGCGTTTACACCGAACGATAGGTGCAACTGAAAGGCAACGCAAGGGTAAAGACATGCTTTCGCGCCCCCTTCCGCTGTTTCCAGCATGTAGGTTTGCAGAATCCCTTGGCTCTCGAGTACAGCGAGGTGGAACGGATGATTCACGTCCCATTGCGCGGTTCCTGTGTGGTGGACTGGATCACGAGGACTCGGCGATGGGGTCCGTGCACTGGGCGTTGTGTCGCGGGGCAGTATGCGCATAAGCACAAGCTGCGGTTTCATCCTTCCATCTTTCGATCATCCGCCCTAACCTTGATAGGCTGCAGCATGATTTCATCGGCTGCGGCCGACCTGCGCACTCGTAGTTCACCGTTTCCCATATTAGTTGATTCTCCTTCGCCGCGAAGGAGAAATCGTTGAAGTACCTCTAATCATTGCTTGCTGTTCTCGCCATGCGTAAACAAGAGTTGTCAAGGCCCGGGCTATATTTTCCCCCTGATTTCCCTCGTAAAAGAGACGCGTGACGACGTCAGTGCGCGCAGCACTCGAATTGCACTCCATGTGCAAGGATCAGAACTATTCAAAGCCCAGCCTGAGTGAGCGTATCGGTTTCTCACTTCAAGAGAGACCAGCCGTTGCCGGGTTCGCTGGACGCATTCCTTCAGTCTCCTCAGACAGTTGCATGCGCAAGGCTCAGAGCGCTCCTTCCCTGTGCGCTTAATCTCCTTGGTGACTGAAACTCACCGTCCACCGTTTTCTGCCAGAACTTTGATGCTTGTTCTTACATGTCCACTTGCAAAGAATGGATCGCGACCGCAATTCCCGTGAAGCGTACCTTGATTCCGACCTTTTCCTTGCACTGACAAAAACGAGTAATCTACGCGGCCTTGTGGCTGGCAGTTTGCAACCTCCAGCAATTTCAGAGTTCAAGTAAAAGGTTGTCATAGATCGTCGTTGACAGGAACGGAAGTACCAACAACAGCATCCCGAGGGTTCTGCCACTCCGGTTTAAACTGATAAGTGTGTGAGGATCACTTGGAATCATGACTGCATGAGAAGAAGGAAGGGATTCCTATGAATTTTAAATCACGACGTATTTTAGTCCGGACTCCGAAGTTGATTCAGGACCTGAACTCCCCCCCATGTAGGTTTAGAATCAAAGAAGCAGGCCCGGTTAATTTGCAGTCCACATAGGACGAGTTGGAGCCGGCGGTGCTCGACAATCGAAGTGAAGTGATAGCGGGAAAGGATGATGTCGGTCCAGCTAAGCTCCGAGTGAGTAGGACAGAATGTGGCCTTCCCTCTACAGGAGCAAAGAACCTGGAAAGGAAACGCTTCCTTTGGGGGCGGGGGAGGTTTCGACCAATGAGGATAATCAGTTGTCTAGTAACTGCCAGTCCACAGCTGCAGTTCCCTCGCCTCGTGCCAGAGATACTCGATCAGATTGACGACGACAGCTGACGAGTTTCTCGTCTCTCCCTTCCCTTCACTCCCCCTTCGACCTGCAGGGTCTAGCAATCCGATCGTGCCAAGAAGAAGTTTCTCCACTGCCTCATTCGGAAAGGAGCACCCAAACCCGACCGAGGCGACATACACGACGTAGAGGATTTTCGAGTTTCGCGCAAGATGCTCCCATGCAGGCAGTCTCGACCGGCAACCGGCGGCCGTCAGAATCCTTGGAAGAGGTAGTGACGGGCAAGAACTCATCCCGACCTCATGAGCTCTGATTCAAGTTTCGCGCCAGGACAGGTCCAGTGACCGGGAAATCCAGGCATAGAGGCTAGAGCGGTCGCATGGTCGGACTAAATTTCGTCCCTTCGTTCCTTCTTCCTTCCCGGGTCTGCGAGTCTGGGGCTCTTATCATTTGATGTCACTGGAGAAATTCTCCGCGTCTGATTCGGCATTGGTGTTTGGGGTGTTCACTCTTCCCTGCTGTTGACAGAAGAATTTCCACTCCGCATTTGGTCCAGACTGATCTGTACTACGAGAAACAGATTGCCTTGTTGCAGCGTCGTAGAGAAGTAGATCTCCTCTCTGTCCAAAAGTCTGGAATCAACCGAGGCTGTGCGGTTCGTGGTACCAGGAATCCATTCAAGCCTAAAAAAGTGCATGCCATTTTGCACTCGACAACCCTCATACTATCATAATTTGGTAAGGTTCTGCGTTCCTATCCCGGTGATCGCTGACAACTAAGTTGAAGTGGCTGAATTGTCGATCCTGATCTTCATTACAATTTTAGTGCGAAACTCGGAGGCAATGTGAAGAATGGGCTTAAGTGACCACAGAACTCTTCTGTGAGAAGTGCTCTTGTACCAATCATTTTGAAGGACCCAGATGCTACCCTGTCTATAGCGTAGTGCAGTAGAAGTTCAAAGCAAGCAGATCTGTTTGCTGTGGCTTCAAAACCTCGCGGGATCATCGATCTTACTTACTTGTGATCAGATCTTATGAAACTGCGGCCTTTCTAATTACCTGTAAGTTTTATAAACACCAGCTCCCTACTACGGGACTCTTAATATTGCACATCGCATACCGTGAATGTGACCTCGTCATTTCAGGGGCAAATTAATATCACTGATCACCCAACAGTCGCTCGAGTAGTTGAGAAGAGCTCGAGATGCAGAAGAGGGTAGAGGCTACTTCTGAGTACTGCTAACCCCGGGTAAAAGATGACTGGAAGAGCAACTGAGAATTCAGGTATGTGAGAATTGCGGAATGGATGATCTAACTGGCTATCTTTTGACCTGCGCAATGCAGAAGGCAATTCCGTCGGTATTTATCTGATACTTGAACGTTATATCCCCTCATGAAATAGTTAAACGAGCGTAGGAACTATGTCAGAAACTCCTCCAGCCGAGAGCTCGGCAAGCCCTCCTCAGTCCACAGAAAGTGCGGCTGAGTTGCCTTCGAGTCAAGGGAAAGACGAAACACGCGGAAGGAGGAGTGTTCAGTTCCAGGAGAGTTCCCCATCGCAGGAGGGAACAAATGAGCCTGCGCCTCGAGATCCCAATAATGCTAGAAAACGATCGTCTCTGTTCAAGAGAAGTACGGATTCTGAGAAGACCACCCAAGGCAACAAAGTCGAAGCTCTTCCAGCTGTGATAGAAACTGTGGAAGAAGAATCAGAGCCCAGGAAAACATTTGAGATGAATCCTCCAATTCCTTCTGGGGAGATTTTACCAGAGGCAGAATTCACACCGTCTGTTGTGGTTGTTGTCCCTGAGGCGGTTCGACAGGGAGCAGACATGGAGACAGAATCTTTCGGTAATTCTACACAATCTTCGTCATCGGAAGCACCAGGCAGCGGCCAACCTCTGCCTTCACAGCAGGAGCAAGAGTCAGGAGCTCCATCTCCGAGCACTCCTGAGACTGAATCGATTAAGGACCCAAAAATTCCAGGGTCAGATTCAGAACAGGAGAACATCACAATCGACCAGCCTCGTCCTCTAGCTGGGTATGTTGATGCTAGCAATTCGGACTCGGACAACGAGGATGGAAAAGGAAAAGGAAAGATGTCCAAAACGGAATCTTTTATAGGACGGCAAAAGAGTAGGAGGAAATCCTCTGTTCTCAAGGAGATCGTTGGGTCGATCGAGAAGAAAAAGGGGCCAATTCTTCCGGAGAAGTTGGGTTTCGGCTCCAGTGAGGAAAGAAAAGTCCTGATGATCGAGAACTTGAAAGAGAGAAGGAAATCGCCAGTGATTACAACCAAGGAGCCGGAGGACATGCCTAAACCTTTAGACAGGAGGAAAACAACTGTTCAGGGCTTGGGCTTCGGATCCAGTGAAAAGAGGAAGACAATATTTGATAAAGAGGATCCCTTGAAGCCTAAAGAGAAGAGGAAATCCTTGTTCAGCAAGGAGGACGACAAGGATCCAATGGGAGGAAAAGGTCGAAGGTTTTCATTTATGGACCCAAGGGCATCATCATCATCTAAGCAATCAGCAATAATAGCGGCAGTACCAAAAGATACTGTTGCGGAGGGAGCCCAGCAAGACATGAATCAAGCATCAGAAATGCAAAGTGAACAAGCACCAGAAGAAAAGCAGATCCAAAGAACAGATGTTAATCAACAATCACCCGAAGAGAACCAGCAGCAACCTCCTAGTAACGAAAATGAGTTCGGCTCTCACGACATAAGCCGAGATGCTCATGGCACTGTCGACAACTTCGCAACGATAGAAGGAGTAGCTGAAGGACGATATCCCTCTACAGAAGAACTGGTTGATGACGTCGAAGATCAAGAGGAACGTCACCCAAGAAGAGAACGTGCTCCTTCCATTTACGGGAGTGAGGCTGCTGCCTCCAACTTTTATGCCTTGCAGGCTCCCGCAATTGACGCTATTCCTTTGGATGATAATGAGGAACTGGCCAGTACTTTGCTTGCCGGGAAAGATGATGAACCTCTTAGAAATGAGCTAGAGAACTGGTTAAGTTCTGCTATAAACCGAGTAGATAACAACCTGTCTTCCAGCTGGGCTGATCCTGCTTTGAGACGAGACAGTTTTGGAGATAAGGACTCTCCAAGACGATCATTTCCTCCGACTAAGACTCCTAGAAACACCATGGTGGCTCAACCTGAATCTTCATCCGCACCAACCAAAGGCCTGAGCGGCCGACCTCCTTTGAACTCACTCAGAGACATGAGACGTCTGTCAGCTTTGAGCTTGGGCATCCTAGCCGGAACTATATCAGATGAAAACCAATTGATGCATACGGAGCAGCACAGTGATTCTACTCCTTCTCCAAAGCTGGAGGTACAAGATTCAAGTGTAGTAGAGATTACTCCTAGATGGACTCCGAAAGTTGAGACACCACGACTAGATAATGAAGAGGAATCGCACTGGAATCAAGAAACGGCGGAAGATGGACTGAGGCGGCTTCAGAGAGAAGTGGAGCAGAGGGCATGGGCTCAGTCTGTTGCCAAAAGAACACCCCGCATGATGTTGCTTGATAGCCTCAGGAAAAGGAAAAAACCAGGAGAATCTGCTGATTACCTCCATGCAGATTATAGCCAGAAACGTGCACGAGAGAACATACTCAACAAGGATCTGCTCGTAAGTATGAGAAAGACTGACATCCGGGACCCTTAGGACCGACTGGATGTTGGAAATAGTTTGACGTAAATCCGGATTATGTATCACAGTCTAGCAATCGTCTGGATTTTACGGACTTGCACAAAAGACACAGGATGATAGATCATATGGAGTCACAGAAAAGCTTACGCTGTTGGCCTTCAACTTACTAGTTGTTTCACGAGCTCAGGTTCTGTGTCAATTCGGGTCTGGAATGCATCACAAAGGGTCTTCACACATGACTATCTACATTGACATTAAGGAAAAAGAGAGATGTATACTCGCTCACTCTTCATTTTGGGACTAGCTCATAGACCTTGACATTTTCGCAGTGTTATTATGGAGGCACTGAAGATCCAGAGAAGCTGAAAAACGCCGGGCTTTCAGGTCTCAATATCATTGGAGTCGAGACAACAGATTTGGAACTGTTTCAGAACCTCCAGTATCTGGACCTCTCGTTGAATAAAGTGAACATGGTACAGTGCAAGAGACAACTGGTCAACTGAGAGCGAACAAAATGCTTATTCGAATTTCTGTCTCAATCTGATAATTTCGGTGGAATAAAGAAAAAGTCCATAATTGCGAGAAATTTGTTAGTGCTTTGAGATTCCTGAGGTTCACAAACCTCAAGGTAGATGTGTCTGGCTCACATTCTTCCCATTTTCGGTTGATGAGGACCTGCAGCAAGACGTATGGACGCTTCCGACGCTCAGGAAGCTGAGTCTCATGAGCAATCAAATCTGTTACTTGCGTTTAACGTCCGGACAGTTTCAGCAGCTTCAAGTAAGTCAATTTGGCTTTCTCTTTCATCGAAACTGTTCGTTTATCGAAGACAAGTTAAACGAGAGAAGAAGACAACTGTTGTGTCCTCCTTACTTCAGTTTTGTCTAATCTAAGGTGTAATGTCAATCATGCGAAGTTTGTCTTTGAATGATTGCCAAACGAGAGAGAGAGAGAGAGAGAGAGAGAGAGAGAGAGAGAGAGAGAGAGAGAGAGAGAGAGAGAGAGAGAGAGAGAGAGAGAGAGAGAGAGAGAGAGAGAGAGAGAGATGTATGAGATGTACATGATATGACGGTGTGCAGAAACTATTACCTGGGTGAAGCTTTCCTTTGTGTACTCTGGAATTGTTGGGCATGAAACTTCCAGGCACTGGATCTCTCTTACAATATATTGGGTGGCTCTGCAATAGTTCCACTTGCGAATCTTCCAGCACTTGAGACACTGAATTTGGACCATAACGCTATTGATGAGATCCCAGAAGCGAGTGGAGAACCATGGTCATTTAATCGTCTGAGGATCTTTTCAGCAGCTCATAATTTTATCAAAACTCCGTCCTTCTTACCCTTGAGCAAGGTACGGTACCTACAGTTTCCGCATGAAAGCCCGATTTCGTGTGGATGTTTATGTTTAACTATGTTATACATCCACACGTCTGGTGTACGAGTACCAGCAATCAGAGACGTACTTAAGCTTGTGCCTTCTTTCTAGCTCCATGATTGTTTAAAGCTAGCTGTCACGTGTACAGCTACCACGGCTGGAGAATCTGCTGCTGGCTTATAATGACATCCTAGGTGTTCCTGAGGAGGTATTTTGCACCATGCCCTTCACGTGAGGTTCTGGTGTCCAAATTGTTGATCTTTTCATCCTCCGTTGATAGGCTCCTTCCCTATGCTATTCGACGGGCAAACTCCCAGGAGCAGAGCAGCTCCACACTGGAGCAACATACTTTTGGCACATCACCTTGAGTAGGATGGAAGCTCCATTGAGTTTAGCTTAAGACGATTTTACAAAACTCTAGCTAGTGCTTTCATCTATCTGCACTGTTGCAAAGGAGAGAGTCTAACGATTTAACTTAACCACAACAGATTAAAGAGGCTGCCCAAGCTTTTCCTCGACTCCAAATATTGGACCTCAGAAACAACAAGGTTGCAGATTCTCAAAGGCTGATACCATTATTGCGATGCCGCGCTTTGAAGCAGGTGCTCAAAACCATCAAACCTCAAAGTTTTCTTACCTGCTTTAACCATATGCATCCTTTAAGCAAGCCTGCACAAGTATTCTGTCTACCACTTCACTGGAATAATCTTTAGCTCCTTGCTGAGTCGAAGCGTACACCATGGACTATTCAAAGTTGGAGAGCACAGTCTGATGTTCACCTCTAAATAGAAAATGGCCTGAAAGAGAGAACAGTTGTGGAACGGTAGAACGTTCTTGCTAACTTCTACCCGATTGAGCTGCTCCAGTAGTACACACTGGAGTAGCTACATTGATAGCCTAAACCTTTTGTGTTTCTCCACCGTCTCCTTTTCCTCTAGTTCATCGTCGAGCATAATTCTGCGTTCAGGTGCTTCTGTGGGAAACGCCTATGGCAAGGAAGCTAGCCTGTGATGGAACCAATAGGTTACTGGATTCCGCAAGGCCTGTTCTACTACATATCTTACGCGCAGAACATGCTGGTCAGAGCTGGATCACGGAGCAGCCCCAACCTCCAACAGCCGAGTTTGAAGCGAAGATGCAGATCATACAGCAGTATAAAGCACCGGAGATTGTGAGACCACAATCAAATCTTTTATCTTTTGTCATCCGTGATGCCTCGACCTGCTAGCATAGGGGAGCAAAAGCGTCCAATACAGGATACCTTTTCGGCAATGTTATGTGCTACAAAATATTTACATATTTCAAATGTATTCTCTTTCCAACGTAAATGAAGCAAACAGTTTTGTATACCATAGAGGACTAGTTAAGCTGTTGGAAGTGCAGAGCTAGAGATGTCACTATGATTGCAGATCAATGCTGCAATCATCACAACCATGGACGCTAACAATGCTTTATAAAACCTGTATATAGCACCATTAACAACCTCTTCATTGATGCTTCTCAGAAATTGTTTGATAGTATGGCGGAACAAGAAATGGCACATGTCTTTGATTATGCGAGTGAAATGATCAGTAAAGAAGCGGGTGATAAGCAGTGTGCAGTCCACAAAGGATATGCTAGTGCAATATTGCCGGTAACGACCTCATCTCCAGATAGCCTTGCATGTTCTTTTGCACCATTTTAGGTCAATCTAAGCTCGTACCATCTACTCGGCTCATATATAAATATATGGTAGATGATCTTACGTGCAGTTATCTAATTATTTCTTTGCTTATGGTCTATGGTTTAACTTCACGTGCTCAAGTGGGTGAGCATCCTTCTCTTGGCTGCATAACGGGCAATTATCAAAATGTATTCTGTCCACGGCTTTAGGGGATGTCTTCTAGATATTGTCGTAGTTTATATCGTGTTCTGTATTGAAGGAAAAGTACACCCCTAGGTACACCTGCGATGTTACCGTGTCGTTGTATTTCCATCTCATCACTAAGGCTATGAGTATTACTTGAGTTATATTTTATTAGAAACGAAGAATTCTTACCTCGTTTCTTGATTTGATTCTCGATTGATTTTGTCCAAAATCGAAGTTCATCTATACAAATGCATAGCAAATACACTAGAATGTAACTGATATATGAATGGTTACTTCGCAAACAATGGTGCGGGTGAGTCGAGTCACATATTTGATTTCTTACACCTAGCAAGTCAAGAGTTACCCATCTGAAATACTCATGACGGATTTAGACTTGAAACCAAGAAGTTGATTTCTAATTTCCATCTTCTCGAGGTTTTCTCGTCTTGCAGTTTATGGAAGGATTTCAGAATCCTGTTATGTCAGTCTCCGAGACAAAAGCAACCAGCGATATCCCTCCTTCAGTGGATGAAGTAAGTTGCTTGACGAACCTCTCATATGACTCCGTATGGATCAACTCCAGAGAGAGAGGAAGGATGGAATTCGTCCAAAGATGGACGAATTCCATCCTTCCTCTCTCTCACTCACTCTTAAACACACAGAGAAACGGATGTCCTAATCTGCGCTATGAAAGCTTGTTGCGCAGGCAATGGAGAGTATTCAGGTCAACACGAACTTGACCGAAAACCATCTCACAGATGCAAATGCTGCCATAGGGTGTCTGCAAAACACCTTGGGAGTGCCATTCCGAGAGGTGACTCACGACTTCTGTACCTATCCATTAAAGCTCCTTGCATTTTTGTCTTCCTTATTGAACAGACCCTACAGAATTTTGTAGGTGATCGGAACTAGTGAAGTATGATACACTCAGCCTCCCTCAGGAACGAACCTCTAGGAGAAACGCCAAGGTTTGGATCCAGCTAGTCTCTCCATACATTTAGAGCCAGTGATTCTGGAAGTCTTAGAGAAATTTCACTGATTTACATCTTTGCCTTAAAATTCGAGGTGCATGCATGGTAAAGCTAAAGTGATGCTAAAGCTATTCTGTACAAGGATAGTTGGCGGCTGAATTTGGTCATGTTTATGACCATAAACCGAGCACAGATGTAGAGAAAGATCTGATTGTTTGCCGTGATCATTCTGACATGACAATCTTTGCCCATCTCCAACAAACTCCAGAGAAGTGTTCTCCAGGGACCTACCAGTAGTTTGCACCTTCAGTAGAGTTAGCTTAACCCTTCTAACTCCAAAAGTTCTGGGCCAAAAATAAAATATCTTCACTTGTTTTTGTAAATGCTCATACAAATTTCGTTTGAAGACAGTTTCGAGAGGATTTTGTAGGCAAACTTTCATCTCATTTGAACATTCGGACAAAAAATGAATGAGTTCTCTCTGAATGAAATTAGGAGATTAAGGAGGAGGAGGCCGCCAATTTTCTCTTCTTTTCTTTCTCTGCGTCCCGACTTGGTTCTGTCAAGTCGATAGATCATGTTCTGACATCAAAACGGTGTTCTGAGCATTTTGTTCAGAGCTGAAAACCACGAGCTAACATCTGCAAGTCTATTTCGTCAATGTCTAGATCCACTCTCGTACTTGCAGAAACTTTTCTCTCCACAATAGTATTCGTTCATATACTCCGTGAAAATGGCGTTAAAGAGTCGGATGCTTGCTCTCCACCTTTTGGGAGTTATTTTCCTTTTGTTCTGCTGTTGGAGTTTTACTTCCCAGTTTGGGATTAGCTTACATGGGGTCCACTTAATGGAACCTAGAATCAACGACAAGGAGTCATGGATATTTGAGTTTCAGTGGCTGTAAATGCTGCAGGTTGATTTCAATCCAAAACACTATTTGACGATGACAAAGTCCGGGACTATCAGAGTGAATGAGTACAGGCTAGGCAACCAAGAACCCATCAGTCCACGCAAAGATGCAGTCTATCTGGCGCAAAGATTCCTACACCAAGCCGAGGTTCGTACCCCTTCTCACAATCTGTGTTTTAGTTTTGGATGTATAATGGATGAGTTATATAGTTGAAAGGACGCTCAACGTCGATAATCAACGATGACAAAAAAGTGACAGCTTTGTATAATCGATTCTGACCTCTTTTGCATGAGTACTGTATATCTCTTTCTTTCTGCTCTGTCCATCAAAACATTCCTGGCTCTCCTGCCCTTGCGATGATTCGCATGTGAGATCAAAGGCACATATACCATTCAGAAAGGGAAGGGAAAGGGAACATACACCATGATCCTTTTCCCTCCACCAAAAGCTGACAAGTAGACGGGGATTACCGAAGATCGGTGTCCCAAGTGGTTTAGCTTACCGTCCTCTAAGAGAAAGGTCGTGGGTTCATTCCCTTGTGGGCACCATTTACCATTGGGCTTGAACACTTGAAAACTGAGAACTTAGGACGAGGAGAAAACGTGACAGTAAAGGAGGTAAGCCGCCAGTATATATGCTTGAGGATTATAGGAGAAAATAGTTTACAACAGTGTGATGAGCCGGAGAGATTACCGTAGTCCCAAGTATATTCACTCCAGTGAATTTCTCTTTGGTATTTTTAGCACATCTTTTTACATATCTTTAGTTTTCAGCAAATAGTCAAACCAAGGTCTTGACCTCGCGCAAATTCCTATCCACACTCAAAATATTAATATCTGTTATTTTATAATTATAGTTTAGACTTGATGATCTCATTAGGTTTGGATGATAACGCGAAATGTGATGAATTTTACTACTAAATTCGTGAAAGCTCTACACCTAATAAATAAACTACACCTTCTCTAGCAAATACTAACTATTCGTATACAAAGCTACCGCGAATATACTTAGGACTACTGTAGCAGTTTGTCAGAAGTCGTAAGATGTAGACTTTCCATCCACTTGTAATTCTTTTAGTGGCTGGATACTAAAACTCCCTCACACCCTCCAAGTGACCGCACTTTCCTAAGGGCATTGTCTTTTCCTTTGCACAAGATCCACGAAATGAACTCTCACAGTTATCATTTTCTCTTGAGTCGCTTGGGGGTCTTAGTAAGCTACTAGTATCTTCACCCCACTAACTAGAGTTGAGAACCATGCATCATCACCTCCTCCCTGTTCAGATTGAGTAGATATTAATGCATGCTCAATGTTTGATCAACTTTTCCTTTTGGAAGGGTTTTAGGTCATAAAAATTAATAAGTAAATTTTTTTATTCGCTCATGAAAATTATCCTTATACTAGGAAGGGTAGTATTCAGCATCTTCCACTTACAGGTTTTTTTATCCAACAGTCATTTACAGCAAAGCAAGTTTAATTATATGTTCTTATATTTAACTATTTAAATTTGATAAGATAGATTTGGAAAGCATCTCGTTCTTCATTGCTTCTCTCTTTGTATACTAAATATAAACTACATATGATTTAATGTTACTTTGGTACGGCAGGCTATTGGCCACCTGATCTGGTGCAAAATGTTTGCTCTTCTACGAAAAGAGACACCGAGTTTTGATTGCTCGTACTTTCATATTACATATAAGCTGCCAGTAAGTTATGGCTAGTTAACGTTCTGGGTACTTAAGCGGGGGATTAAAATTGTTATTATGAATACTATAAATCATGGAATAACAAGCAACCAACTACTGTTCTTTATCCTGTTATTATACCTTGGTGTTCATTTCGCCTATGTGTCCTACCTCCTGTGAGTTAAATGGATGAATGAATCATGAACTAAACATTATTCTTTAATTATCTAATCAAAATTACAACAGAGTTATATCTTATTCAAAATTTATACTTTAAAGCTTAAAAAGAACAATAAAATATCTCTTCTTTGAAAATAAGATCTTAAAATACCTTATTTTACTTACATCTATATTAACTGAAGTTGAGTCATGACTTCTCAGAGGTTATTAATATTAACTAACTATGATGAGTTAACTAATATGGATTTTGGGTGATAATATATTTTCTCTTATTGTTTTCGGCTCTCACCGTCATCGGATCACCCGAGGGACTAATTCTGATAATTCTGAGGTAGGTAGAATAGCTAGTATTTTTCTCCAGAAACTTACTTCCTCACACAATGTTCTGGAAGTTTCATGAAGCAATTGATTATTTTCCGGCACGCACTAGTTTGTTACAAGAGTGTTAATTTTGTCACTAGAACATTACATGTTTGCAGTTACCCAGTAAATATCCTTCCCCACGGCTTTGTAACTCAAACTGCATTTTATGTTATCCATCAACATATAAACTTTATGTAAAATAATTATAATAAGTTGCTTTAAAAGATAAATTTTTTTCTATAACTATTAAGTAGTCCTAGAGTTGTCAACCGATCCAGACAGAACCCATAAGTGTACGTTAACTCTTACGCTGCTACGAGTATAATTCATTTGATGGTCTAACCCTTCCCGTGAAAAGAGTTAAGGAGTAAATTAGTGAAAGCACTCCGGCTCTCTAAATGTACATGAGTGAATAATATGCAAGGGAGTTAAATCTTACAAGGTCGGGGGTATATGAGGAAGTCCAAGAATAGGTTGTAGGAGAAGGATGTGAGCAACGTTTACTTGTAAAAATGAATAAGAACAATGAAGTGAAACAATTAAAAACTGCCTGTTGATTCTAGTGCTTGCTTTTATCCTGTAAAACCCAGAATTCTTCCAATGGGATAATGAATCTGGCTCATAAGTAATAACTTTGCCAACATTTTAATTATTAACTAATTATGTGGCAATAATGGCACGGCTGCATTCTAATCTATCATCTAAAATCCAAAAATGCATTTAAATTCTACAAACTGAATATAAAAATGTCAAGAATGCGAATATTCATAGCAAATGGTTCCGGTGAATGGTAGCCTTTGAGGAAAGTTCTAGATTGCAGTTGGACAATTGATGAAAAAACGAGAAACTGATGTAAGAGATTCTCTAGCTGCACTAAAAGGCCGTATGTCCGCATTAGGTGATTCAATAGTAAACTGTTGAAAGAGTTTTACATATAGTAATAACCATTCAGTACGCTTAGGGTCATATTTTGCACGGCACTTCTTTTTGTTGATTTCTCATTATTTTGTAATGAATTAAATATCTATGCAAATATATAAAGTGAAGAAGATGCAGTATTATATTAATATTATAATTTTGACAGCAGAATAGATAGTTATGAACCGAAACATGATATGATATTCAAGTCTATGACTATGATTCATCCTGAGTAGAACTTGAAATTCTACATAGTTTATCATCTCTCTTATTCGTGATGAATTTAAAACATAAAAAACATATATTTAACGAATAATCTTAAAATCATCATATGGTTATATGAATGAAAGTAAGAATTCAAAATGTAATTGTAAAAGGGTAAAAGTCTTTTAAAAGATGCTTTGCAAGCCAACTGGGTCCCAGCACGGTCTGCGTTACACAGACATCCATTCCTCGAATGGATGCTTTTACTCAACATCGTCCAACAAGAGAGTCGAACCCCAGACCAGAGCTTGCTGGAACTTGGGGCGTGATCAACAGACCAGTTGGTGGTACTAAAGACTACAGTTAATAGTAGCACGAGGATCCTGGAAGGACCACTGTACCTGCACAGATTCGGCATATCTTGACTTGTACGGACATGGATATTTTGTTAGTGGATTTCTCGCGAGTAGGCCTTCGATTACGTGACTCTGATCTCACATGCTGGGAGTTGTCAGCTTGTTGCTGATTTTCAGCTTTTTATTGCAAAAGAGCTCGAAGAATCTTCTCAGTGAGGGCCTACTGAAGAAGAAGAAGAAAAACAGGACTGCGTTTCCTTGCAGAAATCTTTCTTGAGCTCTGCCCTGGGTTTCTGCACATGACAGTCATGAGTCATGAATCTCACTCAGTTCGTCACTCACGAGTCACAACCACAACTATCGGAATCAGATATCGAGGAGCTCTACCGTATCTAAAAAGCTACATGTTTCCCCGTAAATTCATGCAAATGATTAAGCTTGCTCGAGACTCGTGCTCTCCTCTTGAAAGCAACCAACTGTAGTGAGTTATCCCACTATCTCCAGATCGTGTTTCTTTGCTCATCTACAGCTGTAAAAGTCAGACTCAACTCTTTCTCGTACCTTTCTGTTTCTACAGCCGGCACTGCAGTGTGAACGAACCTGAGCTGGTCCCAGTAAATGGCACGTATTGATGTTATCTTCCACCCTAACTTCAGAAATTTCAAACAATTTCAAACAAGAGAGACATATAAAACTAAAAGGGAAGCTGCTGTTTCAGTACAAACTTCCATGGTTTCTTTCAGTACAATGGTCTGACATATTGAATCCTTGCGCTTAAAGCGAGTGTGGGGATATGCAGTTCATCTAATATCCCGAAAACAGTATAACTCTCCTAAATCTCTCCACCGTATAATACCTCTGCCTACTGCTCAATTGATTCTAGAAATGCATCTTCTCTTGCACCCTACTCCAACCTGTGTCAGGAAGCATCCATGCTTTACCAGATCTCACAGGGCACAACTTAAATGGCTATCTGCTAGAAGGTAAGGAGGCGCATACTGGGGTCCACCAGAGTTTTAGCTGAACACATTAGTGTACACTGCTCATAGCAGCTAGGTACAGCCATTTTCTTGAGGTACAAGTACATACTGAAATATGACTTGGATCCTCTAGACGGTGGATGTTTGCCAAACGGGTTCGTCAGCTGCTGTTTTCTTTTCCTGGTCTCTTTCTTTAACTACATTATCAGTTGATCGGGACGTGGCTTCTTTTCGATTGAGGTACTAATCTAATGTTTTCCACGGCCGATACAAACTTGCAGATAGATACGAGGGCCCAAGTTCATAATTTACTGGAGAGAATGCGACTGCACCTTGTGAAAATGGACGATGTGTTGCAGGACACTTTGGCAGAACCACCACCATTCTCGCCTCCAAGAAGGATGTCTGAAGTTAACACGGAGTATACAGACTCTGAAGGTATGCTGACATTTCGATGACTGCCACGGGAATTGGAACGCACACGATTTTCAAACCAAGTTGATTGCAAATTGCAATGATCATTCCTATGGGGCGCCCTTCACTATACAAGTTGATTGGAGATCTTCCAGACATGACCACAAGCATAGGCTCTTAATGGGGAATTCGTTACTTGACCATGGGAACAACAGTTGATAACTCCTGCCGTATGCTTGTCTCGAGATAGTTTCTTTCCTGTTGCTCGATCAAATGGAGTATCAGCGAGACTACCGCTCCAACATACTGGATTCGGGTGGATGATTTCATAGAACACAAACCAAATGCCTGTCTCTGTGTGTTAAGTATACAAGTATTAGAAAGCGTAACTTGCAGTCTTGCACTGCATTCCCACTCATACAGCATTTTGAACACCAATACCAGGAGGCGAAACCTTCGAGAATGAAACAGATCAGACTTGTCAACCAGTGAACTGTGCCTCGCATATGAATATCTATTGGAAATCTCCGCGTCATCAAGGTCTTGAATAAATAAAGCGACAACTAACCGGTTGAACTTTACGGTGTTGTGTCAGGTTTATTTTCTAACTAAATTTCAAATGAACTCGCACATGTGTATTAACAGCCCTTTAAGCTGGAGACCAGGGAACGTACTTCTAATGTACATACTTCACCCACTATGGGAGGTGAAGTCTATACCAATGACGACGCACACGTGCTGCCTTACTAAAGCTTCAGTATTACAAAGTGTTCGTGTTTACACTACCTGGTTACACATCCCTTTAGGCACCAATCATATATGTGGTGCCGTGAGCGTTGTGATCGTCTAAGTCTTCATAACCACCATCCCCTGGGAGATCATTTAACAGGGACACTTATTAGCCGAACAGAAGTGCAACCTGACCCACTTCACAATCTGCAAGGGTACTTCAACCTCTAAGTAACTCAAACGTGGATTTCCATTGACCCTGCATAAACCTGACTCTCAACGTGTTTGTGATGTTTGAACTCCCACGAGGTTTGAACCTCTCTAAGTACAACTCTTACTGCAGGAATGAACTGCACTAAGAGTTGTACTAAGATTAAATGCTACCAGTCACGCAGATATGGCTACACGCCTCTCCCACTGGACTTAGTCTCGGTTGCACGGTGTCTCAAGCAGCTTGTCCAGAGGTGCTTGGGGGTTTTTCCCACTTGTCTCTTATGCTATTTCCCTTTTCCCTTGTCCAGAGGTAGAAAACTGAAACACTACTCACAGGATAGAAAAGCCTAGTGTTTAGAAACACAAATGGCCAAACCAAGAAGCATCTGGGACTTATGGAAGGAAGAAGTATGTGCAAAACCATCTCTAGAACAGTGTCCGTCTAAGACTGTTAGAAACCCTATGACACAAGAAACAGATGACCCACCACATATCGTTATCACGTAAGAGCACCTTGGCAACTTGCAGATTCCCTGTATAGGTGCATCTACTGGCGAAGACGGACAGCCTGCCTAATGAAGTTATACATGGATAACGATGTGCACATCATGAACAAGACTCCTTCACCATAGTATTAGTACAAGTGGGGACACGTGGAGATAAGGCAGGATTGAGTTAGATGATAAGGAAATTCAGGTAGACTGCATAAAACAGAGAACACAGAACCGAGTCCCGCAAACAGAGATACTGCTACTACAAGTGCCAGTACCAAGCACGGGAACTGAATCTGCATTAGGATGAGAAGAGGCTGTAATCAACGAATAAATCAAGCCTATCAGTGAAGACTTAAAAATAGCAATCGAGCCCTCTTATAGTAAATACCAGGCACACTAAGAGAAGAATAGTTTCGAGGAGGATGTACTTATGTTGTGGAAAACACGGAGGTAGAAGCAGTGAAACTAAACTAAACCATGTTTCCCAGCTTTCTTAGAAGCAACGCCTCCCCCAGGTCTTTACCCTATTCTACCAGAGAGATACACAGCTGAACCTAACTGAACATCCTGCTCCAGACTCAAAAGTTCCAACCCATATATGGAGCTCACCACAGGCCTCACATCCAGAAGACACTTTTTCCAGTGCCGGTGTGCAATACTAATACGAATAACATGCATCACTAGATCAAAGCCACTCGAACATTTTGCGAATTGACAACTTCAAGGACCTCCATGGTCACGGGCACTTACATGGTGACAAAGCATCCTAGGTTGCAAACTGCAAGCCATTTCTCATGACTCTCGCTCTTCCCTCAAATTCCGCCTGCAAGAACCTCAGGTTGTTAGCCTGCTGGCCCAGAGGAAGGAGGGAAATCTGGAAACAAGAACACCCTAGGAGCCCATCCAAAATACAATATCGGTAGAGGGACAGTCCTGACAGCGACCAAGAAACATGCATCCATGGACCGACATGCATCGCTCAATTTGGACACGATGAATGGAGGCCATCTTTCCCTTGATACAGAGTGTAATTTTCACATTCACAATGCATTCCGGGGTGGAGTGTTCTGGGACTGTCTCTTAGCGCTCGTAACATCGAGTAAATCTACACTGGACACAGAACTTAATTGAGTTGCGTGTCATATGGTGCTGAATCGAACAAACCCACACGTATGTACAATTGCATCTCTCTCACTTTCATCTGATATGCGCTACCTATTGCTGCTGGGCATTTATGTATCAAGACTTAAAATCTTCAATCTTTGAGGAATTGACATTTCAGAAATCTACAACTACCCCTCTAAATCTACTGTCTACAAACTTTCGCTCTTATTCAACTGCTGCTGGTTGGAAACAAAGTTAGAATACGATGAGGAGGTGAACCTGCGCCCCCGGGAGCACCAGAGTGAGCATTCACCAGATATTCTCTATGCTCTCCCATGTTAGGAGGCCTTTGTTGAGCAGCACTTCTTGGCAGTCCGATGTTGTAAGGATGATGCTCAAACCCGCCGAAGTGCTGAACAGCACCGGGTCCCATAACCCCTGGTCCCATAGCCACAGGTGGAATTGCTTGTTGAGCACGGGGCATAGGGACCGCAGGTGGGGAGAACGAGGGACCTGGAACTCCATTCTCTGCTCTCATATGATGATGGTTAGTGAAAAAATGTGGGGACGGAGTCAAATTGGGAGGAAGAGGTGCAGACGCAAACAATGGATCAGAAGCAGAGGGGCCTTCGGTAGATAGGCCTTGCATTCTCTTGAGGTACAGCCTGTACTTTTGTAGATGGCTTGCAACATTCTCCCTTGTCAACCCTTCTACGTTCATAAGCTGCATGATAGTCTTGGGGACGGCATTCTTGATCCCCAAATGCCCCACGGCATCCACGAATCTCTTGTGCAGTTGCGGTGTCCACACCAAGCGTGGCCGCTTCAGAGTCCTCGCTGTGTTCCCATCAGGACAATCTCCAGAATCCACATCCTCTGACTCCGTATCACCCAACTTCCGAGACTTATCAAGACTCGCACCTTTAGTGCTCTCAGAACCCGCCTCCAGGCCACCGTATCCCCCTTGATCAGAGCCTAAGGATCCATAAGGACCCTGGCCTCCCGGCATCACACCTTGCGAAGGCCAATAATAAGCAGGTCCTCCCAGGTCCGTGCCCGAATTTCCGTTCCCGACTCCTCCAATTCCACTTCCGCTGCCCCCACCATCCCTTTCAGAAGCCTTCTCCCCTTCCCAGCCTCCCTTGCTCCCTAGCAAGGGAGACTTGGTAACCCTAACACTTCTGCGTCCTGACTCGTCCTTACTCCGTTTCATCATATCATATGGTCCTCGCTCGTCGTCCATACTTTCCTCAACAGCATAGCCTCCCCCACCACCTCTCTCCCCAGTTCTAGATTCATAACAAGGATACGTCTCGAAAGCAGGCAGAGTAAAAGCATTGTTAGCCTTGTGCTGCAACTTCTGCATAGTGGATTTCGAAGCTCGAAACACATCGGCAGCAGTAGCCGGTGTGGTGTTGGTCGGGATACAGAACGCGCGGGCGAGAACCCGGGTAATCAGCGAGTGATGAAGAGGAGTGAGGTCCGCTGCAGAGGGCAGTCCAGCTTCCCATTCACGCACACGGTTGTTTTCGTCCTTCATCGTCGCCATTCACTACTGCACTGCAAAGCGAAGCACTCTACTAAGGTGTCACTTCACAGAGCAGCAGCCCGATCACGGCACTCGACTCAGTAACTCCACTCGACTGGAAGGTGTCTCCAAGGTAAGGAGAAAAGAAAAAACTGGAAGAAGATACAATCTCGCCTCGGTACGAACGACTTACTCTGTCACTCACACCGTTCTCTTTCTCTACCCAATCAATACCCTGTCTCCTCTTCTCGTCTTCCCCACACTTGCACGCTCTCCACCTCCATGTTCTTATTCCTCATCATCCTCCTTCTCCCCCGAGAGTTCTCCCAAACACTCGGACACATACCGGTTGTACGAAATTCACAGACAACTATAGGCTCCTCGGCCTCAGCTTCTTCTCCTCCTCAACCTCCTACTCCATCTTGTTCGCTGCTAGAGTTCCCTCCCAAACATCCCGCACAACAGCCAATCCATGTCTATGACAATCAACCTTCAGCAGCACAAAACGAACAACAAACGCAGCAGCTGCAGAAGGGAAAGCTCCCCTCCACGTGCCCTTCGACTTCTCCTTTCTCCTCCCTCCTCTTCACTTCCTACTATCCCCGGCTATCAATCAGTAAACTCTTCTCGCTGCACCTGCTGTCAACCTTCTTTCCGCACCGCACATCAATAACCTCACCTCTCGACTCCCCTCCTCTCCTCTCCTCTCGCTTTCCTGTTCTTCCACTGTTCGTTCTCGGCCCTGTCACTTGCCTCCGTCTCGAATCCTCTCGTCTCGTCTCGTTTCTTCAGCGTGATCAGTCTACCGCAGAGATCCACAGCTGCTCAGGCTCTCGGGTGTCGATGTCGTGGAGAGGAGGAAGTGTGCTCCCACGCTCTCCTCTCTCTCTCTCTTTCTCTCGGAGGAAGAAGAAGAAGAAGAAGAAGAAGAGAGTACGAGGAGAGCTGCTGAAGACGAGAAGGAGAAGAAATGACGGGAAGGCAACGACACAAGGAAGCAAATCCGAACATTTATAATATAAGAAAAAAACAGTATTTCAAAAGGGCAGCAGGAATATGAAAGAAATCCGAACATTCAGAATAGATCAGTTCCCGAAAAGGCAAGCGAGCGGAAAGGAAAGGAAAGGAATATGTGAAAGAAATTTACTCTAGTATTGTGTGTGTGTTTTCCTCCGGTAACTCGTAGTTTACTCGAAGACAAGCACCTGCCTCAAGGGCCCGGCCTATCTGGACTGGACTGGACTGCACAGCACAGCACACACTCGCACTCTCTTGTACTCGCGCGGTCCTTTGCTACGACTTTGGTAGGTAGGTCCTTAGCGGTGCCGCGACCCTCGGGCGGGGAGGATGATCTCCTTACATAGATTCGACGGTTGTCTCGTGACGATACTAAGATCCTCCTAACGGCCTTCGATTTTCGCATTTCCAGGCTTGGCTGTGGGAATTGGCCCGATCCAGCACCGGGGAGCACCAACAACCTTCGATCTCGCATCCACGGTGGTAATATGGCTCGACCCTTGCGGAAGACGTGGACATAAAAGCGAGGCGGAGGGGAAGTGGATAAAAGCGGGAATAGAATTAGGGGCGACGACGGTAGACTTTTGTGCCTCCGTCGGTCGGTCCTGCGGCTCCTGCCTACGTTCCAGCTCCGCCGCGGGTGGGCTAGCGTACGGTACGGTGTGGTTTTGTTTGGCCGGATTGGCCCGAATTAAGGAGCAGCAACATGGGAATGGGTGGGGGGGTCCTTGCGTCAACTCTCACGGCTGAGCTGCAGTAGTCAGAGCTAGATATCCGACGCCAGCTTCCCGACGGCTGCGATCGGAGATCGGGTATATGGGAGTGGCTTACGAGAGATCTCGAACTTAATTCAGCAGTCTTCCTCGTAAGTATCCCAAGGTTTTGGGGTCGTCTAAATCAACCGGATCTCCTCCCACAGAATCAACCGGATTCTATACCCCCACCCCCACCCCCCACACCCACATGCAGTAATTTGTTAAAGTTGTTGTTTGTTGAGGGAAAGAGGATTTTCTGTACTCCTGCGACGTCACACCCCGATTCTCGAATGATGCCCGCTTTGAATCTTTGTCTCCTCTAAGGGAAAGAAAGCGTCCGTCTTTCCCGGTTCCTTTTCCGCTCTTTCTGTCTGTCTAATGTTGGATCTTAGGGTGAGCAGGGGACAACGCCTTTATCTACATTATTAAGCATGTACCAGAACGCCCCCTGGGCCACGTGGCTGTCTTCTCCGGAAATCTCGGGCGCTACGTCATTAAAGGGATGAGTGTGCCTTGATACTGTTAGATCCCCCCTCACATGTTCAATGAACTTGAATCTTGCGAGGAGCTCAGATGACAACTCATGCTCATTTCTTTCGCATGTGCCTCCTCTTTCTACTATGAATATGCTTCTCTCTCTCTGCTCTGTCTTATCTGATGCGTACTCTTCTCAACTAAGTACAGTACAGTACAGTAGCCACTCCCTAATTGTTCTTCTTTTCATTTGTTTATTTTTGGGACTCTCATAATCGTTATATTGCTCAGTTATTACAGCACAATGAAACAAATAGGAGTTGCTTCCTGTTCAAAATTTCTATTCTTTTAGTACATCTACGGTGAAATTACGTATGTATTAATTTGGAGATAGACAAGATATGGAAAAATACTGTTATTATATGTTGTATAGTTTCTAAGGAAGTGAATGTGATTCTCATCAAGTTGAGAAGATTTAAGAAAACTTGCAATAAACTTGCTATTACAATGTGTTTATAATACCATTTTTTCAAGCTTCCATATATTCAAAAAATAAAGAATTTGAATTTTCCCTCTAATCATTATATCGCTTAATTGTTACTGTCAATTAAAATATTCGCTATACTGTCTGAACTTCTCAACTGTATTTGTTTCTGTCATGATATTCATTTCACTGGAAGTGACAAAATGGTACACTACTTTCTTTGATGATTCCTGCTTCATGTCTCCATGTGACTCTCACATCCTCAGAGGACATTGCCTTAGTGGCAAAATGGTAAATTTATTTATTATATATTTTGTCTTCAAAGGAACAGATAACTGATAACAGGTGGGGTCTCTCGGTTATTAAATAAACCTAATCCCCTATGATTTGCTGAAAATGAAACAAGACAAAACGATGTGCTTGATGACAAAAGTTATACAATGTTCTTGGATGGATCTAGTTTTGCTTATCTGGGATGCATCAGCTGTTTGTTGTTTTCTTTTTCAAGTTTGTTTTTAACCTGAGTTCAAAACCTGAGTTTTAACCTGAGTCACGGAGTTTACTCTACTGCTAGACCTCACTTGTAGAATATGCTTGATATTAATAAGTAAAGTAAACAACAGAGTCCTCTACAGTATCTGAAAGGACTACGGTAGTACTGTAGGGGCGTATCTTTGTTCATCTGTAAAATATCAAAATATGTGTTGCTGAGGTGTCTACCGTATCCCCAGGAGAAATGACAAAATCCCACGACCTTCACGTTACCGCAAAGACAAAGAGGTTGACGGCACTTGAACAGATTATCCTCTCTGGGGCACAGTACCGGCTGTACATGTTCTTCAAGCCAGCTGACTTCATCTTTGGGTTGGGCTGGCACCAGTTTTCTCAAATGCACCAAGCACTTTGCTTATTTATACACTTACAGTATCGATATGGCCAAACATATGTTAAGTTGAGAATAAACTGGTCATTTTATAAGTGTAAAAGATGAGATCCAATTATGTGAGTGACATTATGTTACTCTCTTCCTCTTGAATAATCTTTACTCTGTTCATACCCAATTTATGATGAACAAAAGAAGAACACGAAGTTAGGTAATAATATTCAAATTTATTATCTAACCCTTTTGTTAAGTATAGTTAAATAATAAATCATTGTGTGTTAGGCGCCTCTCACACTTATAGTTCCTTATTATTTGATATGTATATTTTTTACGTCTGGGTGAAATAACAACACATAGTTTCAGGCAATCAAAAGTGTAATCATAATTATCTAGTGACTTGCTCCAAGCTTCTTGCACAAGTCAGCATGAATTCAATGTTGCTTGATTAATCAAGAGAATGAAAAGTTCAGTTGTATTAAGAAGTAATATATGTTCAACCTCGCGAGAAATTCAAACAAAGTTTAATACCGAATCCCGAATAATTCAATAATAACCCATAAGTAAAGCGTGAGGATGAAAGTCATAAGAACACTCCTTTCCTTGAATAACCTAACGTTAAATTAGTAGCATCTTTTTCCTTAGAATACTCCAACCAGATTGATAAAGTCCTTGAAAGCCAACGCAAATGGTTGGCGATGGATAGATATATGGATGATTGCATGTGGGTCATAGTTCAAGATTTGGGGGTAGTAGTAGAATCTTGACTGCCTTGTGAGAAGTCCTACAAAGATTGTCCCAGACTCCACTCGAGGTATAGAGCACCATCAAGCCAATCTCCAGCTTCTATGCAAGAGTCCTCCTTTCTCGCTGGATAAATATAGACAGTGCCTTTCCTGCTTCTTAAACATCTGACGAGTTGATCCACCGTTGGACTCTATTCCGACAGATCTTTGATCGTCTAAGATCTCATTAAGAGAATCGATGTAAGTCAACTTGTCCCCAAGCCAAACCGCATGGCAAACCACCTGATTAGGAGCAACTCCTTACTCCGGTACAAGACATGCTTGCATCAAATTTACAAGGTGATACGCAGTGAACGTGAAGACTGCAAGTTACCAAATGCATCAGATAATACAAAACTTTCTTCATGCTACCAAGACAACTTGGAAGAAGATTTGATAGAGGGGAATATACTATAGATGTCGAAGTGTCTACTTGTGAAACAGCATGCAGAATACTTTGGTGCCGCATAAGTTGGCGTAAGGTCAAAACTTTCTTCTAAGAGTAAGATTGGGAGATTCCATAGCTTCTATGTGTAAGCATCACAAGTTGGATCAGATTTCCCTAGATAAGTCACAATAGTAGTAATTAACTAAATGGAAAGACTTTCTGTCAAAGAAAAATATTAAGATATATATTGCGAAAATATATTTGCATAGCTAATTGACTATTTTGCAGAATTCAAAAGAAGCTAAAAGCTGAAAAGCACGGTGAGATCTTTTATCTCAATTTTTTATCACTGGAGGATCTCCATCTCTAACGTACAATATAGATAATTACAATAATTTTCTAGCAAAAGCATACTAGCCTTCAAAATGCTAATGCAATCTCCGCATCTGGTCTTTTAACTATATATAGGTATATATGAGATGCAGGACTCGATCTCTCATGCAAAAGTATGAATATATAGAGACTAATAATAATAATACTCTTCAGTGTACTTCACAGTGAAGTCTGAATGGCTGATTCTCATGACACTCCGATTCTCATTTTCTTGCTGGATTTCGTGACAATATTATAATAAAACTTTAAGGTCTTCTCCAAAGTCATCTTGTGCAGTCAAAATTGATGATTCACAGTTGACCCCACATGGCAGTTCCTTTCAGTTTCATGCATAGACATGTGGCAGACATCATAGGATACTACCGGAGTACTCGTAGAGTAAGAGGAGAGTAGTTCCCAATAGGAGACTTCTGTTTCACTTTATTCTTTCCAGATCGAGGTGGGGCCTATCTAGAATCAACGCAGACGGGTTCTTCATCATGCAACCTATTACAAGTTGTAGCACCACCACAACAACAATTGGGGACCGTATTGTTGTTCTCTTATTGTGTTCAAGTTGACAAGTTGGGGAGCTTCAACTGGATAGGAGAACGTTCTCAGCTCAACTGGAACTGGATGCATATGAAAAGCATAGAGTCCTCGGTGGTTGGTGATGAGAGAATTGGAAGGACGATGGGGTACTCTAGTCCATTCATACCAAAAGAGAAAAACATTCTTTATTCTCGATCCAGTGTTTCTCAGGGAGGAGTGTGTCAGACACAGCAAGTACTAGCAATGTCACCACAAATATCAAGCATAATAACTTCTCAATCATAAGGAAATATTGAATAATACCAAATAATACCAGAGTGTGCATGGTCTTAGTATGCAACTTGCAACTTTGCTATGCTTTGGTCATTATATATATACTTCTTATCCTCAAATTCAGGTATTCACGTGATGTTGAACATTACTCCTGTAACATAGATATTATCGATAAAATAGTAGAATAAGCTAGAGTAAGGACAACTATACTTTTGACATATTAAAGATGACATTTGATATATATCATCCAAAATACTCATTCAGTTTGACCTCGTGACAATCACACTCGATATAGTCATAATCTCATTATTTTCATAAGACTATCAACATTTCTTGGTAAATTTTGTATTGTTAACCATTACCATATTCGTTATACTCACATCATACTGTTCAAAACTAATGATTTAGCACATCGTTTTAAGATTAAAGAAATATATGTTATTCAAATTCATGGTATTATAGCTGCAACTTTAACCAGTTCTCATGTGATGATCAATTATATCGTTCTAAAAGGCCAAGCGTATATTTCCAGTAGGGGTATTTAAATTCAGCGATTTCATATCAATAATCAAGGAAATATAGCATCAAAGGGAGAGGATATAAAGTAAATGTATAATTATTTTAATCACATATAAGCAGAGAACTTACCGAATAAGTTCTTGAGTTCTAAGATCGTAGAATGAAAGGTCCATATTTTAAAGCGCATGATGCATATACATACTTGTCTGAATTTCCCAAATACTGCTTTCTTTCTATAAACGTTAAATATGACACCATATCGTATTTATATGAAGTAAAACATTTTTCCATTCATAATGATTTACTATTCATCAAAACAAATATATTGTACTTACATTCTCTGTCACCACCTGTGTAACTGTAAAAGGCGTTTCACTGCAGTTTAAAAAAGATGTATTCTTTTCACGGTTTCTCATCTTAATAATGAAATCAAATAACCATACTTTCTCTTTCAGAAGCTTTTCTCTCTTGTAAAAGAATCTCAGTACTTCCCACCTTACTTAAAACTGTTTTCTGAGAGAAGTTGCCAATATATAAGGTTAATTAGGTTAGGTCAGGTTTTCTTCAATTCTGTAAAGTAGAAATTAAATAAAAATATTTTTTATAAAAACAAATTAATAAAAAACTATAATATTTAAAAACTATTAAAAAATATAAATATAACTCCGCTTGCAGTAGAATTGTGAGGCTATACGTTAACGATTTATCTGGATCCAGACTCTTTCCTCTCTCCTCTTCTGGGTTTTACTGCGACTATATTTATTTAGACAATATAAAAATACCCTCTTCTTTTTCGGTTTTCGATAAAACTATGCTAACGCATATAGCAAGAAGAGGAAAGAGTACACAGCTGGTTAGCATCGGGATGACTGGGCAGTAAGGAGAAGGAAAAAGGAGAGAGATGGATTGGATTGCACTGATGATGAGTGCATGCTGCCAGGCCAGTCATGGCATGGCATGGCTTCAGGTGTTACCGACTAATCAAAAGGTTCTGGATCTCCAGGCTTACTGCAGTCACGAGTGCACTTTGTACTCACTTCTCCCGATTTTCCCTACTACAGACAACAAAATATCAAACCGAGAAGCTGATGGCGAATAGGAGAGTTTCTGACTTCTGTAGGCTTAATAAGGATCAGAAGAAAATGAGTCGTTAACCGTAGTCATAGTTTTTGACCCGCAGAAGAAGTGTAAATCCGTCCGAGTACCTACTCAGACGGTTGGTTGATTGCGTAGGAGGTCAGATCACTTTGCAGCTTCGCCTTTTGTACAACACCATGAACCTGGAAAAGTACATCAAAAAGTATCAGATCTGTGTCTTTATTATGATACGCTTTCCAGAAAACCTGTATAATAATATTTATCAGTATTATCTAGTATCCATATAAAACAAAACAAAGGCTTATTCACTCGAATCACTTGCTTTGACGGTTGCTAAACAGATTCTCCGTAGCGACAAAATTATGCATAGATTTGTTTCTTGCGGTGGGGGTCTTTTAATTATCTATGAAATATGTTGCTAAACCTGCAAACCTTTTGCGTTTTAGCGTATAAGATCTGAAATCTACTAAATACAATTTTGTTTTAAACTCCGGGAATTAGTTTTGTCCCGCTACCTCTTATTTTGTATGTAAACTTTTAGCCGAAATAAATGATAACCAATAGTACGGAGTTCAGTCTGGATGTATATTCATTTTATGAATGAAACATGTATTGTCACCTGTGCTGCTTATTCACCTGTGCCCGGTATTGTTCAAGTATTGCAGTGTTCTTGTATTTTCAGAACATATTATTTGTTTTCACAGCGAGTCAGATTTCTTCTTGGAGTGCTGTAACTCTATTTTAATTCTTCAATTAGCTCTCTAAGTCCTCTTAGAGAGGAATTCTTTTTGGGTCACACTCCAAATGTGAGATTAACACTCCAAATGATCTGCCATGCGCTACGGTGTGCGGAAGAAGATCTGTCAGTTTTGAACTCCTGACTTGATACATCAGACAGTAAACACTATCCGCTGGGCTAACTAAGCATACTTGTAGAACTTAAAGTTCTTTATCTTTCTATTACCCATCCGAGTACAGTGAGACTAGTGATAGACATGAGATTCTCATTAATCAAGTAAACAAGTCTGGAGGAGGACCGGAACCAATCCTCGTTGAATATTATATCCGGACCGGCACCTTGCATAATCATCTCCTCCACCCGCGAAATAAAGCATTCAAAAGGAACCCGAAAAGACGGCACAAAAAACAACATGTAAATATTTCGACCCAAAACCCTGCCGTTAACAAACCGCCATTTGAGATTAAACCCCCAACCCCCTACGCACCGTCTGCAGACGATTTCTCGTTGGAGATGCTTATTCACCTTCTCCATGTCCAGACAGAAACTATATATGCATGCTTTAATTTATTACCTAGCCTTACCACCAGGAAAGGATAGGTAATAAATCAATGTACACTTAAATTAATGTATATTTGTTATATAGAATCTCCTGACTTGTACCTTCTGATCGCATCAGTGTGCTCTTCCCTTATGGCTTCTGTCTGAATTTCCCGCATAGCTCTCCTCTATTACCAGTTATTATTTATTAAAAGTTATAATTATTGTTTTAAAAATGAAAATATATTATTATATATTGAAAATATACAAGATGAACATAGTGCCGAATGCCTTAATTTATCTTGATATTCAACCCAATGCATAACATAGTCCTAGAATTATCAGACCTAATGTTCATCCGGAGTTTATTCACTATATTCTAGCTTTTCCTCTTCTTTCGCTCAGGGGAAAGCTCAAAAGCATACATATGAAGCATCCTCCACTTTCAGATGGAAGAGGTATGCCCATTAATTTATGAGTTAACTTTTCCTCTGGAAAATATTCATTTATAAATATTTAATTTTACTCGTCGAGAAGACTTTTGTTTATAATAAAAGGAGTTATGTTCGAACTCAATACGCTTATAGATTTTCTCTCTTCTCACAGTCCAGGTGTTACGCTCACCTCATAACTTTTAAATTTAGTCTTTTAAATTTAGGTATTTAATTTTTGATTATATTTATCTTGTAATTGTGCTCTGTGCAGTAAGCAAACATTGCGCATGTTTGTTTACTTCACAAAAGATTTATATATTTTTAAGAAAAACTTTTTGCCAGAGTGATCATGTACGAAAAACCATTTTGAATAATTTCAAACCTATATTTCTGGTTGTTCTCCCACATTCATTTGAGATGCATTTCCACGTCAAAGGCTATGAACTGTTAGTACCACAGGCAAGATATACATATATATGAGTATTGAGTCAGAATTTCTTTAGATTCATCAAGAGTGCAGTTTTATTTTCACACGGACACCTCCCAAATGCTGTGGCACATATCATGTAACTTTCAGTTTCATATTCAGTTTCATAAGTTTTGTACGAGAGCTCAGTTTCCAAGATCTCCTTGGGACACCAAAGATAGGTGTCCGAAGTGGTTTAGATTACAATCCTCTAAAAGAAAAGTCGAAGGGTCAATCTTTTGCAGGTACGATTGGAATTGCATGTGTTACACATTATTAATGAAGTTTTTGGTCCCTTGTTATGGACTCACATGGACAGTCTCATCTCATGATCTGCAAGGGACAAGTAATAATATTTATCATTTACTAAAAAATTCATTTATTATTTATGATAATGATCTTTTTTCTTGAGATATATGAAAGTGTTTCATCCCGCTGAAACATGAGATAAATGATCTTTATAATTTTTAGAAACACCCGTGAGCAAGGACTAATTTACACATACATATGACTCACAATTTTAATATTTTAGTATTATTTTTTATTTTATTTTTTATGTATTCCTATCTTCTAAAGTTTATGAACCTCAGAGTCTGTTATGAAGCTTCATATAATATTAGTTCTTTTGTCTGTAGCTATTTTGTATCATATATATCTATGTTTATTAAGTTTAGAGCTTTAAATAAAAACAATCTCTTGGAGTTCAAACAGTCAATCTTATTCAGAATGTATTAAAAATCTTATGTTATACTCAATAAACAGAATAATAAACAGAAATTGTTTACTTAGTGAATTCTCCGAGAATAAGTAAGTCAGAAACAGTCTATTTCTTCCAGACGGAAATGTACTAGGAAAGAAACAAATATCCGACCTGAGATTCGGTTCATGCTCGATAGCGTTTACGGTCTAATTGAAGTTGAACTCATGGCGTAGTCTCAAAGTAACCCTGATTCAATCAGGGTTACTTCCAGGAACCATCAGGCTGATTGTTCATGGAAGTAAGATCCCAGAATCTGGCGCATGCTCCCAAGGAGAAGAGTGAGGACAAAAAGCTGGACAATGCTGTGTCGTCAAACCCTGAGTTCTCCGCTGCATGCCAAGAAAGGAACCTTTATACCCAAATCTCCGCACTGTTTCTACGCGAGTAATGAGGGAACAAAATGAACAGAGCAAAAGGGGATAGTGATCAAATCTCGGGAACAAAGTCCACTGCATGTCAACCACAGACTAGGATATATATATATATCCATCCAAAGTGACTAGGCGAACGTAGACCCAGAAGAAGACAAGCGCGGTACCATAGAGAATAAGTAAATATTATAAATGAATTATATAATAAAGTAGAATTTAATTATTTGATTAATTATTAATGAAAGACAAAGGTGAAGATTTTCCGAGCAAATCCCATCAGACTAGAGAGTAAGGATATACTCTAGTCTATCGTATCTAGAGACCGTATCACCACTGAGATTAAACATTTCATAACATTAATTTATTATTGAACCTTTTCTGCCATAGAAATAGTTCCTTTCAGACGGTAAAAGTTTCAAGGTCAATAATTATTCACCATTAGTGAACGATGTTAAGAGTTAAGCTGCTTTCAGTTTAGATTTTTAAAATAATTATAAATCATATGAATAATTATCTTATACAACACAATACTTTTATACGAATAACGAGCACGAGTGAACTATAAGTTGCATTCACATCTTGAGATTTCGCATCTGCAGCTCCGTTGATTTTAGATTTTAGATTTAACGTCTTTTCGAAAATTTAATGATTAATTTTATGCATGTGAAAATAACCGATGGTTGACCGCATCTAAACCAAAGATCGCCAAATCCATCTATCCCGCTAGCTTCATGTTACCGCTATAGCCAGATAATTATACCGGTTAACTGGCATAGTGCGGCTTTTCAGTAGCTCACACTAAAAGTGGCTCTGAGAAAGGCAACGGCGGCGACCTTTGCCGTCGACGGGCCGCAGCCGCACTTGGGTAAAGTGGTCGCAAAGTCATGATGTGAACGCAGCTTATGGGCAAGCATCCTCACGAGTCACATCGTGCCTGAGCGTGGACAAAGGAATCTACTCCGGATATACCGATTTGGTAACTTTGTCAGTACTGGAACATTTAATAGGGCACCAATCAGCAGCCAGAAGTTGCTCACGCCAATCAGCAACGTCAATCCTTACCCTCAAGGTGGTCCCGGAAGTAACTGTAGAATGTAAAGGTACAAACCTCCAGATACAGTAAAGGTAGGCGTGGATTCTGAACAGTGCTCGGGAAAGTTTGTGGGGGAAATTTCCGGTAAGAGGGGAAAGAATCTAGAAATGTCGGAAAGTTCCGATACATTGGAAAATATACACTGGAAACATGTTTTTCCCCCGGGGAGATATCCGACAGATTTGGTTAAACGCGGAAAATCTCAAAAGCTACCGGCTTCTGCCGAGCATGGGCGTGGAGTACACGAGGGACTCCATGGTTTGGTGTCCATGCACTGTCAGTATCAGAACGGCGGTGGTCTACAGGTGTAGGTGATGGTGGTTACAAGTCGGTGTTAAAGTGACCAATGCCAGGTTAGGAATTTCGACAGACAGGTCTAGATTCCAGGTTTGCGATCTGGGAAAGTACAGGTATACCGGAGTTCAAAGTCGGAAGACTCTGACTTAAGTTCTGAGTCTCTGACAACAGAAGGAGAACCTTTTTCCTTGGTCAGAAAGTCTCTTTATCCGCGTTGGCCGCCGCTGACTGGTCCTCAACTGGGTCGTCTCCATCATGTCCTGCGGCTCTTGCCCATGCCTTCGCGGCTGATAAGCCGCTGATTCAAGCTAACAGTCCCGGCAGGTCATGACTCATCAGGAACCCATCATGTTCCGAACTTCCTTTGTCACCCCTGTGAACGTGAAGACCGCCAGATCTTTCTGTACATCTCTTACCGTTAGTCTGTCTGTGAGACCATTCTCTGTCTCCAGCCATACATCACATTACTGTACAGACATATATAAATAAACTTGCGTGTATCAGTTTGAGGACGATGTCAACTTCTGTCCGTACGCCACGTGGCGGGTGCCTTCCTGCGCTGACATGGAGATCCATCATTTCGTACAAGATATTTACAAGCAGCTGCATATGCCAAGAAGAAGAATGGTAGTGTCCTTAGTGACAGTTAATCCTCAGCTCGTGGAATTTTCCCCGAGAAAGGAGCCTACCGAAACAAACTCGCGACTGGCAGTTTGAGCAAGTCTTAATCGGAAATGTTTACCGGCGAAAACGTTCACACTTGGAGACTGGGAAACTTCCGGGAGGTATTGGTCTCCAAAGTGTGTGAACACGAGACGCAAGAATAGCCAACGGATGGTAAGACCCTATCAAGCCTTACAAACTTGACCTTTGACTCTTCGGTTGTATGAATGTTTCGATGAATCATAACATCAAGGAAGGACAGAAGGAGTCGTGTATCATCAGGATCCTTTATAGGATCTCAATCGGAATGTCTATTAGTCCCAGGCGCACTGGACGTTATCAGACTTCAATTTTGTTATAAATAGTAAACCCAGTAATAAGGCTCTCATTCGCACAGAGTGTTTCAGGTTAAGTACAACAGCTGGGAGGGTATACTCGATGATATTCTAATAGTTTTAAGGAGGTATGGAAGAGCAGTCTCGTACAGTTTTTTCTCTGACATTGCACGTGTGAAGACTCCATGTCAACCAACTTGCCTACATAGACATCGATGTAATTCCTGAGATTTCCAGTTTGGGAAGTGATAGCACTTGAACTCGGAGGCTCGGAGAATAATCTTCTTTTCAGCAAGCCCGGTGCGCAGACACTTCTGCCTTCTAAGCTTATTGGGATGAGAAGTCCCAACTTCTTGCATGTGGATTCCACTAGCCTCGAGCTCACAACTTTCTAATAGGGTTCTCAGCCTAAAACGCCCAGTGCGTTTTGGCTCTTGGGGCATCTCCACAGACACTAACTGGAGCAACACTATAGAAAACTTTAATTTAGAGTCTTATGTTAAGTCTCAACTTCTTGGCACTAACATAGAATCTGTTTAAAGTATACGGTGAGTATATCTGTGTCTTTTAACGCTATAATAACGTTAGAGTCATTCCGGTGGAGATGCTCTTGTACTCTAACTCTATTTTGAACTAGAGTTCTTCCAGTGGGTATCATAAACGAAATCCTAATGTAATTCCCAAATTCTGTTGAAATCCAAATTCTAGTTTAGACTTTGGTTCAGTATCCTGTGTTGATTCTCATGTTGTTGGAATGTATATTACTATTGCACAAATTACACGTTCACATTTCAGTTAAATGATTGAAAATAAGTTTTACCACAGGAGACATAACGCATCTCTGATAATGCAAAGTAAAGAGTGTCAAAGTTAAACCTCGAGTATGAGTATAAAGTATGAAATAGAATATTCTCTTTGTCCTCACATTGTTTTTTTAAATATGAAGAAAAGATTCTATTTTATTCCAAGAAACCCTGAAGTATTCATCTTAACATTTCTCTCTAAACATTAAGTAGTTTGTTTCGAGATGAATCATAACTTGTAAAGCTGGTGAATAACCTTAATTTAATTTTTTATTTTACATTCTAAATTTGAATAAAGACCCCGCTTCCAGTATACCCTGTGTTCTTGTCACAGGGCGGAAAAAAAAGAATTTGAAATTAGAAAAAAAAGACGTAATCACCAAAACTATTTTTTACATAACGATTAAATTTCTCAGGTTTGTTTTCAGAAAACTAACCCGCAAATTAGGTTTTCTGGTTCAGCAGGAGCACTAGTCATACTCGAGGTTTAAGGCAAAACCTGAAACCACATCTGAAAAGAAAAAAACCCATAACTCAACCACAGCAAGCCGAATTGAGAGTTACTTTTAACTTGGTTTGATATCAGATTTTCGTCCCTGACTTCTGTCCCAAAGCTGTACAGAAAGATGAACTAAACATTGGCAAAAAATGACCAGAGAAGATGGTTGTAAAGATTTTGTCCGAAACCGTAATGCACTCCATGATGTTGTGTCACGGACTAACTAGGTTGATAAATCGAGGTCTAGCGAACTAATTTTGCTGAATTTATTACCAACAGGTGTTTAACTTGACCATGACATATGGTTCCTCAATTACTCCAAAATTAGTTACTGGATCATCCCAGACGAACATATAAAGATTAAAAGAAGTTATAAAGATCAGCGGATTATAAGATTTATTGGTGAGTGATTGTGATGTGACAAGTGTTCACATGAAACCAAGAAATACGATATCATCAGACGAAGTGACATTTCCTTGCTTATCACCGAAGAGACCCAAGATCACATCACTTGGAACATCGAAGATCGGTGTTCCAAGTGGTTTAGCTTACAGTCCTCTAAGAAAGATCGTGGGTTCAATCTCTTGTGAGAACAATTGGAGGTGCATGCTGCTGCAAACTCTTAATGAAGCTTCTGGTCCGAGTCCTTCTGTGATGAACTCACATGGACAGTCTCATGGTCCTCGAAGAAACCAAGGGACAAGTGATATCATTTATTATCATTCGATATGAAGTTCCACTAGATAAAGCGATCATCGTAAAACCCCCAATATCTCTATAAGTACTTCTGATTACATAAGGATATTTGTTTTCCGAGTTCAGCTTTGGAGGACGAAAAATTTAATCGTTAAACACAAATTGCTTTTCATGATAATTTTTTCATGCGGGAATGAAATGTTTGATATAATGACTTAAATCAAGCTCAGCACAAGCTTTACACTTTATAATCACTTTAAAGCAAACCAGTTATTATTGATTAAGAAATATACACATGTAGTTTTAGGGTTTCTGGGAACCAAAGAGGGTATTCTCTGCAACGTAAAGTACATGGTGAGAAAAAAAGGAAATATTAAATTTTCTTTTCTGGCTTTTATACTTAAAGGGAGGGTTTAACTGGAAATGAGCTGGAAATATGACGGAAAACTAAATTAAGACACTATAAAAGTCTATGCAGCTGGAGATGCTCTTAGTGTAAATTCCCTTTTTCCCTTTTCTTCTCTTTGTCTGGTTTGAGATATATTGCAGCTGTAAATTCTCTATGTACAAAGCTCTTAAATGTATCTTCCTTAACACATAAAGAGTATTGGGGTCCTGCTCTAGAGGGAACTCCGTACTATAGAACATTAAAGTATTATTAATCATAAAGTCCAACCAGTCAAATGAAAGGTCAGTCAGACACACGTTCAAAACCAGAAAATCTGCAATAATTCTGCCCAGCAAGACATAACCATTCGAACTATAGTACCAAAATCATGCTTCGTTCTGAGGGGACAGGATTGTACGGTTATTATACGTTCTCATGCGTAAATTTTTGGTTTCATGTGTCAATTCTTTCTTGCTATCATCAACTTACATTACTACATTTATCGAGTTCTAACACAAATATGCAGAAATTTGCTTGATCATAACCCCAATACGATTGTTGCGCTTGCTCATACCCCTCTTAACGTTTGATTGCTTCATTATACCCTGAGGGGTTATTTTCAGTAAAACCAGTCATTTTATCTTTTGGTTCATCATTTTAGTACTTTCAACCTTGACTAAATATCACTTTATGTCAAAATATTTAACATTAAAGACACTTTAGACTATTCATATTCTCATTCCTTTAATATGTGTAGTCTCACATGTGAATAAGATCATCAAGTTACTGGTTTTACAGGCAATAGCCAGTTAGGGGTGTGATCAAGCTATACATCGTTAAGAGGGGATCAAGCTCACCGAACCTACTGGGGGTGTGATCAAGCCAATTTCTGTCCATGAGAATCCTCATACACAGTAAATTAAAGTCTATTCGGTACTAGGCTACCTCACTTGTAGTTTCAAAAGTGATGATGAGTGCTTGCTTTGTGGATTATGGTAGGATCTATCCGTAATTCTCGATTTGGCTATCATTAACACTTAGAAAGAACTTAAAAGCTTCATATTAGTTTAATGTAGAATTTCTAAAATAGTTATAATATATATATTTATTTTCTGATAATAAAGGGCGAGCAAAAGTTCCCCAAAGGCAGTTGTGGATGCTTGAGTCTTTTATTAACTAAGAGCTTTTCTCAAACCTTGTAACTTTGGATGCAATAGCTGGACAAAAAGGTTTGGATTGATTTTATTATTTTGATATTCATTACTACGAAACATTATTTTATTCTAAGGTAGCATCAGAATAAGACAGCGTCTTTTGCTTAGATATATTATTAGAACATTTAGTTTGCCTTTAAGATCATAAGTTAAAGAATCACTAATTATCGTATCAAAGATTGATCTAAATTGATCATACAGCTGTTGACAAGATACTGGAAATCCTTTTGTGATTTCTTTAGACATTTGGGAAAGAAAAACCATTTCTTAGTCTCTAAAGAAATTCTGATGATTAAACTTTAAATGAGAAAAAGAAAGTTTACTGCTTTGGTGGATCATTATCGGTCAAATCAGTGACAAATAACTTTGAGCTATACGAATTATATCCCAGGTTGCAGTATTAGACGGATAATAGAGATATCAAAGACTACCTTAATACGTAATAACTATAGAATTGAAGAATATTTTCAGTTATTATCAAAACTTTTAGCGTGCATTGGCATGTGAATACGCACAGTTACACCACATCATCGTTGTTTACAACAAACAAGTTAAAAATCATATTAGAAAATTAGAAACCATATTCAGAATGGCAACCAGACCCATATATAGATAACATAAGAAACAGCACATGCTCGGACATACCATCTTTGCGAAGTAATCACAAACTTTCTGAAATATCCACACAGAAATTACAAATTATTTACACAACATAGTTAAGCCAACTGCACCAGGTGCTTGACAGGAAACCCTTGACGTCTTTACAAGAAGCTATGGACTGCAATCCGCCATAGCCAAAGCTCTTGTTACCTCACAAGGATGATCCCTTAGAGTGTCTTGACGTGAACTTGAACCAAAATTCATATTGGCAAAACACAAGACTGAATGAAGCTCTATCCATTCCCAGTTTATTGTAAATTAAAATAAATATCTATACCAAAATGGAAGTGTAAGTGGACTAATCTACCGTAGTCTCAAGTATATTCGTGGTAGCTCTGTATGCGAATATTTATTACATGTGAAGTTATTCACATCTTGAATTTATTAGTGGTAGATCTTTCACGAATTAAACAGGAAACCGTGTTTATAATATATAATATCAAGTTTATATATGTGAAATTAATATACAAGATGGTGAATATGCATTCGCGTGAAGTCCAGACTTTGGTCTTGCTATTCGCTGAAAGCTAAAATGCCAGAAGAAATTCTGCTGAAAATACCATGAAATGTGCCACCGCAAATATACTTGGGAATACGGTATTCACTTTCATTACTTGTTAATGTTACCATCTGAATCTACCATCTAGAGGTGAGATTTTCTTTTGCTTTGAGATGCCATCCATGTAGACGTCAGGTAAGTGACACTTAGATTATGACAAAAGACATCTAGGATCGAAAAAAGAATTCAGCAAGGGTCTCTCAAGCAAATGTAAAGTGAAATTGACCTATAAGTCATATATGAATGACTCTGATGCTTGCAGAACAGAAATCAAGGCAGATGATATTTGGACCAAGTTCATGTAAATACAACCTTAAAAACCCTAGAATGCAAAATAATCTCTCTGTTAACAAAAAAACCAGTAAACAAACTAACCGCTCACATACAAAGTTGAACTCCAAAAAAAAGTTCTCATAACAACAATGGGCAGAAGTGGATTAACTAAACAATATCCTCACACATATGACGTGACAAAGTATTATTCTGACTAGTAAATCATGATTATAAATTTCTTTTGATAATAACTACTCCTGTCTTTAATTGTTCTGTACAGAATAAAATTATTAGATTATATCATAAAATCATATGATTAATATAATAACTTAATGTTGCTTAAAAACTATATCATTACGACAAAGAGAATGCTGACGAGAGTTATCTACAATTCTATCATAGTTTCTAGCTCTACAGTCTCATGCAAAGTGCGCATTATGGCAAGTTAGACTAAGTACTTTCTTCTTCATTGCTTATGCAAGAGATTTGATTGCAATGATGGCATGGGCACATTTATGTATTTATGTATTTTTGGATTTTTTGCAAAATGATCCGTGGTCTTTACAGTGTTTACGTTATACATTAATGATTAATTAGAGTTACAAACAGTGATTAGGATCTACTTAATTTTTGGTCAAGTAACTGTAAACGAAATGTTGATGGTAGCTCTAAACAAAATGTGTGTGGATTTGTAAATAATGATATTCAGGTTATCTGACCGTTCTAAACTACATTAACGTTGATAAAAGAATCGTTACCACAAATGATATTTTTCTCTTGGGGAAAACACTTTTCAACTTCAATCAACGATAGTATATGTAATAACTGACATTTACTCTCGAAATAATAAAGATTTGTAAACTTTGTAGAACTGGACATACTGGGAGAAGATTCAGGAAACTAGCTGAACAAATCTAGTCTGGAAAATACATTTAGCTATCCATGAATCATTACCAGTAGTAAGTCTTCAGACGGTAGTTAATTAGTTCATGAAGTAATGATTAGAGCCAGAGCATGGATGGCGGCTCACGCAACATAGAACAGCGTAGCGGATGTGATGATGCACGGAGACATTAACCAGGTGGTAGAACACAGTTGCTGTTCCAGTACTTCCACTAACGGACAGCTCCTCCAAGTGGATGGAAAGACAGCCTAGGGATCTCGGGTACAAGGGAGAAAGTGAGAGAGAGATCTGGAAGTAGACAAGTATGACTTCCTCAGCCGTCGATTCTGGCAGGCTGACGTGTAAGGAATTACTACAGTTCTAGACTTGGAGTCTGGAGATGGTTCTGGAGCTGTTTGAATCGTTGCGTGCTTCAAGAATTCAAGAAACGTCGAACTTGGACGTGAATTCGGTCATGACTCGAGAGGACGATATGTGTGGCTCCCGTAGCTCGAGCAGTGCCGGGGAACAGACGAGAGGATAATATGTATCCAGTTCAGCAGTTCGGTACTGTACTGCATGTCAGGAACGAAACTGGTGAGTAGTGGTGCTTGAGTATGCACTAGGTCGGAGCTCTCGGCTGGAACATGTGTTTGCAGCCATGACACACAGTAGCATTAGCCTTCTTTGTCTTAATTGATTCATCTGTAGAAGAAGATTCCATTATTGTAAATGTTTGCACTTGAATGAATGATGAATGATGTCGTTCACTCGACTGTAAGAGACATAGAGGCAGCCACGAAGAGCGATAGAACTCGATCGTTAGAGTTCCGCAGTCGACATTTGGCCTGATCTTTGTCCGAGAGGTATGTGTTGTGTAGCTATGAGCAAGGGAAGTTAAGGTTTCGGTCCAGATCTAGATTAAACCCTGTGCGCATTAACCATAATCATCGTGCTCATCGTGCAGTATTGTAGACACCTTCCGAGGACATTCAAACTCTGAGAATGACTGATTGATCGTATAATGATCGTCTGATGGATTGACTTGGAAACTGCAGTGAAAGAAAGAGGAATAATTCGCGTTTAGTCAAGGCATGTGTCACCAGCCAGGAGAAGCACTTGTCGGTTGATTACTTGCAAGAATCTCTCCCCGGAACCTTTCATCAGTACAAGTGAAGACCTCTGCGGCACCAACTGTCTCTTCAGGATTCCTTTGAACCAGCCCTGCGTGGGCATGATGCACGTGACAGAAGAACAGTCTGCTGTAGTCGAATTTTCAAGGACTCCCGATACTTTAATTAGACTACATACGAGTCAAACTTTGGTTTGGAAGTATGCTCTTCCAATCCACAGTCAATGGTGGATCAAAGGTTTTCAAAACCAATCGTCAATGGCGTTCCCAGCTGAGCAGCTGACGAAGTGGGTTTGAACGACACTACGTGGCAGGAAGGGAACTTCAAGGCAACATGCGGATAGCAAAGAGAACCATAGACAAACTGAACTGGCTCGTACTCTGAGCATCACTTACATACTTGCACACATCTGTAGACATTCCTACGAGGCGTCGATGCGGCGGACATATCTCGTTGAAACTTTCATGCGAACAGTTATGCGACATGCTATAAACTCCCCTCTTGCAGTTCTCACCACGAGGCATTATATGGCCGCATACCATTCGGTAGAGATCTAAACTCGTGGCACTAAAAGTTAAGACTTTGACACGGATTCCAGTCCAGTGACAGAATTATCTGGTCGGAAGTCCATCAATGAACTTAACACTAATCAAGCAGTTGGAGGTTCAAGTTCGGAGCACTTCGAGCCACTGGTAAGCTTGTCAACGATTGTTGGTTCTCTCGTTCTGATTCGGGGCAGGCTTTTGTCATGTGTGCTGCCCACTAAGTTACCGGTAGACCGTGTCAGCAAACTAGAGTCAGGGCAAGCTTCCTCTTCACAACTTCCCAATGAGGCCTCCAGCAGGCTATGTTACGTGGTCGAATGCCTGAAGCGGGATCACTCGAGCGCCAGCTACTAGTTCTGTTTTCCTTCGACACGTGCTTCAACGCAGGCGGTCATACCGTCATAGTCCTCCATACTGATCCTGGCTCAAGCTTTGGAGCTCATCAATGGAGCTAAAAGAGCTAAAACTGCCCTTTCGTCTTTTCCCTATTTTCTTCTAGTGATCCTCTTTTCTGCTTATGTGGTCAATAGAAATGGGCACAATCTTCCTTAGGAGTTTGTGCCCATTTCTAATGACCTTCTGTTTAAGCTTCTGTGAATCAGACTTTTCACACCTTGGTCTTCGATGTGATGACATCAAGAAGCAGTGGCGGTTGCTCGAAACCCTTCGATCAGCAAAATGTTGACTCCGATGGAAGCAGATATGCAGGAGCCCATGCACAAGAGATCTGCAAGTACAACAAGAAGGTTTGAATTCAATGTGATTTTCTTGCCTGAGCGTCCTTATGCACCTCTGAGGTCGTCCTTCGTTCACTGATTGACAACATATTCTTTGCCAGGGTGTACGTACAACCAACAAGCCTTTGGTTCAGAAAGATAACGATTTCGGCCATGTGAGTTGAATAACCTGCCAGTTCTTCAGATCCATTGCTTCCTTAACGCGATATATACTGATGGATGCAAGGAAGCTTTACGACACCGTGTTGTTGCACTCCGTGACTAACTGCTTCTTCCAGGTTCGACCCACTTCGATCTACAGTTGTCATGCAACAACCTCCGAATCAATGAATGCAGTCATCCACGGAATGCGGAGGTGGTTCTAAACTGTCGTGGCGTTCTATCCCTGTCCTACCTACTCCTGTTCCGAGTGGTCCAACTTGTGAGGCCGTCGTGCTTTGTACGAAAACTTTCAGCCGATTGGATGCATGCCCTCCCTCGCTGCCTTTCGTCTTCAGATCCCAACGGTGTATCCTGAGACGAGTACATCACTAGATTGTGTTCCGCAGTAGTTAAAAGTGCTCCCGTTACCTCTTCTTCCCTTGCCTTGTTGAGCGTGTTTGACGACATTCTCAAGATCTTGGTCGAAAATCCTCGTTTTCTCCAACGTAATCTGATTACCAGAGAGGCGGCTGAAGACCTCGTCAAATACACAGTAAAAGATCTGATTCACCCTTGGTAAATTTGAAAAGAAAGTTTACCACCTTCAAGTCACATGTTCCTTGGCGCCGAATGGGTGGTCTATTCTATTCAGAGGGGAATATTCACAGGTGGATTGATTTATTATCTAACCTTAGGTAATAAACAAATAAATAATTTGTGTTTTCGGCTGTGTCATTGGACGCGCGGAGAGGGAGCGGAGGCGGAATGCGGGAGGATGAGAGTGTCAGTGAGAGGGGGAGGGTGTTAGAGTGTGATAGAGTGTTTTTTTATATATTTTTTTTACTTTTTCATTTTTTATTTAAAATTGATACATTTAGTGGAGAGATAAATGAGTATTAAATAATTTTAGATTTTCTAAGATGTTAGGGTTAGAGAGGGTTCTTTTTAAGATTTTTTTATCACATTTAATGTATTTATTTTTATCTCTATATATCAAGGTTCAGGATTCTTCTTTTTTTTTCTTATTTTTTTTATCTCTATTCTCTCTTTTCTGTTTGGAGATGATTCTATCACGAGTACTGTTTGATCGGATATCGTCTTTTCTTTAGCTATGGGTATTCTCTCTCTCATGAGATTGAGACTGATTCGAGACACACCGTGTCCGGT
This sequence comes from Asterella californica, assembly GCA_036924285.1. Lineage (NCBI taxonomy): Eukaryota > Viridiplantae > Streptophyta > Marchantiopsida > Marchantiales > Aytoniaceae > Asterella > Asterella californica. The sequence continues at coordinate 8,226,900 of JAYKYS010000003.1, forward strand.
GTGCAACCAGTTATTTACCTCGCAAGAGATAAAATCTCATATGAGAAAGATGCACAAGAGCTATGATACGACCACATGGGATGCCCATGTTAGCCGAGATCTACACGTGCAGTCATTATGGCACCATTAGCCCTTCTTCCTGGAGTTCTTCCAGAGTCGTGAGAGTTGTTGAGAGTCCACTCTGGCACTATCCTGAGTTTGTTCGAGACGAGTTTCTCTTGTCCGCGTTTGTTTCATCGATTACCTCGTGCTCTTCATGACGAGGTGAGACAGACCTCTTGACATGTTGACACGGAACACCAAGGACGAGACGACGTGGTTACTGTTTCTCTTACTTCCTCGTTGGTGTCTCCGTTATACTCGAGGTGGCAGAGGAGGACATTGGGAGGTGACTGTCCGTCTTCGGAGATTCCGTACAGGTGATTGGACGGCCTTACAAGAGGAATTAGACCGTGCGATACGAGATAAGAGTGAGTCTGTCTCTACACTTGATGTCTCATCTTCCGCCCGCATACGACGTTGTAGGATGTTAGGTCAGGTTGGAGAGTACAGTAGAGCTGCTAGAGCACTGCATCCTTTATGATTAGCATGTCCTACTAAGGAGACGATCGCTGCGTTGTGTTTTCTTCACCTATCATTGAGTGATCCCTCACCACCTGAGATTCAGGACTATCAGTCTGAGGAGTCATTATGTCTCGATAGATCCTTGTTTGTCCAGGTCTTGTGTACAGCTCCACGTCTATCCTCTGGAGGTCTATCTGGGATGGTCTACGAGCACCTACGGGATTATTTCCAGACAGACGACCCCTCTAGTGGTTTCACGGAACTTTTTCAAGTAGCGGCAGCAGTAGCTCAGGGACATATTCCTCAGACTATAGCTCAGGTACTAGGGGCAGCTAGACTTTTGATCATGACGAAGGATGAGGGAGGGATTCAACCGATAGCCATCGGTGAGATTCTCTTACGACTTATCAGTCATACCATTGTTCTTCAGCTTCGAGATACTTTTCAGGACCACCTTTGTCCACATCAGTTCGGAGTTGCGACGCCGGGAGGTTGTGAATATGTGTCTTTCGACATTAGGGCTCTCTTGGACATCCATCCCGATTGGGTTGTCCTACAAGTAGACGTGAAAAGCGCCTTTAATAGCATTTCCCGCGCTTCCATCTTTAGGGAGCTCATGGATGACGAGGGATCTCTGACGGGTCTCGTCCTTTTCGTGCGGTCGTTCTATGTTTTTCTTCTTCTCTTTACTACCAGCACGGTCTTACGATACATGAGATTACAATCATCAGCTTCGCTGCAGGTACTCGTCAGAGAGATCCTTTGGGTGGACCCCTCTTTACCTTAGCTCACTATAGAGCTCTCTTGGCCACCGCCTTGGCTGCTCCAGGTTGTGTTTTTCCATCTCTAGCTGATGATACGCACATTCTAGGTCCGGCGGACCAAGTCTGTGTTGTCTTTGACCACCTTGTCTCTCAATTGGCCTTGGTAGGGCTGAGGGTGAACGTGTCAAAGTGCAAGGCTTGGTCTCCCATAGGTATACCGTTGGACCTACAGCTCCCGGAGAGATTTGTTCACCCCTACAGATGATTTACGCATCCTCGGAGTACCTGTGGGTATAGAGGACTTTGTCTCTCGATTCTTAGATGTTGTCCTGACGGAGTACGTTTTGCATATCGAGGATCTCCTTATGTTGGAGGATCCTCAGGTTACCTTTGGTATTCTTTCCTCTTCCATTGCATGGCGTCTTAGTTACTTACTCCGCACAGTACCTCCATCTTCTATTTTCATCTCGCGTCTTAGAGAGTTTGACTGTGTGGCAAGACCTCTCGCACGTAAGCAGACATTTTTGTCGATATCATGTGGCGAGGTGGGTATATTATCCATGGAGGAGACTGCTACGGCAACCTTTTTGGGTAGTTGAGCCCTCTCAGCACCTTGACTCTGTTGCTGTTTTCTCGTGCGATATAGACTTATTCTGGAGAGCTGTGTGACACAGGTGGAGGATGGTTCTTACCCACTATAGATGTGTCTCTGTGAGACAAGAGATAGTTTGACTCTTGAGGCACGTGAGACACACTTTCTATTTGATACCTTAGCTACCGATGGATCTCGTAGACTACAGTCTTCTCTGACGGGACACCACTTCTAGTAGGTTCTCCATGCGCTCTTAGTGGATCTTTCCATCTCACGGGATACTAGAGTTCGACTCCGCTCTTGTTCGGGTAAGGGCGCAGGCTCTTGACTCATAGCTCGATCTTGCAACAAAGCGTTCCGACTCGCATAGACTATCTTCTCTACAGAGATGAGGTTCCGCCTTGGCTTGGTCCAGCCTGTTGCTTCGACACTATCCATCTGCGAGTGCGGTGTCTCGTTCGACACATTAGTTCGTCATCTTGCTCGATGTCTTCATGATGGAGAGCAGATAGCTACCCCCAATGTCATCAGAGACGTCATGTTTGTCTTAGCACGGGAGAGCGATCATATGACGTGGAGAGAGTGTTGGTATGCCCTTCAGACAGGAGGATCAGTGAGAGTTGATTTGTACATGATGAGAGAGGATCAGGTCTCAATGGCTGATGTGGTTGTCATGAATCTGACATGGGACTCAATGGCGGCACAGGTGATCACCCATCCCCCAGGTTGGGCTGCAGACGTGGCGACAGCAGCAAAGGTGATCAAGTATAAGGTATGCAAGTGAACATCGCTTCGTCCCCTTAGATTTGGAGATATACAGACTTGGAGTTCGACGTCTTTCTGAGAGATTGTGCCAAAGCCTCTCATGAGAGGCGCCAGAGGTACCACTTTCTCTTTCTTTCTGCACCACGTTTTTTAGGCAGAGAGTTATCATTGCTCTACAGAGAGCTTTAGCAAGCGCCGTTCACAAGAGGGCAATCGCAGTAGGTGATGCTTCTTCAGGTGCACCAGTTGTTTGCAGACATATTGACTTTTTGGTCTCCGACATTATAGGTGCGACAGGCGATTTTAGAGTTACTGATAGCGGGGCTTAGCCCCGCTGTTCTTCCCTTTCGGGGTGGTTGTTGCTTGGTCCTTTGGGTCCTTCTTTCCCTTGTAAGGTTTGATGGGGTCTTCCCATCCGTTTGCTATTGGTTCGCGTCTTTTCTTGATAATAAACTAATCGGTTGATGAATTGAGTGTTTTGGCTGCACATATATTATCCAAGGTGTATCTCTACCTTCTGCACTTATAAGTTAAGTCTGGTTCTTTCTGCACCTGTTGGTCCATCTAATATATAATAATTAAAAAATAATTTAATTATTTTACTTTCTAAAATATAATTTTTATCTAACACATATATACTTTTCTCTATCATTAAAAGAGCAAAATTTCATCGAGCATGCATATTATTTATCAAGAGAGTCTCGAGTTTTCTTAGCTCATTGTATCCACAATCATTAAATATGTGGACATAATGTGGAGAATGGGGCAAGTGTTGATTAATAACTCAAGTTCAATAGCTGATTAATAAGTTGATTAATAACTCCCAGCGAGCGAGGGTTTGTAACAGCATCTCCACCAGACTCGCAAGTATTTTGTAACAAATATAGCGGTGGAAGTATCGCGGAAAAAAGGTTCTCCACTTGGGATGGTTGTTATGCGTGCTAAAAGCTATTTTGGATTGGATAAGTTAAACTTGAGCCAATAGCTAAATGATAGAAAAACATATTATCTTAGACTATCATTTAGTGATCCCTATATTCGAGTGGCATTTGATGAGCTTGTTGGTAATTGTCATATGTTAAAATATCTCAGATTCAAAAATAATATATCATTTTGTCTCGGTGAAGATGCTCTAAGGAAATGAGGAATACGACTAGCGACAAAAGCAGTAGCTAGAATATTCAAAAAGATGATTGATTTAGCACAGATTGCTTGTTACTAGATGTAGGGATCATAACGATAATTCTTCTTTTTGTCGATGTTTACATCATTTTTATGCATAACATTCATCTCTGGTTGAAGCGAAAGCTTCGATGAAACTACAATATCCAACAACGTCGACTGTGTAACCATAATTCTCAGTTAGACTCATCGTTACGGTTTTAGTTTTTCACAAATGAAGGAATATTTCACTTTTAACTTTTACATCCCTTAACATATATTTTGTGGACAATATATATATATTTGAGATATGCTTGCTTGCGGGTTTTAGTTGTTCACAAATGAAGGAATATTTCACTTTTAACTTTTACATCCCTTAACATATATTTTGTGGACAATATATATATATTTGAGATATGCTTGCTTGCGGTCTACGTAGGCTGGATTAGGATTCAACACGAAACACAAGTCTTTGTTCGCATTGTTGCTATGTTGTGAAAGGATTTTGGATAGAAAGCTGTCGTGCGCGTACACATCGCTACACAACGTATATCGTTGTCAAAGATACAACACACATACACATAACACATGGACGATGTCATACACATACACAAGTGTATCACAATCTCCCTCCTAAGGCCTCCAAGCCCTATCTGCGGAGTATACCCCTAGTAGACTCTCCCACCAACTCGCCCTATTGGCACTAACGGCCTTACCGGGATTCACCACTTTGCACTCGATCAACCTAGCCGAGGTGCCAAACTGACGTGACAAGACGGATGAGAAAAATTTTGAAAAGTATAGACATTTAGTGGATAAAAAATTTACGTCGGATCACAATTTAGGAAATATGGATATCACTGGAAAGCTGTTGACAATCGCTTTCCAACATAATTAAAAAAGTCGTACATGGAGCTTTGTGTGAGAAACTTATGAGGGGTCAAAGTTCACATAAAGTGTAAAGTTCTTAGTGTGGTACGTTTTGAACTCGCAACTCCGGTCTCCATTTATTGCTATGAAACTTCCAGGGTGCATAGATTTCATAAGAAGGTCTGTTTGTTGAATACGATTAGAAAGAGGTTTTCGAGGGTTAAACCATACAAGCTGCGGATTTGGGGTTATGGTAATTGGTCGAATAACACAAAACACTTAAGTTTGTTTGTACATTTTGTGCTTACATAACATTGTGATGTAAGCAAGAGTCCAAATAACCAATGTATGTAATTTTTACTTTGACAAAGTAAAAGTGTACATACATTGGTTCTTTGGACTTGTGAGTTGTTACAGTTATAACGGTTTGTTCTCTCTAAAACTTTTATACTTTCTATAGTTAAACCCCCGCTTCTGGTATAAAAAGGAGAAGGAATCATTCCCTCCTCTTTCACTTGCACTTTTCCTATCAGGGAGTGGAGCGGGCAGCCGCGGGCCGTTTCTGCCCAGCCGTGGCTCTTTCCTGCCTAGCCGCTGCCGTCGGTTCTTGCATTCGGCGTTGTTTCGAGTTTCTGACACCTTGGTTCGCGCTTCTTTTCTCTGCTTCGCATTTCTGACTCTGCGCAGGGTTCTTTCAGACATTGACTCTTTCCTGGCTTGCAGACTCCTTCCTCGCTTGGAGCGACCTCCTTCTTGACCTCCTTCTTGTTCGTGAATCATTTCTGACGACTTTCAGCAAGCTGTTTTTTGGTCCTCAGCATTCCGTTCCCCAGCGATCACCTTATTGCGACAACAGCTTCGCATTTCTGACGCTGCGCAGGGTTCTTTCAGACATTGACTCCTTCCTCGCTTGCAGACTCCTTCCTCGCTTGGAGCGACCTCCTTCTTGACCTCCTTTTTGTTCGTGAATCATTTCTGACGACTTTCAGCAAGCTGTTTCTTGGTCCTCAGCATTCCGTTCCCCAGCGATCACCTTATTGCTTGGGTCTCAACAAGCTACTTATCGATCTTGGCGGTAAGTTCTTGGCTTTCGGGACTACTTGCAGCATTAGAGCAGTAAGCTGGTGAAACTTTTGGTGCTACTTGCAGCATCAAAGCAATAAGTTCAACGCCAAGGCTTGCTGGTACGTTTTTTCCTGTGAGAGACAAGATGTCTGCATCAAGACGGATTTCGCATACTGCTTCTGTTGTGTGGATTGAGAATGAGGACATTCCTATAGCTGATGACTCAGTGACTCAACCAGCACGCGGCCATTGGATTGTATCCGGAGGGTTGTTGGAATCACCCATTGAAGTGACTCCTGAGGAAATTGAGGTGGAGTTTCCAACATTTTACTTGGCTTGTGTTGAGGTTTCAAAACGTAGAGATATGTCAGTGTCCTTCGATGATGAGTTTCAACTAGTGGGATGTGGGACAGCGTCTTACACAGAGCATCAGTTGAATAGAAAGCGATTCCAAGTGTACAGGGCCCTCGCATTGACATTGAGATATCGAGACAGAACTCAACTTCTAGAGATTCTAGAGCGAGCCGTGAAAGATACTTGGTCTGAAGACGGAGAAGAGTTTGTTGGGTTTCAAGAGTGAGAGCTTGTAGTGGTATTTTTCCATGTTTTGGCAGTAGGCCTCTCCTCCCCGAGGAACTATTATCTGTAGATGGCTAATGGCGAGGGGAGGTAGAACTTCTGCTGCACTGGGCAGTCTAGGGGGTTCAACTCCCCCCAAAAGTACTTTCGAACTTGCAAAAGTTTAGAATTTCCAAAGGTTTAGAATATTTGAAATTTCTCTGCGTACGCTCCCACGGCTGATTCCGCATGTAGGGAAGATTAGGAGAAGACTGAGGGCTGCTGTGCCTACACGGTGGTAGCACAGCAGGCAATAGAATGGAATGGAAGGGCAGCGGAGCGCTCCCTGCTCCTGCATTTGCTGATGCAGCGCGAGTGCTTGCCGCTCAGCTGTGCCTGTTGGGCTTACGATAGTCGCTGCAGTGTTCCAGTGACAACAATGACCAGGGAGGTGACTGGTACGTTCCTTCGCCTTCGCTACTGTACTTGCATACTACATTGCCTTACGTTGCCTTGATCACGATTGCAACGGTGTATTCACAGATATGTGATTTTACTGGATGCTCTGTGCCGGCTCGTTTAGGATTGCTGGATTCAGGAGGTGCTCCGGGAATTGATGAGAAAGCCCTTGATTTCATTTCAGTTTAGAAGATTGTTCGCGATTATCATTGTGAATGAGGAGATTGCTATGCTGGTTCAGGTGCTTAGTCTCAGACGGTTCATTCGTCAAAAGAGGAGGACTGATCAAGAATACCAGGCCTAGATGTTTGCGATATTTCTCTTTGTCCCTTGCTGCTTGTTGCCAACGATTCAGCTTCATGTTCTGACTTTCTTAGCGCAGTAGTAAGTAAGGTTGTACAATTCTACTTGATCTGAATTGTCGATGGTTGCAAGACTTCCAAACATCAGAGAGATGTTCACCAACATATGCGGTTTTACTGGAGTCTCTTTGCTGTCCTCCAACGCTCGGAACAGTGCTACTAGAAGCATAGTTTCACCTTCTGCTTCTTTCGAGCAGTTCATCACCATGAACTTACACAAAGCTAAACGAGCCTTCTCTCAGAAATGCTACCTTTCGGTACATCACGTCTCTGTGAAGTTACATCTACCTAACAATAAAAGGGAACCAAGCAAAAAAAGACTTAGTCCATGGTGAGTAAAGTAAAAGCAAGTACGTTGATACTCACAAGTAAGTATACTAGATTTGATAAACAAAAGTTTATATTCATAAAAGAATTCTCAAATACATGAACTCATTTTTTCAGATCCCTAAGGATTTGCAAAAGTTTAGAATTCTATATATTAGCAAAAGTTTAGAATTCTTTATATTAGGAAGTCTATATATTGCAATAGATCTGAAGTTTGCGTGTCATGAACTATATGTAAAAGATAAATATTGAGGAAAAAATTCTCAAAGCAACTCCTTGAAACTTTTCCTGAACGTAAATCAAAAAGCAAATCATTAGTACTCTTATAAAATATGATGAAAGTAGAATATACAATAATGATTAGCTTCTGAAATAAGAAACGAGAGAAAGATAAATAATTTTTTGTTACCGGTAATATCTCAGTGACCAAAGATGCGTGTTCGAACTTCTTCCTTCCAGACCTTGGTGCGCCGTACAAGAATTCTGTTTGTTGCCGGCCGTGTCCTCACTGTGGAATCATTATGCCGGCGTGGTCTCCTTTGCAACATCTCTCGTCGAATATTTTCATTCCAATCCATGGCTGCACACGCAAGTCTAGCTTCGTGCGATTGCTCCCAATGGATCCTCTTGGATGCAAACTTGTTGATGACTGAGTGAAAAGTCTCGCTCATGTAATTCTCTCGTGCACGTATATAAAATCGCATCTTGGCTGACGTTATGTGTTTCTCAAGGAACGCTTGCACAGCAAGATGAGTTTGACCTCCATGCAAGAAGCGTGCATCAACACCGAAGGCACGCTCAAAACACCTACAGTCTCCAAGTAACAATCGACAATCAGAGTGATCACCAGCCCAGTGTCGTGCAGCAGTCAAGATGTCCAAAACCATCAACTCCGAGCGTCGATCACCCCTATAAGCGCATAAATGAGCAATGTTAGATTAGTGGTTGAATAAACAATCAATGGAATAAAACGACTATTGGTTGAACGTGATACCTTTCACTAGCACGGCGGGCACATGTGTAAATCCAAGACTTGAGCTTGTATGCAATATCTTGTGCAGCAAGCTCAGGGTACTTCAATCCTCTTGCACGCTCTACCTCCCAATAGTCCTCTACCGAGAGAACAAGATGCTCAGCTACTCGGTTCACTAAGACTGTTTTGATACCGGCAAGAGGAAGTCCATTCAACCTGCAAAAGCTCTTCAAGGCAGCGACTGAGAATATTGAGAGCTCTCTTCTACAACACGCCTCCTCAATCGTCTGGTCACCGTATGACATCTTGGCATCTTGCAACTCTTCTTTGAACTTTGTCACAATACTCTTGCACTTGTGCCATAGGTCCTTTTGATTCTTTATCCCATGCCTGCATTGCAAAGACAATCAAAGAGATTACACTTGATATCTAACCCATCAATATATATATATGTAACAAGTATCTAGAAATGTTGCAGTACCTGTCAATAATTGTGTCGACAGTGTGATTGTCATTGTGGATAATCTCCTCGATGATCAATCCCTGCTCTTGAAGCTTCTCAATTCCTTTCTCTATTGCTCTAGTCTCTATTCTCCATGAGCTCTCACATTCCACTCGGGTCATAGTGATCATCTCAATGACTCGATTATCAGCCGCGTTTATGAATAGAACGGTCTCATGAAAGCCATTGCGAGACAAGTCCCAACGGCAATCTACCATCAATATCAATGGCTCTACACATACGGTTCCATAGTCAATTGTTATAATCAATCCACATTGTCCAAAAATTCAAACATTTAGAATATGTAAAATGTCACTTACCAGTGGACTCCATCAAAGATGTCTGCAACGACTCTTTTTGCTCTTCCCACACTTCCATGACGGCTGGACAGCAACCGACTCGACGTCCCCTACCACTTTGGAAGTCATACCAGTGAGACTCGGTCGGTGCATGAAGTCTCATTGCAGCAAGCATGCTAGAGACTGAAGTGTAACTAAGGCCTGCACATAATGTAGCATGATACATATGACCAATTACGTCCAAAGAATGCCGGTCTATCTCCATATCTCCCGATACGTAAACAGTAGTGTGAAAGACATCGCATGAGAACTTCAACTGCCAACACTGTTGAAACTCGTCGATCATCGGCGAGAGACAATATAGACAACATCCTTGACGTGGACACTTCACACGGAAGACCTCGCAGAACTCTAAGATCTTCCTTCGGCCCCAAAGTCCATACTCAGCCTTCTTATGCACGAGCGGTACATCATCAGCTTCCACAAGAGGCTCCTCTTCCAACTCATCATGAGGTGCAGTGCTGCTACTAGAGGCTCCAAGGTCGGGTTGATTATCAACAACCATCGCTTGACTATCAAGTACAATGTTTTCCATACCCGTCACATTCGTCTCATCCGGCATCTCGTCTCTCAGTTCTGATGACACAGATGCAACACGCTCGGCTTGAGCTCTCTCTAACGCTTGTATCCAACTTGCTGCTCCATCCATCAACCATCTCAACACCATGACGTGTGTCGTCTCGAGACCCAATGCATGTCGTAATCGATCATATGTGTCTAAAAGATCCTTAGGAATCCGAATAACTTGAGCTTGACCTGGACGTCTCCTAACATGATAGTTGACTCGGTCGGACGGAAACTGACCCCAACGTCGTTCAGCCATATCTGCAACACAAGAACAATACATAGTAGAGAAGTTGCAAAAATTATTGTTCTGTAATTATTTATGTTAGATTATCACATAAATTATATGGCACTTCTGTAAACCAAAAAGGAAACTCACAGAAAGTTTACAAAAAATATAATATAATGTATCTAAGAAATAATGTTCTTACCTTCTTAGTGTTCAACAGTTCTGTTCACAACAAATACGCAATACCAAAAGTTGAGAATAAACTCTTTCACACTGTACAACCCAACAATCCAATTCTATATTTCCTTGTATTTTTTCAAATAAATAAAACTAAGTTATTCATTAGTACTCTAGTCTATTTCATACTTACTATTGTATCTAACAAAATCTACAAAACAGATAATTTTTGTAGACTGGATAAAAACAAAACATTCTGAAAAATGAAAAGAGAGGAATATGTGAGAATACCTGAGATGTGAAAGAGGAGGTAGCGTGTGGACTCACTGTGCCTTTGCACAATGAGTCCCAAAGAGAGTGGGAGGAGGAGCTTATCCTCCTCCTTCCGGACCCTGAACCCTGAACTGTTCAGGGTTTAGGTAGTTGGCGTTTGGGCAGCTGCCCAAACGAATTTCAAATTTGAATTCAAATTCCTTGACAGAAATCCACGTGGTGACTGTAGAGTTTTTTACTATTTTTTGATTCATTTTTGAGACAAAACGAAATTTTTTTTTCCAAATTGTTGCGCTCCGTAAGACCTTTCTGTCGATATCTTGGTCGTCCGATTTCATGACTGGATGGCAGTACAATAAAGTTTCGCGATCTGGTTTGGGTTATCCAGAGTAGCTTTTTTTGCTAATCGCACTTAGTGAAATGGTTTATCTGAGTTACCCAGACCCTTTATATCAGGAGCGGGGGTTTAAATACTTCACGTATTCTCTAGTATATTTTTCATGCAAATAAAGATATAACAATATAGACTCGTTATTGTGCTATGCGAAAGTTCCATGGCACTGTACTTTATATACCACCACTTGTGGTTTAACACAATTTCAAAGGTGGTATAGACTGCATAATTTCATTTGCAGAGTAATTATTTTTATTTCTTTAATACATGGAGATGATTGCTCTTATATTAACACTTGTCTTTTATGATTATTGGTGGTTATTAATGATTACTCAGTATGTTTCTATGGTAATCTAACAACTTCAACTTGAAGGAGTAAACTTCTCAAACCTGTTGAGTATAAATTAAACACATGAAACATGGATGAAAAAGATCAAATTTTCATGTGACAAAAGCATAAATATTTGTGAGAACATTGCAGTTGGAAACACCTGTATATTAGATCTTTATTTAGAAAAACATTTAGTCAAAGTTCACGCATAAGTCTATCAGACATTCTTGTTTTGGTAACTGGAGATGTAGACTTTTGTACCACTAGATGCACGAACCTTTAGGTAAATTTCAAGGGTAGATCAAAACCTACGCGCTGTGAAATTCAGAGAAGCTCTAGCTTATAATAATAGATATGTTAATTAAAGCTGGTTAAATTAAATAGCACCACTGCAGATTCTCTTACAATATGAGAAAAATATGAAAAATAAGTACGATTAGTATAGGAATACATCATTTGAACTAAGATGAAAGTTTTCAAAGTTCGAGTCCTTTGTATATTTTGAACAAATACGATGAGAAAATTGAAGACAAATATTACATGAAAACATTTTGATAGACTATGCAAAATATCATGTCGGCAACTTACTTTAAATATCTGGTTTATAGGTTTATACTTGTATGACTGTTAAAAAAGGACCGAAAAGATTTATTAAATCACAAACATGAGTATAAAAGGAAGAAAGTAAATAATATTCCTCATTCGTTTGCTTTATAATTTATATATTAGAGAAGATAACTAGTTGTTTCCAACAGAACGGCACAATTCAACATGATCTCCGTCAATACTAACCTGATTGGTTAGAAACAAGAGTAAAGTTGATCAATAGTTTTAAGTTTTATCCTTACATGTTCCATAATAGGGGTTCCAAAGTTAAGCAAAAATATTTTTAACCATCTGGGAGGAAAAGAACTATAATTTACAATAGACTAGTTTTGTTTTGAACCGCGATTCGCTCCGGGTCACCTTTATGCAACAACATAATTTCTTCATTATTCTTTTATTTTAAAATAATAAATTTCTCGATGCAGAAGCTCACGAGCGAAACGATCCAAAAACAAATAAGAAATGGAAGTGACTTCTTCTGCGAACAGTCTATAGAGGTGTCGGAAGATGTGTTCTGCAAATGCCTTGCGATTATGCATGCAAAGTGCCATTCAGCAAACCACGAAGAAGACGACAAGCGGATTGCACGGGTAGGAAATATTCAAAGGGGTTGGTTTCGGCGCTCTTCCGGAGTTGTTTAGATGATTAATGAGAAATAAAAATAAAAATGTTCCACTTGTCTGTCATTTCTCATGTCTGTCACTTACACTGTCACTGGCCACATGTACATAGGTAAGTATATGATATGGAAGGCTTCAGGTTTTACATGTATGCTAAGTTAGCCCAGTGAATAGTGTTCACTGCCTGAAGCACCACGTCGAGAATTCAAAACCGACAGACCCTCCTCTGCACACGGTAGCGCATGGCAGAAGATTTACAGTGTTAATCTAACGAATATTTGGTCAAAAGAAATTCATGTTCTATCAAAAGACTTAGAGGGCTAATTAAGAAATTAGAGTAGAGTTAGACCACTCCAAGAGGACATCTGATTCGTTGTGAGAATAAATAATATATCTTTGAAATACAAAACCACTGTAATACTTGAACTGAACTGGGATCAAGTCAAATATGCATCCAAACTCCCCTTTCGGCTTAGAGAAGGAAAAAAACAAACATCTAAATAAAACAAAACATTTTTACACTGGATTGGTTAGAAACTGGTTATAATAGATATTAGAAAAAAACATCGACAGTACAGCACATAATGTATAGCGAAGAAAAACATCGATCGTATTTATTATCGGTATTTATTCTGAGTTCGGAGAGAACACATGAAGAGTCTGGAGAGAATCAAAGCAGTCTAAATTTACTAGACTAAATTTAAACAATTAAGTTTAAATTTTACATGGAATGATTACAAGTGTCATTGTACTCTGAAAATCCATAAGTGAAACCTTGAGACTGAATCTCTGTTCGATATTAAACCGGAAGAATACACGACTACCTAAATATTCAATTTTCCAGGTTTTAATTTATAGCTTAACCCTTCCAAGAGAAAAGGTTAAGAGATAAATTAACTGCCCTTGCATTATCACCTCTTCCGAACTTGGAAGCAGTGATAATGCAAGGAAGTCAGACAGTGCAACAGGTTATAATGCGGGCTTGAGCTTACGAAAGTCATAGATCCTCCTAGATCCTCTTCGAGCGAGGTAGGAATATTTGAGAGATGTTCCAAACTTTGACACTCCTAATGACTCCAGTTTCATTACCAAATGCAAAACTAGTGAACAAAATCATTTCTCAGTTTACAGTGGCTTCTCTCTAATCCAGCCTGCTAACTTGCAAAAGAGAGAATAAATAAGCATCTCTCACGGTCCTGTACAGTGAATTTAATTTTCTCTTATAAAAAAATATTAAAAAATTATAAAAATTTATTATAGAAAAATAAATTAATTCATATATATTACATGTTAACCAGACCCGGAGTAGCCAACTCATCCGGGTGAAGAGGGGGCTGATGCGTTCCGGCGAAAAGAGAATATGGGAGGCAAATAACTTGCAAAGGAGAGAGACTTGGAAGGCAAGGAGTCTTTATACTCTGGTTTGTGCTTTGAACTAACATTCATAGATTATTGCTGATTTTTCGATCATTTTTCATTTTAGAGAATATACAAAAATATTGGTAATATAGTTCTTTTCTAACCAAGAGGGAACAAATCAAAATTTGAGTGTTGATAATACTTTCTGCGAAGAAAGTATTATCGACACTCAAATAAATAATATAATAAATATACCAGAGTACATTAAAACTGCTAGGCAGACATCTTTGCCGATATCATGTGGCGGGGTGGGCTTATTATCCATGGAGGAGACTGCTCCGGCAGCTTTTTTGAGTAGTTGGGCCCTCTCAGCACCTTGGCTCTGTTGTCGTTTTCTCGTGCGAGATAGACCTATTCTGGAGAGCTACGTGACAGAGGTAGAGGATGGTTCTTACCCCATTACAGATGTGTCTCCGTGAGGCAAGAGATGGCCTGACTCTTGAGGCACGTGAGGCACATCCTCGATTCGATACCTTAGCTACCGATGGATCTCGCGGACTACAGTCTTCTCTGACGGGGCACCACTTTCAACATGTTTTCCATGCTCTCTTAGTGGATCCTTCCATCTCACGAGATATTAGAGCTCGACTCCGCTCTTGTTCGATAAAGGGCGCATGCTCTTGGCTCATAGCTCGATCTTGCATTAGAGCGTTCTGACTCGCATCGACTATCTTCCCTACAGCGATGAGGTTCCGTCTAGGCTTGGTCCAACCTGTTGCTTCGGCACTATCCACTTGCGAGTGCGGTGTCTCACTCGACACATCACGTCGTCATCTTGCTCGATGTCCTCATGGTGGAGAGCGGATAGCTACCCACGATGCCATCAGAGACGTCGTGTTTGTCTTAGCACGGGAGAGCGATCACATGACGTGGAGAGAGCGTTGGTACGCCCTTCAGACAGGAGGATCAGTGAGAGCTGACTTCTACATGATGAGAGAGGATCAGGTCTCAATGGCTGATGTGGTTGTCACGGATCCGACACAGACTCAGTGGCGGCACAAGTGATCACCCATCCCCCAGGATGGGCTGCAGGCGTGGCGACAGCAGCGAAGGTCACCAAGTATAGAGGTATGCAAGTGAGACATCGCTTCATCCCCTTAACTTTGGAGATATACGGATCGACAGGCTTGGAGTTCGACGTCTTTCTGAGAGACTATGCTAGAGCTTATCATGAGAGGCGCCAGGGGTACCACTTTCTCTTTTTTCTGCACCACTTTCTTTAGGCAGCGAGTTTCCATTGCTCTATAGAGAGCTTTAGCAGGAGCCGTTCTCAAGAGAGCAATCGCAGTAGGTGATGCTTCTTCAGGTGCGCCAGTTGTTTGTAGAGTTACTGATTTTCTGGTCTCCGACATTATAGGTGCGACAAGCGATTCTAGAGCTACTGATAGCAGGGCTTAGCCCCGATGTTCTTCCCTTCGGGGTGGTTGTTGCTTGGCCCTTCCGGTCCTTCATTCCCTTGTGAGGCTTGATGGGGTCTTCCCATCCGTTTGCTATTCATTGGGTCGCGATTTCTGAGGTTAGAGGAAAACATAAGGCCACTTCGTTTCCCGAGCTGGAAATGTTCTGCGGCAGAAAACCGGAAAGGACGGGTTTCTTTTGCCGTGCAGCGGAGCCGACTGATGGACCCGTGTGACAACCGAAAAGAGAAAGGAAGTAGCGGAAACGGACGGATGGAATCGTTGTGAAAACCAGAAAAAGAAAAGAAGAAGATAGATCCCGATAAATTGCTTTCGCATAGCCCCGCAATTCCAAGCGTAGCTCCTTGTTGAGCTCTTCTGGGGATAAAAGCTTTTCACACTGCAACTAATTCTCGCATTACTTTCCGGTTGCAACTCTCCAAAGTCTACTTGCTTGGAGTCTAAATGAATTAACAAGCTATTTAACTGGACTTCTTGGAAGAGTTTAAGGTTTAGAGTAAACTTAACACTAAGTATCATGACCGGTGTAGTGAGTAAACTCGTGAGCAGCAGCAGCAGATGTAGCAGAGTTTGGTACTCGGATTTTATACCATGGCAAAGCAGACCTCGCGATCGATAGGGACCTGACAGTTTCGTGGGCGTCCTTGGCGGGACCAATTCAGACTTGTCACAAGCCGGTGTCCGAACAGAGAAAGAGTAGGCTGTCTGCAGTGTGTCCTAAACACACGCTGAGATCAGGAAACCTGGAATCCAAAACAATGTGATCATGTTCTCGGCCTGCCGTCTAGCAGACTGCGTAAGGGGCACATGACATGCGTATGTAGTGCCACTCCGGCTGATCCTCCATGTCAACCTTGTCACAATCCTCCATGAGTCCAATGGTTGCTCTGTTCATGTGTTCGTTAGTGCAAATCAGACACGAAACTTGAACAATATTAGTGTGCAAAGCGAGCGTTGCAACTTGAGGAAGAACATGACAGTATCGCAGGAACATGTAATTTAGTACGACCTTCTTGAGACAAACACGGACTCTGTGTTTTGTCTAACTGACTCGGAAGTGTTTGGTGAGTCGGTTTTTGTCGCAAGAAGATCCTCCCCCATGAAATGTGGTAGAAGTGACCGAGGCGTACTGTGAACTGAAGGTTCTGGATCCATATCTGGGCATTTGGCTGCAACATCAGCGTAGACAAAGTTGTACCCCTGCGTCCGTGAGTCAAATACAGTGAAGGTCTGGTGAATTCGTCACGACCGCGAGGAGAACATTGATAATTAGTGAACGAAACTGTAGTCAAGAAGTCAAATTCGAACTATCGATCATGCAAAGAAGATTTCTCAAACTGAGATCATAGTTGAAGAAAACGGACTCACTGTTTAGAATAGAAAAGACGCAAATATGCAGTAGCGTGCTAAGAATAGTAAATGCAGCTCAGCAAGCCCTTCGGATATTTCCAATCAAGCCAAAACTGCTCGCACAGATATTTTCTTTCGGAGGTACAACATCGGACTACTGAAGTATCTTGCATTGGTGGTTCCCATAAAATTACAGTGAGGATGAAGAATCTAAAGCAGTACTTTGAGGTCACCGAAACCTGACCTTACTGACTGAACATACTCTCTTCCACTAGGATGCTGCTCGTGACGTTTACGTTACTGAACAGCAGGCAAAGAGAGAGATAACGGTGACAAAAACCTAACATGGTTACTTGTTGTCATGCGTTTCCAACCCTTTGAAATGTACAATTGACTGAAACTCCCTCGCCAAATCGGCTAATAAGCTACTCTGCCTCCAGTGGGTGCAAACATCTGGGCCTGGTATTCTTGATCAGTCCTCCTTTGACGAATGAACCGTCTGAGACTGAGCACCTGAACCAGCATAGCACCATCTCCTCATCCACAATGATAATCGTGAACTGTCTTCTAAACTGAAATCAGGGGCTTCCTCATCAATTCCCGCGGTACCTCCTGCACCCAGCAAACCTACACGAGCCCCGCAGGTGGAGGCAACGTATCGGGGGGACAGGAGGCCGCGCAGTTACAGAAGAAAGTATGATTTGAGATCAAGATTGCTGCTGAGAAAGGAGAATGAACAGACCCTGCTTGCCGAGAAGAATCTCATTCAAGAAGCTCATGAGTGCTACCCAAATAACAGGGGCGACATCCACACCTCCTACAGGCGGAATCAGCCGCCTGGTTGGTCCGAGAATTGGTTCCGTGGGAGCGTACGCGAGTACAAAAGGGAACTTACTTACGGGGATTTGTGGATACCACGACATTACAATCCGGAAGATAAAGAGGAGGTTGAAAAACGCAAAGAAAGGTCCGAGCACGGTGATGGCAAGCTTAGCAGTGACTGGATCCAAATCAGCTAGTGGAACTCCAACCCTGTGAAGAAGCTCGAAGGCGAATGACGAACTCCAATCGTCAGACATAGCTGCCGGAATTGCCGCCACATTACTTCCCTCTAGTGCGACCGCACTGCTGGAATAATCATCGAAGACGGGAGCAGCGGCAGTTACCAGCAGAGGGCATGACGAGACCATACCAATTCGCAGCAGACTGTTCCTCAGCTGTTGCTGCTGAGGTTCAGCAACGTTACCTCCGGCTCTCCCTTCCGTGTCACATTCATCTCTATCCAGAGAAGCTCTTATCCTCCGTACAATTCCTGGTGATAAATTCCTCGTGTTCGTGAATATGGTTGATCGCTTACCATCGCCATGTCGTCCGTGCAAAATTCCTAACTTCGATATGGACGACCCGCACCGTAGCGTACAGAGCTCCATTGCTCTCTTTCCTTATCTTCTGTGTTCGCAATGTGCATCTGATGGTTATCGTCCTTCAGCTCAATACAGAAGCTGTTTCAAATCGAATGCCAAAGCCCGCCGCGTGTGTCTAGTCGCTGGGAGCGCACTCGACCGTATCATCATCAAGATGACTGAGCAGCCACGTATAGTACATGCGGTTGAGACAACAGGAGGAGAAGGACCATCTGGCAGTTGCGGCAAGAACGGCGTCCAGCTCGAAGGGCAGCTGGACGGGCCACGCTCACCAACAAGGTAGCATAGTTATCACTCATTTCCCGAAGATGGAAGGATTTAGTGCTGACGGTTCAAGACTCGACCGTAACATTCTTCCGAGATGTTTCTGTAGATGTGGGGTCGGTTTGCTATGTGCCACAATAACTTGAACTCGAACTCGGTGCTCACTGGAATGAAGTGAAAGATCCAGGGTTTGAACTTTGAAGTTAAGGGATAAAAGTTTGACTTCTACGAAGTGATTAAACCACAAGTGCACCACATTGGCCTACGTTCAAGGCCTCCCCTAACCCAGTCTTGACTTTTCCCGGAACTTGACCGCTCTTGCGTGCTTTAGGCAGCATTTTCTGGAGAATACTGGATAGTACAGCATAGAGTTGGTAACATCTTGTAGCATTTATCAGTTGTTAACACTTCCATACTTCATCCTTTGACGTTTGCTCTAGATAAATGAACTACTACTTCGGGAAGCCTTGGTACCCACACCTGTGATTTAAAGAGGGTGAAAGACTTTTAAGAAATGATGAAAGATTTTTAAGTGCTTAGTATTTCCTTTCTCTAGAGGCGACAACATCCAATGCTACACTCTTGGAAGTGTACAACAAATAACGAACTGGACAGAACCAACTGAAACAACTCACTTATTCATGTGCCTCACTATCTACCGTTTCCTTCATTTCGAATATAAGGGTCGGATTCCGCTAGAACTACACGCTCAACCAAGACACGAGAAAAAGACAATTTCTCGTTTGGCATGGTTCCTCTCCGTGTCGCTGAGGCGACTAAGTGCATCAGACACAGCAGGAAGTCACCAGACAGGATGGTGTGACGAAAAACTCAGGAATGAAGAAATCATCATTCAGGCATGAGAAAACCTGTGGAGATTTTGTGTCCTGTCGACAGATCCTTGTAACGACACCCTAGAGTTATCTCTTCGTCAGTCACATATATTTTTAGCATGTAAGTTCAGATACACCTAAAGCAAGTGCGTACTCCGCTTACTGCGACTCGAACACTAACACGTTTCTACCAACGTACAGCACACCAATGACGAGATTTCTGTCTGTGAAACATGGAGTAAGGAGCATGCTCTAGCCAGTGGGGTCTACACCATCACTGGCGTCTGTGACCTACACCGAAACATAGCTCCCCCAAGGACTCTGTGCATTCGTATCCTTCAGTAATCTGACGCAATCACATGCACAAACGCGGGACACTGCAAATGGAGTGGTGAGTTACAAAAAAATTACAACTTCCAACCAAGCTTCTGCTCCCAATACAGCAACATATAAGGGGGAAGTAGGAGCAGTGGATAAGTTGGTATATCCCGTGCACAACACCTTAATTTAATTCATCTTTGTTCCAGGCTTAAAAGCAAAGGCCGCCAAGCCAAAGTATATACAACATAGACAGTTACAAGTCGCAGCACGCGTGACATATATTTGCCAACCCCAAACGACGCGAATGCGAAACCACGCAGAGTGAAGGTCAGACGCGAAACTTCCACCGATCTATCCCTGCTGTGGAAGGAAGTAGTCCTCATCTCAGGGTCAGAAACTGTTCAACTCTAAAGACAGCCGTTGGCCACAAACAATCGGCTTTGGTAAGACTACAGTCATGAACCAACGACTGTCTGCATAAACCACGCTGACAAAGATTTTGAGGACATCAAAAGGTCCACTTATGAGCGTCAGACAGAGAGGGATCTGTGTATCTAAGTCACGAAAATGAGCCACAAGTTGGGAGAAGAAAATCGGAATTTTCATGTCCCTTCTCTAAAGCGCTGTGGAACATATTCAACACCGCCACTCTCCCACACTCGAATCGAATCTAATCCACGCGCAACTTGGCAGCCTGCTGCTGGAGGTGCTCCATACGGATTTGCATTCGGGTAACCCTGAACAATAACCAATAAAGGAAAAGAGTGGTGATGACCAGCAAACCATTGCGCTCGCTCTTCAGCAAAGATTTGGCCTGCTTCTCCAACTCACCTGGGTGCCCGTGCACCTCAGGCAAGTTCTGCAATTTCCAAAAGATGTCTACACCAAGAAACAAAGCTAAAGGAACCGCTGCCAGCATCGGTTGCAGCAAGCCCTGCGCCACCGTAATCAATCCCTTTCTCAAACCCTCCAATCCTGGCAGCGTCAGCAGAGTCAACAAAATCGCTTCAGCTCCAGCCACAAGAGCGAGTGCCAGCCACTCCAAAGCCATCGGTTCTTCGCCTTTAAGAAAAAGTCCGGATTTTTTACTTCGCTTCTGTTCAACAACCTGCGATCTATCAAGCCCACAAACGAGCCCGCCCCAATCTGATATCCTGATCTCCGATGCGCCAAACCCTAAAATGTCAAATTATATCGAGAAACGCTCCACAAGCCCGGATACTGCAATCAGTGCAATGCCTTCCCTCCGAGCGACTTCAGCTCAAGTAACCTTAAGTCCTTGGTGAGAGCCGACGGACGCTGACTGGTGGTTTCCTGGTTGGTCTGTCACTATGTTCCTTCTGTACGACACGTGTCACGGAGGATGCTACCAGGATGTACAAGCTCGCAGTCGGGACCTCAGTAACTGACAGTTGTTAATCAGACCGGTGCATGCGGTGACAAGTGGATCCTGAAGTCCTCGAGTTTGGTTGTCTTATGATGCTCGTCAACTGAGCTCCAATACCCGAGGAACGCCGAGTGTTTCGCCACTGTGGCCGGTGGGACTGAAAACTTTCTCGACTCATTCATTCTCAAAGTATCGGGAATCTACGAGTCTTTTGTGAAAAGAGCGATAGGTTGTATTCAAGAGTTTTGACTTACCGGTGTGTAATATTTTAGGAGTGATAAAAGATTTTAGAGATACGGTTGTTTTTCTTTCCTTCGAGCCGTTGGTTGCTTGGTCTTTTGGTTCCTTCTTTTCCTTGTAAGGTTTGATAGATATTTTCGTCCCTTGGTTATTCATTGTGTCGCATGTTCATCTTTGTGAAAAGACACAAGAGAATATGCAGGCTGATGGACTGCGGAGCCAACTCAAAGAAATGGACAAGTGCCATTTTCGAGATTTAAATTCATTTTGTCATTGATTCCGGTGGAGGTACAAGGCAGTTTTGACGTTATATTAAACACCTAGAGGTCCGTATTCAGTAGACATTTCCTCCATGTATCTTCTTGACAGAACGAATATATGTTATTTGCTCAGTCGTTTTGCTAAAGACTGCTTCGGCTTTTGGAGAATCTTACTGGTTACGTCGCTGTCAACGTTCAGGTCTTTGCCTAGCTCACTGTCGTTGTGTACGCTCGTCACACGGCCTTGTCCACCTCGCTCTCATTGTCATCTTTTCGTCTTTGGTTGGCTTCCCGTTGCTTTGGCGCTCTTCGCTACCGCCGCTCTTGCACCTGCTTCTGATCCTGTTCTTGCTACTTCGAGTGTGAGCTCTGGACCAATCGACAATTTGGACTTCTTGAACGAGTTTTCTCTCGGGTTTGATTGCATCATTCGCTCTTGGCGGTGGGTTGGCTAGGTCGCTTCAGTTGTGGACTCCCAACTGCAGATTATCGCTTCCCGCTGCTTTGGCGTGGTTTGACGTTCGTTTTCTTCGCTGCTGTCTGCTCTTGTCTTCTTGTCTTTTGAGTTCCGATCTGATATCGTTCTTGCTGCTGTCAGATGTGAGCGCGATTGGACTAACTCTTGTTTTTTTCTATTAGCGATCACTCCTGACTGCAGATTTTGCTTCTGGTCCTACTGGTTTGCTGTCGCTCCTACGGCTCGCTCAATTCTTTGCTTGGTTCTCGACGAGTGGGTTGTGGGCTCCCAACTGCAGATTTTTGCTTCCCGCTGTTTTGGCATTCGCTTTCTTCGCTATTGCCAATCTTGCACCTGATTCTGATCCCGTTCTTCCTACTTAGGGTATAGGCTGTAGGTCCAATCGGCTCGCTCTCAACTGCAGATTCCTCTTGCTGCTTCGACTGTGAGCTGTGGGCACGATTGGCTAACTTTTGTCTTCTTCTATCAGCGATCACTCCCGACTGCAGATTTTACCTTCCCAATGCTTTGGCGCTCTTCCCTGCCGTTGTTTTGCACCTACTTCTGGTCTTGTTCTTCCTACTTCGGGTCTGGGCTCTGGGTCCAATCGACGATCTCTCCCGACTTGCTTGCTTCTCGACGACTGGTCTGTGAGCTCTCGACTGTAAATTTTCACTTGCCGCTACTTTGGTGTTCGCTTTCTTCGCTGCTGCCAATCTTGCACCTGCTTCTGGTGCCGTTCTTCCTACTTAGGGTCTAGGTTGTGGACCCAATCAGCGATCGCTCCCGGCTGTAGATTCCTCTTGCTGCTTTGGCTATAGATTGTGGGTGCGATTGGCTAGCTCTTGTCTTCTTCTATCAGCGATCACTCCCGACTGCAGATTTTGTCTTCTTGACGCTTTGGTGCTCTTCGCTGCCGTTGTTTTGCACCTTCCTACTTAGGGTCTAGGCTCTAGGTCCAGTCGACGATCCCTCTCGACTTGCTTGCTTCTCGACGACTGGTCCGTGGGCTCCCCAACTGCAAATTTTCACTTACCGCTGCTTTGGCGTTTGTTTTCTTCGCTGCTGCCGGTCTTGCATTTGCTTCTGGTCCCGTTCTTCCTACTTAGGGTCTAGGTTGTGGACCCAATTGACGATCGCTCTCGAATGCAGATTCCTTTTGCTGCTTCGCTGTGGGTGCAATTGGCTAGCTCTTGTCTTCTTCTATCAGTGATCACTCATGGCTGCAGATTTTGCCTTCCTGACAGTTTGACGCTCTTTGCTGTCGTTGTTTTGCACCTACCTCTGGTCCAGTTCTTCCTACTTAGGGTCTAGGCTGTGAATCCAATCGACGATTGCTCTCGACTACAGATTCCTCTTACTGCTTTGGCTGTGGGTTGTGAGCTTCCCGCTGCTTTGACGTTGTTTGACGTTCGTTTTCTTCGCTGCCGCCGCTCTTGTCTTCTCGTTTTTTGAGTTTCGATCTGATACAGTTCTTGCTGCTGTGGGATGTGGGCGCAATTAGACTAACTCATGTTTTCTTCTATCAGCGATCCCTCCTGACTGCAGATTTTGCTTCTGGTCCTACTGGTTTGATGCGGCTCTTGTGGCTCGCTCAGTCCTTTGCTTGGTTCTTGACGAGTGGATTGTGAGCTCTCGACTACAGATTTTTGCTTTCCGCTGCTTTGGCGTTCGTTTTCTTCGCTGCTGCTGGTCTTGCACCTGCTTCTGGTCTCGTTCTTCCTACTTAGGATCTAGGATGTGGGTCCAATCGGCTCGCTCCCGGCTGCAGATTCCTCTTGCTGCTTCGGCTGTAGGCTATGGGCGCGATTGGCTAGCTCTTCTCTTCTTCCATCAGCGATCACTCCCGACTGCAGATTTTGTCTTCTCGACGCTTTGACGCTCTTCGCTGCCGTTGTTTTGCACATGCTTCAGTTGTGGGCTTCTCGCTGTTTTCGCGTTGTTTGATGTTCACTTTCTTCGCTGCCGCTGCTCTTGTCTTCTCGTCTTTTGAGTTCCGATCTGATACTGTTCTTGCTGCTGTGAGGTGTGGGTCCAATTGGACTAACTCTTGTTTTCATCTATCAGCGACCGCTTCCGACTGCAGATTTTTCTTCTGGTCCTACTGGTTTGCTGCGGCTCTTGTGGCTCGCTCAGTTCTTTGCTTGGTTCTCGACGAGTGGGTTGTGGGCTCTCGACTGCAGATTTTTGCTTCCCGCTGCTTTGGCGTTCGCTCTTTTCGCTACTGCCGGTCTTGCACCTACTTCTGATCCCGTTCTTCCTACTTAGGGTCTAGGTTGGGTCCCAATCAGCGATCGCTCCCGACTGCAGATTCCTCTTGCTGCTTCGGCTGTGAGCTATGGGTGCGATTGACTAGCTCTTGTCTTCTTCTATCAGTGATCACTCCCGACTGCAGATTTTATCTTCTTGACGCTTTGGTGTTCTTCGCTGTCGTTGTTTTGCACCTACTTCTGGTCCCGTTCTTCCTACTTAGGGTCTGGGCTCTAGGTCCAGTCAATGATCTCTCCCGACTTGCTTGCTTCTCGACGACTAGTCTGTGGGCTCTCGATTGTAGATTTTTGCTTCCCGCTACTTTGGCATTCGCTTTCTTCGCTGCTGCTAATCTTGCACTTGCTTCTGGTCCTGTTCTTCCTACTTATGGTCTAGGTTGTGGGCCCAATCGGCGATCGCTCCCGACTACAAATTCCTCTTGCTGCTTCGGTTGTGGGCGCTGGGTGCGATTGATCTTCTCTTCTTCTATCAGCGATCACTCTCGACTGCAGATTTTATTTTCTCAACGCTTGGGCGCTCTTCGCTGACGTTGTTTGCACATGCTTCAGCTGTGGGCTTCTCGCTGCTTTGGCGTTGTTTGAAGTTCGCTTTCTTCGCTGTCGTCGCTCTTGTCTTCTCGTCTTTTGAGCACCGATCTGATATCGTTCTTGCTGTTGTGGGATGTGAGCGCGATTGGGCTAACTCTTGTTTTCTTCTATCAGCGATTGCTCCCGACTGCAGATTTTGCTTCTAGTCCTACTGGTTTGCTGCTGCTCTTGCGGCTCGTTTAGTCCTTTGTTTGGTTCTCGACGAGTGGGTTCCTGACTGCCGATGTTTGCTTCCCACTGCTTTGGCGTTCGTTTTCTTCGCTGTTGCCGGTCTTGCACCTGCTTCTGGTCTCGTTCTTTCTACTTAGGGTCTAGGTTGTGGACCCAATCAGCCATCACTCCCAACTGCAGATTCCTCTTGCTGCTTCTGATGTGGGTTGTGGGTGCGATTGGCTAGCTCTTGTCTTCTTCTATCAGTAATCACTCTCGACTGCAGATTTTGCCTTCTCGACGCTTTGGCACTCTTCGCTGCCGTTGTTTGCACCTACTTCTGGTCCTGTTCTTCCTACTTAGGGTCTGGACTCTGAGTCCAATCGATGATCTCTCCTGACTTGCTTGCTTCTCAACTACTGGGCTGTGGGTTCCGGACTGCAAATTTTCACTTATCGCTTATCGCTGCTTTGGCGTTAGCTTTCTTCGCGGCCAGCGCTCTTGCACCTACTTCTGATCCCGTTCTTGTTGGTTCAGGTCTGGGCTATGGGTCCAACCGGCAAGCGCTCAATTGTAGATTGCTCGTTAGTTTGTTGTGGCTCTAGTTATTCTGGCTTCAATCTTCAACGACTTTTCTCTGGACTTTGGTTACCGTTTGGAGTGCCGCTCATGCAGCTGTGGGCTTTGGACACGATTGGGCTACGTCTTGTCTTCTCCTTGAACCTGCTACCGTTTCCTCGTATCGTGCTATGATATCTGTTGCATCACGTTGTCTAATTTTCGTTCGAGCTTCTCGTAGATGAACTAACACCTAATCTGAATGTAAGTCAAGGCTACCATCATATCTTCCGCAGCTTATCTGTACACATTGACATTGATAAAAAAGAGATCGGACTTCTGTCGTTCTCTAATTTCAACGTTTGTACTGTTCCTCTCTTATGCCTCGATGATGAAAATGTTGGACACGGTGGGTAGCAATTTTTTGTGGATCCTATCTCCGGTACTCCTCAAGTAAGTCATCTTCTTGAAGCAATTACTCTTCTTGCTTCTAGTCCAGAAGCAACTCCTATTCTTCCTTCAAGCCCTCAACCTGAAGTTCTTGCTGTCAGTTCTCACATTTCTGTTACTGATTCTTCCGTTCGACGATGATTTTTTGTATATATCTTTAGGTTTCCCTCCCATCTTTCTTACCTTGGACGAGGTCTGCCATCAAGGCTTTAAGGATCGAAGATTGGAAGCACATCGCTTCTATATCTACTTGGATCTGGATTTCTATCAGCATATATCACGGTTTTTGCTTGATACAGATTTTGTGAAAGTAGCTCGTGTCTTTGCATGTCTATCCGCGTCTTTTATGTACTTGGGCACCATAGACGATACGTATTGACTCGTACTACAAGATCGAGAGCAATAGATGTTTATGTACTCTCATTTTTTCGTTGATTGTTATAACGTTTAGTTATTCAAACTTACAGTACGAGCAATCTATAAGATAAGTACTCTATCTTGCATCTGTGTTGTTTTCAATCCATCCAAGTTTAGGTATGTTTGTCCTCACTTTGCTCAGCAATCTCGCCTCAATGTTTCCGCAAAGAAAACAAGAGCATCCATGCAAAGAATTGTCCGCAGATGAAGAAATGGTTTATCACTGCTTTGGGTTGGCAACATCAGAAACCTTTGAGCGCTGAGGTTTGTGTCAAGTCTTTGACAAATCGTGGTTTGCACACCTATGTTGGTATGCTCGATTATTGTGAAAGATCAAAAAGAGGACTATCATCATGTGCAATTAAAAACATATCTGAGAGTTTGCTAACTGACGAGAAGGATATGTATATTCTTCTAGGTGACTCTATTGTGTCGGATATTGCGTGAAGGATGTCCAGGAAAACGCGAGGTTCCTGACTGTGGAGATGTTGTGTGCTGAAACAGAGACAAGACAAAGAAAAACAACCACGAAAACGAACGATGCGATATATACACTCCAAATGTATGTACACTGCCGGTTCTTTCTCCTAAGAGCACAGAACTGAGAACCAGACCAGAGCAGTCTGTAACCTGCTTCAAAAGCCCCTAAAA
The DNA here is from genome assembly GCA_036924285.1 of Asterella californica. Classification (NCBI taxonomy): domain Eukaryota; kingdom Viridiplantae; phylum Streptophyta; class Marchantiopsida; order Marchantiales; family Aytoniaceae; genus Asterella; species Asterella californica. The sequence goes on from JAYKYS010000003.1 coordinate 8,253,872, forward strand.
ACAACCCTTGAATCACAGCCCTAACCCAAAACCACCGAAGCGTAGCTCAAAGCAAAAGAAACTTCCCTTTGCTAACAAACAGAGCCACAGCAGTATCACGCGATCCAAACCCAAGTCCAAACCACATCCATGTATAAGCTCTTAGCTAAAGCTAGCTACCACAAGCTGTATACAGCCAACCAGAACTCTAACGAACTCAAAAGAGCAAAACCCGTAGCGAAGAAACCGAAAAAGACCTATCTGTGGACTTCCTCCTTTCACTGAACGGACTTCAGATGTCGATAGGGTCTCCTCCGCTGACTCCGTTAACCCAAGAAACCTTCAGATCCGACTCCCAACAGCCGAGATATCGCCGATTTTTGGTCGCAGGTGACCGAACCTTCAAAAATTCCTCCCTACAGCTTAAAACCGCACACACTGCACAAATGGATCGTCTAAACTGATATCCGTCTTTCTTGGCAGATAGATCTAGCTACCCTGAACCCAACAAGACTCCAAACAAGCCGTTTGGAGTTCCCCTTGCAAAACCACTCGAGAAATTTGATCGCAAGTTGCAAAAAACTAACATAAATCGGCTCTCTGCGGCTCAAACTAGCTCACCACATCCAAACCAACAATCCAATCTACACACGGTCTTCTCCTATGAGTAGATGAAGACTCACTGATCGCGTAGGCACCAAGAACGAAGAGCTTGGCTCACCGATCGCGAAGAACAACCCAATCTCATGTCACAGGCGAAAAAAATCTTATGTAAGCGCTTATCTGCGAGCCAATTTCACTCAAAACTCCCAAACCGTCCGATGAAACTTCGTATCGTCTTCAATTTCCTGAAGAACTCGTTGTTTTGATCCCGATGGATCTAAGAACAGCAAGTTTGGACTCCAGAACGGTCCAAACGGTGTCCTATTGTGGGACCAGTTAGTATGTAAATTACCCGTATAAGTACGTTTTGCACACAGTTGTAGAAGTTGTGGTGTAATGGGATCTAAAACATTGCTCTTATGAGCTTAGAATGCTCTATTATCTGCTGGAGGTCTCCATGGGGCAGAAAAGGACAAGGTTGAGTCCTTTAACTTCCCATTGGTCCACCCAAAAGTGAAGATAACTTGTCATCAACCTAAGTGTGCGCTCTGGGAGGTTCGGGGCACTTTGACGAAGGATTTGGAAGATCAGAGGGCATGGGTGGAGAGCTCTCGACGGTAGGAGCAATCTGACCACAAATTTCACTCGATTTGGAGGTCCAAGGCATACGTTATGACGATTTGAAGTTCATAGAGTGATGAGAGTACATAGTTTTCTCTTCCGATTGTAAGATTAAGGGGTTTGAGTGATTGAGCCGTCAGATTGAGACCAGATTTCATGAGCTTGTAGTCTGTCAGCTGCTGAAGCTCCAACCACAAATTTCACCACCGGATGTTCTGCGGATTGAGCGCAATGACAATTTGAAGGCGACGGGGTGCAGAAAGCTGTCAATCTGAAGCAGCGAGTTTGCAGATTTATGGAGGACGATCAGAACGGTCAAATCGGCTCAAATTTCCTGTGTAGTGAGTTTACCTTCTGAATTGATAGCACAGGAAGTTGGAGTGGAAGTGGACGGTTCATTTAGTCGAAGAAGCTTCTGTCCTGAATCTGAGATTGGAAGTGCGTGTTAGTTTCTGTGGATTTGTGTTAATTGTGGGAGGAGATCTAGCTGTCAGATCTTCTTGAAATTTGACCTGCAAGTAGAGATTTTAGTATCCTACCTACGTGGCAAGTTTGAGAGGAGACTGAGCTGTAGATCTGTACCTATCATGTGTGAAAGTTCGCTGGTTTTTCTGCCGAGTTGTATCGACAACGATATCTACTCTAGGTCTCGAGTTGTTAGCGGCAGCTGGCTGAAAAGTATCCAGTGCGACATTTGTATTGCTTTGGGGAGTATTCTAGGCGTAAATATGACTTTAGCGACCTACGTTGTATCCACGTCATGTGGTTGTTAGGTTCGCACTCAACGTGGCAAAGTGCGATCCTTGACCTGTAGAGTCGACTACCTGTCTAGCCTAGTCTCTGGTTTTTGGGACACGTTACGGTGCATGCATTAGAACCTTTCACCCAGAAGACCCACACGTGGATGAGTATGACGGCACCAAACATACGATGTGCATGTGTGCCACCTCATCGGTCCGTGAGGCTTGGGTTGCTTGGTTAGGGAGCTTGCACCTATCCTTGTTTTGTGTTCGAAACTTTTAAGCAAAGGGGAGTGACCTGTGTGGGGGCATTCGACCTGGAGGAATTCAAAAGATTGTTCGTGGAGAGATCGTGGAGGAGATCATATGAGATTGTATCAGAGTTTTATGGACCGAGATATCTTTGTAGTTGGAGTGCTCATGTTGTGAGAGATGGACGAAGGACTCTACTTACCGCCCAGATTCCCTTTTCGAAACCCTTTCTCGATTAAACTGATGTATATGGAACGAGTTCACTTTCAACAGTTTCTAATAGGATCCTTCGGGCATAACTTTACCGCGCAAGTCATGCTCTCGCCTGTCCCTGTGATCTTACCTGTTGTCACTTACGGCCAAGAATGGAATCTCACCGTCTTTATCCTCATCTAACGAAGGATGGATCTAAATCAGCTCCCTCCTGTAAACTTTAACACCCAGTGCGAGATAAGACACATCTGTCGACCCAAAGCCATGTACGAAGCCCTAGTAGTGAGAAACTTCCGAGAGAATACTACCGAGAGATCATGTCATCACATATCCCGTTTGTCGTGCCCATGATCATCCAACGTTTTCGTGTAGTTATCTTGACCCTTTACTGAGAGAAAGAAAGTGCTTAGTTATCGAGGAAGTTAGAGAGAAATCTACAGAAAACTTGTCGCTCTGCTGTGCATTGATCGCTAACCACAGCCAGAAGGTACGCCCTTGCTCAAAGGAAAGGCTCTCGCTACGACATATTTGGTGCTTCCACTGAGAGCACGCTTTGAGGTGGTTGAGTGAGTTGTTGCCGAGGAGCGTCAAGTATGAATCTTCTCGAAGCAATGGGGACGAGTGGAGGAGGAGCGGACGATCTGCTTCGAGCATTGACGATGTTGTTGAGACAACAACAAGGAGGCGATGTTGGGGAGCTGAAGTCTACAAGAGCTCTTCAAGAGGTGGTGAAGAAGTTGGGGAGGTTCGATGGAAAGAACATCACGAAGTATGTTCGTGAGTATATTTGTGAGATGGAGGTAAATCGTGTGCCTGAGACAGAGATGATTTCTAGTTTCGAGTTGGCTGTGATACCTGAGATCCGTAGTCAAGTGACAAAGTTGAAGGATGCACGTACGAGTTCTTGGGAGGAGTATGAGCAGAGGTTGAAGAGTGATTTTTTGGATGATGATGCGGATAGAGTAACCAAGAGAACATTCTTGGAGTGGATAGAGCAGCGTCCGGAGAATGAGATGACGTCAAATGAGTTGATGCGTGAGTTTGAGAAACGGTTCTGTCAATTGTCTCCATCCGAGAGGACAACGCTTGACTTAAGGAAGATAGAACTTTTTCTAGAAGCTGCTGATGAAAATCTAGAGGACAAGCTTTTCTTGATGTTAGCAGACAAGGGAGAAGAAGGAGGAGTGAGCACAGACTGGAGAAAGGTAGAGGAAGCTGTTACTATTCTCACGAAGCAGAAACGTGGAAGAGGTAGAGCTGCAACCTTGAGGTCTGATGTCTCTTTAGCTCCATTGCCCAAGCCTGTCAATAGCAAGATTGAAGATTCTGCAATCGATGAGTTGGTTAAGGGTTTGAGAGAGTTAAGGATAGAGATGGCAGAGCTAAAGCATAGTCGAAGTCCTGGTGATACCAATGTATCTTCAACTAGCAGAAATTTTGTTAGAAGATGTATCTGGTGTAACAGTACTGAACACCAACGTCGGGATTGTGAGGAGTTTTCCGAGGCTCTCAGAACCGGAGTCGTGAATTTTAGAGATAGAAAGATTCATCTCGCCCAAACTGGTGCGCCGTTGAATACCAACTTTGGTAAGGGAGGAATGAAGAGCTTGGTGAGAGGTCAGGTTGGTATAGCTACGGCAATACGTACAATAGAGCCTGAAACATTTGCGATTGAAGTAGATGTACCGGTTGTAGCAACTGTTAAGAGCGATGTAGTTGAAGTTCCACGAGAAGTAATGTTGCGAGGTGCGGAGGCAATTCACCGCATTACTGGATGGGATGATCTTGTAGAGGCAGGGTGTGTCAAGGCTTACTTGGTACAAGAGAAGCATGTAAGCTGGCAAGATGCGATTGTGGAAGAGAAAAGGAGACGTGATGATGATGTTGCTGATCCAGAGGAGGCTACAAGGAGAGCCAGAGCCACGAAGAGGAGAGGGCAACAAGAGACATCACTTTCTGATATCCCTTCAACGTCTCAAGGAGCATCTACATCTGAACTTATGATTGATGTTCCTATTTATGACACGGAGATGAGAGAGAAAGGCAAAGGAGCTTCTTCAAAGGGCAAAGGTAAAGCACCGACCTACAGACTACAGTCAGATATCGAGACCAGCACCAACTTGAAGGAGATTCTTGAAGAGAGAATTTTGGATGTAAAGATAGAATTTTCCTTGCGAGAGACCTTGGGAATAGCTAAACGTGATTTTCATGAGTTGATCATAGATGTGATCAAGAGAAAGAGGCAGATGACTGCGGATACAGTGATGGTGAAAACATTGGATACTGACATCACTGGGGAAGAAGATGAAGAGTTAGGTCGCGTATTTATCCAAAAGCATGTACTACATGCGTCGAAAGGAAGAGAGGCAAGAGTTTTAGACTGCGCAGCAGAACATGGCGACGAGAAGCAACATGAGAGTCACTATTCTCGAGCATATTGGGCTCGTGCAACTACAGAGACAAGGGTCCGACTAGGTAACTTGTCGGAGGCTATAGTGGCGTTGGTGGATCACGGTTCGGAGATTAATATCATGTCCAAAAACGTTTACGAGAAAGAGAAGTGGCCAATCGACACAAGACATGGATGGGTTCTTCGTGCTGCTAACAACCAAAGAGGTGAACTTTTTGGTGCTTGTCCAGCTGTCAAGACTCGAATAGGAGATGTAGAGATAGAACAAAACTTTTTTGTTCAGAGTGTAGCTGCTTATCCTGTGATCTTTGGTCAACCGTACATTACTACGTCTAGGATGGAGACGAAAATAATGGACGATGGGTCTCATTATGCTCGTATCAGAAGTCAAGATAGTACGAGGGCGGTATAGTTTCTTACTGTACGTACGGGTCATGAAAGGAATAGAGAGAAGCTAAGGGACAGTCCCTTAAGGACTGACAAAGAGTTTTCGGATTTTTAGTTAACACTCCTGTAGAGCGGGAGTATGGGAGTGTTGATAGGAGAAAGAGCCTTCCGCTAGTGCCAGAAGATGAAGAAGAGATGTTTAAATGTGGATTTGCTCAGTTTTCTGAAACATGTGTAAATAGATTTCGAGTGGTAGAAGAGATGGATAGTGTACAAAGACGATGTGTGAAGAAGCAGGAAGATCTCTTCAAAACTCAAGGAGTTTTGGTAGATCAGGAGTTCATTAACGGGGTGTATGAAGAAGAGGGCTTTGAAGATACTCTTGAGGAGGTTTTGTCGTTTATAAGCACCGATTCTTTGGTTAATGGATTAGTCGCAATCCGTTCACGTGAGTTACATGAGGAGATTACAAGATTCGTCGAGGATGGCTACAAGGTTCAGCTTCAGATGAAAGGAGATCATGAGTTGGAGTTAGAAAAGAGTAGAGCCATGAAACATCAAGAAGCGCAAGTTCATACAAAATATAAGACTGTGGCGCGAAAAGTGAAACCGGTGGCTACTCAACTACCTGAAGACTCTAACAAGCAGGTGGAACGAGCATCGACTGAACCAGTTCTACGGGATTCACAGAGAGTAGGACACAAGTTCACAGAAGAGACACTCAAACGACTGCAGATTGGAGGGGGTGAGTTTCTCACTGAGGAAGAGAGAAAGCGTTTTCATGAGATGTTGAGAAGGCATGGAAAGGCTTTTGCTTTCAGTGCATAAGAGATTGGATGTGCAGATACGAGTGTCGTAGCACCCATGGTGATCTTCACAGTACCACATGTGCCTTGGGACTTGAAGCCTATACCAGTGCCACGAGCTATGTTGCCAAAGCTTGTTGAATTGTACGCATGGGTATTTTAGAGCCATCTATGGGACCTTACTCGAGTCGGTGGTTTACTGTACCTAAGAAGTCAGGGGCTCTTAGGTTCATCCAAGACATGCAACATGCTAACAAGGTGACTATTCGAAACATGGGAGCAGGATCCATAGTAGATGAAGTTGCAGAAGCTTTTGCTGGTCGTGCTATCTACTCGATTGGAGATTTATACTCTGGGTATGATCAGTTCCAGTTGGCAATGGAGAGCAGAGATCTCACCACCATGCGTATTCCGCTTGGGCTTGTAAGGATGTGTACATTACCACAAGGAGCGACAAACTCTGTTGCGCATGTGCAAAATGCAATGAATAGGATTTTGAGAGAATTCATTCCGGAGAAGACCATACCTTTCATAGATGATATTCCTATGAAAGGGTGTGCGGTCGAAGACAAAGATGAGAAGCTGACTGAGGATGGATGTCGAAGGTTTGTGGTTGATCATATTCACGATGTGGAGATGATCTTAACAAGGCTTGAGGAGGTAAATCTCACTCTTTGAGCAGAGAAGTCGAGCTTTGGAGTACCAGAGATTGTTGTTGTTGGTCATCTTTGTGGAGCTTTTGGCCGACGTCCGAACCCATCAAAGGTTGACGCCATAGGGAGGATGAAAGATTGTGTCAACACCACAGAGGTTAGAAGATTCTTGGGAGCTTGTTTGTTTTATCGAGTGTGGATTCCTCATTTTGGTCACATGTCTGAACCGTTGTATGAGTTGCTGAGGAAGCGAAGAAGGTTCACTTGGGGTGAGGAGCAGAGAGTCGCTATGGTGCGACTAAAAGAAGCATTGAAATCACCACCAGTTCTACGACAGTTGAGCTATGATTGTGGTAGACCCATAGTCGTTACTGTTGATACTAGTCCTATCGCTATAGGTTGGGCAATAGGGCAGGATGATGGTGAGGAAAAGAGGTTTGCAACAAGATTTGGTGCTCGCATACTTACAAATCGACAAAGGAGATACCCTCAAGTCAAACGAGAGCTCTGGGGCGTTGTAACTGCAATGAAAGCTGAGAAGGAGTATCTCATTGGAGCACATGTACTACTTGAAACTGATTGCTTACCTTTGTTGGGAATGATAGCAAACTGCACAACACCTGATATTGCTATGTTACGTTGGATAGCTTACATTAGGTCGTTGAATCCAGAGTTGAGACACATAGCAGGGAAGATGAACTCGATGGCAGACATGTTGTCTACAGCTAGGTACTCTCAAGAAGAAGATATGGAAGCGGAAGATATGGATGAAGATGATGCAGAGGAGGGGCAAGTTCTACAACTATCGAGCGAGGACCGGAGTCGCTTGGATGGTGTTCTTCCTTTCAAGGAAGAACTCTACTGTGGGAGGCTCAAGGAAATCAGACGCTATCTAAGCACTCTTCAGAAGTATGAAGAATGGATAGAGAAAGTCTTCAAGGAGATACGACATCAGGCTTATGGCTATCTATTACGAGATGGATATCTGTGGAAGAGGCCAAAGAGGAGAGATGGAGTACCCTTGAGAGTAGTGGACGATGCAGAGACCAAGAAACAAGTACTCGAACAATTCCATGATACCTTATGGGCAGGACATCGAGGTACATGGGCAACCTTTACCAAGATCAAGGAGAGGTATTGGTGGAAAGGATTGTATCGAGATGTAGAGAAGTTTGTTGGGTCATGCATTGAATGTCAATTCTAATCCAAGATTTAGTATAGGGATGGATTGAGACCCACATATCCTTTGTCCATTCATTTCCAATGGGTTTTGGATTTGGTTGCCATGCCACCAGGAATTTGAGGCATGCGTCATTTAGTTTTGGCTCGGGAAGAGCTATCTAACTTTGTAGAAGGGAGGGCTCTACGCACCAAAGCTACTGAGCCTGTCTGTCGATTCATATTAGAAGATATCGTTTCTAGATATGGAAGTGTGGGAAGAATCCGTGCAGATAGAGGAGAGTTGAATGCAGATGAAGCACGTGAGTTCTTCAACAGATATGGAATACGATTGAAGTTGACCACTTCAATGAACCCGGAAGCGAATGGCAAAAGTGAACGAGGGCATCCACCAATCATCCAAGCATTGGTGAAAGCGTGCAAGGGACGTCATGGGGATTGACCTAGACTTCTTCCTTTTGCGTTGTGGGCTGATAGAACTACTCATAGTACTGTCACTGGTTACATGCCTACAGAATTGATGACTGGTCAAAAACCTATCATGCCAGCGGAAGGAGACGTTCCTACTTGGGTATGTCTACCTTGGGAGGATGGTTTTGATAGGGAGGGACTATTGGCACTACGAATTCAGCAGCTTGAGCGACGTGAGGAGGACCTTGAAGAAGCATTGGTCAAATTCAAGGAGGCGAGGTTGAAGAACAAAGAGCGGTTCGACAAGACACATCGACTGCGGAAGAAGCCGATCCGAGAAGATGACTGGGTCATAGTATATGACAACAGTTTGGATAACCAACACAGCACTATCAAGAAGTTTGCACGACGTTGGTTTGGTCCTTATGTTGTTGTTGTCGTTCACGACAACGCCACATATGGTTTGCGAGAATTGGATGGTACACTCTTGAAGTTACCCATTGCTGGTAAAAGGGTCAAGGTTTTCCGAAGACGTGAAGGATTTCTTGATTTCGATGAACTTCTCGAGTCTGATTCTCATCTTTCCAGACCTTATGCGAGAGAAGATGATGATGAACCAGACAATTCAGAGCATGATGAGGGATACGATGATGACTATGGATAACAAGTTGGCACATACCGGAGGATGTGCAGGTTTGGAGGGGGTGAATGTCCTGTTGTAGGACCAGTTAGTATGTAAATTACCCGTATAAGTACGTTTTGCACACAGTTGTAGAAGTTGTGGTGTAATGGGATCTAAAACATTGCTCTTATGAGCTTAGAATGCTCTATTATCTGCTGGAGGTCTCCATGGGGCAGAAAAGGACAAGGTTGAGTCCTTTAACTTCCCATTGGTCCACCCAAAAGTGAAGATAACTTGTCATCAACCTAAGTGTGCGCTCTGGGAGGTTCAGGGCACTTTGACGAAGGATTTGGAAGATCAGAGGGCATGGATGGAGAGCTCTCGACGGTAGGAGCAATCTGACCACAAATTTCACTCGATTTGGAGGTCCAAGGCATACGTTATGACGATTTGAAGTTCATAGAGTGATGAGAGTACATAGTTTTCTCTTCCGATTGTAAGATTAAGGGGTTTGAGTGATTGAGCCGTCAGATTGAGACCAGATTTCATGAGCTTGTAGTCTGTCAGCTGCTGAAGCTCCAACCACAAATTTCACCACCGGATGTTCTGCGGATTGAGCGCAATGGCAATTTGAAGGCGACGGGGTGCAGAAAGCTGTCAATCTGAAGCAGCGAGTTTGCAGATTTATGGAGGACGATCAGAACGGTCAAATCGGCTCAAATTTCCTGTGTAGTGAGTTTACCTTCTGAATTGATAGCACAGGAAGTTGGAGTGGAAGTGGACGGTTCATTTAGTCGAAGAAGCTTCTGTCCTGAATCTGAGATTGGAAGTGCGTGTTAGTTTCTGTGGATTTGTGTTAATTGTGGGAGGAGATCTAGCTGTCAGATCTTCCTGAAATTTGACCTGCAAGTAGAGATTTTAGTATCCTACCTACGTGGCAAGTTTGAGAGGAGACTGAGCTGTAGATCTGTACCTATCATGTGTGAAAGTTCGCTGGTTTTTCTGCCGAGTTGTATCGGCAACGATATCTACTCTAGGTCTCGAGTTGTTAGCGGCAGCTGGCTGAAAAGTATCCAGTGCGACATTTGTATTGCTTTGGGGAGTATTCTAGGCGTAGATATGACTTTAGCGACCTACGTTGTATCCACGTCATGTGGTTGTTAGGTTCGCACTCAACGTGGCAAAGTGCGATCCTTGACCTGTAGAGTCGACTACCTGTCTAGCCTAGTCTCTGGTTTTTGGGACACGTTACGGTGCATGCATTAGAACCTTTCACCCAGAAGACCCACACGTGGATGAGTATGACGGCACCAAACATACGATGTGCATGTGTGCCACCTCATCGGTCCGTGAGGCTTGGGTTGCTTGGTTAGGGAGCTTGCACCTATCCTTGTTTTGTGTTCGAAACTTTTAAGCAAAGGGGAGTGACCTGTGTGGGGGCATTCGACCTGGAGGAATTCAAAAGATTGTTCGTGGAGAGATCGTGGGAGAGATCATATGAGATTGTATCAGAGTTTTATGGACCGAGATACCTTTGTAGTTGGAGTGCTCATGTTGTGAGAGATGGACGAAGGACTCTACTTACCGCTCAGATTCCCTTTTCGAAACCCTTTCTCGATTAAACTGATGTATATGGAACGAGTTCACTTTCAACAGTTTCTGATAGGATCCTTCGGGCATAACTTTACCGCGCAAGTCATGCTCTCGCCTGTCCCTGTGATCTTACCTGTTGTCACTTACGGCCAAGAATGGGATCTCACCGTCTTTATCCTCATCTAACGAAGGATGGATCTAAATCAGCTCTCTCCTGTAAACTTTAACACCCAGTGCGAGATAAGACACATCTGTCGACCCAAAGTCATGTACGAAGCCCTAGTAGTGAGAAACTTCGGAGAGAATACTACCGAGAGATCATGTCATCACATATCCCGTTTGTCGTGCCCATGATCATCCAACGTTTTCGTGTAGTTATCTTGACCCTTTACTGAGAAAAAGAAAGTGCTTAGTTATCGAGGAAGTTAGAGAGAAATCTACAGGAAACTTGTCGCTCTGCTGTGCATTGATCGCTAGCCACAGCCAGAAGGTACGCCCTTGCTCAAAGGAAAGGCTCTCGCTACGACAACGATCCAACTCTCCTTCACACGTAACTGAAAACTTCAAATCTGCTTCTTGCGTCTCAATTTCTCCCAGAACACAACCCTCGATCCGTCTCTTCTCAAATCGTCTTAACCTGTGCGTAGCCTGCACAGATCT